>OU342698.1:16250000-17500000 GCA_910589285.2 Mythimna ferrago | reverse complement strand
AGTCGTCGACGGCGCGTATTGTTCCAAGCACCTCAAGATGTCAGTAAACCGTAGGGGCCCAACAGGGTCGAAACCTACTGGGGCTACACGTTGTGCGAAAGAGAACCCTGGGCCCCGGAACGAAGGCAAATAAGGAACAGGAGTGGGTTTTTATTAGTCAGTAAAAGTCTGACACATAGACAGATGTCATTGGATGATGTGCCCACCAAAAAAAAAACATCAATTCGAAAAGAAGAAGTAGTGCCATGAGTTCTAAATCATAAAGAGGTTCTGACGAAAGAGTCTACATTACACAACAAACTATTTTTAGTCCTGTCTTATCTAGTAGATCCAGATGAGAATACACTCGAGGCAGGAATCTGGACATTCATGTTTCCGCATGTCACGGTGTAAGCACATCCCCTGTTTCATATCATTCAACCAGTCGACCCTGAGACTTGATATGACAAATCTGGGAACGCTAGGCTGAAAACTAACATCTGTTCTTGACTCCAAATATTGAAAACAGGTTACATGTGAATCGTTCAGTGCTGTTAATCACATAGTTCATATTGCGTAAACAGTTTTAGAAGGATCGATGACAGAAATGATCAATGGGTAAGTAAACAATTACAGTAGACAAGCTGATGACAGAAAAGACTTGATGATGTAAACTAAGCTTGCAAAGAAGACATGAAGCAGATTGGTACAAAATCTTGGAAGAATTGTGTAAATTAAAGGTTGCTAGTGCTTCCTTCTTCTTCCTGCCCTTATCCCATATTACTTGGGGTCGGCGCAACACGTTTTCTTCTTCCATTCTGTCCTGTCACCCGTCAAACTATCACTAACTCCCTTTTCTTTCATATCACTTCTCACACAATCCATCCATCTTTTTTTCGGCCTTCCTCTCCCTCTCCATCCATCTACATGTATACTCAGAACTTTTTTAGTAATATGCGCTTCATCCCTCCGCTTCACATGACCATACCAAGACAACCGATTACCTTTCAACTTTTCAGTCACTGGCGCCACTTTCAAACTTCCTCTAATATACTCATTTCTCACTTTATCCATTCTCGTCACACCACACATCCATCTCAACATTCTCATCTCCGCTACATGCAATCTTTTTTCATCCTTCTTTTTCAGAGCCCAACATTCTGATCCATACAGTATGACAGGTCTTATGACGGACTTGTAAATTTTACCCTTCAACTTGAGGGGCATCCGTGGGTCACAAGTTGTTCCCGTGACCTGTCGCCATTTCATCCATCCTGCGTTGATCCGACGTGTTACGTCTCGGTCTACCTCACCATCCCCTTGGACGAGTGACCCGAGGTACCGAAAGTCGGAACAGATTGGTATGGGCGTTCCGGCGAGAGCCAAAGGCACAGGGTTGGAGAGACCGCCGAAATCGCAGAACAAGTACTCCGTTTTGGTTCTACTTACTTTCAGGCCAACACTCTCCAGTCTGTGCCACCACACCTCCAATCTGTTTTGGACCTCTAGGCCACTCTCGGCAACCAGCACAATGTCGTCGGTAAACAGCATACACCAGGGAGCCTCCTCCTGAATGTCCGACATCAGAGCGTCCATTATCATCAGGAAGAGATAAGGGCTGAGAGCCGATCCCTGATGTAAGCCGACAGCCACATTGAAATTTCCAGTGGTGCCCACTGTTGACCGGACTTGCGTACTACATCGACTGTACATCGCTCGGATCAACTGCACATACTTTCCAGGCACACCTTTCTCCTTAAGGGCCCACCACAGAACCTCTCGAGGTACCCGGTCGTATGCCTTTTCGAGGTCAACGAATGCCATGTGCAAGTTTTTATGCGCACCTCTGTATTTCTCGCACAGCTGGCGTATAGCAAAAATGGCATCCGTCGTACCCCGACCAGGCATAAAACCGAATTGGTTCTGTGAAATTTCACTCTCTTCTCTCAGTCGCCTTTCAATAACTTTCTCCCAGGCTTTCATAGTATGTGACATTAGCTTTATTCCTCTATAATTGTTGCACTCAAGCACATCACCTTTGTTTTTAAAAATGGGCACCAAAGAACTGCTGCACCACTCATCAGGTATGGCTTCTTCCCGCAACAACTTATTAAAGAATAAAGCTAACCACGTCCATCCATCCACTCGCAATAACTTCCACACTTCAACGGGTATTCCATCTGGACCCATGGCTTTACCATTTTTCATTCCATTTACTGCTACTCTGACTTCATCCATACTAACCATTCTCACTAACCCTACATTCACTGGTTTACTCTCTAAAATTCCACTCCAATTATTTTCTTCATTCATCAGTCTTTCAAAATAGTCCTTCCACCTCTCTTTGATTTTTTCATCATCCGACAGGACCACTCCCGCTTCATTCCTTACACATCTTACCTGACAAACATCTCTCGTCTTACGCTCTCTTGTTTTAGCTAGCCGGTACAGCTCTTTTTGGCCTGCAGGACTGTCCAGTGTGTTGTACAGTTTGTCCTGGGCCATTGATTTTGCTAATGCCACGGCTTTCTTAGCTTTTTTCTTCAAAACGTCATATTCCCTCTTTTTTTCCGCTTTCAAACTACCGTTTTCCAATTCTACGTGCTGCCATTCCTTGAATTTTCTTTTCTTTTCTTTCAACACATTCTGAATTTCTATCGACCACCACCATGTATCCCTATCTATTGCGCCTTTTCCTCTCGTCTCTCCCAAAATATCTTTCGCTGCGTGCCTGATACACTCCGCCAACTCATTCCAGCTTTCATTTATACTTCGATCATTCATGTCTCCCATCTCTATCATTTTGTCTACCACTCGCTCTCTAAACTTGTTCGCACAATCATTCTTCTCTAGCATATGCCATTTTATTTTGGGGGGAGGACGCTCTTTGCTTTTGTTGCATTTTATTTTGACAACTAATTCCATTACCAGGAGTCGATGTTGTGAGACTAGGTCTTCTCCTGGTAGTACCTTGCAGTCTTTGACGTGCTTTATATTGTTGCGCCTAACTAAAAAGTAATCAATTTGCGTCTTGTGGTAGCCGCTTTTGTAAGTGATCAGGTGTTCCTCACTTTTTTTAAACCAAGTATTGGCTATTGCAAGGTCAAAGGCGGTAGCGGATTGCAGCAACATCTCCCCTTCCTTATTTAGACTGCCAAAACCCCATCCTCCATGTACCCGTTCATAAATACCTTTCATTCTTCCCACATGTCCATTAAAATCACCTCCAACTATCAGTTCCTCATGTACAGGGATGGCCATTAAAGCTGTGTCAAAATCCTCCCAAAATTTCTCTTTCACCATTTCATCAGATCCTACTTGTGGTGCATACACACTAACTACATTCAACATCACATTCTCTAACATAACTTTCACAACAATTAATCTATCATTAATCCTCTGTACTTCCATCACGCTTTCTTTCAGTTTACTATCAAGCACTATTCCTACTCCATTTCTTTTTCCATCACTTCCACAATAATAAAACTTATAACCCTCACCAATTTCCCTCGCTTTTGTTCCTCTCCATTTAGTCTCCTGCAGGCATGCTATATTTATCCGTCTTCTTTTCAGTACATCCGCTAACTCTCTCGCCCTTCCAGTCATGGTCCCAACATTCCAACTTGCATACCTCAATCTCATTTCCCGGGCTAGCTTCTTACGTTGCCCCCGCCCGGGATTTTTGCTAGTGCTGTAGATTGATATAAAAAAGAGGTGGTAGTAGGTAACAGCGCGATGGTTGATATAAACGGAATGGAAAAAGAAAATATGCTGGGGCGACTCCAAGTACCATAGAACCAGGGCAGGAAGATTGTGATAATTTTGATGATGATAATGAATGCTCTGCAGTGGGTCAAAGTCAAAGACAAGCAAGCAAGAATTGTCTGCAGTAATTCAAATTCTGGATTTATGTTTTAGGCAAAAACGATATTGATAAAAACAACAACAATACCTATATCCTGGCATGTTATGTAAACCAAGCTTGCAAGGAAGACATGAAGCACATTGGTACAAAAATGTAGATTGATATGAATGAAGAGGAGGTAGTAATAGCGCGACGGTTGATAGAACAGAATAGAAACAAGTTTTCAATGAAAATAAAAGAAAGAAAGAAGAACGTTTATTCGTACCTCACACATACTAGAGCGAAGAGGCTCTTAATAAACTAGCGCGCCTCACCATCAACGATTGCATCACTGCTTACCATCAGGCGGGATCGCAGTCAAGTACTAGTTTATAACAGATAAAAAAAAAACATACAGTAGAATTTAAATACGGAACGTCAATACATGTTATTACTCTTTGGGGCACGGAACCCTAAATATAGTAAATTTTAAAGATTCCTAAAACCCGTGCACAGCTAAGGCAGATCGCTAGTTGAAGATAAACAAATAATTAGATACACAGTATAACTAAAGTTATCGAGTTGAAAATGAATGCGTGATAAGTTTCCAATTACGTGTTAGTGCGGTTATTGCAAGGACATTCGGTGTCATTGCGGTGTAGTAGTAAGAGATCCGTTAAGTTGATACCTACACAGATAATATTTATTTATTATGAATAATGGTTAGTAGCTAGACGTTGTTACAAAGTGCTATTACAAGGTCTTTATTTAACCATTATTTAAGACCTATAATACCTAGTATCATTTACAGACATCCGCAGGAGAACTAAAGTTGCCGATATAGCACGAAGAATTGCCAAACTTAAGTGGCAATGCGCAGGGCACATTGCTCGCAGAACAGATGGCCGTTGGAGCCGAAAGGTTCTGGAGTGGCGACCACGTACCGGAAGACACAGCGCTAGAAGGCTTCCTACAAGGTGGACCGATGACCTGGTGAAGGTTGCGGGAATCTGATGGATGCGAGACGCACAGGAACGTTCGCTGTGGGGATGCTCGGGGAGGCCTATGTCCAACAGTGGTGATGATGATGATTTACAGACACTTCTCTATATATCTATGTGGTGGCTAGATCATAGAAATTGATCAACTTCATGATATGGCCAAGTAAGTATAACTGGCCAGATCGTTTCAAACGTTAAAGTTTCATGATATTTCAATCCTCATTTGGCCTACTTTCTTTAGACCTTTAATAATATTATCATAGAAAGCTCCCACATCAATGATATGGCCAAACGAGGATTGACATAAGTAGGTCTTAAAACAAAAAGATAACCCAACCCCGCAAATCCCGCGGGACTGATGACTACGACCTCGCGGGTCGCGGACCTGCGGGATCGTAATTTTGATGCAGGATTGGATTTACAAAGAAATTAGTTTCTTGCATTGAATGTCTTTCAACGACCTTCGTCAGGTCATCAGGCCATGTGTTAAAATTTATACAAAAATAGCCAAAAAACCGTTACCAATCTCATCAACAACCTTGGAATGACATAACGGATGACATCAGACTCAGCTGACATTTACCGTGTACCAACGACTAACTTTATCTTACTAAGCTAAGTATGATCCAATGATTGAACGGATTCTGATTAAATTTCAACTAATATCCACTCATGAAGCTGAAGATAAAATGCTTCAGATTGAATAGAAGATTGCAATCTTATTAATAATGAGTTTGCGAGATCGGTATAGACTAGGGTTGCCATAAATCCCTAAGACCCCGTCGGGACATTTACAATCATCGGTAAACAAGTCACTTTAATTAAATTTAAAAAAAGAAAAAGTTTCTTTTTTAAATAAAACCACTTGGAATTATATGTATTCATTTATTATTTATCGAGGATAACATAACAATTAATTATCAATAGCCCTTTTTATATTTATCGGATGATTTTATTTGGAACAGTAATTGTCGGTTACCTTTTATTCATGTGAAAATTAATTATACATTGAAGAATAGCTTCCAAGGTGTCGACTCCCAAGCGATTTCGTTCGTCTAAGTGGGCAATTTTTAAAAACTTGTAGCACTGCGCTTGACTGTGTTTGTCAGGACATTTTATAGCTTGTCGGGACGTCGGGGCACCACTGTTGATAACGGTGACATGTCCCGACGTATCGGGACGAATGGCAACCCTACTATAGACTCAAGAGCTAATCTATATATTATATTCTATTTAGTCTCTAATCTTTCTTTTTTAGACGAAGTGGTTAGTTGTAGGATTTTTACGAAAGTATAACCATGGTCTTGGAATGAAGGAACACAGGTTTTTTTTTAAAGATGGGAAATCATAATGAGTTCTCCCGATTTAGGGTGGTGAAAGCAGTTGTGCCCGAGTAACGGCTTCGACTTACGCGTTGTAGGTCGCGGGTTCAAACCCAGCCAGACTTATTACTTTGTGTAATTTATTTCATCGCCACTGCTCTCAAAACGTTGAAGGAAAACATCGTGAGGAAACCGCCATGTCCTAGAAGCAAAAATTCGAAGACATGTGATATTCACCAACCCGCACTGGGCCCGCGTGGTGGATTACTGTCCATTCTCTCTCCTAGAGAGAAGGCCTGAGTCCCAGCAGTGGAAACATTGAAAGGTTGATTATGCTATGCTTCGCTATAAGGTAGAGCAAGAGTGTCAGACTCACTGACTAAAACCACACCTATGTATGTTTTCAATTGCCTTTTGCGTTTTAGAACCACGAGTAACCCTTTCATTTTCCCCGTGGCTCTAGCAGGCATCGGCCCTTCTATTGAAGGAATTGTGTGAAAGGTGTGCTTTAATCAGTAGAAATCTAACACTCCCTCTTGCTCCATCCAAAGCAGAAATTATGATGACCAGGTTTCTGGTCTACGATTTTGATACAAATTGGATTTTTCGAGACGACTTAGTAAGAATAAGTAAAATTTAAAGTCAAATAAAACGCAAACGCACAGGACCGGTCGTTGTGGCGACATTTGGGGGAAGCCTATGTCCAACAGTGGACGTCTTTCGGCGGAAATGATGATAATGATGACAGTCAAAAATGCCGTGGCTAAAAAAACTGAAGTGCATGAAATTACTTTTTGGAAGAAGTTTGATGATCCACGAATCAATTTAATCTCTAGTATTCAATCTACAGAATAGATTAAAGTAAAGCCGTAGATACAGGAAAGTGTTTTATGAACACGTTTTTTGCTGACTGTATTTTTTTGTGTTAAATAAAATACTTACTGCTAAAAAAAACTCACCTAACACTATACAAAAGCGGAATAATGTCTTAGACATTTTCTACCAGCCCACCTAAGGGTGATGTAAAAACATAATGTGATAATAAAATAAAAATCTTATATGTTGGACAAAGTCCACAGTGGGTTCGTATACACATACCATAAAAAGTAGTGTTAGTACTTATAACTACTGGAAACAAATTTTTATGTATGATGCGCCTATTAGCCTATACAGCGCTAAATTTTAATCGTTTTAATCCCATGGAGGGTCGATCCGGTACATGAAACACTATCGATTTGTAAAGTAGTCGGCGTTGCGTACAAACTATCTACAGGTCATTGAACTCGCTCAGCTGACGTTTTCTTAAAGAAATTAATTTCGTACATGCGTAAATTAATACGAGTTTTGAAAAAAAGGTACTTCATTTTTTAATTTTATTTTTAAAAATCGATAGTGTTTCATATACCGGATCGACCCTTCACGGGATTAAAACGATTAAAAGTTAACGGTGTATACTAATTATGGCAGGTGATAAAATTGTAAAAACATCTTTATTAATGAAAAAGTTATGAAGCTTCAAAGCTGATACGAGAGATTCAAGCAAAAAAATGTGCTTACTCTCTAATATCAGGAAAAATGAAGGATATTTTCCAATTTTCCTGAAACAACTTGTCCTTAATGCTCTATCTCAAAAATCTTGTTTCAGATGATTCTCTATAACGGAAGGTATAAATATCTCTTGGGAGATCACTGGATCAAAGCATACATTTCCAAGGTATTCTGGGCAGAATATTAGTTAGGTTGTCTGCAATATCACGTTCATCTACAAATCTGGAAATGTCAGATAAGTGAATTCGACAAATGCGTAGGGTAGTGTCAAACTAATGTAATACTGCACCACAACGTACTGTCCAATTACAGTAAAGATGCCATCACGGATCTTGAACGCTCGGCGTCAGAGTAGGGATCGCTTTGCGCATTCCATACATTGGCGAGCCAATCGTCTTCGTTGTTAGATGCATGCAGCAACGCAGTGAACATAACGAATGAGGAGTGACGTCTATGACGCGATAGAGCGGCCAGCCAATCACTGACACTCCCCGCCCCCGCGTCGCTCTTCGCACCACTAAAGAGACCGGATATTTGACTTCTGCGCAACTGTAACTGGTAACTCACACAAGCAGTAGTCACGCAATTGTTTACCGCACTAACGTAGTGTCGAACTACTGTCGCACAAGCGTGATTCAGTATGAAGGCAGGTCTCATAACAAAAGAGTAGAAAAAAGTCTGAAAACTGTAAAATACTTACGTCACGAAAAATAACTTTATTACTTTTCGGAAAAATCTTCACGTCTACTTACAAGAATTGAACTATTTACTCTTGCTTCGAGAATTCGACTCGCGTTTGGGCAGTTTTTATTATTGCCGTTTCTCACATTTTTTTTTTTTTTTATAATGTATAGGCTCGCGTTTGACCACAATCTCACCTGATGGTAAGCGATGATGTGGCCGACGATGGAACACGCTTGCCTAGAAGCAATCTATCCACTCTTGACTTAAAGACCCTTAGGTTATAGCTATCAGAAAACACAGACTCCGGCAGGAAATTCCATTCCTTGGCTGTTGTCGCATGATACTAAGTTATTCACATAGACAATTTACTCTTGAAATAGTGTACAGAAATTCGACTATCTAAGGAGCAAGGAACTTTATATGCCCTTTATAACCTTCGGGGAGCGAGGACGAAACAAATTAAGATTTATACCAGCGCGAGAATAATGTCCCTCTAGTGAATTAAAAACCTTTCTTCTCAACATGGAAGGATCTTGGAACTACTTTGCAGAGTATCCTTCACATATTGGGTTACCATTTCTCAGGATTTGTCCTGAGATTTCAGGATTTTCAGACTCATCTCAGGTTTGCGGCTGGATTTTACAAATGTCATGAAATCTCAGGACTTTCAGGAGTTTTAATAAAATACAGCTTACATTTTACAAACTAAAAATAATTTTACTTTTGTATAACACTTGTGTAATTATATAACCAGGGGTAACACTCTCCCCTCCCCCTCCGTTTCATTTTCATGTTGGATGTGCAGCGCGTGAGTGGGACCCGCAATGTTTAAAAACTATTACTTTTTTAAATTGTTAGGTACATGTTAGAGAAAATTCTCAAAGTAAGAAGTCACAAGATTTTCAATGGAAATCAGGCCTTTTCACATACCTATAATGCTCTTAGCATTTGAGAATTTCGCGTTTTCAGAGAACTTAAACCAATTAGAAGGTTGAAGAATAGTTTGTAAATACTTGGACAAGCGTAGTGAAATACAGTAAAACATAACATCATCGGACTTGATAATGTTTCCACTGCTAGGACTAAGTCCTCCCCTCTAGGAGAGGGAATGGGCCGTAATCCACCACGTGGGCCCGGTGCGGGTTCGTGGATGCCACATGTCTTCGAATTTTTGGTTCTAGGACATGCTGGTTTCCACACGATGTTTTACTTCACCGTTTTGAGAGCTGTCATGATGACATTAATTACACAAAGTAATGTGGACTGGGTTTGAACCCATCTAATCTAATCGTAAGCCAGGGCCGTTGTGCCACAACTGCTCTCTAAAACAGAAACCTCTTTGTTTCTATCTTTGTACTTATGTACGTTAAAGAAGACGTACAAATATGGGGTCGTTCAAGTATTACATAAGCATATTTTTTGCAAATATCAACCCTCTTCCTCCCTCTCGTCAGCAAAAGTAAGCAAAGCTCTCTTTCCCCATGCTTACGTAAACATTGGTACCTATACACTGATTTTGCAATATGCTCTGGTTTCGTTATTCATTTATAAGCAGTAGTTATCAAGTCTAGAAATAAGGAATGGGCTTGAAAAATTAGCAAATTAACAGTCCTCAGTCCATGACACACGAATCCATGACTCTAACCTCTAAGATTAAAAAAAACTGACTGGCCTGTTGGCCTAGTGGTTAGTGGCCCTGACTGCTATTCCGGAGGTCGTGGGTTCGATTCCCACCCAGGACAAATGTATGTGTGATGAGCCTGATCATTTCTACTGTGTCTGTGTGTAATTTATCTACCTTTAATATGTATGTATTTAGAAATATATAAGTATGTTTATCAGTTGTCTAGTACTCATAATACAAGCTCTGCTTAGCTTGGGTCTAGACGGAGTTGTGTGATAGTTATGAAAAAAAAAAAAAACCTTTTCTAAGGCGTAGGTCAAAGAGCAGAGGAGCAGACTATGTTATTCTTCAATGGCAATAAATAGCTCGTTATGTGAAAAAGATGGTCAAGACCAAAAACAAAGCGTACTATTATGAGAAGCTTCGACTCATCTCAATGACAATACTTAGCGAGTGAAAGTGAAAACAATAACCTAATGAGTCACGGTTTATCTCTGTGACATTTCCGACAAATATGGAATTCTTATTTATATTGTAATCTTATTGTTTTGAAGATGATTGCTTGAAGTAAATAAATAATGTTCTTAGAATTTCAGGAGTGAATAGGTTACTTCTAGGCAAGCGTGCTCCATCGTCAGCCACATCATCGCTTACCATCGGATGAGATAGTGGTCAAACGCGAGCCTACACAGAATAAAAAAAAAAAATTTAACTTCGCGTTTGACCACTATCTCACCTGATGGTAAGCGTATGTGGTCGACGATGAAGCACGCTTGCCTAGAAGTAACCTATTCACGCTTGACTTTAATACCCTAAGTTATAGCTATCAGGAAACATAAGACTCCGGCAAGGAATTCCACTCCTTGGCTGTACGCACACGCACAATTAATGTGTTCCCAAAACGCTGTGTGCATATGGGTGGGATGTCTACCATGTACCGGTGGCGCAACGGCGTAAGTCTAGTGGTCCGATGATGGAACTGACTTGGCGGAATTAGATTTTGCAATTCCACTGCACACTCCCCGAAATGTAAACGATAGAAAACCGACAGGCTGAGGCAAAGCTGCTTTTTTATAATGGGGAAAATCATCTAATGACAACCCCCGCTCTTGGGCGGAGCGGAAGATAGTGTCAGACTCTTACTGACTAAAACCCACCCCGTTCCTTCTAGCCTTCATACCGGGCTCGAGCTCCCTTTCGGATAACCCTGGCCCCAGTAGGCTTCGACCCGGCTGGGCCCCTGCTGTTGCTGTCAACTCCTTGAGGCGCGCGGGAACAGTGCGCGCCGTCGACGACTTGGGCTCGGTCCGGACAGTTACCGGACGGTCGGACAGAATATAACTGTCCGAACCGAGCCCAAGTCGTCGACGGTGCGCACTGTTCTCGTGCGCCTCAAGGAGAGACCAGGGTTATCCGAAAGGGAAGCTCGGTCCCGGTACGAAAGGCACGAAGGAACGGGGTGGGCTTAGTCAGTACGAGTCTGACACTATCTCCCGCTTCGCCCAAGAGCGGGGGTTGTCATTAGATGATTCTTCCCATCATAAAAAAATACCCCTGTATATTTTTATCTACTCAGTCATCGTGAATTTCCGAGAAACATCTTTGGATATCGAATAATCCTTCTCGTGAACCCACACGTCATTGTTAGTTACAATCACGAAAGCTATTACCGACCACTTTCGCTATCACTTCTCCGAATATATTTAAGCGAGTCGATACATACATAGGTACATCTAGATATGTCGTAGGCGTTGGCAATATTATCTCCGAGGTAAATAACAGATTAATATGAGTAAGATTGTAACTGACTGGTGGGATTTACGCAACTTTTTGTTTTTTTTTCTGTCTAAAAGACGTCCAGATGACATCCCCCGCCCTTGAGCAGAACGGGAGATAGAGTCAGTTTTGCTGACTAAAAAAACCCACCTCGCTCCTTCATTGCATTTCATACCAGGGGCCGAGCCTTCCTTTTAGAGGCAGACCCTTGGCCCCAGTAGGCTTCGATCCTGCTGGGCCTCTACGGTTGCTGATAATACAACTCTTTGAAGCGCGCGGGAACAGTGCGTGCCGTCGACGACTTGGGTTCGGTCCGGACAGTTACCTAAGTGTTTTCCAGAAACCAACAGCTAGACAGAAGTGGGAATGGGCTAGCCACGTCGCATGAATGCAGTCAGAGTGATGGACGAAGCCCGTCACTCATTGGGGGCCTGAGGGAGGACGACGCCGTCAAGTTCGACCGCGGCGAAATGGTGTGACGATCTGATTATTTTCGCGGGGTGGACTTAGCCAGAGATCGCCCAAGAAAAAGAGGTTTGAAAGATAATGAAATTACAATTCATCAAAACCATTAAGTAAGTAAAAAAACTATACAAAAAGTAAGTAAATCCTCACCACTAGTGAAAGCCGGTGGTGCGGGGGCGGCGGAGGCAGCCTCGATGGCCGCCGAGACACCGCACACGTCTCCTTCTGCGAACATACCATTATACTTGTTACTACTACTATCTCCTACAATATTAACATAATAAACTCATCCTGAAAGTAGTATGTGTAGCATCGGCTACAGATTTTAGCTATTTTTAAAACAGGTTCGTTGTTAATTTGTTCCTAGTTAATCCCAAGGTAACATACTCCCGTAAAAGTATCCTACGTGCTATTCCAAGATATGGTCTACCCGTGTGCCTTTCGTCCAAATACATTCAGCCGTTTTAGCGTGAAGAAGTAACAAACATACGTACACACTCATAAACTTTCACCTTTAGGGTCTATTTCTTTCGCCAACAGGACGGCAACTTCACAAGCACAAAGTGTTCAATTCGATGTTGAACAACGCTTTACCTTTTTTTTATGGTGGGAAAAATCATCCACCCTGACCCACCCTGTTCCTTCTAGCCTTCATACCGGGGCTCGAGTTCCCTTTCGGATAACCCTGGCCCCAATAGGCTTCGACCCGGCTGGGTCCCTGCTGTTGTTGACAACTCCTTGAGGCGCGCGGGAACAGTGCGCGCCGTCGACGACTTGGGCTTGGTCCGGACAGTTACCGGACGGTCGGACAGCGAGCTACCCATTGCTTACTGTCCGCAAGCCCGCGCCTACGGTGGCCGGAAATCGGGATCAGAATCCCGGCGGCGGCGGCGCGAACTCCGTTCCCTGATGCGGTCGGCCTCCTCCTTTGCGAGCATTACTGCTTCGCAGAAATCGGCGACCGCCTGCCACTCCTCCTCGCTCCGGATCATGGCCTCAAACAAGGCCCGATCGCCTCCACGAGGGCACGGCGATGCTCCACCCAAGCAGGGCACACCTCGACTGTGTGCTCCACCGTGTCCTCCGGGCGTTCCACACAGTGGCGACACCCGGGCGTCTCTTCCGCGCGAATCCACCGGAACCTACCGGACGTGCCATGTCCGGTGAGAACCTGCGTCACACGGAAGGTAAGGACGCCGTGAGATCTTTCCAGCCACGCCTCAAAGAGGGGACTTACCGCCATAATTGTGGCGTGCCCAAACAACGCTTTACCTGGCATACAAACGCACGGTAGCCAGATTAGTTTTCAATTTCGGCGCTTGTCGTCGGACTGCTAACGTACTGCAGCCGGTCGGCTGCAGCACGGTAAACGTGCGGCAGCGGTCCCACATGAAACGTCTAATTTGAAAGCGCTCATATAATATTCGTGTGATTCTTCAAAATTGTTGATTCTTTACTTAGTTAGAAGAGAGAAAAAAAACGCAATATTAAAACTAACTAACAAACATAACATCGTTCAATGGGGAAGGTAATTCTTATTTTTTACTTTTTTTGAAAAGAGTGGAGGAAAGCCTTTGCCTTGGAATGGGACAGAAGAAAAAAAAGTTAATTACTAAAGATTATACAGCTACAACAGTAGGTCATGGACATAATGTGGACTATATTAAGTATATTTAAGTTGTACTTAAGGGCCAAGCGCCCGAAAAGTGCCATAAAACAGTGATTTTCTGAGGCCTACTCCTCCGTAACGGCTAGGTCAATTGGTTTGAAAAAAATAAATGTTTATTATAGATTCATGAACAATAATATCAACATTTGATTTTTTCGTGAAATTAATACTTTTGTCAAAAAAAAATATTTAGCAATTTCGCAACTTTTCGTAACTTTTCCCTACTCCTTCGAAACGGCTTGGACCTTTAGAAACATTTTTACACATAAAAATTGGTGGTTAAATATTCTTCAAAGTGAACATTGCATATGTAAATCAATCAATATCTCGCAGAGAAAATGGATTTAAAGCGCTTTCCGGGCGCTGCTGGCCGCAAATAAATGCTCAGATTTGCGTACTGCCGCCTAGGCGAGTGCGAGAGTTGCGTTCACATAATTTCGGTCAGATGGTTCAAGAGACTATACGCCTTAAACTCTTTGGCTCGTGTTAAACTTTCGAGGACTTTCGTCATCGAGTTAAGTCGTGTAACTTTACGCACGTGTGATCTACATTCTTGTACCCTCGTCGGTAACTTACAATTTGACTCTCAATGAGTCCTCAAACGCCTACAACAAGTTCACGTACTCATTAACAAGTAATTATGTGTTTGTACGCCTACACTTCAGAACGGTGAAATTGTTCCTAGAAAGCAAAATTGTTGGATTCTGAGATTTTAAGTGAGTAGTTGTTGGGCGTAGGTTTTTTTCTAAAGTTGTGAATGTATTAGCTAGAAAATACTGGAAAAAAAACTGGAATCTAACTGTGTGGAGACGCCAACGTTGAAAACAGTAAATGGCCACCAAAACCAAGATAACTGCTATGATGAGATATGTAGCAGTATAAAGATGGAAATCGTGGCTTACCACGATTACAGAGTGAACCTTTGAGCACCGATATCTCTTAAGATATCGGTGCTCAAAGGTTCACTCTATTTCATGATCTCAAGACTTCTCTTGATGGCTGCAAATTGCTTGAGGTTGTCTGAGTATTTTTAGCTTTTAATTTTGTTTATAATAGTTAAAAAATAATAATTTTGGCTAGTTTTATTTTTATTTAATTCATTAAACCCCAAGCAAATGCCGGCGTTCGGTTGAGGTTTCATGAATTAACCATCCCAATACCTGCTTACTCCTTAAAAGGTTAAACTCGTGTGAGATTTCCGGCATTGTGATATTTATCATGTGATTAATAGGGAATATTGCCGGCGAGATAATCTTTGTCGTCGTACTAATTTTACTCGACAATCTTCTGTTAGAATATATCGTAAAATCTTCTGTTTTCACTAAACAGCCTTCCTCAACACGCAACAAACCAGCGCCTGATAATTGACTGCATGAGCTTGATAAAAATAACAAAATATGTAAATATGTAATGTAATCTAACACTCCTCGCCCAAGGCGACTTTTGTAGCGATACACACGCGACAGCATCGCAACTGCGCGATGTTGTCACGCGTTCGCTTCGATATAGTCGCGATGCTGTAGCGCGTTTGGCATTTTTTCTATAGCGCTTGCAAATGCAACAAACGCGCGTTTGTAGCGATGCTGTCGCGCGTTTTGTATACGCGCTACAGCTTTTTTTTTTTTTTTTTTTTTCGATGGGAAAAATCATCTTATGACAACCCCCGCTCTTGGGCGGAGCGGGAGATAGTGTCAGACTCTTACTGACTAAAAAACCCATCCCGTTCCTTCAAGCATTCATACCGGGGCTCGAGCGCCCTTTCGGATAACCCTGGCCCCAGTAGGCTTCGACCCGGCTGGGCCCCTGCTACGCGCTACAGCTTCGCTACTAACATGCGTTATTCGCATTTGCACGCCGCGCTACAGAAGCGATACCAACGCGCAGGCGCTACTAACGCGCTACAGCATCACGACTGTAGCGAAGCAAACGTGCGACCGGAGGCGTTAACTTGATTTTTGTAACTGAATCGCGATTGCATCGCGACAGAAGCGCGTCAGTATCGCGTTTGCATCGCGACTGAGAATCGTGGTGTACGCTAGGCGATCACGCTAGACCGAACTATACGAGTGCGACCGGTCGATTGAATATCGAGTCCGTGAGCGATGTCTATATGTGCGTTGCTCGAGCGCGCTTTGTATGTAGATTGTCTTCTGTACCTATCTATTTTGTGCTTAAGGTAACACAGTCATAAGTTACCAAAACAAACACAGTGTCCTTTTGAGAACAGATGTTAAGTAAGTTAAATGTTCGTGCATTTAACTTAAACTCTTTGGCTCGTGTTAAACTTTCGAGGACTTTCGTCATCGAGTTAAGTCGTGTAACTTTACGCACGTGTGATCTACATTCTTGTACCCTCGTCGTTAACTTACAATTTGACTCTCAATGAGTCCTCAAACGCCTACAACAAGTTCACGTACTCATTAACAAGTAATTATGTGTTTGTACGCCTACACTTCAGAACGGTGAAATTGTTCCTAGAAAGCAAAATTGTTGGATTCTGAGATTTTAAGTGGGTAGTTGTTGGGCGTAGGTTTTTCCTGATTTCGAGAATTTATTAGCTAGAAAATATTGGAAAAAAAACTGAAATCTAACTGTGTGGAGACGCCAACGTTGAAAACAGTAAATGGCCACTAAAACCAAGATAACTGCTGTGATAAGATATGTAGCAGTATAAAGATGGATATCGTGGTAAGAGATATCGGTGCTCAAAGGTTCACTCTGTTTCATGATCTCAAGACTTCTCTTGATGGCTGCAAATTGCTTGAGGTTGTCTGAGTATTTTTAGCTTTTAATTTTGTTTATAATAGTTAAAAAATAATAATTTTGGCTAGTTTTATTTTTATTTAACCTGCTTACTCCTTAAAGGGTTAAACTCGTATGAGATTTCCGGCATTGTGATATTTATCATGTGATTAATAGGGGATATTTCCGGCGAGATAATCTTTGTCGTCGTACTAATTTTACTCGACAATCTTCTGTTCGAATATATCGTAAAATCTTCTGTTTTCACTAAACAGCCTTCCTTAACACGCAACAAACCAGCGCCTGATAATCTGACCGCCTGAGCTTGATAAAAATAACAAAATAAATGTAATCTAACACTCCTCGCCCAAGGCGACTTTTGTAGCGATACACACGCGACAGCATCGCGACTGCGCGATGCTGACACGCGTTCGCATCGATACAGTCGCGATGCTGTAGCACGTTGGCATCTTTTCTATAGCGCTTGCAAATGCGACAAACGCGCGTTTGTAGCGATGTTGTCGCGCGTTTTGTATACGCGCTACAGCATCGCTACTAACGCGCGTTATCAGCGAAGCGATATCAACGCGCAGGCGCTACTAACGCGCTACAGCATCACGACTGTAGCGAAGCAAACGTGCGATCGGAGGCGTTAACTTGATTTTTGTAACTGAATCGCGATTGCATCGCGACAGAAGCGCGTCAGTATCGCGTTTGCATCGCGACTGAGAATCGTGGTGTACGCTAGGCGATCACGCTAGACCGAACTATACGAGTGCGACCGGTCGATTGAATATCGAGTCCGTAAGCGATGTCTATATGTGCGTTACTCGAGCGCGCTTTGTATGTAGATTGTCTTCTGTGCCTATCTATTTTGTGCTTAAGGTAACACAGTCTAAGTTACCAAAACAAACAGAGTATCCTTTTGAGAACAGATGGCAATTAATAGTACCTAACTAGATACCAGTTGTAAGATCACAACCCAAGTAATGAGTCATGTACGCCCACCGCGACTTTGAAAGTGAACTTAAAAGGAGCTTACAACATAAAGTACAGTATTAGTCGAGTTGTAAGCCGGAGTTTTGACAGCAGTTTTTAGATAGAACTAGTTGTCTCCCACAGTTTTAATCGCGTCTTTGGTTACTGATCCGCGCCCGTGGTTTGTAGTCGATGTCAGTATAGTCAATGTACTTCTTCGATAAAGTGCTATCCAATACTAAAATATTTTAAGCTATTGCATAGCTTCTATCGCGGTCCTTGAGCGTGGAGACCGAATCCAGAAATTCTGTAACGAAAATAACCTAACACCCCCCCCCCCCCACTCATTTGTTTTTTGAGCGTGGTGACCGATAAGAAAACAAATGAGTGAACAATCAATCAAAATTCAATTCAATGTATGAAAGTGTAACTTCAATTAATATCAAAGAAAAAAAAACAAAGGAAAAAAATACTGCATAAATAAAATAAATAAATAATTATAATTGCATAAGTTGATAAAAATGCTATGCAATAGCTTTACCGCGGCAGTCCCCGAGTGCCACACGTCTTTTTTTTTTCTGTATTATTTTAAGTTCTTGACCATCCTAAGGTTGTTTGTAAGATATCGCTGTCAGCGATAAGACCGCCGTTGTACCCATTAAATTAAGTTTTTGTATAAGCTGTGTTACTTTTTGGTGTACAATAATGTTTATTCTATTCTCATTCCCAGAGATCAGCGAGCTTAAACGAACTCTTTAGCTTTATAATAATGATTATAATAAGTATAGACATTTTGTTTTAATAAGGATAGGCTCACGTTTGACCACTATCTCTCCTGATGGTACGCAACGATGTGGTCGACGATGGAGCTCGCTTGCTTAGAAGTAACCTAGGTCGACGAAGGAGCTCGCTTGCTTAGAAGTAACCTAGGTCGACGATGGAGCTCGCTTGCTTAGAAGTAACCTATAGACCTCTAGATTATTGCTATCACAAAACACAGTCTCCGGCAGAGAACTCCTTAGCTGGCTGTAATCATGATGAATGTTTTCCCAAAACCGTTTTGTGCGTATGGTGCGATATTCACCATTTCATAAAATGTATGTTCTTACGAAAGACGTCCACTGTTGGACATAAGCCTCCCCCAAGCGTCGCCACAACGACCGGTCCTGAGCGTCACGCATCCATCGGATTCCCGCGACCCTGACTACGTCATCGGTCCACGTTGTTCACCATTTGGTCCACCACTCCAGAACCTTTCGTCCCCATCGACCATCTGTTCTGGATGCAATGTGCCCTGCCCATTGCCACTTAAGTTTGGCGATTCTTTGAGCTATGTCGGTAACCTTAGTCCTCAACAGTGGACGTCTTTCATCTTTTTGAATGATGTTCCTACGGGCGTTAAAACACTCTAAAGTTCTTTATAGCTATTTAATTGGGGAGTAGACAACTATTTTTTTTAAATCCATACTAATATTATAATGAAAGTAACTCTGTCTGTTACGCTGTCACGGTTAAACTACTGAACTGGGCCCCAAGTCTGCTATTTTTATAAATTCGTCATTCCAACACGATCCCATTGTCATTTTGCTAAAAGTTTGTAATCTGCTAATTCATAATGATCGATCATTGATCGGTCACTGGTCTTGTAATAGAATTGTGGTAGAATGATAATTTTGAGCATATTAAAACTAATAACTGCACAATAACGTTCTAATGGTAAAACACTGATCAAATAAACTGTCAAAGTTTTAGCAGATTACCGCAAACGTCAAATATTCATTTGTCAATATGTACGAGATTACCATTCTATGCCACTTCTTTCAATGGAGTGTCAGTGGTTGACCATTGGAAAGTCATAGTGACGCCATTCTATTAGTAGATTACCAAACTTGTCAAAATCGACAATTATGACATCAATGATAGACCATTCTGACACTATTGTAATAGCAGATTTGAGGCCCTGATGATATTTGCTACGGAGTAAGCTTGAACTCCAACGAAAGACACAATACATAAAATTCTGAGTTGCCATAAATAAAGAACAAATAAATATACTCACGACGTGAACAGAGAGCGTGGGTGCGGACTTCCCGAGTGCGGACCTGCGCATACGCACGAGGTTCGACAGTCGAGGAGTTTTCGTTGCATCTGTAACAACGGACATTAATTTATTAATTTATATACTATATTTACACTTAAAAGCGAAATGAAGAAATACAGGTAGAAGAGTACAAAGGTGCTGCTTATTTCAAAAGGAATTTCTTCATCTTTCTTTCTTTATAAAAATGTTTAAGTAAAAATATAAATTAAATGTTATGTATACTAAGGTAGTATACTAAGGAGATAAAAAAGCTGTACTTAATAATAAAGATTTGACAAAAAATCCACAATTCTGGACGTATTGATATTACTTCGAATATTTAGTTCGCATTGGATTATTTTTTGGAACGTTGTGATCTAGGTTTTAATCTGTCAGAAAAACTTTTGATTTAACCACATTTTTGAAAGGATTTTTTTTTAAATGATATAAATTAGTGCTTGACTGCAATCCCACCTGATGGTAAGCAGTGATGCATTCGTTGATGACGAGGTGCTTTAGTTTATTCAGAGCAGATTCACTCATCGGGCGAAAAGATCGCAGTAGGAAATTTAGAAAACTAAACGTTTTTATGTTTAAGTGCTAAGTAATTGATATTAAGGGGCCGGCGACGGGTGAATTTCCATACAAACGTAATACCACGCTCATTTGCAGTTGGAGCATATTTCCAACATATGTATTATGATGATATTCGGTTATGGACAATATTTATCTAGGTTCCTACGTCGAGAATATTAGAAATATTGTTATTTTTAATACAGGAAAAGTCAAATAGCGTGTTTTGCCATATACGCTGTAAAAAAGTGCGAAATACAATTCGCTTAAATTTCTTTCTGTTTTTTTTTTTTTAAAAGAAAGACCACGACCGACGTAGGAACCTAGATAAATATTGTCTATAACCGAATATTATCATAATATGTTGGAAATATGCTCCAACTGCAAATGGTATTACGTTTGTATGGAAATTCATCCGTCGCCGGCCCCTTAATATAAAAGTATGTTTATCTTGTATAATGTTAGCATACCAACATGAATGGGTTATAGTTATTTTATTACTTACAAATGGCTATGAATACGTTACATTGTTAAGTAATAGGCTAATAATAACTGTTATTTAAAACACATTGTGCTAGGTTAACAGTAACACGTTATTAATGATATATGTTTTTTTTTTTTTTATGAGCGCCTAACGTTCGAAACTTCCCATACAACCGATCTTACGTGATTATGACGTTGTTACACATCTTTGTCTAAATATTTTGGAAACACAGATATCGTGTGGATATCTAGGAAAACCAAACATACATTTCCGTAAAACTAATCCAGTAAAGTCTTCGAAAAATCTGCAATTTTGCAAGAGAAGTTTAGTCCTTGTCCTTCATAATGAATCGAAGACGTAAAGAAAATATAAATGGTGTAAGGGACAGCCCTCCACAAACTTTAAGGGCTTGCTCAGTAGACGAAACTGAACAACCCACCATATTTTTTTTTATCAGGAAACGAAAAAAAAATTCTGCCTCTCCATACAAACTGTCCAATCAAGTTAATAATTTTGTATGGTGAGGCGGATTTTTTCTGTCCCTTACACCTTGTATTTATGAAAACCTTGCATTTAATACTTTGAGGTTCTTTAAAAAAAAAATGATGTTTGTTTTTTGGAGCGTGAAATATTGGAGTGAGCGACGGAAGTTTCCGAATGTCACCCGAGCATTATACCCCATTCGCAATAATATAAAACATTTTACCAAACCTTTTTGACTACACGTTCAACCGATTTTGACTTCTATTTTGTAGAGATAAGGATGGCATTAAAAGCAAAACAGTGGTTACAATACCAACTATTTACTGCAGCTACTATTTGCCACCACCGTCAAAATCGCTTGAACGGACAGTACCTATAAAAGGTTTGTATAAATGTCTAATCATAACGTGAATGGAGTATAAGAAAGTGTGAATGTTTGAAGGATTATAATTACGTATTTTGACAGCAAGCAACCCTTCAAAAAAGATACGACTAATCAAACTAGTATACTATTTTTACCATAGGTGATTTTTACCGTAAACAATCACTAAACGTTTTGTAGAGCGTATTAAAGGAAATCGATTCTAATTTCCTATTCCAAACCTGTCCTTCACCGACAAACACTACTCGGTATTTATGTCAATCTTGTTTGGGGAAATGGGGATATTTCAATTTTAATTCTAGGTTCGGATTCGGAATTTAAAATGAATTTAAATCGGAAATCTGATGGATGCGAGACGCACAGGAACTGTCATTGTGGTGATACTTGAGCTCTTCATCAGCCTTTTTAATGTTCCCAATGGGAACATTCAAAAGGCTTTTATGGTGGGAAAAAATCATGCAACGACATCCCCCGCTCTTGGGCGGAGCGGGAGATAGTGTCAGACTCTTACTGACTAAAAGACCCACCCCGTTCCTTCTAGCCTTCATACCGGGGCTCGAGCGCCCTTTCGGATAACCCTGGCCCCAGCAGGCTTCGACCCAGCTGGGTCCCTGCTGTTGCTGACAACTCCTTGAGGCGCGCGGGAACAGTGCGCGCCGTCGACG
Source organism: Mythimna ferrago (assembly GCA_910589285.2). NCBI lineage: Eukaryota > Metazoa > Arthropoda > Insecta > Lepidoptera > Noctuidae > Mythimna > Mythimna ferrago. The sequence goes on along the minus strand of OU342698.1, from coordinate 17,477,701 downwards.
ACTTGGGCTTGGTCCGGACAGTTACCGGACGGCCGGACAGTGGCGACACCCGGGCGTCACTTCCGCACGAATCCGGTGCAGGAAACATTCAAAAGGCTGATGATGCTCAAGTATCACCACAACGACTGGTCCTGTAAGCCTCTGTCTATGTCCAACAGTGCGATATCTCTCTGGAATGCGCTTCCTCAGATTAACAGGATGGCTACCAGCCGATTTTCCTTTAAGGTGAAGGCACGTGAGCATATTCGCAAGAAATTGGTAGAATCATCACAGCACTGATTGGTTGGATTTGTTTTTTCACTACAGCATTGCTTATTCATATGTATGTATCTAAGTATGTATTTACTATTGTTTTTGTTTTCTCTTCTGTTTGTCTATTTATTAAGTTGCACCTGCCATGGGGAGGTAGACCGAGACATAACACATCGGATCAATTCAGGATGGATGAAATGGCGACAGGTCACTGGAACAACTTGTGACTCACGGATGCCCCTCAAGTTGAAGGGTAAAATCTACAAGTCCGTGATAAGACCTGTCATACTGTATGGATCAGAATGTTGGGCTGTGAAAAAGACGGATGAAAAAAGATTGCATGTAGCGGAGATGAGAATGTTGAGATGGATGTGCGGTGTGACGAGATTGGATAAAATGAGAAATGAGTATATTAGAGGAAGTTTGAAAGTGGCGCCAGTGACTGACAAGCTGAAGGGGAATCGTTTGTCTTGGTATGGTCATGTAAAGAGGAGGGATGAAATGCATGTTACCAAAAGAGTTATGAGTATACATGTGGATGGGTGGAGAGGGAGAGGGAGGCCAAAGAAAAGATGGATGGATTGCGTGAAGAATGATATGAAAGAAAAGGAAGTTAGTGATAGCATGATGAGTGACAGGGTAGAATGGAAGAAAAAACGTATTGCGCCGACCCCAAATAAGATGGGACAAGGGCAGGAAGAAGAAGACCTGCCATGTTATGTTTCTGCACCACCCTAAGGTCGACTGGCAGATAATGCCTAAGGCATTAAGTCCGCCTTTGTACAGTTTTAAGTGCATAAAGATTTAATAAATAAATAAATAAACAGTGGACGTATTTCGGCTGAAATTGTGATGTACATTTGAGTTGCCGTGGAGTTTCTTTGCCAACTCGAGGCTCGAGCAATCACAGCCTGGACCAACAGACCAACGGAGTAACTTCAGGTCCTTTCCGAGCACGAAGGAAAACTCCTTCGTGTATGTTATGATGACCAACCATCCATAGGTCGACCTCGACAAGCGTTGCTTAACCTTGGAACTGTTATTACTAATAATAATCTACACTAATATAATAAAGAGATAAAGTTTTTATTTTTTTGTTTGTAAAAAAAGTCGAAAATTTTTTCACCGATAGAAAGCTGCTTTATTCCTGAGTGACATAGGCTATATTTGATGTACGGGCGAAGCTGCGGAAAAAAGCTAGTTTACAAGATCTTAACGAAAATCCGCACGATTAATATTAAAGACAGGTCATTTCAATACTAATAATATTTGCCTAACGCCTTGTACGAGCACACTCAACTACAATAAACAACTGTACATGGTTTTTATTATAGATTTTTATCACGCCTTCACTTACATCCTCCGTGTAATGTATACAGAACTATTGAAAGTGAACGTGAAGAGAAAAGAACATCCAATAAATATGTAAAGGGTGTTGTATTACGTACAATCGACCAATGAAAAAGTTAAGCACGTATGAATCAATTTAATCTAAAAATCACAAACTTAAGTGGCAGTGGGCACACATTGCTCGAAGAACAGAGGCCTGACCCCAGGGCCTCAAGTCTGCTATTACAATAGTGTCAGAATGGTCTATCATTGATTTCATAATTGTTGATTTTGACAAGTTTTGGTAATCTACTAATATAATGGCGTCATTATGATTTTCCAATGGTCAACCACTGACACTCCATTGAAAGAAATGGCATAGAATGGTAATCTCGGACATAGTGACAAATGAATATCTGACGTATGCGGTAATCTGCAAAAATTTTGACAGTTCCTTTGATCAGTGACCTGCCATTACGACGTCATTACGCAATTAGTGCTTTTAATAAGCTCGGTATTGTCATACTACCACAATTCTATTACAAGACCATTGCCCGATCAATGATCGATCATTATGAATTGGCAGATTATAAACTTTTAGCAAAATGACAATGGGATCGTGTTGGAATGACGAATTTATAAAAATAGCAGACTTAGGCCCCAGAACAGATGAAAGAAGTTAGAATGGCCTTGTGGCCGTGTGATTAACAACTCTTAAGTTACTTATTTCTGCGAACTTTAGGTAAATATACTCTACCTATTCAGATCTCTGCTGATAACCTATCAGCATGGCAACTATTGATGAGTCCATATCAGAACAGGGCTCGATCTAAGGGGGGACAAGCCGGGCATTTGCTCATTTACTCAAAGCGGCAAAAAATGAGGGGCGGCAAAATTGACTCATTCCTATCTTCCAACCTAGCCATTAGCCATCCACACCCAAGTTGGCAGGTTGAGAATTTTATGTGCCACCTTCCAACCTACTTCAGGTTGGATAGTGGCAATATTTAAGACTTAAGACAATACAGTTTTGTGTATGTAAAAGGCTGCGAAAATTATCTTTACTCGGAGCGGCTAAATACCTCGGGCTCTGCATCAGAATAATGATTTTCATTACCGAAGACGAGGTCTCATCAATTCACCTAACAGGCACTTTGAACCAGATAAAGCTAGACATCTGTCACTAGGTACTAGAAGCCTAGCCACGCTCTCAACACGGTGATTCATTGATATACCAGTGTTTAAGATAACGTGTAAATAAATATATTAAGTGGCTGAAACCTGTTTAGTCTGCTTACAGATTGATTGTGCAGTTTACACCGCTCTGTTACTTTGTTTAACTAAATGTACGTACAGCCTAGGAGTAGAATTCCCTGCCGAAGTCTGTGTTTCCTGATAGCTACAACTTAGGGGTCTTTAAGGCTTATAGTCCCTTGAACCATCTGGCCAAAATTATGTGGACGCACCTCTCGCACCCGCCTAGGCGGCAGTACGCAAATCTCTGCATTTATTTGCGGCCAACAGCGCCCGGAAAGCGCGCGGCTGACCTTTAAATCCATTTTCTTTGCGAGATATTGATTGATTTACATATTATTATGCAATGTTCACTTTGAAGAATATTTAACCACCCATTTTTATGTGTAAAAATGTTTCTAAAGATCCAAGCCGTTTCGAAGGAGTAGGGAAAAGTTGCGAAATTGCTAAATATTTTTTTTAGACAAAAGTATTAATAGCACGAAAAAATCAAATGTTGATAACGTTGTTCATGAATCTATAATAAACATATATTTTTTTCAAACCTATTAACCTGGCCGTTACCGAGGAGTAGGCTTCAAAAAGTCACTGTTTTATGGCACTTTTCGGGCGCTTGGACCTTAAATCAAGAGTGAATAGGCTACTTATAGGCAAGCGTGCTCCATCGTCGACCACATCATCGCTTACCATCAGATGAGATGGTGTTTAAACGCGAGCCTATCAATAATAAAAAAAAAGGGAAAACGTGTCTATAATTATGTTAATAGAGGAGTAATAGGTCTCCCCAATTGTCGTCACAATGAACGGTCCTGTGCGTCTCGCATCCATGGGATTCAAGTTGTTAATACTTCCTCTAAAATCTCGTAATCATAAACGTTACAAAGAAGGTCAAGAACACTGTCCTCGGAGCGTCCTTCCCGAGTACATTTTCATGCAAACTTACGTAATAATAACTATAATACACATCTTTCTCCAGATATTTTGGAAACACAGATATCTTATGGATATTATCTGGGTTCCTATTGAAATCAAATCATAAAGTGTAAGATTAATCCAATAAAGACCCATGAAAATCTGCTATGTTACGTGAAGTTTGGCTCTTCATAATGAACTCATAAAAAATAAATAAAGGAAACATAACTATAAGCCTTGCACAGTTAATCAAGATTCTGAATGATAAAAAAAGACGTGAGCGCGTGGAACAAGTTTTGTGAAATATTCGAGTGAATGACGGAATTACCGAATGCTAACAGAGCGTTCAGATGTTAGCTCTCTTTTTTCGCATTACCTTTAACAAACTTTGCGTTGGATTACGTTAGATGAACCAGGATGAGGATAGATGGGTCGGGAAGGGCCTTCTTAACAAGAGTTATGAGGAAGAACTGAATACCCTCGGAATTCTGACCTCTTTACAACCCTACCAACGAAGCATATAATTGTGTACTCGTGCGTCCCCCTAAAGTCATAAAGGAATGAAATATTGCACTGTTATTAACTCAGACGTCCAATTCTAGTAATGAATGTCAAATAGGTACGTCCCTTATTGCTTGAGACAGAGAATTGGCTTGCTAACAATGTGTGTGTCTACTATGTAGACAGTTTAAATGGTTGAGAAGTTCATAACCCCTCTGGAAGGTCATATAAGAATGCATTGAACTTCATTTTGCGTACAGCTAAAGAGTGGAATTCTCTGCCGGAGTCTGCGTTTGCTGGTAGCTACCACTATAACTAAAAACGTAACGGAACTTATTAGTAAGCGAGCTTCATTTTCGGCCACATCATCGCTTACCATCAAGTGACATAGTGGTCAAACGCGAGCCTATCTATACCAACACAGGGTGTCTCAAAAAAAAAACTTGCTGTCTAGATGAATAAAAATTAACAAATATACGTGTTAAATTACAAAATTACAAACTAAAGACATGGCAAAACCACTTTTTGAAAGTCCTTCGCGACTGTGGCACTTTTCAAAGTGACTTTAACACTCATGAAAATGCGCCTCAGAGAGTTGAGTAGAAATGTCTAATATTTTCCTGCGCCTCAGAGAGTTGAGTAGAAATGTCTATTTTCCTGCAATTCAGATATGGTTGATGGATTACTGTTGTACTCTCTACTCTTCATATAACCCCAAAGGAAAAATTTAGGAGGTGTGAGGTCTGGAGTCTGTGAGGACTGAGGACAGAAATACTTTTATTTTAGAAAAGAATTAGGTTTACGCGAACTTTTGTTTTTAAATTGATATAAAGCAGTGCTTGTTTGCGATCCCACCTGATGGTAAGCAGTAATGCAATCGTTGATGGTGAGGCGCACTAGTTTATCACTAGTTTATCAAGAGCCTATTCACTTTAGCTTTGAAGACACCTAAATTGTAATTGGACCGCAGCAGGCAAATCATTCCAGTCCTTCTATGAACTTCTTAAAATCGTGACGTTTTGCCGTTTTACGAGTCTGATGCGGACAAAACCTTGAACTCCAGCCAGTTGGTACTAAGTCCTGCATCCAGACATAGGCCACGCGTTATTAAAACAGTCTGAATGTCTGTCAATGATTAACGACTGCAATGGCGCCACAAATTACGCCCAATTACGACGCGTTAATTAAAATATATTAAGCTAGTCAAACGAATTGTTTGCTCACTAATCTACATTGTTTGTTTTCAGTATGGCTGACAAAGTCAAAGATAATGAAGATCGTAAGACAAGATTGCTTCTGCGCTTGCATGTTCCTTCGCCTTAACAAAAACCTATAGTGCTACAAGCTAGGAATATTTCTGCCATCATTATGTGTACCCTTTTTTATGTAGGAAATCATCAAATAACTTCTTCCACTCTGGCTGGAGCGCAAGAGGGAGTATCAGACTTTTACTGACTAAAACTTACAGAGTTCCTTCAGTTACCCTGTTTTGCGAGGGTTGCGATAACTCCTTTGAACAATCCGCAGCCCTGGCGTCGACCCTAACTGGCCCCATCAATTCTGCTGACATTACGCCTAGGAACACAAAGAGCAACTGAAAGACAAAAGGAGAGTTTTAGTCAGTAAGAGACTGATATTCCCTCTCGCTTCATCCTTCACTTCCCAACCCAAAAAATATATATTACCTACATACATAGACTGTAAAAACATTACCTTCTTCTGAGGTAGTCGAGTAAAATATACCAGGCAACCAGACAATCACAAGAGCCAAAAGAAACAGAATAAATTCAAGGCGCGGCAGGGGTGTCACAATAGATGTAAAACATAGTAATACGCAAAAGGCAACTGAAGAAACACAGGAGTAAAGTCAGTAAAAGTCTGATATTCCCTCTTGCTTCATCCATCACTTCCCAACCGAAAAAAAATATATTACCGACATAGATAGACTGGAAAACATTACCTTCTTTCAAGGCAGTCGAGTAAAAAGTACCAGGGAACCAGACAATCACAAGAGCCAACAGCAACAGAACAAATTCAAGGCGCGGCAGGGGTGTGTCACAGTTGATATGAAACATAATAATTATGTACAAATCCGTGACAATAGTTCAACAGTTATCTCTGCAATAAATAACGATAAAGCTGTGCTTTGTTTGTTAATCAACATCCGTTTACATTGTTTATGATTCGTTTAACTGTCTGGAGTTTATTGTTTGTAGCAAAAATACTGGTTTAAGAAAAAAAAAAATAAGGAGACGTACGTATACTGACGAATCTACTTTCAGGGGTCTTTATTAGATTAGTTTTACACAAAATGTTTTGATTTCTATAGAAGCCTTGAGATAGCCACAAGATAGCTGTGTACCCAAAATTTCTAGAGAAAGATGTGTAATTAACATCATAATCACGTATGAAAATGTAACTCCAACTTGGCCGCTCTTAAGGGGATGCAACTCGACATACATCGACGGTTGAAAGCCAAAACGGTGTAAGCGACATTGAGTAAACTTTACAAAAAGGTGATTTAAAGTTAAAATTTTGATTTCACTTTTGTAAAGTTTACTTTATGTCGCTTAGATCATTTTGCCTTTCAACCATCGATATTTTCACTGTTTTTCGTACAACTGCTCTTATTCGATTATGACGTTAATTACATATTTCTCATTAGATATTTTGGAAACACAGTATTTTGTAGATATCAAGGCTTCTGTTGAAATCAATTTATAAATTTGTGTAAAACTAATCCAGTGAAGACCTCTAAAAATCTGCTAATTTGCATGAACTTTGACACTTCATAATTTACTCAAAAATTTAAAAAGTCAAAAAAGAATAATAATACAAGACTTGCCAATTTTATCAAGATTCTAAATGACGAAAATTTTTCTCAAAAACTTTAAAGGGTTTAAACAAAACAAGTGATTCCTGGAACAGGTTTTATAAAATATTCGAGTAAATCACGGAGTTACATTCGGTAAAAGAGGTTTTAGGCGATATATCTCTTTTTAGGGTTCCGTAGCCAAATGGCAAAAAACGGAACCCTTATAGATTCGTCATGTCTGTCTGTCTGTCTGTCCGTCCGTATGTCACAGCCACTTTTTTTCGAAACTATAAGAGCTATAATACTGTTGAAACTTAGTAAGTAGATGTATTCTGTAAACCGCTTTAAGATTTTCACACAAAAATAGAAAAAGAGCAATAAATTTTGGGGGTCCCCCCCACACTTAGAACTGAAACTCAACATTTTTTTTTTTCAAACCCATACGTGTGGGGTATCTATGGATAGGTCTTCAAAAATGATATTGAGGTTACTAATATCATTTTTTTCTAAATTGAATAGTTTACGCGAGAGACACTTCCAAAGTGGTAAAATGTGTCCCCCCCCCCCCTAACTTCTAAAATAAGAGAATGATAAAACAAAAAAAAAATATATGATGTACAGTACCATGCAAACCACTAACGAAAATTGGTTTGAACGAGATCTAGTAAGTAGTTTTTTTTTAATACGTCATAAATCTAAAAAAATACACTATTATTAAAACATCGATCAAAGTTACTACGAACTACAAGAACTTTTATATTATGTTACTTGCTGCTACGGAACCCTCCATGGGCGAGTCGGACTCGCACTTGGCCGGTTTTTTCGCGTTGCCTCTTCGTCAAACATCGCGTTGGATTGCGTTAGATGAAGTAACAAGCTTTTGAACCATGCTCGATGTTGACAATAACCGAGTGGAAAAGCAGCCTCTTTTAAGTATAAAATATTGTACAAAAATAAATGCAGGATAATATCCAGCGGACTAAGCTGTTGACTGATCAATTATATCAAGATTCTAATCAACTGTCACTACACAGAACACGTTGACAACTGGTCTAACCTCAGAATGCAGGTCAGATTGTTAGAAGGTCAGATCACAAACGTTCCGTGAAAACAGTTGTATCTTGTACTAGTTAATTTTTTAAGTGGGAAGTTATCCAACGTGTTCCACTTAGTGTTAGGCCAGAGTGCTGCCGATCTTGGCACACCAGGTCCATGGAGACTCATTTGAACAATCCACAACCCTGGCAGACATTGGCCCTAGAAACCCCTGTCAAATTCCTTGCTTTTTGCCCTATAGTAGGACAGCACATAAATTTGCGGTTGACTGCAATCCCAACTGATGGTAAGCAGTGATGCAATCGTTGATGGTGAATCGCACTAGTTTATCAAGAGATTTTTTTCCAGTCCTACGATGTACGCGTTTTAAGGTTGGAATTCATCCTATGACTTCTCCTGCTTTAGGGCGGAGCGGCAAGGCGAACTGGCTCATAAAAACAATGCCATCTTTGTACATAAACATTAACTTTCAAACGTTTCTATCCACAGCACGACTTCGAGCAAGATTTCCCGATTTGGCGCCGTTAGTTCAAACGTTTGATCAGATACGCCAACACGATTACATGACCCTGTGATTAGAACTGATGACTTAGATAGATATTTTTGGTTATAGTGATATTACGATTGAGATATTACAGTATTTTAGAAATATATACCTAATTTTTCAAATTGTGAAATATTCGAGTGCCTGCTTCCGCTTTAGGAAAGGTCTCTTTCAAGCGTTCCAACAGTATTGTAGAAATCAGGCTCGCAGACGATAGACGATAAGCAATGGGTTGCTCGTCGTCCAATCGAGCCCGATTCATCGACGGCGCGTAGTGTTACACGCGCGCCTGTCGGCAAAACTGTAGAGGTCCATTAGGACCAACGCCTGCTAGGAACACAGGAAATTTCAAAAAAGGATGTCGTGGTTCTGAAACGCAAAGGGCAACTGAAGGACACAGGCGAGTTTTAGAGTGAAACCAGCCATTGAATGTTTTCCCGTCTCAAAAAAAGCAATGCAGAAATACATGTGGTTAAAAATAAGTTGAGTGGGTATCAAGTAAATTCGTGTGTGTTCCAGCAAGGAAAACACATCTCGTCAGCAAAGATTTCAAATCTTAGGATTGGCAGCAGCAACAAGGCAAGAAAAAACTGGCGACAAAAGAATCACGGGTTCGAAAGGAATGCAAAGAGTTTTGCCGAAAAGAATGATTACAGTTTCAGCTGTTAGAGAGACATGGTCACAAGAAGATTCATCATAGTTTGCATTCCATGTGCCATGTTACTCAGGGTCGCCACATTACGTTTCTTTCTCATAGTTCTATCAACAGTGTCAACCGTCCCGTTACAAGTAATTCCCTTTTCTTTGGTCTTCTTCCTTCTTTTCTTGCCTCTCTCCTTCCATCCACATGAATACTCATAACTCTTTTTGTAACGTTTTATCCCTCCTCTTCGCATGAATTCACTCACGCCACATTCAAACTCGTTACTGACGCCACATTCAAACTTTCTCTAATATTCTCATTTCAAACTTTATCCATTCTCGTCACTCTGCACTTCCATCTCAACAATCTTATCCTTCACACAGTGCATCCATCTCGTTACTTTAATTATTTCCTACATCACCATTTCCTCAGTCTTCACATCCACACATTCCTAAACCAAGAGAACTGATCATCAAGCTAGTAGCTATTTTCTCTGCAGCATTAAGGAATAACAGTTCACATTCAGGCTCTTATGAAATGAACTTTTCATAATATGGTTACGAGAAGAATCCCAAAAGGACCTTACAGTGTTACACGATTCGATGAAGGAGTCACCGTGGCCTTAGAGGGCAGATATCAACTGAAAGAACACAGGCGGATCCTGTCGCTCCACCCAGAGCGTGAGAAATTATTTGATGACTTCCTACCTAAAAAAAAAACATCACGAAGTGCGGTGATAACCACCAGTAAGGTTTATTTGAAAACCAGCGTCAGGTAACTACCACGCAGTTGTCTGGCATTATTGCTGAACTGGACCTATTTGGCGCAGTCTTGAGACACACATTGTGTCAGTGTCTTTTTTATCTTAAGTTTTCTAAATTTTGTTTGTTGTGTGTGTATCTATGCGTTTTGTCCCCTCTCCTAGGGAGGAGGCAGTCCCAGCAGTGGGAGCACTAAAAGGCTGATTAAGTAATGCATGCTATCTATGCGAGACAAAAAAAAAATTGTTCTTTCTTTCGCCATTCTTTGCAGCATCTAGGCTCAAACAGACTAAAACAGAGTTGAGATGAACTAGTATCTAAGTTACTACATTAAAAGTTGGATATCAATCGGAAATTAGACCCAGATTCGGAGATGAGAACCGTTTCCATTTCCGATACTCGTCTCTCAGGAAGATTATCGAAATCGATCGAGACTTGAGCGTAATCTAGTAGCTTAAAGATGTTTTGATTAGTATAATAATGTTACGATACAGTAGCATCAACCTGTTTGTTGATTATAATAGCTTCAGTATAAGATCGAATCTGCATATTAATGGCTCACAATTAGCGATAAAATAAGTTGTTTATTTTTTTGTATGGCGCCGATTACTCTGTTAGTCGTCAAAAAACAAAAACATGGTTCAAGTAGATCGTGGATCAAACTTAGTCCAGCGAAAAACATCGTGAGGAAACCGGTATGCCCTAGAATCAATAAATCAAAGACATTGTGGTGGTTTACGGCCCATTCTCTCTCCTAGACAGGAAAGAGTCCCATCAGTGGGAACATTATAAGCTGTACAAGTTGATTATGCTTATGGAAGATAATTACATTTTGTTTGTGAATTATATTTAAAGAAGTCACTTCGACTTAGATATTTAAGAGGGTGATACACTATAGGGTGTAATTCAGGTTTCTACCTAGCTTAGATGACTTCTAAGCTAGGTTCTAGGGCTTCAATTTTTGTAGTGTAAAATAATATGATAACAAAATATTTGATTTGATTTGAGGTATCTGCTGTGAAAGTCCAAAATAAATAAAAATGAGGCCAGCTTTTTTTTTAAACATTGCCCAACGTTTAAAAAAAATGAGATTAATTGATTGGCCCCTTCATTATTCAGTCAACTAATTTCCCAAAGTGCAAATGCATAGTATTGGTGTCGAACACCTCATCATTAACCGTAATAAGTTAACCTCTGGCTAAGCTCTGTTTACCTCTCAAGAAACCGCTAACTGTAACCGGATCAGTAACTTTAAAATAGTTATCTTAACTAACACAGTTATAAGTCTTACATAATATGAGTTATCATTTAAACTAATTAGTGTTGCTGAGATTTTAATGGAAATGGAAATGTAAATAATCGCATCATTAAAACGTTATGAGCATTGTGAAACAGACTTTAAGACGAGAAAATTAGAATCGTATTTGAAATACACGAGTTCTACTTCTAATATACTTAGTATTCAGAATTATGAGAGAGGAAAAGGGCTTATAGAAGCTATATTTTTAAAGTATACAATTATAATATAACACAACCATAATCACCCTTTTCAATGTTCCCACTGCTGGCACTCAAGTCTCTAGGAGACACACTCGGGCCGAGTGCGGTTTGGTGAAGGCTTCGAATTTTTGGTTCTAAGACATGCCGCCGGTTTCTTTAATATGTTCTCCTTCAACATTTTGAGAGCAGTGGTGATGAAATAAAACGTGAAATAATGAGCCTGGTTGGGTTTTGAACTACCCAGCCAGTCCCATTATCACTTACCATTACGAGTTGTAGGTGAACCCGCGACCTACAACTCGTAAGTCGGGCCGTTGCCACTCGGTTACCACTCTTCTTCTTCTTCCTGCCCTTGTCCCATCTTATTTGGGGTCGGCGCAATACGTTTTTTTCTTCCATTCTACCCTGTCACTCGTCATGCTATCACTAACTTCCTTTTCTTTCATATCATTCTTCACGCAATCCATCCATCTTTCCTTTGGCCTCCCTCTCCCTCTCCACCCATCCACATGTATACTCATAACTCTTTTGGTAACATGCACTCGGTTACCACTGCTTGATACAATTAATATAATGCCATTTAAATAAAAGAAGATAGCTAAGTAGTAAGGAACTTTGGATAAATTTAACAGGTACCAATTTAATACAGTGGTAACGGCCCCGACTTACGAGTTGTAGATCGCGGGTTCAAACCCAGTCAGGCGCATTACTAAGTGCAATTTACTTCATCACCACTGCTCTCAAAACGGTGAAGGAAAACATCGTGAGAAAAACAGCACGTCTTAGAACAAAAAATTCGAAGACATGATTGTGACCTCCACCAACTCGCACTGGGCCCGCGTGGTGGATGGATTAGATACGGCCCATTCTCTTTTCTAGAAAGGAAGCCTGAGTTTCTGTAGAGGGAACGTTATAAGAGTTGCCAACTGGACATCAGCGGTTTGCGGCTGACGTTCAGGAAATGCGGAGGTGGTAACCCTTTCGGTTCGGGCACGCACAGCACATTATGTACTATTGTTCTTTTTTACTTTTTGTTAGTAACTAGGTAATACAATAACTCTGGTGTCAGATTTTCTGGTTTCTGAATGCCCGTAACGACTGCCAAAAACACGGTTTAAATTATAGGTCAAACCAAAGGCGGAGGAAACTCGTTACGCTACGAATGGTCACCCATCGGCGGACAGACCTCGGCCTGCGTAGCTTAACCTCGGCATTTGACCCGTGCAGCTGTAGGCCGACCGCATCAGGCAACGGCGCTCTCACCGCCGCCGGGATTCCGATCCCGATTTCCAGCCACCGTGGGCGCGGGCTTGCGGACAGTGAGCAATGGGTAGCTCGCTGTCCGGCCGTCCGGTAACTGTCCGGACCAAGCCCAAGTCGTCGACGGCGCGCGCTGTTCCCGCGCGCCTCAAAGAGTTGTCAGCAACAGCAGGGGCCCAGCCGGGTCGAAGCCTACTGGGGCCAGGGTCATCCGAAAGGGCGCTCGAGCCCCGGTATGAAGGCTTGCAAGGAACTGGATGGGTTTTTTAGTCAGTAAGAGTCTGACACTACCGCTCCGCCCAGGAGTGGGGGAAAAAAAAAAAAAAAAAACAGAACCCGTGCAGCTGTTTTTAGCCACTAGCTGATCAGTAACAACATCCAATTATTGGATGTAACACAAGCTAGAATAGAATAGTATAATATTTTATTCGATACAGACAACACTGCGGCAACCACACAAAATAAATGCGAAGTAGAGTACAGATTTATACAAACAAATAACTTTTGCCCGCATACATAAAACATAGCTTATGTCACTCAGGAATAAAGCTTCTGTTATAAACTAGTACTTGACTGCGATCCCGCCTGATGGTAAGCAGTGATGCAATCGTTGATGGTGAGGCGCACTAGTTTATTAAGAGCCTATTCACTCTAGCCTTGATGACACCCAAATTATAATCGGACGGGAAGACCGCAGCAGGCAGACTGTTCCAGTCCTTCGAAGTACGCGGTATAAATGACGAGGCGAAACGCTTAGTCCGGACCGTAGATGTTTCAACAACGTAAGGGTGGATACTCGACGTGCGTCGGTTTGTCCGATGATAGCTTTCTATCGGTGCAAAAATTTTAGCAATCGGACAAGTACTTTCAGAGATTACCTCTTACAAACAAAAAAAAAACAAACTTTCCTTCTTTATAATATTAGTGCAGATTGCGCTAAGCTTGCCCGAACAGAACAGGTTACCATCTTGGCAATTGCAGGGCGTCAGACACCCAGCGCTGTTTAGATTATTTATTAGATTTTGGTTTTGTTTGTATCACCAGATTTCGGAGGCTGAAATGGAATGTAGGAGTACGCTATAGTACTCCCAAAAAGGATAGAGAGATTGTTAGGTCCTTGGGGTCGGCGCAACACGCTTTTTTTTCTTCCATTCTCTCCTGTCATCCGTCACGCAATCACTAACCCCCTTTTCTTTCTTAATACTCCTCACACAAAATCCATCCTTTTTTCTTTGGCCTCTCTCTCCCTGTCTATCCAACTACATGTATACTCTATAACTCTTCAAAGGGTTATTTAAATGGTTGCAAACTAGGGTTCCAACCAAGGTGATCTTGGTTTATGTGTTTGGTTTGTGCTGCGGCTACATGGACGTAAACGACGCGCCAATACGTTTGGTGGTTGGGAAAACGCGCCTCCTAACAAAGGGCGTTGAAGGTCAAGGATTACAACTGCTGTCTACTAGTGTCTACACGGATTTAAACTAGCAAGGTCACCTTGGTTGGGACGTTGGTTTGCAACCGTCTGGTTATCCCTTGCGTAACATGCGTTTTATCCCTCCTCTTTATATGACCATACCAAGCTCGATGCCACAAAATAGATAGGTACGGTACCGGCCCCCTAGCCAAGTTACAACCGTTTCGCTTGCGTCGAACGCTTCGAGTTGACCTTGCCGCCAATTCTTTTGTTCTGACCACGTGACTGAGCGTTAAGACGACGTCATTCCCGTACATTTGAAGCTTTCTACAAGCGTTAACTATTGCAGATTAGCAACTTGGCTAGGGGTACAGAAGTCAATCTCATGTATGTACTTCCCTTTTTATACCTACGCTAGGCGATCGCACCAGGGTCATTGCGTTGCGTCGATCTGTACGAGTGCGACCGGGCGATTAAGCCGAGATAACGTGTCCGTGAGCGGTGTCTATGTGTGCGTTGCTCGAGCGCGCTTTGTATGTAGATTGTCTCCTGTACCTATCTATTTTGTGTCGATATCAAGACAAATGAACCAATAACAAGACAAAATGATTCCCTTTCAACTTTTCAGTCGCTGGCGCCACTTTCAAACACTCAAACGTAGGATGTCTAGACCAAATATTAATAAAACGAAACACGTAAACTAACGTGCATACCTAAGCTCACGTGCCTGTATCAAAATACCCGGCACGTGGAGAACTGGGCGCGTCTCCAATTATTGTTTTTTTTGGCTTTTTTAAATAATATTGTGGAGAAATTGTTTATTTGTGGAAAGTTGTAATCTAATTCAGGACTGTTATGATATTACTTAAATTAAATTTCGAATCTCGATACGGATAAAGGTTGAAAGGAAATCGTTTATCTTGGTATGGTCATGTAAAAAGGAGAGATGAAAAGCATGTTGCTAAAAGAGTTATGAATTTACATGTGGATGGATGGAGAGGGAGAGGGAGAGGGAGGCCAAAGAAAAGATGGATGGATTGTGTGAGAAGTGATATGAAAGAAAAGGGAGTTAGTGATAGCGTGACGAGTGACAGGATAGAATGGAAGAAAAAATCGTGTTGCGCCGACTCCAAATAAAACGGGACTAGGGCAGGAAGAAGAAGATACGGATAAAGGAATAATTTATTATACTTGCTCAGATCAGACAGCACCCGTCTGGTCGGAGGATCCTCTGTTTTCAACGGAGGTATTACACCTTGTTTCGTTTACCTAGCATAGCATAGCCGGCCTTAAAATGTTCCCATTGTTGGGACTCAGACCTCCTCTCTAAGAGAGGGAATGGCTTTTATCCGAAACTTTTATATCGATTTTGGTTACGGATATTTCTTTTCTTTCGGATATCCGATAGTTTCGGTTACTGTTACGGAGCACTATTACATACCTGATCTGATTGCGAATTTTTGTCCTTTTCTCTCTCTTTGTTTATTATAGGGTGTGAGGATGAACTATCTAGCCTTGCAATCTGATTAGGTTACAGGCTAGATAACAGAATTAGACACAAAGCTTTGGGAATAGATTAACTAGCTTCTACCAGCGCTTTCGCCCGTGTGAAAGTAAGTTATTCCATACAAACTGTACTGAAACAAAAATCGTAACTGTGATATACAATTACCGCCACGGATCTTGAGCGCTGGCTTCAAGTTGCGCAGAAGTCAAATATTCGGTCTCTTTAGTCGTGCGAAGTGAGACGCGGGGGCGGGGAGTGTCAGTGATTGGCTCGCCGCGCCATCGCGTGATAGACGTCACTCATGATTCGCTCCCTGCGCTGCTGCACGTATGTAACAACGACAACGATTGGCTTGCCAATGACGTAATCTCTGGATTTCCTGGCCCAATTGCATTTTTTCACCGATGGAAAGCTGTTTTATTCCTGAGTGGCATAGGCTACATTTTATGTACGCAGACGAAGTCGCGGGCAAGAGCTAGTTATAAATAAATAAGATAATTTAAACCGATATTGTATTTTATTTATGAGACAAGACAGTCGTAATTTAAATTCTGGCGAAATAATGGTTTCATCAAAATACTTCAACGTAATTTTCTTTTTATTACATGTCTGTATTTATTTTTAAAATGTTCACAAAGATTGTTACTCCAACAACTGCTTCTAAAACTGTAAAAACTTAAAAATTGTTGATTCTTTGCTTAGTTAATTAGAAGAGAGAAAAAAGACGCAATATTAAAACTAACTAACAAACATAACTTAACATCATTCAATGGGGAAGGTAATTCTTATTTTTTACTTTTTTTGAAAAGAGTGGAGGAAAGCCTTTGCCTTGGAATGGGACAGAAGAAAAAAAAGTTAATTACTAAAGATTCTACAGCTACAACAGCAGGTCATGGACATAATATGGACTATATTAAGTATATTTAAGATGTACTTAATATAATCCATGATTTATCAAATCTATATACATAAAAATCAATGCCACTTTTCGTTGTAATTTTATAACTCAAGAACGGGCTCACCTATCCAAACCAAATGTTTAGGCTTTGTTCGGACTATAATATTAGATGGTCTAAGTGAAGTTTGCACAAAATCGATCGAGCGGTTCTTCATTTATCACATTTTTTATAACAAATGAAGTAGGGTAGAGTAAGGTATAGTAAGGTAAAGTAGGGTAGAATAGGGTATAGTAGGGTGGAGTAGGGAAGAGCGGGATCGAAACCGCACGGGCAAAAGCTAGTAAAATATATTTTATTAAAGCTTGTCTCACACTAGGAATGACTTCTGCAACGTGCATCGGTGCGTTCACAATTGTATAAACTCTAATACACAAGACACCCAGATCCTGAAAAACCACATAGTTTTCAGATACTTACAGATACAGAGCAGCAAGAATATTTCTTTCGTGCGGGCATCAGCCCACGACACACCGCAACCAATCGCTCAACTAATCGCTCAACCAATCGCTCAACCAATCCCTCAACCAGTGCGTCAACTGTACCGTCAAAATTAAATCATAACAGTCGCAACAACAAACATCTCACAAGCAAACAAAATTACAATCAAACCTCTTGTTTATTCGTCTCCCACGCAATCTTCAACAATTCCCTTCAAACAGCAAAATCGTAATAATGTGCTGTGTATTTTCAGCATTGAAAATTACACTTGGAAAGCCAAGAAATGGCGGGAAACGTCCACCTATTAGTACTGTAGATTACACGGTTTCGTTCCAGTAATAAAACATTTATTGGACGCCAAATTACAGGGTATAGCAACGAGTCTTAAATAATGTATAGGGTCGGCTCACAATGAGTCGCGAAGCGACGCGCGCAAACTGCAAACCAAACGTGGGTTCCGATTGCAGTCGTGCGAACTGCACACCGACTGCATGCGAACTGCACCATGCGCGGGAGGGCGGAACGTGCGGTCGGGTGAATATGATGCAGTTCGGATGCAGTCGGTGTGCAGTTCACACGACTGCAATCGGACCGCACGTTTGGTTTGCAGTTCTATTGCAGTTCTATTGCAGTCGTGTCAACTGCATTCAAACTGCAATTTACAGTTGAAAGGCGGTCCGTCTATTTAGACCCTAACCGCTACACCGAGACACGACGCGACGCGCGTTGCCTCTTTTTCTAAGATTAAACTTTTTCCAAAATCATTTAAGGCCCAAACGCCCGAAAAGTGCCATAAAACAGTGACTTTGATTGTCAAACAACGTGACTTTGAAATCATCGGATATTGTATTACGGTAAAAAAAACACAGAGTAAATAAAATTATTTGGGATAAAAAATTAACGGGTATTGTAATTACAGCGCAGCGGCAAAATGCCAGCGCTGGCTTTGCGACAATATTTTCAAATGTTTAATGAACAGTGTTACCATTTATTTTAGTTGGAGTCTAACTAAATAAAACAGCCCATCGATATACATATAAGTACTACGCACTAGATTACGCGTACCGAACACATCTACACCAATATAATAAAGAGGTAAAGTTTGTTTTTTTTTTGTAGGAGGTAATCTCTGAAAGCACTGGTCCGATAGCAAAAATTTTTCACCGATAGAAAGCTTTTTATTCCTGAGTGGCATAGGCTATATTTTTATGTCAATTTATTTAATATATATTTAATGTCAATTTCTAAATTATGTTTGTCCAAATTTAATTTAAATTTAATTTAATGATCAAATTAAAAAAAAAATCTGTATATTCTGTTTATTCTTACTATTATTTATTCTGTATTTTAATTATTGTTATTATCTGTTAAGGCGTACAAATTAGTGCATGTAGTGCTCTTCTTTAAGTGATGGGGCACTTAGACGTAAGATTGTATTGTTTTTTCTTTATACATATGTAATAGTGCACTCATTGTTGAAGAGCCAAATAAATAAATAAAAAAAATAAAAAAAAAAATAAATGTTCGCAGGCGAAGCTGCGGGCAAAAGCTAGTCAATAATTAAAAAAATAGTGGCGATATAGTTAACGCCTCTTTCGTCAGTTCTTTTTTAGAACTGGCACATCTATATATCTTCTATACATAGAAATAAAACCCGCCGTGATATAGTCCGCCTAAAAAGTCTTGGTCTTGGAAAATTTGTATAATATTTAATCATTAAAAAAAATATATTCGATACTTTTTATAATTGGTTCTTCTATTAGTAAACTATGATCAAGATCACTTAATCAACTTCGATTATTGAACCAGTGTTGACTACATCAGATTTCATTTTGCAATAATAATTACACTCTAGTCTGCGGGAGCCTTAACAAACTGAAATATGCTGATGACGAGAAACAACACTTTTTACAGCACTTACATTTACAGAGCATGAAAACAATGAAAAGAATTTCCACCAAGGTTGAGTGATAAATCTGAACAAATACGCTGGCAAAATATCAAGCAAATATTTGGAGCAGACGCTGTTTTATTTGAGGTCATATTCGGTGCAAGATTAGATACAAATACGTTAAGTATACGTATAATTTACTGAAAAATTATTTTTATGAAATCACCGTCTAAATATTGACTTTTCCTTAATCAATATTTAAACTAGGAGTTGATCATTATCTTAGGATATATACACCACAAATTTTTAATTAGTACAAATACTTAAAGGGCTTATTAGAAACGCCCTTGTTATTTTATAAGTAAAATCTCAATAAATAATATTCATAAACAGCAAAGTTATTAGCGTTGGTTTATGTCCCAAAATGTCACTCAATTTATGGAAATATTGTGCAGGCTATTGATTCTATGATGAATTTACCTTGTCCTGGTCAATTTTAGGATATCGGTTTTTTCTACTTTTGACTACAAAAATATGATCAGTGACGGGTACAGATAGAGCCCCATTTTTTGTGTACTAATTAAAAAGTAGGGGTGTATTTTATTCATAAACTTTTTAAAACTGTGAGTTGTTTATAAAAAATGTTTCTTTAGATGAATGTTTGCTTGTACAGTAGATTTTCATCATCATTTCAGGCGAAAAACATCCACTACTAGACACAGGCCTTCTCCAAGTATCTCCACAACGACAGCTCTTGAGCGTCTCGCATCTATCGCATTCCCGTGACCTTCACCAGGTCATCGCTCCTCATTATGTAGTTATACAACAATAAAGTTACGCATGTTGTGCTTACCTGTAAGGAATTGCTGCACTAATCTTTAAGTTTATTCCATGTATTTCATATCTTTGTATGTGTGTAGTCAATTGTTGGTGAGCCAAATAAATAAAATAAAATAAAATAAATAAAATACTATCGCTAAGTAAACAGCAGCCATTTTTAATCTGGAAATTACTTGGTTCCTTTGGGGATGGACCACAAAAGTATGACATAAAGAACTCATACGTATGCTACATAGGGTGACTAGCAATTAGTGTACACTAATTGCCAGTCACCCTATATACTCATATATATAATAAGTAGCTACTGCCAGCAGCTTCACCTGCTTGATTAAATTATCCTGAGGTAACATACTCCCGGTATTTCAATTTCGTAGTATTCCAGACTATAACCTACCCGTGCACCAAATTTCATCCAAATCCGTTCACCCGTTTGAGCGTGAAGAAGTAACAAACACACCAAACTTTCGCATTCATAATATTAGTGTGATATCCTAACTAATATTATAAATGTGAAAGTGTGGATGTTTGGATGTTTGTTACTTAATCACGCAAAACGGCTGAATAGATTTGGATGAAATTTGGCATGCATATAGCCTTTGACATGGAAAAGAACATAGGCTACTTTTTATCCCGGAAAAACATCTTATTCCTACGGGAAAACACGTTTAGAGTGCGATAACCGAAGTACACGCGGACGAAGTCGCGGGCTGACAGCTAGTATTCTATAATCCAAGTAATGAACGAGTATCACTTCAGCTAAAACAAATGTTCTAGTTACGTTCAAACAATGGCCAATTAATTTATATCATAGCACTAATATACAGTACAATATACAGACAATACAGTTCTTATTAGAACTCAAACAAACGTATAATAGAACATTATACAGTTGCTTACGACACGCTAAGAATATGTCGCCATTATTCATACTTACTAGTGTTATAATTTTATAAACTAATGACCTGCCCCGCGTGGACTTCAGGATTTTGAATTTATTTTTCTAAAATAAAAGTAGCCTATGTTACTCCTTATTACATCAGCTACCTGCCAAAAAAAGTCACGTCAAAATCGGTCCAGCCATTTCAGAGATTAGCCCGGACAAACAGACAGACAGACAAAAATTGTTAAAAATTTTATTTTGGTGTATGTACCGTATATATATTCATATGCATGTAGTAAAAAAACCGGTCAAGATCGTGTCGGGCCACGCTCAGTGTAGGGTTCCGTAGTTTCCCGTCCGTCACAATAAGTGTACCCACTTATGAGTTTAAAAAAATGCTTGCATATACGATTATACTACAAACTTAGTCCAGAAATTATTTTGTAGAACCCTTTTTTTTTCTTTTTTGTACAAAAACTGTTCTTTCCATCAAGTTCAAAATAATTTTCCTAGAAAGACCTTGTAAAGTTCTACTTTTCAGATTTTTTTCATATTTTCTAAACTTATGGTTCAAAAGTTAGAGGGGGGGGACACATTGTTTTTTACTTTTGGAGCGATTATTTCCGAAATTATTGACATTATCAAAAAATGATTTTAGTAAACCCTTATTCGTTTTTAAATACCTATCCAACAATATATCACACGTTAGGGTTGAAATTTAAAAAAAAATCACTTCCCACTTTACATATAGGGGGGCTACCCTAATAAAACATTTTTTTCCAATTTTTATTTTACCACTTTGTCGGCGTGATTGATATACATATTGGTACCAAATTTCAGCTTTCTAGTGCTAACGGTCACAGAGATTAAGCGAGGACGGACAGACAGACGGACAGACAGACATGGCGAAACTATAAGGGTTCCTAGTTGACTACGGAACCCTAAAAAGCAGTTATTTCAATATTACAAACAGACACTCCAATTTTATTTTAATGTATGTATGTATAGATTTGTATTCAGGGCTGGTGTCTGCAACTTCACGTCTAAGGGCTACATTTCAGCGGAACACCATGGCGGCGCAACCAGTTGCGCGTGTTACACGCACGCCCCAACGAGTTGTCATCAAACCGTAGGGACCCAGCAGGGTCGAAGCCTACTGGGGCCTTCTAGCCTTCTAAAAGGAAGATTCGGCCCCGGTACGAAAGGCAACGAAGAAACAGGAGTGGGTTTTTAGTCAGTAAAAGTCTGACAGTATCTCTCGCTCCGCCCAAGAGCGGAGGATGACATTGGATGATTTTCCCACCTGAAAACAAAGCTAGACAGTCGCAGAGTTTGTATAAGTAAAAACTTTATATAATTCAAATATTAACATGATCAAGTAAATTCACTTTGTCGACCAAATCAAGTTGTTATTAAGTAAAGTAGGTACCTATCTAGTAAATAATTCTGATTGTTTACTATTTACGAGCGCATGACCCCGGGATATATACAAAACACAAACGTACTGAAAATAAAATATTCACCGATAAAACGACTCGCACGGGTTTATTTACTAACTTTTTTTTTATTGATACTAGGTTTTAATATGAAGCAGATATTATGCTTTTGCTTATTTTGGTTATGCTCGCGTTTTAACATCATTTTTCTAGGCAAGTGTGCTCCACAATCTCTAGGGTGGTGCGAGAGGGCATGTCAGACTTTTGCTGACTTATACCAGTACCTCTACTATGAGTTTAAAGCAATAGTATTTGTCGATACTCGATACCGACTACGTAAATATTTGGTATGGTAAATTTTACAGCGCCTCTAGCGGTCACTTACGGAACCAAAATTTGCCATACAAAATATTTACGTAGTCGGTATCGAGTATCGACAAATACTGTTGCTTTAAACTCACGGTAGGGGTACAGTACGTTCCTTCAGTAATGGGATTACTTCATAGTTATAATTTACGAGTGATCCCACACAAAGCGGGTCAATCCCCCCTTTTACCCCCATTTTTATTTTAAGTTCTTGTAATCCATCCTAAGGTTATCTGGTAGATATTGCTGTTAGCGATAAGACAGCCATTGTACCCGTAGATGTAAGTTATTAGTTTTGTTACTGTTTTAGTGAACTACAAAGTTTATTCTATTCAGGCCTGTACGATCGCGGTTTCCAGGAGGAGTTCCCTGACCAGCTGCTTCAGCGCCAACCACGGACTATAAGTCCGGGGTCTGTTCATGAAGAACAATAACACTGGTTATTTTACTCCATGGGTCTGTTAGACCGGTGCGGTCGGAATAATTACCAGTACCTCTACCATGAGTTTAAAGCAATAGTATTTGTCGATACTCGATACCGACTACGTAAATATTTTGTATGGCGAATTTTACAGCGCCTCTAGCGGTCACTTACGGAACCAAAATTCGCCATACAAAATATTTACGTAGTCGGTATCGAGTATCGACAAATACTATTGCTTTAAACTCATGGTAGAGGTATAGTTTACTATCTTTAAGATTTCGATAATTATGGCCGACCTAATAGCAGTCTCATTACAACCTCGCAGACTTTAGAAAGATCAATATAATCTCGTTTTTCATGTAACTTGAAAACATCGGATACTTATTCTGTAAACGTGCGCAATATTGAAGTTCCCTGTTTACATAGTTCCTGCATAATCAAACACGGTATCGTAAACTAAACATACTTCTATCGTTTATGACGTTTCGAATTCACTATGAATCTTTTATATAAGAACATATAAATACAACCTTGTAGTAAATACATCGACGTTTTTGTAGGGTTCCGTACCCAAAGGGTAAAACGGGACCCTATCACTAAGACTCCGTTGTCCGTTGGTCTGTCACCAGGCTGTATCTCGTCGGGTCGAAGCCTACTGGGGCCAGGGTTATCCGAAAGGGCGCTCGAGCCCCGGTATGAAGGCTAGAAGGAACGGGGTGGGTCTTTTAGTCAGTAAGAGTCTGACACTATCTCCCGCTCCGCCCAAGGGCGGGGGATGTCAATGCATGATGTTTTCCCACCAAGGCTGTATCTCATGAATCGTGATAGCGAGAGCGAGACAGTTGAAATTTTCACAAATCTTCGGAAACAACACGATGCGGTGCGGAGACCACAAATATTTTGCGGCACCTCACGAATCGGCGGGCACACGAGTGACGCCACCCCGCTCGTACTGGCCGCCAATTTGACGAAATATTTGCGGTGCGGCGCCGCACCGCATCGTAAGGTCTGGCCTTTCAGGTGTATTGTTCATTCTCAAAAAATCACCCTTGTACAGCAATTCCGTCAACTACTACAGTACAGCATACATTCATGTAAGTAATGCTATTCAAAATCAGTTCTGAACACGCCATGTGAACAGTGAAAGGGGAAGCGTTTACAGAAACTAGGCCACATGGGGGAAACCAATGTCCTGTCTGAGTTGCATTATGGAGGAAATGGCTTTTAAATCCTTTGCTTAAATCAAAGGAACGTCGATTTCTAGATTATGTGAATCGTAATGCTTTGCCTTTTTTGCTTCTATAGGTACCACTTAAAAAAAAAAACAGTAATAGACAATACACAGCCTAAACAGGTTTCTGTTTAGGTGGGAATTCATCCAACGACACTCTCCTGCTCCGCCCATGAGCTGTCGCTTTTCTGACCAAAACCCACTCCAAAGTTCCTCCTTTGCCGTGCCGTTTCAGGACCCCAGGTTTTCCAATCAGAAGCGAACCCATAGCCCCAGTAGGCTTCGACACTGCTGGTCCCCTACGGTTTTGCTGACATCTTGAGACGCGCGCGGACACTACGCGCTGTCGATGATTTGGGTCCGGACGGTTACCGGACGGCGAGCTATCCATTGCTCGCCGTCGGTAAGCCCACGCCTACGGTGACAGCCCAAACAGCTTGATTTAAAGGCAAGAATCGAAGAGTTCTTTAAATATAACAAAAAAAAAGAAAAATTATAAACGAAATTATAATTATAACGAAAAATTCGTGTTTTTCGAAACCTCATCTTCTTTAGTCACATAGTTCATGAAAGTTCAAAATTCTATCGGTGGCAAAACCCATCGAATAAAAGGCTTGAATTAGTTGACGTGACATGGCATCACAGTGGCTAACATGATATTTTTCAAGGACCAGATTATGTTTAGATGCGACGGTTAACGTCTCAAAAGATAGAGAGAACTTGCTGTGTTGCTACACGACAATAAATTCTCTATAAAAGCATGTCACAAATAAAACATTTACACAAAACAATTCAGCCTCGGAACAAATATCAGCGTGAAATACAAATATTTGCCTCACACGGAAATGAACACAAGACAGTGCGCCAACTGATACAGAAAGTCGGTACATGGTATATGTGGACTTATCTAGTGTGTTTTGGAAAGCATTTTCTTGCTACTGAATTATGGATTTTCAATAAGATAGGATAGATTAATGATTATTTATGTTATCTGTTATTGGCAGTGTTAAGAAATTTTTATATTAATGTTCCGTGGACGTCTTCAAGCAGTGGATGATGATCATCTTTTTAGACGGAAGACCTCACCTAATTAACACCACAAGTACTGGTCCTGTGCATCTATTTAATTCCTCTACTACGCTCACCAGGTCACGGTCTAACTTCTAGGAGGCCTTTTTACCTTTCGGTCTCATTGGCCGCTTTTTCTACGAGCAATGTATTTTGTTGGTATCCTTGGTCCTCCTGTGTATATCTTCATTCCGTGCTCGATAGCCCTCTTTACGAAATATGTATGATGGCAACATTTATTTCTTAACGTATCTGATCTATATCTTACGCAAAAACCCTAAATGTCTAGAAAGTTTTAGGACAAGATATCAAAGACACATGAAGATCTTGGCTACTTAAAGTACTAACCACCACTACAACGCTAGTAAGGCGCTGAGGTCACAACAGGAAGAAGTTGGTAAAAAAATCCAATCTTAACGTCACAATGCACTGACGCGTAACAATACGGTAACAAAAACCGGCCAAGAGCGTGTCGGGCCACGCTCAGTATAGGGTTCCGTAGTTTCCCGTCCGTCAAAATAAGTGTACCTACTAATGAGTTTAAAAAAATGCTTGCATATACGATTATACTACAAACTTAGTCCAGAAATTATTTTGTACAATCGTTTTGTCTTTTTTGTACAAAAACTGTTCTTTCCATCAAGTTCAAAATAATTTTCCTAGAAAGTCCTTATAAAGTTCTACTTTTCAGAATTTTTTCATATTTTCTAAACTTATGGTTCAAAAGTTAGAGGGGGGGGGACACATTGTTTTTTGTTTTTTTTGCGATTATTTCCGAAATTATTGACATTATCAAAAAATGATTTTAGTAAACCCTTATTCATTTTTAAATACCTATCCAACAATATATCACACGTTAGGGTTGAAATTAAAAAAAAATCACTTCCTACTTTACATATAGGGGGGCTACCCTAATAAAACATTTTTTTCCAATTTTTATTTTACCACTTTGTCGGCGTGATTGATATACATATTGGTACCAAATTTCAGCTTTCTAGTGCTAACGGTCCCAGAGATTAAGCGAGGACGGACAGACAGACAGACGGACAGACAGACATGGCGAAACTATAAGGGTTCCTAGTTGACTACGGAACCCTAAAAACGATGTAACATTGAGGCGTGCGTTGACAAACACAAGCTCTCCATAGATCATGGACTGCGAGTTTAATAGTCTATGGCGATATGGTCCAGTGAGCTGAGACCTTAGCAACGGACCACAAAACATCACTTGAGACTTTATACAGCGGATGTGAGTGAGAAATGACAGGAGGGAGCGCTATTGAAGGGCATTCGTTGATCTCATTGATGTCCTTCACAAAGGTTGAGTTCTTATAGATCAATAGAATATGTACATTTTTTTTCTTCGGACAAGCTCGGTATGGTGCGCTGTGTGACATTTTTCTTCAGGTAGGGAATCGTCAAATAACTTCTCCGGCTCCGGGTGGAGCGAGAGAGTGTTAGAATTTGTACTGCCACCTGTACCTTTACGTGTCCTTTGCGTTCTAGGGTAGTCTCGAATCTATTCTGTTAGATATCGATGATGCGAAAGACACAATAGCAGTATTTTGTAGTTTCTGTTTGTGGCCGGCAATAAAAAAAACCCACATTGAATATGTGGGTTTTTTTTATTGGAAATTCGTGAGTATGAAATATAATCTATATATATATAAAAATAAATCCCTATTTCCTTGGTCACGGCATCACGCGTGAACGACTGGACCGATTTCGCTAATTCTTTTTTTGTTGTGTTCGTTACTGTGAGGAGAAAGTTCTTTTGAAAAAAAAATGAAAATTAGGGTAGTGTAGGGTAGAGTAGAGTAGGGTAGTGTAGGGTAGTGTAGGGTAGAGTAGGGTAGAGAAGGGTAGAGTAAGGTAGAGTAGGATAGAGTTGGGTACAGTAGGGTGGAGCAGGGAAGAGCGGGAGCGAAGCCGCGCGGGCAAAAGCTAGTATAATGATATATTTCTACATTTATTCTCGTCTTAAGGTAGTTTGATTTTTAGTGAGATCGCACAATATCATCAGACCTTCGAACTTTGTAATCAGTTTCGACTCAGTTCTGATGAACTGGACTGCTCGTGTGTGAAGCCAAAAGACTTGCACAGTTGGACATAAGCCTCCCCCAAGCATCGCCATAACGACTGCTCCTGTGCGTCTTGCATCGAATTCCCGCGACTCTCACTAGGATGAGAATGTGTTTTAACTAATTTAGTTCAATGATGACACACTAAATTAGTTTACACACGACGAGCAGTATTATTATCATCATCATCATCATCATAAAATATGAAATAAATCAATAAATCATCGATATAGTGCAGTATCATGCTTCTTACTAATTCTTACTGATAGCTTGACAGTCACGTTAAATATATCGATCTAATCAATTAGCACCCTAACCTTAATTACTTAAACATGTTATGAATATTTTTAACTATGTCATTTCCATGTTGGCAAGTATTTTCTGTGTCATTTCCACTAGCCAAATTACTAATAGCTTATGATTACTTTTTTTGAAGTGGGAAAGAGGACGTGTTTTTACCAATGAAAATTCAACCATATCAGAATAGAATTACGACATAAAATCCTATGCTTTAAAGTGATTCCCGAGCATCGAAAGGGATATCATTGCTCAGCATTGATAGACGCGTCACGGGCTCCAGCGGCGGGATGCCGTGGCGCGCTGTGGTAGGCGAAAGCATGCCTTGGGACGCTGGTAGCCGCTAAAACTCTATCAAACGCTACTTATGACTGAAATGTGTATCGGGCAGCAGAAGCTGCCGTGGCATACTTCGACGTGCCTTCGAATGCCGCGGTATCTAAGCGGCTAGCACTAAATAGATCAATGTATGTACGAGAAGTCAATCTCATGTATGTACTTCACTTTTTATACCTACACTCTACGGTCGCGCTAGGGTAAGCGCGTTGCGCCGAACTGTACGAGTGCGACCAGGCGATTGAGTCGAGATATCGTGTCCGTAAGCGGTGTCAGATTGTCTTCTGTACCAATCTATTTTGTGCGGCTAGTGTGCGTTGACTGACGGCCAAATCCTTTGCCATACTCGGTTTGCATAGGCCTTCAGACTTACTGCTTTTACTGCCTAAAACCTACCTTTTTTTTATTGTGGGAAAAAATCATCCAATGACATCCCCCGCTCTTGGGCGGAGCGGGAGATAGTAGAGTAGAGTTAGACTCTTACTGACTAAAACAACCACCCCGTTCTTTCTAGCCGGGGCTCGAGCTCCCTTTCGGATAACCCTGGCCCCAGTAGTCTTCGACCCGGCTGGGTCCCTGCTGTTGCTGACAACTCCTTGAGGCACGCGGGAACAGTGCGCGCCGTCGACGACTTGGGCTTGGTCCGGACAGTTACCGGACGGCCGGACAGCGAGCTACCCATTGCTCACTGTCCGCAAGCCCGTGCCTACGGTGGCCGGAAATCGGGATCAGAATCCCGGCGGGCCTAAAACCTACCTGTGATCCTTCATTTCCCGTTAGCGTTTCTGTGTCACGGATCTGCCTAATAAACCGGATGATTTCCCATTCGATGTTTTCTCATCGTATTTATATCGAAAACTTTCATAAGATCTCTCATACATCCGGCCTTCTGGCAGAGACGTAAATATTTTCATTAGACGACCACACATAACTAATACACATTAACAGCACACTATATCTTTCCCTACCCACACCTCCCACACAATCTTAACCTTCTCTCGCCTACATAAGAAAAACCTGACCTCAGCAACATTATCTATATAAACTCGTCTAGTCAGTCGCTGACCAAAACGTAACGTTGCGCGTTACGTAATCGCCGCGTCACAACTCCGGGTCGACATTGAAAATGATGCCAAATCTTTTGTGTATCAACAATTGTTAGTATTGTATTGCATTCTGTTAGAGTCGGGTGATAAGTTATTAAATTGATTGCTTTTTGATTTGTTATAGGTATTTTTGTAGGTGCTTTCGCAAATCGTTTCCGTAAGAGCTTTTGTAATGCCAAGGGCAAGCCACCCAGTCATAAAAGGGTTGACCCGAGCTGAAATTCGTGTAGTGCAGACCGGCTCTAGAGGAGCCGAGCACAGGCGACACGAGCTCGACTCGTACTCGGCTCGTGCAGGTTCCTCTAGTGTAGACCCACCTTAAAATTCGATACTAAAAAGCTGTTATTAATTACTGCTCTGCTTCCGTGGGCCGTAGTGTGATGATATACAGCCTATATGGTTCGTCATGAACCTGGCAATCCCATATTGAAGACTTTTGCTAATTGGTTTTCAAAAACTCTTACACGTCAATTTTGTCGTCAGTTAGAACTAGATGAGCCCCAAGGGTAAACCAGAGACGATACTGAGACGATTTGGCAGATGGGTAGAAACATAGAACATACTTCCCTCGGGATAAATGTCTATTTTCACGCAGACGAAGCGTCTGTCAAAAACTAGTGTAGATATAAAAATTCAAATAAATTATCATAATCCGTTGTATTGTATGCATAGTGACACTAGTAGAAGACAGTTGGCTTAGATATCAAAACAACTGAGTTATAAACAGGTCAATAATGATACACGAGGACGTATGTAATAGCTCAGTAATAAAACGCATTATTTACGTGTATTATACGAGCCTTTTTCAACCTTATTGCGTTGATGTGAAAGTTGATATTGGATAGATGGAGTTGGAATGCAATATCGGACTAGAAGAAAATTTATCGAAAGGTGCGGTTCAGGACTCCGCTGAACTTTGGAAGTTCCTTTCGTCAAGTCTTTGATAATATTACTAGCTTTTACCCGCGGCTTCGCACGCGTACATTAAATATAGCCTAAATATCTGCACTAATATTTTAAAGTTTGTTGTTTTGTTTGTAGGAAGTAATCTCTAAAATTACTATACCTCTACCATGAATTTAAAGCAATAGTATTTGTCGATACTCGATACCGACTACGTAAATATTTGGTGTGGCAAATTTTACAGCGCCTCTAGCGGTCACTTACGGAACCAAAATTTGCCATACAAAATATTTACGTAGTCGGTATCGAGTATCGACAAATACTATTGCTTTATACTCATGGTAGAGGTACTGGTCCGATAGCTAAAATTTTTTCATCGATAGAAAACTGCTTTATTCCTGAATGACATAGGCTCTATTTTATGCACGTGATAGTTTATGCCTATGTATAGATATAGATATATAAAATATATAATAGTAATAATGTATTAAATAATAATTACAATAGATATTTGAAAGATAACGTTTAAATTCAAACTAAAAACCAACGTTCAAGCGGTAACAAGCAAGTGACTCATGGTTGTTTGTTACCGTTTATAAAAGCCGCTGCGCCGACCGTCCTGAGTGATTCTCGGTTCAGACGTCGGACGGTGCGGAGCTCTCTCTACAAAAATAAGTTACAGTTTGTGTACAAGTGTGGAAATTGTGAGTTAAAAGATAAGTATAATTATTATTTTATTAAATTAATTGTTGTTGCGATATTATTATGGTTGTAAAATATCTAAAGACTTTGTCTACTAAAATGTAAGAAGTTGTGTGTTGTGCGACAACCTGAGATTTGTAGAAGGTGGAAGGATATTTGATGTTTAGGTGTCAACCCACAGGTTTGACACTTGAGCGTCAGGACTTTCCTATAAATAAGATTGGTTTCTATTAAAGTCCTTACGGACTACCTAAGTTCACGTAAGTTATTTAATATAATAGCTTAATATTATTGCTAATGTTGTTTTGATTCTGTGTATTTGTTATACTGTGACTTATGTTTCTAATTATGTTATTGTGATGATAAAATGCTTCCGAGGTGTTTCTTGGCCGTTCTTCACCTCGAAGACCTAGATTCCGAACGAGCCAGTAGTTTATTCGATTAACTGACAAGCCAATTGAAATAAATACTTAGTCTTGTCTTTCTGTGCTTTTCTTCATAAAACCCTTTCCTTACACACCAGTCATAGGAACTTTGATGCACAGTAAATAACCGTTATCCATCTTGACATTTTATTATGATATATAGGTAGTTATATATATATATATAGTTCATTCTTAACATCAGAAGTGGGATAGGCCTCTGGCTTACACAACTGATTTTTTATGCCTTTCGTCTTGTTATTTTCATGAACTATAACCGTCGAGTCTACTACCATCAAGATGACGCCACGATGTCACCATGCCGTCCCGGAAAACGGAGCTGCAAATGAGCTGTGGATCTTCAATCAAGCTACTGCATCTGCATTGGTAAAATATAGCAAGTACCTTCAGTAGCTAAAAGATAAGATAAGATCATTTATTTGTATAAACATGTGTATGTTAAGATGGTGATAAAGTTCAACATGTTTTGCCGTAAATCGGCGTACAAAATTAATTAAAAAAAAAGCAAAAAAAAAAAAAAACAATTCCTTAAAAAAGCATTCAAAATTCAGTCAATTCAATAATAGTCAACATATACAAATAAGAATATTCAAAATTCAGTCAATTCAATAATAGTCAACATGTACAAATAAAAACATTCAAAATTCAGTCAATTCAATAATAGTCTACATAATTTAGTCAAAATTCCATCAATAAAAATTACAGTCAATACAGTAAATAGGATAATAAAATTAAAAGTAAAATTAAAATATTAAATAGTCATGGCTCAAAATTTTTCGTTTAAAAACTCCGCAACATTATAATAAGCCTTACTGAGTAGCAATTTTTTTTTATTTAAGAGGGGAAACAAATGCGGATTAGATTTTACAAATACCGATATCTCTAATATGTAAAGTGACGGAAGTGTTTAGAATTCTGTGCTAAAGTCTGTAAGACCTTCGTTAGCATTGCTTTTTGTTTTTAAAGATAATGTTGAGTGTCTTATATGTTGTAAAGGGTGGTTATAGATAAACGTAAAATTGGTCCCAATACAAAGCATTAAGAAAAATCCCGATTCTTTTACCAGTGACATAAAAGGCTACATGATTTTGTAATCATAAGTATAAAGTTGTACAAAAAGATTATGCATATTAATATAAAAATGGGGGTAGTCTACGGACTACGTCGATATTGGTTACATCTAGGATGGCTATTTGAAACAAAACTAAACACTTTGCTAAAGATGTCTCACTGTAGGTAATGGGCATTTAGCATTGTTCCTATAAAGCCACGAGATAAGATCGTTAGATTTTTATTCGGTATAAAATGTTCATAATTATTTTGATCACCAGAGTGTATTTTTACAAAAAGTGTACTTGACATAAAATGGAAATAGTTGGTACCCATATTGTCCCATATTTTTGCAAGTTTATTAACGTAATACCGTCAATAGTTTAGTTAGGTAGCGTAGGTATTGGGTTTAGGTAATATTTCAATAAAGTCGAATAGATTTCTATAAACGCAATTTTATTCTTGTTCACAAAGAAAAAAAAAAAATATTTTCATGACATGACGGTGACGGAAAAACAACAGCGCCACTCGTGTTCGAAAATGAAACGTAAGAACAGGTTTACGAAGACACTCTTCCACAAAGGTGTTTACAAAGGCATCTATCTACCTTATGAATTTATATTTGCTCAGCAGTAGGGTAGTTATTTAGGTAGCTTAGGATAGTTATTTAGGTAGCTTAGGATAGTTGTTAGTTAGGCAGCGTAGAGTGGTTGGTTAGGTAGGAAATCATATTTACATTTTATTGGACTACCATAATATTCATTAGAAATATTTATACTTCAAAACAATGTTTGCCGAATCGGCTGGTTTTCTGTAATATTCTCACGTTTAGAAGAAGCTAGTCTTTGGGCTATGGTTTCTTGGCGTGTCTTGTTTGATAAAATTTTAAAGGGAATAAAATTAGTGTGCTGGTAGTTCAAAGTTACTCGTTTTAAATAAAATTAAAAGTTGATGTGGAACAATAAAGTAAACAATCTATTTCAAAGTTTCGTGATCATAGATTTTGATATGTCGGAAAACAAATTGAGGTCAGTGAGTCGTCTTAGGGGCGTGAAAACTATTTTACTAAGATATCTTTTAAGAATTGCAAAAGTAACTAATGATAGTTAAGTGTAAATTTTATTTACCCTCAGTTTTAGTCACAAGCTGTGATGGTAACTGATAATATCAAATAAAATTTAATGTTGTGGTCTGAAGTAAATAACTGATATAGTAGGTATAAACAGAAATTCAACGTTAAGAGCAATTTGCAATAATATTGTCAGGTTGACCGAACGATGTATTGTGTTGATTATGTTGCTAAAACGGGTTAGTGTGTTGAATCAACTGTGGAATAGCATTGAATTATTTATTTCCCGGTTATTTTGAAAAGTCAATAATACCGACTAAAACGATCATTCTGTTCTAATAAAGTAAAATAGAAAAATACAATTCAAAATTATGCTGTGTAATTTAGTGTTGATTAATCTAATCTTACCGTAACCAGGTGTATAGAATCAACATAGCTGTTACAATGATTTAGTTATTGCTTATTAGCTGCTAGGCCTTCTATTTGGCGCTAATGTGTCTCACCAGCAGCAGGTGAATGTGCTTAGCGTGACTAGATATTTGGCTCAAGTATTAGCTGCTAGGCCTTTTATTTGGCGCCAATAGGTCTCACCGGCAGCAGGTGAATGTAATTGGCGTGACTAGGTATTTGGCTCAAGTAGGTATTGTCTGGAATGCTTTTGTGTCAGCTGTGTCGGTTATCTGCAAATGTTTAGGTCACAAATTAATGACAAAATATTGTAATTAAATATGTACTAATTTGTGATTGAGGTGTATAACCTTAAATGTGAAACTACTTCTACCTTGTCATTGCCATATTTTAAAGTCAATTCAAGGTTCAATCTTATTGATTTGAATTAGAAATTATTTATCAACTGTACAATGTTTTGGTTTAAATCAAAGCTTTTATAAAAACATAAGTTGCCAACATAAAATATTATTGGAAACATATACATGATACAAAAAATAAATACCTTGATTAACTTTCTCTGGAGAAACTCCTAATAAGAAACTGTCAATGTTAGAATGAGTAAAAAATATTTGAGTACGGCCTACTATTTGGTGTCGATTATCCCACGAGCAGCGGGTGGATGTGATCGACATGTCTATGTAGTTGGCAAGAATACTCTGTTACCTATTTCAAGAGGACCATCGTGTCCATACAATTGGTTGACTCGAAATTTATGAAATATGAATTATACTTTCTTTTCGTTTTTGTGTTATGTATATGTTGATTAATGAATCGAATGTACCTACTGGTATGTTATAAATAACATAGTAATACTTCGAGGACGAAGTACTGTCAGTATGGCCGTGATAGTTTATGCCTATGTATAGATATAGATATATAAAATATATAATAGTAATAATGTATTAAATAATAATTACAATAGATATTTGAAAGATAACGTTTAAATTCAAACTAAAAACCAACGTTCAAGCGGTAACAAGCAAGTGACTCATGGTTGTTTGTTACCGTTTATAAAAGCCGCTGCGCCGACCGTCCTGAGTGATTCTCGGTTCAGACGTCGGACGGTGCGGAGCTCTCTCTACAAAAATAAGTTACAGTTTGTGTACAAGTGTGGAAATTGTGAGTTAAAAGATAAGTATAATTATTATTTTATTAAATTAATTGTTGTTGCGATATTATTATGGTTGTAAAATATCTAAAGACTTTGTCTACTAAAATGTAAGAAGTTGTGTGTTGTGCGACAACCTGAGATTTGTAGAAGGTGGAAGGATATTTGATGTTTAGGTGTCAACCCACAGGTTTGACACTTGAGCGTCAGGACTTTCCTATAAATAAGATTGGTTTCTATTAAAGTCCTTACGGACTACCTAAGTTCACGTAAGTTATTTAATATAATAGCTTAATATTATTGCTAATGTTGTTTTGATTCTGTGTATTTGTTATACTGTGACTTATGTTTCTAATTATGTTATTGTGATGATAAAATGCTTCCGAGGTGTTTCTTGGCCGTTCTTCACCTCGAAGACCTAGATTCCGAACGAGCCAGTAGTTTATTCGATTAACTGACAAGCCAATTGAAATAAATACTTAGTCTTGTCTTTCTGTGCTTTTCTTCATAAAACCCTTTCCTTACACACCAGTCATAGGAACTTTGATGCACAGTAAATAACCGTTATCCATCTTGACATTTTATTATGATATATAGGTAGTTATATATATATATATAGTTCATTCTTAACACACGCGGGCAAAGCAGCGGGCAAAAGCTAGTATTGTATATGTCACTCAGGAATAAAGCAGCTTTCTATCGGTGAAAAAATTTTAGCAATTGGACCAGTACTTTCAGAGACTACCTTCTTCTTCTTCCTGCCCTCATCCCATATTACTTGGGGTCGGCGCAACACGTTTTCTTCTTCCATTCTGTCCTGTCACCCGTCAAACTATAACTAACTCCCTTTTCTTTCATATCACTTCTCACACAATCCATCCATCTTTTTTTCGGCCTTCCTCTCCCTCTCCATCCATCTACATGTATATTCAAAACTCTTTTAGTAATATGCTCTTCATCCCTCCTCTTCATGTGACCATACCAAGACAACCGATTACCTTTCAACTTTTCAGTCACTGGCGCCACTTTCAAATTCCTCTAATATTTCCGTTTTGGGAACACATTCATTGTGCGTGCGGCTAGGGAGTGGAATTCCTTGCCGGAGTCTGTGTTTCCTGATAGCTACAACCCGGGAATCTTTAAGTCGAGAGTGAATAGGTTTCTTTTAGGTAAGCGCGTTCCATCGTCGACCGCATCGTCGCTTTCCATCAGGTGAGATAGCGGTCAAGCGCGAACCTATCAACAATAAAAAAAAAATAAAAAAAAATAATATACTCATTTCTCACTTTATCCATTCTCGTCACACCACACATCTATCTCAACATTCAGAGACTACCTACTACAAACAAAAAAAAAAAACAAAATTTACTTCTTTATAATATTATTGTAGATATAAAAGGAGATATTGACTAACTGACATAATATCAACGCATATTTAACAGTCGAGAGGCAAGTTTGTTCTCATTAACTTGAATTTTGAAGACCAGAGATTTATTTAATATACATCTGTGTAAACTACAATCACAAGTGAAACATGTCTGATAAACCCACAATGTAGTGTAAGCTTCACTAAGATTAGTTTGAGTACTAAAGCCGGTTTATGACGTCACACGTACTAGGTGCACATAAAGCCTGAAGTGGTGGAAGCTTAGCTAACATGTTGCAGGAGCTTACCAACGTATATACACGTGTACAGGGATCGTGTGGACAGAAACTTTGTGGTCAGCAGCAGCTTAAAGTTACAATGTTGAAAATCAGAACGCAATCCTTTATTTCTGAGGGGAATCTAACCTGCGGGGTTACCATTACGTTCAAAGTAAGATTTTTTTAACCTTGTTTCAGTGTGGGTAAGAGATGGCGCTAGACAACATGAATAGCTCTGTCTCGTACCCACACTAACACAAGATTAAAACAATCTTACTTTAAACGTCATGGTCTAGGTCCTGTTCACGACTTCAGTCTTAGCGTCAAGCGGCGCGGCGAGCGGGGCTTCGTCGGTAAGAGGAGTGCTTTCGCTATGAGCGGCGTCTCGTGGCGTCAGCCATTCATTTTCATACTTTTGATCTGAAATAAAGATCTCGCCGCCTCGCGCTTAGCTACCTACCGCTCACAGCGACAAGGTCGTGAAAGGGCCTTAAGGAGAGTTGAAGAAATGACTCTTAAGTTATGCAGGATTACCCCGCATGCAGAAAATGCAAAAAATCACATCCCGCATGCATATTCTACGCATTAAAATAAGTACATGTATAAAATGGACATTTGGAAATGATCAAAACCGCACGATATTAAAAATACCCTCAGGCTGCACGAATGACAATACACATTAATGCTGGGACTCAGAAAGCAAAAAAACAATTCAACTAGAGCATAAGGCAGTTTCACAACGAACTTTCAAAAGAACAGAACACAGGAAGGATAAACGAATTTCGGACCCACAACACATACTATATTTCTAGATTTTCGCAACGTACGCTCAGATGATATAACTAAATACGTGCTCCGATATACCGCGGTTCAAAAACTGTTGAATTAAACATTGCAAAGGACGCAACGTCAGATGAAAGTTGTCTGTCACGACCCCAATAAATGCTGCGAGTGGAAATTATTCCTTTCAATCATTGGAGAGCAATCGCTAGAGATGTCGGCAGTGATTAAATATATCGATATATCAATATCGAAAAAAAAAAACGATTTATCGGTTAAACTTTTCGAGATTTTCGGTTTTAATATTAATTTAGTTCAGTTTAGTCAATAATAATAGGTAATAGTATATTTTATATATAAGGTACATTATTCTAATTTAAGACAATCTTAATAAAATAAAATAATAATATTTCAGAGAATTTGTTATTTCAAGCAACCCACAATTTGTCCGGTTACAAAAGTAAAAACCATATAATTATTATACGAGTATAACCTACCTATCTGTTGTAAAAACATACTAGTCATAGACAATACAGTTATTTTTTCCGTTTGTTTCTATTTCCTGTTCCTGATAATAAATTAATTTTGAAAAAAAAAAAAACGTTTCTGATACGATTTTCGGTATTGTGTATTTTATATCTATAAATCGAAGTAAAAGTATCGATATATCAATGTATCGAAATTTTTTCAACAAGCCTAGCAATCGCTCAAAGAAATCTGGGTCAAACGCCTACTAAGCAATTATATTGATGACTAATGTGATGATTGGTAAACAGTTATTAATGTTAGATTATTGTTTTGCTTGTAATGATTTACATACTATGAAAGAATCATTAAATCTCTGATTGAATTCGAACAGATCTGTCTTTTGCGCTCGTCATTTGTTTTTTTTTATCATCAAAAATCAACAAGCCCCTGCCAGATGTTTCGTTTGCATGAAAGTAGAAAATTATATCAATAGAACATTCTCTCGGAATAAAAGTATGATATGTGGTATTCATGTACCAAGGTTTAATCGAAATCCAATCAGCTGTTCGAGTGTCAAGAAGTAACAAGTAGACACACCAGACACACTTAACTTTCGCCTTCTTAATATTAGTGAGATAGGCTCGCTTGACCACTATCTTACCTAATAGTAAGTGACGATGTGCTCGACGATGGAGCACGCTTGCCTAGAACTAACCCATTCACTTTTGAATTAAAGACCTACTAGGTTCTAGCTACCAGGAAAAACAAGACTCCGGCAGGGAACTCCTTAGCTTTAGGGCTAAATTTCACCAGGACCCCATGGCGGCGCGACCAGTAGCACCGCCATGGTGTCCCGGTGAAATATAGATGTAGGCTACAAAACTAGACAACATACAGACACCAGAGTCGCCACACGTCCGAGTTGGTCGCGCCACCAAATTGGTAGCACAACCATTAGAACACCAAGTGAGTAACTCTCTATAGAGCTGTATACCTACATTTTGTTGGTAGCGGCGACTGCTTGCGCCGCCATGGCGTCCGCGTCCCGCGTGCGTATTTCACGCGTTACAATAAATACTTACGCACAATTTTGTTCCATAAACGTATCACCCGCGTGTGAAACACGTCCGATTCTACGTCATATGGCCTTCAGATAGTGGGCAAGGGAGTGCTGTAAAAGAACCTTCAAATGTGACGATACTACCGCTGTTCCGGCACACCCAACACAGTCACGGCATATTCGCATTAACCACCGAAAAAAGTCATAAAAGTTTTATTTGAGTATTCTTCTTAACCCAGAAAAAAGGATTATGGAGACGACGATAAATAGAGAAGTATGGCAGACAGAAGACATGCTGTTCCAATACTAGATAAATTAGGATAGTAACAAGAGAATGAGGATGAGTAAGCCATACTTTCATACTGATATTACTCAATACTTTATTACATTCCATATTGTGTACATAGGTGGTATAACATATTTTGAAGATCAATATGGACCCTGTCGGGCACAGTAAAGTTAGGAGAGAGGATGAAGGCTAAATTACAATGCATGGAATTTATTATTATTGGCAGATCTAATAGTAGTATGTATGTATATGGTGTAACGCCATAAATTATGTTTATTTTTGTAATCGTTATTATTAAATTGTATATGCATGTTTATTTATTATATAAATGTCTAAGTGTGTTCTATTTTTTTTTTAGTTTGGATATCATCAAATGACTGTTCCCGCTCTTGGGTAGAGGGAGAGGGTGTGTCAGACTTTTACTGACTAAACCCTCAACTCTTTCGAACATTCCCACAGTCCTAGCAGGCATCTTGGGCATACTGAGTTCCTTCAGTTTTGCTGAAGAATCTTCTAGAGGCGCGGATGCAGCACAACACGCCGTCGACTCGGGCTTGGTCTTTTCTGGACTGCGAGCTACCTATTGCTCACCATCAACAAGCTAGTAAAAGCAGTGTGCCCGTCTGTTACGTTTTTACGTCTAAACAACTGACCTGGATGTAGCTATAGGATTACCTGTCATCTCGGTAGTAATGCCTTGATCACACGTACCGAGTAAACGGGCCAGACAGTGCTCTCGGCCGAATACTCGGTACGTACAAACAAAGCACCGAGTGCTCAGCCGAGCGCTTATCTCTACAATTCGCTTGCATCACTGTCTCGGCCGAGCAATATTTTACTGTCTCGCCCTTTTACTCGTCACGTGGATCAAGGCATTAGTTCCCTTGAGATAATAAGACATTTCTGACACAGGTGAAGCTGAAGGTCCTTTCTCACCAGCTCATCTTCCAAACATCACATAATCTTGGGAAAGCACAAATAACCGCTTCACACCTTGACTTTGTGCCAAGGTCCACATCCCAGCCAGTATTATGGCTAGCCCATTACTTTTCAT
Source organism: Mythimna ferrago (assembly GCA_910589285.2). Taxonomy (NCBI): domain Eukaryota; kingdom Metazoa; phylum Arthropoda; class Insecta; order Lepidoptera; family Noctuidae; genus Mythimna; species Mythimna ferrago. The sequence goes on along the minus strand of OU342698.1, from coordinate 17,437,580 downwards.
TCGCAAACACTGCACTATATCTGCCAAGATTTGCACTCAAAGCGAATAAATAAGCCACTGAAATAATATGAAATATTTCGAGATTTGTTGGGGTATTTGCGACTTTCCAAGATCAATTGGTATGAGTAAAACTAAGTGCTACTTTGTAGGAGTGGTGTGATGCATTGGCAACAAGGCACGAGACAACAATAAGGTTACCTTTCTTCAATATCTTCTTGATTAAAGACCTAAAAGAGAGTATGCATGAAGAAAATATTTGTTAACTAACCAGTTTATCAATAAATATATGAAAATAAAACACGAATTGTGAAAACAATATCAAATTCGGTAGGTCAACAAACGAGACTATAGCAATTTTAAACAAATGTATCTGTCTCTCTCGCCAGGATACCGTCTTCTGCCGTCCGGTAACTGTCCGGACCAAGCCCAAGTCGTCAACGGCGCGCACTGTTCCCGCGCGCCTCAGGGAGTTGTCAGCAACAGCAGGGACCCAGCCGGGTCGAAGCCTACTGGGGCCAGGGTTATCCGAAAGGGCGCTCGAGCCCCGGTATGAAGGCTAGAAGGAACGGGGTGGGTCTTTTAGTCAGTAAGAGTCTGACACTATCTCCCGCTCCGCCCAAGGGCGGGGGATGTCAATGCATGATTTTTTCCCACCATATTAAAAAAAAAAAACCGGCCAAGTGCGAGTCGGACTCGCCCATGGAGGGTTCCGTAGCAGCAAGTAACATAATATAAAAGTTCTTGTAGTTCGTTGTAACTTTGATCGATGTTTTAATAATAGTGTATTTTTTTAGATTTATGACGTATTAAAAAAAAAACTGCTTACTAGATCTCGTTCAAACCAATTTTCGTTGGTAGTTTACATGGTAATGTATATCATATATTTTTTTCAGTTTTATCATTCTCTTATTTTAGAAGTTAGAGGGGGGGGGACACACATTTTACCACTTTGGAAGTGTCTCTCGCGTAAACTATTTATTTTAGAAAAAAATGATATTAGAAACCTCAATATCATTTTTGAAGACCTATCCATTGATACCCCACACGTATGGGTTTGATGAAAAAAAAAATTTTCAGTTTCAGTTCTAAGTATGGGGACCCCCAAAATTTATTGCTTTTTTTCTATTTTTGTGTGAAAATCTTAAAGCGGTTCACAGAATACATCTACTTACTAAGTTTCAATAGTATAGCTCTTATAGTTTCCGAAAAAAGTGGCTGTGACATACGGACGGACAGACAGACAGACAGACAGACAGACAGACAGACAGACAGACAGACAGACATGACGAATCTATAAGGGTTCCGTTTTTTGCCATTTGGCTACGGAACCCTAAAAAGGACAACAAACGAGATTATAGCAATTTTAAACAAATGTATCTGTCTCTCTCGCCAAGATACTGTCTTCTATGTTGACCGTAGAGTGTCATATCCTTTATAATAATAATATAATATTCCACAACTACCACACAACGCCGTCTAGTCCCAAGCTAAGCAGAGCTTGTGTTATGGGTACTAGACAACTGATAAACATACTTATATATTTCTAAATACATACATATTATAGGTAAATTACACCTAGACACAGAACAAATGATCATGCTCATCACATAAACATTTGTCCTGGGTGGGAGTCGAACCCACGACCTCCGGCATAGCAGTCAGGGCCACTAACCACTAGACCAACAAGCCAGTCAAAGACGGCAAAGACAAAGTCGGAATTCTTTTTCATAATAGTAGTTTGAAGCTTTCACAGTTGTTGATGAAAGAGCTAAAACATATTGAATTTGCAAATAAAAAAATTGTATGCATATTCCATATTATGCGCGCAAAATGAAAATCCACTTTCTCAGAAAGAAGTTGCCTGTGTTCTCAGCAGTGAACACATTAAAGGCTGATCATGCACTGATCAGTGATATTTCACTTTGCTTGCTTAGCATCTAAGGAATAAACTTTACCGCACAACATAGTTTTTTCAAGACCCTTGTCTCAAAATAACTAACAAGAGAATTTAGATGGGTCCCTAATTTTTAATGATAACTCAAAACCGTATAAACGACGAGCCGAAAAGCTTAGTAAAAAAATGATTGCAAAGAAAGCCATGTAATAAGAACTACCCAAGAATATGAAGGAAACACTGCTGAAGATATTACTAAACATGTAGTTTCAGTACCACAAAACATGTTAACACCACATTATAACATAAACAAACATACAGAGCATTACTAAACGGTCAAGTACGTGCGGTAAACATGTATGACATAGCGAGCAGCGATAAGCATCTGCGTAACTGATTTCAAGCGATAATAGACAATCATACCATAGAGTGAGAATAGGGTTGTCACGATGATACATGACAGGGAATTACTGGATTATTGCTTGAGATATTAAACAAAGTTAGCTTCAATTGAAGAATCGCCAAACTTAAGCGGCAGTGGGCAGGGTATAATGCTCGCAAAACTGATGGTCGATGGCGTGTATAGATTTTTATTGTATAGTTTTTCAGGATTTCGTATGATATCTAGGGAATCCAATCCCGCATGCCTGCGGGATTGGAGTAAGCAATCCCGCGGATCCCACGGTATTTGCGGGATAAGGATATTTAATTTCTTTTTTGTTTTAAGTTGTAATAAACATAGAAATCGATCCAGTGCGAGTCGGACTTGCACACCGATTATTTCTTGTTTTCTCTTACCGTTCGATTCCCGAATTGAGTTTCGAAGATTTTCCGAATGGAAAAAAAATATTATTTTGTAATGAAAACTTACGATTTTCACACAAATAATAACCAACTGCTTTTGTAGAACAATATAACAAGCCATTTAACGGACCTTCATCTAGGAAAGTAAATTCACGTGCTTTGGGGAATTCCTGGTCATAGAGTACCTATACATTGATTACGTTCCGTTCCAGTTGCGATACAGCACTCGCACAACAATATGAAATAGAAATTCAAAAAATATTTAGCTGCAAGGCAAAATCGAAGATAAAATAATTATTTTCCATACAAATTCTTAAATCTTGGTATGTAAACTCGTTTCATTACTTTTTAATGAGGGCGAGCTAGGTCTAATAAATAATCGAAAGGCGGCAGGTCGTCTGAATCCAATTTTCTTATAACTTTAATCCCGCAGACGTGCGGGATCCCTCAGACGTGCGGGATCCCGCATGAGTAAAGCCGCATTTCTGATCCCGCAGAAAAGAGCCGGATCCCGCGCTTGCTGGATTGAATTCTCTAATCAAATCCCAGCAGCCCCTTCGCCTGAACTACAAATCCAATTTCTTTGTCCCTCCACAAATCTCCCAATCTTTCTCCAATTTCTACCATCGGACATAGCGACCCTAATTGACCGTAACCTACATGTGACTGGTCTCTGATAAATCACAATCAATCAGCCACAATGCTTTGTGAAGGGCGGTGAACTGCTAACTAAGTCATGGCCATTAGGCGAGTTGACGGCGGAGGAATTTATGAGTCGTGTTCCAGTCATATTTGGGCATACGTTTATCGTTTATTGACGTTTACAAAATTCTTGTTGGTCATTTAGAGTTTGTTGTATCGGTTTTGGATTGGATTGTGGGCGGATTTGGGCATTGCTCGGCAATGGAGAATCGATTGAGAATGTGGTTAGGAAAAGTTTGTAAGTTGCCGAGGCTCTTAAGCCACAGAAATGTACACTAATATTACAAAGAGGTATACCTTGTTTTTATGTTCTTTTTATTTGTAGGTCTCTGAAAGTACTGGTCTGATTGCGAAAATTTTTTCACCGATAGAAAGCTGCTTTATTCCCGAGTGGCATAGGCTATTTTTATTATATAAGGTTTTAAAACGTTGTAACGTGTTTTGGTTGCGAAATATTTTTTTCAGAACCAAAATATTTCAAAATACTGACTGACGTGTATAGAGCAAAACGCTATCGGCCATTTTTTGTGTAAAGATTATTCTGCACTTTGACGTCAATGGCATCCAAAACAAACACGTATGAAATAACAACATTATCTAGGTTTGTATATAAAAACATGATTACACTGAAGACATAGTACTTTAAAGTCGATTATCCTTATCCTTACATAATAAAATATTATAAAACAGAGTCTCCCACCGCGTCTGTTTGTCTATCTGTTCGTGATAAACCCAAAAACTACTGCCGCTTATTGCGAGGGTCCGAAACGATACATCGAGAACGGAAAGTCTGGAAAAATATGTGACGAATAATTAAATTTCAATTATTAAACTATATACAACATTATTTTTAGTGAGAAACCCCAGCAAAGTTCATTCAGAATCAGTAACTGAATGGATTCCAATAGTTTTTACACCATGTTATATTTTTTCCCAAAAATATTTTAAAAGGTCACAAGTTGGACACCACCTACACTAAGCACAACACAGACCACGGCATGTCATAGCAGGCATTAGGAGCTAGCAAATAGCTGGGTGCAAGTGCAAAACAACCCCTCAGTCGCCTGGATGGCCCGGTGATGTACTTTTGCTAACATAACAAGCTTATAACTTTGTGATTGTTCATGATACAGTTATGAAATTTTGTACATAGATTCTTTATATAAAAATACTAACAACGTGCTTCGGGTTTCGCTTAAACTAAAACTAATGTTGTATATTATTATATATATATAGTATTTTAAGATTTTTTTATTCATCATCATCATCATCAGCGTTTTTAATGTTCCCACTGCTGGGACTCAAGCCTCCTCTATAGGAGAGGGAATGGGCCGTAATCCATCACGCGGGCCCAGTGCGGGTTGGTGAATGTCACATGTCTTCGAATTTTTGGCTCTAGGACATGCCGGTTTCCTCACGATGTTTTCCTTCACCGTTTTGAGAGCAGTGGTAATGAAATAAATTACATAAAGTAATGCGCTTGCCAGGGTTTGAACCCGCGACCGAAAACTATTACTATTGTTTTATTATTAAATAGTTATGGTTTTTTTTTTACTTAAATTTAAGATTTCACAAACTCTTCTTTTATTCCTACAATTTTATTACAAGAAATTTAGACAATAGTTGTCTAAATTTCTTGTAATCTCGCCTTTCGCAGATCTGCTGTAATATATTTTTTAAATAAGCAGTAAGTACCTACCTTTGTAATTTTTTTATAATTATGCTTATTTACACGTATACAATCTTCTGTGAATGTATTACGTGTAAATAAAATAAATAAATAAATAGTTGGGATCAATCAAGAGTAGAGTAAATCATAGTCTTTGACTGTACCTGACTTCATTTCCACAAATAATATCTATAAAAAAGTAATGATTGTACTGTTAATCAATCTCAAGAATAGATAGCATCGTAATTAATTAGCAATGGCAGCATTACAGATTGCTGATAGTAATTAGATACAGATTGTCTAGATATTGTGATTAATTACTAGGCTAGATTGTTATTGTCAGTTATTGTCTTTGATCTTGGCGTACTGAGAACTATTAGGTACTAACTGATTGTTTCTCCACCAATCGAATGACAGATGCCTTTCTCTAACTATAGAACTGTAAATTATCATCATCTCTTGTCATCTTCCTACCGTACCGTCAGGTAACTGTCAGCACCGAGCCCACGTCGTCGACGGCGCGCACTGTTTTCGCGCACCTCAATGAGTTGTCAGCAACAGCAGGGGCCCAGCTGGGTCGAAGCCTACTGGGGCCAAGGTTATCCGAAAGGAAAACTCGGCCCCGGTACGAAAGGCAGGAAGAAACGGGATGGGTTTTTTAGTGATGAAGAATCTGACACTATCTCCCGCTCAGCCCAAGAGTGGGGGATGTCATTTGGATGATTATTACCCAACAAAAAAAAATTCATCATCTTCCTACCCTCGTCCCATGATACTTGAAGTAGGCGCTACACGTTTTTCTCTTCCATTAGCATAGCATAATCAGTCTTTTAATGTTCCCTGCTGGGACTCAGGCCTCCTCTCTAGGAGAGGGAATGGGTCGTAATCCACCACGTGGGCCCAGTGCGGGATGGTTAATGTCACATGCCGGTTTTCATCACGATGTTTTGTTTCACCGTTTTGGAGCAGTGGTGGTGAAATAAATTACACAAAGTAATAAGCCTGACTGGGTTTAGGTTAGGGAATAGTCAAATATTTGGTCTCTTTAGTGGTGTGAAGTGAGACGCGGGGGCGGGTAATGTCAGTGATTGGCTCGCCACGCCATCGTGTCATAGACGTCACTCGTGATTCGCTCCCTGCGCTGCTGCATGTATGTAACAACGACGACGATTGGCTCGCCAATGTATGGAATGCGCAAAGCGATCCCCACTCTGATGCCGAGCGATCAAGGTCCGTGCCGGTATTTGTACCTCTACCTAAACATTACAAACATTCAAAACACATTACACACAGCACAACACAGCATAAATGCAAAACAGACGTATTACCATTGATGATACATCGGCCATTTAATTATGTATGCGGTTTGATAAGTTATCAAGGAACTGAAATAAACTACTCAATCGTACTGAAAATTGTACAGAGAATAAAATTAATTTGCATTGTATTGATTGTCTTGCTATAGTGCCAAAAGTTGGTAAAATACTAGTCTAATCTGACCGAAACGTGATCTTCAAGCCTGGTCAAAATACGTGTTTGACTATTTTCGGCCAAATACAGTTCTATATATCATTAGGGATACCTAGTGACGATATGTCATATTAAAGTAAATTGACTAGAATTTATGGTAGAATAGAGAGTATTGTAATAACAGCAAAAAGACTTGCTGCTCTGTTATCTTCCGGGATTCCCGCTATTTTTAATCAGTTTTAAATGCCTAGGCATCACGGGGAAACCCAACAACAAATCCCCCGTGGGAAGAGGACATATTATCCATAAAAAAAAAAAAAACTTATCAAGGAGTCGACCAGTCAGAAAAAACCTCCTTGCTGATATCTATGGCTAATGCCAAAGAGTAAGTAGAACTCTATGAAGAACGTGAAAGAAACCAAACGGCCACACAGCCAGGCCAGTCTTTAAGGGCGAGTTGCACCATTTAACTATAACGATAACAAAGCCGTTAACAGTTGTCAAATCGTTGAATTGACCAATAGGCAGTCGTTTCACGGCTGGTTATGGTTTGGTTTTCGTTATAGTTAAATGGTGCAACTCACCCTTAAAGTGACAAATTGTTACTGTTTTCAACGTATCCAAAAGCGCACACGGTAGGCGAAATTATCAAATAACTTCTCCCCACTCTGAGAAAGTCAGAACGTCAGAATTTTAGTGACCCACCCACTGATATATCAATGGACCCACCTGTGTTTCTTCAATGACAGTTTCGAACAATTCCGTTTCCCTGACAAGATTCAAAAATATACACTAGGTATAAGATAAACTACTTACTACTAAAAAAAATACCAAAGAAAAAAAACATAAAAAAAGCAAAAAAAAAAAACCGCACAGAAAAAAAATACCACTTTTTTCCTGTGTGGTGTTTCAAAGAAAGAAAAAAACAAAAATATCGTATATAATATAATATTATACTTTTCAGGTCTATTTGATATGATGTTGTTGAGATTTTACTAATGTTAAGATTCTGTATTTTTTTAAAGCACCATCAGTAAATAAAGTCTATTTTATTTTTATTTTATAAGATAAACTAGATGTGGCAAACTCAACTGTCGCTTATCACTACATATGGCATACAGCTACACTCACAATCAAATTTAAACAACAAAACCTATTAGGTGACTACTGATAATTTTATCGATACTAACACGGTTCCGAATCGTTTCCATTGTTTTTATCGTTATCGAATGCACTTCAACAAACGCCGAGTGATATAATCGATTAGATAAAGAGGGAAAAGTGTTTATTTATACCAAAATGTTTAAAGAGATTTATTTTTGTTTAATGTATCAGTAAATAAGAGAAAAATCGGGATTTTTTTTTAGGTTGACATTGACGTCAGCTTCATAATTAGTAACCTAATTATGATAATAGCTAGTTTTTTTCCAAAGACAGGGCAAACACCTTTACGCCTTTTGTTTTGAGATGGGAAATCATTCTTAATTCTTTATTGTACACACAAAAACTTAACCTTAATACATTCAAAATTGACAATTCATGTACAAAGGCGAGCTTAACTCAACAATGAGTTTTCTCCCAGCAAACCTTCATCATCCAATAAATTCTCCTGCTTTGGGTGGAGAGAGAGGACCAGCCTGTGTTCTCTAAGTTGGTATCTGCGCTCTAAGGCCACGGTGACTCCTTCGAAGAACCGTGAACGGTAAGGCTCATCCCTCTCCTCGTGTCTATTGTTTATTACTCTAAAATATATATTAGTATGATGACCAGCTCTCTTGGTTTAGGCATGTATGGAAGCGAAGAGCGAGGAAAGTGTGATGTAGATAATAATCAAAGTAAAGAGATGGATAGACTGACTGAAAGATGAGAATGGTGGAACAAGGTGTCAGATTTTACAGACTAAAATTCACCGTGTTCTTTTGTATTTCACGGCCACGGTACCTAACTTTATTATATTCTCGCAGCAAAGACCTCTACTCCTACAGACAAGACGATTATTTGAAGACTACGCTTGGCGTCTACCTACGTGATGGCGATTCTAGATATTTAGGTTCTGGCTTTTTTTTTGCGGATTTGGATGAAATTTGGTACATGGGTAGACCTAAATAATCCTAAGGGCTCATACCTTCTGGATAAAATGTATCCTATATTCCTGTATTTCAGGCCGTGGTCTATCCGCTTGCCAAAGTTCATCCAAATCCATTCATCCGTTAAGGCTCGGCGCAAATGGCATTTCAAAAAGTGTCAGAAGCGAGCGACAGCCACCGGTGTCTGGAAGCCGCCACATTTTATAACCCCAAATAGCGGGACGTGAATGGATTTCCGATATGAATGTATCAACATCCATTGAGACGTCGTGCTCCATGATGGTACGCGTGCGATACGTAGAACGTTGGACGGTTAACTGCGCGGGGGGTGGAGCAATGCGACAGTGGCGGGTGTCGGCGTTTTGTGTGGCAAGTAGTGACCACTAGTGGCGAGTCGCGGACACTACTGTAGCGAGTGGCCGTCACCGGATACACTTGTGCGGCGCGTCTATACAAAATATATTAAAAAGTGTGTTAAGTCGCCGTCGCTGGCCACCGGTGGCTGTGGTCGGTGGCCCATTTGCACCGAGCCTAAAGCGTGAAGGAGTAACAAACATACACACACACAATCTTTCGCCTTTATATTGTGATTCTACATTACCTACAACATAGTTTAAAGTAATGACATGACGTCACCCCACTCGGTACACTTGTGCAATCAAAGTACAGTCAGCTACAGTGTCATTAATATTAAACGAAATCGATTGCAAAACAAACCGATCAATTAAAAGTGATTAGAGATTATTTAAGAGTGATAAAAATCGACGATTGTTAAGTTTATTAAATTGTATAATAGTTATGTTTGTTCGTCGCTAAACCAATATTTAAAAATCCGGCCAGGTGCGAGTCGGACTCGCTTACCATCCGTAGCAAAAAACGGCAAAAAAATCAAAGTCTGTTGTATGGGAGCCCCAGGCATTTATTTAAATATTTATTTTATTCTGTTTTTAGTATTTGTTGATATAGCGGTAACCGAAATACTTCATCTGTGAAAATTTCAACTGTCTAGGTCTCACCGTTCATGAGATACAGTCTGGTAACAGACGGACAGACAGACGGGCGGACAGCGGAGTCTTAGTAATAGGGTCCCAGTCAGATTTTTTTATCCTTTGGGTACGGAGATTTCTCATGAAGTACTGCAAGTTAAGCATAAATCAGCGTGGACATCCCACCTATACGTACAAAGCGTTTTGGGAGTACATTTATTATGCGTACAGCTAAGGAATGGAATGCCCTGCCGGAGTCTAACCTAGGGGTCTTTAAGTCAAGAGTGAATAGATTGCTTCTAGGCAAGCGTGCTCCATCGTCGGCCACATCGTCGCTTACCCGGTGAGATTGTGGTCAAACGCGAGCCTATCCATTATAAAAACAAAAAAAAAAAAAAATGTTCCCACTGCTGAGACCCAGGCTTCCTCTATAGAAGAAGGAATGGGCCCTAACCCAACTCGCGGGCCCAGTGCGGATGTGTGAATTTCACGCGTCATCGAAGTTTTTGATTCTAGTACACACCGGTTTCCTCATGTTTGATTGATGTGTGGGAGAATAAAAAGTAGCTTAATTTACTCATTATAATATTAGCTATAGTCCAGTGAAAGTTCCGTCAAATTTTGATCGACCGTTTCTATGACGTATTCCGTAGTTAGTAGATTAAGTTACTCCTTGTAACATCTGTTATTGAAATTATTTTTGTTATAATGGCAAATGGGCAATAAAAATACATACCCTGTAACAATTTTAACTGTCTATCCTTACTATTCATGAGATACAACCCGCTGACAAACAGTCAGACGTATGATTCTATTGGTTCGGGTACAGAACCCTTAAAACGAATCTAACATATAACTCAAGTATAAAATTTCTAACTTTGCTAAATCGAACACAAAAAATAAATATCGAATACAAATTATAATCATGTTTTATTTATTTCCGAGACCAAAACGAGGTTAAAACAATAAAAATAAAAATGTTAATGATTATCGCTTTTTTTATTACAAATGGGAAGATCGTATCGGAAATGCTCGTAACGATTGCGTAATCGAGTGTACATGTTGACACGGTATATCGATTTGAATCTATATCAGGTATCGATTAAGATAGAAGCGAATTAGCTACAAGTTTAATTTCCCTTGAGTAACGGAATGTAGAACGATTACTCGTTCCACTCGTAATATTTTATTTACCTCAGTATCAACATCATGAGGTAAATAAAATGCGAGGTCGTATTTTATTGGAAGTTCTCAGTCTTTATGCATGTAGGGGAAGTAAAAATTGTGTTGCGTGTGGAAAATCTCTCTCTCTATAATAATATTCCACAACTATCACACAACACCGTCTAGATCCAAGCTAAGCAGAGCTTGTGTTGAGAGTACTAGACAAATGATAAACATACTTATTATATATTGCTAAATACATACATATTTTAGGTAAATAACACCCAGATACAGAACAAATGATTTTGTATTATGTTATTCGTAACTCCCTCGAACAATTCCGCTACTCTAGCAGTTATGGATAAAATTGAACACCACCATCATCTTCCTGCCCTAATCCCATATTACAATTACCGTCACGGATCTTGAGCGCTCAGCGTCAGAGTGGGGATCGCTTTGCGCATTCCATACATTGGCAAGCCAATCGTCGTCGTTAGATACATGCTGCAAGCGCAGGGAACGAATCATGAGTGACGTCTATGTCGCGATGGCGCAGCGAGCCAATCACTGACACTCCCCGCCCCCGCGTCTCACTTCGCACCACTAAAGAGACCGAATATTTGACTTCTGCGCAACTTGAAGCCAGCGCTCAATATCCGTTTCGGCAATTGTACTTGAGGTCGGCGCTAGTAAATGTAGGAAGGTTAATGACGTTATTCCACGGTTATTAGCGCCTACCTTAGGCTATTTCTATTCACGTGCTTTTAAAAAACCTAATACCCAGAACTCCGCAAAAAAAAAGAAACAAACTACTAGCAACCAACGAACAGTTAATCTAGCGCCTAGCTACACGCCATTAATATTGCACAAGAGGGTAGTTACCTCAGTACCGTAACCTCTTGCCCTCGCCGTGGCCGGAATACGAATTAATGTTTAAAAGCCTATTAAAGTTCCCAATATCGACTCGGTGGGTTTAGGGAAAACTATCAGACGAAACTGTTGCAGATTTATGGACTTGAAGCTTGAAGGGATAGCCATTAATAATGGTGATCTGGGTGATTCATCCTAGGATTATGGCTACATCATAACTTATGGAATGAAAAAACTGTTGCAGCTGTTGTCGCAGTTTGCCTGCTGCGGTCTTTCCGTCTGATTATAATTTGGGTGTCTTCAAGGCTAGAGTGAATATGCTCTTAATAAACTAGTGCGCCTCACTATCAACGACTGCATCACTGCTTACCATCAGGCGGGATCGCAGTCAAGTACTAGTTTATAACAGATAAAAAAAAAAAAAACTGTGTCAACCGATTAAGGGGGATGGTCACTAACAACAAACTAGCCTAGGTTTTTAGGGTTCCCAACCAAAGAGTAAAAACAGGATCTATTACTAAGACTTGGCTGTCTGTCCGTCGTCACCAGGCTGTATCTCAAGAACTGCGGTAGCTAGACAGTTGAAATTTTCACAAATTATGTATTTCTGTTGCCTATATAACAACAAATTTTATACTAAAAACAAAATAAAATAAATATTTAAGGGGGTCTCCCATACAACAAACGCGATTTTTTGCTGAATTTTCTTAAGGACACAACCCTTCGTGCGCGAGTCCTTTTTTACCCGGCAAAGCCAAAGGAGGGTTATGATTTCGACAGGCTATGTATGTACGGGTATTTAAATTAGCAGATCATAATCAAGTCGTATTGTCAGTTGTATCATCTACAAGCTGGTTATTTTAATCAATGACTATTGTTTTATACAGAATGGCCATTTTAAACAACATACAACTTGATTCTGACCTGCAACTTAATTCATTAAACCCCAAGCGAACGCCGGCGTTCGCGCACCTATTGTCTTTCTATTGTGTCTGTGATTTCCACGATTGAAAGGTGGAAAATTTGAATTTCACAAGCTACCCTAACGTTTTCAATGTAAGAGCCAAACAAACTGACAGTGTTTTATCCGCATCAAATTCCGATGGATGGTTTCGGAGTTAGCACATAAACATCAGACGCAGAAATAAAAGAAGAAATAAAAAGCGTTTATATCTAAAAATATCTTTTTTTTTAAAACGACCTTATTTTTACCAACTATGTAAAGATGAGATGTCATTGGATGATTTTCCCACCAAAAACAAAAATTACAAACCGCTCCATAATCGACGGAGTTCTGAGGTAACAAATATAAAAAAAAATAAAAAAAAGACGTGTGGCACTCGGGGACTGCCGCGGTAAAGCTATTGCATAGCATTTTTACCAACTTATGCAATTATAGTTATTTATTTATTTTATTTATGCAGTATTTTTTTTCCTTTGTTTTTTTTTCTTTGATATTAATTGAAGTTACACTTTCACACATTGAATTGAATTTTGATTGATTGTTCACTCAATTGTTTTCTTATCGGTCACCACGCTCAAAAAACAAATGAGTGGGGGGTGTTAGGTTATTTTCGTTACGGAATTTCTGGATTCGGCCTCCACGCTCAAGGCCCGCGATAGAAGCTATGCAATAGCTTAAAAAATATAACCGAATTAATAAACCCTTTTTTTGGAAGTCGGTTAAGAAATACCATTCAACTTGAACCATTTCAGGTAATCATTACAGGACAATGACGACGGCTACCGTCAGCATTTTTCTAACCATTGAATATTAATGCTCACCCAAAATCAGGGTGCAGAGGTTAAAAAGGACCGGCAAGTTAATTACAAATGCAAATTTTGACCTCAACATCCTGCATTGCTTGCACAGGCTTCGTAAAGCTGCAAAGTCAGCTTACTTTATGGCTCAAACAATGGACATTGGCGGAAATTCAATGGTTTTGGGACCTGTTCTATTTTAGACTAGCTGTGCCAGCGGCTTCGGCCGCATGAATGCGAGTTTCACCGTCTATACATATAAATAAAATTGGAGTAGACACTCCAATGACCTGTAGATAGTTTGTACGCAACGCCGACTACTAACTACAGGTCATTAAACCCGCTCAGCTGACGTTTTCTTCAAGAAATTAATTTCGTACGTGCGTAAATTAATACGAGTTTTGAAAAAAAGGTACTTTATTTTTTGATTTTATCTTTACATATCGACAGTGTTTCATGTACCGGATCGACTCTCCACGGGATTAAAACGATCAAAATTTGACGGTGTATATACGGTACATACACCAAAATAACATTTTTTTTAATTTTTGTCTGTCTGTCTGTTTGTCCGGGCTAATCTCTGAAATGGCTGAACCGATTTTGGCAGGTAGCTGATGTAATAAGGAGTAACATAGGCTACTTTTATTTTAGAAAAAAATTAATTCAAAATCCTGTAGTCCACACGAACGAAGTCGCGGGCACAGCTAGTATAGTATATAAGCTTTGGCTCCCTGGTCATATCTTTAGAGGGTTCATTTTAGAAAATCATTTCTTATTTGCATATGTGGTGATCAGATCTAAGAATTGATCAATTCATGATATGGCCAAACTAGCGAGATTGTTTAAACGTTGATGTTTTATATGTGCATCCTCGTTTGGCCATATAATAGATGTAGGATTTCTATGGTAATCAAAGGTCTAAAGAAAGTAGGCCGAACGAAGACTGAAATGTCTTCAAACTTTAACGTTTAAATCGATCTGTACCCCTAGCCAAGTTGCTAATCTGCAATAGTTAACGCTTGTAGAAAGCTTCAAATGTACGGGAATGACGTCACCTCAACGCTCAGTCACGTGGTCAGAACAAAAGAATTGGCGGCAAGGTCAACTCGAAGCGTTCGACGCAAGCGAAACGGTTGTAACTTGGCTAGGGGAGTTGGCCAGTTTTGACCAACTTTTGAGACCTGGCCATATCGTGAAGTGATAAATTTCTAAGATTTGGGTATGACAAATACATCATTAAAGTAATGTCAGTGCAAAATTTCAGCGTCCAATTCATCAACGATCTACCCAGACCCTTAAACCAATCTGAAGGTTTGGGTAAAGTGTTGATGAGACCGTGAGTCGTAATCGCGCACTAAGGGTTCCGTGCAAACTACAATTCCCGAATGGAGTCTCGAAGATTTTTCCGAAATGTATTTTTTTTTTTTGTGACGTATATAACAACAAATTTACTGTTTTCAGATTTTTTCCTATACCTGTGCTATAAAACCTTGCTTTGTGCCAAATTTCAGGATTCTGGTTCAACTGGTACCCTATGAATTTCGATCATTGAGTCTCAAAATATACGTTTTTTGCGACATAAACGGTCGTATCTTTTTTATTCGTTAACTTAGAAGTTGGCTTTTTTCACAGCTTGAAGGGATCGCAGACCTGGGTATACGGTTTTAATTTCAACTCGATACCTCCACGCGTTCTCTAGATAAAGGGTCTTAACAGACAGACAGACAGACAGACAGACGGACGGATGGACAACAAAGTGATCCTATAAGGGTTCCGTTTTTTCCTTTTGAGGTACGTAACCCTAAAAACAACCCAGTCTTTTCCCAAATATCGAGACTTTTCAGTAAGAACATAAGAACCTAAGCGACAGTTCACGCTTTTTTTTATAGAAAGGGATTTTTCTTTAAAATGCAAAACACTTAAGAAAATTTGAATAGCGAAATTCAAATGTTCTTATGGGCTGCCCTGAAGCCATTACCTTAAGGAAAGATTGAGTGCCGCAGCTTCGCACGATTATTCAAGAAATCGTGACTTGAACCTTCCTGTGATTTTCTCTGGCCTTTTGATATGAAGTTGAAGTTTCGATTTGAATGCCTTGACCCTAAATTGGAACCGTTATAAACTGTCGGAGACGTGGTGTAGGGAGTTCGTTGCGCTTTCTACTTCTAGCTTTAAAAAACTGGCCTATAGCGCGAATGATTCGCGCGCAAAGGTTTCTGAATAAATCATATTTTTTCAAGGCTTGCGTGAAGACGTTCCAAATAAACTAGAGCGCCTCACCATCAACGAGTGCATCACTGCTTGCCATGAGCTGTCATCAAAGTCAAGCACTAGGTTTTTTTTTTCATCATCATCATCATTTCAGCCGATAGACGTCCACTGCTGGACATACTGGCAAGGCCTCCCGCAAGTGTCGCCACAATGATCGATCCTGCGCGTCCCGCATCCATCGGATTCCCGCAACCTTCACCAGATCATCGGTCCATCTTGTTGGAGGCCTTCCGACGCTGGTTTTTTTTTTTTTAATTTTCTTTAAAAGACTTAGGGGGGGTTTCTGAATTGAGTATTTTGAGTTGACAAAGTCTTAAACTATACTTAGATGTCAAATTTTGACAGGTTTTTAGGGTAAAGTAGAGTCATACTCAACTTCAAATGCTTAAATCAGAAATCGGGGGTTAGTACTTCAAAATTTAAAAAAAATGATAGATTTGTAATAAGGCTATTCATTTGATGTATCGTACGGTACTCATAGTTCCAAGTCTCTATAAAATACGAAAAAAAGACTAACTAATTTCTAAGTTTGGAAACCTACAGTGGAAAGAGCGATGCCTCCCCTTCCTCTCCCTCCTTTCCTGAAGTTGAATAACATAGGCTTATTAAATAACAATACTAAAAAGCCTAACCCTAAATTGCTTCTAACCAGTATGACACTCCAAATGGAGCGTCTAAAAGATCCTCAGTGAAAACCGGAGCTCTCAAACGAACAAACGGCGCCATTTGAGAACTGCGAGACAATAGCGTACAACAATAACAAGATATACGCTCTGATTCACTGTACAGGTTACTAGACAATGTATTTTGTTACCCTTTTTTCAGACAGACTGAATATTTTTACTAAACAAGACGACAGATAAACTTAAAATAAAGTACATTGACCTTTTCCTCCCTCCTCCTCTTTGCGTCGTATTCCTCAATGCTGAAGGTCGTGACCTCCCTGCTTCATCACTTTACTTAGTCTTTGATTGCAGAGTTCTCTAATTTAAAAAAACTTTTTATAAAAAAAATATAACCGACTTCACTAAAAAAACACTAAAACGATCAAAATAATTTTAATTTCGGAAGTCGGTGTTTTTCGTTATTGTTTGTTCCTTATTTAACACCGACTTCCGAAATTAAAATTATTTTGATCGTTTTAGTGTTTTTTTAGTGAAGTCGGTTATATTTTTTTTATAAAAAGTTTTTTATTTCACACTTTTTAGTTGCAATACCCTAACAGCCAGAGTACCTTTTTCTCATGACAATTCCAATTAACTCAAACCCTGCTAGGATACATTGTTTTATTATGAAGTTCCCGTGTCTACTTTCCGGCTCCATAATCATCATCAGATCAGTTCGATAGTACCTTATAGCCAAAGTGCATCTCATGACAATTCTAATAAGCCCAAACACGGCTAGGATACATTGATTAATTACGGAGTTCCGGTGCCTATCTTCCAGCTCCATCACTATCATCAGGTTACTTCGATGATACCATTTTCAACATAACTATTCAGAACTATTCATTTATTTGTATTGTCATAGTCGCTTAACTATGTTCATTGTGATATTTGTTTGAGTATGAAGTTCCGTTGGCAATTTCTGGTCTTCTTAACCAGTTCCACCTCATCAAATGTCACTTTTTGACTGTAAATGCTTAATTCCTTGATGAAAATATCAAAATGACTATATAGTTGCCTACAATAGTTTGATGAAAAAAAATTGCCTATAATATTTGAGGAGTTCCCTCGATTTAGCCAAGATTCCATCATTAGATCCCGACTTGGTGACTATGGGACCATTTGGGAAGTATACCCTTTCCAACAAAAAAAGAATTTTTCAAATCGGTTGGCAAGCGACGAAGTTATGCCCGAACATACATAAAAAAAAAAAATAAAAAAAATACAAACATGCGAATTGAGAACCTCCTCCTTTTTTAGAAGTCGGTTAAAAAATACTTGCATATACGATTGTACTACAAACTTAGTTTAGAAATTATTTTGTAGAACCTTTTTGTCTTCTTTGTACAAAAACTGTTCTTTCCATCAAGTTCAAAATGATTTTCCTAGAAAGTCCTTATAAAGTTCTACTTTTCAGATTTTTTTCATATTTTCTAAACTTATGGTTCAAAAGTTAGAGGGGGACACACATTTTTTTTTACTTTTGGAGCGATTATTTCCGAAATTATTGACATTATCAAAAAATGATTTTAGTAAACCCCTATTCATTTTTAAATACCTATCCAACAATATATCACACGTCAGGGTTGAAATAAAAAAAAAATCTTTTCCCACTTTACATATAGGGGGGCTACCCTAATAAAACATTTTTTTTTCCAATTTTTATTTTACCACTTTGTCGGCGTGATTGATATACATATTGGTACCAAATTTCAGCTTTTTAGTGCTAACGGTCACAGAAATTAAGCCATGACAGACAGACAGACGGACAGACAGACATGGCGAAACTATAAGGGTTCCTAGTTGACTACGGAACCCTAAAAAATTATATCGAAGGTGCCCGAAAAACCACCAATGAACTGTTTTTCAGAACAGGTTAAGGATCACGATAGATGTCGATTCAAGACAGCTTTGTCTTTAATTCCGTTTTTGAAATTAAGAATGTCAATAAATGTAGGAGAGTCAATGACCGTCATTCCACGGTCATCTGGCGCCTACCTTAGACAATGTATTTTGTTACTCTTTTTTCAGGCAGACTGAATATTTTTACTACCATATTTATTCAGTTCAAAATTTAAAATGGTCCCAATATATTCTATCGTATCATGGCTAAATGGTTGAATTCTTTATATAAAAAGAAAGGTTAGTTTTTTACCAGTAAATTGGGCACAAAAGTTTATGCGACAGTTTCATCTTTTTTTTATTGTTGATAGGCTCACGCTTGACGACTGTCACACCTGAAAGCGAAGATGTGGTCGATGACGGAGCACGCTTGTATAGACGTAACCTATTCGCTCTTGACTTAAATACCCCCAGGTTGTAGCTATCAGGAAATACAAATTTAGACTGGGCATATTCCAAGGATTGGATGGTCAAATTATTCTGCTCATTAATGGCTTAAGTACATGGAAAGCACTCACTATAGAACTACGTTATGTTATAGTCTTTGATTGTAGAGTTCTCTAATTTAAAAAAATGAAAAACGTACATAAAAGGTTCACAAATTGCAAGTTCTTCAGTAGATTTCCTGGGCTACTTGTACCTTTGGATTCATTCAAACTTTGCAGCAATATTTGGTTGATGCCAATGACGACACAAAATTGCGTTAAACTAACCTTTAAAGTCATAAAAAGAATAAACGTGAATCTGAGGAAATGAATTTAACTGAAAAAACTGTGAATGCCTTTTATTCAACGAATCGAATTTAGGTACGAAAACCGATTATTTTTACACAGAATATAATAAATTTTTTCCTGTTATTCATAAATGATATCATCAGTGACAAAACTATTGTTGCAAAAACATTTTCAGGATCACGATTTTCGTTTTTTTTTTTTAAATCGGCTTGTGACATCTCCCGCCCTTGGGCGGTGCGCGAGGGCGTTTCAGACTTTCACTGACTAAAACCCACTCCTGTTCCTTCTTTGCCTTCGTTCCAGGGTCCTGGGGTTCACTTTCACAAAACCCATTCCTTTCGTAGGTATAGGTACTACCCAATTCAAATGTACATTGAGATGAGTAGCGACTCAGTTTTAACGACCCCGACTTACCGAGTTGCAGGCCGCGGGTTCCTAGCTTTGCCTGCGACTGTTTTGGCGTCCGGTACCTATTAATTAGGTGCCTTCAAGGCTAGAGTGAACACACACTGTGGCAACACCACGGGCCCTAACAGAATACCAGCGCTGCGTTATTTATTTAAATATCGCAGCATATGCTGAGTTAGGTGCCTTTTTGGCCTTGCACCGATTTTAAAGTTATCTTTTTTTTATATCGAATTCTACTGTACGTGTGAGGTACGAATAAACGTTTTTTCTTTCTTTCTTTTACTTAATAAATTACTTCGCAATCAACGGTTGCATCACAGCCTACCATCAGGTCAGGGATCGCAGTCAAACACTGGTTTATATATTTAAAAAAAACACAGTTCAATTGCACCTAACAGTTACAGGAAATTCATTAAGAAAATCAAGGCGAGAACAATAAACAATTAAACGGCTTTGGGAAAACCGCCAGTTAATTTTATTTTCATTACCACCTAACGGTATTTACAAACAAAACACAAATAACAAATCCAGCCAGGCGCATTACTTTGTATAATTTATTTCATCACCATTATTCTCAAAACGGTGAAGGAAACCATCGTGAGGAGACCTAGGACATGCGTCCTGGAAGCAAAAATTTGAAGACATTCACAAACCCGCACTGAACATAAAAACTTCAAAGGGTTAGGCCACGTTTCCACCTGCAAGCAAATTGCATGCAAGTCGAATAGCATTGCGTGGTACGAACGACCGCTTGATCACATCATACCCCGGTAGTCTGCAATGTAACGTAACTTGCATGCAATTTACTTGCAGGTAGAAACGATTTCTAGGTTTGGCGCCGCGCCGCAAGTTTCAAGCGAAATTTTTTAAGTGATCAAGTAGAAATGACCGTGATGGTACAACAAAGAATTACCCGGTCCGGTTTCCCCGAGCTAGGTGTTACAAAAGGGAGTGTCAGACTTTTAGACCGCAGACTCTTTCAAAAGGTGAGATAGCGGTTAAGTTAATCTATCAACGATAAAAAGAAATCCCGCGGGCCCACATTTCACCTCTTCAGTTTAGATTTATGGTCAAACGTTACTTTTTAGTCAATGGTTCCATTCTCACGCAAGTTAATAATAAACTTTGATGAACTACTAACCCACCGACAATGTACGTCTTAAACTTGAGTTCCAGTTTCTATAATGGCCTTTCTTTCAAAGTGAAGAACTTAATGTTTGGTTATGATGAACATAATCGTAATTATAGTGCTGAGAAGTAACGAATTCCATCATTTTTATAGCCTTACTGTTTTGTCTTTGGTACGCCATAATTATGGCGGTAAATCCCCTCTGAGTGTCTGGAAAGACACCTCACGGCGTCCTCACCTCCCGCTGGTTCTCACCAGACATCGTGAGTTCGGCGCTTTGTATGTATATTGACTTCTGTACCTATCTATTTTGTGGGGGTGCGTGCTAGATAACCTCCACGTGTGCTCTCTTGCTGTTCGTCCCAGTTCATGCATGTATGCATCTGCATTTTATATGCGGCTGTATGTAGGCATTCGCTGGGAAGAACAGTGGGGGGGACGGTGCATCCTGGGCGCCACTGTGGGTGGCTCTCTTACGTGTGTCATTACTTATGGCATAGGTAGGGGAATCACTTACAGTGGTGGCGAATAATCAGCAAAACCCAATCCAAGGTGTCATACGTACCGAGCCGAGGGATGCGTGGCCAAGGGGGAGCTTGGTTCCTATCGGTGTCTCTCCAGGGAGATGGCAATCCTGGAGTAGTAATTTCGCCTTACCTGGGCAAGCGGGGCTCTGCCCAGGTGGACTGTTTATTTCCCTAGCTTCTCGTGGGAACTGTATGGATCTACACCTTTTTAAAAAAAATACTCCATCTCTGGACGATGACGAACGTCCGGAACTCTCGAGTAGTTTGACTGGGTCAATTCCCGATCTGACTGCTCTCTTGCTCGGTTCTGAGGGAGACTCCCTAGTCACCTTGGACACCGAACTCAACCCTCCTGAGCTGGAGTCGGCAAACGATGGCACGAGGCCTACTGAGATGGACTCGGAAGTGCCGTCGGGAACTGACCTCAGTCCCAGGAAACGACGGTTGACAGGAGCAGCGCGTAAGCGCCTGCGGCGCCTCAAGGCTGGCGGTATGGACCCCATTGAGGCCTACAAGCTGGTCACGGAGCGGTTGGCAAGTGCGCATACTCCTTCGACTGGTCTAATGGCCGATATGTCCTCGGGGAAGAGGCCGGTAAAACGATCCCGATCCGAGGACGAGTCGCCAAAAGATCATGCCAAAAAGACTACGCGTGTGGACGAAAAGTCAGGGTCAATTCCAATGATCCCTGATGAGCCGTCCGCAACTCAGGTCGGACCACCGCCTGAGACAAGCGCTATGTCTTTTAAGGATGCCCTAACTAACATCCGGGTGGGAATCCGTAACAAGGAGCCCATGTCGGACGCGCAATTGGGGCTCCTTTACAAGGACATATTGAGGGCGATTCTTAACGCCCCTATGCCCAAAGCCCCCGAATTCAAAATTCGAATTGAGGGCTGCACTTTCAAGCCGGGATGGCTGCAAGTCGTAATTAAAAACGACTACAGCCTGAAATGGCTTGAAGAAAAAGTGGGGACACTAAAGCCGTGGCCAGAGGCGGAACTCTCGTTCATTAACGAGAAGGACTTGCCAAAAGCTAAGGTTGGGATCCTCCACTTCAAGACAGAAGATGTCCTGAAAACGTCCGTGGAGTCCGCTCCCAGCTGTGTGAGCGAGCGCGCGTGCACAGCGAGTGCTATATCGAGCGGTCATTGACCTTGTCAAGTGACGATGACTAAGTCAACAGTGAAATGTAGTAACTGTAACGTCGTGATTAACGAGTTGCTCGCTTTTATCCAAAACAAAGCGGCAATCATGGATGAGGACAGTATGATTCGTCTATGTACTACTGCGTTTACAGAAGATGAAATTATACTTTCTAAACAATTGTTGTTCGAGTCAGTTGACACATCTCGGCGTAAAGTAAAGAGAAGGAATGAAGGCAAAGTTCGAAGAGACATCGAGGATATAATTGCGCTGATAAAGGAGGTAGATCCCGAGTTGGTACCGATTTTTGTAGCCAGAGATCTCCATAAACTCCCACCAGTAACTTTCGACCATTTGGATGCTACTAGGCTACTGAGAGATATTATTAAACTACAAGAAGATGTGGCGATTATTAAAAGTAATTATGTCACGACGGAGGAGTTTAGTGAAATAAAAACATTAAACAATTCGAGCGGCAAATATAGAAGCATCAATGTAAACCGTAGAAGAGGAGCGTGTTTACTTGATAACAATTTTGAGTACGAGAGCGGTCCAGTTGGCCTGATAACTCATGCTATACCGGAGAGGTCAACGACCGAAGCGAGTGACAGGTGCAAAGGAGGTGTAAGTGAGGGTATCAACGACACTATTGTATACAGTAATAGTTATGTCTCATCGGCGGCGGCGCGCACGCAGGCAGAGAAGGGCGACGCGGGTGGCGGGAGGCGCAGTGTTGAGCGCGTGGAGGCCCCTACCATGGTTTCGGCGAAAAGTGAAAGTGCCTGCGCAACAAAGACGGCGACACCGTTGGCGAGAAAGGAAGAAAGGGACGGAGTCAAGAGGCCCACCTCGGCGACGGACGGTGACACATCGGTGCGTGTTGAAACACATATTTCGTCGACTCCTGACCGTCGCAAGTACAAGCCATTATCGGATGTTTTGCGAGAGGGCGGTGAGTGGAAAAATGAGTCGCCAAGTGAAGGTTGGATTAAAATACAGCGGAGACGGTTGAAAAATCGGTTTGTTGGGTTGAAGGGAAAGGCAGATATATCGCCTCAGTGTAGTTTTAAGGCAGCAGATGTGAACGTTCCTTTTTACATCTATAATGTAAACAAGGAAACAACAGTGGAAGATATTGTTCGATATATTAAGACTAAAACTAGTGTAGAAGTTGTTTTACGTAAGATAGATATGAAAAGGAACAAGGGTTACGCAGCGTATAAATTTCTTATACCTAAGCAGAAGTTAAATGTTTTTATGGATGTGAACTTATGGCCCGCTGGAGTATCATTCCGTAGGTTTGTTTACTATAAGAATAGCACAACAGAGCGGCGGCAGGGTGACGTGCAGCCGCGTAACGGTACTTTTAATAAATCTGTTTAATGGAAAACAAACGGGTAATTGAATGCAATGACTTATTTGCTAAGTTTGTAAGTTATAACTGTAAGTCTCTAAAGAGGTCAGTGGAGTGTATCCGAAACCTATGTAAGTCTCTGGATGTTATTGCGTTGCAGGAAACCTGGTTGCTGCCGCATGAGTTGTCAATACTTAATAGCTTGGATGATGACTTTGGTTGTTTTGGAAAATCTGCGGTGGATACGTCAGCGGGGATATTGAAAGGTCGGCCGTTTGGGGGTGTTGCTATTTTGTGGAGAAAATCAGTATTTACATCCGTCTCAGTAATACCTTGTGTGAGTGATCGTATCGCGGCTGTCAAAGCGACATGTGCCGATCGCACGTTGTTATTTTTTAGTGTGTATATGCCGACTAACTGTATCGATAACTTAAATGAATTTTGTGAATGCCTCAGTGAAATTGCTGCTATAGTTGAGAGTGCTAATGTGGAACATGTATATATTCTGGGCGATTTTAATGCGCACCCTGGTGAATTATTTAGTCGGGAACTATTAAGTTTTTGTGATGAACAGAGATGGCGCTGTGCCGATTATATTAATTTCGGTATAGACTCTGATACGTATACCTTTGTCAGTGACGTATGCGGGAGCAGGCGTTGGCTTGACCATTGCTTGGTGTCTGAAGCAGCGTGGAGAACACTAGGAAAAGTTGAAATTTACCATGACACTTACTGGTCAGATCATTTCCCACTTGCTATTCAAGTTAACCTGGGGATGGTTAGGCCAACGAATGCATCGGCTGTTTTTACAAATAAGATAGTTGATAATGCTATATGGGGGGAAAGGGATGCAGCACAAAAGGACTGTTACTATAGGTTATGTATGGAGAAGCTTAGAAATGTAGACTTCCCGTATGAACTCGGAAACTGTTGTGATAATTTTTGTCATAACAAGGAACACAGTAAAGTAATTGATGCATTGTACAGTAGTATTGTGACGTCACTTCGGGAGGCGGCTGAGGGTAGCGCTAGGTTGGTGAAGAAAGGGAGAGAGCGGCGTGCAGTGATTGGGTGGAACAGGTATGTCAGGGACGCTCACGGGAACGCAAGAAGGGCCTTTCTTAACTGGGTGTGGCATGGGAAACCTCAATCAGGGCAGCAGTTTGTTGAAATGAGAGAAACTAGAAAAGTTTTTAAAGAAAAGTTGAAATTTTGTCAAAATAATGAGGAACAAATTAAAATGAACATATTGGCAACAGAACATAAGAGTAAACATTTTCAAAAATTTTGGAAATCCACACAAAGACTGAGTCCTAGACCTGCGGTTCCGGTGAGCGTTAGTGGCATGTCTGAGCCGGAGGAGATTGCTAACATGTTTAAGAGGCATTTTGGGGTATGCTCTGGGCTTCAATCGGAGGGGCGACGTTGTGCCGATGAGATTGAATTGTCTGGTGTGCCGATTAATATCTCATCAAAGGAGATACGGAGCATCATACAGTCGATGACCAGGGGCAAGTCTCCGGGGCACGATGGTCTCAGCGTAGAGCATTTTCAGTTTGCTGGTCCGCATCTCCCAAGGGTCCTATCTATGCTGTATAATCTTTGTGTGAGGCACTCGTATCTTCCAACTGATTTAATGAAGACGATAGTTGTGCCCATAGTCAAGAATAAGACTGGGGATGTCTCAGACAAGGATAATTACAGGCCAATATCGTTGGCCACTATAACAGCGAAGGTTCTTGACGGTGTGCTTGAGCGGAAAGTGACTGGGCAGCTCAAACTACACGATGCTCAATTTGGTTTTAGAGCTGGGTTGTCCACGGAGACTGCTATTTTGGCGCTCAAGCGTACGGTCGGGTACTACACGGATAGGAATACACCTGTGTATGCCGCTTTCTTGGACCTTTCCAAGGCGTTTGACCTGGTTAATTATAATATCTTATGGTCGAAATTGAGTAAGCAAGGTCTACCTAATGAGCTCATTAAGCTCTTAGAGTACTGGTATGGCCATCAGATTAACCAGGTCAGATGGACGGGTGCCTTGTCTGAGGCGTATGGGCTGGAGTGTGGGGTAAGACAGGGAGGTCTGACTTCTCCTGCGCTTTTCAGTCTTTACATCAATGAGTTGATCGAGGAACTCAGCAGCTCTGGCATCGGATGCTCTATTGATGGTAAGATGATTAATAGTATAAGCTATGCAGATGATATGGTTCTGCTGAGTCCCTCGGTTGATGGACTCAGACGGATGCTGAAGATATGTGAGAGGTACGCTACTTCTCATGGTCTACTGTACAATGTACGGAAGAGTGAACTTGTCGTGTTTAGGGTGGGGTCTAAAAAGCCAACGACAGTTCCGCCGGTTTTTCTTTATGGTGTACCACTAAATAGGGTGTCGCATTTTAGATATCTTGGTCACATTGTGAATGAAGATTTAAATGATGATGCCGACATCGAGAGGGAGCGAAGAGCGTTGTCGATCCGATGTAATATGCTGGCTCGTAGGTTTGCACGTTGTACTAGAGAAGTGAAACTCACTCTGTTCAAGGCGTTTTGCCAGTCTTTTTACACGTGCAGCCTATGGGTTAGACATACGCAGAGGGCCTACAACGTTCTTCGCATCCAGTATAATAATGCCTTTAGGATGTTGTTGGGGCTCCCGCGATTCTGTAGCGCGTCGGGTATGTTTGCTGAAGCACATGTAGATAGCTTTCAAGCTATTATGCGCAAGAGAGCAGCATCCCTGATGCGGAGGATTCGGGGGAGCACCAACAGTATTTTGAGGGTAATAGCTGATAAACCGGACTGTCCCTTCCTGGAACACTGGACTCGTATGCACAGCTGCAGGTCTGGTGTAGCGGGAAGAGGGCACAGCTATATACATAGTTTTATGAATTGAATTTTATTATTAATTTATGTTTTATTTTAATTTAATTTTTATTTTATTTTTATTTTATTTTATTTTATTTTATTTTAATGTTATTTTAGTTTTGATTTTAATTTTGATTATGATTTTAATTTTGAGTATGATTTTAATTTGGTTTTGATTTTAATTTTAATTTTGATTATAATTTTGATTTAAATTTTGATTTTAATTTTGATTTAAATTTTTGGTTTTAATTTTGATTTTAATTTTTGGTTTTAATTTTGATTTTAATTTTGATTTTAATTTTGATTTTAATTTTTGATTTTAATTTTGCTTATTATTTATTTTATTTTGACTTTATTTATTCTATTTTATTTTTTTGAGTTACTAACGTAGTTTTTAAGTGCTACTAACATAATATGGATGTATCTGATTTAAATAAATAATAATAATAATAATAATAAAACTCCAAGAGATGCCCTCAATCTCCTGGAAAAACAAAACGACCTGCAGACTGGCTTGTGGAAGGTGCTGAGCGTCAAGAAAGAAAGGGACGGAATCACGACCGCCCTCTCTATCGATGATGCCTCTGTAGAAGCCTTGCGCAAGCTAGACTGCAGGCCGCAACTAGGCTTTCGCAAAGTCTGGATTCGCATTCGCGGCGATAATACGCCGGCGAGGGCTGAGCAGGTGGCAGGAACTAGCCAATCTAGCGCAGAGATTCTGCCACCTGCTCAACACGCTCCTAGGGCGGGGCCGAGCGTCCAGGTCTCTGGTAAAACGGCAAAGCGGCAAAACGCCAAGCCGAAACCTGGAGGCCAGGGCGTCAGGAACCGCCCCCTCGGAGCACCACCGACGAAAAGGGCTACACGTCCCAATCGATCGGGAGTGGAGAGCCGACCGGCCAAACCTCAGGGCTGCCCTACAGCCCCGAAGCCAAGCGGGTCGAATAACGCCACTTAACCCACCCACCGACACAAACACACAACACTAACACAACACAAACACACCATAACACAGACACACACAAACACACAAGTGGTGCAGATCAACCTGCACCATGCCAGAGCAGCCACGGCTGTTCTGGAAAAACACTTCACACAGAAGAACCTTCACATTGCTCTTATTCAGGAACCGTGGCTGGCTAATACTAACACGGTGTCTGGATTGGGCTCTGCAGGTAAGGTCGTACACCATATCGGAGGAGTCAAACCAAGAGCGTGTATACTTTTCAATAATAATATTGATTTCTTATGCATACCAGGCCTGTGCAGCGATGACCTGATTGCAGCTTATGTTAATGTCAAGAGCGGAAATGGACGCCTCATCGTGTGCTCGGCATACCTGGACGGGACGAAAACCGACCCATCCGAGGAGCTTGCAAAGGTAGTCGAGTACGCCTATGCCAACAATGCCGAGCTTCTCATTGGGTGTGA
Source organism: Mythimna ferrago (assembly GCA_910589285.2). Lineage (NCBI taxonomy): Eukaryota > Metazoa > Arthropoda > Insecta > Lepidoptera > Noctuidae > Mythimna > Mythimna ferrago. The sequence continues at coordinate 17,409,738 of OU342698.1, read as the reverse complement.
CGCCAACGCCCACCATACCAACTGGGGCAGCACTGACATCAACGACAGAGGTGAGTTGCTTCATGATTTTGTACTAACTAACCGCCTCCAAATAGTTAATGAGGGATGTAAACCGACCTTTGTAACTAGATCGAGGAAGGAAGTTCTTGATGTAACTCTCGCTACTATTCACACTGCCAGGCTGATAACCAATTGGCATGTCAGTGATGAACCATCTATGTCTGATCATCAACTAATTAAATTCGCACTGAATACATCCAACATTTGCGAAACCATCACTTTTAGGGATGCAAAAGCCACGGACTGGGACTTGTACAGAATAAAGCTCCAGGATAGACTCCAAGACTTCCCTAAAACCATACGCTCCCCTGAAACATTGGATTATGCTGTTGCTCAAGTTACGGAAGCCATTACAGCCTCTTACGAAGAGAGCTGCCCTCTAAGAACTGTGAGGGATAGAAAAGTGACGTGGTGGAACAAAAAGCTCGATGTTTTAAGGGAAGAATCACGTAGGTTGTTTAATAAGGCTAAATCGACTGACGACTGGGATCGGTATCGGAAAGCTTTAACTACCTATAATAAAGAAATCCGAAAGGCGAAAAGACTGTCATGGAGGAAGTTCTGCGAGGAGATTACTAAAGTCCCTCAAGGAGCTAGAATCCACAAAGTCTTATCCAAATCGCCTACAAATCAACTGGGATTCTTAAAGAAACCAGACGGTGCCTTCACTGCATCAGCGGAAGAAACCCTGAAACTTCTGGCGTCTACACACTTCCCTGGCTCGGTGATGACACCAGATAACATCGTACAAAATACTCCTCATATCCGCCTCACCAGGCCTTCAAATGAAGACTGGAGAAGAGCGGCGAGGTATTTTAGACCGAACAAGGTAGAATGGGCTATAGACTCATTCAAGCCAATTAAATCTGCAGGGGATGACGATGTCTTCCCAGCTCTTCTGCAGCAAGGGAAGACTATACTCATCCCTATTTTAATCAAAATCTTCAGAGCAAGCTTTGCCTGGGGATATATACCAGAGAAATGGACTATGGTTAAAGTCTGTTTTATCCCAAAGGCCGGTAAGAAGGACTACTCTCAACCAAAGTCCTTCAGACCAATAAGCCTTACCTCCTTCCTACTCAAGAGTATGGAAAAGGTTATTGACGAATGCATCAGGGATGGACCATTAAGGGATAACCCTCTGCATCCGAAGCAACATGCTTACCAAAAAGGAAAATCTACAGAAACTGCTCTGTTAGAACTAACAGACAGGATCGAAAGGGCTTTGGAAGATAAACAGATAGCCCTATGTGCTTTCCTTGATATTGAAGGAGCTTTCGACAACGTCACCATAGACGCCCTTTCCAAGGGAATGAAGGCGAAAGGGATTGACGAAACAACTACTCGTTGGATCGAATTCATGCTCCTCAACAGAACTATCAGTGTTACCTTACACGGAACTACAAAGAGCTTCAAAACAACTAAAGGGTGCCCACAAGGAGGCGTTTTATCGCCACTTCTATGGCTACTCGTTGTTGACCAATTGCTGGTTGAAGCCTCTACAAGAGACTTAGATGTACATAGCTATGCTGACGATGTGGTGGCTTGTGTTGTCGGCCCCTGTCACAGCACGGTATCATCTATACTACAAAGATCTCTGAACATTATTAACACATGGTGCACAGAAAACAATTTATCGGTTAACCCGAGTAAAACAACAATAGTCCCCTTTACTAGGAAGCGTAAGTTGGACAAACTTGTAACGCCCACTGTAAAGGGGACTCTCATACCGTTCTCCAGCGAAGTCAAGTACCTGGGCGTAACTATCGACCAGAGACTGACCTGGAACACTCACATTAACAATGTGATCCAAAAGGCTAAAATAGCTTTAGGAATATGCTGTCGCTTAGCAGGGAAGAAATGGGGCTTAAACCCTAAAATCGCCCTGTGGTTGTACACCGCCATAGTCAGGCCGATAATAACGTATGCCTGCGTAGTATGGTGGAGGAAAACAACTCAAGTGACAGTCATTAACAAACTTAATGGTTTGCAGAGACTTGCATGCCTCATATCAACAGGGGGCCATGTCCACAACCCCAGGAGCTGCTCTAAATGCCCTGCTTAACCTACCGCCACTTCATCTATTCATTGCGAAGGAGGCGAAGGCAAGCATGTACAGAACAAACAGCACTGGCAAAGCAAACTGGCGCTCTCAAGCACTGAGATCGCTACACGAATCAGTACTTGAACACGATCAACTAGCTATGACAACAGACGTCATGCTTCCACAGTGTAATTTCACAAGGAATTACACAGTGGAACTGCCGAGCAGAGAGGATTGGTCAAACAACCTCATCACTTGCAAGGCTGGAAGCCTGATCTGGTTTACAGACGGGTCCAAAATGGGTGAGAATGTAGGATGTGGAATATTTGGCATTAGCCCGAAATTCAGCAAAAGCTTGAATCTGGGTAAACATGCTACCATATTCCAAGCGGAGGTATACGCCATTATAGAATGTGTGGAGGCCAACCGTCAACGAAACTACATAAATCAATTAATTCTGATTTACTCAGATAGCCAGGCAGCTCTTAACGCCTTGAACTCGAATACTTTAAATTCGAAACTGGTAAAAGACTGCGTTAACAAACTGAATGACCTGGGGCAAAGGAATAAAGTTATTCTGAGATGGGTACCAGGTCATTCTGGAATCAACGGCAACGAAAAAGCCGATGAACTTGCACGGGCTGGGGCTCAAGGTCATCAGATAGGTCCAGAACCCTTCTGTGGTATCTCAAAGAACCAGGCCATGCAGACCCTTAAGGGCAACTTATTTGGCGATTCAAAAAAGCACTGGTTGGTACAACCAGGTCTGCTACACGCCAAATCTCTCATAGAAGGCTACTCACAAAAACGAACTACCGAGCTTCTTGAGCTTAGCAGGACGAACATCTGTGCGATAGCCCGCGCCTTAACCGGCCACTGCAAACTAAACAGGCACCAATTTCACATGAAACTGAGTGACACTGATGTTTGCCGGTACTGCAATCAGGAGAGGGAGACGCCTAAGCACCTCTTGTGTGAATGCGGGCCCCTTGTCCACAAACGCAGTGTCCATCTGGGCCGACACATTATTCGCCCGGAGGAGATTAAAACTCTAAAAGCTAGGAGTATTCTAAATTTCTTGGAAGCCTCCGGGCTAAAAGAGTTACTCTAACAAGGTGGCGAGTCACAATAGATCTTTTAGGTCGCAGTGACTACATCCCCTACACTATGGGTGATGCATAGCCCCTTATCTTCTAAATAATAATAATAATAAATCTATTTTGTGCCTAGGGTGTAAACTCTTACGTAATTAATTAAAACATATTAAAAACAAGTTGTCACCGGACTTGTCCAATACGGCCGTGCCTCGCACGCAATAATTAATTACCATGTTAATTATTATTCGCATGTAATTAGGTGAAATGCATTGTTTCCATTTTTTTTTTTACTGTATACTTGTTTGTTATGAGGCTACTACAGAATGTTTATGGAAACATAGAAATTAGAAATAACTGGTTTCTTGTGCCAGATTCTCTGACTTGCCTGTTGATCTAGTTATTGGCCTGGCTGCTATGCCGGAGGTCGTGGATTCGATTCCCACCCAGAACAAATGTTGGTGTGATGAGCATGATCAATCGTTCTGTGGGTGTAATTAATCTATAACTAGCTTCTACTCACAGCTTCACTCGCATGCAACTATATTTCTTCTTACAAACTTTTGACTCCTGTTTCATCCCCTTTGGGGTGAATTTTGAAAGATTGGAGACTGTGGGCTACATTTGAAAATGAATCTTGAATAAATTTGATAACAAATTTTTTCTGAGGGTGACTAAAAATGCTTATAGCGCAGGCATTCAGGAAGTTAAGCACTAGCTGCAGTTTCTTATTTACCGAAATAATCAATCATCATTCTTGACTCGCCTGTTGGTCTAGTGGTTAGTGGTCCTGACTGCTATGCCAGAGGTTGTGGGTTCGATTCCCACCCAGGACAAATATTTGTGCGATGAGCACAATCATTTGTTCTGTGTCTGGGTGTAATTTATCTATAACTAGCTGACCCGGCGAACTTCGTACCGCCTAATAGTTATGTTGTGATACCTTTTAGCTAAGCTGTCAACTCTACCCTATTCTACCCTACTCTACTCTACCCTACACTACCCTAATTTTCATTTTTTTGTCCATAAGAACCTTCTCCTCACAATAACAAACACAACAAAAAAAGAATTAGCGAAATCGGTCCACCCGTTCACGCGTGATGGCGTGACCAAGGAAATAGGGATTCATTTTTATGTATATAGAAATGTATTTATTTTTAAAATATGTCTGTTTATCAGTTGTCTAGTACTCATAACACAAGCTCTGCTTTGTTTGGGACTAGACGGCGTTGTGTAATAGTTGTGGAATATTATATATTATTCAGATTGCTTTTACTCCAAAATGGTGCATGACAGTACTGTTATGCGATTATACCTAAATCATCTTCTACCAATATGTACTACCTACTTAAAAGTATTTGTTTACATTAATGTTGTTGGTACAAATTATCCTCATTTCCTTATAAAACCCACATAACTAGGTATATTACATTTAAATGTTAGCAATATTGACAATACAACTATTTATAACAAGGCATGCTTCTTATGGAAAAACATGACGTTATATGATAGTTCAAAAGGAAATAATTAAAATGAAATGTTGCTGTGAGTGTTACTAGCTCGGCAAATCAGTGAGATGAGAACAGTGGTGGCCGAGTGGTAATGGCTCCGACTCACGAGTTGTAGGTCGCGAATTCAAACCCTGTCAGGCGCATTACTTTGTGTAATTTATTTCATTACCACTGCTCTCAAAACGGTGAAGGAAAACATCGTGAGGAAACCGGCATGTCCTAGAACCAAAAATTCGAAGACATGTGACATCTACCAACCCGCACTGGGCCCGCGTGGTGGATTACGGCCCATTCCCTCTCCTAGAGAGGAGGCCTGAGTCCCAGCAGTGGGAACATTGAAAAGGCTGATCATCAGCCTTTTCAATGTGATGATGATGAAGTACCTATATTAAAAGGAGAAACTGACTTACAACGCACAGCCGAAGCTATTGGGAATAGGAGCGTGATATTTTGCACAAGGCTTCCTTTCATGACGTAGGCACAAAATAGATAGGTACAGAAGACAATCTCATGTATGTACTTCACTTTTTATACCTACGCTCGGTGGACGCACACTAATGAGCGTTTGAGCCGGAACTGTTCGACGAGTGCTCCAAGACATCGTGTCTGTGAGCGGTGTCTATGTGTGCGTTGCTCGAGCGCGCTTTGTATGTAGATTGACTTCTGTACCTATCTATTTTGTGTTTCCCAAAATCATCTCCTAAATGGATGAAATAGGGATCCACAGTTTGTATGGAGAAATATACTTTAACAGTGGCGAAGCCGCCGGCTGAGCTAGTGTACAATATAGACAAAAGACAAGTTCTATTAGCACAATTTAACATAATTGCAAAACAACATTTCATATTAAAATATTCTACAAAAACATCTTTAAAGTGAGTAATTATAAGGTTTTTCAAGAACACCTGTGTGAAAGATAAAGTGGGAAACTAGAACTTTACTGTTTATACATTTATAACTAGCTTTTGCCAGCGGCTACGCCCGCGTAGGAAATAAAGGCCTATTTTACTCAGTGATGTAAAATTATAGTATAGGCTTATGTTATTCAGTAATAAAGAAGCTTTCTACTGGTTTTGAAAATCGGTCTAGTAGTTTTTGAGTTAAATCGAAACAAACAAAAAAACGTTTTGGGAGTACATTCATTATGCGTACAGCTAAGGAATGGAATTCCCTGCCGGAGTCTGTGTTTCCTGATAGCTATAACCTAGGGGTCTTTAAGTCAAGAGTGAATAGATTGCTTCTAGGCAAGCGAGCCTATCCATTATAAAAAAAAAAAAATCTTTTCATTTCCCTTTATAAAATTAGTTTAGATAAAATCATTTATTTTTATAAATTATGCTGTAGCTACATTAACGACATTCAGCAAATGTTCGCATTATCGCAACATATTTAAGTAGATAATTAGCTCGTCGAATCGCGTAGTATTCGGTCGAAATGACGAATGCTAGTGGAAACATAATAATACAGTCGCATAAAAATGCGATTGACCGCTAATGTAGACAACATCGCATATACACGACAACGATGTTTTTATCGCGACAACGCGACACGAATAGCATAACACATAGAACAGCATAATCAGCCTTTTTAATGTTCCCACTGCTGGGACTCAAGCCTCCTCTCTAGGAGAGGTCATAGGCCGTTACCCATCACGCGGGCTCAGGTGTTTTCCTTCACCGTTTTGATAGCAGTGGTGATGAAATAGATTCCACAAAGTAATGCGCTTGCCTAGGTTTGAACCCGCGACATACAACTCGTAAGCCGGCTCTTTGCCATTCGGCTACCACTGCTCCTTGACACGAACATTCGCGCGATAATGTAGCCACAGCATTATCTGCTGTAACATGATTTATATAACTTTGTTTTATTTTGCTTCCAGGCTTAAATTTGCTGGTAAATATCTAACTAGCTTTTGCCCGCGACTTCGCTCGCATACATAAAATATACTCAGGAATAAAGCAGCTTTCTACCAGTGACAAAATTTTTGCTATCGGACCAGTACTTTCAGAGATTACCTTCTACAAACAAAAAAACAAACTTTAACTCTGTATTATATTTGTGCAGATGTAGATTTAGCTTCCAGTCTAACTAGACACAATTAACTTTTCAATCGTGGAAATCACAGACACGTTTCGCTTCATCGTTTATACCGCGTACATCGAAGGACTGGAACAATTTGCATGCTGCTGTATTCCCGTCCGTTTACTTTATCTCTCTTAATCTATTTTACATAGTGAAATAATAAACATTTTATTTATTTGCAATACTTTGTTTCATTTCTACAAACTGTCCACTTCCAGACTTTGTTCGTTAAAGAAAAGTGAAAACAGATAACTAAAACACAAAAGATGGAAAACAAAGAGATAGATTTTTAAAATGAGATTTGAACCAGCAACACCTGCGAATTAAATCTAACTTGAATTTAAGAATTTGACATGGATCCTTTGCATATGGGACCTCCATAGTCATGCTAAAGAGTAATACAACATCCTTTGGCAAGACTTAGCAATACTCATCCTACCAATATTATTAATGTGAGTGTGTATGTATGGATGTTTGTTACACTTTCATGTAAAAACGACTTAACACTGTGAGAAGAACAAGAAGAAGAAGCTGGGGCGTTCCATTTTTACCCGTTCTTATCATCTTTCTGCAATAGTTTTGTTATGCTTAAATTAGTAAAGTATAGATACCAGCACAGATCTTGAGCGCTGACTTCAAGTTGCACAGAAGTCAAATATTCGGTCTCTTTAGCGGTACGAAGTGAGACGCGGGGGCGGAGAGTGTAATTGATTGGCTCGCCGCGCCATCGTGTCATAGACGTCACTCGTGATTCGTTCCCTGCGCTTGCTGCATGTATCTAACAACGACGACTATTGGCTCGCTAATGTATGGAATGCGCAAAGCGATCTCCAACTCTGACACCAAGCGCTCAAGATTCGTGCCGGTACCTATACACCAAAATATGTGTAATACCTACATAATATACGCATTAGGCTGTAATGTTGTACAAGGAAATTGTAAATAAATAATAAAAACATTGTATTATCAGTTACCAGTTTCATTTGTTTACCAACTCTCCTTACTGTAGCAAAAATAAAATGACCAAAGTTGAAATTTATAGTCTATGCTTCTATTATGGATTACAATGAAACTTGGTACATAGCTAGACAATGTCCTAGAATAGCACATAGGATACTTTTTATCTTGAGAGTATGTTTGGGATAATTTCCTACCAAAATATGGGCAAAGCCGCTGGCCGCAGCTAGTGGGAAATAAATTTGTTCTATTGAAAAATATGATAATGCATTTTTTTTTAAGAATTTCATTATCATAGTCAATTATCAGTTCAATTTTGCTTGACTGAACAGTTTAATAATTATGTTGAAAGGATTATCTTTATTTATTAGTGTAACAAGTAGGTATTTTAACATTATCATGCAATAGTTAAATATTGTATGAAACTGGTTCTAATCTTGTGAATTAAAACTGTAATAAAATTTTTCAAGGCTGTACATGCAGTTTCTGTAATCACAGATGTCAAGTCATAGATAAGAATAATGTTCAAGTTATGGGTAGAACTTTAGTTTTTTTTTTTTTTACATGGCTTACTGCTTTCCTACAAGCATTTGCTAATTTGCTATGGTCATTTAATTAAAAACAAGTGTATTGTTATCAGAGAAATGATCATCTGGGTCATTGTAATGCAATTATACGTTTCGCAATCACAACACGATCGTGGGGTAGGCGTCAATGATAATAACTTGTAGTTTTATTTTGGCGCACAAACCTCCACCAATGAACATCAGCCGTTCATTCACGCCCTCGCAATTAAATTGACAGCAGATAAACCTTGAAAACATAACGAAACCGCGCTCCAATCACCCATTTCACACATATAGCCAACCATAATATTGATAATTTCACCGACCTTCAGCGCTCTGGTTCAACGACAATGGCGCTCCAGCCGACGCGAGATCCTTCTTCTGTCCGACTTTAGGCGGATCAGAGTCCGAATCGTCGAACACTAGTGTCCGGACGGACTGGGAACACCGACGATCCATCGTTAACTCTCACTGCACAACACAGAAATGCACAAATATTACCCCCATTTAACACCCGGATTAAAACTAAAGAATCCACGGTCTATTTACATGACACCGTTAGAGTCAAGCGCGCGTAAACATTGAATACAATCAAGATATTCATAAACGATTCGCGACGGTAAATGCAAATATTTTCTATGCCATGATAAATAACGCGAGCAACACACGACTTCGCACAAGTCGAAAAATGACACTTTTGAAGGGGTTTGTTGGTATTGCCATTAAACAGAGAAATAGTCCCCAGTCTGAGAGTGTTGTCAACGCTACTTATTTTTTCAAAAATTTGGAAATGGGAAAATCTATCATCAGTTCAATATGACAAGGAATATTTGTGAAGTTGAAAAAATACATATAAATACTTAACTAGAGTATTATTTTAAATACAATCTTTTTTTGATCTTCCTATGTATTTTTATTGTGTTATCATGACATTTCACAGTCACTTTTTTTTCTTAGCGTAACTGCAAATGTGGTCGGGTATTTTTTATTTTTATTATTGATAGGCTCGCGTTTGACCATTACCTCACCTGATGGTAAGTGATGATGTGGCCAACGATGGAGCACGCTTGTCTAGAAGTAACCTATTCACTCTTGACTTAAAGACCCCTAAGTTGTAGCTATCAGGAAACACAGACTCCGGCTGGAAATTCCACTCCTTAGCTGTACGCATAATGAATGTGTTTCCAAAACGCTTTGTACGAATGGGTGTAGATATAGACGGATTGTCATTGCAGAGTTTGAACACACTTCAATAAGTTCGGTAGGTTCAGTCATATCGGTACCAAAAAAGGTACAATGGCTTGTCTTGACATAAATTGTTAATATAAAAACAAAGCAGATTAGCATTGACATGATTAGAGAGGACCTTACCCATCGAAGAAAAGAAGCTAGAGGTTTTTAAAACTTAAACTTTTTATTTATTTTTTTTTACCCCCAGAGCTACACACATTTTTTGTAATTGTAAAAATTACCCTACTAGTGACAATTTGCTTTCTAGCTTGCATCGTTTTACTTATAAATCGTACATACTTTTAATGCCTATGATTGTTTCCGTGAGTGATTGGGCAACTTCTGTTTATTCTGCATGAATCGTTAAAAGAATTTTTTTTTCGAAAAGTTACAAGAGTTGAGGAAAAAGACTGACGGCTGTAAGACGGCTCTCTTTTCAGGCTAACCAGATGCAAATGAATATCGTATAATCTTGCATAGAGCCTGTATGACTGCCACAATTCAATAACTGGGTAACCGCTAAACGCTACCAATCCTTGGCAAGACCAGTGTCAGATTTAAAGTCTTTTCATTTCCCGTACCTATAAAATATGAAACAATATTTTTCCCCTTTACGTGAAACATATAGCATTGATAAAATAACATTGACATAAAAATAGATCAATATGATTGCATAATTATTGTAATCAATTAAATTCTATTAAAGAAAAAAATGCGTTGAAAAATGGGAGAAATTATTTTATGATATGGTAACTCTAAAATGGCGTTCCAGTTATTAACTTTCATTAGGTATTTGATAATTTTTCTTCAATGAAAATCACAGCAAGTTAACTTGTGTTATGTTACAGTAATGTTACTTGAACATAAGTTAGTTTGTTACAGGACGAGACGAAAATTGATACACCATACGGAATAATTTTATTTATATAAGAAAAAAACTAAACTTATAATATTAATTTAATACATAAATTCTACTTAAATACGTATAGAATGATATACATATTCTATGCACTAATAATAATAATATTATGTAAAAACGTAAACTCCTTTAAAATAAAATTTATTACAATAATTATAGTTTTTAGTTGTGTATGTAATAAGTTAAATTGATTTAAATAAAATTGATGTATGTAGTCATAAAATAAAATTAAAATCTAGTAGGGTAGACCGGGTACAATAGTAACACGGGTCAATAGTACCATCATCGATATTTCTCCTTCTGAGCAAAATTTTGCGTGTGTGAGTGCGCCAGCACACGCGCTACTTGAGTCCCAAGGCGCCCCTCAGTCGCCGGCGCGCGTGCTGTAAAATGGCCGTGTTTGGAGCGAAATTTTGATTTTCGGCTAGCAGAGGTAAGTTTTTACGTAAAATATGATTGAATATAACTCGTACTACCAGAGCCTTTTCGATAAGTAATTGTTGTTGCCATATTAAACAGATATTAAACTTTTGATTTATAATAAATACGGAAACTATAAGTTTAGAATTGTGTGTCTATTAGACGGTTTTTCTAAATTAGTTACTTGGGTGCAATTGTACCAACATCGTCGGGGTCAATATTACCGGTACAATTAACCCCATGGTAGAAATAACCCCGTAGTAATAATAACAGAGTAAAAAAATAAAAAAGTACTTAGAATATGCAATTACTTATTAGACATGTTTTTGTTATATATACCACGAAATAGAATAAAAAATGTGATGACCGTGGGTCAAGAGATACTTTGTTGTATGAACTGGCGTATGATGAGATTTTAAAAGGGCAGACGCGGCACTCCGAATAAGTTCAACGTTTGTCATGTTTCTCTGATAAGATTTAAACTAAAAAAGAAGCTAATCCTGACGAATGTATTTCTATGGGGTATAATCCAGCAACAAAAACAAAGTATTTACTATATAAAATGTGATTCCAGGCAGAAAAAGAAAACTGCAGCAAAAAATGAGTCTGAAAGTAGTGAAGAAAAAGAAGAATGGTTTTGTATTGTATGTATGGAACCTTATAGCGCTATTCATCCTAATGAAATGTGGATTCAATGCGCTCAATGCCGATTATGGGCACACGAGGAATATACACCTCAGGAGTCGACTTATGTTTGTCAGAATTGCGAATGTGACTAATATTTATTTTTTTATTATTTAAATACCTAATATTCTATTGGGGTCAATTCTACCAGGGGTCAATTGTACCTCCATACTAAAATATTTTTCTTGATTATTTCTATTCTATCATTGTTGTACAGCTAGATAATAGCAAATATGCATCTTGTGTAGCAAAGTTGATTACATGTCAATAAAAACTTATTTTATTTTTGTTCTAAGTGAAGAATTCTTATGTTGATGTTGTGACTTTACATTTGTGTTTATTTAAAACACCAATCTCACGAGTTTTTGTTCCAAATTTTTAAGAATGGTTATAAACCCATAAGACTTTAAATAAATGACTGAGAAAATATGATTAATAGCTTTATTCGCGTTTTATTACCCAATGCAGTTTTGGTACAATTAACCCTCAAAGGGGGTCATTTGTAGCACTAGCCATCATTTCATTTAAAGTCAATTTTGACCAAGTTTGGTTCAACCTAGGCCAACTTCAGATATTTTATTCGGTAGATAATAAACCAAGGCTGTAAAATAATAATATTTAAAACAAAAAGCAACAGTCAACTTTGTGTAATCAACCGATGTTTCGAAAATGGTACTATTGTCCCCGGTCTACCCTACATAAATTTTTAGTGGCTTTCTCAGCCCTCAGCTGCATTTTTGTCCTGAGAATGGGAAAAGCAATGTAAATTCATAATGCATTTATTATTTTGACACTATTTTGTGTGCTGTGTTGATAAATTTTAGTCCAGTTGTTAGTTATCGAAGAGTTTTAAATTATTTTACAGTTTATGCAATGCTTAAAAACTAATAAATGTAATGACTAAGAGAGACAAAAATTAAAAACTTTAATATTTTTTTACTGCTGGCATTACAGTCACTAACAGGTGTAAAATCCTTCATCCTTTTATATTTTTAATTTGTGTTAGCGCCCTCTAGTAGTATTTTAGGAGATCTAGATGAAAATTGCTTGCCATATTAAAAAAATATATGAAAATGACAGTTCAATGTTGCCACGTTTTAATTGTTTAAAATCACATTAATTAATTTTAAAGGGTTTTTGTTTTATTTTTATCAGTATAATGGAAACAATAAAAAATACTTTATTCAATTTTAAAATTTTAGTACTACAAAACCGAAGAAAATGTATATTTTTTTTCACAGACGCTTCGCCATCTAGTGGCCAAAAGCGACAAAATAAAGTTGTTCCGTCAAAAGAAACGGAAAAACACGAGTGTGCGTCGCCTCGGTAGATATCAGTTGAATTATTCGGCTAAAATGCCCTGGCACGGGCATACGTAGTCGTCGGTCCGCCATTACGACGCAGCCGAAGACACGTTCGTCGTATTTAGTTAAATATTTTCGTTTATAAATGAGTAATAACGCTCATGAACTAAGTAATCGACTTCTGAATGCGTTGGATAACAATTACAATGTAAGTTTCAGAGTTTTGATGATCGTAAGTCCGATAAACTAGACGAGATACGAAACGGTCCACGAGCCCATGACACCCGATTCGATGTTGCGATTCGGCCACTCGCGAGGTTGCTTCGGGAGTGCCTTGTGCTGTGTTAAGATCACGAGATGTGTTGATAACCGTCCAAACAATAAATCGGAATATAGTGCGGATCGCGGAGCGGAAACGGACCGTGTGGATACGTGAGCGTGCGAGTTAGAGGGGCCACTGACGTCGCCAGCCCGCCGCCCCGTCCCTCCGTCCCTAGTGCCAAAAATTTTGCAATGTGAAAGTATGGAATTGTGCCACGCGCGACCTTTCCCGTTTATCTTCTCCGTTGGTGTGACTAAGCGACTGGGCTGCTGCAAATATGTGTTTTTTTGTACTGATTGACCTTACGTGAGTACGAACGTAGATATAGATGGTGTGGCGGCATCAGGCGCCCCGCGTGCCGTATGCTGTTCCTCATCACGCACTTAACTATCTTTTAGTCTGTTTTTGAGGCCTTTTCTTATTTGCTGGTTGTGCAATTAGCAATTGGTCGGTATTGTAGCGATTATTGAGTACACTCGTGTTATTTTCCTGGCGTCGCGCTGTTGCTAAGGCCTGCTTGGCAGCAGGTGGAATGATGTTGATGCAAGTGACCAGTGTTATGATACTTGTTTAAGAACTTGGATGTTATCTTTGAAGTGGTTATCATTGCGGTGTGATTATTTTAATTCTGCTATCTAGTTATTTGTCAACTGTTTCTTTCCTTGTTTGGTTGAGGGTTGCTATGCTAATATCTGTTTTCTGGAATAAGTGAGGCTAGTGAGGTAATTCCTTTAAAATGTCCCAGTTGAACTGGTTACTGGTTATTGATACTTAAATTGAATAGGAAAGTTCAGTTGAAGGTTGTATAATAGTTGCTACAATGTGATCCACCCAACTGTATTTCCATGGTCATAAACCTCGTAAAGAATCTCCATAGACACTTAACAAGATGTGGAGGGTACAAACTAAGCAATTCAGTTCCAAACACATGCAAAAAGTTTCACAAAATACGGTTATGTAAAACTATCAGCTGATTCGTAAAATCATTATTGTTTCGCAGAAACAAATACTAACTTTTATGCTATAATTTAATTTCATATGTGAATTGGTTAATCATACTTTCCTTACAAAGCAACTTCATAAGTCTTTACACATAGAATCCACAGAATCTGAATGCCACATGGTCACAAGAAAATTGAGTCGGAATCACCTTCTGAATATCCTTTTCACATCTCTCTTGGAGTTGGCATCCCATCTTACTCAATGCAGCTCTATACTAGTATGTCAATATGTAACAACAGCCTATCTGACCCCACTACTAAAATCATCATCATCATCATCTTCTTGCCTTTTTGCTATGGTATTTGGAGCACCTATACAAGAATATAACACACACAGCTATTGGAAGGTGGCCTAGATTTCATAGAAACCCTGGCATCATTTTACTTTATTCTATTTGAAACTCATTATCTTCCTGGCCTTGTCCCTTGTTATACGCTACTAACTCCCTTTTCTTTCATATCACTTGTCACACAATCCATCCATCTTTTTCATTGTCTTCCCTCTCTCTCCATTTCTGTTTTAGTAACTTGCGTTTCATCCCTCCTCTTCACATGACCTAAAATGTTCATTGCAAATTCATTGATATTTTAAAGTATCAGCAAATTTTGATATGTGCCAGTAAAATGGTCTTCAATATAAGTACCTACATCACCACTAAAGTCATTCCAGATATACAAATCGCTATCAAGTTTCTTAGAAATATGATACCCATACAAGTTGACAAATCAAATGAGGCAGCATTTACTACTAAGTTTCATTTGAAAGGAGTTTTGTTGAGTTAACAATATTGTATTCATACTTTATTATTACATACTGGACATGTTTAGGTTACTTTAAAACCATTTGAGTCAAAGAAAAGTAAACATTCAGTGCCTGCTATACTTTTATAACATAACTTTGTTCTGTATCATGCCTACTGTTACAATACGGCCAAAGTAACTTGGCAAGACCAAACATAGGCTCTGCACATATCTCTCTCTCTCTCTCTCTCTCACATCTATGCACAGAGCGTATGTTCAGCCTCGCCAAGTTACATTGGCTGTATTGTACCACAGAATGTGGAAATTGTGTAATCACTATGATTACACAATTTTAAACTTATTCTGAACAAAGTATACAGGTCAAAATCTCATATTTTGAAGATCTTCCAATTATTATATTTGTCTCACATTAAGTGTCTTCTTCCATGCTTCTAAACTTGAATTCAAAATCAGCTTCTTCTTTTCGAATTTATATTTTTTTTTATGGTGGGAAAAATCATCCAATGACAACCCCCACTCTTGGGCGGAGCGGGAGATAGTGTCAGACTCTTATTGACTAAAAGCCCACCCCGTTCCTTCATGCCTTTCGTACCGGGACTGAGCTTCCAATTCGGATAACTCTGGCCCCAGTAGGCTTGGACCCAGCTGCTGCTGACAGCTCCTTGAGGCGCGCGGGAACAGTGGGCGCCGTTGACGATTTGGACTTGGTCCGGACAGTTACCGGTCGGTCAGACAGCGAGCTATCCATTGCTTGCCGTCCGCAAGCCCGCGCCTACGGTGGCCAGTTCTGTTTTCTCTCAAAGTATCTATTTGTGCCCAGTAAGTGGCCATGTTCATAGCAGTGCCCATGGTATTTTTTACGTCTTCTGAACTGTATCATTATAAACCAAGTCATCATCTTCCTGCCCTTGTCCCATATTACTAGCTGTTGGAGCAACACAGTTTTTTTCCTCCATTTTGTCCTGCCACACTATCACTAAGTCCCTTTTCTTTCATATCATCAAACAATCCATCCAACTTTTCCCCTCTCTTTGATGATTTATTGAAACCAAGTCAACTTGAGACATCAGTATGTCCTTTCAACAAATGCCTTGGCTAGGATCAGTGTATTATCTGATACTATGCCTGTCCAGTAGTGCGTTCAAAAATAACCAGAGTCGAGTAGAGTTGCAACCCAGGGTCGTTCTTAAATAACTTGAGTAGCTACCCTAGAGTTAACCCAACTAACTCTAACTTTGAACAGGGTAGGTTGGAGTAAGCAGCAATATGCTTGACATTGACAGTTGAACTCCGTTCGCATTCAAAAATGCCAGGGTAGAGTAATTAATTACCCAATGGCGTCATTAGTTAACTCTGAACTCAAATTTGAATGCAGCCCAGAAGTGTCTGATTTAAAACTGATACAAAATGTCCCTGTAGTTTTTTATCTTTTTTTTTTTTTCAATTGTTCTGCCTGCCCTTACCCCATAAAAGCCCCATAAAAATATGTTGGTCCAAACCCACGTAAGGAGTTGGTGAAACACATTTTTTTCTCCATTTTGTCCTGTCACGCTATCATTTTTCTTTTACATCATTCCTCACACAATCCATTCATCTTTTCTTTGGCCCATCTCTTTGATTATATTATTGAAACTAAGTAAACTTCTTGAGACATCTGTATCTCTTTTCATCAAATGCCCTGGCTAGGATCAATGTAATTTCAGATACCTATGTTTGCCAGAAGTGTCTGACAAAACTGTTACAAAACTCCTTCAGCCCCTATCCAAAGTAGTTTTTTTATCTTTGTTTCCTATTAAACACTACTAATTCAGAGAGTAGCCATAATGCACTTGAATCTTTCAAGTATTTTGTAATGATATTTCACAACATTAGAAAATATTAACTTCAGTTGCTCAATCATAAAAATAAAATGTAGATTTGCTTTTGAGTTAATTTACCAAATATTCAGAAACTACATCTTTTCAATGTAGATTCCAAAAAATATTTGAAGATCCATCATAGATGAGTGATAAGTCTTATCAAGTCTCTGATTAATAAACTGCCTGCAAAATCCAATGTTTCAAGATCATCAATAGCCTTTGGATTCCTTCATTCTTTCCACTACTTTTGGCTGATTGCTATTGTAGTAATGCAATTTCTCATGTTGTGTTTCCAGCTCTGCATAAGCTTTTCAAATGGTTGCTATTCTTTAAATCAAATGTTAGATGTTATAAAAGTTATTGGATGAAACGATATACTATAACATCTCAATTGCCTATATAAAATTCTCTTAGACATCTTTGTCTGAAAGAGATATTGGACATCTTACCATGGCATGGTAATTTCAATGTTCTACTCTTCTCTAGAATTTTGTTTCTTGAAAACTTTTACCTCTTGCCATTGGTACATAATATTCATATATAATATCTCAATCATTCAAAACTACTCTTTAGGAATTAAAAATGGTGCTGTTCATTACTATATCACAAAACTAAGAATTACCGTGTGATGTTTCACACTTTTCTATAAAAGGAACTTTGTATAGGCGTAACTCACAGTATTTCTATTAACTTTTCCGTAAAACCACTAAATTATGTTGCTATATTTATTGTGATAAAATTATACAATTTTTAATGAACAAATTAAAATTTACTATGTGTAGAACTGTCAAACGGTACTTCTTAGATTTGCCGGGCTTTAACTTGGCAACATATTATTCATTTAATGATAAGGTAAATGACCTCTTATATTAATAACTTACATATGAATAATACCTTGCTTTTAGTTATGCATTAATACAGCATCTGAACAACTGTGAATGTCAATGATTTTGTAAAATCATTGATATTGAAAATTTATTCAAGTGCAGTTGGTTTGCAATTTCAAATACCTCTAGTGGCTATTTTTGTAGAAATGCTTTGTATACCTGCAGTTGGAGGTATTTTATTTATTTATTTACAATTAACATAAACAACATTACAGTCTAAACTAATGCGTTGTACAGAAACAAGAAATAATAGAAGACAGTAAAAAAAAAGAAGAAAACATATACATTACCACTAATATAAAATAAAATATCCCACAAAACCAAATAAGAAAACATTTACTTATTTTTCATCCATCCAAAACCTCAGACATTCACGACACACAGCTGTCCATCTCCCAGTAAACAAGTATGCACTCTGGTCTTCTTTTTGTGTCAATGGATTCAATTTTTCAAATTTTATAAAAGACCTGCCCTTGTCTCATTTTATTTGGGGTCATATCACTAACTCCCTTTTCTTTCATAACACTTCTCAAACAATTCACCCATCTTTTCTTTGGTCTCTCTCTCCCAAAAACTTATCTTTTTATATGTAATTCTTCTGTAAGTATGTTTATCACCTAACTCCTTCTAAATGGCTTGACCGATTTGGATGAAATTTTGTTTGTATATTTGACTAGGTTCCTGAATAGTTTGAAAACGAGAACTGGGCGCAGTAGGTCACACTGCAATCATTTGCCAATTTTTTTTTCTTTTGAAAAGCCTGATTTCAGTCAGGATAACAACTGTGGGAGTCGGCTAGTTCTTTTAAAAATTGTGATTGTGTACATTTGGTTTCATGGAAGCAATTTGCATTAATTCTACCACATTTATTAATAGATACAGTACACAATGAATATATTGACTTCTTATTCTTAAGTAAAAAATCTTGGAATTCTACTTATCCCATAAAAATACTTGAATAACTCCATATCAGAGTTGAACAAGGAAATTGTATTCATTGGAATACAATTACTGCTTAGTTTGTGATTTCCTCTGTTTGTCAGATATATTATGTCACATAATTAAATATGTGAGGTATGTTGTTTTGAACTGTTTATTATTATTAGCTAGCCTATATTGTCCCACTGCTGGGGAATAGCCTCCCTCAATTTTTTCCAATGATCATGGTTACTTGCTTTCTTCTTTCAATTCTCTAGGAAGCCATCCAGGTCGTCCTACCATCTTTTTCGTGGTCTGCCGCGGCCCCCTGTCGCTGTGTTCGGGCACCAATCCTGAGCTTTACGGGCCCACATCTCGTTAGACATACGGCAGACATGTCCTTCTTCTTCTTCTTTTCGTGTCGATGCTCTCAAACTATACTTCTTTTGACCAATATTTGGCAACCTGTACAGCTCTATTGTTGGCCTTGTATAGATCCTGAAAACTGCAGGTCGTTATGCAGGATGGGCAGCATAGCAAGTGGCGCATGTCTTGTGGAGAGGCTCCACACTGGCACTGTGCTAGTGACTAGTCCGTTATTTAGACATGTCCTGCCCAGTCTCAATTAAGTTGGGCAGCCTTTTGAGCCTTATTTCGAACATGGTCTGTTAATTTAACACCTAGTATGCTGCTGTTTCCATCTATAACAAACTTTTTTTTATGACAGTTGATCAGTTTCGATTATACAGCCAATGTCACATTGGGTGTCTTGTTATCCTGATATGCTCAATTCCAATATCTATGTTATGATCATCATCATCTCAGTCAAAAGACATCCATTGTTGTAAATAGACCTCCCCCAAGTGTCTCCATATAGACTGGTCCTGTGCGTTTCTGTTATGTGACATGCTAATTAGACCTTTGCTCGTTATCTCAAACTAGCTTTTGCCCGCGGCTTCCCCCGCATACATAAAATATAGCCTATGTCACTTAGGAATAAAACAGCTTTCTATCAGAAAACTTTAGCAATCAGACCAGTACTTCCAGAGAATACCTCCTAAACTAAAGGTTATTCACTACGCGTTATTCAGACCGTTTTAGTCTTTGGTTCGACGTATCACGTAGTGTAATGTGGGTCAGGGGAAGAAAAATAAGACGAGTCTGAATATCGCACGCGTTATTCAGCGTAGTGTAATAGGCCCTTAATAACAAAAAAACTTTACCTCTTTATAATATTAGTGTAGATTTATTTGTTGTGCACACACAGTGTTGCCTTTTTTAACTCCAAAGGTTGACTGGCAGAGAATGACTTGTGGCATTCATCATCATCATCAGCCTTTTTTAGGGTTCCGTAGTCAACTAGGAACCCTTATAGTTTCGCCATGTCTGTCTGTCCGTCCTCGCTTAATCTCTGTGACCGTTAGCACTAGAAAGCTGAAATTTGGTACCAATATGTATATCAATCACGCCGACAAAGTGGTAAAATAAAAATTGGAAAAAAATGTTTTATTAGGGTAGCCCCCCTATATGTAAAGTGGAAAGTGATTTTTTTTTAATTTCAACCCTAACGTGTGATGTATTGTTGGATAGGTATGTAAAAATGAATAGGGGTTTATTAAAATCATTTTTTGATAATGTCAATAATTTCGGAAATAATCGCTCCAAAAGTAAAAAACAATGTGTCCCCCCCCCCCTCTAACTTTTGAACCATAAGTTTAGAAAATATGAAAAAAATCTGAAAAGTAGAACTTTATATGGACTTTCTAGGAAAATTATTTTGAACTTGATGGAAAGAACAGTTTTTGTACAAAAAAGACAAAAAGGTTGTACAAAATAATTTCTGGACTAAGTTTGTAGTATAATCGTATATGCAAGCATTTTGTTAAACTCATAAGTGGGTACACTTATTGTGACGGACGGGAAATTACGGAACCCTACACTGAGCGTGGCCCGACACGCTCTTGGCCGGTTTTTAATATTCCCACCGCTGGAACTCAGGCCTCCTCTCTAGGAGAGGGAATAGGCCGTAATCCACCTCGCGTAAATCCTCCATCTTGTTGCATTAAGTCCGCCTATGTACCACTACTGTACATGAAGTTTAAATAAATACATAATAGTCAAATCCAAGCCCATTAATAATAAGGCCTATGGTCTGTAGACTACACAGAAACTCAATCTGAAATGGCTTAGCAACTAATTAGAGAAAGCTAGATAGAATCGTCACATAACTGTTCCACTTAATTTGTTTTATTTTGTTAGATCTTGATTTTTTATCTACAAAGAAGATTGATGTTTAGTTTTATTTATAATTTACTAGCTGATCCCCGCGGTTTCACTTGCGTTTTCGACTCCGCTGCTATTGGTTGTAGCGTGATGTAATATAACCTATTATACAGGTGTCGGCACGAATATTGAGCGCTCGGCGTCAGAGTGGGGATCGCTTTGCGCATTTATACATTGGCGAGCCAATTTTCGTCGTTGTTAGATACATGCAGCAAGCACAGGGAACGAATCACGAGTGACGTTTATGACGCGATGGCGCGGCGAGCCGATCACTGACACTCCCCGCCCCCGCGTCTCACTTCGTACCACTAAAGAGACCGAGTATTTGACTTCTGCGCGACTTGAAGCCAGCGCTCAAGATCCGTGCCGATATCTATACCTAGTCCACTTCGACAAATGGGTTAGCCAATACTGAAATAATGTTTCAATTAAAACCAGTAGTTCCTGAGATTAGCACATTCAAATAAACTAACTCTTCAGCTTTATGATATTTTTTAGCCTTCTTTCAGAATCCTTGAAGCTTGTTTTTTTTTTAACAAATGTTTTTATTTTCACATCATTATGTAAAGCTTCACTGCCATATCGGATTTAGTTTTTGAATTCCTCTCCATAAATCATCATTTGATAAAAAAAAATTAAGCCCTAAAACAGTATAGTGTATATGTTAAATCATTTAAGGTGCTTCACTCTTTCGTACCTCCTTTGACTCCCTATTTTTTTTATTTATTTATAAAAACTAATGCTTGACTGCGATACCACCTGATTGTAAGCAGTGCAATCAATCAATTGCTAATAATTTTGGATTAATTTACATTTATTATAATTCATTATTAATTTTACTTTTATGCCCGCCATACACGCTAGGGTATACCTGACAGGTTTGCCTGTGCAGGTGAATTCTACAGGTAAACCGGAGCGCATATGTTGCACAACTGTGCAGGTTTCCATACAAGCTTACCTGACAGGTATAACTGTGCAGGTAAACCTGTCAGGTTTACCCTGGCGTGTATGGCTACCTTTAGGCAGTGTCAACAAGTCAGGTCAACGCGAGCCTATCAATAATAATAAAAGAACTTTCTCAAAGTTCTTGCAATGTTTTAAATCCTCTATGTTGCTTAATTTTTTTTATATTCTCGAAATTTATACGCTTTTTAAAGTGCGTATCCACTGCCTTGAACTGAATTTTGATTTCCAAATCAAGAACCACCAACAAAAAACTATAGGAGCATTCTCGACTGCGACCCTACAAAACATAGTTAAAACGAAGTCATTTGAGAAATGCCCTTTTCATTGATTTATTGTTAAACCAAGCAATGTGTAGAATTTCCAATTCTGCCTTGACCCAGAAATCGATTTTCTTTTATAGACTGTAGACTGAAACTTAAAACATTGTTTTAACAATTTTTGCTAAAAACAGGTGATTTGTTTTGCAAGTGTAATGCAAGTATATTTTATTTGATAAAAATAAAATAATCACGATAACCCTTTAAAATGCTATACTGCATTTACCGCGCCTTCGCTCCCGTCATCTTTGCATTTTCGAGATAAAATTACGTCACATTGTATTCTCATAATCAGTTCATTACATCCAGGGATTCACTACAAGCAATGACCTTGTCATCCGTAGTTCTTTAGCTGAAATGTATTATATAATGAAATTAACTTTAAACTTCACCTCAAAAAATAATCTTGTAGGTATAATTCAATAATTATAACGAAAATTTTAATTACCTAAGAATCTAAGTCGCATAGAACGCGGTACGCGAGTCGCAATCATAGGAAATGGCCGATAGTTATTTTTTTCTGCCTCTGATTGCGGAACGTCGTAAAATCGTGAAAGCAAGAAATACCATAAACTGAACTAACAAAAAAAATAACAGTGCCTTTTTACCGGAATTTTATACATTGTATGTAATTTTTCATGTTTATTTCTCATTGTTTTATGACCCCATCGGATTGGTTCGACGAGTGTTTACGTGTTCTTTTCACCAGGGTCGTGTCCACTCCATCTCGTTTAGCTCTTTAATCCTCATAGGTGACAGAAGAACTGGCGAGACAGAGTATTTGGTCGTGGATGTGCGACTCTAGCGTAATAAACGCGAGAGTGATTGTCGAAACACCCGACGTAGGCGTTCAAAAACTGTATTTACCCATATTTGTTGTTAAAACGCTGAAGAAAACTGGCATGTTCTAGAACCAACAATTTAACGGCATTCATAGAACTTTGACAGTCGTTATAGGGCTGCGTTCAAAAATAACCAGAGTCGAGTAGAGTTGGAACCCCTGGTCGCTCTTTTTTAACTCGAGTAGCTACCCTATAGTTAACCCAACTAACTTTGAGACCAACCTACCCTAGGTTGGAGTAAACGGCAATATGCTTGACATTGACAGTTGAACTCTATTCGCGTTCAAAAATGCCAGAGTAATTACTCAATGACGTCATTAGAGTTAACTCTAAACTCAAATTTGAACGCAGAGCTGGTAGTCAGACGCCAGAAAGTCTGATCATCAGTATATCCAAGGAGTACCGTGTTCCGGTGTCCCAGTAACTAGGTTGCGGAAGTCTGATAGGCAGTCGCTTCATATAAAACACAGGTATTCAGCCGCATCCGGTTAGCCTGAAACCCCAAGCTAGAGATGATGATGATGATGTAGTATTCACTGACCTTGGGTAATTACCCAATGACGTCATTAGAGTTAACTCTAAACTCAAATTTGAAGGCAGGGCTGGTAGTCAGACGCCAGAAAGTCTGATCATCAGTCTATCCAAGGGGTACAGTGTTGCCCAGTTACTAGGTTGCGGAAGTCTGATAGGCAGTCGCTTCATTTATAACACAGGTATTCAGCCGCATCTGGTTAGCCTGGCAGCCGACCCCAAGCTAGAGATGATGATGATGTAGCATCACTGACCCGTTCTGGAACCGCCTGGTGGTATACCAACGGCTCGTTTCTTATGTCGGAGACGAGGCCTGTGTTTCATTCGTGGGAACGTAACACATTACAGTATCTATTTTTCCAAAATGTACAGTACATACATCAAATTATTTCCTCATTCAATCTATGGGGAAAAATAAAATGAATTCTTTGTGTGTTTGGGCTTACATTAAATCTGTTTTATTATCATAATTTAAAAAAAATTGCCCCTGAATACTTATAACACCATCTAGTGTCAGTTAATTATCATTGTTTATTGTGAACTAAAAAGTAGAATTTTCCGTACCTACTTTATGTAATTATTACAGGCTTGCGGACGGCGAGCAATGGGTAGCTCGCTGTCCGACCGTCCGGTAACCGTCCGGACCAAGCCAAGGTCGTAGACAGCGTGTAGTATTCCACGCACGGTCAGCAAACCGTAGGGGCCCAGCAGGGTCGAAGCCTACTGGGGCCATGGGTTCGCTTCTGAAAGAAAAACCCGGCCCTTGTTTAAAAGGCAAAGAATGAATAGGAGTGAGTTTTTAGTCAGTAAAAGTCTGACACACGCTCCGCCCAAGAGCCGGAGAGTCATTGGATGATTTTACTATTAAAAAAAATTATAATTTTGTAATTACAAAAGTCGGTTGATGTCCTTCCTGGGCCAGTAGCGAACGATTACAGGCTGAAACTGATAATCAATCTCCGTAACCAGTTAAACCTTTTTACAGAATCCTGCATCAGACCTTACTTTATCTTAGCTTTCAATGGCTTTTACACGGTTTTTTATCAGTCCCATTAAGCAGATCGAGTGGTAGATAAAGATTGGACTGTTTACCCACTAACATGTCTGAAAAACTATAAATGTGGCAACCTACTGGGCTCAAAAACTTTGAGGGAAAAAACCATCGATTTGAGAAGAAGTAGATCATGTCTGAAGTCATGAAAGTTTTTGCAAGTGATGTATACAATAAAATTGTTCTTATTAAAAGCTGTGTTTGTTCTTGTCAATTTTCTCATAGCTTCCTCTATAAACAGGTACTATTCACACTATTTTTAGGTACGTAATGTTTTCTCATGATGAATAGTGCGTTTGGTCTTGGCCTAGCTCTTCTAAGCTTCATTTTTTTTGTTGTCACTACTTGAACTCTCGGATACTTGAAATTCCATGAGGAGTAATTTTGTTACCTGGACAGCTCTATCGTTTGCCTCGTTCGAATCCTGTAGACATGTAAAATTGTTCTTAATTAAAGGTGTGAACGTTCGTGTCAAACTTCTCTTAGCTTCTTTGTCTCATTACGTGGGATTGATTCTCAGGTCGGGCAAATATTGGATTTTTTCACTTTGTAGCAGCCCGGATTTTGGACATCCTCGTGCCTCGGAAAACACATAAGCCTTTTGGTCTTGCGCCTGATATCTCTCCGGTCGTGACGGATTGCCGTCTTATCAGAAATTGTGAGTAAAGGAACAGAGAGTGGTATACACTTGTATATTATAATATCTCCAGCGTACCTGATTAATCTGTTAAGATTGCCCACCGTGATTGAAATTCGGTCGGGAGGATTATTATTATTATACCGTTTCGTAATTATATTACTAGGATTTTGGTTCATTTCAAAACTGAGAAATAAGGAGAAGAGAACGTCGCATAGAATCGCTTTCTAATATTCTTTCAAAAGAACTCTAAGCAGCTAATCGCGAGTTTTATAATACGCAAAAATATATGGTTCACTGCAATTAACAGGATTAGAAAAATATATATCTTATTCTTGGATAGAATTTAAATATCGGCTAATTTTTGTACTATAGAAAGAAAATCACGAAGAGGCCTCTAAAAATTACTTTTATCGATTAAAAACCGGACTAACATACATTTAATCATTCTGATTATTTGTCAGATTATTCTACAAGCAACGGTTTACCGTTAGTGTTTTAATTTTATAATCAAATCTAGATTTTTAGCAAATCGTTAAAATGTTTTGGTAGCATTGTGTTTTTGCACATATCTTTTGTATGCAGCCCAAGAGTATTCGTGTTTCAGATTCTGTAGATTTAAGAATCCTTTAGTACTGACCATCAAGCCTTCTAAAAATCAGTTGCATCTTCAAGAAACATTAAACGAACTAGACGTAATACTCGGAATCCAAATAAGTTAAACTTATCGGCCTAACGTGTACGGAAAAGTATCGATTCATGTAGATTAGGTCATCTATAATGAAACTAGAGTATTCGTACTAAAAATACATTCTGTCGGTTAAAACCGTGGACGCAGTTAAAACCGGACAAGTTAAAATGTCAATTTGCGAGACCCCTACAGTTAACCCTGTACTAAAATTGGTGACCTATTGACGAAAATCTGTGCCTAGATGTCAAGTGTGGTTATCATACTTCGGTATGATCGTTCACGTGAAGAAAAGAAGGAAATAACAGTACCATATGCCACCTGGGGCCATAGGTTCGCTCCGGGGCCATAGATTCGCTTCTGAAAAGCAAAGGGGTGCAGTGGGTTTTAGTCAGTAGAAGTCTGCCACGCCGTCTCCCTTTGTTCTAGAGCGGGAGAAGGCATTGGATGATTTGACACCAAAAGAAAAACATGACACATAATTTCTGACAAAAATAGCTTCTACCACACTGAGTGAAGCGAAGGGGGTGTTAGTTATTGTCTAAAACACATGTTTTTTCAATTGCCCTTTGTGTTCCCAACGCCTGATCTAACAGAACTAGAGTACCTGAAGATGGGCGATTAATTGAATGTTATTTATACCGCCTAAACCAAAGGACTGGAACAATTTGCCTGCTGCGGTCTTCCCATCCGATTATAATTTGGGTCTCTTCAAGGATAGAGTGAATAAGCTCTTAATAAAAAGTGCGCCTCACCATCAACGATTGCATCACTGCTTACCATCAGGTGGAATCGCAGTCTAGCACTAGTTTATATCAGATTTTAAAGTCATTACATTACCTGGCAACAGCGACCGCAGATCTTAGCAAATCATAAAGGGTTTTTCAATACAAACTTTCAACGACTTTCGAACAATTTTGCAACTCTATCAGAGACGGTCAAATTTCATTGCGGAATCCTAAGGGCGCTTTCAATTTATGCGTCTTTTGAAAGCTTGCTGCGGTGTCGATGCGGTGCGTTAGTCGTACTGCGTACGGACGACCGTATTTTTCATATTTGGTGCGCGGTGCGGCGAACGTTCGGATGTGGGCCCTCGCCCACAACTTCGCACCCAAAGGGGCGTCGCACAAGCAAGGGCTCTTTAAGAACGAGGATACTTTTATAATTGATAGGCTCGCGTTTTAGGTTAAACGCTACAGTTGTAGGCCCCTATACAGTTATTGGCCTTTGCAACTTTGGTCTAAAATAACCAATTAGGGTCTAAACAGACGGACCGCATTTCAACTGCAAGCCAACTGCAAATTGCAGTTTAAGTGCAGTCTGATTGCAGTCGTGTGAACTGCACACCGACTGCATCCGTACTGCACCATGCGCGGGAGGGCGGAGCGTGCGGGCGGGTAGATATGATGCAGTTCGGACCGCACGTTTGGTTTGCAGTTGTATTGCAGTTGAAATGCAGTCCGTCTGTTTAGACCTTTAATTTCGTTTTCGAATATATAAAAGAAAAAGGTCTCGCTGATGTGCCTACGCCCATGGTCTAACGCTACGCCTCTGGACTTAGACCATGACGTTTAAAGTAAATTGTTTTAATCTTGTTTCATTGTGGGTAAGAGACAGAGCTATTCAGGTTGTCTAGCGCCATCTCTTACCCACACAGAAACAATATTAAAACAATCTTACTTTTAAAGTAAGATTCCTACGTCATGGTAACCCCGCTGATCTTCCATAAAGGTTAGGCAGGAATATTCATGTTTTACTGCTGAAACTTTCTAATGATGTGTTGTTAATATTTTCAGGTTGTCGACATGCATACTGTTAACGAAATTATTTCCGTATTGGAGAGAATCAATATCACAAAAGAGCTGTTGGAGGTGAGTCTGACTACCCTTGCTTACGGCCCGTTCACGACCTTGGCGGTGAGCGGTAGCGTAAGAATAAAAGTATGAAAATGTTAGAAGCAAGCCACGAGACGCTGTTGAAAGCCCCGCTCGCCGCGCCACTCGCCTCTAAGAGCGAACTCGTGAACAGCCCGTTAGCTTTTTGCTCGCAGCTTTGCTGTTGTAACCTATTTTTATAAAACTGTGCTTATTACTGGGTTCAAAAAAATTCTAAAAAAAATCTGGTGAACAATGACGAGTAGAGTCGACCCTATATGAAATGTGAGAGGCCCTACCACAAGCTTTATTGCGATCCATTTTACGACCTAAACTGTTGATGGAGCTATAGATACCGGCACGAATCTTGAGCGCTCGGCGTCAGAGTGGGGATCGCTTTGCGCATTCCATATATTGGTGAGCCAATCGTCGTCGTTGTTAGATACATGCAGCAAGGGCACGGAACGAATCACGACTGACGTCTATGACGCGATCACGCGGCGAGCCAATCACTAAGATTCTCCGTCCCCGCGTCTCAATAGAAAACACTATAGAGACCCGATATTTTACGTCTGCGCAACTTGAAGCCAGCGCTCAAGATCCGTGCCGGTATCTATATAAAGGGTGTAAGGGACAGCCCTCCGCAAACTTTAAGGGCTTGCTCAGTAGACAAAACTGGACACCACAAAATTTTTTTTTTCAGGAAACGAAAAAAAAATCGGCCTCCATACAAACTGTCCAATCAAGTTTATAATTTCGTATGGTGAAGCGGATTTTTTTTTTCGTTTCCTGGATAAAAAGTGTTGTGGAAGGTTGTTCAGGTTCGTCTACTGAGCAAGCCCTTAAAGTTTGCGGAGGGCTGTCCCTTACACCCTGTATAGAATGTTTTGTTTTTGCTGCATCCCTCTTTCTTGCTCAGGTAATTTTGGGGCCACGAGTTGACTTCTGAAAGGGTAACCCGGGGTCCTGAAATGTAAAGCAAAGAAGGAACATAGGTGTGGGTTTTAGTCAGTAAAAGTCTGACACCCCTACCTCTCTCGCCCTCCCGCTCTGCCCTAGAGCAGGAAAAGTCATTGGAAAATTTAACCTTAAAAAAAAAGTTACTAGTACTTAGGGAATCTTTAAAGATAAATGATATTTATTTTGCAAATAGGTTTATAAAAACACTTTAACACGTCAATTTTTTGAAGTGAAAACTTCTTTAGCGGCGTTGAGCACTTTTTCTGTAATGGGTATAAAATCTTAAACTCGCGTCAGGACACGTGACCTGATCGAAAAAGCGTAAGACGGATGGAGAGTAGACAGCTATCCCTTATCGCGCGTTGTGAAAGGGGGCTAGACGGAAAAAATTCTCACGAAAAATTGTACCGACACTTTTACTGTCAAAATATAAATCCAAGATGGCGGCTGCAAGAAATTATCAACTTTTTCGTCATGGGTGTCGTTTTCATGGTTGTCGATGGTGTTGAAACCGATGGTACTGTCAAAATGTAAATCCAAGATGGCGGCTGCAAGAAATTATCAAATTTTTCGTCATGGGTGTCGTTTTCATGGTTTTCGAGGGTGTTGAAACCGATAGTACTGTCAAAATGTAAATCCAAGATGGCGGCTGCAAGAAATTATCAAATTTTCCGTCATGGGTGTCGTTTTCATGGTTTTCGAGGGCGTGGAAACCGATGGTACTGTCAAAATGTAAATCCAAGATGGCGGCTGCAAGAAATTATCAACTTTTTCATCATGGGTGTCGTTTTCATGGTTTTCGAGGGTGTTGAAACCGATGGTACTGTCAAAATATAAATCCAAGATGGCGGCTGCAAGAAATTATTAACTTTTTCGTCATGGGTGTCTTTTTCATGGTTTTCGAGGGTGTTGAAACCGATGGTACTGTCAAAATGTAAATCCAAGATGGCGGCTGCAAGAAATTATCAACTTTTTCGTCATGGGTGTCGTTTTCATGGTTTTCGAGGGTGTTGAAACCGATGGTACTGTCAAAATGTAAATCCAAGATGGCGGCTGCAAGAAATTATCAACTTTTTCGCCATGGGTGTCGTTTTCATGGTTTTCGAGGGCGTTGAAACCGATGGTACTGTCAAAATATAAATCCAAGATGGCGGCTGCAAGAAATTATCAAATTTTTCGTCATGGGTGTCGTTTTCGTGGTTTTCGAGGGTGTTGAAACCCATAATACTGTCAAAATGTAAATCCAAGATGGCGGCTGCAAGAAATTATCAAATTTTTCGTCATGGGTGTCGTTTTCGTGGTTTTCGAGGGTGTTGAAACCGATAATACTGTCAAAATGTAAATCCAAGATGGCGGCTGCAAGAAATTATTAATTTTTCCGTCATGGGTGTCGTTTTCATGGTTTTCGAGGGTGTTGAAACCGATGGTACTGTCAAAATATAAATCCAAGATGGTGGCTGCAAGAAATTATCAAATTTTCCGTCATGGGTGTCGTTTTCATGGTTTTCGAGGGCGTGGAAACCGATGGTACTGTCAAAATGTAAATCCAAGATGGCGGCTGCAAGAAATTATCAACTTTTTCGCCATGGGTGTCGTTTTCATGGTTTTCGAGGGCGTTGAAACCGATGGTACTGTCAAAATATAAATCCAAGATGGCGGCTGCAAGAAATTATCAAATTTTTCGTCATGGGTGTCGTTTTCGTGGTTTTCGAGGGTGTTGAAACCCATAATACTGTCAAAATGTAAATCCAAGATGGCGGCTGCAAGAAATTATTAATTTTTCCGTCATGGGTGTAGTTTTCATGGTTTTCGAGGGTGTTGAAACCGATAGTACTGTCAAAATATAAATCCAAGATGGTGGCTGCAAGAAATTATCAAATTTTCCGTCATGGGTGTCGTTTTCATGGTTTTCGAGGGCGTGGAAACCGATGGTACTGTCAAAATGTAAATCCAAGATGGCGGCTGCAAGAAATTATCAACTTTTTCGCCATGGGTGTCGTTTTCGTGGTTTTCGAGGGTGTTGAAACCGATGGTACTGTCAAAATATAAATCCAATATGGTGGCTGCAAGAAATTATCAAATTTTCCGTCATGGGTGTCGTTTTCATGGTTTTCGAGGGCGTGGAAACCGATGGTACTGTCAAAATGTAAATCCAAGATGGCGGCTGCAAGAAATTATCAACTTTTTCATCATGGGTGTCGTTTTCATGGTTTTCGAGGGTGTTGAAACCGATATTACTGTCAAAATATAAATCCAAGATGGCGGCTGCAAGAAATTATCAACTTTTTCGTCATGGGTGTCGTTTTCGTGGTTTTCGAGGGTGTTGAAACCGATATTACTGTCAAAATATAAATCCAAGATGGCGGCTGCAAGAAATTATTAACTTTTCCGTCATGGGTGTCGTTTTCATGGTTTTCGAGGGTGTTGAAACCGATGGTACTGTCAAAATATAAATCCAAGATGGCGGCTGCAAGAAATTATCAACTTTTCCGTCATGGGTGTCGTTTTCATGGTTTTCGAGGGTGTTGAAACCGTTGGTACTGTAAAAATATAAATCCAAGATGGCGGCTGCAAGAAATTATCAAATTTTCCGTCATGGGTGTCGTTTTCATGGTTTTCGAGGGTGTTGAAACCGATAGTAATGTCAAAATTTAAATCTAAGATGGTGGCTGCAATAAATTATCAACTTTTTCGATATGGGTGTCTTTTTCATGGTTTTCGAGGTTGTTGAAGCCGATAGTGCTGTCAAAATGTAAATCTAAGATGGCGGATGTCAGAAATTATCAACTTTTTCGTCATGAGTGTCGTTTTCATGGTTTCGAAGATGTTGAAATAGTGCTGTCAAAATGTACATAAAATAGGATAGTATTTTTTAGTTATATTGTATTGGCTAGACGGAAAAAATTCTCACGAAAAGTTGTAACGACACTTTTTCTATAGTAAGCTATTGTAAGCCGTGCGGCGTGCGCATGTTTCTCTGTCTTTCTCTCTTTCTCTCTCTTATAGAAAGCAAGCCAGAACGGAACTTCGTTCCATCCGGGTGTCCCTTGACACCTCAGTAGTTTTTCGGAGAGATAAACTTTTTAATTTAAAATAATTGTAATAGTTTTAAAGTGTTAAATTTTTAATGTAATATAAATTGTCATGTTTGTGTACGATAGTGCAATAAATGAATATTGTATTCTACCACATAAATGATAGTACTTTTATACTGATAAAGCAATTGGTGCAAAATTATTCCCTAACCATTCCAAAATATCAAACATGCTCAACGTTAATAATCAAGTTTTCACTTCTGCCGGCACTCCCGGAGTGCAACCCGTCTTTTTTTTTTTGATCATTTTAAACTCGATGAGACCGGGAAGGGAAGTCATATTCCTGGAAAGCAAAGGGCGACTGAAGAACACGGGTGTGGTGGTAGTTATAATTAATAAAAATTTGTCACGCCCTCCTGCTCCACTCTAGAACGAGAGGAGTGATTGGATGATTTCTCCACCTAAAAAAGTGTAACTAGTTAAGTTAGAATATTATCTGTACTAGTGGTTTAGGGAAAATAGAACCATTAAAAATAATTACTGTATTGTAGGGTAGTTGATAAGATGATTAAACAAAGGCATATCGTTAGTAATGATACGTATACATATATTTTGTGGTAATGACCTGACTGTTTAATGTGCTATTTATTATGAACTAGCTGTGCCCGCAACTTCGTTCGCGTGGACTACAGGATTTTGAATTCATTTTTTCTAAAATAAAAGTAGCCTATGTTACTCCTTATTATATCAGCTACCTGCCAAAAAAAGTCCCGTCAAAATAGGTCCAGCCATTTCAGAGATTAGCGCGGACAAACAGACAGACAGACAGACAAAAATTGTAAAAACTGTTATTTTGGTGTATGTACCGTATATACATATATTCATATGCATGTAGTAAAAAGCAGTTATTTCAATATTGCAAACAGACACTCCAATTTTATTTATATGTACAGAAGATGTATACACCGTTAAATTTTAATCGTTTTAATCCCGTGGAGGGTCGATCCGGTACATGAAACACTATCGATTTGTAAAGATAGAATTAAAAAATAAAGTACCTTTTTTCAAAACTCGTATTAATTTACGCATGTACGAAATTAATTTCTTTAAGAAAACGTCAGCTGAGCGAGTTCAATGACCTGTAGGTAGTTTGTACGCAATGCCGACTATTAACTACTAAATTTTATCTTTACAAATCGATAGTGTTTCATGTACCGGATCGACCCTCCACGGGATTAAAACGATTAAAAATTAGCGGTGTAGATAATAATTTATTTTGGCCTACTGTCAAAAAGACAACAGCACGACGTTGCCGCATCATCGATAGAGGTTCATAGTTCTGCAAGCTTCACGCTGGCGTACACCAAGCGTATAATTACGAATACGCATCTATGAAGCCATGCGTGGACAGTTGGTCTAAATGAACTGTCAGGAATTTTGACTTCAAATTAAGTAATGCACAAATGAATGGCAAAGTAGAAAGGAAATCGAAATGATTTGAGGAAATATTTTAGTACATTTTTGATATTGCAAAGGCTAGAAAAAATACTTTTTTTTATTACGGATAGGCTCGCGTTTGACCGCTATCTCACCTTCGGTCTATCATTTACTTTTCACCAGCAGGGCCATACGGCCAGGGCTACTGGGGCCATAAGTCGACTTCTGAAAAGGTTACTCGTGGTCCTAGACGGCAAAGGGTAACTTGTCTGGCAAGCCCTCGCGCTCGGCTCTAGAACGGTAGAAGTCACTAGATAATTTCCCAGCCTAAAAAAAAATTGTGGTTCCCAATACTTGGTCTTCCAGATTAAACTTTGCATAAAAATATAATGTGTTTCCTCTCCGTATTTCAGACCACCCGACTGGGTAAACACGTGAACGAGCTACGACGGAAGACGACGGACCCGAGCCTCGCGCGCCGTGCCAAGGTGCTGGTGAAGCGATGGCGGGACCTCGTCATACCCTCCGTAGCGTCGCCCGGCCACACAGGTACCTGCACACACTATCCCCGACTACGCCTTTGCCATAGGAAGCTGGAGTGTACGAGATCCGTAGAAGAAATCACTTCCCTCATCTGTTATTCGATTATGATAAATATTGTATGGTATATATATAATAATAATATATATAATATTCCACAACTATCACACAACGTCGTCTAGTCCCAAGCTAAGCAGAGCTTGTATTATGGGTACTAGACAACTGATAAAAATACTTATATATTTCTAAATACATACATATTATAGATAAATTACACGCAGACACTGAACAAATGACTATGCTCATCACACAAACATTTATCCTGGGTGGGAATCGAACCCACGACCTCCGGCCTAGCAGTCAGGGTTACTAACCACTAGACCAACAGGCCAGCCAGAGATATATAGAGATAATGCAATTAATATGACATTCCGAATAGATTGCCTAGCTAAATCTGGTGCCAATGATGTTAAATAACAAAATTTGTCTGAGATCGCGAACATTTTGGTATTTTCGGCTTTATCCAAATACTACCAAATTGAGTTCTATCGTTACTAATAGCTTCTATTAGACTAAAAAACACTAATTAACATAAAGATTAAATATCAGATGAGGGTAAATTATGGTCATTTACTCACCTCTTTAGGTGAGGCAACCCTGCTATTTGCACAAAAAAAAAAGGAGGCAACCTATAGTTTTTCTGTTCCTTGGGCACACTCTTTCAGCTGATACTCGACTTTCCCAAATAAAAAATGAGGGGTAATTGATATCAAAAATGTAACAACAAATTTTATTTTTTAACATCATTGCCACTAGATTCAGCTAGGCAACCTAGGCGCAATGTCTTAATGATCGCATAATCTAGCATATAATATATATCATAATCAATTAACAGTAGCCTGATTCACGTAAAATCAAACAAGCCAAATATCGTTGAAGTTTTATAGTCGTTCGATCGAAGTCCTATCCAAAAGCGGTATTCACGATCTATCCACTTATTTCCAGTTACATTAATAAGTATTCTACAAGGATAATGTAATACAGATTTTATTTTAAATCGACGAATTTCGCACGACTTTAAAATCGGTGTCGTCCAAACTCGATTGATGGATGTGAATACGGAAATGGTCTAAACGACTAAATCGCTACGATATCGTTACGGTTTTCATTACGTGAATCGGGCTACAGATGAGTGAAGAGATTTCTTCTATCGGATCTTAGATCATATGCCCTTGGTTTATTTAAATGCTAGTTTTTAAGGTAGACTGGACTGCAAGCTACGTATATTCATCACAAACACTAATTCCATGATATCAATAAACGACAATCTGTTCCTTTGGGAAGTTGTATAGTGGAAATACCCAAAAACGCCATCTACCGTCACCGTACCGGTACACACCCCATAGCTCTAACACAAAAGCATGGCGCAACCAATTTTCTACACGGTCGTGATCGAACAATTCGATCGCAATTACTGACTAGTACCAATGGCACTTATGAAACACTAACTCTGACTCACTGTACACTTATGTAATTTTGTAGTTTTTTGTCAATACAAACCATGGTTGTTTGGTAATGGAAAATAGATAAATAAGAGTTTAAGTTGAATGTTGGATTAACCAATTTGTTTGTGAAACTTGTTACTTTTAAAGTAATTTGAAGGATTTTATGGGTCAGTCTCAACGACTTTACAGCCCACTAGATGATTTATGGTTGAACTAGCGCACCAAAATAATCCTGTCAACTAGCCGAGGTACAGGGAGCGGGGTACTGAGTTCTGATTGGTACGGGTTGCGTGGTACTGCGTTCTGATTGGTCGAGACATCAGATCTATATCATCTATATTATCTCATATGTGTTGACAGATATGCGTTGTCTGTTATTAAACGTCTAGTGGCTGTGTGTGCGTTGGTCAGTCTTAAAAATATTAAGAAGCCTAATCATAAGGAATAGGTTTGAAGTAGAGGAACAAAACAAACTTCATTTGACTTTTTGGCGTATAGATTCAAAGTAACTGACCCCAGTCCATGATACACGAATCACTCAACACAATGTATGTTTGCTCATGTTTGTTTTTGGAACATCAACATCGTTCTAAAAAAAATAATTATATAAGTACTGCTGATGTAATTACCATCCAGACACCCTCATACCCCATGTCATGAAAAATTAACAAACCAAAGACACCTCCACCCCCCCTGAAACCGTTGTTGAAAGATGAAATCGAAGCTTACCATTATAAGCAATCCACACAACAACACTCACCTTCATCATCATCACCATTATTTCATTTCATCAGACTGGCCTGTTGGTCTAGTGGTTTGTGGCCCTGATTGCTATGTTACAGGTTGTGGGTTCTATTCCCACCCAGGACAAATGTTTATGTGATGAGCATGATCATTTTTTTAACCGACTTCTAAAAAAGGAGGAGGTTCTCAATTCGGATGTTTGTATTTTTTTATTTTTTTTTTTTATGTATGTTCGGGCATAACTTCGTCGCTTGCCAACCAATTTGAAAAATTCTTTTTTTGTTGGAAAGGGTATACTTCCCAAGTGGTCCCATAGTCACCAAGTCGGGATCTGATGATGGAATCTTGGCTAAATCGAGGGAACTCCTCAAATATTATAGGCAACTATATAGTCATTTTGATATTTTCATCAAGGAATTAAGCATTTACAGTCAAAAAGTGACATTTGATGAGGTGGAACTGGTTAAGAAGACCAGAAATTGCCAACGGAACTTCCTACTCAAACAAATATCACAATGAACATAGTTAAGCGACTATGACAATACAAATAAATGAATAGTTCTGAATAGTTATGTTGAAAATGGTATCATCGAAGTAACCTGATGATAGTGATGGAGCTGGAAGATAGGCACCGGAACTCCGTAATTAATCAATGTATCCTACCCGTGTTTGGGCTTATTAGAAATGTCATGAGATGCACTTTGGCTATAAGGTACTATCGAAGTGATCTGATGATGGAGCCGGAAGGTGGAAGGTAGACACGGGAACTTCATATGAAAATGATGTATTCTAGCAGGGTTTGAGTTAATTGGAATTGACATGAGAAAAAAGTACTCTGGCTGTAAGTGTGTTGCAACTAAAAAGTATGAAATAAAAAACTTTTTATAAAAAAAAATAAAACCGACTTCACTAAAAAAACACTAAAATGATCAAAATAATTTTAATTTCGGAAGTCGGTGTTAAATAAGGAACAAACAATAACGAAAAACACCGACTTCCGAAATTAAAATTATTTTGATCATTTTAGTGTTTTTTTAGTGAAGTCGGTTTTATTTTTTTTTATAAAAAGTTTTCTATGTCTGGGTGCAATTTATCTATAATGTATGTATTTAGAAATATTTATCTAGTACCCATAATACAAGCTCTGCTTAGCTTGGCACTAGACGGCGTTGTGTGATAGTTGTGGAATATTATTATTATTATCATTTCAGCCGAAACACGTCGACTGTTGAACATAAGCCTCTCCCAAGTTCTGTGCATCTCATAAATCGGATTTCCGCGACCCTCACTAGGCTATCGATCCACCTCGAGGAAGGCCTTCTAACGCTGTCTTCCGACCCTCACCGTCACCACACCTAAATAACACAGTCTACCTTCATCCCCAGGTTCAAATCGGTCATCGGCGGAGAGGACGACGGTGCGGGCGCGTCTCGGCGGCACTCCTCTGACATCGCCGGCGCTCTCCAGGGTACGTGTTCATGAATTCTATACGACTGGACAACTCTTACAAAATAACCTCGTCGATTGATCAAAGAAATACAGTGATAGAACTTTATTTTGATGAATAAAAGCGCAAAATAAATGTTAGTAATGCAAATTAGGTAGGCAAACAAACAGGTCTTGTAAAGATAGAGGGGATTCAAAGACATAAGGGAAATAATGGGCCTACCACACGCACAAACTTCACCACAGTTTTACAACGTGCGTGTGGTTGGTATTACAGCTTTACACGTATGTTTTTATTTATTTAGTACATGGAGGACTTACAGCTAATAAAACCAGACAAAAAAAGGAATCCTTAATTACTAGAAAGCCAATTACAAGTCCTCACATATAGACATTGTAATACATTAAATATGGTGTGAGCACAGAAACAAAAAGCTGCGTTTCTTAGTTAAGTAGGATACAGCAAGAATATAACAATATATGCAAGGTGTAAGGGACAGCCCTCCACAAACTTTAAGGGCTTGCTCAGTAGACGAAACTGAACAACCTAACACAAAAACTTTTTTCAGGAAACGGAAAAATAAAATCCGCCTCACCATAGAAAATTATAAACTTGATTGGACAGTTTGTATGGAGAGGCCGAATTTTTTTTTAGTTTCCTGAAAAAAATTTTTGTGTTAGGTTGTTCAGTTTCGTCTACTGAGCAAGCCCTTAAAGTTTGTGGAGGGCTGTCCCTTACACCTTGTATATGTATATACGTTGCTATAACAATATACATACGACATTATTTTTAGTATATGCGAAATCTGACTATAGTTTCTTTAGAATCAGTAACTGAATCGATTCTAATAATTTTTACACCATGTTATATTTTTTCCCAAAATTATTTAAAAAAGGTTACAAGTTGGGCACCACCTACAATAAGTACAAAACAGGTCTTGGCACGTCATAGAGGGCACCAGCGCACAGCTGGGTGCGGAAGCAAAACAACCCCCCAGTCACTCGGGTGGCCCGGTGACCATGTATTTATGTCGCCAACCAGGTACCATAACTGCCGTAAGCGCTGGCTTGCGGATAGTGAGCAATGGGTAGCTCGCTGTCCGGTCGTCCGGTAACTGTCCGGACCAAGCCCAAGTCGTCGACGGCGCGCACTGTTCCCGCGCGCCTCGAGGAGTTGCCAGCAACAGCAGGGGCCCAGCTGGGTCCAAGCCTACTGGGGCCAGGGTTATCCGAAAGGGAACTTGAGCCCCGGTATGAAGGCTAGAAGGAACGGGGTGGGCTTTTAGTCAGTAAGAGTCTGACACTATCTCCCGCTCCGCCCAAGAGGGGGGGTTGTCATTGGATGATTTTTACCACCATAAAAAAATAAAAAATGTAAAGAATCTATGTACTATAACTGGCTTATAACTTTATGAATTTTTATAATACAGTTTTTAAAGTACATAGATTCTTTACATCAAAATACTAGCTAGACACGTGTTTCAAGTTTCACATAAACTAAAAATAAGGTCGTCCATTTTTTGTTTTCTGATATTTTTCGAATTTCTTCACCGATCCCTCTGTAACCTGGATAGTAAATGATGATGGTGTGATATTGCAGCAAGTGCTGAGCCCAGCGGTGAACAGTCCGCGACCACCGTCCAGACCGGGTCAGTATTTACTTTAACATGCCTTTATGTAACTAGTTTTTATTTTCTCAACCGTTTGCGTCGGATTAGTCCGACGAGTGTTTTCGCCAGGTCCTTTTTGCCAGGGTATGTTTGTGAATGGGTACTCCATTTTGTTAGTTTTCCAATCCCCGTAGGCGACAGAAAAGCTGACGAGATGAAGTATTTGGTCGTGGAGGTGTGACCTTAGTGCAATAAACGCCAGTGTTTGTTGGATATGTCTGACGTAGGCGGTTAGAGAATAATTTAGTTGGTTTAATTTTAAATGTTATTCAGTATTGCATGATTTGTAACTACACCCCTACTTTTTAATTAGTACAAAAAAAAATGGGGCTCTATCTGTACCCGTCACTGATCATATTTTTGTAGTCAAAAGTAGAAAAACCGAAATCCTAAAATTGACCACGAAAAGGTAAATTCATCATAGAATCAATTAAACATAACAATTGCTAGTAGAAAATACTCTGCGGGCAGTGTTTTTCCTTAATAATTGTCACTAATCAATAGCCTGCATAATATTTCCATAAATTGAGTGACATTTTGGGACATAAACCAACGCTAATAACTAAGCTGTTTATGAATATTATTTATTGAGATTTTACTTATAAAATAACAAGGGCTTTTCTAATAAGCCCTTTAAGTATTTGTACTAATTAAAAAATAGTGGTGTATGTGCATTGTAAATTACATACTCATTTAATATTTCTACACCAGTAAAGGTAGTATATGTGATTCTGTTTAATATTAAGATCTTCATGCACCATGTACTCAGAAATAGACGATTCTATTCTATTCTAATTGTTGAAGAAAAACATCGTGAAAAATTGTCATGTTTTAAGATGAAAGCAGCTGAATAGCCATATCCATTTTTTCATGTATATAGAACAATATATTTTTTAAAAATTTATTGTAGTCTTTTTGCATTAAGACCATAGTGACTCATCAGTGTAACCGGTCAGTAGAGGTGTATTCATACTTGGGTAAAAATTAAACCGTTAATGTTACAGCAAACAGTTTTATTAGTGTTTTTAATGTTAATAAATATTACACAATTATTTCAAAATTTAATCTGAATTGTCAGAATTTTTACTTTTATTTTTATAAATTTAAAGTATAATATAATTGATAAAAGATGCGTTACCGTCTGAAGGGTTTACTTCAACTGGTCAATGAGAACTCTATTTTCTAATTTACTATGATCGAATTGGTAAAGGGGCGTGGTTAAGCTGAGTGTCGACGATGAGTCACTATTTTCCTAACGTGAATACGCTACAGGAACTATTGTATCTGTCACATTCAAAGACAAAGTAATGTCTAGTTCTTTTAAGATACTCGTTATGTAGACGGTTCGTCTTTACTACCGATAATAATCGCCTAATGCTTGTAAATGGAGACAAAATACATCTCCGTCAGACTATGTATCCAATAAAAACCATGAACGTCTCAGACACCTTAAAAATACTAGAAAAATGAATAAAAAAACCGTTTTTAATGTATAGTATTTGCTTTTTTAACATTCCAGCGTGGGGCGGCTACGAGTCGGACTCTCAGGATGTGATCCTGGTGGACGACGAGCCGTCGCCTGCGCCCGCGCCCTCCCTCCTCGCCAACACACACTTGCCTCTCACGCCGCGTAAGTAACCTCACACACTACGCGCCGCACTCGCAGCATGTGATCCTGGTGGACGACGAGCCGTCGCCTGCGCCCGCGCCCTCCCTCCTCGCCAACACACACTTGCCTCTCACGCCGCGTAAGTAACCTCACACACTACGCGCCGCACTCGCAGCATGTGATCCTGGTGGACGACGAGCCGTCGCCTGCGCCCGCGCCCTCCCTCCTCGCCAACACACACTTGCCTCTCACGCCGCGTAAGTAACCTCACACACTACGCGCCGCACTCGCAGCATGTGATCCTGGTGGACGACGAGCCGTCGCCTGCGCCCGCGCCCTCCCTCCTCGCCAACACACACTTGCCTCTCACGCCGCGTAAGTAACCTCACACACTACGCGCCGCACTCGCAGCATGTGATCCTGGTGGACGACGAGCCGTCGCCTGCGCCCGCGCCCTCCCTCCTCGCCAACACACACTTGCCTCTCACGCCGCGTAAGTAACCTCACACACTACGCGCCGCACTCGCAGCATGTGATCCTGGTGGACGACGAGCCGTCGCCTGCGCCCGCGCCCTCCCTCCTCGCCAACACACACTTGCCTCTCACGCCGCGTAAGTAACCTCACACACTACGCGCCGCACTCGCAGCATGTGATCCTGGTGGACGACGAGCCGTCGCCTGCGCCCGCGCCCTCCCTCCTCGCCAACACACACTTGCCTCTTACGCCGCGTAAGTAACCTCACACACTACGCGCCGCACTCGCAGCATGTGATCCTGGTGGACGACGAGCCGTCGCCTGCGCCCGCGCCCTCCCTCCTCGCCAACACACACTTGCCTCTCACGCCGCGTAAGTAACCTCACACACTACGCGCCGCACTCGCAGCATGTGATCCTGGTGGACGATGAGCCGTCGCCTGCGCCCGCGCCCTCCCTCCTCGCCAACACACACTTGCCTCTCACGCCGCGTAAGTAACCCTCACACACTACGCGCCGCACTCGCAGCATGTGATCCTGGTGGACGACAAGCCGTCGCGCCCTCCCTCCTCGCCAACACACACTTGCCTCTCACGCCGCGTGCCCATCTCAATACGGTGAAGGATAGCATCGTGAGGAAACCGGCATGTCCTAGAACCAAAAATTCGAAGATATGTGACATTCACCAACCCGCTATGGGCCCGCGTGGTGGATTACGACCCATTCCCTCTCCTAGAGAAGAGATCTGAGTCCCAGCAGTGGGAACATTGTTGTGTGGGACAACATAACTATTTTCCCACTGTGGGAACAACAACAGTGGGAGTGTGTACAAAACGTATTATAACTAATTTAGTATGATAGAAAAAAAATCACGACGATGTCTCTAAAAATTACTTTTATCGATTATAAACCGGACTAATAAAAGGTGTAAGGGACAGCCCTCCACAAACTTTAAGGGCTTGCTCAGTAGACGAAACTCAACAACCCACCATAAAATTTTTTTTCAGGAAACGAAAAAAAAAAATCAACCTCTCCATACAAACTGTCCA
Organism: Mythimna ferrago; assembly: GCA_910589285.2. Lineage (NCBI taxonomy): Eukaryota > Metazoa > Arthropoda > Insecta > Lepidoptera > Noctuidae > Mythimna > Mythimna ferrago. Next base: position 17,367,460 of record OU342698.1, on the reverse strand, counting down.
ATCAAGTTAATAATTTTGTATGATGAGGCGGATTTTTTTTTTCGTTTCCTGAAAAATTTTTTTATGGTAGGTTGTTCAGTTTCGTCTACTGAGCAAGCTCTTAAAGTTTGTGGAGGGCTGTCCCTTATACCTTGTATACATTCAAGCGTCATGATTGCTTTTCAGAGTATTCTACAAGCAAAGTTTTACTGTTCATCATCATTTCAGCCGATAGACGTCCACTGTTGGACATAGACCTCCTCAAGTGTCTGTTATAGTGTTTTAATTTTACAATAATCAGATACATTATGTAGAGTTTTAATAATCAGAATCAAAATCGTATATCGCTAGGATGCATGTTTTGCAAGCATTGTGTGTTTGCGCATCTCTTTCTTTTGTATGTAGTCTGACCGTGATCTCGATTTACGTTCTGTAGTTCTCATAAGGTTCTATTAAAACACTGACTCGGTATCTATGAGTGTGATTAATGTAAACATTTCAAAAAGTGTATAACACTCGATAACAGCTAGAAAACGTCCCGCAATCGATTTTAAAATTGCGGGATTTACAAATCAATAAATTTAAACTTGTACAATAAGGTATACATTATTATCTATACCATAACACTAGAAAACAGTGATAGAAAAAGTCCCGCAATCTATTTTAAAATTGTGGGTATTTACAATAATTATAATAGTCAATAAAGTATTAAATATACAAGGTGTCGTTTTGAAGCTGCAAAATATTTCAGGAGGTAATTATGGTAGTGATTCTCGACCCGAATCAATAATAAAATAAGTAGGTAATTTTTTTTTTTTTTATAACCTCGCTTTTTTTCACACACACAAACACGGAACAATAAAGGGCGTTTTCACACACACTAACTCGCAACGATAGTTTCATAAATAATGTATCATCCAATCATCATCCCGCACGCCACACCCTAGCCACGCCCCCGTGGCCATCGATCAATCGATTTAGTTTAGTGTAATTAAAAAATTAAATCTCAAGTATTACTGATTATTGACCAGGTTTCGTATTTTTACATGATTATTTATGAGTTTTATTACAACCTCCTGAAATATTGTGCAGTTTTAAAACTGCACCTTGTATACAAGGTGTAAGGGACAGCCCTCCACAAACTTTAAGGTCTTGCTCAGTAGACGAAACTGAACAACCTACCATATATTTTTTCAAAAAACGAAAAAAAAAAATTCCGCCTCACCATACAAAATTATTAACTTGATTGGACAGTTTGTATGGAGAGGCTGAATTTTTTTTCGTTTCCTAAAAAAAATTTTTATGGTGGGTTGTTCAGTTTCGTCTACTAAGCAAGCCCTTAGTTTATGGAGGGTTGTCGCTTACACCATTTATTATTAATACGATTTTCGAAAAAAAGGTACTTATTTTAAATTTTATCTTCACAAATCGATAGTGTTTCATGTACTGGATCGACCCTCCACGGGATTAAAACGATCAAAATTTAACGGTGTTTAAAAAAATTCCTATTTCCCTTGGTCACGCCATTACTCGTGAACGGCTGGACCGATTTCGCTAATTCTTTTTTTGTTGTGTTTGTTATTGTCAGAAGAAGGTTTTTATGGAAAAAAAAAATGAAAATTAGGGTAGTGTAGGTTAGAGTAGAGTAGGGTAAAGTATGGTATAGTAAGGTAGGGTTGGGTGGAGTAGGGTAGGGTTGGGTAGAGTAGGGTAGAGTAAGGTAGAGTAGGGTATAATAGGGTGGAGTAGGGAAGAGCGGGAGTGAAGCCGCGCGGGCAAAAACTAGTAAATAAATAACTTCCACAACCTATCCACTTCAGAATACGTCACGTATTGATCAGTAATCGTTACGTTATCACTACGTAAGCAATCATAGTGATAATAACGAAGGTCACTTGTGTGTGTTATTGATAACAGAATACAAAACATTGTGTTAAGGTCAAGATAACGGAACTTCACGCCTGTAAAAGCCTGAGGGATAGACAGAGTAATAGATTTTTATCACTAACACCATAACTCACACTTTCACAAACACTTGCGTACAGTTGCCATCACGGATCTTGAACGCTCGGCGTCAGAGTGGGGATCGCTTTGCGCATTCCATACATTGGCAAGCCAATCGTCTTCGTTGTTAGATACATGCAGCAACGCAGTGAACGAATGAGGAGTGATGTCTATGACGCGATGGCGCGGCCAGCTAATCACTGACACTCCCCGCCCCCGCGTCGCACCTCTAAAGAGACCGAATATTTGACTTCTGCGCAACTTGAAGCCAGCGCTCAAGATCCGTGACGGCACTTGTATTATTCGCACCGGTGTCAAGTTCGCAGCTTCTGCGCAAGCGTTCAAGATCCGTGGTGGCAACTGTACATTGCGTGCACACTCATTTAAATTTAGTTCACTGTTGTGTTAATTTAACCATATAGAGAACAACCTCAGTATTGTTGAACTAACTTTGTTATTGAATAAAACATTTTACTTTTTTTTTACCGCTTGCGTCAGAATACTCCGACGAGAGTTTTCGGGTCCCATTCGCCAGAGTCGTGTTTGCGATTGGATACTCCATCTCGTTTAGTTCTTCAATCCGCATAGGTGACAGAAGAGCTGACGAGATGGAGTATTTGGTCGTGGATGTGCGACCCTGGCGGAATAAATGCGACAGTGTTTGTCGGATATCTCTGACGTAGGTGGTTAATGGGTTAATGAGCAAGCAGCCTACTAGCCTACAGCTACTGTTAAAAAAATAATTAAAAAGTTTTTTTTATTTCACATAGGCCTACATGGACACTTATAGAACGTCAGAAGCTAGTGCACGGTCCGAAATTGGTCATTTCTTATGGAGAAGAACCGGCAAGAAACTCCATGGTTACTCTTTTAAAAAAATGGTTCTTCTTGCAATATTTCCATATTACAGTATTAATAGGTATTGTTTAAGAACAGTGTACACCGTTCTACATTGTACTCAAAAGCACAATAAAAATACCTAATCATTTAAAAAAAAAGTGAGTCAAAATATGATGATGTTACCGGCTTTGCTCGCATGAAGGTAGAACATTGCGCCAAGGGAACATATTCCGGTAATAAATAAGTATTCTACGTCTTATTCCAGGACATAGTCTACGCGTGTGTCAAATTTCATTTCAAATCCATTTAGCTGTTTGAGCGTGATGACGTGACAAACATACAGACACACATACGCATCCTTACACACTATCGTCTTTATTATTTATTTATTTATTTATTATACGCTTTATTGTACACCATTACATAATATACAAAAAGGAGTAAGGAGGGGTTTCTTTATTTATTACTAACTGTTTCGAGTGGCTTCACCACCTTTTTCGTTCGTCTTTTTCACAGCCCAACAATCTGATTTATTTATTTATTATACAGTTTATTGTACACCATTACACATACAAAAAGAAAACCAAAACACATACATACAATGGGCGGCCTTATCGCATTCCGCGATCTCTGATATATACTTGTTTTATAAAATATAAAGATGTATAATAATGGCTTTTTCTTTTTCAGCCGTAAGAAGGCCGCCTTCGCCAGAACCTTTGTTCGACGAAAAGAAAGCGAAAAGAGATAAAAAACCTAAGAAAAAAAGGTGAGTTTTTTAGATTTTTTTTGAACAGATATTTTTTATTTTTTATTGGAACAGTTGACAAGAGAGATCTATTCCAATGTACAGACATCAAACTTCATACAATCACGCTGGGATAGTTGCTGTCAATCAATCAATATCAAATCAATCATTCAATCAATTTAAACTAAACCATTTACAGGCACTTTCGAATTGTCAAAATGTCGATCAGTCAAAAAAGTGAAGCTAATTTGCACGTTCCAAAGCATAGATCTATATGGAGAAGAATGTGCAAGAAACTCCATGGACACTCTTAAATTATATTCATCATCATCTCCTACTCTTGTCCCGTGCTATTGGGGATCGGCGCAACACGTTTTTTTTCTTCCATTCTGTCCTGTCACCCGTCATGATATCTCTAACTTGTTTTCTTTCATATCACTTCTCACACAATCCATCCATCTTTTCTTTGGCCTCTCTCTCCCTCTCCACCCATCCACATGTATACCTACTCATAATTCTTTTAGTAACATGCGTTTCATCCCTCCTCTTTTCATGACCATACCAAGACAAACGATTCCCCTTCAACTTTTCAGTCACTGGCGCCACTTTCAAACTTCTTTTTAAATCATATATTATGAGTTACAAAAACCATGGTGCTGTGGTAACTTGTGCAGCATATGACCCTCAAATAGGAGTACTTAAAATGCCTATACACCTGCACTTTTTCCTGCTAGAGTTTGTGTTTCCTAATAGCTACAACCTAGGGGTCTTTAAGCCAAGAGTGAATAGATGACTACTAGGTAAGCTCTATCGTCACTTACCATCAGGTAAGACAGTGATCTACGCAAGCCTATCTGCTTTTTCACAAAAATATAGCTGTCACTCCTTGGTAGCAAACATCCCACCAAATTATCACTGAAGTCGGATAATATTCAAGTTGTACTCGACTGATTAATTGGGAAGTTTCTATAGAGCTTTGAGCATAAACTCGGTCATTAGCTTGTTAAAACATTACTCAATAGTAAAGACTTTTCTAGTCAGTAAATATTTTTTTTGTGTGAGCTTTGATTTTCCCACCCCATTCATTTTTAAATTATATCAGTTCGGCTCTTATAGGCTGCAAGTTGTAAGCCCTACTGTCCACGGACGCGTAGCTTCTTAGAGACAACGTTGTGCCATCATGTCGTTGCCTATTTTGTAGTTAGTTCATAGTTTTGTATGTAACGGTCCACCGTACACGCTAGGGTATACCTGTCAGGTTTGCCTGTACAGGTGAGTTGTACAGGTAATCCTGAGCACACGTACACGGTTGCACAGGTATAGTATAGTTATCAGGTATACTCTAGTGTGTATGGCTAGCTACCTTAAGCTTCACGCAGGTGTACACCAAACGTATAATGACGGAATACACGTCAATGAAGCTACGCGTCCGTTGAGATTAGGCCTTAGTCATCTTTTAAAATACTTGACACGATTCTAGGTGCTATATTGATGTGTTACGTTATGGCGTATGCGCAGAGGTCACAGTCGCGCAGGGTCCGGCACGGAAGCGACAGGTCCGGTGGCGGCGGCGGCGGCGGGGCCGGGCGCGCTGGGCCCCGCCGGGCTGGGCGCGCTGGGCCCCGCCGGGCTGGGCCCCGGCGCGGCGGGCGCGTGGGCGGGCCGCAACGGCACCAGCCACGAGCGGCGCCGCAACGGCACCAAGCGGGACGCGCTCGACTCCTACGCCGCACTCGTTAACCGGATGCCACCGGCGGGCGCGAAGAAGGTACGACATTTAAGCCTGTGCTTCACTGGAATGCCATGGTCAAGAAAATGTATGAAACGCTATCTTGTGTACCTCACCTGGCTACTGCTGGTCATGCAGTCGACCATACATTTTTTTGACGTCGTGACCTTGCAACATAGCCATGTAGTCATAGCACGAGTTTTAAAAAAAATCTGAGTGCCTGGTGCGAATTTGTTTTACTGTAATATGTACATAGATTTTTTTCACTCCTTAGGCATTATTATAAACACGAAAATAACAATAAAATATTAATTTTGAAAAACAATTTCCCTTGACGTTAGGCAGTTCGATTGGTCAGCTTCAAGCATTTTATCCGTTCAGTTTTTGAAGCGTTAAGGAATAACGAACATACTCGTCCTCTAGAGAGAGAGTTGTAGATTAAAATGTGTATCACAATTCCTCAGGTAAAAACGACGAAGGAGCTGTTAGAACAGATCCAGTCCCGCGGCAGCAAGCCGGCCGCGTCGCCCGCCTCGCCGCGCTCACCTGCCTCGCCCGATGTCATGCTCATAGAGCCGGACAGTATGTATCTTACTTTCATATCTTTCATCATAAACAGGTGGGCGTTGGTCAGTAAAAGACTGACATTCCCTCTTGGTCCACCCAGCGCCGAGTGTTTTGATGATATTCCACTTCTGAAAATTTTATAATACTATAGCATATTCGCGTTAAGAAAATAGTGACGTCGTCACAAAGTAAAGACGTATTGGTATTGGGAAACCACAAGGGCCCTACCACAAGCTCTTTCGTTTTACAACCAAAACTGAACTGTTTTAGGGATGAAGTTATAAAAGGTGTAAGGGACAGCCCTCCACAAACTTCAAGGGCTTGCTCAGTAGACGAAACTGAACAACCTTCCACAAAAAATTTTTTCAGGAAACGAAAAAAAAAAATCAGTCTCACCATACAAAATGACAAACTTGATTGGACAATTTGTATGGCGAGGCCGATTTTTTTTTTTTCGTTTCCTGAAAAATTTTTTTGTGTAAGGTTGTTCAGTTTCGTCTACTGAGCAAGCCCTTAAAATTTGTGGAGGGCTGTTCCTTACACCTCCAATACTATTTCTCGCCCGCACGACCAAAACTAAAACGTCATAATAAGGCTCTAGATTCAAGCTAACCTGCCTCGCCCGATGTCTTGCTCATAGAGTTGGACAGTACGTATCTTACTTTAATATTCTTTATACCTGCTAGGGAACCCAAATGGGAACTGAACAAACACGGGTGGGAATTGATCGGTAAAAGACTGACGTTCCCTCTCGGTTCAATCAAAGCGGGAAAAGTTATTTGATGATATTCCACTTCAAAAACTATTTTTTTTTATCATTATAGCATGTTCGCGTAAAGAAAATAGTGACGTCGCTCGTCAGTATACCTACTTTTTTAAAATTCATACAAGGATAAAAATACTTAAATTAGTTAACAATAATTAAACAAATTAAACAATAAAATACAAACCTTTCAATCGTGGAAATCACAGACACAATTGAAAGACAATAGGTGCGCGAACGCCGGCGTTCGCTTGGGGTTTAACGAATTAAATAATTAAAAATAATATATACACTAAATGCCTAGCTAAATATGACGTCATAAAACTCCTCCGCATCGCTGTCGACTGGAAGTGTGCCGAAAAGGCTGGCGGCATTGCCACGTTGTATGGCAATGCTTAATGTCTGACCGAGGTAGAAGCCAGCCCTTGGGTCACGCGAAGAGCCAACTAAGCGTTTTGATAATTCTTTAAAAAGCATATGATCACTAGGACCTCACGGCCCGAGAGTTTCAATCCCAAACGGCTCAAAAATATAACTGCCGACGAGGCTGTTATATTTCCGCCGCTTGAGGTTCTCTGCAGCCGTCGCGGCAGCACCAGCACGATGAGCTAGGAAGATGGGACGGCGCAAAAATTAGACTAAAAATTAGGATTTAGTCTGAAGAGAAAAAAAATTGTTTCATATTTTTCAAAAGCAGCTAAATAGACTTATTAAAATTTAAGATTTACTAAAATTTAAACATTTTTTTATTTCTCTCGAAATAAAGCATAGGTCTGCAAATATCTCGCGGGGAAACTGTTGGGACATTTATTTAGGTTCTTCATTCCTTTTTTGTGTAATTCAGTGTGGTGTATTTTTAGAATATTTAAGTGCTTTTTTAAGTGTTTTCAAGGACTGTCCCCTTAATTGAATTGAACTGAGGCCCTACCAGATCTTAACCCGATCTATTTTACGATTAAAACTGAACTGTTGAAGAAAAGGATCTATGTAGGGTGTACAGCTTCGTCCCTATTTCTTAGCTCGCACGATTGACGTTTTAATAAGTCATGGTAAAGCCCCAGATCCAGTCATTCAGAGTTACCTTGAAAGGCAACGCTTCTCACGCAAGATGCGATAAGTATAGGAACAGGCAACCCTACTCTCTACACTTCACTCCAGCGTAACGTTTGCCACCAGTACAATTACCGGCACGGATCTTGAGCGCTGGCTTCAAGTTGCGCAGAAGTCAAATATTCGGTCTCTTTAGTGGTGCGAAGTGAGACGCGGGGGCGGGTAGTGTCAATGATTGGCTCGCCGCGCCGTCGTGTCATAGACGTCACTCCTCATTCGTTCACTGCGTTGCTGCGTGTATCTAACAACGAAGACGATTGGCTCGCCAATGTATGGAATGCGCAAAGCGATCCCCACTGACGCCGAGCGCTCAAGATCCGTTCCGGTAATTGCACATGAACTGCAGTCGCCATTTGAAAATCTCATAACCAATTGCTGACCAAAGTTGGTTGCTGTAAAAGTAATCTTGTCAAATGGGACATCTTTGATACATCCCAAACTGAATGCCTTTGTGGAACTCTTTCAAAGGACATACATCACCTCTTTTTCTGGCTAGTATGCACCTTTCATATCCTAAATGAAAGTAATAATAGAACAGTACAATAGTGGCTACGTACTGGTCGGGTAAAAGTCAGACCGAGACGAAAAGAAGAAGTTTCTAAGAGTTTGTAGTCCTTCAGGACGAACTGATCAAGTGAATTCAGCTTGAGAGAAATTATTTTGTGAATTAAAAGTATTTCACTATTGAAATTTTGTGTTTTTCTTATCCAAATAGATATAATAATAATAATAATAATAAATAATAAATAATAAATTCATTTATTTCAGGCTAAAAAACCCATATTAAAAAGACAGTTTACAGATTGAAAAAAAATGATAAAATTAAAATTGAAAAATTATAAAATGTTCGATAACTTATAAAATGTCAAATTTTGTTCAGTTAATACAATGTCAGATAGATAATAATAATGTCAGATTCAATTCTATACTTTATAAAATGTCAAAAATTAAATTAATACAATGTCAAGTTTAGATTAATAAATTAATAATAAAATGTCAGATTCAATTCTATAATTAATACAAAGTCAAATTACCCAAATACCCAGTGCGGCTGATAAGTTCGCAGCCTAAGGTACTTACCGATAACTCAACGTCTCACTACGAATATCACTTAGGGGACTAGTTGATATAAATTGTAGGCATTTTTTATAATTTAGTTTATAAACAAATTACTTTTGGAATTAGTAACAACATCATGTCAACGGAAACTGGAAATTCTTGCAAGTTAGAATATAGCGCCGTGATTAAATTCCTTGTTAAGAAAGAAAATACGACCAAAGAAATTACTATGCCAAGTTACTGAGTCAGGCACGTGAAGCAGACGTACAGAAAAGACGTCGCAAGTTGGCGCGCGGAGTTCTTTTTCTGCAAGACAATGCGCCCGTTCACACAGCTCGAGTTGCGAGGGATGCCTTAAAATCAACGGGATTTACAGAAATTGACCACCTACCTTACAATCTAGACCGGGCTTCCGGTGACTTTTTCCTTATTTCTAATTGAAAAAAGGAACTACGGGGACGAAGATTTGCGGACGGCAATGGGATGATGGCCGCTGTAGACAGCCATTTTGAAGAGATTTGTAAAGAATATTTTTTTGGTGGTATAAAAGCATTACATTCATATTTTGAAAAGTGCATATCACTTGAAAGGGATTATATTGAAAAATAAAAAATATAAAACTGTATATTTCTTTCATTAAGTACCTTAGGCCTCGAACTTATCAGCCGCCCCTCGTATTATTAAATATTCCTCGGATTGTAATGCATATTATAGTTGTCGCATTACTACAGATAATACGTAATATTGTGTAGGTTGACAGCAGGTGTAATTTGGTTTTTCTGCTTGCGTGTTCATGAAGTAAAATTATATAATTTGTTTTCTCATAAATTTACTGTATTCCACAGCAGTCGTGAAAGTCGAGTCTCCTTTACGGAATGGCGGCACGACACCTCGGCCTCCCTCCCCGCCGGCCTCCCCCGTGGCGCCCATGTCGCCGCTCGAGGAGCCGCGCGAGTACCTCCTGTGCACGTGCGGCGAAGAGCCGGACGACACGTGTCCCGCCGCCGAGGAGCGCGTGGTGCGGCCGCGGCACGTGCACGCGCTGCACCACGCGCACGTGCCCGGCGTCAACGGCACGCGCGCGCCCGCGCTGCCGCACCGCTTCGCCGTGCGCCCCGCCGAGGACCCCGAGCGGCCCGGCCTCTTCTCCAGCGTCGTGCCGCTCTACAAGTACTCCGACTACGCAGACGATTACTGCGCCAAGAACATGTCGCAAGTGCAACTGTGCGCCCATCTGCCGTGGACCAGCTTCGCGCCGCCGCCGCCCGACCTCCCTCCGCCGCCCGAGCCTCCGCCGCTCAGGCCCTACCCGGAACCTGACCCCGAACCCCTCGACCAAGATGAAGAAGCCGATGAATCGGACATCAAGCCGGAGATCAAGCGGGAACCTGTGGTCAAGGAGGAGATCGAAGTAGAGGCCGAGATGGTCGGCGTGCCGACACTCGAGCCCAGCGAGAGACTGAAGGCACCCATCCTGATGCCGGAGGACGAGAAGTCGTTCGGCGTGACGGCCCCCGCGGGTTCGGCGGCTGTGGAGCAGCATGCCACGGCCGCGCCGCAGCACCGTAGCGTGCCACGGACGAAAGAGCCGCTCCCCGGCGGCGCCGCGCTCGTGGAGGCTGTACGCGCCGCCAGTGCCGCTGTGCCCTATCAGTACTCCGAGTTGCTGTGCGCTCCCGTGCTGCCGCGCGCCGTGCTGCAGTCGGACAGCGCGTTGGACGGCGCGCTGGTGGCGGCGGAATGCGCGCGCGACGCGCTGGGCCGGCCGCTGCGGGCGCGCAAGTTCGCGGAGTGGCACGAGTGCGCCGAGCTGGGCGAGCTGGTCGCGCTGCCGTACGTGGTGATCGACTGACCGTGTAGTGCCAAATGTGCGTGTCGCCCGCCCCACCACACCCAAGTGTCCTTACGTTAGTTATAGTGCGGCGAGCGGCGAGGGCGAGCATACATGCCTAGTCATATATTTATTTTGTAAAGGCCGATTAACAAAAATTTAGTAGCGGGCGGGCCATTGTGATATTATATAGTATGTGCTATACGTCTGTATCTGTACGTGAACAGTGACACACATACATTCCCAGTCCCGCCATGACTGAAGCGCTGAGCGTGCTCAATGTTGTCGTGAGGCCACGCAGCACGCTCTCACGCACCAAGTCTCAAAAATCGATTCAAATCAAAATTCTCTCCCGACTGTACTGTTCCATGAGTTGAGTTGTCGCCTCGTTCGTTACCTTTTGTGATTTTTAAAATGAAAGAAAGAAAACTAAATTAGGTAATTAATAAATAATTATAATATTAAATAGGAGTTCCAATTGTATATTATACATAATGATTGCATGTATCGTGCATATCAATGATAAGGAGAGGAGAATGTTAAATTTGATAAATATAAACGTTTACTATATGAAAAGTTGTACCAAATTGTTGTTGTTGATATGACACTGTTGTTTGTGTCAGTGTGTATGTACGCTCTTACCTACGGAACTTTTGTAAATAGTTTACATATGAGATGCACATGAGCTTCGAAAACAAGTGTTTTTTTTTTAAATAGAATTCGCATTTGTACACAAATATAAATGCTTTTGTAACCGATCTGTTAACACTGATTACTGTTATGCTCTGTAATGCGCGCAAGTGAATATTATCTTATAATAATGAAATTAAACAGTTCCTAACAGCCTGTGTGAATGACAATTTGGTAAATTTTTCACCATTTCTTGTATGATTGGCGTTGTCGCGTTTTGTGTACCTATCTATAGTTGAATATTGCTAAAGGGCGCTCATTAATTATGTCAAGTGATTTTCGCGATATTTAGACCGCCCCTCCTCCCGTTGTGAGATTGTCTCGACCCCTTCCTCCCTAATCTCGTGTTAAGATTGCTCAAAATGCACATTTTTAGTAATGTCAATTCTTTGGTGTCAAGGTAAAAGTGAGTTATCTATGATTTCGAACCGGTTTTATTAGAAAAGTAGTAATATGAACATTTAACCAATCCATTAACCCTTTAACTGCTTGCGACGAGTGTTTTCGCGTCCTATTCGCCAGTGTCATGTGATTGCGACTGGCTACTCCATCTCGTTTAGCTTTTAAATCCCCATACCACAGAAGAGCTGACGAGAGGAGTATTTGGTCATGGACGAGCGACCCTAGCTGAATAAACGCGAGAATATTTGAGAATAAAATGTATTTCTTTTTTTAGCTGTAATACGCTAAAACATTAAATACATTATGTTTCACACGCCAGGTATTCGCTAATTCTCGAGCCCCGGTATGAAGGCTAGAAGGAACGGGGTGGGTCTTTTAGTCAGTAAGAGTCTGACACTATCTCCCGCTCCGCCCAAGAGCGGGGGATGTCATTGGATGATTTTTTCCCACCATAAAAAAAAAGGTATTCGCTAATTATACAACAAAATAAGACCACTACTATTGTAACTCTGCTTTTTTAGTAATTTGCTGTTTATGGCTGTACTTGCTCAACCTATTGACTTCCTTTTAACCCCTATTTATGTAGCCTATATAATGTACCACTGCTGGGGAAAGACCTCCCTTCTTGCAAACCTCTCTGTCTGGAGTTATCCCTGGCCAAGTTGGCTCCGCAAACATGATCGGATCTTCACACCACCTTCGCCGCTGTCAACTCAGAAGACTTAGTCCTTCCTCAGACGTCCATTGAGCGACGATCCTCACCAATCTGTCCAGGTCTCCTTTTTAACCTATAGTATTTTGGATATATTTGTGTAAATAGCCCATTCTCTTTTACCTTATCACCACAGATTCTATGTTTGAATGAGTAGGGTGTTTAAAAAAAAAAATTGTTTAGACTAGTTAAGTTTTACTCAATTACTAAAATTAACGCCATTTTGTTTTTGTGATTGCACAATGGTTTTTGCAGAAATGAGATTAGAAGGCATTCGACTAGCCACCCCTCCCCCCTAAACGTAATTAATGAACGCCTCCCCCCATTTACAGTTTGTGTACACGTTTACAAAGATGCCAAATGATGTCGATGTGTTGTGTTACACGGCATATCAGAATGTGACGCGTGCGCATATATTATGTTCAAGCTGAATAATACCTATGTTTTTGTAAAACTGTTGTTCTGTTTATTTTCATAATGAAATGATTTCCGTTAGTTTTATGTCTGTATGTGTTGTTTTGAGTGAGCGGCTGGTTGAGTGTTAATGGTGGCGTTGCAATAGTACACAGGTACCAACATTGTGGTGATATTCAAGTGTAGATTGTGAGTGTCGCACAGTCGCGTTGTCGCGCTAGTGTCGGCCGCGACGAGCGACGACGAAGGCCTTACATGCGTGCTGCGGGTGAAGCCGCGCGGCAACTGTAGTGTAGTGCGGCGGTGACGGACCCCATCACTGCCTTGTTGGACGAGATCCAAAAACTGACATGCGAAACAAACGAAAATATATATATATCCAGGTGTTTTTATTACCCAAGCGTTTTATTTCATGCACCGGGGCTTTACCATGACGTCTTCTAATGTCATGCGTGCGAGTGGGAGAAAGAATGGAGCTACACACCCTATATGGCTTACCTTAGACATTTCAGTTTAGGTCGTCAATTGGATCGCATTATGAGGTCATGGTGGGGCCTCGGAACCGATTTACCCACCTCTTACAGTTAATTTTTACAACACGCATTATTTCATCGTTTAAAAGACTACCAAAATCTACCACAATGTCTAAAACCCCCATCCTCCATATCCCTGACACCAGTCTGGTCGCCAATCAACCTCAGCACCCGAAGAATGTCTAAGAACCACTTTTCTTACAATAACGTATACAATTTTACTTATTCGTTTCGAGTAAGTCTTGAAAAACGTACCTAGTGTATCCAGGCAGCAGAATGTAATTATGTGGGTGAACTGATCGCAGACGACGTGGCAGCTGACATCATCGAGCTTGGCCGACAGAGCTGCTGCCCGAGGAGCGACGGGACACCATTAGGCTTCAAATCCGACGAGAAAACTACGTCAACATCGCGATTTATTGTAGAAATCCCCACTAGTTAAACAATGTCAGGCCAATGGGGATTTTTGGAACAAATAAGTAACAATCCCCACCAGATGTAGTTATTTCTAAATTAATATAAATCTTATATATAAAATTCTCGTGTCACAATGTTCGTTCCCGTACTCCTCCGAAACGGCTTGACCGATTCTCATGAAATTTTGTGAGCATATTGAGTAGGTCTGAGAATCAGCCAACATCTATTTTTCATACCCCTAGACTAAGAAATTACTTAAAAATTATTTATATGGCAAAACAACGTTTGCCGGGTCAGCTAGTATAATAATAATATTCCACAACTATCACAATGCCGTCTAGTCTCAAGCTAAGCAGAGCTCATGTTATGAGTATTAAACAACTGATAAAACTTATATATTTCTAAATACATGCACAATATAGATAAATTACACCCAGACAGAACAAATGATCATGCTCATCTACTTAAATATAAAAAGTACTCAGTGATGCTCATCATCACCACACAAACATTTGTCCTGGGTGGGTATCGAACCCACGACCTCCGGCATAGCAGTCAGGGCCTATAACCACTAGACCAAACAGGCCAGTCAATTATTAAGTAAATCAATACGTTTAATTAGGTAAGAAGGTAAGCTTTAGAAGTTTGTTTAAAATGTGAATTTGGTAGTATTGAAAAGTAAATACATGAGACTAGCTTCTGCCAGCGGTTTTGCTCGCGTAGAAGTAGTTATCTTCATACTAACTTAACTTAGGACCCCTGTCCTAAGTTAGTTGATATTTTCAAAAGATGCCCTAAGAGTATGACTCTTAGGGCATCTTTTGAAAATCCCCTCTTATTGGTCTCCTACATTGATAACACATATAAGAAAACCTTGGGATATAAGGAAACCTTGTGCGAGTCACCCTCGTCACAAAATAGAAAAGTACAGAAGTCAATCTACATACAATTGCCGAAACGGATCTTGAGCGCTCGGCGTCAGAGTGGGGATCGCTTTGCGCATTCCATACATTGGCGAGCCAATCGTCTTCGTTGTTATATATGTTATGGACCAAATGATAAATCAGGCATTATACATAAGGCCCGGTCATTATGAGAAATGCCCAATATGAGAGTGCGATTTGATAATAATTATTCAAATAATCAAATTGACCGGGCATTATACATACGGCTCATCACCTTTTGGGCAGAGTAATACAAACATATTTAATTACCATTTTTTTATTGGTATTGTCATTTAACTTAAAATAAACAAAATATTAAACCATTAAAATAATCAGACTCTCTTATTTGGATTAATTATATCAAGGAGCCTATTATCTACCTTAAAACTCTGCCAGTTCGAAATAACGAATAATACCTACAGTCTCTCGTAAAAATGTGATTGTGTTTTGATTGCACTTTGAAGTGGGTAGGTTAGGTTAGGTTAGAACTGTGACAAACCGCGCGTGAGCCGAGCGAGCGGAGCGAGCGGTGCCGCGGCAGCGGCCGGCGAACGCTACGTCCAAGTTGTTTCGTCCATTCGAGATTTTTACCTTTTTCAGTTAATCCATTTGATAATTAATAATTTATTCAGTAATCCATTTTGACCTTTGAACGATTTGGTCAATAAATAATTTAAACATTGATATTCTAGACTTTGGTCAGCTGAACTTTTGATCAAATGACCATCGTTATTTTAAACTTTGTTGATTTGTACGTTGTTCTTTTGAAATTTGCTCAGGAAAGTTCTGATTTTCTAATATGCAACCGTCACACCCTGCGTGCTTCCCTCCCCGCCCTCGCACCGCGTCTTTAGCTTTATTATCAAATTGCCCAATTGTCATGTAGCAATATAATAATGACCGCGCAATGTGATAAATATTGAAGTTAAGATAGTAATTAATCACTTGGTCCAATAGAGCTAGACATTATTCATAATGCTCGAACATTATTTATAATGCCCGCATTAATCATCCGGTCCATAACATATACATGCAGCAACGCAGGAACGAATCAGGAGTGACGTCTATGACGCGATGGCGCGGCGAGCCAATCACTTTAAACTCCCCGCCCCCGCGTCTCACTTCGTACCACTAAAGAGACCGAATATTTGACTTATGCGCAACTTGAAGCCAGCGTTCAAGATCCGTGACGGACGGCAATTGTACAAAGCGCGCTCGAGCAACGCACACATAGACACCGCTCACGGACACGATGTTTCGGTCGCGTCTCGGATCACTCGTCGAACAGTTGCGGCTCAAACGCTCATTAGAGTGCGTCCACCGAGCGTAGGTATAAAAAGTGAAGTACATACATACATGAGATTGTCTTCTGTACCTATTTTGTGCCCTGGCCTCGTAGTGTCAGTCAGTAGTTCCAGCTGTATGTTGTATGTCAGTCAGACAGTTTCTCCTCTTGTACTAATCATTATCATCATTTCAGCCGATACACGTCCACTGTTGGACATAGGCCTCCCCCAAGCGTCGCCACATCGACCGTTCCTGTGCGTCCCGCATCCATCGGTTTCCCGCTACCTTCACCAGGCCATCGGTCCACCTTGTAGGAGGCCTTCCAACGCTGCGTCTTCCAGTACGCGGTCGCCACTCCAAAACCTTTCGGTCCCAACGGCCATCTGTTCTGCGAGCAATGTGCCCTGCCCATTGCCACTTAAGTTTGGCAATTCTTTGTGCTATGTCGGCAACCTTAGTTTTCCTGCGGATATCTTCATAGAGATCTTTCAACACAACAGCTGTAATCCATTTAAAAACGAATCTTGATTGACTGATGGCACAGTGGTTTAGCTACGCGATTAGTTGCTACGCTGAGTGTTGCGGGTTCGATTCCCGTGTGGAACAAACATTTGAATGGCCACAGATAATTGTTCCGTATCAGGGTGTCTTGCATATTTGAGTTGATATAAAGTTAGTTGTAAATCAAACAACAAGTCTAGTTAATAAAATTTATTATTATTAAAAATTACAATACCGCTCTATACACAATAGAACTGAGCGCAATTATAAAAAGAAAATCCGATTTATAGATGGCAGCACCATCGCTTGACTTCGATCTAGGGACAAGACTTAAATATTTTTGTAAAAAAAAGCATTTTTATTTTTGTACGGAATGCGCTCAGCATTTCCCTTAATTATAGTTTAAAAATATAATTAATGGCACCTTGTTAGTTTCAGCTTGATTGAGTACAGACATAAACTATTTATTTATCCACTTGGAGTTGATTTTTTAATAACCGGATTTTTAACTAAAGGACCTATTACACTGCGCCGACTCGTACTATTTTTCATTCATAGAAAGACAGTCTAACCCTTATTACACCGTAGTGTAATAAGGGTTAGACAGTCTAGTCTATGGTTCGACGTATCGCGTACGATACGTCGAACCATAGACTAGACTGTCTTTCTATGAATGAAAAATAGTATGATCGCACGCGATATTCAGCGCAGTGTAATAGGTCCTTTCAGCATAAAATAAATGGCGGTTCGACCACAGATTATCGAAACCTGTCAAACCCGCCATTTTTATTCTTTGAATTGGAAAATCTCTTTTTTTTATAAATTAATTAATCATATTTGACGAAGTGATGTTTTATTTATTTCTATATATTATTTATCTCTGAGATTCGTTGAAGTATTTGTTTCTGCAAGCTCTAATACACTTTCTAAAGAGAAGCGTACAGATACTTACACCTTACTTTACTTAATATTTTATTATAAATAAAAACATGGTTCCAATATACAGCTGTTAAAACTTAATTTATCTCAAGAAATGACTTTCAAAACATAGTATAACCTTGACCAAAGTCAAGGTGAATTTACATAATATTGTGTTTTTCCGTTATAGCATCACCAAAGAGAGCTTTATATGATAATGACCTTGAATTAATTTTAAATTTTTTAAACAAGGTCAATTAAATATTGTAACAGTTTCAATAGCTGTCAAAACTCGTTAAAATTACGTACAAAACTTAACACTATAATATCAACATTAACCATAGACATACCCAGAATCATAACAAGTTTAGCAAAAAAAAAAAGGCCAGTTTTTTTTCAGGTGAGAAATCATCTTATGACTTCTCGCGCTGTAGGGCGGAGCGAGAGGGCGTGCCAGACTTTTACTGACTCTTTCGTGGGCTTTCCCACTCCCTATGTTCCTTCTCTGCCTTCGTTCTAGAGCTGGTTCTCTTTCGCACAACCCATAGATGGCCACTAATGGCCTAACTGTTATGAAATAATTCTAGGAAATAAAAAGGGTATGTACTTGGTTCTTCAAATTAAAAAGTTGCGTGACTTTTGAAAAAAATAGTCATAAACATGTAATATCAACATTGACCATAGACCCAACTACTAAGGGTGAGTTGCACCATTTAACTATAACGATAACAAAGCCGTTAACAGTTGTCAAATCGTCGAATTGACCAATAGGCGGCCGTTTCACGGCTGGTTATGGTTTGGTTATCGTTATATTTAAATGGTGCAACTCACCCTAAGTCTGGTTTAGTTTACCAAAAAAAAAAAATGGCCATTGGAATAGATTCCGGGTACGTCTATGAAATTTTTTCTTGCCATTGTGTCTACATGATCACGCAAGGCATAGCGCAGCAGAGCGGTAAGCAGATGGGGATGGCTGTCTTCTTCTCAGAGTGACTCTCCTTGCTCCGGGAGCCAGACTCGTACTCGTACATGCCGCGACTTGCCGCGTAACTGCCGCCGCCTTGCGCCATTGCCTGTGAACAAAGACATGCAGGATTATTAAATAAAAAATGCTCATGATAGAAGCTCCAGATGGCTTGGATGTTTTGGCCAGAACCTAGAATTGATCACTTCACGATTGAACTTTTTTTTTATGATGTGAAAAATCATTCAATGACAACCCCCGCTCTTTGGCGGAGCGGGAGATAGTGTCAGACTCTTACTGACTAAAAGCCCACCCCGTTCCTTCAAGCCTTCAAACCGGGGCTCGAGTTCCCTTTCGGATAACCCTGACCCCAGTAGGCTTTGACCCGGCTGGGCCCTGCTGTTGCTGACAATTCCTTGAGGGGGGGGCGGGAACAGTGCGCGCCATCGACGACTGGGCTTGGTCCGGACAGTTACCGGACGGCCGGACAGCGAGCTACCCGTTGCTCACTGTCCGCAAGCCTGCGCCTAATTATCATTATAGGATTTCAATGACAATAAAAGGTCTTTAAGAAGGAGACCAAACGAAGATTGAAATATCATCAAACTTTAACGTTAGAAACGATCTGGCCATTTCACTTGGCCATATCATAAAGTGGTCCATTCCTAAGATCTGACCACGACATGGATATATTGTTGGCCAACATATCCATGTCGTGGTAGAAGGAGGAAGAAGTGTGAAGGGCGTGTGTCCGGGCGGGTAGTACACGTTGTGTTGATGGGCTGCTCATAACATATAGAAGCTACTCACACTGCTGGCCTGGTAGCCGCCGCCCTCCTTCTTCTGTCCGGGCGTGTGTCCGGGCGGGTAGTACACGTTGTGTTGATGGGCTTCTCATAACATATAGAAGCTACTCACACTGCTGGCCTGGTAGCCGCCGCCCTCCTTCTTCTGGAAGGGTGTGTGTCCGGGCGGGTAGTACACGGCGGGTCCGGCCACGTTGCGGCTGTTGGCCACGAGCGGGGTCTTCGCCGGCGGGCTGGGGGCGGAGTCCCGCGTGTCCTTGTTGAGGGAGGAGCTCTGCGTGGAGCTCTCGTGGGTCACGTGGACGTTGCGCCGGACTACGCCGTCCGGTTGCGTCGGGAAACGCTGAGGAAGAAATAAAATATAATTTGTTTTTTTATTCTGAAACTTGGTGTCCCGGCGGACTTCGTGCCACTCTGTCTTTGCTCGTTCGACTTGGTCAATGAATTTAGTGGTAACTGGTAGCTAAATTCAATTTTGATTGGAATTCTAGGAATGAGAACTTCCTCATCTTTTAATTGTCTCTTCAATGTCGTCATAATGACAGGTCGTACGTCTTACATTCCGTGACTTTCACCAGGTGCTCGCTATACCGCGTGTGAGGTCGCGTTAACGCTGCATCTTCCGGACACTTAAGTTTAACGATTCTTCGAGCTGTGTCGGTAACCTAGGTTCTCCTTCTTCATTTCTAATGCGATCACGCAAGAATACTCCAAGCATAATATGGACATGATTTAAATACTTACAGCTTCAGGGAAGTCGGCCATCAGGTCATCAAGTTTCTTGGGCGGCTGCTGCGTTCCTGCCGAAGGAGTTGAGGGGCGCGGGAAGGGGCCCGGCGAGGGGGAGGGGGCGGGGTGTAGCGAGTGGGGGGGCAGAGGCGAGGGGGAGGGGTAGCGCTGCGTCGAGTTTTGCGAAGAGTAGCTCGTCTCCGTGAATTTGTATGATGATGGACCCTGTTGAAGATAGTGTGTGATGAAAAATAGATCTTTTTATCGCCTCCGTCGGATATATTCGACAAACATTCTCGCGTTAATTCCTCCGGGTTCTCACATCCACGACCGAATACTCCATCTCGTCAGCTCTTCTGTCACCTATGGGGATTGAAGAACTAAACGAGATGGAGTATCCAAACGCAAATACACGACCCACACGATATAAAACTGCACCAATTTTAAATCTCAATATCCTGGTATCCAATGATATTATATTAAAGCGGGAAGATGCGTACTGTCCACGGACGCGTAGCTTCATAGACGCGTATTCGCCATTATACTTGGAGCACGCCTGCACGTGCACAAAATAGATAAGTACAGAAGACAATCTCATGTATGTACTTCACTTTTTATACCTACGCTCGGTGGACGCACACTAATGAGCGTTTGAGCCGGAACTGTTCAACGAGTGGTCCGAGACGCGACTGAGACATCGTGTCCGTGAGCGGTGTCTAGTGTTTATGTGTGCGTTGCTCGAGCGCGCTTTTCAAAATCAAAATCAAAATCAAAGCATTTATTTCAAATAGACCATTTGCAGGCACTTTTGAATAGTCAAATGTCGGTCAGTCCAAGAAAAGTGAAGCTAAATTGCACGTTCCAAAGCGTAGGTCTCTATGGAGAAGAACGTGCAAGAAACTCCATGGACACTCTTTTTAAATCATATTATGTGTTACATATAATGCTTGAAGTAATATGTAACTTACTTGTTGCTTCTATTATGTGAGCACAATTTCGATAATGAAATAAAAATGTAAAAAAATATACTAGAAACTGAATTAAGCCACTGGCAGCTAAGAGATGGCCAGTCCCATCTGACGGCACCCGTTCACGAGCATGACGCGTGCATCAGCCCCACTCAGCTCAACCATTTTAAAGGGAACTGAATGACCCAATAACACGTGCCACCAACAGCGAGACATTTGAGTGAGCATGACAAACTCTCAACTGCCATGCTCGTATGTAGATTGACTTCTGTACCTATCTATTTTGTGACGTGTACGTCTGCTCTGCCGCTTCGTCGACAGAGTTTCATAGGTTTGTATGTAAACTTCACGTAGACGTACACAAAACGTACAAAATGACTAATACGCGTCTACGAAGCTATGCGTCCGAGGACAGTAGACCCAATTTTTTTTTTCACACCCTGAAGAAAGGATAAAATAATATGGTGTACTCACGTATGGGCCATGTCCATTATGCGGCTCCGACGGTATGACCTTGGTCTCGTTGGCAGGAGCTGGGTACACCATGCGTTCATTAGTGCGATCTGAAACGTATATGGAACTGCTGAGAGCTTTCTTTTTGAGGTGGGATATACACGGCTAAATTTTGATCGTTTTAATCCCGTGGAGGGTAGTTTGTACGCAACGCCGACTACTACCTACGAGTCATTGGACTCGCTCAGCTGACGTTTTCTAAAAGAAATTAATTTCGTACATGCGTAAATTAATACGAGTTTTGAAAAAAAGGTAATTTATTTTTTAATTTTGTCTTTACAATTCGATAGTGTTTCATGTACCGGATCGACCCTCCACGGGATTAAAACGATCAAAATTTAACGGGGTATATCTTCTTAGGACTTTTCTCACTCTAGGGTAGAACGAGAGGACATGGCAGACTTTTACTGACAAACCATAATGTTCCTTGATTCTCTTGCGTTGTAGGATCACCTTTTCAGAAGTCAACCCATAGCTGTAGGCTTCGGCCCTGCTGGAGCCCTACTGTTTTGATGACATCTCTTTTAGCCGCGCGTGGAACACTACTCGCCGTCGACGACCCGGACGTTTACCGGACGGCCGGACAGTCAACTTTCGTGGACTACCCAGGAGTATTCACTGGGCTGATTTTCAATAATCGGGTTTCTTTGTCAATAATACACAGAAAATTATGTAAATTAATAATGAAACACTTACCATCGGTGGTGGCAACGGTGCGGTACTCCCGGATGGAAGAGTTGCAGTGTGAGCAGTACTGGCAGCCGCCCGGGCCGGGGGGCGCCACTAGCTTGGCGGGAGGGGGCGAACCGGCCGTTGTGCTGCAGGTTACAAAAGTTTTTTTGTTAGTTGGGGCTCGTGGAACTCGTGAGTTGAGACCGTAATAAACCTTGTCATAATCCCTTACTAACCACAAGATTTCCTAATTTTGATGAGTTTGGCAACTTTACCAACTTTATCAACATTGCCAAACTTGCCAATACTGACTCAAAACGTCTATGAAGCCTCAATATCCACAAAATTTCGTAATATTGGCGAGTTTGGCACCTTTATCAACATTATAAACTTGCCAATACCGACTCAAATCGTCTATCAAAACTCTATAGCCACAAAACTTCGTAATATTGGCGAGTTTGGCAACTTGACTAACTTTATCAAAATTGTCAAACTTTCCAATACCGACGCAAATCGTCTATCAAACTTCAATAACCACAAAGCTTCGTAATATTGACGAGTTTGATAAGTTTGGCAACTTGACTAATTTTATGAACATTGTCAAACTTGCCACACTGACTCAAATCGTCTACAAAACCTCAATAACCAATAAATTTTCCGAATTTGCCGAGTTTGGCAGCTTCATCAAGATTATCAAACAAGCTACTTACGTGGTCCTGTTGTGCTCGGAGCTGACGTAGGTGTGCTGCTCAGCATGCACGGGTATGGGCACGGTGGCCGGGTCCTGATCGGCGGGAACCTCGTATGTGTACGTTTTGACTGTAGTTGTCACTTTGTTCATTGGGGTACCGCCGCGGGATAGCTGGGGAGACAAAAATACGCTTTAATAATCCGTCTTAGACATACCTAGTTAATAATCCAGTCTTATAATGTTGCCACTGCTGGGACTCCGGCCTCTTCTCTTGGAGATGGAATGGGCCGTAATCCACAGTAGGTACAGATTGGTGGATGTCATATCTCTTTGAATTTTTTAGGCTTAGGACATGTTTCCAGTTTCCTCACGATATTTTCCTTCACCGCTTTGAGAGTAGTGGTGATGAAATAAATTAGGTACAAAGTAAAGTGCCTAGCTGGGTTTGAACCCATGATGTACTATTTATAAGTCACTAGGCCATCACTGCTCATAAGAATCCATTCTAATTTAATAAATGCGTTTTAAAGTTTTGTCGTAAAATGCTGATTCAAGAAAAGTATGATAGTTTGTCGACGCTGCAAATCGATAGAATTGCATTTTTGATAATTGACACGCACGTGTTTGGCAACTATATCACCAGTCAGAGCTCACACACACGAGCGCCATATTGCCATCGGCAGAGGTAACTACAGCCGTCGACCTATAGTGACACTTTACACACACGACAGCTGCCGCTGCACTTCGAAGTTGGAATACACACCGCTACCGTTGATACGTCAACAGCTGTCGCCCTCGTGTCGGTGGCTGCAGCCTCCGCCCTTGGCAACATGCCGCTCATGTGTGATGGTAAGTGAAAAAAAGTACTTACAGTCCCGGTAGACGGTGGCTGATGGCAGTGGTGGCACATGGGGGCCGGTACCAGCTGTGGTACTGCCGGCGAGATCTGTGATGGCACCACGCGAGATTCTGAACATAATGAGGTTTCATTAAACGCCTGGATTGATTATAATTTTGCTGTTTTGCCTTTTAATAAAGACCAGTAACACGTAAACGAAGATTGAAATATCATCAAACTTTAATGTTTAATCGATCTGGTCGGTTTTACTTCGCCATATCGTGAAGTGATCAATTTCAAAGATCTACCCACGACATATCATCATCATCATCATCACCAGCCTTTTTAATGTTCCCACTGCTGAGACTCAGGCCTCCTCTCTAGGAGAAGGAAAGGGCCGTAATCCACCACGCGGGCCCAGTGCGGGTTGGTGAATGTCACAAGTCTTCGAATTTTTGGTTCTAGGATATGCCGGTTTCCTCACGATGTTTTCCTTCACCGTTTTGAGAGCAGTGGTGATGAAATAAATTACATAAAGTAATGCGCCTGGCTAGGTTCGAACCCGCGAACTACAACTCGTAAGTCGGGGCCGTTACCATTTGGCCACCACTGCTCTTCCACGACATATATATTATATTATACTTTAAATCCAGTCTGTCTCAACTTTATTATACATACAGCTAAGGAGTGGGATTCCCTGCCGGAGTCTGTGTTTCCTGATAGCTACAACCTAGGGGTCTTTAAGTCAAGAGTGAATAGGTTACTTCTAGGCAAGCGTGCTCCATCGTCGGCCACATCATCACTTACCATCAGGTGAGACAGTGGACAAATGCGAGCCTATTTATTATAAAAAAAAATCTTTCGATATTTCGGTTCACTCAATCTTTTTACTAAAACCGAATATCCGGAGATATATGAAGGAGCTGGGTCTGTCTGATGACTACGATACTTATCAGAGAAGTGGATGGCGGCTTTAGGGAAGTCAACCCTGAGTAACTGGAAGAGGCGAGGGCAGAAGAAGACCAAAGGATAATGACAATCAAGCTCAGGGGCTATGCAGGTGGAAGACTGTACCACACAGAGAGTTCTCCACCCGCTTCTCTGGCTTCAGCTTCGAGACCCTGCAGAGGAAGATAGATAGATATATCTTACCAGTTTTCTCCTCCCTGTAGACTTCCTGGCGGAGCTCGCCAACCCTGTGAACGGTGGGGGGCGGCGGGCTGGAGCCCCACGAGGAGCTCTCCACGCGCTCCTCTCGCTTCATGGTCGAGTAGCCGCTGGAGGGCGCCTTGGCTGGAGTACTGTGGACGGCAGATGACCGAGGTTATTTTTTGACGGATTTGTGTGAAATATTCTCATAATTTGCCAATAAGTTAAAATCACAGCTACTGGGTAGGCAACAATGACTATAAGGGTGACTGGTAATTAGTGACCGATATTTAACCTTTTGAATGTCTTAAGTTACACAGTTCGACATAAGCCATTGTCTTTCTATTGTGTCTCTAATTACGGCATTTGAAGATTGATTGTACTCATGATTACTAACAACTTTCCCAAAGAAACTTTTCTTTTTACTCATTCGTTTTATGTTTTATATCAATAAAAAAAACGCGGCTTACAGTTGAAGGCGCGCGCGCGCATTTCAAACAGCTGTTTTGTTACTGAGATAAAACTAATAAAAAGAAAGAATGGAAAACTTTTTATTGGTCGGAAAAAGCGCAAACTAACATATTACAAAAATTTTCCATGACAAATAAAAGTAGTTATAAAAAAAAAGTATAATTAAAACAACACCTATTGCTTCTCTGCCATCGCTTTCCAAGACCATGGGTTTCCCTATCAGAAGTCAAGTGATGAAATAACACATAGTAATGTGCCTGGCTGAGTTTGAACCCGTGATCTATACCTCGTAGGTCGGAGCCATCACCACTGTTCACAGATTCATATGAAATGTTATAAAGCCGTTCTGCTTACCCCCTTCTGTAGTCAAAAGATGTGCTCTCGGCTGTGTCAGATGCGTAGCCGTCTGAAAGCAAATAATACTCTTCATTAACATTTCCTTGGACCATGGACTTTTTCTAATGAAAAAGAAACAGTACATGACATCATTTTATGGAAGCGGTTGCCACCACCATTTTCAAAGTAACTGTAGGTGAATTATGGTCAAATATTTCTGACAATACAGTATCAAGCGATTATTTTTCACATGCTTTAGAATTCTTCTTCTTCCACAATCACCAGCTACCAGGTCCAGGTCCAGTAGCCTTATTCACGTAAAATCAAACAAGCCAAATATCGTTGAAGTTTTATAGTCGTTCGATCGAAGTCCTATCCAAAAGCGGTTTTCACGATCTATCGACTTATTTCCAGTTACATTAATAAGTATTCTGCCAGGATAATGTAATACAGTTTTTTTTTTAAATCGACGAATTTCAAACAACTTTAAAATCGGTGTCGTTCAAATTCGATTGATGGATGGAATACGGAAATAGTCTAAACGACTAAATCGCTACGATATCATTACGGTTTTCATTATGTGAATCGGGCTACAGGTGGCTAAATATTGGTCGGACCAAATTTGAGTCAAATCGACATGAAGAAGAAGATGATTTAGAATTAAATTGTCATATAAAATAAAATCACCACACAGAAAAATAATAAATAAAAATATCATATTATAAAATAAATTAGTCATTGAGAAAAAGTGGTATTAAATAGTTATGTTATATTAGTCATAAGCCTCACAATCTCCTTAAACTACTTATTTCTCCTCAAAAATTCTTTGACCACTGTCCATCTACAACTCCATACCCCAAGACGTACCATGATTCTTACTTTTGTAAAGCTGCCTCTCCTGATCCTTCTGTAGATCGTCGAGGAGCGAGTCTAGCTCTTCTACATTCTGTGTCAAGTCCTTTGTGACCTTGGAACTCTTCACTTTGGAGTATCCTGGAAAAGAAGAAAGCTTGTTGAAAATACTAGAGCCAAGACCAGGGACCAAATGCCTCCTTCTCTACCCAGAGAGGGAGTGTTAGACTTTTACAGACTAAAAGCCTCCCGAGCTCCTTTCCTTTGCGTTACAAGGTCGCGGTAACCAACCCAGGACCTAATAGATCTTAATCCTAGTGTCCGTTCAGACCGAATCGCGTTAACCTACGCCTGTGCTCAAGGCTTTGTAGATTGGTCTTAAACAAATCTGGATCACCAATTTTTTATCTTCTTCGCACGCCTTTCTCCGATTCCAAAGCCGCTAGATGGCATTTTGCAGCACCAGTCCATATGTGGCTACAGTACTCCCAACATGATTGGACCTGTGCTGTGTATCAAGAAATCTTTTATAAGAATATTCCCAATTACAGAAATTGCCAATTAGAGAATTGGGCATTCTGAGAATTAAGCATTTATTGAATTTGGCATTCTGCGAATTAAGCATTTAGTGAATTGGGCATTCTGAGTATTAGGCATTTTGATAAGTAACTAGTCCTTTTGCGACTCGGTTGCCATTTTGAGAATTAGGCATTTTGCGCCCAAACCATCACGTCGGGGTCACCAGTTTAGAGGTATGCGGAAGGGCAGAAGACAAAACACCCTTCTGGTCGCGGAATCTTCCCTGTTCAACGCGGGACTTTACACTCTATTCCATACTACAAAGGATCATTACCCAACAAACATTTTAGCTGTATAAGTAAGAGTTACGCGACTCGAAGTACTTTAAATATCGTATAGAAGTATTTTAATCGTGTAATATGGCTTAGTACCCCTTATCTTTATACAACCTGTAGTCGTATACAGACATCGTATAAACTTCTATACGACTTTTTTATGACTGATTCACAATTTTCAGTAGATTAGAGTAGTACGCTTATGATGTACAATGCCCTTCACACAGCCAGAGACAGAAACAAATGGAGGAATATCATAAAGGTTAAAGTGATGAAGCAGGGAGGTCACGACCCTCAGCATTGAGGAATACGACGCAAGGAGGAGGAGTACGCTTATGGTTGGTAATACCTGGTGTGGATGCTGCAGAAGACTCATAGTTATAAGTCCGCGTGCCCGCAGTGATGGCAGGCAGATCCCTCTCATCCCTCTCGTAGTAATAAGAGCTGGACTCGGAAGACTTTGGAGTAGACCGGGGTGGGATTGTGTACTCCTGGAAATAAAAAGAACAAAGTTTTTAAATACAATTGTTGTTTCTGTTTTGGCGTGAACACGTTTTTGAAATTACTTCCACAGTGCGATTAATTGTGGTGTGGGAGGCAGTTCAAAAACGAATGATAACAAAATCAGGGGATACAGTTTGGTGTTGTAGCTACGTGTCTGTCATATACATCTATACAGATACATATAAATAAAATTGGAGTGTCTGTTTGTAATATTGAAATAACCGGTTTTTACTATATGCATATGAATATATATATATAAACGGTACATACACCAATTTTTTTTTTTAATTTTTGTCTGTCTGTTTGTTCCGGCTAATCTCTGAAATGACTGGACCGATTTTGACGGGACTTTTATTGGCAGGTAGCTGATGTAATAAGGAGAAACTTAGGCTACTTTTTTTTTTTTTTAGAAAAAAAATCAAAATCCTGTAGTTCACACGAACGAAGTCGCGGGCACAGCTAGTCCAACATATGTATAATTACATCACTAGATAGCTAAAGTATCAAACAATTCGGTATGCTAAGTGAGGACTGTGATGCATTGCGTGCGGTGGCTATCCACTGAACAGGGGACAACTTCAAATGGATAGGTTTCACTAATTAAACTTTTGACGCCCAATAACCATTGGGCATACAAATAGGATGATGAAAGCAGAGATGCAGGATCCTGGTGCTATGATGCTACTTACATCCACAACCCAATAGTGTTAGGACGTCTTGTACTAGTTGTGACAAGCTAAATAATAAGTCAACCCAAAGGTCTGGAGAAGGCAATTGGGCATACAGATTGGATTTGAGAGCAGAGATGGGGGAGCCTGGTGTTATGACGCTACTTGGATCCAGAAGCCATTAGCATTAGGACGTCTTGTACTAGTTATTACAGGCTAAATAATAAGTCGACCCAAAAGATCTTAAGAAGGCAATTGGGCATACAGATTGGATGTTGAGAGTAAGAGATGCGGATCCTGGTGTTGTGATGCAACTTTTTTTTTTATTATTGATAGGCTCACGTTTGACCACCATCTCACCTGATGGTTAGCGATGATGCGGTCGACGATGGAGCACGCTTGCCTAGAAGTAGCCACTATTGACTTAAAGACCCCTAAGTTGTAGCTATCAGGAAACACAGACTCCGGCAGGGAATTCCACTCCTTGGCTTTTTCCACGCTTAGAGCATAGACCTGGGGTAGCCAGCTTTTCGTTATTCTATAGGATGTATTTTGGAGAATGTGCTATCATCTACAAAGACTTGAGTACAGGCGTAGGGTGGCCAGCCTTTCGATATTCTATCAGAGATGCATTTTGGAGAATGTGCGCGGGAACTACATGACTTGATTCTGCCATCGCCTTTCTACCATCGCACAACCCGACGTACGACAAGTGTCCACTCTTACATTGTTGATACCTCTACGGTCCGGACTAAGCGTTTCGCCCCGTTCTTTATACCGCGTACATCAAAGGATTGGAACAATTTCTCTGTTACGGTCTTCCCGTCCGTTTATAATGCGCGTGTCGTCAAGGCTAGAATGAATTAATGAATATATAGGCTCTTAATAGAATAGTGCGCCTCACCATCAATGCATCCTTGCTTACCATCAGGTGGTATCGCAGTCAAGCACTAGTTTACGTCATTTAAAAAAAAAGTTTATTGAACCCAATAGTTCCGTACGTTCTTTCTCTTAGAATGTGTCAAATAATTTACATTAAAATTCTAATATTGTAAAGCGAAAAACCAGTTTACAAATTCAAACTACAATCTCTATATTTCGGATCATAATTATGTAAAATTGGACGGAAGTATTAATTTTAATATTGACTAGTTTTAGCTTTAAAACCAGAACTCCAGAACTTATATATCCGTTAGTATAATTAGATACTATTAGCAAATCAGTGAGTAATACTGTGCTAGAAGAGAACTGATGATGTCATTCTCTTGCATTTCTGATGTTTATAACTGTTTTATCGCTGGGCGGCCATTAAAGTTGTTTTTACGATTAAAAACAAACGTCGGTTCTACATTAAAACAAGTTAATCGCTAAATTGTAAATTCCGTTTAAATCTAAAGTTTCAGTTTCTTTGACTACTAAACACATTTGAGAAGAAAGCCTTAGATACAGTAGGGGGGGACTAGGAAAAGCTGACCGTTGCCGGATTAACTGATGCTGGAGGAAATGCTTGGAATCCACTGGACAGAGCATCGGACCAACGACTCCATAATAGCCGAACTCAGGTCACCCATGAGCTTGGGCGGATCATCGCCGTGCCCTCGTGGGGGCGATCGGCGGCGGAGACCTCCCGCTCCGGGCCTTGGTTGAGGCCATGGTCCGGAGCGAGGAGGAGTGGCAGGCGGTCGCCGATTTCTGCGAAGCAGTAATGTTCGCAAAGGAGGAGGCCGAACGCATCAGGCAACGGCGTTATCGCTGCCGCCGCCGGCGCCGGGATACTGATCCCGATTTCCAGCCACCGTAGGCGCGGGCTTGCGGACAGTGAGCAATGGGTATCTCGCTGTCCGGCTGTCCGGTAACTGTCCGGACCAAGCCCAAGTCGTCGACGGCGCGCACTGTTCCCGCGCGCCTCAAGGAGTTGTCAGCAACAGCAGGGGCCCAGCCGGGTCGAAGCTTACTGGGGCCAGGGTTATCCGAAAGGGCCAAAAAGGAAAAAAAAAGGTCACCCATGAGATTTACCACCATATGCCAAAGAAGAATCTTTGGCTTCTTTGGCCACAGTGCCAGAAAGATAGGTGATAACCTGGAAAACCTGCTTCTGACAGTAAAAGTAGATGGGAAAAGACCCAGGGGCAGGAGTCCGTTACGTTGGTCAGACCCAATTCATGCTACACTGGAGACCTCAGTCTGCGACGCCATCCACATCGCCGAAGATAGGACAACATGGCGAAATATAATCCACAGGAAAGTTATTCGTCGAGGTCACGACCCTTAGCATTGAAGATAAACGACGTAATGAGAAGGTGGACAGTAGGGGACAACATGTCCCCAACATGATGTATATCGCTTAATCTATGTGACACTGTAACGTTGCCCAGCGTCCCGAAACAAGCCCGTGTAGGGACACAATGTAATACTTGATCAGCGATATTATTATGACGCACGGCTGCGCCCGTGACACATAGAGAAGGTAGTCGCAAATAAACTACAGTCGTAGACGGTCATTTCAATTAGTCTCCACCCCAATACACTAAATAGAACACGTTCAAGTATTCCCCACACCAGCAAAGTTTTGCGCTGCGCTGGCAGAAGTTAGGGGCTGTTCAAGTATTACGTAAGCAGATTTTTTGCAAATATTAACTCCCCCCTCCCCCTTGTCAGCAAAAGTAAGCAAAGCTCTCACCCCCTGCCCCCATGCTTACGTAAACATTGGTACAAGTATTTGTCAATGAGTTGGTTTCGTTATTAATTTATGAGCACTAGTTATAAGTCGACAAATAAGGAAAGGACTTGAAATAAAGGAAAAAAAAAACAAACCTCATTTAAAATTTTGACATATTAATTTAAATTAACAGTCCTGAGTCCATGATGCACGAATCCGTGACTCTAAATCTTCAACGACATTGGATGTTTGCTGGTGATGTGTATCTATCTGCTCACTTTCTTGTGATTTTGGAACATCGAGATCGTTCTCTTATAAAACTAAGAAAAAAATATACTGCTCACGTAATCACCATCTAGACCCCCCCTTCCCCCATGTCATCAAAAATAAGCAATGCTAAAACCCCCCCACCCCCCTATAGTGTTTAGGTAATAATTGTATGGCCCCTTATAGTTAGTTAATAATTGCTTCGATAAAGAAGCATTTGGTGAACTCATGTGAACTAGTTTCTATCCTCACCTCGACAGTGTGCAGATCCTTTCTGTCGTACTTGCCGGAGGGATGCTTCTCCTCCTTGTACTCGTAGTGGTACTCCCGGGCGCCTCCTCCTCCGCTGCGGCCCAGGGAGTCCAACTTACTGCCCTTCGGAATCAGCTCCGATTTCATCATGTCTGGAAAGAGATTGATTGAGAATATTAAGATGGGTTCTTTAAGGGAGATACTCAAAAATAGCTCGCGATATTAGAATAGAACAGAAAAGAGTAGAGTAGAAGGGACCATTCAAATATTACGCATAAGAACTACAGGGGGGAGGGGGGTTTTGCTTTGCTTATTTTTGATGACACGGGGGATGGGGGATCTAGATGGTGATTACGGCAGCAGTATATATTTTTTTTTAGTTTTTTAAGAGAACGATATCAATGTTCTAAAATCACAAGAAAGTGAGCAGACCATAGAAAAATATTCTTATATCTATGGAGCAAATATCCAATGTGTTTGAAGATTTAGAGTAATGGATTCGTGTCATCATGAACTGCGGATAATTTTTTTTATTGCTTTTATATTGCAGTAATGCAGTATTTTAGTATTGTTTGACTGGCCTGTTGGTTTAGTGGTTAGTGGCCCTGACTGCTATACCGCAGGTCGTGGGTTCGATTCCCAACCAGGACAAATGTTTGTGTGATGAGCATGATCATTTGTTCTGTGTCTGGGTGTAATTTATCTATATACGTATGTATTTAGAAATATATAAGTATGTTTATCAGTTGTCTAGTACTCATAACACAAGCTCTGCTTAACTTGAGACTAGACGGCGTCGTGTGATAGTTGTGGAATATTATATTATATTATATTATATTGCAGTTCAGTATCAAGTTGTACGTTGATTAAAATATGATTGGCGGTCGTAACACGGATTTTGTTTACGGAATTATAATCATTAATACAATCTTATCATTTTCAAGTTCGTATTATCCTGATGAATGGCTATGTCGTGAAAAAGTCATTCAACAGAGTGACAATTTGAATTGCGTGAGCTATCCTGGCACTTTCTGAGAAGAACAATTTGATACTTTTAAGGGAAAACCTCCATGCCTACTATACATAGCAGCCGTAGTAAATGGTCTACGGAACTGCCTTGTTTTTTAGGTGAGAGTGAGAAATCATCAAATAACTTTTCCCGCCCCACTCTAGGTAGCGCGACGGGGAGGGCCAGACTTTTACGGAATAAAACTCACTCGTGTTCCTTCAATTGCCCTTTGCTTTCCAGGGTCTCGGTGACTCCTGCCTCCCTAAACACCCATCTGTTCGGAGGATCCTTCCTTGTCCACGGAGGTTTGCGGGATTTTACACCCTGTTCAGCATACTTCTAAAATCTAATCAGTTCAATGAACAGCTGCCAATCTTACCGAAAGCCTCATCCGTGTAGGGAACGTTGCCGCTACTGCTGGAGTACTCTTTGTACTCCTTATGCTTGCTGTACGACTTGGTCGCCATCCTGACTTCTATGTGTTAGCTGCAACAAGAGAAACGACCATTTTAATTATAAATAATTAAGGACATAGATAGATGTTTGGCGACATATTATATTCCACTAGCGAAAGTTTTTGTGTTTGTTTGTTTATTAAGTATATGATGACAAATGATGAATATGATGATGATGACGTTTATTATTTCTTCAGGCTTGAATGGCTGAACGGATTTCGACCAAAGTATAAGCGTAGATCATGTCCTGGAATTGAACATAGGATAATTTTTTTATCCCAAGACTATGTTCCTTGGGATAATTTTCTATCTCGCGTGAAGTCACTGGCAGCAGCTAACTTATTAATTTACTACACTCAATGTTAACACAGTCACAAATAAAAGGCCAATGCAGAACTGGCTTAAAGTTTATGAACGCATTACCCTGTTATGGCGCAACAATCAACTTATGACTAATAACAATAAACGACGTACGATGAGTATCCACCCATATGTTGTTAAAACCTCTACCACAAAATAGATAAGTACAGAAGTCAACCTACATACAAAGGGCGTTTGAGCAACGCACACATAGACACCGCTCACGGACACGATATCTTGGAGCGTCTCGGAGCACTCGTCGAACAGTTCCGGCTCAAACGCTCATTAATGTGCGTCCACCGAGCGTAGGTATAAAAAGTGAAGTACATACATGAGATTGTCTTCTGTATCTATCTATTTTATGCCTCTAGGGTCCGATCCAAGGTCCGGACTAGTCGAAGGACTGGGACAATCTGCCTGCTGCGGTTTTCCCGTCCGAATTATAATTTGAGTGTCTTCAAGGCAAGAGTGATAAGGCTTATAAACCAGTGCGCCTCACCATCAGAGATTGCAATAGAAGCACTAGTTTGTATCAATAAAAAAATAAAATATTGTTGTTACTAATTTACTACACTTATCTACATCAAAAAAGTCATCAATATCAATTTAGCCAAAAGAGTGCTGGGAATAGGTCTCCCCCAAATGTCTTCTATGTGTCTTAACTTCTAAAAAAAGGTAAGTTTTAGAAGCTCTGTAAAAACCTTGAATTGGCAGCGTATTGGGTATAATGTTGGGTCCTCGTCCTTGCAACTGAGAAGATGAAAGGATACAGTCAAGTCCTCAAAATTAGTCGATTGCGATACCGCTTGAACACTTAGTCAAGCTACTGTCTGGCCTACACATAGCATAGCATAATTCAGTCTTACAATGATCCCACTGCTGGGATTCAAGCTTCCTCTCTAGGAGAGGAATGGGCAGTAATCCACCACACGGGCCCAGTGCGGGCTGGTGAATGTCACATCTCTTCGAAGTTTTGGTTCTACGAGTAGGACATGCCGGTTTCCTCATGCTTTTTCCTTCACTTTTTTTGTGAGCAGTGCAGTGGTGATGAACTTACATAACTACACACAGTTCGAAGGCCTCCCACACAAGGTGGACTCATGAACTAGTGAGGGTCGGAGAAATCAGATGGATGCGAGATGCACAGACCCTTCATTATGGCGACACTCGGGGAGTCCTATGTCCAACAGTGGATGTCTTTCAATGCTCGTTGTAGCTAGGTTTGAACCCGCGACTTACAATTACAAATAACAGTTTTTAAAGTAAAATGTAGTTACTAATCAAGACCTAATAATCGTGGTCAGTTAAAGCGGCATCAAGCCATCAATACTGGTGCTACGCATTGCATAAATTAGCATAGAGTGAAGGCTAATACAACTATTGCAAATTGCAATGTGTTCTGCTATGGTTTCACAATAAATGTTATTTATATTAAGCCTTGATTCATAAGGAAATAGCATAACAACTCCATATTTTTCTTTCATACCTAAATTGAAATGTTAATTTGTACCTATTCTGTTATGCTAATTTACCCGCACTAAAATGGGTATTATTCCTAAGTCCATAAATGAATTTTATAATTCGTACTTTGAGTATTAAATCGACAAGCTATAGATCGTCTTAGTAACTTTGTACGGTTAACAAAAGTAGGAATTTCAATGCGGAAGAATCTAAGGAGATCATGCTCATAAAAAAAAATATGTTTTGCGTTCTATGTTATGCAACTTTCACAGTTATTTGAAAGTTTTGCGTTCTTTGTTAGATAACTTTCCTTGGTACCAAGTACGACTGTTGAGCGTAGGGTCCTATACGTTTCCCGGATCAGTTAATAAATTACTCTGTAGCAGCCAACTGTTTGTTACTGGTGTGACACCCCACCCCCGTGCCTCAGAAACTACGAAAAGCCAATAATGTCTCTACGCCTACGGTCATATAGGAAACAGAGAGTGCACCCGTGTTTGCGCTACGCTTATGCACTATCATATCTTCTGCGTACTTAGCTAATCTCTAATGAGATTGCAGCGCCTTATCGAAATTCGGTCGGGAAGATTATTGATTATCAAGTAAGGAGTTTTGATAAAGAATATAGATGGCTATAAAGGGAAATAAACACCAAAGAAATGAATAGATCTCTTCATTTTAAACGCACCACAACATAGGCTACTTACTATTTCATTGAAACTAATATTATTATAATTATCTGACGTCGCCTGACGGTCTTCAGTACATGCCTTGTTTGTAACACCAGCTTGTTACTTACTACTTTTCTAAACGGCACATTATCTAATCCATACTCTGAGTTCCTATCGACACAGACCGCTCCATATTAGGCGTTGAAACGTAACCTGGTCGCAGGTGCGTGGGTGCCTTTCATTTCTTAAATGTCAACCGTCTGTCTGTCTGATCGATGACAACACTGCAGCTATGAGTTGCAGGAGGTATGGGCACAAAATAGATAGGTACAGAAGTCAATCTACATACAAAGCGTGCTGCAACGCACACATAGACACCGCTCACGGACACGATATCTCGGCTCAATCGCTCGGTCGCACTCGTACAGTTCGGCGCAACGCGCTGACCCTAGCGCGATCGCCTAGCGTAGGTATAAAAAGTGACTTCTGTACCTATCTATTTTGTGGGACGGGGTAATAAGGCTGTTCGTTTAGCTATGTATACCTAAGGATGTAGGGCCCCAGCAGGGTCGAAGCCTACTGAGGCCAGGGGTTTGTTTCTGAAAGAAAAATTCGGCCCTGGTACGAAAGGCAACGAAGAAACAGGAGTGAGTTTTAGTCAGTAAAAGTTTGACACGCCCTTTCGCTCCGCCCAAGAGCGGAGGATGTCATTGGATGAATTTTTCAACTAAAAAAAAACACCTAAGGATAGTATATTGTTCCTTCTCACCGAGGCAGGTTGGTCTTGGGCACGTTGGGTCTGTGTTCATCGCACATATTTTTTAGGGTCCAGTCCTGTAGTCGGTAAAACCGTAACCCTAAGCGTCAGCGCAAGAGCAGAGCATTTTCTAAAACTACGGAAAAAATAATCTTATGAGTTTAACATACATTGCAAAATGAAAAACACGTCCACGCCATTCAGGAATTGTATAGAATTTAGGCAGTTTTAATAATTATATATACATTTTTTTTCTCTGACACATTGCTTTTGCAATATTTTTTATTTTTTTTATTTATATTTCAACTGTCTTAAATTTGTTGGTTATTTTTTTTTGTTAACATTTTATTGATAGTTGTAATTATTATATTATTACTGATTTCTTTTTTTTTTATATAGCCTCTTTTTGTAATGTGAATGTGAGAACACTGTATCCTCCACGAACTCTTAGACTACTTCCTATTACGACTTACTTTGTTTTTTACTAAGAGAATTTTTATTTATTTATTTATTTATTTATATATACTTTATTGCACATCAAGATTATTATTTTATTGTGCTTTTGTGTACAATATTTGACTGGTCTACACTGTTCTTACATAATATCTATCAATATTGTAATACCAACCACTTTAAAAAAAAAATATTTAAATAAAAATAAAAAGTTGCTGAACTGTGGACTGAACTTGTTTATTATTCTTTTCAGTTTTTATTTAAAAAATTTTTTTACGCTGTCGGGTTTTTTTATTTTTTAAATTAATTTTTTATTTTACACTTTTTAGTTACAATTATAATATCACTATTTATTCACTATATTTTAGACGTAAAATCACTATAAAGTTCAAAAAACCGACCTAGGCATTCGCCTCAGTACAAAATAAATAACAAATTTCCTGTTGTACTTTTTTTTAATATGGTCATGACATACCATTTTGAAATCATTTTGAAAAGCCCTTTCATTTGTTACCCATATTGCAGAATAAAAAAAATAAAAAATAAATTACTCTAACATATAGCATCTCACAGTCGATATGTTGTTTTTTTTTTACGTCACCTATCTAAGAACATTTGGGTTATCAAGACGAATCTAACGATATGTTAATTATAAAAATCTGTTCAGCGGTTCGGAAGATATGAGGTAATAAAGAATATTACATACATACAAACATACAAGATACGCGCGAAAAACATAACCCTTCTTGCAGCCGGGTAAAAAGAGTAACCATGGAGTTTTCTGCCGGTTCTTCTCTATAGGAAACGACCAATTTGGAACCGTGCACTAGCTTCTGACGTTTTATAAGTGCCCATGTAGGCCTATGTGAAATAAAATATTTTTGACTTTGACTTTGAGTCATTTTGTCATGTAAATACTTGGTGGGTTGATTGAAATCTCATTGAGAAAACTGTCCGTTCCGAAACTTTCATCTTAAAAAAGCAGATTATTAAATCAACTATGTACTAACTTTATTCTTTAGGAATCAAAGTATTGTCAATACCTACTATTCTACGTTTAGTTCGGATTTTTATGGTTTACTTATTAGTATAAAAATATCCACAGTTAATACATACAAACCAAATATACAAAAACCATTGCCTGCTGGCGCAATTTTTTTGGTTTGTTCCGTTTTAATACCACTTATCTAATACCACGGGTATTTGTTTGAACCCGTGTTAATTGTCTATTCCGAATGGATACCATTGCTCCAACTAATACTAAAAGAAATTCAAGGATCTAAAGTACAGTCAGCCAAAATGCTTTTTTTAGGATCTTTAATCCAAAAAAACTTATTTATTTAACAAATGTCTAGTTTAAAAATTAAATTGTGTACTGCAAACGTGCTCTAAATAACAACAAGCCACCATTTTTGTTATGCAAGTAAAGTTTTCTGTTTTCCCCCAAGATGTTGAGGGTTGATTATAGCTTCCTCCGACATATCTAAAAAAAGTGATTAGTTAGTGAAAGTTTTTGTATATTACGATCGTATAAAAATATTAGGAAACCAAAATTTTATTAGGTTTGACTTGAGTTGACTGTACTAAATTCAAGTCACTGGTATGGGTTCGTACATTAAATTAAATTATTTAAGGAGTGGTCTCCGTTCAGAATAGTTAATAAAATTGCGTTCAAACAAATACCAGTGGTATTAGATGAGTGGTATTAAAACGGAACAAATCATTTTTTTGAAGTCCTATAAGATCCTATACAATCGGAGAAAAAATATTATACCTACTTAATTGAATTGATTTCGAGATCTACCCAGTAGTATTCACCTATTTCTATTTATTTTTTCTTATTACTATAAAAAACAAAAAGGGGTCAAGAGCTAACTGTGAAGTTAGCCGTCATCCTCGTAGGTACGTTATACCTGTCTCCAGGATTTTAACCGGGTTAAACTAATTCATTTGACATTACCAGAGCGGCTCAAACTCTGGCATGGTTTATGCAAGGTTGAAGTGACCGCCAAATTAGGCCAGCTTGGCGAGCACTGGTTCC
This sequence comes from Mythimna ferrago, assembly GCA_910589285.2. Classification (NCBI taxonomy): domain Eukaryota; kingdom Metazoa; phylum Arthropoda; class Insecta; order Lepidoptera; family Noctuidae; genus Mythimna; species Mythimna ferrago. The sequence continues at coordinate 17,328,612 of OU342698.1, read as the reverse complement.
CCTCGAGGTGACGGACCCCCGGGGTACGAACGGAGGGTGAACTGTGCATGCTACGGGATGAGAAAACTTTACTTGCGCGATTCAGGAATTGTATAGAATTTAGGGAGCCATATTGCCGTGTAAATAATAGGTAGCGTGATTGACTATTTAAAAAAAAAAATGGAAAAAGAATCTGTTTCGGAACACTCTAAAAACAAGCTTAAGAACAATATTAGGTTTTTTTTTATAAATATGTAGATACTGTTCTAAGTATACATATTAATATTATCCGTTCTGGAATTTATATCTTAAAAATGTAATTTTTAATATAAAAATAAAAATCCTACTCAATTACTTTACTTCAATCTTTAGGAATCGAATAGGAATGTTTTAAGTATACTTATTAGTATTAAAAAAAAAAAAAACAAAAATATTCATCGTAAAAACAAAAATAAAAATATCCAAAAAGTATTGCATGCGCTGGGTTTCGAACTCAAGACATGAACTGTCGCTAAAGAGACAAGGACGATAAAATACCTCCGTCTCTTTCTAACAATCAAAACGTAGTGCATAGGGGTCCTTTTTGTCATTGAACATCCCTTATGTCTGGCGAAATGGGGTTTTATAGATCCCCACACTCATGTAAGTAAGGTACCCCCCTAGGCTTCAAATCTGCTAATAAAATAGTGTTACTAAAATAGTGTGTGTATATACGTGTTATTATTTATTTATTTATGTTCCTTACAACTATCATTACAGGTAAATACCTAATGCGATAGTGCGGTCTTAAAATTACTTTAATATAATATAAAACTTGAAAACAAAAAATAATCTAGAACCTACTTACCTACATCGATAGGTAAGTACTTAAAAACACAGCCCTTAAAATATACAAATATATACTTATAGCCTACTCTAATCAAACCTATAACATAAAATAAACAATAGCATTTTTAACCGACTTCTAAAAAAGGAGGAGGTTCTCAATTCGAATGTTTGTATTTTTTTTTTTTTTTTTTTTTATGTATGTTCGCGCATAACTTCGTCACTTGCCAACCGATTTGAAAAATTCTTTTTTTTGTTGGAAAGGGTATACTTCCCAAATGGTCCCATAGTCACCAAGTCGGGATCTGATGATGGAATCTTGGCGAAATCGAGGGAACTCCTCAAATATTATAAGCAACCAAATAGTTCTTTTGGTATTTTCATCAAAGACTTAAGCATTTATAGTCAAAACATGACATTTGATGAAGTGGAACTGGTAAAGAAGACCAGAAATGGCCAACGGAAGTTCATACTCAGACAGATCTCCCAATGAACATAGTTACAAATAAATGAATAGTTCTGAATAGGTATATTGAAAATGGTATCATCGAACTGATCTGATGATGATGATGGAGTCGGAAGATAGTCACCGGAACTCCGTAATTAATCAATGTATCCTAGCCGTGTTTGGGCTTATTACAATTATCATGAGATGCACTTTGGCTATAAGGTACTATCGAACTGATCTGATGATGATGATGGAGCCGGAAGGTAGACACGGGAACTTCACAATAAAACAATGTATCCTAGCAGGGTTTGAGTTAATTGGAATTGTCATGAGAAAAACGTACTCTGGCTGTAAGTGTATTGCAACTAAAAAGTGTGAAATAAAAAACTTTTTACAAAAAAAATATAACCGACTTACTAAAAAAAACACTAAAACTATCAAAATAACTTTAATTTCGGAAGTCGGTGTTAAATAACGAAGAGGCAAAACTATTATAGAAACACCGACTTCCGAAATTAAAGTTATTTTGATAGTTTTAGTGTTTTTTTTAGTAAGTCGGTTATATTTTTTTTGTAAAAAGTTTTTTTTGCGAATTCACTCGAGCTACGTGTACTTAAATAGGTATATCAATATTTACGTGAAGCTGGTTAATAATTCCAATTGCACGGGTCAATGGCGTTAAGATGGTCTATCATTGATTTCATAATTGTTAATTTTGACAAGTTTGGTAATCTACTAATATAATCGCGTCATAATGACTTTTCAAAGGTCAGTCAGTGACAATCCTTTGAAAGAAATGGCATACAATAGTTAATCTCGTACATAATGACAAATGAATGTCTGTCGTATGCGATAATCTGTTAAAATTTTGACAGTTCTTTTAGGATGAGTTGCACCATTTAACTATAGCGATAACAAAGCCGTTAACAGCTGTCAAATCTTCGAATTGACCAATAGGCGGCCGTTTCACGGCTGGTTATGGTTTGGTTATCGTTATAGTTAAGTGGTGCAACTCACCCTTAATCAGAGAGCTACTATTAGAACGTCATTTTGCAGCCATTGCTTTTAATTTGGTAAAAGACAGCGACACAGCCCGATGTTGTCATTCTACCACAACTTTAATAATGGTCTGGCTGTTGACCGATTATGATCGATCATTATGAATTAGCAGATTACGAACTTTTAGCAAAATGGCAATGGGATCGTGTTAGAATGACGAAATAAAAAAAAATAGACTTGGGGCCACTGTTCAAAAGATGAGCCACACGTAAACCGGGAAATCATAAGCGAGCTATATCCGTATGCCAAATAAAAACATAATTTTATAATAATGACGATAAAAACAAATTAAAATACTTGACTTAATTTACCTATACATAAACACGGACATAATAAATAATGAAGATAAAAAATAAATAAAATATCTGACATAATCTACCTATTTCATGACACAGAAATAATAAAATTATTTGCATCCATAATTTTATTTGAATAATTTAATAATAATGAAGACAAAAGATAAACAAAAATACCTGACATAATTTACTCATACTTAAACACAACACAATTATTATAAAGATACATACATAACTGGTACGTACATAATTACATACCCAATTAAACGATTAGATCAACAATTATATTGAATTCCGTGAATTGCTACTCAGCTTCGGGAGAGCAGTGATGGCCGAGTGGTAAAGTCCCCGACTTGCGAGTTGTAGGTCACGGTTTCAAACCCAGCCAGGCACATTACTTTGTATAATTTATTTCATCACCACTGCTCTCAAAACGGTGAAGGAAAACATCGTGAGGAAATCGACATGTCCTAGAAACAACAATTCGATATAACACCTACTAACCCGCACTTGCCCCGCGTGGTGGATTACGGCCCATTCCCTCTCCAAGAGAAGAGGCCTGAGTCCCAACAGTGGGAACATTATAAGGTTGACTATGCTACTTAGCCCTCTTCCTCTCTCCTACATTTTGCTTTGCCCTACAGGGTCCTTATTGATCTATGACAATTTCACCGTAGGCGCGGGCTTGCGGACAGCGAGCAATGGGTAACTCGCTATCCCACCGTCCGGTAACTTCCCGCGCGCCTCGAGGAGTTGTCGGCAACAGCAGGGGCCCAGCTGGGTCGAAGCCTACTGGGGCCAGGGTTAGTTTCAAAAGAGTAGCTCAGCCCCGGTATGAAGAAGGCACGAAGGAACGGGGTGGGTTTTTAGTCAGTACCTAATGCCTAAGAGTCTGACACTATCTCCCGCTCCACTCAAGAGCGGGGGTTGTCATTAGATGATTTTCCCACCATAAAAAAATCTATGACAATTTTCAACACCATATATGTAACATACGGATTGCAATAAAGTATTAAATCAGCCACAATTCAAAGTAGAATCGTACCTGTGACCTTTGCCAGTTGTACATAGGCGTATAGCTAAGTATGCATATAATTTAGAACAGCTAACTTCCAAATCTGGTATTGTATAATTGTGTCAGAGGCGGACTAGGAAATGCCAACGTGTTGACTTTAAGTTCTTAAAATGATGAATAACTAGTAAATCAATTTTTTAAAGCTTTTGCTGCATTTTTTTTTTGACTGCTCTGTTGATGCAGTGGTTGAGGGATTGACTGCTACACTGCGGGTTGCAAGTTCGATTCTCGCACTGAACAAATATTTGTATGGCCTACAGATAAGTATTTCGGGTCTGAGTGTAAAATTTTGGAAATCGGTGTTATGTATTTTTTAGTAATAAGTGGGTAGGTATTATTCGTTCAATCAAACATTTAGTTCGACACACTGCGCAAAGAGGTGCACGGTCGATCCCCATACAAAGCATTTATTTTTGTATTTTTTGTTGCGTCCATACGCACTAAGCGACCTAGATTATTGTAATAAACAATCCAAGATTTATAACATAGGTATTTTACGATTTTTTTTTATAAAAAAAAAACTTTCCGTTCGCATTTCGTTCGAATTAATCCTACATCGCGCAAGCAACATTTTCGCGCGTTTTAGTATATGAATAAAACTTTTAACATGCTAATTAAGGGTCCGATATCCTCGAGGGAAACCAGTACCCGCCATGCTGGCCTAAAATGGCGGACATTCAGATGTACTCCCGAAAGGGCAGTAGAGTCCGTCACTAGTTGACAGTCCGATATGAGCTTCTCTGGAAGTTTAACCACAGATTATCCTCTCTTAGCAAATTACCACCTCTGAGGAACACACCTGACTCGTTCAGGTCGACCCTTATTTTGTAAAAGCTTTATGTTGTGAACGCACCCACGACACTCGGCTCCTGGAGTCCTGGCAGTTCCGACGTGTGGTACTAGTGCCCGATTTAAGCAATAGGCATCATATAGGCAGTTGCCTATGGCCCGCCACCAAACCACAAAAAAAAAGAATTAAATCGATAAAGGATCGTTAGAAACAAAAAAATATTGAGTTTTGTTACAAATAGACGAAAAACTTATTTTTTTCTTTCAGCGGAAAAAGTAAAAATAAAAATCTGCGAGATCAAGCAGCACGAAATATGAACACAAGTACAATTACCAAGCGCTCGCTTCAAGTTGCGTAGAAATCAAATATTCGGTCTCTTTAGTGGTGCGAAGTGAGACGCGGGGGCGCGGAGTGTCAGTGATTGGCTCGCCGCGCCATTGTGTCATAGACGTCACTCGTGATTCGTTCCCTGCATTTGCTGCATGTATCTAACAACGACGACGATTGGCTCGCCAATGTATGGAATGCACAAAGCGATCCCCACTCTGACGCCGAGCGCTCAATATTCGTGCCGGTAGTTGTATGTTATTGCTATTATACTCGTAAATTATATCATCACCAGCCTTTTTAATGTTCCCACTGTTGGGACTCAAGCCTCCTCTTTATGAGAGGGAGTGGGCCGTAATCCACCCCGCGGGCCCAGTGCGTGTTGGTGAATGTCACATGTCTTCGAATTTTTGGTTCTAGGACCTCTCGATGTTTTCCTTCACCGTTTTGGGAGCAGTGGTGATGAAATAAATTACACAAAGTAATGCGCCTGGCTGGGTTCGAACTCGCGACCTACAAGTCGTAAGTCGGGGCCGTTACCACTCGGCCACCACCGCTATATATTATATATTCAATTATAAATTCGTTAATCATAATAATAATATATTGTTTAACATTTCATCTAAATCTATCGATTTTAGTACAAAGTTGAAGGCACTTAGTATTCCAACACCATCCAGCAACAGGGTGCTACAATTCTAGCGACATGTGTCACTATGCGCATGCGCTGCATATTTATTACATATCACTGCATATTGATATGCGCCTCGGTTCATGATTGACATAGTGTTCCGGTGTACTTTGGGTAACAAGCCAGGTGCATCTGATAAGATTGTTTGTAAATGGCAACATTGTGTTGACGCCATTTACTTATATTTTTTGAGGTGGGTAGTTGTCAAAAACTTCTCCCACACTCTAACATGGAGCGAGAGGACGTGTCAGAATTGTACTAAATAGAGTCTGACTAAAAATTCAAACGATTTGGTTAATTATTAGGGTAAAATGAAATCTGATGTAGTCAACACTGGTTCAATTATCAAGCTTGATTAAGAGGTCTTGATCATTGACACATTCTTCTTCTTCCTGCCCTTATCCCATATTACTTGGGGTCGGCGCAACACGTTTTCTTCTTCCATTCTGTCCTGTCACCCGTCAAACTATCACTAACTCCCTTTTCTTTCATATCACTTCTCACACAATCCATCAATCTTTTTTTCGGCCTTCCTCTCCCTCTCCATCCATCTACATGTATACTCAGAACTCTTTTAGTAATATGCGCTTCATCCCTCCTCTTCACATGACCATACCAAGACAACCGATTACCTTTCAACTTTTCAGTCACTGACACATAAGGTTCTTCTATTAATAGAGAGATGGTGTGTGTGTGTGTGTTACCTTATAAAAAGTATCGAATACAAGTATTTTAAATATTATACAAAAGTCCCAAGTCGTTTCACTTTTTATACAGAATATAAAACCCGTCTATGTTCTTTCTTTACCCTTTGCTGGCCCTTTCAGAAGTTAACCCATGGCCACAGTAGGCTTTGGCCCTGTTTGGCCCCTCCCCTAAGGGTTAGCTGGCGTATCTTTGAGGCGCGCGTGGAACACTACATATGTGCCGTCCATGACTCGGGCTCGCTCCGGACGGTTACCGAACAGCCGGAAGTCGAGCTACCTATTGCTCGTCGTACGCAAACCCTGAAAAAAAAAAAACTGCGTACGAAGACAGACTGATTTCTAATTAATCAGAAACAATTTTTAGTTCGTGCTTCTAATATAAATACTGTATGCTTGTTAATGACGTGATGTTCCTAAAAGGGTGATGTACCGGTACCAGGCCGCCTAGTCATAGCCCTGAGATGAGTAACACGATGATGACATGTCATTGAGATGACAAAGAGACGGTACTTGGAAGGGCATGATCTGACACTTTGAAGGGCAACATAAGGGACTATCGTAGCATGAATAATTTTGATGAAATCATCTTCTGAACGATTATAAATTGTAAACAATGAAAACAACAAAGTCTTATACTGGCATGTTGGTTAGTGGCCCTGACTGTTGTGGAGTTCGTCGGTTCGATTCTCAACCAGGATAAATGTTTATGTGATGAGCACGATTTTTTTTTTTTATTGTTGATAGGTTCGCGCTTGACCGCTATCTCACCTGATGGAAAGCGACGATGCGGTCGACGATGGAACGCGCTTACCTAAAAGAAACCTATTCACTCTCGACTTAAAGATTCCCGGGTTGTAGCTATCAGGAAACACAGACTCCGGCAAGGAATTCCACTCCCTAGCTGCACGCACAATGAATGTGTTCCCAAAACGTTTTGTGCGTGTTGGTGGGATATCCACCATATACCGTACGTCTGGTAGTCCGGTGATGAAACGGGCTAGGCGGAATTAGGTTATGCAATTCCGACGCACACTCCCCGAAATGCAACCGGTAGAAAACCGACAGGCTAGCAACTCTGCGTCGATGCTCAAGACTTTGAAGCCTCGACTCGACGAGTGTATCATCGCCAATTATCCTTCTGGCTCGCGTCTCAATTGCTTCAAGTGCATCAAGCTGGTATCGGGCAGATCCGTCCCAAAGATGAGAGCAATACTCCACTTCTGTGTCTGGTGGTTAAAATGCCTAAAACTGTTCTTTAAAAAAAATCCATAGACGAGCGTTGTCACACTGTCAAGTTGTAACTATCTGAGACGCCTTTCTTTTGTTACAAATTTTAATAACGTAACAGAAATAGTCCGAAGAACTAATGTTTCTCCTCCATCAACACGACAGACAACCATTCAAAAAAACATAAAATAACTAGGCCCATCTATTTTAAACCCAATTAACGTTCAACGTAGATAATTAACCGAAATTAGGGCATTTCCAACCGCGCGTTCTTGTTATACCCTTTTGATGTGTTCGACTACTTATAACCTTCTATTTTAGTTTATAGTTTGATTCAAACTTAGTGGCAGCTGTGTAGTTATACTAGTTTGGAGGTAGGCGGAACAGAGAGTAAAGTCCCGCAAACCTCAGTTGAAAAGGGAGGATCGTCCAACCAGACGGGTATTATGGTCTGGTGTGCAACTGTCCAATAGATAATTTCGTTTTTTCTTCGTCGTTCTTATGAGGCACCATAGATGTCGCTACTCTAGTTATACAGAATCCAGTCCTCGCTCCCACTGTCACATGAATTTGATACTAAGGAGGTACTCATGTAAGTATGTACTTCACTTTTCATACGGTCTACGATCGGCGATCGCGCTAAAGTCAGCGTGTGTCGCCGAATTGTCAGAGTGCGTCCAGGCGCGGTGATAAATGCCTACCTAATCTAAATTGTGAAAATATTACATGGCCACAAAATCATCTCCACTTTCTCGGCGCGGGGCCTTTTCTGTTTTACGTTAAAACAAACCATCAAAATACAAGCAAATATCTACTTTCCTCTCTGAAATAACTGGTAGCCTAAAAAACGTTAATTCACTGTTTCATGTTGAATTTAAACAACCGTTCACTGAGCCGTTAGAATAAGGTTTTCTTTGTTGGTCCATTTTTCCACAAAAAAGTTTACAGACGCGTATTTCGAACGGATAGCACTCGAGCTCGCATTGAGCTGATTTGAGCCGAGATATCGTGTCCGTAAGCAGTGCCTATGTGTGCATTGCTCGAGCGTGCTTTATTATGTAGATTGACTTTTGTACCTACATAATTATCTATTTTGTGGTCCAGTAGCGAGCCGCCACAAAGTTTGGCTCCAGCTATACCAAGTGTTTGAACTGGATTGGTAAACTGCGCTAGGTATTGTATATGAAAATCAACTTTACTGTTTAAGACTTAAGGTGTAATTTTGTGCAGCAGTTTCTAATTATGAATTTTAGTGGTTTGGAAGTGTGAAAAATTGACTGACATGAGTTCATCGGATGCTTGTGTTGGCTAGTCAATATTTTGACAATAGAATGTGTTCAACATTGGTTTCTTCGCATTCATTAGATACCAGTCCGTCTGGAATAGTACATTTTGATACAAGTGCAGCCCTCGGCTCCATAACATACTCGCCTACGGCTTGAGCGAATTCCGCCTCGGTCGCAATGACAAATTTGCACGTGTATCAAACGACTTTATTATTATTAATACACTTACGAAGAAATGAATAAACGGGGAAGAAATAATAAAATGTTTTTCTGCACTAGTGCGGAAAACAGTATTGCGTGCATAAAAGCGGTGGGATCAGAGCGGGTTTTCGAGTAATGTATTTATTTATTTTTTTAAGAAAAGGTTATTGGCAATATTAAGTCATGGTCTTTTGCTTCAAATACTCTGTCCCGCTGTGAATGGAGCTAGAGGACGTGTCAGATTTTTTTCTGACTAAAACCCACGCGTGATCTGACATTTATGTACTTTAGAGCACCTCGACGCGGACAAGTTAGGTTAGAAGGCTAAGGTAGGAGGAAGCGAAGTGAAGCTCCCAGCTTAGCCTTAGTGCTTATTTTTAGGGTTCCGTACCTACCTCAAGAGGAAAAACGGATCCCTTATAGAATCACTATTCTATAAGGGATCCGTTTTTCCTCCGTCCGTCCGTCCGTCTGTCTGTCTGTCTGACAAGATTATTTATCTCGGGGACGCGTGGAGGTATCGAGTTGAAATTAAAACCATATACTCAGGCCTGCGGACTCTTGAAGCAGTAAAAAAAAAAAAAACTTTAGAGAAAAAAAGATACTTCGTTTTATGTGGCAAAAAACGCAAATAACTAACATTTCGACACTCTCAAAGTCTCAAGGAAGTCAAAATTCATAGGATACTTCCCGTTGGCCCAGAATCCTGGAATTTGGCATAAAGCAAGGTCTTATAGCACAAGAATAGGAAAAAATCTGAAAACTGTAAATTTTTTGTTACGTCACAATTATTTTTTTTGCGTTTCGGAAAAATCTTCCGAGACACAATTCTGGAATTGATCTAGTACCTACGGAACCGTCAGAACGGGAATCCAACTCGCACTTGCCTTTTACAGTTATCAGATTTATCACTTTATAAATCTGATAACTGTAAAGTCACAATTTTGATTTTTGCGATTCGGAAAAATCTTCCGAGACTCCAATCCGAATTTTTTTTTTATTATTGATAGACTTGGTTTTGACCACCATCTCACCTGAAGGTAAACGATGATGTGGTCTCGGCGATGGAAGTTTAAACTATTTAACTATTTCGAACAATTCCGCTTCCCGCAGCCCTAGCAGGCATCGGTCCTAGCGTGTATATTAGGATCAAATAAACAGTTCTCAACAAATAATATACAGCTACCTACATAATAAAGTCCAGGTACCGTTTCACCATGTGGGAGTTACCGGTATTATCAATATAACCCATGGTATTTATTAGCTCATAAATATTTCAGTAAGCACAAAATCCATGAATGTCATTGTACAAAAATGCGTTACAAATAAGGCTCGTCGTAAACGAGTAGGCGTCGCAGGTTGCGTCACCCATTCACTGCGGACAACTACCCACGGAACACGTAGTCGATTATTATACATATAGTAGTAGCGATATAAATATAGGCTTTCGTACTGTAAAGGTGGGTTTACGCTAAGAGCCCTCGCACATAGAGACACTAGTGGCGACCACATTAGAACGACTAGTGGCCGCGACAAGTTGCGGACACGTTTCTCCATACATTTTGTATAGCATTGGCGCACACCGAGCGTTTCAGTGGCCGCGTCCGAGCCACAAGCTGCGGAAGTCGACCGCGCTCGTCACTTGTGGCCGCGTTTTGTCGTTCGATAAATAATGCCGATGAATTGGACATCGTTGGTTCTCTGCGACGTTTTAGTATAATAAGCAACAATAACGACTGAACCACTGGTGGTCGCGTTTAGTAGCGGCGACTGGTGGCCATAATGTGCGGGGACTCTAAGTCGTCATGCGTATCATGCAACGCAACGTTCGTTCGTTGACGTGACATTTAGGTAGTAGTCGGCGTTGCGTACAAACTACCTACAGGTCATTGGACTCGCTCAGCTGACGTTATCTTAAAGAAATTAATTTCGTACCTACGTGCGTAAATTAATACGAGTTTTAAAAAAAAGGTACTTTATTTTTCAATTTTATCTTTACAAATCGATAGTATTTACCGGATAGACCCTCCACGGACTCCACGGGATTAAAACGATCAAAATTTAGCTGTGTATAACTGTTTATGATGTTTACAATTTGGTATTGTAGACATATTGTGACGTATTGTATAAGAATACTAATAATTTTATGCGTACCTATTTAACTTCAAAAGCTACCAACTAAGCTGTCTTAACGTGACAGGAATCAGAAGTACTTGATAGGTCCATAAAGTTTAAAGCCATTTGTTTTAGGGTACCGTACCTCAAAAGGAAAAAACGGAACTCTGTCGACTCTTAAAGCTGTAAAAATGAAACTTGTAAGTTAACGAGAAAAAAAGATAGGTAGGTACTTCAGCTACTTTATGTGGCAGAAACATCGATGACCGATGAAAGAACGAAAAAAAAAAAGTTCTTTCATCGGTCATCGATGGGCAGAAAACGCACATTTCGACACTTTCGAGGAAATCCTAGGATATTTCCCGTTGACCCCGAAATCCTGAAAGGCATAAAGCAAGGTCTAGGCACAAGAATAGGAAAAAATCTGAAAACTGTAAATTTTTTGTTACGTCACAATTATTTTTTTTGCGTTTCGGAAAAACCTTCCAAGACACCATTCTAGAATTGATCTAGTACCTACGGAACGCTCAGAACGAGAGTCCGACTCGCACATGCCCAGTTTTTTTTAATACTTACGTGTGAGTATAGTCTATGTGATTTGAATCACGTAGCTGTATACTTGTTTAGGTACAAAATGCTCTTGGAATAGGAAAAATTATAAGTCAAGCCACACATTTCTCGTAGATGATCAAACTTTTCATTTTAGGTACCTATAACTAAGCAATGGGAAAATGAGATAGCGCTAACAATGTCGGCGACCTTGAACCTTATTTACCTACATATACATCTAAGTAAGTATAAAAACACAATAAAACACTGTATTATACAGTAAGTAATTTTTATCACCTTCAAAATTTTTTTTTGAGTAAGTATTAGTTTTCATTCAAACATTCCATTTTTGAAATAAAAAAGGTACTTATGTAGGTAAAATTTAAAAAAAAAAAATGACAGACTTTCCGTAATTTCAAATTTGCATGGTAACCTAGCAAAACGAGCGAGCGAGAGGTGATGCAGAAAGAGATAGGTAGGAACCTAGATAAATATTGTCTATAACCGAATATCATCATAATATGTGGGAAATATGCTCCAACTACAAATGAGCGTGGTATTACGTTTGTATGGAAATTCATCCGTCGCCGGCGCCTTAACAAAAGGTCAATGTACTTTATTCCACGATTATCTGGCAACTTGTATTATTACATTAAGACATGTCTTTTGCAAGTTGACGATCCTGCCAGTGAAAGTATGAAGGAAAAAATTGCAATTTGTGTTTTGATAACGAATCGATAACACGATGTTTGGTGGTGGGGCTTAGACGCGTGCGCCGTGAAGCGATGTTTGTGCATAGGTGTATTTGTATGTGTGTGTACGCAGCGCATAGTGTGTCTACAAGCGTTGTCATCTTTTGGATAAGTCTCTGATACCTTATCTCAATTTTTTTGTATTATGTGATACTAAAAGAAAAAATACGAATTTCATTACTTTTCTTAAAGATTAAAATGTTTCAGTTTGGAAGGTGATAAAAATTACTTGCTGTATAATTCCATGTTATTATCATTATGTAACCAAGAGTAATTTCTCTTAGATACATAATAATAATACATTAGGTAAGTACTGCTATTATCTGATAAACACATTCTTCATATTGATTTTTACATAGGTAGGTGCGTTGTTTATGTCAAAATAATAAAATAAAATATTCATATTGGTAGGTTTTTGTCTTTATGAAATGCCGTTGTTCTACTGTTGTCGTTGCCGCTGATCGCCATCACGAGGACACAGTAGTCCTCCGCCCAAGCGGGAACACCTTCACCGTTTGCTCCGGGCGGTCTATCTATACAATGGTAACCAAATCTGGATCACTAATTATCCTTTTCGCATGCCTTCCCACGCCTTCCCACTGAGTCCGAAGCTACTAGTTTGGGAATATGCCTTCCCAACTCTATTTGGATTTGTCGGACGATGAGGGAAGCAGGTAAATAATAATAATAATAACACCTTAGGAGGCTCTCGTTAGGCGACTGGATTAAGGGCTTGATTCAGAAAGCGGTACTCCTGGACACGGCTCGTATAGTTAGGAGGATCCTTTCTCTGGAGCCCTGACCGCCGGTGGCTTGGACCCTGTTCCCGATACCGGTGGGACACTATTTTTTATATGTATCTTTATATGTTTTTTTTTTTTTTAATTAAATATTTAAAAACATAATTTATATGTTAAGTTAGATGAATAAACGAATAATAATAATAATAATTTATTTGCGTCATGATTTACATTTTACATTAAATACATAGTAGTACATATAGTTTAAATTGAATATACAACAATGTGGTGACACCAGCACCCTTACTAAGTTGCCAAGACAACTTGTATTAAAGATGCTGGGCCCAACCCTTTATTGGATGTAAAAAGAAATAAGCGACCAGACAGATTACAACTTATATATTGTACGTGATGAAAATCTCTCAATTATATTCAACATCAAGAACATCAACATGACGTGGTCTCATGGGAAAAAAGTGGGGATATGGAAATAGTTAGTATTTTGCTGCACCAGCCCATATGGCTGCAGTAAAAAGTAGAAACTGTCCCAGTGTGAAGTACTGCCGAACCTTTGCAAGAACGCTGAGTTTTCTAGCAGCTACCTTGGCTTTGGACTCGATGAACCGCCCAAAGTTCAGGTCTAAAGAAATTTCAACTAGGTACCTACCAAGAGCTAAAGGCGGTCTGTGCACTCCAGGGATACATTCCAGAAGGCAGGAGCCAAGATGCCCCTTTTAACCTTATTTTTAGCGTAAGTCTTGAGCACAGGCGAAAGGTAGCCAGCCTTTCGGTGTTTTACTGGATGCACCTTGGAGAGTGTGCGCAGGAATTACATGACTTGATTCCACCATCCCACTTCTACCATCGGACAAGTCCACGGGCGGCGAGTATCCAACTATCCACCCTTACTATTGTTGAAACCGCTACGGTCCGGACCAAGCGTTTCGCCTCGTCGTTTATACCACGTACATCGAGGGACTGGAACAATTCGCCTGCTGCGGTCTTCCCGTCCGTTTATAATTTAGGTGTCTTTAAGGCAAAAGTGAATAGGCTCTTAATAAACTAGTGCGCCTCACCATCAACGATTGCATCACTGCTTACCGTCAGGTGGGATCGCAGTCAAGCACTAGTTTATATATCAATTAAAAAAAAGGTAATTGCTCTGAGTCTACGCATTAGTTTTTTTTCCGACTTTACACACTGTTTTAGACTACTTACTACATAAAGTTTTAATAAGTAAATCACTACGAAAATCTCAATGAAACTATCCACCAATTTAAACCCGATACCACTCAACAACGTCCGCAGCCCAAAAATAGCCAAGCAGCTTCATAAAACCGCAAGGATTTCTCAACTGCATATTATCAATACTTCTTATACGTATATTTTCTGCTCTGTGTTATCTCGTATGTACCCTTGACCGCTATTCGACTCACGCGCATGACATCATCTTGCAGTTTGCTTGCTTTTTCATTTATTTTTGCTCATACTCCCATCTCTTTCTTTCCTAGTACTTTGATATCGTTCTCTCTTTCCCCCATATGGTAATTAAACTCGGTTTTAGGATAAAGGGCTTTCTTTGAGGTTCTATGTTGATAGGTATGGGGTTCGGTTCTCGTTCTTGGAAATAATTGGGGATTCAGAATGTGTGCGGAATTCAGCTGTGTGAAGTGAATGAATTTTAGGATGCCTGATAAATCAGATTGGGTTTCTTTTGTTTTTAGTGAGAATTTGAGTGCTTGAAGATTTAGGACGAAACTGGTTTTTCTATGAACCACAATAACGACAAGGTTTTTAAGTGTGTCGAAAACAACTTAGTCATACCGAAATATACTAGCTGTATTTTGATTTCATACTCATCATCATTAAACTTAACCAAAAAAACTTAATTAGCTAACTCATGGAAGAAAAGAGGGATATCCTATTCCTATCTTATCCCCGTCATCACGTTTCTTGCGTCTTCAATGTCTTCTCCCGCTATGAGTGGGTAAAGAGGTAGTGTCAGACTCTTACTGACTAAATCTCACATGTTTCTTCAGTTACCGTTTACCATAGCCACGGTAAATTTATCGGACAAGCTCTGGCAGGCATCAGTCCAGACTGGCCCCATCAATCTTGCTGACATCTTTTTGATGTGTTGACCCCGTCTTGGCCTTGATCGGACGGCGAGCTACCTATTGTTTGCCATCCACATTCTCTCTACGGTGGCCGAGAATCCATCCAGTGACTCCCGATGCTCGGAGCGTCTTCAGAGTTTAGATCCGATAGGGTTTTCCAGAAAAATGAGGTATTTTTTTCAACAATGAATCACAAAACTAAAGCAATCATAAAAATGGGCTACGTCCTACTACTACTTTTTTACTGGAACCATGCCTGGTGCGGTCTTCCCGTCCGATCATGATTTAGGTGTCTTCAAGGTTAGAGTGAATAAGCTCTTAATAAACTAGTGCGCCTCACCATCAACGATTGCTTCACTGCTTACCATCAGGTGGGATCGTAGTCAAGCACTAGTTTATCGACGAGTCCCAAGAACAAAATCGTACATGAAAAATTATCGATTTATTGTATGAAGTTTTGAAGTTCTGTGTATAATTATAAAAGGGTAAAAGGTAGTGTTCGTTTGGTTATTTTAATAAGTAAAATAATATTAAACAAAAAAGACGGGTTGCACTCCGGGAGTGCCGGCAGAAGTGAAAACTTGATTATTAACGTTGAGCATGTTTGATATTTTGGAATGGTTAGGGAATAATTTTGCACCAATTGCTTTATCAGTATAAAAGTACTATCATTTATGTGGTAGAATACAATATTCATTTATTGCGCTATCGTACACAAACATGACAATTTATATTACATTAAAAATTTAACACTTTAAAACTATTACAATTATTTTACATTAAAAAGTTTATCTCTCCGAAAAACTACTGAGGTGTCAAGGGACACCCGGATGGAACGAAGTTCCGTTCTGGCTTGCTTTCTATAAGAGAGAGAAAGAGAGAAAGACAGAGAAACATGCGCACGCCGCACGGCTTACAATAGCTTACTATAGAAAAAGTGTCGTTACAACTTTTCGTGAGATTTTTTTCCGTCTAGCCAATACAATATAACTAAAAAATACTATCCTATTTTATGTACATTTTGACAGCACTATTTCAACATCTTCGAAACCATGAAAACGACACTCATGACGAAAATGTTGATAATTTCTGACATCCGCCATCTTAGATTTACATTTTGACAGCACTATCGGCTTCAACAACCTCGAAAACCATGAAAAAGACACCCATATCGAAAAAGTTGATAATTTATTGCAGCCACCATCTTAGATTTAAATTTTGACAGTACTATCGGTTTCAACACCCTCGAAAACCACGAAAACGACACCCATGAGGAAAAAGTTGATAATTTCTTGCAGCCGCCATCTTGGATTTACATTTTGACAATACTATCGGTTTCAACAGCCTTGAAAACCATGAAAACGACACCCATGACGAAAAATTTAATAATTTTTTGCAGCCGCCATCTTGGATTTATATTTTGACAGTACTATCGGTTTCAACACCCTCGAAAACCATGAAAACGACACCCATGACGGAAAATTTGATAATTTCTTGCAGCCGCCATCTTGGATTTATATTTTTACAGTACCAACGGTTTCAACACCCTCGAAAACCATGAAAACGACACCCATGACGGAAAAGTTGATAATTTCTTGCAGCCGCCATCTTGGATTTATATTTTGACAGTACCATCGGTTTCAACACCCTCGAAAACCATGAAAACGACACCCATGACGGAAAAGTTAATAATTTCTTGCAGCCGCCATCTTGGATTTATATTTTGACAGTACTATCGGTTTCAACACCCTCGAAAACCACGAAAACGACACCCATGACGAAAAAGTTGATAATTTCTTGCAGCCGCCATCTTGGATTTACATTTTGACAGTACCATCGGTTTCAACACCCTCGAAAACCACGAAAACGACACCCATGGCGAAAAAGTTGATAATTTCTTGCAGCCGCCATCTTGGATTTACATTTTGACAGTACCATCGGTTTCAACACCCTCGAAAACCATGAAAACGACACCCATGACGGAAAATTTGATAATTTCTTGCAGCCACCATCTTGGATTTATATTTTGACAGTTCTATCGGTTTCAACACCCTCGAAAACCATGAAAACGACACCCATGACGGAAAAGTTAATAATTTCTTGCAGCCGCCATCTTGGATTTACATTTTGACAGTACTATCGGTTTCAACACCCTCGAAAACCACGAAAACGACACCCATGACGTAAAAGTTGATAATTTCTTGCAGCCGCCATCTTGGATTTACATTTTGACAGTACCATCGGTTTCCACGCCCTCGAAAACGATGAAAACGACACCCATGACGGAAAATTTGATAATTTCTTGCAGCCACCATCTTGGATTTATATTTTGACAGCACTATCGGTTTCAACACCCTCGAAAACCATGAAAACGACACCCATGACGGAAAAGTTAACAATTTCTTGCAGCCGCCATCTTGGATTTACATTTTGACAGTACCATCGGTTTCAACACCCTCGAAAACCACGAAAACGACACCCATGACGAAAAAGTTGATAATTTCTTGCAGCCGCCATCTTGGATTTACATTTTGACAGTACCATCGATTTCCACGCCCTCGAAAACCATGAAAACGACACCCATGACGAAAAATTTGATAATTTCTTGCAGCCGCCATCTTGGATTTATATTTTGACAGTACTATCGGTTTCAACACCCTCGAAAACCACGAAAACGACACTCATGACGAAAAAGTTGATAATTTCTTGCAGCCGCCATCTTGGATTTACATTTTGACAGTACCATCGATTTCCACGCCCTCGAAAACCATGAAAACGACACCCATGACGAAAAATTTGATAATTTCTTGCAGCCGCCATCTTGGATTTATATTTTGACAGTACTATCGGTTTCAACACCCTCGAAAACCATGAAAACGACACCCATGACGGAAAATTTGATAATTTCTTGCAGCCGCCATCTTGGATTTATATTTTGACAGTACTATCGGTTTCAACACCCTCGAAAACCATGAAAACGACACCCACGACGGAAAATTTGATAATTTCTTGCAGCCACCATCTTGGATTTATATTTTGACAGTACCATCGGTTTCAACACCCTCGAAAACCATGAAAACGACACCCATGACGGAAAATTTCATAATTTCTTGCAGCCACCATCTTGGATTTATATTTTGACAGTTCTATCGGTTTCAACACCCTCGAAAACCATGAAAACGACACCCATGACGGAAAAGTTAACAATTTCTTGCAGCCGCCATCTTGGATTTACATTTTGACAGTACCATCGGTTTCAACACCCTCGAAAACCACGAAAACGACACCCATGACGAAAAAGTTGATAATTTCTTGCAGCCGTCATCTTGGATTTACATTTTGACAGTACCATCGGTTTCCACGCCCTCGAAAACCATGAAAACGACACCCATGGCGAAAAAGTTGATAATTTCTTGCAGCCGCCATCTTGGATTTACATTTTGACAGTACTATCGGTTTCAACACCCTCGAAAACCACGAAAACGACACCCATGACGAAAAAGTTGATAATTTCTTGCAGCCGCCATCTTGGATTTACATTTTGACAGTATTATCGGTTTCAACACCCTCGAAAACCACGAAAACGACACCCATGACGAAAAATTTGATAATTTCTTGCAGCCGCCATCTTGGATTTATATTTTGACAGTACCATCGGTTTCAACGCCCTCGAAAACCATGAAAACGACACCCATGACGAAAAAGTTGATAATTTCTAGCAGCCGCCATCTTGGATTTATATTTTGACAGTACCATCGGTTTCAACACCCTCGAAAACCATGAAAACGACACCCATGACGAAAATGTTGATAATTTCTTGCAGCCGCCATCTTGGATTTACATTTTGACAGTACCATCGGTTTCAACACCCTCGAAAACCATGAAAAAGACACCCATGACGAAAAAGTTGATAATTTCTTGCAGCCGCCATCTTGGATTTATATTTTGACAGTACCATCGGTTTCAACACCCTCGAAAACCATGAAAACGACACCCATGATGAAAAAGTTGATAATTTCTTGCAGCCGCCATCTTGGATTTACATTTTGACAGTACCATCGGTTTCCACGCCCTCGAAAACCATGAAAACGACACCCATGACGGAAAATTTGATAATTTCTTGCAGCCGCCATCTTGGATTTATATTTTGACAGTACCATCGGTTTCAACACCCTCGAAAACCATGAAAACGACACCCATGACGAAAAAGTTGATAATTTCTTGCAGCCGCCATCTTGGATTTATATTTTGACAGTAAAAGTGTCGGTACAATTTTTCGTGAGAATTTTTTCCGTCTAGCCCCCTTTCACAACGCGCGATAAGGGATAGCTGTCTACTCTCCATCCGTCTTACGCTTTTTCGATCAGGGTCACGTGTCCTGACGCGAGTTTAAGATTTTATACCCAACGCCGCTAAAGAAGTTTTCACTTCAAAAAAAAATCGAGACATGTAGGTCTTAGCATGTACAATAGGAATACGTAATAAAATACATTTCGCTTTCATTTTCGATACGATTTTGTTCGTGGGACCCGTCGTTATATCACTAATACGAGTATTATAAAAAGGTACCTAAAGTTTGATTTTTTATGTATTATTTCTAGGAGGTAAACTCTGGAAGTACTGGTCCGATTGCAACATTTTTTTTACCGATAGTAAGCTGATTTATTCCTGAGTGACATAGGCTATATTTTATGTATGCGTGCGAAGCCGCGGGCATAAGCTAGGCAATAATAAAAATACTTTCCATCCACACTTCAAACACTATCTCCTTCTCACTAATTAACAGAGTTCATTGATCACGTAAGCAATTAGCAGTGTGTGGCTTGTTCTCGGCACCCATCTTGCCAACGGATTAGTCACTAAGCCAGTAATTACATGAAATTCGTCACAGTTATTAGAATATACTGTTACTAAGAGAGGCCTCACCACAAGCTCTTAGCGCGATCCTTTTGACGACCAAAATTGAACCGTAAGGGAAGTTATATACCCCTTATTTGTAGTTAAAAAAAAAACACAAAATTGTCCACGAAAAATCATAATTGGTAAATTCATAATAGAATCAATCATTCATAACAATTTCTACTAGAAAATACTAAGCTCAGTGTTTTTCATTCATAATCTATAACCTGTACAATATTTCCATAAATTGAGTGACATTTTAGGATATAAACAAACGCTAATAACTTTGCTGTTTGTGAATATTATTTATTGAGACTTTGCTTAAATAATAACAAGACCTTTTCTAATAAGCCGTTGAAGTATTTGTTCTAATTAAAAAAATGTGGTGTATATGGTGTATAGCTCCATCCCTCTTACGCAATACGGAACCAGAGGACCTACCACGAACTTTTAACGCGATCCATTTGACGACCTAAACTGAACTGTCAAAGGGATGGAGTTATATCATCGCCTTCTCCGAATCTCCGCTAACTGTCCTATCTCACAAACTGGCGTATCTGCACTAATATTACCTACGCGTTCATAACATTATTTCGAATAAGTTCTCTTTAGTTTGTATCGTTTACCGTTTAGAAGATATTTTGTTTGTACATGTTTTGTACATATTTTGTTTTGCGTAAGTGCAAAAGTAGGGAAAAAATATCCTCACTACCTACGTATCTTAGGGCTTTAGGGCTACTACTAGGCTGATTATGTTAACACGATTCAAGACATTCACAATGCTGACAAACCGTTTGTTTGTACAAGCTAATTAAATTGACCCCATTAAGTTCAGCCACTGTAGCAGTTATATCATTAACTACGCTAATACATTCCACCTTTAGCAGAAACAAACATAACGTCATGCGGGCTGCGGGATTGTTCGAAAGAGTTTCAGGCTTGCGGACGGCGAGCAATGTGTAGCTCGCCGTCCGTTAGGGTTAGCGTACTATGCGGCCAACGCCTGCTAGGGTTGCAATTTTGCTCAAGAGAGCGACCTTGAAAGGCACATGGCAACTGGAGGAACACGGGTTTAGTCAGTAGATAAGTCAGTAAAAGTCTGACACATCAAACTCACTCTAAACTTACTTTAAAAAAAAAGCGTCACACCTGTAATAGCGAAGAGCTATCAGCAAAACAAACGGAGCGTACAACGGCCAACGCCTGCTAGGGCGTTAATGTTCAAGAGGGTGACCTTGGAACGCACAGGGCAACTAAATATAGTCAGTAAAAGTCTGACACACCCAAACACTCCAATCTCGCTTAAAAAAAAAGCGTCACATCTGCAGTCACTTAAGAGTTAGGCAGAGATGAAAACAAACGCCAAACTAAAAAATAATAAAAAGATCCAAGCAAAGGATGTGAAGAAAAATAAACACTCAAAACTAAAGACAATATTTAGAAGGAAGCTCATCATATTTCTTTAAGGGGTGAACACAAAGCAGGTACTAGTATAGTATTTGCAAGGAAACCAGATAATGATCAGGCGCATGTGATAAACAACTTCCTATTTAAAGACAGAGGACATATAGACCGGTTTCTCGCAAGGCTGGCAGTTGACTGGGTAGATTATGTAATGTAACAAAGTCTAACTTTAATTTGTTTATAAATAACAATATGGATCGAGTTCAAAACGCTGTATTGTCCGCCAAAACCAGGACAGGTGATGTGGCTCAAAAGGCCGCACAACTTAAAAAGGACTGAGCAGGACGTGTCTGGCGCATGCTGGCCAAATTGTGGAAAAAAGTAGCACAAAATTGGTGTCCTAAGACAGTGAGACAGGGTCGCGGCAGAAGCGAAAGAGATGACGGGATGAAATAGATCGATTTCGCTGGAACTGAATATAGAGGAAAAGCAGCATTGACAGGCACTTTTAGTGGATCTAGACAAACCAAATTTTTATGTCTCTAGACCTATTTGGATGATATTTAGCACACGTAAATCATGCTCTAGAAGGCATATAGGTAGTTCTTATTCCAGCATTAGCGATAATTTCCTACGTTCACGCGAGAAAACCGCTGGCAGAAGCTAGTGATGTCATAAAAGCGGCAGATGGAATGGCCCTTCTAACGGAAACAGATCTATTGACGCTGCCTCTATTCTCTTATTGCGAAGCTAGATTCCCCTCGAACTAGCATATGTAGCTTTAAATTATTTCATCACCACTGCTAACAAAACGTTGAAAAAGCCAAAATAGAAATGCTAGAACCAAAAATTTAGAGATATGTGACATTTCCCAACTCGTATTGGGTCCGAATGGTGGATACACTTTCTCTGATAGAGAAGTGGCCTGTGTTCAAGCCGCTAACTCCTTTGCCAATTGTCAAATCTCCATATGGATGAATACATCTCACTTTACCAGCTTCAAATGACAGAATCAAGTTCAAAACAGCGCTGGACAATCAGTCATTTAAAGCATCCCAATAAAAACAAAAACTTGTTCCTCATAAATATAAAAAGCTTTAAAAGTATGACATCATACACAGAGGTCATTCGTATCGCAAACTGACCTCCAAAGATGTCATATAATGGAATCGGCTGGGTCAAGTTTGTAAGGACGCCTTTTATAACCTTATCTCAAGACTTATTAAAGGATAAATAATAACTTTGTGAATGTAAAAGGAAGTATGCTGCAGGTTATGAGTGTGGATGATGTAATGCATTCAGATGCAAGATTAATTCTGTGGAATTGAGCAGATTCATTTCCATTCCGGGTTGGGTGGGTGATTTCATAGTTTGGTTTGATTCGATTAGGTTAGTCACTGTTGAGCTTACTTCACCTGATTTACAAAATACTTAAAATGGGTAAATCGTGCGAGAGTAATTATCAGGCTGTAACTGACTAAATATTAACTCAGCCGTATTCCTTCAGTTTCACTTTGCATTCCAAAGCCACAATGACTCTTTTAAACCATTCCGCACCAGCTTTTTTCACCTGCCACCTGATATACAAAACATTTAAAACATTGCTAATATAAACTTGTCATTGGCGTGTATAAGACAGGAAGTTAATGTTGTAAGCAATCTCAAAGTACAGGATAGAAAAGCTGTACCCAATAAATACCCTACTGTCGATACCACTAGAGCACTTGTTGCTAATAGTTATCCACATGACGATAACACTATACTTGAAACATAATCCACACGGTTTATTAGCTTGAATAAATTATCGTTATCAAGTTTATGGCAGGAGGATATCATGTTTAGTTGCTATCTATTTGAACATTTAGTAGTGGTACCACAGTATATGTGGTGGTACGTAGCGGTTCTCAGGCATATGATGTGGCGTTATCAGGTATCAATGGAGGATCCCATTGCAGGGTTGCTTACGAGGTAAGGACGGTCGTTGAGCAGTAGTTTGGTTCTTTGAGGCAAGTATGATGCCTTCTAGTACCAATTGATAGACATTAACTAATCCTTAAGCCTAAAGTTCCGATTAGGCTAGAAGCTAGTCTCAACTTAGTTGGGACAAACAGTGATGACGAAATCAAACTGATATTACTTGTAAAGGTGAAAGTTTTCCTTCACCCTCAAAAAGCAAAACGGATTGGGATGAAAATGGGCACATATTAGAACATGTCCGAGAATAGTATAGCACAGCAGAATATGATACTTTTCAGCCCGGGAATATAGTCTACTAATGATAATTTCCAACTTTCACGCAGCCGATACCGCTGGCACAAGCGCTAATCTTTCTGCTTCAGGGACCTCTACCAATTTCTTTATGAGATGCAAAGCTCCCGTAGACAGACCCGTTAATATGACAACATGATGCCATAATGTGTTGTATAGCTACTTGCCAACTAAGAAACACAAGCTATGGTCGCAATGACGTTACCGGTGGTACTGCACAAGAAATTATGATAAGATAGGAGAACCTACTTAGACATGCAGGCACTACGATCCTAAGATCTGTCGGCCCTAAGACACTAATCTACCATATATTCGTAATATACAAATTTATAATAATATTAAATTTTTGTAATGCCTTTCTATGGGAGCCTAGAACCTAGACCGTCCATATTATGATCAACACTGAAACAGATCATAAGGATAAAGATAATGGTAATGATTTTCGGAACACCACCAACACACTCAATCATGTTCTCTAACAGAACTGTGCCAGTAATGTCCTTGTCAACACTTGACTTGACGATCGTACACCTACGTCTGAAATTAACTATAAATGTGAACGAGCATCGGACAATAGTCATATAGTCAGTCAGTTTGAGCCGATTAATATTAATCGAGTCAGGGGTCAGGTTGGCGAATAGTTTGGACCTAATAGACTGAATGCGCAAGTTATTGTCTAAGAATAACGAATGTTGTTGCCATATTGAAGGTTTATGAATAATCTGGTACGTATATTAAAATATGTATACCTATGTACTAGCACGTTTAAATAAAAACAAAATACAGTTAGACGTCCACTCATGTGCATGTTGAAATCTTAGCCAGAAGACTGGCAGCATTGTCACGTCGAATAACAAAGCTAATTCTTTGGGCAAAGAGCGAGCCAGCTGAGTATCATATTGTTACGTACGTGGGTAATCAAATGCCGATTTACTGACGAGAGAACTTTATTCACCACTAACAATAACAAAATAGTCCAGTCAACAATAATCCGAATCGCAATTAACACTAGAGTACCGTTACACTATCGCTTAGGTCGTTAGATAAAATCACTTCAAGTACTAGGGTAGTTCGCTCTTGATCGCAGTCGAAATCACAACTGACTCGCTTCCGGCCGGGGGCACGTATTTATATGCGGAGCCAAGAAAATTCTAGATACCGACATCCCACGAACGATCCAGAATTCCAGAACAATTGAATCGCTTCTCGAAGTCATAAATCATTTTTATTGCTCGTGGTAATAAGAGTCACTTTCATGCGAATTTCGACTCTATTGTTAACGTCGGAGAGTACCATTTCCTATAAATATCTAACTACTACTTGTAAGTACTTTGTGGATGTTTCGAGATTTTTCTAAGTTTGTCTACGCACAACCATTCTAGACCTTTCGAACAGCAATGCGTTTTAATTATTACGTGCTACTCTTTATTTTCTCGGAGATATGGCGGGTTCACGTTTAATGGCGTAACAATATTATTATAGTTGATTTAATATCTTCACTTGAAGTTTCCTTTATTTTTCCTCAGTTAGTCCTTCTTGCCTAGACACCAGAAATTCAATATGTCTGCTGCTTCATTAATGTTCATTTCTCACCCTCAATCATCATGATATCAACAAACAAACTAAAATTTCATGCCCTTCTCTGATAATTTTCCACGAAGTTCTCAAAGACGGTGTTTTTTATATTTCTATGGTTCTGAATCACTGCAATTTAAATTACTCACAAAATCTGACCCACCATTACCCAGTCCATTACAAAACAAATATTGCGTAAACCCAG
This sequence comes from Mythimna ferrago, assembly GCA_910589285.2. Classification (NCBI taxonomy): domain Eukaryota; kingdom Metazoa; phylum Arthropoda; class Insecta; order Lepidoptera; family Noctuidae; genus Mythimna; species Mythimna ferrago. The sequence goes on along the minus strand of OU342698.1, from coordinate 17,303,077 downwards.
TCAGTACCACTGCTTACGATACTCGAGCTGCTGGTGGGCGGATGGGTATCAGAATGCCACCGCCCGCCCACGCCCAGTCCTACCACTGGCTATTGAAGTGTTTATCTGGTGCTATATCGGTGGCTTATTAGCTTAAGTATGAAGTACTTTATATAGTTATTTAAATTGTGTGGCAATGATATTCTTTATTGTTATTTTTTGTGGTAGCAAATAGTTCAATAGATTAAAGTTTGAATGTTATTTTAATGACCAACTTATTTACAGATTCTTCAACTGGGGACAAATGTTCTTTGCTGGAATCATCCTCCCCCTTATTTCAGCCGTGGAGGTCAACTGCTGGACATTAGCCTCCTCCAAGCGCCGCCACATCAACTGGTTAGAATGAGCCGGATATTTATCAACAAATCCTTTTTCATCAATGGACGCCTCGTTTACTTTCCTGTCAGCACTCACCAGCCCCTATGCTTATAGATTAAAGTGTACTTAACTCTAATAGAATCACTACCATCTGGATAGGGGAGATCATTTATCGAATCAACAAATTGTACCATCTATACAATTTCTTTTCGCTTAAAGGCCTGAACTAAGTGAGAAACTCTTGCTGAGGTAATATATTTGTCAGTTAGTAAGATGGCTATAGATCTGTCTAGGCAGCAATAAATTGAAAGATATGCACTACTTGGCGTAGGTCTCTTTCAAGCATCGCCTAACAAATGTTCCTGTGTCGGATTATCGATCTGCCTTATGAGGCAGATGGATCTGTATGACGATAGGCCTGTGTATCATTATTTCAGCCGAAAGACGTCCACTGTTGGACATAGATCTCCCCCAAGCGTAGTGGATTCCCGCATCCCTCACCAGGTCATCAGTCCAGCTTTCGTCCCCATCGACCATCTGTTCTGCGTGCAATGTGCTGTTCCCATTGCCACTTAAGTTTGACGACTCTTCAGAGCTATGCCGGTAACCTTAGCACCACCTTTTACCTGTGTATCACCTCGTGTAATAAAAAACACATCTTTTTCATCTTAAATTTCCTCAAGTTCAAGAACATCATGTATTACTCGTATACTTAATTATGTTCATTGTTTATACTTGCAGTTGCATTGTACTAAGTAAGTACTTTGCACAATAATTTTATCAGCTTTAACATACACATATTATGTGCGCAGTACGTGCTTGCGCTACTTGCACGTGGCGTCTTTGAAGTATGATTGTGACTATGAATATTCTGGTTATTTTATTTGTTTAGAGACTTAGACATTGCGTCTATGGGTCATGAATCTCAATAAATCTCTTCTCTTGTAACAAATTGCGTGTAGTCTTCATAATTGTCAGTATGCATGTAGCCTAGTAAATCCTGCTATATAAGGGTATTATAAATTGCGCCTCTCACTGTTATAGCTATATTAATTTGGCGCAGTGTTTTTCTAATTCATGTAGTACTTCCAGAGGTCATGTAGATACGGGAGCAGAAGGCGCATATATAAGTAGTCTTATTATGAGAGAGATTAAGGTACAGATACCTGCCAGGGTTGCAAGTTTTTCGAAAGAGTTACCGGTGCCCTGGAAGAACGCAAAGGGCAACCGAAGGAACATAGGTGGCATTTAGTCACTAAAAGTCTGGCACTCCCTCTCGCGCCTCCTAGAGCGGATCGAATTATCCAATGATTTCACCTCATACAATACAAGAAGTAAGTGCAAATTAAGCCAAGAAAATAAATACAAAATATTGAGCTACCCCAAGAGACTATTATGGGACCTGCAATGCCTAGGGCACTGTACGTTTCCGTGAGAATTAAATAAATAAATAGGTAAATAAATAACCAGAATTACTTCATGTATATTCCAAACATTCTATAAACAATCACTAGAGTAGAAGAAGCTTGTAAGTAGTATTACTATAGTAGAAAACTAAGATGTAGGTATGACATAAACATGATTGATGACTATGAAATTACTGTTGAAGAGTGAGCAATTTGTCGGTAAACAGCACCTCTACAAAAATAGCGTTTAAAAACACAGCGCGACTTTAATATACACCCCTACTTTTTAATTAGTACACAAAAAAATGGGGTTGTATCTGTACCCGTTACTGATCATATTTTTGTTATTCAAAAGTAAAAAAAACTGAAATCCTAAAATTGACCACGAAAAGGTAAATTCATCATAGATTCAATCATACATAACAATTGCTAGTAGAAAATACTGCGGAAAGTGTTTTTCCATTTTAATCGTCATTTATTCATTCATAATCAATAGCCTGCACAATATTTCCATAAATTGAGAGACATTTTGGGATAAACACAAACGCTAATAATTTTGCTGTTTATGAATATTATTTATTGAGACTTTACTTAAATAATAACAAGGGCTTTTCTAATAAGCCCTTTAAGTATTTGTACATATTAAAAATTAGTGGTGTATTTACATTACAATAAGATTTTTCTGTCTAGCTTCAGAATTTAAAGATCGTATGATCTTCTATACATATGAATATAGTAGTGTATGTGCTAATATTTTGTACGCATTTCTGGTATGCCCCAAATAGCTGTGAAGGTTGAATTATAATCGAAAATAGTTTTATATTCAGCAGTGAGAATTGCTGGAACGTTTATCTAGAATTTTCAGACTAAACTTCCTTGAGCATTGATGCAGACATATAGAAAGAAAGAAAACTATTTAGCATACACACTCGTAGATACACACAATGTAGTAACAACATGTAGACATATCATGGTTTTTCTTAAATCAATGAATCTACGTTCCTCTTGATTTGGTAGTTGGTCATGAATAATGATGGACGCTTTAGGGCTTTTGGCTTCATGCAATTTTTTTCTCTTTTTCGTCCTCTTTGCTTTGGCTCTAGTCTTAGTGTGTCTTCGTGTGATCCAGAAGTTACTTTACGATTTACATAAGCGAAAAAAACGATAAGGTTATGTTGTGTTGTATGAATGCTTTGTTAAGTAGCTCCTATCTCATCATCATCATCTTCCTGCCCTTGTCTCATGTTATTTGGGGTCGGTGCAACCCGTTTTTTTCTTCCATTCTATCTTGTCACTCATCATGCTATCACTAACTTCCTTTTCTTTCCTAACAGTCTTCACATAAGCCATCCATCTTTTCTTTGACCTCCCTCTTCCTCTCCACCCATCCAAAAGTATACTCATAATTCTTTTAGTAACATGCGTTTCATCCCTCCTCTTTAAGGCTTATAGTCCCTTGAACCATCTGGCCAAATTTATGTGGACGCACCTCTCGCACCCGCCTAGGTGGCAGTACGCAAATCTGTGCATTTATTTGCGGCCAACAGCGCCCGGAAAGCGCGCGGCTGACCTTTAAATCCATTTTGTTTGCGAAATATTGATTGATTTACATATGCAATGTTCACTTTAAAGAATATTTAACCACCAATTTTTATGTGTAAAAATGTTTCTAAAGATCCAAGCCGTTTCGAAGGAGTAGGGAAAAGTTGCGAAAAGTTGCGAAATTGCTAAATATTTTTATTAGACAAAAGTTTTATTAGCACGAAAAAATCAAATGTTGATAATGTTGTTTATGAATCTATAATAAACATATATTTTTTTCAAACTTATTAACCTGACCGTTAACGAGGAGTAGGCTTCAGAATGTCACTGTGTTATGGCACTTTTCGGGCGCTTGGGCCTTAAGTAGCTCCTACCTAATCGATTTTTATGACAATTCTTTCTTCGTCATGCATGGTCTTCATTTTGTTTAATTTAAAACGCAGAAGACACAGCTGTGTCAATATTATTTTCATCTCTACAAAAAAATAACTCAACTGAATGTTCCAGTCCCTTTTCATGAGGGTTAAGAATCTCAAAAATAACGAAATGAATAATAGAAACTAACAAAGTACCACTAGATCTGTCACGAAACTCGATCGTTAAAACATATTTAGTTGCTATGGGAGTTTTCAAGAAACGTCTAAAATAGACCGGCGGATGTGCGAACAACTCCTACGCATACACCTTTACAAATAATCTTCTATCTCCTTCATCCGTAGAATGTGGTTGATATATCCGTCTTTGTCTTCGCACCTATGTAGGTGATCTCAAGGAGATTTAGTTCGTAAAAACGGTTTATGAATGAGTGTTAAAGTGTCGGTGTGGGTTGAGGTGATCGATTGACATTAATTAAGTAATACTGTGACAACAGCTTATGTTGGAATTAATTAACAAGTAATGTACGAACAAAAACGTTTCGTAGTAGAATTTTCGTTAGTACTTACATTTTTAACTTAAGAAAAGATTTATTCATCTTTAACCAAGATTATTTTATACTACGAGTATTATCTCATAACTTAAAAGGTATACATACAAACTAAAAATAATAGTATTTACTAACGGGTAAAAAAGAACTTATTGGGCATCAAAAATTTCATCCACATCGATATCAATGGGAAAAGTACTCAGAAGGCTGGCAGCATTGCCACGTTGGATAGCAAAGCTAATTCGTTGACCGAAGTAAAGCCCAGCCTTCTGGACACGCAAAGAGTCGACCAGCTGTTTGCAGATATCACAACTCGATGAGCGCTCGGACCCCATGGCCCTAGAATTTCAACCCCAAATGGCTCAAACATACAACTTCCGATAAGATTAGTATATTTACGTCGTTTGAGATGTTCTGCACTTGCAGCAGCCGCAAAACTTGAGACTCTTAGAAACCAGGCACCTAACATTGACCTCTTTCATGTGTGTGTGATGTTGTACCATGACATGTAGAAATTATGTGGTATTAATAAAAAAGACGAAGATACAACAACCCTTAGAACCCAAAAACAGTATTAAAAAATCCAATGATGAAGATACAGTAGTTTCCTCCAATGCGAATCGGAACACTAAGAAGGATCCAAATAATATAATAGAAGCTAAAATATTACACAAAGTTTTAGACGAACTAAATTTTTTGCTAGAATTTTAAGCCTGTACAGACAGTCTAAAATAAGAAAGAAGAAAATGTTTCACAGATAAACCATTACAGCATAACGAGCATAACATTTTTATGACTTCATTGTATACACCAGCAACAGAATACATCGGAAAACCGGTTCTGAGATGGACGACCGACGAAGCCGCGAAATCGCGATTTCCTAATCTTTTTATACTGTTTTTGAAATATTTCGGGATCCACATTAGGTATGCGTTTTTTTGCACATTCAAACATCCTGTTATTTATGCTAATGTGTCTGTTAATTTTAAATTCTAATATGAAGTTAAGAAGCATCATTTCATTAGGTTGCATAGCATAAAATGAGATCATCACCGTCTTCATCTCTGCACTGCTTTATCTAAAGGTTCTAATCATCTTCTATAATATAAAAATGAATTGCAAAATGTGTTGGTAAGCGCATAACTCAACAACGCCTGGACCGATTTCGCTAATTTTTTTTTTGTTGTGTTCGTTATTATGAGGAGAAGGTTCTTATGGAAAAAAAATGAAAATTAGGGTAGTGTAGGGTAGAGTAGAGTAGTGTAGGGTAGTGTAGGGTAGAGTAAGGTAGAGGACGGTAGAGTAGGGTAGAGTAGAGTAGGGTAGGGTAGAGTAGGGTAGAGTAGGGTAGAGTAAGGTAGAGGAGGGTAGAGTAGGGTAGAGTAGAGTAGGGTAGGGTAGTGTAGGGTAGAGTAAGGTAGAGGACGGTAGAGTAGGGTAGAGTAGAGTAGGGTAGGGTAGGGTAGGGTAGAGTAGGGTAGAGTAGGGTAGAGTAGGGTAGAGTAAGGTAGAGGAGGGTAGAGTAGGGTAGAGTAGAGTAGGGTAGGGTAGAGTAGGGTAGAGTAGGGTAGAGTAAGGTAGAGGAGGGTAGAGTAGGGTAGGGTAGAGTAGGGTAGAGTAGAGTAGGGTAGAGTAGGGTAGAGTAGGGTAGAGTAGAGTAGAGTAGGGTAGGGTAGAGTAGGGTATAGTAGGGTAGAGTAGGGTATAGTAGGCTGAAGTAGGGAAGAGTGGGAGCGAAGCCGCGCGGGTACAGCTAGTTGTTAATAAAACGATTGTGATAAATTGTCAATTAAACGAGACGACATAGGAAGGACGATGGAGGAATTCTTCGTGGCAATCAGTGTGGTATTCATTCAGTTGGGAATCTTAGCCGATTTCAAATACTTTAAAAATTCATTAAAATAATTTTCGAAATATCAAAAATATTTATGATAGGTCCCATAATAGCCTCCTGGGGTAACCCAACATGTTTTGTGTTTATCTTAGTGACTTAGGTCAAACTTGTTGACCTATATGGATAAATATCATCTGTAGAATTATTGTCACTCTGCCCACTACAAAATAAACCATTTACTAGTTTCTTGTGGTCCATAAATTATGTAAACTGCACTTAAAGGCCTCAGACCATACTCTTTATGAGACACATATTTTTTTCAGCGAAATAATTAAACTTCATTAACGATTCAAATAGGAGTTACGTCACTTAATTAAAAAGAGTCATAAATGTTATGATAGAAGATAATTTACTCTGTGGCGCTTACAAATAAACCCAAGGTTATCAGTCAGTCTGGCCCCGCGAAAAATAAATTTAGTGCATGCAAAACATGAAAGACCGGTTTGGATAAAATATAACATTAGTATCGGGTCTACGTATTCCCTAAAGGTAGGCAGAGATGGTTTCGACCGTTTTGTATGTGACATGGAGGTAGCCTATCAGGGTAAAAAATCCAGACTCCTAGGTGTCTTTTCTTTTTTTTAAATAATATAAACTAGCGCTTGACTGCGATCCAACTTGATGGTAAGCAGTGATGCAATAGTTGATGATAAGGCGCACTAATGTAATGAAAGCCTCGAAGACACCCAAACTATAATTGGCCAAGAAGACCGTAACAAGGAAATTGTTCCAGTCCTTCGATGTACGCGGTATAAATGACGAGGTGAAGGAGGTATCAAACTTAGTTCTGATACTGAGAAATACCAATTGGGAAACTCAATAGCACTGGTCGATCAGAGGAACCAACCAATTTTTTTTTTATGGTGGTTAAAATCATCCAATGACAACCCCCGCTCTTGGGCGGAGCGGGAGATAGTGTCAGACTGTTACTGACTAAAAGCCCACCCCGTTCCTTCTAGTCTTCATGCCGGGGCTCGAGTTCCCTTTCGGATAACCCTGGCCCCAGTAGGCTTCGACCCGGCTGGGCCCCTGCTGTTGCTGACAACTCCTTGAGGCGTGCGGGAACATTGCGCGCCGTCGACGACTTGGGCTTGGTCCGGACAGTTACCGGACGGCCGGACAGCGAGCTACCCATTGCTCACTGTCCGCAAGCCCGCACCTACGGTTGCCGAAAATCAGGATCGGAATCCCGGCGGCGGCGGCGAAAACGCCGTTGCCTGATGCGAGGAACCAACCTATGAACCACGCTCAGAAGTTCAGCTTACGTAAGGTAGACCTACGACTCACAAGACATCTGAATAGTCAACAACAAACTTCTGGACAGGAAGCATAGAAAATATTTCATTTTAATGGTTTTTTATCGTCTACGATCTGAAACGCTGTCGGTTGAATGGAATCGTTAGATAAATTTAATAAGATTCAAAAAAGAAATATATATATTTACTGGCATTGTCCATTGTGAATTTGTGTGATAGAAAAATTTAATGCTAATGATAGATCACTTTTGAATTTATGAGACAGGCTTATTTATTACGATAAATATGTATTTGGCAATACAGAAGGTTCAGTATACTCATCGTTTATAACGCGTACATCGAAGGACTGAAACAATTTGCATGCTGTGGTTTTCCCACCTGATTATAATTTGGGTGTCTTCAAGGCTAGAGAGAATAGGCTCCTCATAAACTAATGCGCCTAACCATCAAGGATTGCATTACTGGCTTACCATCAGGTTGGATCGCAGTCAAGTACTAGTTTACATTATTTAAAATAATACTTATAAGAGGAACTCGAAAGGCAAGAAATTACAAAATAAGTATATTAGAATGATCAATAAAAACGTTCAACGAATATATTATCTCATACTGCCACTTCACGCATCTTATGTCATTCAATTTGAACAATCAAATTGTTCTTGTAAATTGACCTTCTGAATCTATTGAATTATTGACTTCTGTTGATTCAGTTGATTGTGTTAAGATTCTGGGTATGATTTCTGGGTCGGGTATAGTGTTATTGGGTTTTAACATTTGGAATTCTTCATTAGCAGTTCAGAGCCCAGTTGTTTTCAAAAGAGTTTGATAGAATATCATTGGACCAATTATGTTTATTTTGAAAATAAAACGTCGGTTTTTTGGTTGTTGAAACTAGATGAGGTCGGTGATTCTTAGCTGACTACCCTGAGAAGAAATTCCAAAATAAAAACTGAAGGTCAAAGTCTCTTTTAAAGTCCATACTGTAAACAATGGTCAAATCATATGAGAATAATGCAGGTTAGTGTATAACATAGTCTTTTGAGAAAAGAACCACACAGATTTGAGTGGACCGGTCTAGTCAGTGCAAGCATAATTCGTGTAGCTCATCTCAGTACTAGTAAGGAGCTCATCGGTTGCATTGGAATTTTGACATAGGCGTATGTTATTTCCAAGAACCTAGTAAGTGCCTTAGCTGGTTTCTTTGCCTACCCTAAAATAGCACTAGTCTCTCCCAATACTTACTAAAGTATACACAGTTCTGTAAGTACAAACAGAACAAGCGTAAATCGCATTCCGAATTTTTGCCATTGTCTTGCGGGCAAGAAATCCAAAAATAACAGTTTGTGTGTTGAAACAATTTATCCAAAATATAACACACTTTGTAAAGCTGTGCCAAAATTCCAAAGCGTACACTGAAAAGTAGATTTCTGGATTATGACGTCTAAAATGAAGCAGCTTCATTTAATCCAGTCTCAATAATAGCCCGTAGTTGATAAAGTATAGAATTTTGGAAAACTTGGTTTTTCGAGTCAAAATTTTCCTAGTTCTCAGAAAAAGTCATAAACGAGCTCTTTGCTGGTTTAGAAAACCTATATTTTGCATCCCAAAGAACCGAAGAATCAAAATTTGTTCCTAAGAGTATTTAGGCCTTTAAGCATAGCTAACACCAACGTGATCAAAATGAACCATAGTAGGTAGGTATCAAATCTAGACTAGTCTAACGCAGTATGAGATGTCTTCTTGATAAAATGCTGTCGTCAGATTTTCTAAAATCTGCACCTGCTGTCCAGAATTTCTTTTCAAGAGTATTTAAGTGACACCAACGTAATCAACATAAACCATAAATATCAAATCTAGGCAGACTTGTGCAGAAATATGTATGATGTCATGATGGCGGTCCTGCAAACTGATACGATTTCGATTTAAAAAAATCTGTATCTGCCATTCAGAACTTATTCTTTACAGTTTTTAGGTCTTTAAGTGTGACATCAACGTGATCAAAATAAACCATAGTATCGAATCTAGACCAGACTAGTACAGACCGTAGACGTATGATGTAACTTCCTGATAAAACCACGGATATGAGCAGCCCCAGTTGGCAGCGCAGGCGCAGGTAACAGAAATAAACTAATAGTATCACTAATTATAGTCCAACACGTCATTTCGGGGAACACACATGAATTGGCATAATGTTTTTTAGTTTCTTTGTTCTTTTCGTCTTTTGAATCAGTATTTATTTATGTAATGACACCGTTTTAGTTGCTTTTAGATTCTGAGTTAGTATTAAAATTACGACTTACATTATTATTATACATGTCTTTGGTAGCAGGTTTATTTTTTATCCGCGAGTGACGTGTCTGTGTTCTTTGTTTAGCTTTCATGATAATATTATTAGTGACATTTGACTTTAACACTTGTATTTTTGTTGGCAGATTACTTATGTTTTTAGACAAACGTGTGATTATTTTTATTTCTTAATCATTCTGGTATTCCCAATACTACTTTATAAATTGTAGTGTTACAAGTCAAAGACCAAAAGGGCTGTCATTAGTTTCTCGTAGTCATAACCATAACTCAACCAGCATGTAACATGTTTATCCCCAGTTTCGAGAAGGCCCTGACACAAATGGTTATTTGAATCGTAACAGCAGAGCTAACTAATGTATTCCACGTACAAGACTAGACACCGAATGACCTTATGAGAATTCGAGGAAAAAAACTAACGCCATATATTCGCAAGGTCATAAATATCTTTTAATGGTCCTGAGGAAGGAATACTAATGTGAATCGTGGAGCGAATTTTGTTGAATAACAGAACATAATATAAGCTCTTCAATGGTGGCGATTGTGAAGCGTCGATTCCACTTATGTTTGCAGTTCGACGAGCTATTTTCAACGGCGAATTAATCAAAGTGGAATTCGGAAAGCGCGTCAGAATCGTTCGGAGGGCTGAGAGTTTCGCAGCTCTGTGCAACCACTTTAATATCATAAATATTGAACGCTTTATACTCCAAATAACTGGTATGTACTATTTATATGTGTTCTACGTCATTTGTATCAACTCTTTCCATCTGATTTTTTCAGTTGAAGATATTTTGAAGCTTCTTTCCAACGTTATTGAACTTCTAACATTGAATTCTGATAACAACACCCCGGAGGCCTCGAATTCTTAATGGATAGTCTGGCGCAGCATCAAATCTAGTGTTTTGGGACAATCGCCAAAAGCGTTTCCTCGAAATTCGTCAATGGCAATATTGGTTGAAATGACGGCACGATGATTTCATTTGTTTAGCTTTCAAGTCAAATGTTATGCTAATTTATTTTACCTCGTGGAGAGCAAGGACATTGAATCAACTATCGTTTTACGCTCTTATTCATGGTTTGCCAAGCCAGCTCAGAAGCTCAGATACTATAATAACAAACAAACACTGTCCTTATGTACAAATCAATCTGCATGCCAGAAAAATGTAGAATGGACTTCTGATGTCTTACCATTAAGCTTCATTCCGACCTCTTGAAACCCTAGGAATATCAATCATCTGGACGTGAAATTGCAGTGACCTATATGGAAATATGAAAAAAAAGACCTATATGAAATCGTTTACGGAACCAGGTAGAACACTACAAATATTCTCGGTGCGAATCGCAGTTTTATATATGTACCTATTGTGAGTGCGGTGTCCCTTGTTCAAAACATGAGCCACGCGTTTGAGTGCCTCAAGTACCCTGTACGGGCACAATCAAAATTTTAAGAGAGAGTAAGAGTATAGATACCGGCACGCGAAAGAGTGAGGATCAATTTGCGCATCGTACATATCGTCGAGCCAATCACTGTAACTACAAAGATGTACTCCCAGCTCCCGCGTCTCACTTCATACCACTAAAGAGACGCAATACTTCACTTCTCATTCAAGTCTGCGCGATATCAAGTTCAAGTCAGCGCTCAAGATCCGTGCCGGTATCTGTAGACAACGCAACTGTGTTACACTTTGTATTGCAAACATCCAAAGGCGACGATGACTACTTACCATTTAGTTAAGTTGCTTGTTTATCTCTAAAAGCTTCAAGCTGTTTTGCAAAATTTCTTTATGTTTAATTTCGCAAAGAATTTCGCCACTCACGCCTTCGTGCTTACGAGTTGCGACACACGTCAATTGAATTGTAAAGATTATTTCGACAATCAGTCGCCTCATTAGCGTTAAAAATGCATTGTGTGTGTTTGAAGCTTTTAAAAATTACATCAACATGCTACTTTCTATTCGGAGGAGATAAATCATGTAATATGTTAATTGAATCAATTTTATACTTGGCTTAAATATCACTAGTGTCAACTTCACCAACGATTTCATTTGTTAACCCACTTCAAAAAGGAGGAGGTTCTATAATGTAATTTTCTTTTTTGTAACACCCAAGGTAGCCCGCGAACCTTCAAATTTTCGAACAAATCTGAACAAATGCAACAAATAATTGAGTATTGAGTAAATATTCTGTATGTCCTTCAGATTGGTGTTCCGGGTCTGGGTGTCTAAGTGAGCTTACATGTTTGTGAATGCACCCACGGTCAGGGCCTGCTCGAAGGGAAGGCAAGCCGGGCTTTTGACCAGAGCTTCAAAAACTGAGGGGTGGCCAAATTGACTCGTTCCTATCTTCCAACCTAGCCATCCTCACCCAAGTTGGCAGCTTGCGAATTGTATGTGCCACCTTCCAACCTACTTCAGGTTGGAATATTGAAGACTTAAGACTCATGAGTTATATGGTTTTGTGTATGTAAAGGGCGGCGATAATTATCTTTGCCCGAAGCGGGTAAATAATTTTTTTTTTTTTTTTTGGTGGTAAAAATCATCCAATGACAAGTTACAAAAAAAGCGGAAGATAGTGTCAGACTCTTACTGACTAAAAGCCCACCCCGTTCCTTCCAGCCTTCATACCGGGGCTCGAGTTCCCTTTCGGGTAACCCTGGCCCCAGTAGGCTTCAACCCGGCTGGACCCCTGCTATTGCTGACAACTCCTTGAGGCGCGCGGGAACAGTGCGTGCCGTCAGCAGTGTGGTATCTAACGATTTGATTTTATTTAAGAAAATAAAAATAAATGTTTCGGCCTTTGCTCTTCTTTTGTTTCCATAGCTGGTTCATTCAAGTTCATTTCTCGTTTTCTTCAATGTTGGCATTTAAAATTTACATGACATTTAAAGGTCGTATACCCAATTTATTTTGTGTTTTCTTTCTTTCGTCTTTTTGTTTTCTTATTCTTTACGAGTCCAAACGTAGTAATATTTATTTATTTATTATTAAAGCTTTATGCACAAAAAACTGTAGAAAGGCAGACTTAATGCCTTAGGCATTATCTGCCAGTCGACCTTAGGGTGATGCAGAAATATAAACATACATCATCATCATCAGCATCATCAGCCTTTTTAATGTTCCCACTGCTGGGACTCAGTACAGTATATACACTCAGTACAGATACAATATACATCAATATTAATTATTACAATAGAGTTTGAAGCTGGTAGCTTTTACCTTAAGTCTTTCAATATCTTTCATCATCATCTTACTTAGGCCTCTCCCAAGTGTCGCCACAACGACCGGTCCTGTGCGCCTAGCATCGGATTCCCGCGACCCTCACCAGGTAACCGAACCACCTTGTGAGAGGCCTTGCAACGTTGCATCTCAATATATTTCAATAACATTTAAAAGGTATTAAATGACGCCATCCTGACGTACTCTCACATGCAAAATAGTATTATTTTCCTCAATGGCATGAGTGGAAGGGGTGACGACTACATGGCCGTCAAGAGTACATGACACAGGAAGGTGACGTCACTCATAGACCTGTCTATTTCTCACGTCAATGAAGAGCTGGTTCTAGGAATACACAATGATGCTGTCACCGTTCAATGTCATTGGACCAGCAGTTACCTAGATGACTGTTTAGTATTGTTGTTTTGATTTGAGCAGGGTTTTATGGATTACTTAAAGCTTCTGTCGGCTTTGCCCGCGTGAAATTTGGTTTCTCTATACAAACTTTGGAACCCTATTTTACCCCCTTAAAGGTGGACGTAAATTCGTTCTTAGCAGATGTCTACACCCTTTAAGGAACCTACATGCCAAATTTTAAGTTTGTAGGTGTTATAGTTTCTGAGGTTTCGTGATTAATCAGTGAGTGGTATTTATCTTTTTAATCGACTTCGAAAAGGAGGGGGTTCTATGTTCGGCTGAATGTATGTTTTTTTTTATGTATGTTCACCGATATCTCGGTCAATTGTGGACCGATTTTGAAAATTATTTTTTTGATTGAAAGGTTATGCTTCCAAGTTGGTCCCATAGAAATATTGTTATGATCTGATCATGAACTTCGAAGATATGGAACAGAACTCCTCATAGGTTCACAGCAGAACTGTAGTAACAAGAAAAATTGCTTTGTTTATACATGTAGTCGATGACTGACTGAAAGAAAAAGGGGAGGGGATGTATCAAACTGATCTGATGATGAAGCCAGATAGTAATTAATGTAATCTAACCGTGTTTGGGATTAAGAATTGTTATGAGATGAATGAGAGAAGTTTGGCTAAGGGGTATCTACTTTTTAGTGGTGGTACCATAACTCAAAAGTGAAAAATAAAAAAAATTACAAAAAATAAATATAACCAACTTCAATGTTCACTGAAAAGTACAAAATAACTTTAATTTCGGAAGTTGGTGTCAAATAACGAAGGGACAAAACTATCATAGAAGCACCAACTTCCGAAATTAAAGTTATTTTGTACTTTTCAGTGAACATTGAAGTCGGTTATATTTTTTTTGTAATTTTTTTTAATATGTATAGATTTGTGTCTAATGGATTTTTTCAGTACTGATTGATACACTCAGTAGAATAGAAGCGAAAGTTTGTATATATTTATGTTTATGTTTGTTAGGTAGTTTGGTGTGTAGCGAGTACCAACATCTATGTCGTCAGCACTAAGTTACTGTCTTGCATCGCGGTGTCAGTTCTACGCGCGATTAAAACATAAGAACATTCTGAAATCACCTTTTGGGCAGTTGCCCCGTTGCCCCGACTAGACGCACCACCCGTAGTAGAATCCTCCCTTTTCAACGGTAGTTTGCGGGACTTGACACTAATCCGCAAAAGATGAAACTTGACATACGGGTCTTGGCAGACCTGAAAGATAGGTACCATCTTGAGATAATTTTTACCTTCATGCGAGTGAAGACGCAAGCAGAAGCTAGTTCAATGAAGGGAATATTGACTAGGCTGTCAGATATTTTTTATGACAATCAAATATTTTGCGAGTTATTCAAAACTCTTCTTCTTCCTGCCCTTATCCCATATTACTTGGGGTCGGCGAAACACGTTTTCTTCTTCCATTCTGTCCTGTCACCTGTCAAACTATCACTAACTCCCTTTTCTTTCATATCACTTCTCACACAATCCATTCATCTTTTTTTCGGCCTTCCTCTCCCTCTCTATCCATCTACATGTATACTCAGAACTCTTTTAGTAATATGCGCTTCATCCCTCCTCTTCACATGACCATACCAAGACAACCGATTACCTTTCAACTTTTCAGTCACTGGCGCCACTTTCAAACTTCCTCTAATATACTCATTTCTCACTTTATCCATTCTCGTCACGCCACACATCCATCTCAACATTCTCATCTCCGCTACATGCAATCTTTTTTCATCCTTCTTTTTCACTTTCTTCAGTTCTTCAGTTATTCAAACTTATTATATAATAATTGTGAAAGTCTGAATGTTTTTTACAAACATAATAATAATAAACCTTAATATCAGAAGTGATGGTGAATCACCGACATGGACGAGGAAAAAAATGTACTTCTTTAGTACAAGCTTTTATTTTACTTGCAATGTTTCTTTGTAAATGTGTTTGTTTGTTTAGGACAAATATAAATGAATTTTGAAACGGTTAAGCTGAAATTTTGCCAAGTTCATTGTGGACAAAGAGATTTAAAGAGATACAATAGAGCGGCTATCAGGAGAAATGTCTTAGAAAAACTGTCATCCTATCTCTCAGTGACGCCATCTAGCTTTGAATAGCAATCACGCGAATTAAATTTGTCAAAATTTGTATAAATTTAACTATTGCTCGGTAGGTGGCCAGGAGCTTTACCATGATATTTTAAAATGTCAGTAGTACGAACGAAAAAGGATCTAACAGTTCGGTTTAGGTCGTAAAATAGATCACGTTATGAGCTTGTGGTAGAAGCTTCAGTGTGTGCCAGTGGTGTAGCTTGGGGAGGGGAGGGCGGTGAGGGCCATGGCCCTAGGCGGCATACGAAAGGAGGCAGCAGAAAGCGCCAATTTATTTATTTGGAAAAAAAAACTTAGATATTCGAAATTGCGAGCGCAATGTTACGTACGTGCCAAGCAAATTTTGATGTCGATGTTAAGTCTACCCTACGTGTTGCAGCAGGTATATTGCTTTTTATTAATCCAAGTTCATTCTCTGACGTAACAATGTCGGACCAAGCTCAACCATGACTTGGCACTGAGTGTGTTCACGCTGATGTGATTAAACACACGCATACCGACCTTGGGCCAATACTCGTATGCGCAAGGCAAGTGACGTGACTATTAAGGTGTTGTGGAGGTCTCAGTTTGACCACATTGGCCGAATAGGGAACAAACCCCGTTGGTAGTAAAGCGTTTTGGTCCCTGGCAAACTCGATTGAATCCAACTTCTGCCGTCCCTCACCTCCGCCACGGCTGAAACCCGACGGGTCCCTGGCTCACACCGCTGAGGAGAAAGCAAACTTATTTGCCTCTCTTATTGCGGAATCTTCGCGCCTTAATTCCGGTGACGCACCGCCCCCTGTTTCTCCTGATGGGTACATGACGAGTATGTCGGATATTTGTATCCATCAGAAAGACGTACGTAAGAATAAAGCTAGTGGCCCCGACGGGATTCCTGCAGTCGTTCTTAATACTGGTGTTCTTAAACATAATAAACAACAAAGGGCGGCTTATTTCTGGTCGACCCCAAGCGGCGAAAACCCACGCTACGCCACTGGTGTGTGCTAGGTAAGGTTAAACTTTTCAGCAATAGATGGCGCTATCATAAAATCAGCAAATGTTCTAGAACTATTCATGGAAATTGTTGAATTTTAATTAATTACTGCGTAAATACCAAGAATATTTACGAAAATAAACCGAAGTTAGGTCCAATATTTTTACCATAACAAGATTTGCAATAGCGTAATGCGCAACTCAGCACATTTTCTCAGAAAATGATTTTCTTTTAGTGGCTATAGCGGATACTAACACGACTTGACGTTTAGGGGTGTCATACTAGACTGAGCGACTTGTTACTACCAAGTAACAAGTATCGGTTTGGACTTTTGTTCGCTATGTCCTGTCTATTGGTAGTATATATTTAATGTCTTTGATTGTGGATGACAATGACAGGATGGGCTAAGTGACGTACCTAAGCTATTAATAGAGTGAAAATTGTCCAACGACTAATAGAAAATAAAAAATAAAATAAGAATTAAAAAAAATAATGCAAAAAAAATGTTGTAAACATACAATTTGGCGCCAAAGATCCGCCATTTTTTTTTACAGGAAGTGAGAAGTCAAGAAGGAAATCTAAGGACACCTTTCAAGCAAAAGCTCAACAAACCGTTAGGGTACTCGAAATACATAACCCTCATTCGGGTTTTTTATAAGATAGGAAATCATCCAATGAGTTCTTTCGCTCTTGGGCGGAGTGGAAGAGTGTGTCTCTTACTGACTAAAACCCATTCCTGTTCCTTCTTTGCCTTTCATACTAGGGCCGAGATTTCCTTTCAGAACAAACCCTTGGCTCCAGTAAGCTTCGACCCTGCTGGGTTCCTATGGTTTGCTGACATCTCCTTGAGGCGCGCGTCTTATACCTATACGCGCGTGGCACAGTAGGTACGCGTCGTCGTTGCAATAAAGTATTGAGTCTTGACTTGGTGCGGTCCGGACGATTACCGGATGGTCAGACGATGAGCTACCCATTGCTCGCCGTCCGCAAGCCCGCGCATTTAGTGGCCGGAAATCGGGATTGGGATCCCGGCGCGCGGCGGGCGGCTGGGGCATAAGGGCATGGCGCCAGTAGCTTGTTTTTTAAATATTTTTCTTCTGTTGCCTTGCGATAATTTCCGAATTTCTCACGAGCGATACCACAGACAGAGATTTAATAAAATAATAAGGCCAACTATGTTCGTTTGATCCGTATTAAAATTGTTCTCCAACACATATTTCCGTTATTTTCAAACTAAAGTATTACAAATTCCGGCTAATACCTCAATCCTCGTATGATCCATGTCGATGGCTGGCAGTGGACCAGTGCCAAGTTTTAATATAGCGGCCTGGTTAGCTGATGTCATCGCCATTGCAGTGTTTACATACGGAATCGGTAACATATTGTTTTTAACGTGCCTCTCTTGATTAGCAGGGGCGTGAGAAATGACAGAATTGAGGACGTCCACTTTGGGTGCAGTTTGAGAAAGCACTGGCTTCTGTTTTGTAAATTAGCAAGATTTGGGTGGTGAGATCGTGGAGATTGGATCTTTGAAGTGGTCCAGAGGACTTACCATGATGTGTTAAAAAATGTCAGTCGTCCAAACGAGCAAGAGGACCAATAATAATACAAGGGGCAGTTTTAAAGGTGCAAAAAAATTCAGGAGGTAATTATGTTAGTGATTCTCGACCCGAATCAATAATAAAATGAGTAGGTATTTTTTTTCTTATATATGGAAATCGGTATGTGTGAACTACCTTTTTTATAAACTCTGCTAGTCTGATACCTCCCTTATAACCGCGCTTTCACACACATACACGCAACGTAAAGCACCAATAATCTCCCGCACGACACACCCTAGCCACGCCCCCGCGCCATCGATCAATCGATCATGTTTAGTGTAACTGACGCCGCCGACGTGTGCATACACGCGCTTGCAATATTCGCCCACAGCGCCTTCGGTTAACGGTTGCGGTATCTAGTGATGAAAGATGACAGACCAATACTCCAATGTAGAGTTGGTGGAGATAGTCCGCTTGTATGCTATCAGTGGAAACATCGTAACGTCCATCTCAAAGGGTAATACTGGCTGCTACGCAAAGACTCCGCGAGTTTCGACGATTCGGCGTTCCCCGGCTTGCTGACGGTCGCGGCAACGAAGGCCTGCTTGTCGCCTTGCAGGAAAATATCCTGGAATACTTCAAGCGAGAGCCACGGGCCAGCACGCGGGATGCTGGTCTACGGTTTGGTTTCCTCACTACGGTCGGCAAGTACGTTACTTGAAAAGGTGATCACTAGTGATTAGTGCTTTCGACACTTTAAAACGAATGTGTTTGTGCTACGAAATTAAAAGAAAATCAGCAACGTCGTGCTAGACTGCTGTCTGTTTGAACAACACCTCCAGGTAACATAAGTACCTGCTTAGGTATTTATTTTATTTTATTAGTAAGTACATAAAAAGTCATTTGTAAATACGTTGTTAGCCGAATCAATTTGATTAGTGTAAATAAATTGATTTAAAAATTTTAACTACGGTAAAAATACCTACCTAACAGGCAAGATAAATCACTTAAAAACCTACCTATCTACGTAACTAGCACAAATTATCTTGAAGTGTTTTTGGTCGGTCCTCAGCCCATTAAAAAGTACGAAGGGAAATTTCACATCCACCAATTTAATTTACAAATAAAAACGAAATTATTACGAAAAACTGACCTTGAGAATGACATTACCGACAGACTGCGTCTGGTAGATACGTTCATGTACCACTGCGTATCTAAATCTCGAGCGCGCGCGCTCGATGATACCTACGGACGGAGGCACGGACGCCTCATAAGGTTTATTGATCTCGGCCTAACATTTTATTCATCAGCTGATACGTAAGTACCTATCGACGCGACGTCAACGTGACTTTTAAAAGATTTTCACATTGTGATGATGCTTAAAAGCGAGTAATTAAATAGCGAAATTTAAGACATTAATGTACATTATGATCATCGAATTCGATCTACATCTAAGGTTAAATTATTAATTTCGTAAAATAAGTGGGCGGAGCCTCGTACAGGTTGATGCACTCACACACACAGTGACACGGCGTGCGATAAATCGCAACGGGTGATTCTGTATTTTTTTAAGAAGTTTATTTAGAGAGTTATTCTGAAAAACGGTAAAAATTAAAAAAAAAAAATAACAAGTTTTACTGATTATTGACCAGGTATCGTATTTTTATATGATTATTTATGAGTTTTATTACAACCTCCTGAAATATTGTGCAGTTTTAAAACTGCACCTTGTATAGTTCCATTCCTTTCACAGTTCAATTCGGTCGGAAAATGGATCGCGTTAAGAGTTAATGGTGGTAGTACTTACTGCTAAAGTAGTCATGCATTTACATGTATTTATGTATCCGCTAGGTGGTCAGTCCACCTGTCAAAATAGAAATTGCAACCCGTATTGAAAAAATTCGTGTATGTAGGAGGTATGGGCCATAGGTTGTATTATTTTTTTCCGGTTACTTCACTATTGTAGATGTGATTGTTAGTATATGGACCTCTAAATACAATGTAAACGATCCCTTGATTCGATTCAGTGTTTTCGGTTTTTTTCCTAAAGAGATTTTTCGATAAATTGATCCCACGATCTTGCTGTAAATTGTTGACATTGGCATTCACAATTCGGTTTGTTCTGTGTTTGTGATTTTAATTTTTTTCTTACATCGATTTCACATTGACTGTTTATATTACGGACCTCGTATTCGCTTCCGAATAAATAATGCGAAAACTATAAGTTACATATTTTTTTATCTTAAATTATCAGTTTGTAATGCCCCACCGAGTTGTAGGTAAAAAATCGCGATTAGTTCTTTGTCTATGGCCATCATTTGGCCAATATTCTTTATCAAATGGGCACTAACCCTTTGAGTCCGTTGCACTAAAGTTGTTTTGCACCAAAGGTTATGTACCTCTTACTACATAGGTAAAAACCCAACATATTACACACAGTAAGTAAACATAACAGAAACGAAAACATCTGTGGTGACATGAATGACTTCAATTCTGAGTCACAACCTTTGCGGTTACCGATGCCGAAGGCTACATGAATTTTAAAATTATGACAAAAACATATTATTCTCACAAAATAAAGAAACAAAATTGTGCATAAACAAATTCGAGACTGCGATGATCGCTGACGCACTCGATGCGGTTTCCAATATGTTCTCATACCACGTTTTGTAATTCACCAAAATAGCCAGTGAGCAATGCGAGATTGTGTAAATGAGAACAAGGCTCTTAGGATCCTGGAATTATGACCGAAGATTGAATATTGTTGTTAATTTAACGTAATGTTTATTGTTATTTTGGCTGAATATTCCATGATTGATTGCCAGGAAACTGTGAGTCAGGTTGATTAAATTATACGTGACTAGCTTTTGGCCGTGTCTTCGCTCGCGTACCTACATAAAATATAGCATTTATGTCACTCAGGAATGAAGCAGCAGCAAAGTTTTAGCAATCGGACCAGTACTTCCAAAGATTACCTCTTACAAACAAAAAAAAAATGTGTACTTAGATTTTCTGGTCAAGAAACACATTAAATCAAACTTTTAGTTACACGATACAAAACGCAACACAAGGAACGCCTGACAAACCAAACTAGTTGCTGAACTGTTGAACCCGACTGTGGTGGTAAAAAGGCTGAAGAGAAGCCACCTTCTATAAGTAGCAGGAACAGCACTGGCCACTCCCCGTCCGACCGTCCGGTAATCGTCCGGACCGAGCCGACGGCGAGCATTGTTCCACGCGCACCTCAAGGAGTTGTCAACAAACCGTAGGGGCTCATCAGGGTCGAAGCCTACTGGGGCCAAGGATCTGTTTCTTAAAGGAAGACCCTGGAGGAGGCCCTGGTACGAAAGGCAACGAAGGAACAGGAATGAGTTTTTAGTTAGTAAAAATCTGACACTTTCCCGCTCCACCCAAGGGCGGGGGATGTCATTGGAAGATTTTCTCACCTAAAAAAAAACAGTTGAAAACTAATTTACAGCTTACAGTCTGACGACCATATGTAAAGAGAGTTAAAAAAAAACTTGCTTGAAAAATGTTTCATTTACTTATATGTACAATTGTTATGTTTAAATAAACAGTTCTGTAAGTGACCTTGAGATAAATATGTTAAATGACCCTGAAAATTGAACGATGGTTTTAGCTAAACAAATAGACTGAGTTTTGTTGGAACAGAAAAGTTTTATCTTTTAAACATTGACTGAAGTCAAAACGTATCATGAATTCATGATAATACTATTATAATTCATGTTGTGCCAACGACAGGAGCAAAACAAAAATAAAAAAAAAATCCTAGGACCAAAAGTATCACACAAGTATCTATTTACGTATGTAGTCTATCTGTACAATGCGTTCCAAATGAGAATAGGATCGCCCGCCATGTTGTGACGTCACGATTTACTATCAAATCAAGGAAAAATTTTTTAAACATTAATTAATTTATGAACTGTGAACGTGTGATTAAACTTTTTAAATCAGAATCCAGTTCTTCAATTTTACTCATCTCTAAGTTTTTCAATTTTGACAAAATTTCTTCGATTTGACAGTACGACGAGACGTCAAAACATAGGAATCGGTCCTATTCTCATTTGGAACGCGTAGTATCATGATTGTTTCATCCCTAGCCGTTGAGCTGTTTGAGCGTAAAGGATTTACAAACAGTTACACATCACAAGTACCACAACAACACACACATACCAAACTTTCGCTTTTATAATATTGTGATTTAGTCCTTTTAACGATAGTATTTCAGAATATCAAGTGTTTTCAGGAAGAATGGCGTAAGCGACAGTTTGCAGTTTTGGTCAAAAGAGACTTTTCCTTTCTTAATTAAAAAGTAATTATAGATACGTTTGCTACGTACTTACCTAAGTAGTTTGTTAAACCAATAAAATTAAAGTTGAAAAATAGATTAGTAGTTTCTAATAAATGTTGTCTAATAGATTAGTAGTTATATGAATAAGTCATATTCTTTTAGAAACGTTTTACAAAATACTTTTAAAAATATGCAAATGTTGCTTAGGACGTTCTTGCTCAAAAGGGTCAGTAGTCAGTACATATCTCGTTATGTTTCCGGGTAATTATAAGGATATTTTTTAAAAATTGTTGACGATCACTCAACACAAGTTAGTATAATAGGTACGTTGATATATAGGCAGGTAATTACAATGAACATCAGGTTTCAATC
The DNA here is from genome assembly GCA_910589285.2 of Mythimna ferrago. Taxonomy (NCBI): domain Eukaryota; kingdom Metazoa; phylum Arthropoda; class Insecta; order Lepidoptera; family Noctuidae; genus Mythimna; species Mythimna ferrago. Next base: position 17,280,442 of record OU342698.1, on the reverse strand, counting down.
ATTAAGATTAAATTGGTTTAGACGATTCATTCATTACACCACTGACTGATTGACTAATAAATCTGTCATTGTAATGGCAAAGTAAAAACCCCATTTATGTGATCAATTATTTTTATGACGAGCCCATATTTCTAAGTAGACCTGCGTATGAAGAAGGTTCTGGTACTACGTGCCTACAAACATGTTCAACAATATCTTGAGGACGTCTCGAACATTGAATAAAAAACGATTTTTTTAATCCAAAATTTTGAGTCCTCCAATCTGACCCCAAATCAGTAGGGGCCAGGGTTAGTTCCGAAAGGTAGCTCGACCCCGGTATGAAAGGCAAGAAGGAACGGGGTTTTTAGTCAGTAAGAGTCTGACAATATCTCCCGCTCCGCCCAAGGGCGGGGGATCTCATTTGGATAATTTATACCCACCAAAAAAAAAAACCCACCAAATCAGTATAATACTACTAGTAAGAAAGTCTATTATGAGAATAGTATAGTTACCTTTCAGGGCCGGTGTGTTGTCTCTTTTATACAAGTCTGCAGTTGTTTTACTTAGCTGATGAGTTGACCTCGAACAGTGTTTATTGAACAAAATGACAATAACCAACCATAATGTTCGTATAATATATATTTAATTGACGTTAGGCAGCCGCTATTCTTGTACCGACATTTGACAGCATTATTCTTATAATTCTTATAATAGGCTGTCGGAATATCCGAAAGAGTGACCGTGGCCCTACAATCCAAAGGGTATCTGAAGACACACAGGTGTGTTAGCCTGACACACTCTCGCACTCCACTCCTCCACTACAATTTTAAAGATTCCAGCAAACAGTGTGATTCGAAAATACGTCTTCATTGAAAATGTTTTTTAAAAGTAGGTACTCCACAGGTAGAATCTGTCTGCGTAGACCCTAAATGGACTTTCAGAAATGAAAAGAAACCAGGATCATATTTGGTCAATCCCATCATAATCATTACGTTGAGTGCATCGATGACCCATGTAAGTTGAGTGTGTTAAAAAGTACCCACGCAATAGAACCATAAGCTATCATAAATCCATATTTAAAAGCGCATATCGAATGATTTACAAGGAAAAACATGCGTGTAGGTGTCAATATAAATATGGCCTTAAACACCTAAGGATCTGCCCACCTAGTCCAAATAGCTGTCGTCGTGGGGGCGACAGGAAACGTAGTAATAAAATAACACAGACCTACATGATAGAGATGTCTGATTTTTATGGAATGAGGTAAAACTAGAAAGATGAAGGTCATGGTTTCGAAAATTAAGAGAAATCATAGGACTTTATGGCCCAGGAGTGAACTGATAAACAATTCTGATCAGACTATTGCATTACGTCAATATTCTTCGAAGAGTTGATATAATAGGTAGTCATCTGGTAAAGACCAAACCCGGGTCGATGGAGCGGTTTATTTCCCGTGCGCCTCAAAGAAATGTCAGCAAAATGGAATAGGGGCTCAGTGGAGCCATTGCCTGGTGCTAGGGCTGTGGATACAGTTGAAAAGTGACTTAGGCCTTACTACGGAAAAAAGTACTGAAGGACACCGGCTTTTAGTGTGTAAAAGTTTGACACGCCCTCTCCCTCTCGGTAGAGTTCGAATGTCAAAAAAGAAAACTGGTAGAAATCCACTTACAATTGCCGTCACGGATCTTGAGCGCCGGCTTCAATTTGCGCAGAAGTCAAATATTCGGTCTCTTTAGCGGTGCGAAGTGAGACGCGCGGGCGGCAAGTGTCAGTGATTGGCTCGCCGCACCATCGCGTCATAGACGTCACTCCTGATTCGTACCCTGAGTTGCTGCATGTATCTAATAACGAAGACGATTGGCTCGCCAATGTATGGAATGCGCAAAGCGATCCCCACTCTGACGCCGAGCGCTTAAGATCCGTTTCGCCAATTGTACTCGTATAGTCTGTCTAATAAGTCAACCGACTTGGGAATTTTGTATAATATTTAATCATTTAAAAAATACTTATATTCGGTACTTTTTATAAGGTTCTTCTGTTAGTAAACAACGATCTCTATCTCTTAATCAACTTTGATTATTGAACCCGTGTTGACTAAATGAGATTTCATTAAATTCTAATAATTACCCAAGTCGTCTAACTTATTAGACAGACTCTGGAGCTAGGGATTGACAGTTCAATTTAAGGTCATGTTACCAAAGTTTTCACAGAATCGCACTAATTAATGTTTGTCCTGTATTTTTGCTTATGTTGCGTACAATAAAGAATATAAGTAATAAATAAATAAAGAGTCCTTTACCACGTCAAACCCTGGTATTTACGGCATCCAGAAGTGACGTCCAAAGTCGTGACTTTGCTAATGAATGGCTTCACTAATCAGTACTTATGGAGATTAATGACCCTGATTCAAGTGGCCGATGCACGTTAAAATATGGTAATGGAGGAATATAAGCAGCTGGTTGGTGTGATGACGCCTGCAGGACCTACGTCCTGTAGCGGACCACACCTTTTTAGACTGAATTGCTAATGTAAGTACCTATTATATTTATTAAGTTCTTCAACGTAATAAAAGCACTGGGATTTTATACATGGCTGGGCTTCGCACGGACAATAAATATAGCCTATGTTACTCAGGGTGAATGTAGCTTTCAAATGGTGAAAGAATTTTAGAAATCGGCTCAGTAGTTCTTGAGTTTATTCATTACAAACATACACACACAAACACACCATAATACAAAATTTCTCTCTTTATAATATTAGAGTAGATTTAACACAATTTACGTAGGTACTGTAACGCTAAGCAAACATTATGATAAATAATATCACAAAAATCACAACATTAAAATAAAACATTTGATTAAAACACAGAGGAATTCCTTCATTTGCTCTTTATGTTCTAGGGCCACGAAAACTCCTTCAAACGTTTCCACAGAATCCTGGCAGAACTGCAATTGTTCTTAAGAGTTATCAGACATATATAAAAATCCATGTAATCTATCCAGTGAAGACCGATTTCTGAATTGAGGGCTTTGAGCATCTCACAAACTACTTAATGTTGACATGACATTCAGGCTAAAGTAGAGTTAAAGTCGAAGTTTTGAAATATGCAACTTCAAATGCTAAAATCAAATACACACTAACGGCTTGAATACCACGATTATTCTAGATTCTAATACAGATAGTTTTGCACAAAAGTTTGAACACATATAGTTGGACACATCGTCACCTATCATGACAACATCTCACTTCTTTGTGCTACCTACCAGTTCTGTGCTAGTAGGGTCTAATTTAAAAATCAAAAGAACCATACGTATAAATCGCACCCATTCAATATTTTTTGATACACCCTTTTGGAACCAGCTAATACGCCACTGGGAACACGTTTACTAAACCAATAACACACCTCTGCTTATGCCTACAAAACTATATAATACGCCACTGGGAACCACTCTACTAAACCAATGAAACGCCTCTGCTTATGCCTACACAAAGGTGTTTGTTGCTGTGGCCTAACAGGGTCCATCTGTGAAACACTACAATCATGTAACATCCATTGACAAACTTCATTTACAACAAATTTCATACGCCAGTTGGAACACTTTGACACCACACCCTCTGTTTTTTCCCATAAAAAGTTCAAGCGTGATGTTCTTAGTTCTACGAGTATCAAGTCTTTTATGTGACCTCTGTAACCCTGAGAGAAATCAAGTTCTTGTTGTAAGATGCTATCAGTATAGAAGGGCTTGGTACTTTTGCTTGCTAGGTCCGCTCCTTCGTTCCTGATCTTATGTTCATTTATCTTGTATGGAAATGCCTGACATTATTGTGAAACAGTTGTTTCATACATATCGAGCCTTTTTAGGAAGAATGTCCTAAGCGACAGTTAGCGTATTTTTTTTTGCAGGAAGGGATTTTTAAGAACATAATTATCAGGTCTACAAGTATCAAGTATATATGTGACCTTAGTAACCCTGAGAGAAATCAGGTTCTTTTTGTATGATGTTATCAGTACCTATAGGAGAGCTTGGTACTCTTGCTTGCTAGGTCCGCTCCTTCGTTTCTGATCTTATTCTCATTTGTCTTGTATGGAAATGCCTGACATTATTGTGAAACACTTGTTTCATAGATATCGAGCCTTTTTAGGAAGAATGTCCTAAGCGACAGTTAGCGTATTTTTTTTTTGCAGGAAGGGATTTTTAAGAACATAATTATCAGGTCTACAAGTATCAAGTATCTACGTGACCTCAGTAACCCTGAGAGAAATCAGGTTCTTGTTGTATGATGTTATCAGTATAGAAGGGCTTGGTACTTTAGCTTGCTAGGTCCGCTCGTTCGTTTCTGATACTGATCTTTCAGACACCTTCTGGCCATTTGTCGTGTATGGAATTGCCTGACATATTGTGTAACAATGCATACATATCGAGCCTTTTTTAAGAAGAATGTCCTAAGCGACAGTTAGCGCTTTTTTGCAGAAAAGCGTATTTTTTCTTTTTAAAAAATGACAGATTAACATGTTATACTTAGACATACGTATCTATTAGGATAGTCCCAATTAAGATATTATCATAATTACTTTTAAAATTAAGAAAGAAAAGACAAGGGGTCTTTTCTTACCAAATCCGCAAACAGTCGCTTATGACAATTTTCCTGAAAAGGGTCGTTATACTTATAGTAATATTGTTTATAAATGTGCGACATTTGGGGAAGATCTGTGTCTAGCAGTGAACATCTTACTCACAACTCAACTTAAACATTGACTAACTATTTATACTTTGATCACCAAATCATCACTGTAATTATAATTTATTTTGAGATGAGAAAGAAGATGCAATAATTGTAAAATTACTTATCGCATGAATTAAAAGGCTTTTTTTTATTTATACTTTGTCGATATGGTTGGCACAGTGGTTGAGTGATTGGCTGCTGCGCCCGCACCTGCGACACGCAGAATTCGATTCCCACACGGAACAAATGTTGTATGGCCTACAAATAGGTGTTCCGGGTCTGGTTGTCTTGTGTGTGTGAGTAATATATTTGTGATCCACGGGCGTGTCGATCATTTGGCTAGAAATATCCTTGATTTGAAAATATAATTTAGTTTTCATATGCTTAGACCGTTTTCATCTTTATGTAAATACATAACAATAAAATTGTCGTAAGTGGGTATATAAACAGAGATAAACAACGCTTATAAAAATAAAATTTAAAGTGTGTTTCTTTATTACCTAGCTACCATTAAAAATGAGTGTTTAGAATAAATAAATAGGTAGGTTTATTCAAAAACCAGTATGTGTGTAATACTTAATACTACGTAAGTACCTAGAGGAATATATTATTTTTCAATATACTTACTCGAAAACCCGCTCTTATCCCACAGCTTTTAGGCATGCAATAGACTGTTTTCCACACTAGTGCAGAAAAGTGTTTTTTTTTACATTTCTCGTATCAGGCTAGGTGCGCGTCTACCCCCACGGGTCGCCGCTCAACCCCCGTTTATTTATTTCTTCGTAGGTAAGTATTGAAAAATGACATTAAAATGTACGAGTAATCATTAATTAGTTACATATTTCATCATTTCAGCCGATATACGTCCACTGTTGGACATAGGCCTCCTCCAACTGTCGTCACAACGAACGTTCCTGCGCATCTCGCATCCATCGGTTTCCCGCAACCTTCACGAGGTCATCGGTCCACCTTGTAGGAGACCTTCCAACACTGCGTCTTCCAGTACGCGGTTGCCACTCCAGAACCTTTCGGCCCCAACAGCCATCTGTTCTGCGAGCAATGTGCCCTGCCCATTGCCACTTGAGTTTGGCAATTCTTCGTGCTATGTCGGCAACCTTAGTTCTCCTGCGGATATCTTCATGCCTGATTCGATCACGCAAGGAAACCCCAAGCATAGCCCTTTCCATTGCTCTTTGGGTGACTTTAAGCCTTCTGATGAAGCACATTGTGAGCGACCACGTTTTGGAGCCATATTTCATCACTGGCCACACGCTCTGGTCAAAGACTTTCGTCTTGAGACAATGTGGTATGTTGGACGAGAAGATACCGCGTAGCTCCCCGAACGCTGGCCAGCCGAGTTGGATTCGTCGGTTGACCTCTTTCTCGAAGTTAGACCTACCCAACTGGACTGTCTGTCCGAGGTAGACGTAATCTTACATATTTACAGATTACAAATTAAATACATCACTCATTTTTGTAATAGGTACCTTATTGGCATAAACTGGAAAAAAATAACACATTCGGTTTTCAAATGTGAGAAAATGGACTAAAATAAATAGCACAAGTCCAAGGTACAATACTGTTAGTAGAAAGTTTAATCTTATACCAATGCATCTCACATTATTTTGCTCTTGAAAGTTAGCCGCGGGCAACTTAGATAGCACATAGTTACCTAGACGACTTAGCTAGGACCTGCCTTACGCCATATTTGTCAAGATAACGGCTATACGCAGCCTTAAAAGGCTATACAAGTAAACTAGAAGAAAAATCGAGCACCTTTACAATATCACCATGAATTTTCCGAAAGTTCATATCGCTTAAAAGTATAAAAATAAAATAATCACTCACCGATTGTTAAAAATAAATTCACAAACACAACACTTCACTAATATTCACAGAGAACTTCAAATAACACTTGCACACAATAACAACGATAATTAAATTACGATAGATTTTATTTTTTTCGTTTTTAATTCGACAGTTCGTTTTTAACTGCGCGAGAATGCGTTCGCGCGCGGAATGAAGTTGCGCGCGCACTTGTTGAACGACGCGCGGGAAAAGTTGAACGGAAATATCAAGTATCGAGTGAAGTACGCCCGCGTCACGATTGGCTAACTTCGCGTTATTGAAAACTGAATCTGGGATTAGGGATAATTGAAAAAAGCCGGGATAAGTTTGTTGTTAAAGAATTATCATCTCCTCAGCCGTTTTCCAATTAGCTTGGGGTCGGCTTCTAATTTATCCAGATGCGGCTGAACACCCGTGTGTTGCTCAGACCTCCACAACCAAGTTATTGGGCAACACGATACACCTTCGATAGACTGATGACCAGACTTTCTTGTGTCTGACTACCGGCTGACAAAGATCTATGAATGTCATCCAACTACTTTACGTTCTTTCCTAGGCACAGGATGTCGGTAAAATGTCCTTGGTAAACTTTGAAAAATACATAAATATGATTTGAAAAGTTCACAATGCCCGGTGTCGAACCCGCAACCTCATACATGAAAGGCGTTAACCAATGGGCCATTACGGCACGAAAATAACGTAGAAATTTCTGTTTACGATGTATTAGTATAGATGGCGCTGATACCAGATTAAGCTATCACAATTTATTTGGTGTGTCAGTCAACTAACTGTTAATTTGTTACTATGTAGTATCGCTAGAGGGCGCTAAATCGAATTTTGCAAAATTAAGTTTTATTTCTTTTGAAAACCATCTACATCACAAAAATGAAAATTGGAATATTGAAAAGAATTGTATTTGAATATCAATAGAATTAATAATATCGTAATATATTGAGTAAATTAAAAAAAAATATTGATTTGTTGCGTTGTGGACAGCGGATCTCAAAGATTTTCTTTTCGTCCAATCAAAATCTCTACACGTTGCGCGTTGCGTCTTAGTACAAGTCGGGGAAAGCCAAGTTGCGATAAATGGAGCAATGTCCTGAAACCAAAGTTACTGTTGTAAAGAAAATCAATAAAATATTATACCTAGGAACAAACCATTCTTTTTATTGAAAAAAAATAGCTTTAGGTACTTTAATTATTAGGTAGGTAATTCGAAATAATTTCAATCCATCACCGCTAACTCGAATTGATTTTATCCTTGTTTTTCTACGTGTATTTTAAGTTGAATTTTTAGACCATTAGTATTCAAAGGCTCTAAATAAAATGTGGGATCCATTCCAATGGAATTCGAACTTTGCTTAGAGATACAGTACAGAATTGATCGTCCTAAAATTAGATAGCTATTACCTATCTCAAATTTTAAATTCAAAAAGTTCTGATTTTTTTTTTTCATCCTGCCCCTGATTTTTTTTCGCTTGTTGACTTACTTCCAAACTGCCAGACATATAAATAAAAATGAATTAATTTAAATACAATTCTAACAACTTAGGTACCTACCAAATAATTGTTTTAGCGGTGAAAGAACCAACATGACCTACCTACAGGTCATGACTCACAGGTCATGAGGTGACATTTGACCTCCACCAATCATTACCGGGCCTGCGTCACGGATTACGGCCCTTTACCTCTCCTAGGGAGGAGGCCTAAGTCCTGAGTCCCAGCAATAAGAACATTATAAGGCTGATTATATTATGCTTATGCGGCTCTACTCTATATTTTGTATGCCAACAAGGTTTATCGTGGTTTCTTAGGCACTGATGTCTCATCTTTGGGATGGGTCATCCAAATACCAGCTGGATGCACTAGAGTCTATTGAAAAGCGTGCCAAGAATATCATAGGCAATGATGCTCTTGTGAAGTCAAAACTCCAAAGTCTTGAGCATCGACGCCGAGTTGCTAGCCTGTCTGTTTTCTATCGTTTACACTTCGGGGAGTGTGCACTAGAGTTACACAATTTAATTCCGCCAAGTCCGTTCCATCATCGGACCACAAGACGTACGGCATTGCGACACCAGTACATGGTGGATATCCCACCATATGTGCAAGGCGTTTTGGAAGTACATTCGTTATGCGTACAGCTGGCGGAGTCTGTGTTTCCTGATAGCTAGGTATAACCTAGGGGTCTTTAAGTCAAGAGTGAATAGATTGCTTCTAGGCAAGCGTGTTCCATCGTCGGCCACATCATCGCTTACCATCAGGTGAGGTTGTGGTCAACGCGAGCCTATCCATTATAAAAAAAAAACAATTTATTTGAGGTTGACGCATGTCTCCTTTTTCCATAAGTCATTTGGTTTCCATATCAAGAGTCACCCCCTCTCTAACTATATAATCACACAGTCCATACTTTTCCATGGTCTTCCTTCTCCTCATGTTATAGGCATAATCAGCCATTGCCTGCGGGATTGCTCGAAAGAGTTACTGTGGCCTTGGAACGCAAAGGGAAACTGAAGAGATACGGATTCATTTTAGTTAGAAAAATTTTAACATTCCCTCTCGCTCCAATAAAAGCGGGAGAAGTAATTCCGATAATTTCCCAACCAAAAAAAGGCATATAGTAAAAAAAAGCCACCTTCTTTGAAATTTAAATTAAGGAGAAAAAGTATAGTTAAAAACATTGAATTATAAAAACCCAAGGGTTTTTTGTATATCAATGGTTAAAAAAAAACTAAAAAACGCGCTTTCATTCCATATCAAACTAAAAAGTCTAAAATTGTTTTCAATTTAAGTAGAAAATAATAATGAACAAAAAATATTATATTGTTGTGAAAAAAGCGTGGGGCGCTTTGTGTCTGCTTTTCGTAAATCGACCACCCCACGCTTTTTTCAGTCAGCAACAGCAGGGGCCCAGTTGAGTCGAAGCCTACTGGGGCCAGGGTTAGCTCCGAAAGGTAGCTCAGCCCCGGTTTGAAAGGCAAGAAGGAACGGGGTGGGTTTTTAGTCAGTAAGAGTCTGACACTATCTTCCGCTCCGCCCAAGGGCGAGAGATGTCATTTGGATGATTTTTACCCACCAAAAAAGAATCGGATTATTGCACTGTCATCGGTCTTTGATGGGTGTGCAAAGTTGAAAGAAAATCTGATCGCCCAAAGTTGTGCAAAATCCAGCTCAAAGACTGTGGTTACAAGCAAACAAACATACAGGTGAAGCTACTTAATAAAATAAAATCGTGTTATAAAGAAAAAACAATGGTCAGCTACCTACCTATAATAAGTACAGTAAAAAATTATGTCATCTTTGAAAATACATAATTATCTAGCTAAGCCAGGCACGACGTAACCACAAAATACCTACCTAAGTTATGAATTTATGATGAACAAGTTTCTGTTCATCCATAAAAAATAGGTCATTGTTAATTTTAAAATAAGAACTTCTTAATAAATTGATTCATTTGTTTGTTCAATTAAGAGACCTTGATGATAAGCAGCCTATTTATTAGAACTCAGAATTTATCCATTAACTTAGGCAGATACTTCTAAGTAAAAAGGCATACTTAACAAAACTAATTTACCTACAATGCCCAATAAAAATTTTGCCGCAGTAAGCATTTAATGAGTCAACATTAGGTAGGACTAGCACTCCTGAAAATTTCAGCCGTGCGTGCGTGAAGGAAGGAATGAAATCTATTGATCGCAGTTTGCCTGTACAAACTAATAATAGAAAAAAAAGGTTGAACATCGCTCCAAAACGACAATACTATATGGACACGCTCTGCTTGTGTGCGTAGGAAATCCGCTCGACTGTATTTTACAACAAATAGCGTAAAATATTAGCTTTTAACACCGAATATTTATGAAAATCTATTCGTTTTGACAAAATAAAGGTATTGCTTGAACAACTTTTGCCTTGAATACGCAATTGTTGGTAAAAACGTTCCAGACTGTGTTGCACACAAAAACAACATTATTCTTTGTGTGCGGGTCGCCGGCTGAACACATTCAAAGCGAGAAAATAACGATCTTTTTAGTGTTGTAGCTTGACATCCACATTTATCGATACTAAAATAATGATCATTATTTCTATCCAACTTTAAAAAGGAGGAGGTTTTCGATTCGATTAATCACATTATTAATCACATTCATTAACATACACTTTCGCACGTCCACGACCAAATACTCTTTCTTTAATCGTAGTCGCAAACACACGACTCAGCTAAACAAGACGCGAAAACACTCGTCGGACCAATCCGCGGCGGTTAAAATTACTTTTCAGGGTTCCGTAGCCAAATGACAAAAAACGGAACCCTTATAGATTCGTCATGTCTGTCTGTCTGTCCGTATGTCACAGCCACTTTTTTCTGAAACTATAAGAGCTATATTGTTGAAACTTTGTAAGTAGATGTATTCTGTGAACCGCATTAAGATTTTCACACAAAAATAGAAAAAAAAACAATAAATTTTGGGGGTCCCCATACTTAGAACTGAAACTCTAAAATTGTTTTTTCATCAAACCCATACTTGTGGGGTATCTGTGGATAGGTCTCCAAAAATGATATTGAGGTTTCTAATATCATTTTTTTCTAAACTGAATAGTTTGCGCGAGAGACACTTCCAAAGTGGTAAAATGTGTGCCCCCCCCCCTCTAACTTCTAAAATAAGAGAATGATAAAACTAAAAAAAATATATGATGTACATTACCATACAAACTACCAACGAAAATTGGTTTGAACGAGATCTAGTGAGTAGTTTTTTTTTTTTTTAATACGTCATAAATCTAAAAAAATACACTATTATTAAAACATCGATCAAAGTTACAACGAACTACAAGAACTTTTATATTATGTTACTTACTGCTACGAGTGCTACGGAACCCTTCATGGGCGAGTCTGACTCGCACTTGGCCGGTTTTTTGTCTTTTTCAGCGGTATGTGGTTTATATTTGGCAAAGATACCGCTTGAATTGATTGATTCGTTTTTTATTTGGATGTAAGCATTGCGGCAATACAGTAGGTACTTGGCTTGTAGCATTTTGTGGTTCATATTTATTGCCATGGGCAAGTTAAGTAAGGGCCCGATAGATAGATAGAGACCATTTTAGTAAATAACTTTCTAACAGCGAGAAGATCTTTCTACTCTCTTTCACAATAGGCTAACCTATTGTGAAAGAGAGTAGAAAGATCTTTGGTGTGAAGTGAATTAATTTGCTTCCGTTTCTAAAACCGGAAGCAAATTAATTTATTTCACACCGTAATCTTTTCTACTGAATTTGATTATGCTACATAAAAATGACTTATTTTAATTAACTTCGTTCTGAACTGAGCCACATCACATCAACAGGCGTTAGCAATGGAAGTCTTCCACATGTAATTTGTGCGGATTCTCAATGTGTCTGTCTTTTTTTATCGTATGCGTGAATATTTGATGCAAAAGTCATCATTGTCTTTCTATTGTGTCTCTAATTATGGTATTCGAAAGGTTAATATCACCTTATTATATATTTATCTAATCCTATTTTTCTCAATCTTGATTCTTGTTATCTTTTATTCCTCTTCTTGCGCGTAAAACCTTTTTAATAACCAATATTTTTTTATTTTTCACATCTTTCACATTTTGCCATCTAGTCTCAAACTAAGCAGAGCTTGAGGTACGAATACTAGACAACTGATAAGCATACCTAACATAAATAACACCTAAACACGGAACAAATATTAAAACAATGATATGCGAATACGACACAATCAATCGTAAACTTTGTTGCGAATTTTGTGAATTAAATAATGTAATTGCAAGTCATTGACTGACTGCGTACTAGACGCTCAACAGATCAACTATTAATAGCGAGAACTGTTTATTTCTAAATGCAAGTACGCAATCAATTCCACGTCATGTTGATTTGTAATAAAAACAAATAAAACAGAGTTAAACCGCGTGTATAAATATTTCATAGAATAATTAATTTAGTTGCTTTTGTTCTGATTAGACGTTTATAATATGAATGATTAGATTCAACATTATTCATGTTTTCATCACTTTCATCACCCTGCACTCTGTAGTCAAGCAAAGCTCATATTAAATAATATCGATATCGGCATTTCTTAACTTACTTCCCTAAATGGCGTTAACTTGAATGATTCACCAACCCACATATTCCCGCAATGGTGATATAATGCAGCTTTGACCTTATTGGCTAGTCCGCCCATGCGGCAGTTGTATCCACCAATCAGAGAGCTGCTCGGGAAGCGTCGGTCCCCCGCAGCGGGTACCCTATAAAAGCAGCTTCAACGGATTTTTCGTCGATCACATTCGTTTGGCAAGCCTCTTAACCGGTCGCGCTGAACGACGACTGAAATATTTAAACTAATTTATATTCTACGTTAAGTTCAACAAAACTCAATTCAAAATGGTAAGTACACGTTTATTATTGTTCTAATCACCTTTATTTCAGGGATTCAGGGTCCTTCATCACTTAATTTCACGTATTTCGAGAAATTAATACCTACCGGGTGGACACGCCACCATTTTGTCGGCATGTTATCCGACCAAGTTCAATATTCCTGTGTGTCACTAAGAATGTTCTAGGGAAATTAACTTCTCAATTTGTCATCTTAATCATTTTCAAATTGAGATCTTCACATTTTTCGAGTTTTACTGCTTAGTTCTTGTAATCTCTTTGCTAGATGTGATATTGTTTGTCATAAATTTGATTGGGCATTTAAGTTTTTCGTGACCGCATCCAAGGATGCCATGCCGGTTGGCGCCACGCCCAAGTAAATTTTCTTAAAAACTGCTCGTCTTACTTATATTTACAGTTGGATAGCGGTAAATTTATTTATCCGTGTCTATTTCTGGAATATTTGATTGAATTTTTCCTGTTTTTCATGCGATTTCATTCCATCGATTTCGCGGTGACGTGTCGATGACCTCATTCGAGGTTACGGTGCAAGTACTTAGATATAACATGGTTTTTATGAAATAACATCTTATTTACTCGTTTACCATGACCTTGCCATCAATATTAATATGGATTACATATTCAACCGGTTTACCATTTGTTCAAACAATTGGATATTGAATGACGAACTACCTACCTAACGAGTCATCGTCAACAGATTAGATCACCTTTTCGTGGAAACAAATAAATACCTACATGACAGAAATCGGACCATCAAAACATAAGTCTTTCCATAGTATAAATAATTCATTGTTTTTGGATCAATCAATTTCTACATTACCCCCTACTTTTAAAATGGCGTCCACCGGGCGGTCTCCCCATCAATCGATAGTGCCGCTGCCAGGCAAAAGCTTTCACTCAACTGTACTTCATACCAGTGCTTGCTGGCTTTCACCTTTCTCTTTGAGTACTATGATGAGAAAATTGCTGTATGAACACTAATTGTTGGTGTGCCAGATAAACCTTGATTCTTTAGGTTTATAGAATCTTTACGTTTTATGTAGGAGTAGGGAGATGGAGACTTAAATAATTGGTAATCAATACATTATTTTCTTAAAATGTTGATGCACTTTCCTACTTAGATTCTGCTAGGTTACTGATCTTAAATCAGTGCTCGGTAATCAATATTGTAAATGTACGCAAAAAACCTTTTCAAAAAACTCTTTTGTTGATTTTTATGTGGAATAAATCTAATATCTTTTTTCTTTTGCCAACAGCGTGAGTGCATCTCAGTACACGTTGGACAAGCCGGAGTCCAGATCGGTAACGCCTGCTGGGAATTATACTGCCTTGAGCATGGAATCCAGCCTGATGGCCAGATGCCCACAGACAAGACCGTGGGCGGTGGTGACGACTCCTTCAACACCTTCTTCAGCGAGACCGGTGCCGGCAAACACGTGCCCAGGGCTGTGTTTGTTGACTTGGAACCCACAGTAGTTGGTAAGTAATCAACCAGCAACATTTGAAAGATCATTTCAAAAATATTCATCGGAGATGTCAATAAGTAAAAATGTAGTAATTATAGGTTCATAACTAACCAAATTTTCTTTTTTGTCAACAGATGAGGTCCGCACTGGAACATACAGACAGTTGTTTCATCCAGAACAACTTATCACTGGTAAGGAAGATGCGGCCAACAACTACGCCCGTGGACACTACACCATCGGCAAGGAAATCGTAGATCTAGTCCTCGACCGCATCCGCAAGCTCGCCGACCAGTGCACTGGCCTGCAGGGCTTCCTCATCTTCCACTCCTTCGGTGGAGGTACCGGATCCGGTTTCACCTCTCTCCTTATGGAGCGACTCTCCGTGGACTACGGCAAGAAGTCCAAGCTGGAGTTCGCCATCTACCCGGCGCCTCAGGTGTCCACCGCCGTCGTCGAGCCCTACAACTCCATCCTCACCACCCACACCACCCTGGAGCACTCCGACTGCGCCTTCATGGTAGACAATGAGGCCATCTACGACATCTGCCGCCGCAACCTCGACATCGAGCGCCCAACCTACACCAACCTGAACCGTCTCATCGGGCAGATTGTGTCCTCCATCACGGCCTCCCTGCGTTTCGACGGCGCCCTCAACGTCGATCTGACCGAGTTCCAGACCAACTTGGTGCCCTACCCGCGTATCCACTTCCCTCTGGTCACGTACGCCCCCGTCATCTCTGCCGAGAAGGCGTACCACGAGCAGCTGTCGGTGGCTGAAATCACCAACGCTTGCTTCGAGCCCGCCAACCAGATGGTCAAATGCGACCCCCGCCACGGCAAGTACATGGCGTGTTGCATGTTGTACCGTGGAGACGTCGTGCCCAAGGACGTGAACGCGGCCATCGCCACCATCAAGACCAAGCGCACCATCCAGTTCGTGGACTGGTGTCCTACTGGTTTCAAGGTGGGCATCAACTACCAGCCCCCGACCGTCGTGCCCGGCGGAGACTTGGCCAAGGTACAGCGTGCCGTGTGCATGTTGTCCAACACCACCGCCATCGCCGAAGCCTGGGCGCGTCTGGACCACAAGTTCGACCTTATGTACGCCAAGCGCGCGTTCGTGCACTGGTACGTCGGTGAGGGTATGGAGGAAGGAGAGTTCTCCGAGGCGCGTGAGGATCTGGCTGCGCTGGAGAAGGACTACGAAGAGGTCGGCATGGACTCCGCCGAGGGTGAGGGCGAGGGAGCCGAGGAGTACTAAGCTGAACTTGTTCACTGAGCACTCGCACCGATACATTCCGGTGACATGAAATAAAAAAACAATTATGTTGAACTTTCTCGTTTGATTTCCTGCTTATTCCTACCCACACACACTGTTCACATCAAAGTTATACCGACACTTTAGTTACTTAACTAATTCATTCATTAGGTACATACATAATTTTTATTGACCTTGATCAGTACCTATCTCTCCAAATCTGGCTCAATTTATTATAAAACGCTGGACTTGGACCACTCGGAGAATCTCTCGCCCGATTCAGTTCGAGAAATCAAACGCTACCATGATCACAAGCTTGCATCGCCATAAGACGATGTATCAAAATGTTTATGGCCGATTTACACAAAGCTACTGACTAGACAGTACGCAGCTTCTTCGTATTGCCTAGCGTATGTCAGTAGCACGGCCCGTCTTGGCTGTTTCAGGTTTCACACTGTCCGGCTGTTAGTGCACTGACGAGAACGCGTCTAAACGATGTCGGCGATGAGCTGCTACCATGTACGGGTTGCTGCTGAGCGAGTAGACGAGTGAAAACAAAAAAAATTGAAGTCTCACTTGAGTACATACCTACCCAACTCGCACTTGCGAGTTAGGTAGGTACTCGTAAATGACGTCCAAACAAGTTACTGCAGTATATTACAAAATACTCTGTGTATGTACGCTAGCTCAGCCATTACATCCAGGCAAGAACTAAATTCTCATTACCTATATCATGCATACAAGATCCGCAGGTTCATCGCTATGCGATAATTTCCCGCGTTGGGTTATACAGCGATATAGCAAGATTTTGTGCTTACGAGAAGAATCTCGACTTGTGTGACACGATCTCGTATGAAATTTTTTTCAAGTTCATACAACCGTTGTCTCAAGTGCGAGATTTGTCATTCGAGTTTAGTGAATAGGTGATATCAACGGCTAGACAACCACATCGTTTTAATTCTCTGTGGTCTGTGGGTGTAGTACTGATTACCTACTACGGTTTTGTCATTATATAGGTAGGTACTCGAGGTTTCGTAACCCGAAAGATTTTTGAATTGATCTTGCAATGGTACTTGGTGCCGTTATAGTTATACAATTACCGTTACGGATCTTGAGCGCTCGGGGCCAGTGGGGATCGCTTTGCGCATTCCATACATTGGCGAGCCAATCGTCGTCGTTGTTAGATACGTGCTGCAAGCGCAGGAAACGAATCATGAGTGACGTCTATGACGCGACGGCGCGGCGAGCTAATCACTGACACTCCCCGGCCCCGCGTCTCTCTTCGCACCAGTGAAGAGACCGAATATTTGACTTCTGCGCAACTTGAAGCCAGCGCTCAAGATCCGTTTCGGCAATTGTACCAATACGTTTATTAGATGCTCCAAAATTCCGGAGTCAGGGCGATTTCTAACCACCATAGACTCGGCTCGCTCGGCGCTCGGGTCTGCGGCCGACGAGCATATTGGTTAGCTCGTCGTCCGCCCGTTCGGTAAGGCCCTTGCCCGAGTCGACGGTGTCAACGGTGTGTAATATCCCAAGCCGTACCTCCTCAAAGTGGATGTCGTCATCAAAACTAAAGAGGCCTAGTAGAGCCAATGACTGCTAGGTCAGGAACGTTTGAATGAGTGACTGAGGCCCTAGAACGCAAAGAGCAATTGAAGGATACAGATACAGTCAATAAAATTCTGCCACGCTCTATCTTTCCAGAAGTCTAAAAAAGAAGATACTCCAAAATTGTTTTTGCCATCCCCTATCCCTTTTTTTAACGTAACAACTTTTTCTGCGTTTTCGTTTCTTTTAGAAGCTTGTCACGTTGTCACTAGAATAGTAGGACAGTTGGTATAGCAACACAAGCAAAACCTATAAAATACGATTATTTCTTTGAAATTTTGTTTACAAGGATACCGACAATATTCCTCTGAAGTGAAAGGGCGAAAGGTAAGAATGTTTAGACGAAAAAACTTTTTATATTCTCTCCATTATCGTATGTACGAGACGAGAATTTCTCTCCGTCTAAATGGGCTTTGCAATGGCCTTGCATATAAGTTCATCATAACTGCATAAGGGACATGAGTTTATCTCGCTCGCAGATAGCTAACTAAGGTCAGCTGATTATATACGAACACACGAATGACTCCATCCCTCGTATTAATCGTTAGGAGTCCTCTCTTATCTACCTCTGTGTTTGAATCAATAGGTATTATATGTGAAGAAAATATGTATTAATACTTATATAGCAGAGGGTGTCCACTTTCTGGAAAGTCGTAGAAGGGAAGCTCTGAGTGGTCAGTGAAATCGAGGGTCAAGGAAATAGTCACTGTTATTGGGGCACACTTTTCCGCACTGGTGCGTAATACAGTACCTAAATTGCGTGCCTAAAAGCCGTACTTAGCGGTAGGAGCGGGATTGTGGTCAGTGAAAACGAGGGTATACCTAGGAAATAGCTACTGTTATTGGGGCACACTTTTCCGGTGCGTAATACAGTACCTAAATTGCGTGCCTAAAAGCGGTACTTCACAGTAGGAGCGGGTTTTCGAGTAAGTATATTAAAAAAGATTTTCTTTCATTCACCACCTGTGAAAACAAAACAATGGCCTTCATTTTACTTACCGTATGTAAGTACTTGTACAGACCAACATATAACAGGACATCCCACATAGCTATGATTGAATGCCTGACGTAATCCACATAACATGGACAAGATTGAAAGTAATGGGTACAAGAACAGTGACTTGTTTGCGAGTGGGCGCGTGACATCATTGGACTTCCATTTATGGAGATGACGGCGGTAAAATATTCTTGACGACGGCCGTACATGGACCTTGTTGTGAACGGTATGATCATAGAAATATAAAAAAACTTTTCCTTTCTTATATCTATGGGTATGATCGTAAGTTTGGTGGTGATTAAAAATGTAGGTACTGGAAATTGGATTTTGATGACACCATTTTCTTAACATTGCTCGCAGAACAGATGACTGCGTACCGGAAGACGCAGCGTTGGAAGGTCTCCTACAAGGTGGACTGATGACCTGGTGAAGGTTGCGGGAAACTGATAGATGCGAGACGTCCAGGATCGTTCATTGTGGCGACACTTGGGGTAGGCCTATGTCCAAAAGTTGACGTCTATCGGCTGAAATGATGATGATGAAAGGAAGGTATACACGACTGCACTCCGACTATGGGCTCAGGTTCGCCCCTGCAGGGATAATCTGATCAAATGCAGTCTTCCCGTCCGATTATAATTTAGGTGCCTTCATTTCTAGAGTGAATAGACTCTTAATAAACTATAGTGGTGCACGTCACCATCAAAAATTGCATCACTACTTACCAATTACCTACGGAGCAAGTAACAATATTAAGATACGTTAATAAATAGAATTAGAGGAAAAGCTAAGCACAGAAACTTGTAATTAAACTATAGTTTACCTCAAAATAAGGACAAAATGATAACAATATCCTACCAAAGTAGTTACCTACTTAAAAATAACTAACAAGTAGGCACAAACATATACAGAAGCGTTGTCAAGTCTTAGTGATGAATACAATAAGAATAATGTAGTAGGCGCTCGTAGATGTGGATGGACAATGGAATTCTCTGAACCAAACACGGTTTGTCGTTCAAAGGAAATGCGCACACCATTTGCTGATTTGCTTCGGTCGACATTTTGCAGCACGCTCGCTTCAGCGATTGCTGACCTAAGTTGACCGCTGCACATACAATCTGACCAAATAGGGCTTCCTCGTTTAATTAATTTCTGTGTGTATTGAAATAGGCTCCTCAAACACATTGCCAGTACAAAGCCGCTTCACAGGACTTGCCACACACCTGCTATCAGAATCAAAATGTTTTTATTGAGGTCATAGGTTAAACACAGATGTCAAAACTTAATAATAAATACGCTATGCTATGCTGCTCGTCCTGCACAACCACCTGCAGCTTCCAGGACTTTTATATATATACGAGGCCAATAACAGAGCTGCTGTAGGTACACTAGTACAGGTTGCTAAATAAAAGGTGGTCAGAAAAAAAAATCGAGTAGGGTAAATACGCCAAATGTCGGCCCCCTTAGCGATTTTCTGACTGCGGATCGCTTTAGCACCGTCAGTTTCCAACGAAAGTTAGCTTCTGATGCGGTTTTAGATAGTTTGATTAATCTATTTCATGTTTATAGGCATAAGATCAACATTTCTACTAAAAGAAAAAAGTAATAAGGTTTAGATGCGTCGAGAACAGAAAAGCCCTAAAGTCGGCCATTCACGGCCCATGGTCGGTCGTGTTTTTCCCAAATGTCGGCCGGGTATAGGGTGTTTTAAATTAAGACAGTGACAAATATTATTAATATGATTTATTTTGGCAGAATTCTAATATAACACTAAGTTTACATTTGTAATTGTATTTGTTTAATAGTAAAATATTTTTTTATTTCGCCTTAAAAAAAATCGTAACCGCATAATTTTCTTTGATTCCGTGAAGGCCTTAGATCAATCAATCAAGATAGATCAATCCGTGAAGGGTTTAATAGATAAGTAGCAAGTCCCAAACCATAAAGCTACCACAAATATGTCTTCAATACTGTCAACTCCTACATTTAAACTTAACTTCTTTACAATATTAATAAATTATAATAATAAATATTTCATTTTGAGAAAATAAGATTGATAAATAAATTAAAAATGACTAACCAATCAATGAAAAAATATAAAAGTATTTTTTCATCAGCCTGTATAGTGGCGCTCGAATTCGAGGCTGGTCGACATTACGATCTTTAATATTTCTAATGTCGGCCCCTATTTCTTGTACCTTATTTCTTGAGAATCGACTGATATCACCCCGGCCGTTATTTGGCGATTAAACGTAAAATAGATTTATTTGCCTATAAGCTTTGCAAATTCTCTTGTTAAGCCAACGGAATTGGTATAATTGAAATTTATAAAACAGAGTGCATTTACTTTAAGTCGGCCACGGCCAAGAATCCGATTTTAAGTCAAAACTGTTACCCTAATGGCGGCCTCCTATTTTTCCCTGAAAAATATACGCAAAATGTCGAAAAAACTATCTTAAAATATAGTAAAAATAACCTTTTAGTGATAATAAGGCTTAAAACAAAAATAAATAAATGTCTTATCGTTGTAATATCAATCCCCGAAATGTGAGTATTCACTTCAAGTAAGCTACTTTACATGCGAATTTGACGCTTCAACGGCGCTATCGTTACTGACGCTCAGTATGAGAAGAACAAGTGACGGAATCGAATAGTAACGGTTTGTACGTCTAAAGTATAAGCTAAGGTTGCAATTTGAGAAGCAAACTTGACAATCAATTACCTTTTGAATGAATGCAAGCTGAAAATGTACAGACGGCCGAAGTTTGAGGGGTGGCCGACGTTTGGCGTATTTACCCTACATATACACAAAAAAAACCGGCCAAGAGCGTGTCGGGTCACGCTCAGTGTAGGGTTCCGTAGTTTCCCGTCCGTCACAAAAACTGTACCCACTTATGAGTTTAAAAAAATGCTTGCATATACGATTATACTACAAACTTAGTCCAGAAATTATTTTGTAGAACCTTTTTGTCTTTTTGTACAAAAACTGTTCTTTCCATCAAGTTCAAAATGATTTTCCTAGAAAGTCCTTATAAATTTCTATTTTTCAGATTTTTTTCATATTTTCTAAACTTATGGTTCAAAAATTAGAGGGGGGGACACATTGTTTTTTACTTTTGGAGCGATTATTTCCGAAATTATTGACATTATCAAAAAATGATTGTAGTAAACCCCTATTCATTTTTAAATACCTATCCAACGATATATCACACGCTAGGGTTGAAATTAAAAAAAAAAAACACTTCCCACTTTACGTATAGGCCCCCCCTATATGTAAAGTGGGAAGTGTTTTTACCCTAATAAAACATTTTTTTCCAATTTTTATTTTACCACTTTGTCGGCGTGATTGATATACATATTGGTACCAAATTTCAGTTTTCTAGTGCTAACGGTCACAGAGATTAAGCGAGGACGGACAGACAGACAGACAGACAGACGGACAGACAGACATGGCGAAACTATAAGGGTTCCTAGTTGACTACGGAACCCTAAAAAGAAGAAGCGACTGCTTGTAGAAATTATCATCTTAGTTTTGTCGCAGTTGTTGAGCGTTTGTCTTCTGCGCTACGTGTCGTCGGTTCCATTCCAGCAGGGAACAAATCTGGCCTAGGTAGGTACTTCTGGGCGTCTTGTGTATTTATTTATTTTTACACCACCTGCTCGATAATGTCGTTTTATACGTCGTACAAACCTCACTTAAAGCAAGTCATTCTATCCCTAGGGAGATAATGCAGTATGGCCGATCCCTAGGGAATAATGAGATTTGAATTTGGAACATCAAAAATCGTCAACATTGTGAATTAAAATGTACGTGCGTCGAACAAGTTGGCTCGAAATTCAAACTGGCCAGCAACAAAAAACAGAAAATAGAATAAAATCTGCTAACTGACAGGAGCGTAAAAAAAAAGGAGCGTTATAGAAAATTGAAACTATAGAATCTTGGAATAGTAAATTTGGTTTGTTTGATGAACTTGTAAATATAATATTTATATTTCTATAATATATCTATGATTTGGTCGACCAAATTGTCTTTTAATTATCTCACTGATGGTGTAAAAGTAGAGTATGTAACACGGGGATAAAGCTGTCTTTGTCTTGGGCGGCTTGAATTCCTCACTTTACTCAGGTTTCTATATTAACTCCCTCGCAATGCTCGGGAGTTAATTTTATAAATCCCTCACTGTCGTTCGGGATTAAAATCAGCAACCTTCGATTCGTTCGGAATTCAACATGCCGCATATAAAATTAACTCCCGAGCATTGCGAGGGAGTTAATAAAGAAACCTGAGTGTAGTGAGGAATTTAAGCCGCCCAAGACAAAGACAGCTTTATCCCCGTGTTGCATACTCTACTTTTTACACCATCTGTGAGATAATCAAAAGACAATTTGGTCGACCAAATCATAGAGAAATATAAGTATTATATTTACAAGTTCATCAAACAAACAAAATTCACTACTCCAAGATTCTATAGCTTCAATTTTCTATAATGCTCCCGTGTCGTCAGTACGCACGTTTTATTCTATTTTCTTTTTTTTGTTAGTGGCCAGTTTGAATCATAGTGATTACATACTCTTTGGTTTGAATTTCGAGTCAACTTGTTTGATGCGCCTACATTTTAATTCACAATGTTGACGATTCTTGATGCTCCAAATTCAAATCTCATTATTCCCTAGGGATCGGCCATACTGCATTATCTCCCTAGGCATATAATGACTTGCTTTAAGTGAGGTTTGTATGACGTGTAAAACGACATTATCGAGCAGGTGGTGTAAAAACTACTATTATTGAAAGCTTTATGCACAAAAAACTGTACAAAGGCGGACTTAATGCCTTATGCATTATCTGCCAGTCGACCTTAGGGTTTTTTTTTTATGGTGGGAAAAAATCATGCAATGACATCCCCTGCTCTTGGGCGGAGCGGGAGATAGTGTCAGACTCTTACTGACTAAAAGACCCACCCCGTTCCTTCTAGCCTTCATACCGGGGCTCGAGCGCCCTTTCGGATAACCCTGGCCCCAGAGTCGACCTTAGGGTGGTGCAGAAACATAACATGGTAGGTGCAACTTAGTAAATAGACAAAACAGAAGAGAAACAAATATATACAATAGTAAATACATATTTAGATACATACATATAAATAAACAATGCTGTAGTGAAAAAACAAATCCAACACATTAGCGCGGTGATGATAGAATCATCATAGCGGCTCTGGGCAAAGATAATTTTCGCTCCCTTTACATAGGTACACAAAACCATGTAAGTCATGAGTCTTAAATATTTCTACTATCCAACTTGAAGTAGGTTGGAAAGTGGCACATAAAATTCTCATGCTGCCAACTTGGGTGTAGATGCCTAGGTTGGAAGATAGGAATAAGTCAATTTTGCCGCCCCTCATTTTTTGCCGCTCTGGGCAAATGCTCGGCTTGCCCCCCCTTAGATCGGGCCCTGCTACCCAAGTATACCTAGTCCTCAATCAAGTCACGCCAGCACATTAGGTACCTACATCATATTTTAAAAACGACGCGTGTAATCCGCCGAAAAACGAATGATCAAACCATTTCGGCTGAAAATCTCGAATTCATCTCCAATCTCACAAGGAAGCGGCGCATCTACTTACGGCCGAACGTAAGGTTAGGGTTCAATGAACCAAGCGGTTTAAATTTAACTCCGTCGATGTCTGCACTCGTGTTTTGGTTTTGTTAGTTCAACATTCTATAATTGGGAGATTATGTCGTGAAGACGAAGTTATTTTATGATTGAAATGTTTTCAAACTACGGTTTTGCTGCCATCTCTTTTAAGTTCACGTGGAACACTTCGCGCCGTCCACTACTCAGGCTCGGTCGTTAACGGACGGCCGGACGGCGACCTATCTATTGCTCGTCGTCCGCCAACCCGCGTCTACGGAAGATCTCCGTTCCCTCACGCGTGCGACCGTCTCCTTCACTAGCATCAAACTCCCAAATTTACCATGACCGCTAAGGACTTTCATGAGGAAGGTGAGGACGGCTTGATGCCTCTCCAGCCACTCCTCAAACATGGGACTTTAAGATATTATATTATGTAGTTACGAGTATAGAAATGTCACATATCGTATTTCTATCCTATCGGATAACACAACGCTATCAGGTTTCTTGTCAAGCCATTCTGATTGTATTCTAACCTAACCTAACTAAATTCAAGCAATACAAATTGCTTGAATTTAATTTTCCTTCCGAGTTATAACTAGCATCTGCTAGCGGCTTTGCCCGCGTGAAATGAGTACTTAATTTACATTGCTATAACACTGTAAAGTTTCATCAAACTCCGTTCAGTAGTTTTTGCGTAAAAAGCAGCTCCTAAACTTAATTATAGGTGCTCGCTCATCATCATTTTATGACACGAAAACGTGGTGAAGTGTGAAAAGAGAAATGCACACTGATCGACCAGCAAATAAATAAATGTCCTACATACTTACAAATGTTTCATTAACAAACATTTGTTTTGGTGCGGGAATCGAACCCACGACCCTTGCGTCTCAATCGGCGCTATAAACTACTACGCTAAACGGGTCGTCTGGTAATGAATAAACGCCCATCCCTAAAAGGCGATTATCTGATCTGTTTCTTGATCTCTATTCTCAGGGGGTACTCGGCACCCACTGTTTATTTCTCATGGGTGCTCGAGCCCCCGAGCACTCACCGAGTCGGCGCCCCTGTTCATGGAGATGGACGACACCGCATAGGTCGACCTGGGAAGTGGTGGCGAGACGACCTACACGCCAACCACAGGAGTTCGAGATGGTTCGAGAAAATAATACCTACCTGGAAGAATTTAGAGTAGGCCTTTACCCCTGCTGTGGGAAAGTATAGGCTAAATAATAAAAATAAAAGGAATAACTATGACATTAAAGGGATATAATCGTTTCCTTGCTGTTACCTTTATTACTAACCTTGCTTTTATACAGAACCCCTACTTCATTAGGAAAGTGATAGAAAGGTTTACTTATTTTATTGAAACTTTATGTGCAGTAGTACCACATGAGTAAATAATTATTTACTCACGTGGTAGTACTGTAAGCGGACAATGATCAAGGACGAAGCAGGAACAGGTTACAACTAGGCAAGCGTGCTTCACCGTCGACCACGTCATTGCTTACTATCTTAAACGCGAACCTATAAAAAATAAGTAAGTAGAGAATTGCCAGGATCGTTAGAAGTGACTATTTGTAGGTTTTATCTATCCTCTTAGTGTCATATAATTAGTTAATGCGTCAACAATCTGCCTCGCCACGTGTTATAGTTCGGGCAACTTTCCAAATTCCATCATTGTCTGTCTATCGACCTATGCAAAAGTATGGGTGATGTGATGACACCATAAGCTTTAAAGTCAAATAGAGCATCCAAGACATCTTTATTGCTTGCTTTGCTAGTGTCTCACCGGTTTTCTCACGAGTGCCGTTGGATTTTCAACGAGCTCGGAGATGAAAGTTGAAATTCTAACCTCGTAATCCTTGCGTCGTTTATTCTCAATGCTGACGGCCGTGACTTGGACATATAACTTTTTAATTTTTGTGGACTATATTCCGCGTTGTTATACAACGCCAATAGATCGTTTGATTGTTGTTTAATCTGTGAACCGACTGCGGACTCAGGTTGGCCGCTGCAGAGATAATCTGGCCAAAGGGGGTTTCCTTGACCCAATGCAAATACAGTGCCAGTGTGGAGCCCCTTCACAGGATATGTGTCACCTCCTTTCCCGCCCAGCATGCACAACTACCTACACCCTCCACGAGGTATACTAATAATTGCCGGCACAGATCTTGAGCGCTGGCTTCCAAGTTACGCAGAAGTCAAATATTCGGTCTCTTTAGTGGTGCGAAGTGAGACGCGGGGGCAGGGAATGTCAGTGATTGGCTCGCCGCGCCATCGCATCTTAGACGTCACTCATGATTCGTTCCCTGTTCTTGCTGCATGTATCTAACAACGACGACGATTGGCTCGCCAATGTATGGAATGTGCAAACCGATCCCCACTCTGACGCCGAGCGCTCAAGATCCGTGACGGTAATAGTACGAGACCAACGATAGAGCTGTCCAGGTGGCTAAATACGAGAGACAAAATTTGAGTCAGATCGACACGAGAAGAAGAAGACTATTACATCGCCGAAGATGGGACTATCTTCAGCGATGTGGATGGCGTCTTAGACTGTGATCTCCAGTGCGGCACAGATTTCGTCTGACCAACGTATCGGACTTCTGCCTCTAGGTCTTTTCCAATGTACTTTTCCTGTCAGCAGTAACTTTTCTAAGTTATCACATCTCTTCCAAGGAAATCAAAGATTCTTCTTTGGCATAATATGGTTGTGAGTCTCATGGGTGAATGTTGAATCGAGTTCGGCTATTATGGAGTCGTTGTGATATGAATTTTTCGGGTAAAAAAATAATATGCAAACGGAGGAACGGCGAACTACTCATTGCTCGCCCGTACAGCTTCTACCTCAAGATTTTAGATTGGAGGCAGGAGGCCCATTAGAAAAAAGCCCAGCCAATAAAAATACAAGTAAACAAAATTCATAAAACCTCAAGACGACAGTTATGTAGGTCATCATCATCAGCAGCAGCATGAGCAGCATCACGCCTTCACTCTAGGAGAGCGAATGGGCCGTAATCTACCACGCGGGCCCGGTGCGAGTTGGTGAATGTCACATGTCTTCGAATTTTTGGTTCTAGGACATGCCGGTTATGTAGGTAATGAAAATAAAAAGCTTGCATAATTTATGATACAATATGGTTTATTTCGTTGATAATAACAACACAATATAACTCCGCACACGTCATCTATGCGCTGTTTTCAACGCTACTTCTCGCTATTTAAGGCTTGAAGCTCTAACTGAGACCCACGCAATGATTAGCAGTTTATATTTAGGTTTAAGTAGAAGTTTGATGAGAAAAAGTACTGATTATTCAATACTAAAAGTTAACATGTTTATTTCAGATTGTAGAGGACATTTTTTATATTTTATTTTTGTTCGTTGTCCGGCTAAACAGGCGTTCTATCAAATATTAGGTACCTATGAAATTGTCATTTTATAAAACTGCACACTTTGAAATTTAATTATTCAATTGATTCTTTGGGTTTTGTTATTTCTGTGGTTTTTTTTCGCACCCATGGTTTTTCACAATATGACGGTATTACAGGAAATATAAAACGCAAAAAAACAAATGAATAACTAATTTTAAAACGGAAATAAAATACTATAATATAAAATTTACTTGAACATAAAATTCCAAGTAAATTCGAAGATATTACAAATCAAAATGTGCAGTTTCATAAAACCACAATAGGGTAGTGTCCAGGGTCAAAATAATTACATTTTATTTTGTCCGTATTTTAGATTATAAATAAATATTGGACACATATTTTTTTCTTTTTTCGATTAAACAAAAAATTACAAAGATAAAGCCCATTAAAGTTACGTGTGACGTCACTCCGTGCGAAAAAATGCAGCACGGCATGACGTTACACGTAACTTTAATGGGCTATATCTTAGTCGTTTTTGGTTTAAGTTACAAATAAAAAAATACGTGTCCCTTATTTTTGAATAATCTAAAAGACGGACTAATTACATTTTTTATGGCAATTAGCCTATTTCATGGGTAAATTAAGCAATAAATACAAACGTTCTCCACAATAGGAATTCTTCCTGTATTGAGGTTTCGTTCACAAATATGTAAAATCACAAACACAAGACACCCAGACCTGGACATACAAATATTTGTTCCGTGCGGGAATCGAATAAGCGACAAGAAGCGCAGTCAATTGATAATTGGGTAGAACTCAGTCTGAACTACGTGCCTACATTACAAAAATACTGAACAATTTTACACACAAACATATTTAAATTACAGATGTATTTACATTACATGTAATACACCGAGGTACAAGCCTTGCATCGTCAATGATAGATAAATTAATTGATGAAGTATCAAGCAAGAGATTAATCTCAATACTCTAGTAGAATAAATTAGGGGCCCAGCAGGGTCGAAGCCTACTGGGGCCAAGGGTCAAGTTCCGAAGGGAAGGCATGGCCCCGGTGTGAAAGGCAACGAAGGTACAGGGTGGGTTTTTTATTCAGTAAGAGTCTGACAATATCTCCCGCTCCGCTCAAGGGCGGGGGATGTCATCTTGATGATTTTTACCCATCGAAAAACAAAAGTAGAATAAATAAGATCCCGACTTCACTCTCTTCTGGGTTTTGTTTCTTTTTAGGTGGGAAATCATCTAATCGTTTCTCCCGCTCTAGGGCGGAGCGAGAAGCGAGGGTTTGCCAGACTTTTACCAACTAAAATCACACCTATGTTCCTTCTTTGCGTTTTGCCGTCCAGGACCAAGAGTTTCCCTTTCGGAAGTAACCCCATGAGGGATGGCGCAACGTATGTCCAACAGTGGACAGTCAAGACAAAAATGTTGAAAATGTGCTTTGGCACTACAAAGTAATTGATATATTTCTATCTACATAAAAAAATAGCCTATGTCCAATAGTAGACGAATATCGGCTGAAATGATGATGATGAATGAAAAAGACTTCTACAGCGATATATTGGCACTAGATATTTCTACTTTAAATAACTAAAGAAATTATCTATCAATGACGACAAACATAACTCTACACCGTTAAATTTTAATCGTTTTAATCCCGTGGAGGGTCGATCCGGTACATGAAACACTATCGATTTTTAAAGATAAAATTAAAAATAAAGTACCTTTTTTTAAAAACTCGTATTAATTTACGCATGTACGAAATTAATTTCTTTAAAATATCAGCTGAGCGAGTTCAATGACCTGTAGGTACGACGCAACGCCGACTACTACTTATACATCATTGCTAACTTTATTTTTAGCTGATGTTTTCTTAAAGAAATTAATTTCGTACATGCGTAAATTAATACGAGTATTGAAAAAAAGTTACTTTATTTTTTAATTTTATCTTTAAAAATCGATAGTGTTTCATGTACCGGATCGACCCTCCACGGGATTAAAACGACTAAAATTTAACGGAGTATAACACATCTAGATACAAAACAATTGTTGTATTCACACTTTATACGGAAGAATATTGTAAAGTGATGAATGCTGAATTATCCTGAGAGGTAAATGGTTGCTTATTCAAGCTACAAAGATTCTAGCGGGATAGTCAGAGAGATTTGATCCTAAAATATGTGTTTACATATCTTTTGAAATGTAATTTATAATTTGAACCTTTCTACGAGAGTTTTCGCGTCCTATTCGCCAGGGTCGTCTGCGACTGGATACTCTATCTGGTTGAGCTCTTCAATCCCCATAGGTGACAGAAGAGCTGACGAGATGGAGTATTTGGTCGTGGATGTGCGACCCTGGCGGAATAATCGCGAGAGTTTGTCGGATATATCCGATTTAGGCGGTTAAAAGGTTAATCGGATTAGCTTAAAAAGCTGAGAGCAAGTTACACTGATACGTCTCGTCTTTACTAAAGTTTATATCGGGTGACTGGCAAATTAGTGTACGATACTTAAACACGTGATTGTGCTCAAATTTTCCCCATTATAATAAATAGAGCAACTTATATCAATAATCCTAGGTGCTTGTTTTAAATCTAACTTCTCTATTTTCTTTTTTATCTATATATAAAATTCTTGCTTCGGACATTACGAAGATATCTTTAGAAATACGTTAAATACTAAAGTGCAGTACTATAATATACAAAATCTTTATACACAAAGTATTTCTAACAGCAAAGTCCACTAGCGCCATTGTCAAAAAGAGAAACTCTATTTTGTCTATCATTCGTTCTATATTCTCTATGATTTATTCTAGCGTATAAAATACTTATTATTTTCTAAAAGACCGTGTATTTTGACCTCTCAAGATAATTCTGCGTTTAATATTAATTATAAAGCTAAATGATATGGCTATTGACAACGATTTTGTTGGTCACTAACTAGATTAAATAATAATATGTCTATATTTTCTCACAAGACAAAAAAGAAAAAAATAATGACCTGTATATCAGCACGGTTGGCGCCAGGTTCGGATCGGGAATGGGCTGTAATCCACCACGCGGGCCCAGTGCGGATTGGTGGATGTCATATGTCTTCGAATTTTTGGTTCTAAGACATGTCGTTTTCCTCACGATGTTTTCCTTCACCGTTTTGAGAGCAGTGGTGATGAAATAAATTACACAAAGTAATGCGCCTGGCAGGGTTTGACCCCGCGACTTACAACTTGTAAGTCTAGGTCGTTACTATTCAGCCGCCAATGCTCTCTGACAGACATGCGTCGGTTGCTATTAATATATTCCACAACTATCACACAACGCCGTCTACTCTCAAGCTAAGCAGAGCTTGTGTTATATACTACACAACTGACAAACATACTCATATATTTCTAAATACATACATATTATAGATAAATTACACCCAGACACAGAACAAATGATAATGCTCATCACACAAACATTTATCCTGGGTGGGAATCGAACCCACGACCTCCGGCAGAGTAGTTTGGGCCACTGACCAGTCTAGACCCGTCAAATTGGTCGAGACTATTTAGAAATTATTTTGAGACGACCTACATCAGGTCTATAAGTCATATGTGTTGACAGACATGTGTCGCCACTTATTAGACGTCTAGTGGCTGTAAGGGCGTTATCACACTAGCGGGTTGAGAGCGGTTGCGGGGCGGAGGCGGGCGCGCAGCGGATGAGTCGCGAACACGCCGCGGCTGCACAGCGAAAACGTCGCGGGCGCTTGGAAATTCGCAACGTTTTCAACTCGTGTTTGTAGCAAGTAAACGACGAGCAATACACTCAGTAATCAGAATTAATCCTAACTAATATTATAAATGTGAAAGTGAGGATGTTTGGATGTTTGTTGCTCAATCACGCAAAAACGGCTGAACGGATTTGGATGAAATTTGGTATGCTTATAGCCCTTGACATGGAAAAGAGGCTACCTTTTATCCCGGAAAAACATCTTATTCCTACGGGAAAACACGCTTAGAGTGGGATAACCGAAGTACGCGCGGACGAAGTCGCAGGCGGACAGCTAGTAAATTAATAATTAATAAGATTCTGACGAGGATAATGTCGGATACCCGTATCTAGTTGACGGATCTAGTTGCGCGTCCGCAATAAATTCGCTACGCATGCGCGGCGTGTTCGTTGCGCGCTCGTAACGTATTCGTTCCGCTTCTGCCCCGCAACCGCTCGCAAACCGCTAGTGTGGTAACGCCCTAAGGTCATTGTGTGACTCCAACAGCTGTCACAAGCATCATCCTATACCAAATTGTAGTGTAGAGTAGTTTAGGGAGTGACCAGCAAAATCCCTGCAATTTTAAACTTTACTATTGACATTGCACGTTATAGAAATGGTTTTGATTATTACTAATTGCAATCGGTAACAGCATACTGATTGGATTGTTTAGGAGGCTTAATATTAAGGCGTTGTGGGGTCAGCAGTATTTAAAGTGTGCAAAAATATATATCTACTTAGCCATGTGTTGCTGCGAAGCTGCGGAAATCGTTAAAAAAGTTACCGTTCTGACTTTTTTTTCTGAGGTGGAAAATCATCTAAATGACGATGTATCAGACTTCTACTCATTATAGCCCTCAGCTGTGTACTTCAGGTTTCCCATTCAGAAATTTCCCGTGGCCAAAGAATTACGGTGGCCCTAGAATACAAAGGATAAATGAAGGAATATAGGTATTATTATTTAGAAGATAAGGGGCTATGCATCACCCATAGTGTGGGGGATGTAGTCACTGCGACCTAAAAGATCTATTGTGACTCGCCACCTTGTTAGAGTAACTCTTTTAGCCCGGAGGCTTCCAAGAAATTTAGAATACTCCTAGCTATTAGAGTTTTAATCTCCTCCGGGCGAATACTGTGTCGGCCCAGATGGACACTGCGTTTGTGGATAAGGGGCCCGCATTCACACAAAATGTGCTTAGGCGTCTCCTCTCCTGAGTATAGTACCGGCAAACATCAGTGTCACTCAGTCTCATGTGAAATTGGTAGAAGGAATATAGGTAGGTTTTAGACAATAAAAGGGAGATGTCCTCTCCCTCTATCTTAGAGCGGGATAAGTAATATGATGATTTCTCACTTATAAAAAGCGGTGTTTTTTTTCTTTCACTTAGAATAATAATTTTATAATTTGAAATATATTTTGATCTGAATCTAGTTAAATATGCATATAACTCATATGACTTTGACATCCTACAATTAACACTCACTAGGCTGTTTGTTCATACAAGGCAGAAGTTTCAAAACTTGAGGCGGATTGTTTATTTATTTATTCATTTATGTACACACAAACACTTAAAAATGAAATGGTCAAATACAGATAAAAGAGTACAAAGGTACTGCTTATTTCAAATGAAATTTCTTCCAGCAGACCTGCGACAGGAGAGTTGGGGTTTGAGTTGGTTGGTTTTGTTATGTTAATTGAGAAAAATATTTTCTTCTGTGTAAGCTTTATAATCTGAAATGCAGTGTGAACTATAGATTTAGGTTCGCCCATTAATCATGTGATGTTTTTTTTAGCAAATTTAGCAGCCCCTCTACCTACGATCAAGTGCATTTTGAAGTGTTTTCTTTGGGCGTACTGATAATCTTTATTTTGAGTATTCAAATGAGACTCAGCCGTCACCACCGTCACGTTCGGCTATGTAACACTTAATTGTGTAAATTCGGTTCGAGTCGGCCGTCCTTACCTTTTAATCACAGTCTAAAGTTTTCACAATTATGACCGAAAGTGAAAATTTCAGATAAAAAAAAAAACTTTAACCAACCTAACTAAGACCATTATGATCTGCCCAAGTCGTCGACGGCGCGCGCTGTTCCCGCGCGCCTCAAGGAGTTGTCAGTAACAGCAGGGGCCCAGCCGGGTCGAAGCCTACCGGGGCCAGGGTTATCCGAAAGGGCGCTCGAGCCCCGGTATGAAGGCTTGAAGGAACGGGATGGGTTTTTTAGTCAGTAAGAGTCTGACACTATCTCCCGCTCCGCCCAAGAGCGGGGGTTGTCATAAGATGATTTTTCCCATCGAAAAAAAAAAAAAAAAAAAAAAAGACCATTATGATCTTAAGTATACACCACTTTTTTAGAAAATCATCTTTAGCGGTAAAATCATTACCTGTCAACGGTGACTTCCACAAGAAAAGTACACATGATTCCTCACTACACTTTGTTTAATGATTATTCCAAATCTCCCACGTAATTAACGGACGATATTTTATGAATTAAACTTTAGTTTTCGACTTTTTTTTACACAAAAAAAAAATTGCACTTCCTATCTATTTGAGCAAAGCTTGTATTTTTTTTTATCATCTATTTCTGCCACAATCTTAAGCCTCACATAAACAGAATAATTACAAAAATCCGCTACTCTTCTTATCTATGGCTTTTCTTTCTTAATTTTAATCTAGCAATTATTTGTCGAATTTACCTTAGATTTAGTAACTATTAGCTTTTCTGTGAGTGCTGTCGTGTTTATTATTAGCTGCAGGTGAGGTACAGATACCGGCACGGATCTTGAGCGCTGGCTTCAAGTTGCGCAGAAGTCAAATATTCTGTCTCTTTAGTGGTACGAAGTGAGACGCGGGGCGAGGAGTGACAGTGATTGGCTCGCTGCGCCATTGCGTCATAGACGTCACTCGTGATTCGTTCCCTGCGCTTGGTGCATGTATCTAACAATGACGACGATCGGCTCGCCAATGTATGGAATGCTTAAGATTCGTGCCGGTACTTATATCAAGGTATAAATAATACTAGAAATGTAATCAGCGTCCATACCTTGATGTGTTAAAATGTCAAGCGTGCGAGTGAGAAAAAGGGATGCATCTATACAAGCCTATATACCTCTACCCCTTTTACAGTTCAGTTTAGGTCGTGAAATTGATCGCGTTAAAAGCCAGTGGTAGGCCCTTAGGTCTGACAGCCAGTCGCTCCATTTATTTTTTTAGTTAATATTTTTGGCTTGGATACTAAGTCTTTTGAGCCATGTCTTCGCATGTATGGTTAACATTTTTTACGGTTACCATTACAATTTGGATGGAATCTAATGTTTTTGTAGTATTTGCCAGTCATAGTTAGGAAGAGGTTAGTTGTAGAAGAGCAGTGGTGACCGAGTGGTAACGGCCCCAACTTACTAGTTGTAGGTCACGAGTTCAAACCCAGCCAATCGCATTACTTTGTGTAATTTATTTCATCACCACTGCTCTCAAAACGGTGAAGAAAAACATCGTGACGAAACCGGCATGTCCTAGAACCAAAAATTCGAAGACATTTGTGACATCCACTAACCCGCACTGGGCCCGCGTGTTGGATTATGGCCCATACCCTCTCCTAGAGAGGAGGTCTGAGTCCCAGGATTGGGATCATTAAATGGCTGATTATGTATATATGTATTTAGACGATAATTTTTTTTTTGTAATTTTCATTCAGGCTATCTACCCTCAAATTCTAGTATCATTTACACCATGATATTTTATTCAAAATGGTTCCTTAAATACAGTGCACAACATAATTTTCATTGCCTGCGTGATATTTTTTTTATTATTCGCCAATAAATACAAAACATAATATCTATGCATTTAAATTACAGTCCGTTATATACAAATCCTTTGATTATATACTTGTCTAGATGGAGCAATGCAAACAAACGAATGCACTAAAACTGTCTCCAATTGCGAGATATGTGTGAGTACCTCTTGCGTACTTATTGTCGTCAAACTGTCAAGGTGTGCGTGTTTAGGGATGCCTGCTCTAAATGATTAACTTTCCTTTTATTCGTTATTTATTATGAAGAAAGTTTAACAAAATAGGTTGAATGAAATAATATTTTGTAAATTAAAGAAAGAAAAAAAATACATTTATTTAACACAGACTTTAAGACACACAATTCTCTGGTTACATGTACATAAAACAAACAAATAAAAAGTATAAAGTCCGATGTAAGACAAGATAAAAAATACAGTGAAAAAAATGTACAGTTTTTTATTATTTTTATTGATAGGTTCGCGTTTGACCACCATCTCACCTGATGGTATGGATGACGAAATAGGCGTGTTCACGATCGGAGACAATCAGTAATTTTAGTTCTTTAGCCGTCGTAAAACCTTTTTTGTATAATATATATAAATCATCATCAGAAAAATGTTCGGAACACACGACTGAAGTCTTGTGGGATTTCCACTGGTCTTAATTTCGAGTCTGCAGTATAATGTCTCTCCAGCAATTTGCTAGTATGGGGTCCGTAGGAAATCTGAAACCCAAAATATTAGAAAAAACTAACAAAAATACTATTTAGTGCATGACGTCATGGGTTTTATTTATTTTGTAGGTATAGATAAGTTATCATTTATTGATTTAATAAACAATGTATTTTTAAATTGATTTATTGATATGATAATGTTCTCCTGATCGAAAGATGACGTAATAATATTTGTATTGTCTCCTATAGTTTCGCCAAATCTCCCTAGTAAAAAACTGACAACACTGGCTAATCAGAATAACTTACAAAAAAACGAATTAAAAAATCGTGTTTCTTAATATAATAGTGGGTCAATAACAAAACTTACCGATGAAAAGTGATCTTGGTATTATTATACGGTTTTCCCACATAATTGCGGTACAGTCTGATAGCACAAATCGGCATAATTAATTACTTTTCGTGAGCACGTTATCCTTTGGTGTTTCAAATGACACTGACGTAAGGGAGAAGCGAGTCTACCAATTTTAGTAGACTTTATTTGGGCCGTTCAGTAGGTGTCAATGTGGCATCTAGACAAGTTTATAATCAAAGTACAAATCATATAATCTTACACATTGACCGATTTGAAATAGGAATGCTTTGGTGGTGTCTTTACACAATAGTCCATGTTGGTCGAACTTGAAGATATTGTGGCTATTGAATAAAGACTGAGTCGTCACGTTCGGCTTTGTAACGATAGCTCGGGTAAGATCGGATCGAGTCGGCCGAACTTATTCGAACCACAAAATAGATAGGTACAGAAGTCAATCTCATGTATGTACTTTACTTTTGATACCTACGCTCGGCGGTCGTGCTAGAGTCGGCGCCGTCTGTCCGAGCGCGGCGATAAGTACCTAATTAAATTGTAAAAATATTGTTATGTTCGTTTTCAAGGCGTGGGGCTGGGGTCCGCTGGGGTACTTACCCTGTTATAATTTTAATTTCCTCTTTCATTGAAACGTGAAATAACGCCAAAATGGACTATTATATATAGAAACCAAAATATCGTTGAGAAATAAAGTAATTTAAAATAATATGTCGTATCTTTTTAATAAACAAATGATAATAGCTATACTGAGTTGAGATGTTACACATAATTTTGTTTCTTTTTCGTGGTGGGAAATCATTTAATGATTTCTCCCGCTCTCGGATGGAGCAGGAAGGCGTGTCAGACTTTCACAGACTAAAACCACACCTATATTTCTTTAGTTGCTTTTTGCTGTCTATGACCACACCTTTTTAGAAGTCTTTCCATGGCTCCTGTAGGTTTCAACCCTGCTGAGCCCTTACGGTTTTGCAGACATCTCTTCAAGGCCGCGTGGAACACTATACTGACGACTCGGGCTTGGTCCAGACGATAATCGGACGGCCGGACGGCAAGCTACGTATACCTCGCCGTCCACAAGCCCGCGCATTCCGAGGCTGGTAGTCAGGGTCGGCTTCGCGGTGGCTCGGGTGTGAAGATGTCCGTTTCGAAGGAGGCGACCACCGTGCAACCAGATTTTTTTACCGGATCAAATAGATTTCTTTAAGTCCGCATCTTTATTTATTTATAATTTTATTAGATCACAATTTTTACTGTGTAACATCTCACGCCAACAATAATTTCTATCTATAAAATTTAATCTAGCTAACGATAAACTTAACACAAACGTTTCTATGACAAATATATTAGTTATATTATTTCATAC
Organism: Mythimna ferrago; assembly: GCA_910589285.2. Lineage (NCBI taxonomy): Eukaryota > Metazoa > Arthropoda > Insecta > Lepidoptera > Noctuidae > Mythimna > Mythimna ferrago. Next base: position 17,243,187 of record OU342698.1, on the reverse strand, counting down.
AGTTCATGTTATATACCTATTCATAATTATCGGTTTCGGAGCGCCCTCTGTGTTCACGTCTTGACAACTTCTCTGAGTTGTGACGACACTGAAAAAAAAACATACAATTACTTTGTTTTTTGATCGAGCTTTAGAATTAATAAATAAATCACAATGAGGCGGCACCTCCGCACGTACTTGCGTGCAGATCTGCATCATCGTTTTTTTTTTTTTTTATGGTGGGAAAAAATCATGCAATGACATCCCCCGCTCTTGGGCGGAGCGGGAGATAGTGTCAGACTCTTACTGACTAAAAGACCCACCCCGTTCCTTCTAGCCTTCATACCGGGGCTCGAGCGCCCTTTCGGATAACCCTGGCCCCAGTAGGCTTCGACCCGGCTGGCCCCCTGCTGTTGCTGACAACTCCTTGAGGCGCGCGAGAACAGTGCGCGCCGTCGACGACTTGGGAGATCTGCATCATCGTGCGGGTTTTTTACCCACTCACGCGCGTAGGTGCGTTTTGTAAATTCACTCAGGCACGCACTCATTTCATACAAAATCACGCACGGTACTACGAGACTCAGTGTGGCATACCATGCGTGTCGCCTCGCACCCACGCGAATGAGTGCGTGTTTCTCCGCATGTAAGTGCGTGATCTACATGAACGCGCGTGGATGCAGTTTCAGTGTGATGGACACAAGCAACGTTAAGGAGCCAGCGACGGATGAATTTCCACACAAACGTAACACCACGCTCATTTGCAGTTGGAGCATACTTCCAACATATTATGATGATATTCGGTTATAGACAATACTTATCTAGGTTCCTACGTTTTTCTTTTTAAAAATACAAAAAGAAATTTAAGCGAATTGTATTTCGCACTTTTTTACAGTGTAAATGGCAAAACGTGCCATTTGGCTTTTCCTGTATTAAAAATAACTATATTTCTAATATTCTCGACGTAGGAACCTAGATAAATATTGTCTATAACCGAATATCATCATAATATGTTGGAAATATGCTCCAACTGCAAATGAGCTTGGTATTACGTTTGTATGGAAATTCATCCGTCGCCGGCCCATTAAGACACGCATTCACGCACTACGCTGCGGGGTGTGTGGCAGTGTGATAACCGCCTAATATTATAAAGGTGAAAGGTTGTGTGTATGTGTGTATGTTTGACACTAATTCACAGAATACAAAGTTCCCTATCTGTCTACCTGTGTGCCGAATTTGATCCAAATTCTTTCAGCCGATTGAGCGTGAAGGAGTAAGAAACACACACACCCATTAATACAAACTTTCTCTTTTATAATTTTTTTTTTTTAAATAGCTTATACTGTCTCTTTTATAATATTAAATTTAAAAAAATCAAAATCAAATCATTTATTTCAAATAGACCATTTGCAGGCACTTTTGAATAGTCAAATGTTGGTCAGTCCAAGAAAAGTGAAGCTAAATTGCACGTTCCAAAGCGTAGGTCTCTATGGAGAAGAACGTGCAAGAAACTCCATGGACACTCTTTTAAATCACATTTGCATTCATATAATGCTTGGTTTCATATTACTTGTTGCTTCTATCATGTGAGAGGTACTTCGCAGTCAGAGGTATTCATTAGTGAGAGGTACTTCTATAGTATGTTCATGTTAAGGAAATAGTGACTCATCGTTGTTAATCAGCTTAACCACGCTCCTTGACCAATTAGATCTTAGCTAATTAGAAAGCTGCGTTCACAATGACCAGTTGAACTAAGTCCTTTCCACCACCTATTCATAAAAGTAAATGTAAAAAATCTAAAGATGTTAATTAAATTTTAAAATCATTACTTATTATTTATATTTCAAAATGCTGTACATTAAAAAGTTTGCGTTAATATAAATAGTTCTCTATAAGTAGTCCTCTCAATTGTGATATTTATTTATATATTGTATGTATTATGTATGGTATATATTTATAGCTGTAGGTACATATTATTTTTAGGTATATATAATTATATATGACTTTGGATTAAGACTTCACACATTCTTCTTTTGCTTCCTACACACTATGGTCTACATTTCTTTTTGATTTCTCCTTTCGCAGGTCTGCTGGAAGAAATTTCTTTGGAAATAAGCAGTACCTTTGTACTAATGTCTCTTATGTATTATCTTTTTTTTTTTTGTGTGTACATAAATAGTAAAATAAAAATAAATAAATAAATAGTTTAATGTATTACCCCATTATGATAACAGTTTTACTTTGCAGTTGCACTGACGAATCACTATTTTCTAAACGCGTATGGATTATTACTCCAAGAACTAACTTTTGATTACCGTAACAAATCTTATTTAGTCCAAAGTATCCGAGGATGGTAAACCTGTGGAATTTCTTGCACATTAATCTCTATAAATCTATGCTTTGGAATGAGCAATTAACATCATTTTTCCTGATAAACTAACTTCTTGACCTTTAAAAAGTGTCTGTAAATGGTTTATTTGAAATACAATGCCATAAATCCTTGAATTTACGCACTGTCACTGAACTTCCTCACGGCGCTGGTCACTCTTGATCTTGAATCACTATTTTCTTATCGCGTATAAGCTGTAAAAAGCTTTATAGATGTTACCTGAGCTAACTAGAGCTTCGTGCTCTAGATGTGTATGGTGTAGAGCACTCGGCGCTATAGCGGCGCGGCGAGCAGCCCGCAGAACTGCAGCAGCGCCTCGCGTAGCGCCGCGCCTGCACCCGCTGCGCGTGCGCTGGCTGCCAGGCGGACCAGGGCTGGGTATACACCTGGGAACGATACATAATACTGATATTGACCTAAAATAACTTTCATGTTGCTTAAAAGGTTACCCTATCCGATAAACGTTCTCGCATTTATTCCGGCAGGGTCGCACATCCACGACCGAATACTCCATCTCGTCAGCTCTTCTGTCACCTATGGGGATTGAAGAGCTAAACGAGATGCGAGTACCCAATCACAAACACACGACCTTGGTGACGCGAAAACACTCGTCGGACTAATCGGACTCAAGCAGTTAAAGGGTTGAGGGGAATGGGCAAAACTCTGACGTAAATGGTACAGTGAAGCGATTCAACAGGAACGCGATTGCGAAGCGTTCCAATGCGGTTTAACCGAGTAAATTATAGCATTAACTGATCACAAAACTTTAAATGTTTGAAGACTAAAAAAATCTATCAATTCAATTACATACAACTGTAAACGAATTGTAAAGCTCAATTTTGAAGACTGACGAAGCGAAGGATTCTAAAATTTTATAAAAATTTGAATCGAGAGAATCAAAAGAGCACGAGGTGAATAATCTTTGCACTCGAATGCAACACGTAACTTTTCATCCCACCTCAGCGAGGAAATGCAAAAAAAATAAAAAAATAAAGTGCACCAAGGAGGTTCCGAGTCGTGAGTTTTTAACAAATTAAAAAAAGTTTTGGCACCATGGAGATAGAAGTAACTAGGTTTAATGATGTTTTGAATTCACAAACTTAGTGCACACTATGTTCTAAATTCAATTTATTTTTTCCTGTAGCGGATAAAAACGGCTTTTGCACTCAGATATCGAAGAGCAAAAAATACTCTTTCCGAGATGAAAAAACTTTGTACAACTTCAGTGCGTATGTCATAGAAGGCTATTGAAATTTTCGTAAATATACACACACGAACTATTTCATTTATACTTTTTCAAAGCCAGGCATAATATTAGAACAAATTCCCGAATAAGTACCCACGCTAACAAATTTTATTCACTCTATTAATACTTTTATATGGAAAAGAGAGATGGCAGATAAGCCAGGTACTAAAGCCAACGTCGATTGAGACAGCACAAATGAACACACTCAAGAAATGAACACAGTAGTGTCTGTGTGATGACTTTAGAGCAATTTTGACGTTCAAACAGTGTGAGAGCGGCGCTTTAAAATTCAAAAGAAAGTGAATAACGAAATAAATAATAATTCTGTAGTCAAGTAAATAAAATTACTGGTTGTTCAAGCAATTTAATAGCTTCTAATATTGTAAAAGTATGTTAGAAAATATATCATTTCATTTAAAAGCCTCCCCATTTTACAATCATAAACTAAAATATGCAGATGTTCCCCCCACAAAAACCAGGTTTCTACACTTTTTGCCTACAACTGCTTTAGTGAACACAGACTTGCATGGTGTTTTATTCCGTTTGTTTTTTTTTTTTTAATATTTTATGTAATGTTTTTTCTTTTTTGTATAAATAAAATCAATTGATCAATTTCAGCAATTATGACGTCGTGCTTTTTTTTATTTTATTTTAACTGTGTTGTAGTTTGTTTTTTACCGTTGTTGTTTGTTTTGTTTTGTGAAAAGATGTGAAAAAAGTATCCTCTAAAAGCCATCAGCGCTTTATATTTTAATAGTTTTGTTAGACGACATAATGCCAATGTAGCGCTGCAGCGGATTTTTTATTTTAACTTTTCAATATTTTGACAACTAGTTTCCATGAAAGGTATCATATCGTATCTTATGAATGAATCTTTAATTACGTCAAGTGCGCGAAGTTTAAAGTTTACGTTTTTATATAATTTAATTCGTTTGTTATGTCTAAATTATAGAAAATCACGGGTGTCATGTATTTTCACAAACAAGCCGGGCTTATTTACTTGTATTGCTCGTACGTCCCTGCGACTTTTTACTCACCTATTAATTTCTGCCACGCTACAGCGTCCACCTTGCCGGGGGGCGCCTTCTTCATGGACTCGGTGAGCGTCGCTACTGCTTTTAACACGAACGATATCTCTGATAGTTGGTGCCTGAAATAACGTAATAAGAATTTTTTTATGCTATCTTTGCAAATACTACAGCCCTAACAGGCCTCAACTGGCAAGCCAGCGCCTACGGTGGTCCTAAAACGGTACGGTGGTCTACGACTGACGCCTTTGGTGTCTCCGGCGGGATTACCCTTGCCCAAGTACTAGAGCGAATGTAGTACCAACTTAGTGTAGTATTTTATTTTGGCGTCATTTCACAAAATGGCCAACTATTGCAAGAAATTGCCAATTGAAATGTGTTCTTTGGCTGCGACATACAAAAAGTGGCGTCGTAGTAGTTACCAACAGTGAGACACTGTTGGGCAAAGGCCTCCCTCTCCTTTCTCCACATACATCTGTCCTCGACTATTGCGGGCCAGTCTCTCCAATAACTGTCAAGTTCATCTTTCCACCTTTACCTTGGTCTGCTGCGATGTCACCTTGCGTTGAATGGGGGGTCCTATTAAACGCAAGGTGACATCGCATTAAGTGGATTTTTTTAGCCCAAAAAAGTGGTGTATTCTTCAAAAAATATAGAAATCTTCATTGAGGTTTATACAAGGTGTAAGGGACCGGTCTCCGCAAACTTTAAGGGATTGCTCAGTAGACGAAACTGTGTTCAGTTTTGTCGGAAAAAAAAACCTCGTGGAAGGTTGTTCGCGGAGACCAATCCCTTACACCTTGTATCTACATATTTAACATACAGTTAAAATTAAAGTTAATTATCTCACCTAGGCAGAGGTTCAGTATTATCTTCATCCTGCGTATATTTCGATATCACTTCCTGGAACCTGTCCAGTAACGCTACTATCGCTAAGGGGTCCGCGTCGTCTGAAACAAATGACATCTTGTATTCTGCTATTTTAAGTATAGAAAACCAAGTTGAAATTTTCTTAGACCCGCTGGCAAAGGCCTAAAAGTAACCAATACCTTCTCTGAGAGGGAATACGAGACTTTTACAATTACCGGCACGGATCTTGAGCGCTGGCTTCAAGTTGCGCAGAAGTCAAATATTCGGTCTCTTTAGTGAGACGCGGGGGCGGGGAGTGTCAGTGATTGACTCGCCGCGCCATCGCGTTATAGACGCCACTTGTAATCGTTCCTTGCGCTTGCTGCATGTATGGAATGCGCAAAGCGATCCCCACTCTGACGCCGAGCGCTCAAGATCCGTGCCGGAAATTTGACTGACCAAAACCCGCCCGTTTTCCATCCATTGCCTTTTGCGTTCAGTACCGCGGAAGTATTTCAAACAATCGGCACTAGCAGGCCCAACACAACGCACCGTCGACCCGGATTTGATCTTTATCGGACGGCGAGCCACCTTTTGTTCGCCGTACGCAAGCCTCTGCTTACGGTGACCGACAATTGTCCTCCGACTACGAAAGGACGTCGACTGTTGGACATAGGCCTCCCCTAAGTGTCGCCACAATAAACGATCCTGTGCGTCTCGCATCCATCCATGAAATATGTTATGATTAAATAAATACTCACTCTCTACTCCAGCAAAAGAGTCGATATCCTCTAGCATAGAGTACTGCAGCAGAGTCTCGAAGCACGTTCGCGCGAACTCTTCTCTCTCTTTCAATTCTTGTTCGTTTTCTGTTGACAAATTTATTTTGTAAGTGTTTGGGTCATTGTTCGCTTTTTTTTTTAAATTGCCACTCTTTCACGCGTTCCATTATCTCTTTTACTGCTTCTGATGTAGTAGTGACTACTTCCCATACTCTCTCACCTCTACTATAGTCTGAATCAGGGCCAGGTCGAGATAGACCGCGGCGAAGATGTTTTTTTTTAAGGTGGGAAGTTATTCGGTCCCACTCCACCCTGAAGCGGGAGAAGTCATTCTTCTCCCGCTCTAGGGCGGAGTGGGACGGCGTGTCAGACTTTTACTAAAGCCATATCTATGTTACTTCTTTGCTTTGCGTACCAGGACCCTCTCGGAAGTCAACACATAGCTTCGACCCAGCTGGGCCTCTACGGCTCGCTGATATCTCTTTGAAGCGCGTGTGGAACACTACCCGCTGTCGACGTCTTGAGCTCGATCTCGGCGGTTACCGGACGGTCGGACGGCGAGCAACCCATTCGCAAGCCCGCGCCTACGGTGGCTGGAATTCGGGATCGGAATCCTGGCGGCTGGCATGCGAGGGCCATTCCTACGTGCGTGCGGGCGCCTTTGCTAGCAGCTAGCATTACTGCTTCGCAGAAGGAGACGACAGCCTGCCATAGACGATGATGTAGAGATGTACTTACGTATAGGTTGTGGCGGCTGCGTGTGTAAGGAGCCAGCTCTGACGAGCGCCAGCAATGCTCTCAAGTGCTGCGGAGGTAACCGTGGCCGAGCTCGGAGGGCCTGTTCCCGTACGGCTATGACTAGCTGACGGGCTGCACGCCCGCCTCCCACACTGTGCAGAAAAACAATACAATAGTACATTTTGAGACATGTGGAGAAACTTTAAAAAGTGAAGCGGAATGTGCCCGAACCGCAGGTGAGGGTGTTATGGAGCTGAATGCTGCAGTGACAAATTTCCAGGTGTATCAAACGACGTCTTGAAATACATTTACGAAGTAATAAATAAACAGGGGCTGCCTGGCTACTCCGAGGGGCTGCACGGCGACCAATCTGGTGCAAGACATGACTTTAGTCTAGATTATTTCCCCACCACTTTGTAATGCATCGTGGGGGAGAGACCTGGCAAACTTTTTTTTTTAATATTAAAGTAATGCTTGGCTGCGATCCCACGTGATGGTAAGCAATAATGCAATCGTTGATGGTGAGGCGCACTAGTTTGTTAAGAGCCTATTCACTCTAGCCTTGAAGACACCAAAATTATAATCGAACGGGAAGACCGCAGCAGGCAAATTGTTCTAGTCCTTCGACGCAGTATAAACGACGAGGCGAAACGCTTAGTAAGTGCAACCGGACCGATGACCTAGTGAGGAAATGGAATCCGATGGATGCGAGACGCACAGAACCGATCGTTACGACACTTGCGGGAGGTCATGTCCAACAGTGGATATTTTTGGCTGAAATGATGATAATAAAAAACATAACTTACGGTGGTTCAAACAGGAATGTTTCCAGCACTTTGGGTAACGTTTCCCAAAATACTTTATACTCTTCAGGCTGTTCCCTCGCTAGTGGTAAACCTGTACCTAATACCTGCAGAACAAAAATGTTATTATTTTCAATAGAAATGAAAATAAATCCTAACTAATATTATAAATGTGAAAGTGTGGATGTTTGGATGTTGTTACTTAATCACGCAAAAACAGCTGAACGGATTTGGATGAAATTTGGCATGCATATAGCCTTTGACATGGAAAAGAACATAGGCTACTTTTTATCCCGGAAAAACATCTTATTCCTACGGGAAAACACGTTTAGAGTGCGATAACCGAAGTACACGCAGACGAAGTCGCGGGCGGACAGCTGGTAGTAAATAACGCTAAAGTCTAACAGAAAATTACTAGAGTTAGTAGCATAGCATAATCAGCATTATAATATTCCCACTGCTGAGATACACGCCTCCTTTCTAGACCTTTTTTTTTTGGATGGGAAAAATCATCCTATGACAACCCCCGCTCTTGGACGGAGCGGGAGATAGTGTCAGACTCTTACTGACTAAAAAACCCATCCCGTTCCTTCAAGCCTTCATACCGGGGCTCGAGCGCCCTTTCGGATAACCCTGGTCCCAGTAGGCTTCGACCCGGCTGGGTCCCTGCTGTTGCTGACAACTCCTTGAGGCGCGCGGGAACAGTGCGCGCCGTCGACGACTTGGGCTTGGTCCGGACAGTTACCGGACGGCCGGACAGCGAGCTACCCATTGCTTACTGTCCACAAGCCCGCGCCTACGGTGGCCGGAAATCGGGATCAGTATCCCGGCGCCGGCGTCCTTTCTAGGCCTGTAATGGGCCGTAATCCACCACGCGGGCTCAGTGTGGGTTGATGGATGTCACATATGTCTTCCAAATATTGGTTTTAGGACATGCCGGTTTCCTCACGATGTTTTCCTCCACCGTTTCGAGAGCAGTGGTGAAGAAATAAATTACACAAAGTAATGCGTCTGCCTAGGTTTGAACCCACGACCTTATAACTCGTAAGTCTGGGCCGTTATCACTCGGCCACCACTGCTCACGCTGACTGGAGCTGACAGTGGTGTTTATTTGTTTATCCTCGCATCGGAACGCCTTACAGCAATTATACCAATGGAGCACTGTTCATTCAAAATCGGCTACTTTTAATCATGAGCGCAGTGAAGTGGTAGTCATCATAGGAGGGGCGTGGCGCGGCGGTGGGTCACGTACGCTCGCTTCCGCAGCTTCAGGCCAGCGGTCCTCCAGGATTCCACATATACCAAATCCCATATCGCACACATTTTTGAAATGGTAAAGTTCTTTCGATGAGTTGTTCAAAAGAAATTGATTTGAATTGAAAAATCCAAAAGTTTTGATATGTCATCTTAACGGTAGACCATAGACTATGCTGGTCGAGTGGTAACGGCCAGAGTTGGTAGTGAAATCTTTCATGATTTCGATAAAATAATGATAAATGATCTTTATTTTGCAAATAGGTTTAAAAAACACTTTTACACGACAATTTTGTTTTCAGTCAGTTTAAACTAGATGAGGCCGGTGTTTCTTAGCTGACTACCCTGAGAAGAAACACCGAAACAAACTCAGGGGTCAGTCTCTTTTAAAGTCCATACAGTAAAGAACATGTAATGATCAAATCATATGAGAACTCCATGGTTCTTCGTTTCGATTAGTGTCTCAGATGGTCTTTTGTAAAAAGAACCACACAGATTTGAGTGGACCTGTCCAGTCAGTGCAAGCATTTGTCAGTATTCGTGTAGCTTAAACTTAGGACTACTAAGGAGCTCAACGACTTGACGATCAATGCCAAAGAAAGGACATTTGGGTAGGCCGGTAATACAAAAATACTTGCTAACCTTCCGAAAAATTATAAAGCCTACACTATACCTTTTTTTTATGGTGGCAAAAAATCATCCAATGACATCCTCCGCTCTTGGGCGGAGCGGGAGATAGTGTCAGATTCTTACTGACTAAAAGACCCACCCCGTTCCTTCTAGCCTTCATACCGGGGCTCGAGCGCCCTTTCGGATAACCCTGGCCCCAGTAGGCTTCGACCCGGCTGGGTCCCTGCTGTTGCTGACAACTCCTTGAGGCGCGCGGGAACAGTCCGCGCCGTCGACGACTTGGGCTTGGTCCAGACAGTTACCGGACGGCCGGACAGCGAGCTACCCATTGCTCACTGTCCGCAAGCACGCGCCTACGGTGGCCGGAAATCGGGATCAGTATCCCGGCGGCGGCGGCGGCGATAACGCCGTTGCCTGATGCGTTCGGCCTCCTCTTTTGCAAGCATTACTGCTTCGCAGAAGTCGGCGACCGCCTGCCACTCCTCCTCGCTCCACCTACACTACACCTAAGTTCCAGCCTCATTGAGGGGTCATTGACCCTTTAAAATCTTACGACAGATTCATCCGACGAGTGTTTTTCCGTCCTTATCGCCAGGGTCGTGTTTGCGACTGGGTTAGTACTCGCATCTCGTTTACCTCTTCAATCCCCATAGGTGACAGAAGAGCTGACGAGATGGAGTATTTGGTCGTGGATGTGCGACCCTGCCGGAATAAACGCGAGTCTTCGAGTGTCGGATGTATCTGACGTAGACGGTTAAAGGGTTAAGGGTTTTGATAAGAATTAGTAATAATTAGTTTTACCTGTAATAAAAGTGATGAGATCTGTGCAACCTCGTCCATTTGTTCGGCTGATTTGCGTCGTTTGTCTTGTCCGTATTTCTGTACTGCTGTGTGTAACGCCTACGAATAATGGAATTAATTAACACAAAGAAAGTTAGTTAACGTTAGTGGCGACTTTTGTCGCAAAAATATCAGAAATATCAACATAGCAGTGCAGTATATAACAAAACAGTGAAACAATAAATATGCAAATACAAAACCAAAAAAAATAATTAAAAACTTTTAAATTTAATTACAATTTTTTTCGATAGAGCTTTTTCACGCTATTTATTTTGCCGTAATGACCGTACTACATATTACAGGCTGAGTGTCTGATTTTGTCTTTGTAAATCTACTGATGAGTCACTATTTTCTTAACGTGAATAAACAGTAGTGATTCCAACTTTAAGTACGCTTTGACTTTTCAAATATTTTACGACTCGTATACAGAGTTTTTGGCACCAAAATTGATAATAAGAGTTTGCAAAATATTATGGGAAGTCTTTGTTTAGACTTGAAATATTATAAGCTAAGTATAAAAAAGATGTGTACCAGTAGTAAATCCGGCAAGACGTCCCGTGCAGCGCCGGGCGCGGCGCGGTACAGCGCGGCGGCGGCCGCCAGGCAGCGCGGCGCGGCGCCGCCCGCACGCTCGCCGCACGCCGCCGCCAGCGACGTCAGCGCTGAGAACAAGCACGGCAGCAGCTCGTGCCGCTGCAAGGCTTCCTGGGGACCACAACACATTACATTCATACAACCTGAATTTTAAAGGAGTTATAAAGGTAGACATATACGCTAGGGTATACCAGACAGGTTTGCCTGTACAATTGAGTTTTACAAGTAAACCGGAGCGTGTATGTTGTACAACTGTGCAGGATTCCACACCTTACCTGTTTACCTGTCAAACAAACCTGTCAAGTATACCCTAACGTACCTTTAATAACTCAGGAGAAGAAAATTTGGAAGGATATGAAACGTCCCTTCAATCGATTTTGTCTTTTATAGCGCTGGTGGCAAAACAAATGGCAGCTACAGTAAATAATTAGTATTATAACCACATTTTGCGTTTAATAATGGTATTAAACGCAAAATGTGGTTATAATACTAATTATCGATTTTGACTTCTATTACATAGACATAAAGATGGCTTTATGTCTATGTAATAGAAGTCAAAATCGATTAAACGAATAATAAAAAAGTTTATGCGTAAAGTTTAGCTTATTGCGAATAGAGTATATTATAGAAAATAATAATAATATTACACAACTATCCCACAACGCCGTCTAGTCTCAAGCTAAGCAAAGCTTGTGTTATGAGTACCAGACAACTAATAAACATGTTTAAATATTTTTAAATACATACACATTATAAATTACACCCAGACACAACAAATGATCGTACTCATCACACAAATATTTGTCCTTGTTGGGAATCGTACCCACGACCTCCGAAATAGCAGTCAAGACCACTGACTACTAGACCAATAAGCTTGCTAACGATATACGTTACCTTATGCACGATATCTAAACAGTGCAACGCGTGTAGACTGACAGGTGCCGCTTGAGCCAAGGAGTCTAGAGCTGATGCTGCAGCTGACGGCTCCGTGCTGCACACGTGCGACAGGCACGCGCCTAGCTTAGTCACGTCTGCTGGGGTAAACCTGGAACACAGGGAAACAATAATCCTACTTAAGAAGTATGCGAAAATAGAGTGTCCCGCAAAACTCCAATGAAAAGGAAGTATAGGGAATAAAAATAGCAAAAAAGCTAGCTATGCAAGAGTCAATGTTCCCTGCGCAATTAGTTTGACGTCCAGTCGTTTGCTCGCCGTCGCGGCCAGAATATGTGTTCGCATGTCTAGTGTAAGAAACTATATACGCGGATTTAGTAACTGCTAAATAGAATATTTACAGACTTTAGAATTTCATTTATTCTCCTTCAGCCAACCACATATAAATAAAAATAACATACACAACAGAGCTGATCCCCCGATCGACCGACAGATGGGTGTTCTGTCTGCCGATAATTATTTATCAGACTGTTGAATATTTATGATCCGATAACACGATAGCAAATCACGCCTTATTATAAATCGCATTTTGAAATTCTGGATCCAGTTTAAATTGCTGATCAAGCTTAAGAGCCTTAAGAACACGGTATTTACTTATTTTGTTTCGAATTCAGTTTTTTAACTTTTGGCCGAAATTACTGCACTAATTTCGGCGGAACTTTCACTGGGAGGTAACTCACGTAACAAAGAACAACTTATTTTTATTTCAGAAAAAGAATTACGGTTTTGCGCAAAAATAAAATAAATAGCCGTAAAAGTTGTATTTGTGCCATTTTACGAGGACGAAGTCGTAAGCAACAGCTAGTTTTTATGTAAAAACAAAAACAGTAGCTAAAACAAAAAAAAAAAAGTGTGACTGCAGTCTTCACCACATACACTTCTCACTGTACCGATACAACAAAATAATACTCACGTGGGTCGTATATGCTGGAAGATGAGCGGGAAGATCTGCACCAGCGTCGTGAGGAAGTTCAGCGACGGCGCGTACACTTCCACGGGTTTACCATCTTCGGATGCTGTAGAGGAAATAGGATTTGTGAACATTCAACAGTTAGCTCTTGGCGTACCTAAAAACTAATGACACCCTTCTTCTTCTTCTTCCTGCCCTTATCCCATATTACTTGGGGTCGGCGCAACACGTTTTCTTCTTCCACACTTACTCCCTTTTCTTTCATATCATATGCAGGCAAGCATATTATAAGTTGGAGGATTATATTCAAGATAAAAATGCTTGGCTCAATGCTGGTCCAGCTCCACTACCACTAGGGCGTACTAATTAGTTGATTAGTTGGAAACTAATATTATTATTTTTAATTTGAAAGACACAATTGCATTGTATAATGTAGAAGCACTTTTTCCAAGTTTGTGAATGTGAAGCACCATGGAGCATTTTTATTAGGTTACAACTTCTTTTTTGACATTACGAGCATGGCAGTTGAGAGTTTGTCATGCTCACTCAAATGTCTCGCTGTTGGTGGCACGTGTTATTGGGTCGTTCAGTTCCCTTCAAAATGGTTGAGCTGAGTGGGGCTGATGCACGCGTCATGCTCGTGAACGGGTGCCGTCAGATGGGACTGGTCATCTCTTAGCTGCCAGTGGCTTAATTCAGTTTCTATCTTTTAATTATTTTACATTTTTTATTTCATTATCGACATTGTGCTCACATGATAGAAGCAACAAGTAATATGTAACCAAGCATTATATGTAACACATAATATGATTTAAAAGAGTGTCCATGGAGTTTCTTGCACGTTCTTCTCCATAGAGACCTACTCTTTGGAACGTGCAATTTAGCTTCACTTTTCTTGGACTGACCGACATTTGACTATTCAAAAGTGCCTGTAAATGGTCTATTTGAAATAAATGTTTTGATTTTGATTTTGATTTTGATTTTGATTTTATCACTTCACACACAATCCATCCATCTTTTTTTCGGCCTTCCTCTCCCTCTCCATCCATCTACATGTATACTCAGAACTCTTTTAGTAATATGCACTTCATCCCTCCTCTTCACATGACCATACCAAGACATCTGATTACCTTTCAACTTCTCAGTCACTGGCTTTATCCATTCTCGTCACACCACACATCCATCTCAACATTCTCATCTCCGCTACATGCAATCTTTTTCATCCTTCTTTTTCACAGCCCAACATTCTGATCCATACAGTATGACAGGTCTTATGACGGACTTGTAAATTTTACCCTTCACCTTGAGGGGCATGCGTGAGTCACAAGTTGTTACAATACACCCTTATTTTTTATTTTTTCAGCTTGACCACTACCTCCCCTGATGGAAAGCGATGATATGGTCGACGATGAAACACGCACAGACTCCAGCAGTGAATTCTACTCCTTAGCTATATGAATGTGTTACGTTTTGAGCATATGGGTGGAATGTCCACCATGTACCGTTGCCATATGTCTACAGGCAGACTCCCCGAAATGCAACCGGGGCGGCAAACTGACAGGATAGCAACCGTGCCATAGATGGGTGCTCAAGACTTTGGAAGCTTCGACTTGGTAAGTACAACCATTACCAATGATCCTTTCCATCAGGTGAGATAGCGGCCAAGCGCGAACCTATCAATCAACAATAAAAAAAATGTTCTTGAGTCATTTCTCAATTGACTCAACTGACCGTCACTACTTGCGTCTGCCGAGGTTATCGAGAAGCACGGTGTTCAAGCAAATCAAAGTTGATAAGTTAATATGTATACCTAGATATACAGCTATAGTTAAACATCGTTCATGCAGTCCGCTAAACCTTGTTACTAAGTTAGTTGAAAATAAAAAGTCAAACCGTACACACGCAGTTTTAACCTTTCAATCATGGAAATTACAGACACAATAGAAAGACAATAGGTGCGCAAACGCCGGCGTTTGCTTGGGGTTTAATGAATTAATACAAATTCACTATCAATCCAAAAATCAACCTTATCGCCTTCAACACAAGGCGAAGTAATTATTACCTTTCTTGAAATCTCAGGCTTTAGAGAGCGTTTGGTTAGTCAGCCTTACTGATTTTGTTATAGGTAGGAAATCATCCAATGACTTCTCTCGCTCTAGGCGGAGTGGGCGTGTCAGACTTTTATTGACTAAAACCACACCTACAATTACCGTCACGGATCTTGAGCGCTCGGCGTCAGAGTGGGGATCGCTTTGCGCATTCCATACATTGGCTAGCCAATCGTCGTCGTTGTTAGATACATGCAGCAATGCAGGGAACGAATCATTAGTGACGTCTATGACGCGATGGCGCGGCGAGTCAATCACTGACACTTCCCGCGTCTCACTTAACACCACTAAAGAGACCGTATATTTGACATCTGCGCAACTTGAACCCAGCGCTCAAGATCCGTGCCGGCAATTGTATGTTCCTCCTTTGCCTTGCAATCTAGGACCCACGGGGCTCCCTTTCGGACTACCCATGGCACCAGTAAAACCTTACTGGTAAGTATTACAAATGATAAAAAGAAAGTTACGCGGCGGGTCGGAGGGCGAGGCGGCCGCGATGTTGGTCCAGGCGGCCCAGGCGGCCGCCCACACGCGCCGCTGCAGCGCCGCCTCCACCTCAGTAGCGCGCCCGGCTGCTGATACCACCTCTTGGAACGATTTCAAGGCGCCTACTGACACCTGCAAATGGAGAGTTAGTTTGATATCCAGTTTATGGGCACCCTTTTTTTTTCTACCCCGATAAGCGCCGTGTTCTAAGTAAATACGGGCACAGAGTAGGTGAAGTATTAAATTGAAGATGTGGTGTGACAAGAATGGATAAAATGAGAAATGAGTATATTAGAGGAAGTTTGAAAGTGGCCCAGTGACTGACAAGTTGAAAGGGAATCGTTAGTGTTGGTGTGAGCATGTGAAGAGGCAGGACGAAAGGTATCTTATTGAAAGAGTTATGAGTATACAAGTGGATGGATGGAGAAAGGCCAAAGAAAAAATGGGTGGATTTTGTGAGGGGTGATATGAAAGGCAAGGGAGTTAGTAATAACGTGACAGGACAGAATGAAAAAAAAAATACATGTTGCGCCGACAAAAACGGCCGACCAGGCAAGAATGAAAAGTTGTGGTATTAATTTTTATAATTGACAAAAGACGCGTCCGTACTGTCTGAAGGACTTGCAACTACTGGTCAAAGTGAACACGGTTTTCTAATTTGCTATGACCTAATTGGTCAAGGGGCGTGGATAAGATCAGTAACAACGATGTGTCACTATTTTCCTAACGCGAATACGATATAGTTAGAGCAGACACAATCATGATAATTAAGCAGTCGCTAAATGTACCTAGTACAGAACAGACGCCTTTTTATTTAAATACAAAATCATGTTCTTTCTACAATGCGATTTGGGACATCTATACAAGGTGTCGTTTTGAAGCTGCAAAATATTTCAGGAGGTAATTATGTTAGTGATTCTCGACCCGAATCAATAATAAAATAAGTAGGTAATTTTTTTTTTTTTCTAACCGCGCTTTTTTTCACACACACAAACACGGAACAATAAAGGGCGTTTTCACACACACTAACTCGCAACGATAGTTTCATAAATAATGTATCATCCAATCATCATCCCGCACGCCACACCCTAGCCACGCCCCCGCGGCCATCGATCAATCGATTTAGTTTAGTGTAATTAAAAAATTAAATAACAAGTATTACTGATTATTGACCAGGTATCGTTTTTTTATATGATTATTTATGAGTTTTATTACAACCTCCTGAAATATTGTGCAGTTTTAAAACTGCACCTTGTATAAATAAAAATGAATTGCAATTCTGTTAGTCTCGCTAAAATTCGAGAACGGCTAAACTGATTTGGCTAATTTTAGTCATCAAATATTCGTGGAAGTCCAGGGAAGGTTTAAAAGGTGAGAAAATATGCAAAAACTCGAATACAACGCCATCTCTAATTAAAATGAATTATGCTGGTTCTGGTAATGCTGTTAAGATGGCGGACAGCTTAGCTAAAAGAACTATCTATAATATAAAAAAGAATAGCTGAATGTGTTACTAAGAGCAAATCTTGAGAACAGCTGAACCGATTTCGCTAATTCTTTTTTTGTTATGATTGTTATTGTGAGTAGGGTAGAATAGGGTAGAGTAAGGTATAGTAGGGTAGAGCGGGAGCGAAGCCGCGGATAAAAGCTAGTAAATAGATAAAAATGGATACTCTGGCTACACGAAACGACCGTCTATCTACTGATCTACTAAGTAATGGATGTTCATTCATACACGGATCGATAAACACAGGGAAGAACCTCATCCCTCACCTCATGACTCCTCCTGAGCGCGAAGTCAGTGATATAGTCCAGTAACGCTGTCCAGGATCTGTTGAAGTCTCCCACGGTGGTGAGCAGCTGGAAGCGCGAGTGGAACACACGAGATACGCCTGATAGCGTCAGCACCTATAAAGGTACAAGGCATTAGTTTCTCTAAAAAGAAAATGTGTCGATTTATCAAAATATTCGTAAGGAAGGGTATTGATCAGCGATGCCACATTTAATTTAGCATGGATAAAAACTATTGTATATTCACCAAATCTTTTGATTGTAAAAAAACTACACACAAAATTGATAAAAGAATTTTAAAATCGGTCCAATTTTTTTAAACTCAGAAACTGGACCGATTCATTACAAACAAAAATATCGTTTTTTCTTTCTTTTTTTTTTCTCTTAGTACTTTCACTATGGTTTATTTATATATCTTTGTATTCGCATTGTAACTCTTTTACTGAATTTATCACTTAACTTTACTACGGCTAAATAAACAAAAATATTTTTAATATAAAAATAATTTACCTGTGTCTCTGCCCACTGCTTCTGCGCCGTGTTTCTTGTGTGATGTATCAGGATATGATCTCCCGTGTCCACCTTCTCTGAACTTGCTATGTTTGACTGCTTTTGAACCTAAAGACCAAAAGAAACACAAAAAGATATTATAAATTATTATCGATATGTTCGCGTTTGACTACTGTCAGATCTTCTGGTAAAAAATGATGTGGTTGACGATCGAGCTCTCTTGCTCAGAAGTAACCTAGTCATTCTTGACTTAAAGACCCCTAGGTTGTAGCTATCAGCAAATACAGACTCCAACAGGGATTTCCACTCCATAGCTGTACGCACAATGAAAGTGTTCCTAAAACTTTTTGTGCGTATGAGTGAGATGTCCACCAAGTACCGGTTACCTCTTTATTGAAGTGGGGTGCCATCGATAGCCCCTCACGCTCTGAGTGGAGCCAGAGGGAGTATTAAAAATTTACAGACTGAACCCACCCGTCTTTCTTCGATTGCCCTTTGCATTTGCGGTTCGCGGTAACTCTTTAGAACATACACAGAACATATAAAGTCACTTTGCCCTAAAAACCATATTCTATCTGTGGTCACAAACTGCAAGTACCTTTAGGTATTTAGGTTTTAAGAAGGAGCAGAACTTATATGTAGAACTGTATTCATGTTTTGAATATAATATTGTCCGTAGGATGAATCTTTTTATCTGAAAGATTGCGATAGGCTTCTTTCATTTGTTTTCCTTATAGCCCTTTTCTCCCCTTTTCTTACCTGTTCTAACATCGGGAATAACACAGCCAGCAGGGCTCTCCAGGCCGGCTTGCTGAGGAGGGTCCCGTGGGCTCCAATACAGCTGAACAACGTCTGGCTGGCGGCGCGACGGACTGGAGCGCGGGGTTCCGTACACAATTCACCTGGAGAAAAGAAAATAATGAAAATATTTTTGTGTGGAAATCGAGCTCCGATACGCTGCCTTGCACCCAATCGTTCAACCATGTCGCCAACTGTGTTGAAGTATTTGTGGTGTTTGGGACGGTATTACAAACGATCCCTTAAATTCATCAGCATTCATACATCAATTACATGTTTTTTATTTCATTTATTTAGGCTTTATTTCCCGAAAGCTGGGCAAAGAGTAAGAGAGAGGAGGCCCTACAAATTGTTACAGTTTTTTAAGGATATTACTAATAAGATCAGCAGACTTATGCCTTACAGAGTTGAGAAGAAGGCTTTGAATTTTTGGCCAGAGTTTTTCAAATGAAGATCAGTGCCTGTTTTAATTATTCGCAAATTCATTCATAGTGGTTCTTGTATCGAAAAGTACATCGCAATATCCACTCAATATCGTAATAGTAGTATTTCAAATGTCGACACTACTGATCCCGATTTCCGGCCACCGTAGGCGCGGGCTTGCGGACAGTGAGCAATGGGTAGCTCGCTGTCCGGCCGTCCGGTAACTGTCCGGACCAAGCCCAAGTCGTTGACGGCGCGCACTGTTCCCGCGCGCCTCAAGGAGTTGTCAGCAACAGCAGGGACCCAGCCGGGTCGAAGCCTACTGGGGCCAGGGTTATCCGAAAGGGCGCTCGAGCCCCGGTATGAAGGCTAGAAGGAAGGGGGTGGGTCTTTTAGTCAGTAAGAGTCTGACACTATCTCCCGCTCCGCCCAAGAGCGAGGGATGTCAATGCATGATTTTTTCCACTATATAAAAAAAAAAAAAAAAAAAAAGACTACTGGACAATATATGGAAACATTGAAACAGGCGCGATCGCAGTAAAACGGAGCGTGAGACAGAATTTTATTACAGTATTGACAACCGCAGCGAAACTTGCCGAGAAGTTTGACCCAATACATTTGCTGCCAAATACTTAAAAACATTATAGAATGTGTTACATCCCTATTCTGATGGAAAACGCTTAAACAAAGCGACTGTTCTGTGTCAAAAGTTAAATATTTTCTAAACATAATTCTCGCACAAAATGTGCGAAGACTCTCTACTAAGCCAAGTCAGTCTAAAGTCCAGCACGATGCTGGTTTCATACCAGTATCGTGCTGGAATTTGGAGACTCTGGTACTGGTACTTACTAAGTCTGATGTAGAGACACATCCACAGCTTGTCTAGAGGCGGCAACTCAGCGTGGTTGGGCACTTCGGGGCACACCGCCGTGTCGTTCGCGAGTGCCGCTACCAACTTGTCTCGGTTGTGATATAGATAATCTGATATGTTCCACTGTGGACAACAAAGTAATCCGTTTTTAATTATTGTCATTGATAGACTCACGTTTATCTTGGTATAGTCATTCATGGGTCTTACCATGACGTATTAAAACGTCAGTCGTACGAGTGAGAAAGAAGGAGGAGCTATACACCCTGTACACCGTTAAATTTTAATCGTTTTAATCCCGTGGAGGGTTGATCCGGTACATGAAACACTATCGATTTGTAAAGATAAAATTAAAAAATAAAATACCTTTTTTTTCAAAACTCGTATTAATTTAAGCATGTATAAAATTGCGTACAAACTACCTACAGGTCATTGGACTCGCTAAGCTGACGTTTTCTTAAAGAAATTAATTTAATTACAAATCGATAGTGTTTCATGTGCCGGATCGACCCCCCACGGGATTAAAACGATTAAAATTTAACGGTGTATAGCTCCACCCTTTTAACAGTTCAGTTTAGGTCATCAAATGAATCGCAGTAAAAGCTCGTGGTAGGGCCACATGTGAAAAGGAAGTACGAAAAGTTGAAGGGGAATCGTTTGTCTTTGTGTTGTCATGTGAGGAGACATGAACGACATGAGTATACATGTGGATGGATGGAAATGTAGAGAGAGGCCAAATAAAAGATGGATAGATTGTGTGAGGATGAGGAGTGATATGAAAGAAAAGGGTTTGTGTGACGGTTAACAGAACAAAATGGAAGAAAAAAACGTGTTGCGCCGACCCCAAGTCACATGGGACAGACACAGATGGAGCATGCTTGCCTAGGAGTAACGTGTTCACTCTTGACTGGGTCTCTCCTAGGTTGTCCTCGTAGCTATTAGGAAACTGTTCCCAAAGCATGTAGTGCGTATGATTGGGATGTCCACCATGTACCGGTGGCACATCGCTGTACGTCTGGAAGTCTGATGATGAAACGGATCTGACAAAATTAACTAGTTGTAAATGACTCCTCACCATAAGTCCAACAGCAGTAAGACTAATGTTCAGCTCCTTTGTCTGTGTAGCGAAGGCGGCCGCAGCGGCTAAGACCTGCCGCAGACACCTGGGGCCTGCGCAGCCCAGCAGGTCTCCTGCTACTACTTGCGCGCACTGGAAAGCTGAGCGGATCAGCTGCTCACTATTGGAAAAAACGATAGATTTAAGTTAGGAACGATTACACTCCAATCACAACAAGATTAGACATTTAAACAAACTATTTATATATATACCACTTTTTTGCCTTTACTGCCATCCTTATGTCTTAGAAATAGACGTCAAAATCGGCGGAAGCTTCGCTACACTCCGCTCCCACCTTAGCCTTCATGGTTATTATTTTTTTTTTTTATAACCACCCAGAAATAGAAGACCCTGAGGTAAGGGGCTCCGCGCGTGTATGGAGAACTGTTTTGGCCTAGGCAAAACTAGTTTATTCTAAAATCAGGTTTGTCGGTGACAAGTACATCATAAAAAAAAACCTCTGTGAAAAATTTCAGCGTTCTAGGCCCAAGGGCTTGAGCTGGATTTTGATAACCATTCTGAGTGTCCGTGAGTTAAGACTTAGCCTTTTATTTAGACTGAAGCACTGACTGGAAAGCACCCAAACATAATTAGACAGCTAAGAAGGTGGTAGATTACCTGTGGTGCGAGGATATAGCCGAGATGATCTCCATCATCAGGGGCCATGCTGCACCGAGCTGGTCTCCTCTTGAATGTAGTAACCTGGCTGCGCACTCCAGCTGTCGCGCTCTGACGTCACATTGTCGTACTGCGCACAGTTCTGATAGAGGCTCTAGGAGGAGGCGTTCGCGAGCCTGGGGAAAAAGACAGTTTAAGAAACTTTTTACAAAAAATAAAAATCGTTCCAGGCAAGTAATCGAGGAACCCGCGTAAAAGTCTGAGCAAGTGTGAGTCGGACTAGCACTTGTTAGGAGCTGGTTCAGTTCAGTTCCAGGAACAGGTTCCGAACAAACGAAAAAAATTTTCCCCAAAAAAGTTTCTTTTTTGTGACGTCACTACTCACTACAAATTAACAGTTTTCAGATTTATAACAAATTTCAGGATACTGGGTCAGCGGGAAGTTGAAGAACTTTTTTGTTCGTTAACTTTGAATTCTGATTTTACAGCTTCAAGGAACCGCAGACCTGACTATATGGTTTTAATACAGAATTTAAAAAAAAAAAAGTATTTTAAAAACTGTAGGTTCAGTCGATATCACCCGTTTAAGCTGAATTTATATACTTGGAAAATTATTGATAAAACACTTACCTCTGTGACGAGAACTGGATTATTATGGTGGTACTGAAAAGCGGCCTGTACTAGGTACGTGATCGCTTCCACACCCCACTCTCGCATCCTTATGTGAGGGTGTTGGCATACCTGGGAAAATAATACTTTCATATTTAGCATTATCAACTTTACTGCTGGGATTCAGGCACGCACTCTAGGAAAGAAAATGAGCCGCAATACACCACACGAATCTATTGCGGGTTGGTGGATGCCACATGTCTTCGAAGGTTTGGTTCTAGGACACGTCAGTTTTCTCAAGATCTTTTTCTTCACCCTCTTGAGGGCTTGATAAAATGAATTACACAAAATAAAGCATATGCCTGAGCTTGAATCCTCAACATAAAACTCGTAAATTGCCACTGCTCTCCGTTACCATTTACTATTATCAATATCATCTAAGAAACAGTATATTAAACCATAGCAGTGGAAGCTCTAATGAGGTACCTAGGAAACACCGGCCTCATCTAGTTTTAATTGACGAAAAAAAATGGACGTGTAAAAGTGTTTTTATAAAACTTACTTGCAAAATAAAGATCATTTATCATTTACCTTAATCTAGATTTTGTTACCGACAGCAGTACTTCTTGACTCTCAGTTTCGATTTATGTCTTTCTCTGGACCGCCGTAAAATTGAATGGGAGAAGCACAGGATCGAACAATGTGGCGACGTTTGGGGGAAGTCTTTATATAGTACAGCAGTGGACATTTTTCGTCTGGAGCATACTGATGAAACCTACCACTTAGAAAGGAGTCGAGCTTGCTAATACTCTTACCTCTAAAAGGTGGTTGGTGATAGGCCTCCACATAACCTCTATCCTGTGCATATTGGCTAAACCGGTTTCGAGTAACTTTGCCACAGCAAACAGTGAT
This sequence comes from Mythimna ferrago, assembly GCA_910589285.2. NCBI lineage: Eukaryota > Metazoa > Arthropoda > Insecta > Lepidoptera > Noctuidae > Mythimna > Mythimna ferrago. The sequence goes on along the minus strand of OU342698.1, from coordinate 17,219,954 downwards.
GGCTCCTGAAAAGAACAAGAGGTTTAAATAAACTTATAGACTGCTTTTAAATTAGGGTAATGCAGTCTTAACTTCGATTATGCATTTTAAGGATTCATTCAGACATGTAGCCTGCTTTGTCCTTTTCTAGGGTAAATATCCACCTTCACTCCTTCTACTTCTTGCGAGCCCGAGTTTCCTCTTGCCAGTACTGGCAAAAGTATGTCCAGTATGTAGCCTGCTGCGACCCCGTCTCGCTGTCCTAGAACTCCATATCTGTGCTAGTTTTGACCAGTTTGGCTAATATACATTGCTAATATACGACAGACTCAAAAAATACTACTCGGCCTAGTAAAGATGTTTCTGGACAGGTTATATTGACTCCGAGTCTGCTTTCATGGTTTTCAATGCTTCCTTGGCCATGACTTTAGTCTTCTTTGACACGTTAATCTTTAATTCAACCTCAAAATAGCTTTATTAAGGTGTTGAAGCATGCATTCAAGCTTGGTGACTAAAGAAGGAAAGAAAACTTTGTCGTAGAAACGGAGATTTTTACTGAGTAAGTACGACCATGTCTCTCAGTTATGCAAGGATCTTAAGTCTACCCGTCTTTTCATCTTCTCCTGTACAACATCTTTTTCAACCCTGTCTGCCCTGGCTCTGCCGATGCTCCATGTAGATCCCAGCTTAATTACATTTAAATTTTCCATCCCATAAAACTCATTTCTATTCATTCACTTACAAATAACGCTTAATTTTCGATTTTAAGTTTTTACGTGCAAAAAATAAATTAGTCAATCCGTTTGATGTTTCACTATTTTACTCACCCTATTAGAATAAGCCAGCTCCATAGCCTCATTGGATAGCTTACACAGCGCATCAATCAGATGATGCAGCGCTACATCGTCCAAGTTCTTAGAAGACTCGAACACACGCGATAACATCGCTGAAAGCGCTGTAAGGTACAAATTGTTAGATTGAAACTTATAAAGACAGTTTGGAAGGATGAACGGATGGATTGCTTTTGAAAGCACTGTATTTTGTTTATTGAAACTTTTTTTATGTATGAAGGTAACATCCAATAATTCTGAATGCTAAAAAACAAAATTTAGCTAAGAAACTGTCAAATTAGAACTTTGATTTGCTTATAGGCATAGATAAAAGACTGAAGCCAATCGGACGAGGAGCAATGTGTAGCGCGCTGTCCAGCCGTCCGGCTATCGTCCGAACTTAGCCCGAGTCGTAGAAGGCGCGTAATGTACCACGTGCACCTCAAAGAGATGTCAGCAAAACCGCAGGGGCCCAGTAGGGCCAAAGCTTATTGAGGCCATGGCTTTCGGAAGGGAAACCAGGGATTCTGGAACGCTAGCCAGAGAAGGAACATAGTTGTAGTTCTCGTCAGTAAAAGACTGGCACGCCCTCTCACATTGCCTTAAAGCGGGGGATAAGTCATAGGAAGATTCATCACCTTAAAAAAATATATATTTAGGACTGGGAGTATATCCAGTCATGAAATGAGTCGCAGCAAAAGGTATCCCAGGTGCCGGGAGATGCAGGGCGATTCTCAGCCACAGCAGGCGCGGGATTGCGGACGGCAAGTAATGGGTTAAGTGAGCAGCTCACTAGGGTCCAGTAAGGCCGATGCGTGCCAGGGGTGCGGGATTATTCCAAAGAGTTACTGTGGTCCTGGAAAGCAAAGGGCAACTCAAGGAACACAGGTCCACACGTGCCACAAAGAAATGTCAGCAAATCCTTAGAAACTCAGCAGATCCGAAGCCTACCGTTACTATGGGTAGACGGTCTGAACAGTAATATGTCCGACTTAACACTATGAGTTCTGCACTCATAGTTCTGAGAATTGGGAAGCAACGGGACGAAATGCGCAAGTACTCCAGTAACTCGGTCAAAGGAAGCTGCAGAACATCGTGTAGTTTTAGGCATTAAAAGACTGACAGATCCCCTGCCCGCCTCTGGGTGGAGGAAATCCATGAGATCTTCCACATGATGAAGACATTGACCGTATGGCTGTCTTTCTTTGGTGTAACGATTCAGTTCATTATCTATGTCTATGGATTTTGTGACTAATATAACAACAGCAAATCTGTCTGTTTGACATTTAAATAGAATGTAGTTTTTATATTTGATTTTATTTAAAATAATTGTAAACAAGAAATCGTAAAAAAAAATAACAAAGCGATTCACTGTGCTTAGCGAGTGATTATTTGGATAATAAATAATTAACATTATGATAAAAATAATATACGTACTAAAACACACAAGACCTCACAACTAGCTTGTTTATTCTAATATTTTATAAACATTGTAATCAAATCAACTTATTGTCCTAAAACCACTTTTATATAGAACTAGCTGCTGCGAGTGGCTTCGCCCGCGTAATTGTAGAATATTATCCCAAGGGAACAATCTTCTGGGATAAAAAGTATCCTACGTGCTGTAAAGTAAGTAATGTTCCAGAATATGGTCTACCCGAGTGCCAAATTTTAAATCTGTTCAGGTATTCGACTCTGATGAAGCATGTAGGATATTTTTATGCCGAGAGTATGTTTCCTAGGGATCATTTTCAACATTCACGTGGACGAAGCCGCCAGCAGAAGTTATCGCATACACATATTTTAAATCCATTTAATTTATAAGTTGATTTGACTACTAGTCTTTATAGCAACATGTGCAACGAACATAAGACACACAAACGGCCAGCAAGCTCCATCCCAGTGCTCCTGTGTATAAGCTATCAAAACCCCTAAATGTGTATACATTTGGAAGTTTACTTTTACTACTCGTTATACCACACGAAACTAGGATCAAAGATAGATTGACTTTTTATATCGACTTATATTCTAGTGATAGACAGCGCTGCAGCGCTACATTGGCATTATGTCGTCTAACAGAACTATTACACATACATCGCTAGGATAGATTTTAGAGGATACTTTTCTCACGACCAAAATGTCTTAAGAGCCGTGAATTTCGTTCACGTTTCGGCACTTACGCGTTTCGTTCAACATAGTGTAATGTTCAAGGTATACGGACCACATTACAACTGAGTCGATTTAAGCGAGTGTTCGGTACGCGTAATCTTGTACGTAGTACATAATACGTATCATATATATCGATATTGTACACCATAACAAAAAATAAAAGATTAAAATTAATGTGGGGTAATAATGGACCCTCAGGTGTCTAAATTGACCGGACTACTACATAAACATAAGCCAATGAAAGGAAGCTGTACTATTTCATTTTTTATTTGGTGCTAACCATATTTTGTATAACCAGGGATTTGATCGCTGGTGTGACAGGTTTTATCATTAAAGTTAGTTGGAGAAAACCTTCTATTAATTAGACTATGAAAATAAAAAAACAATGATGACGCTACAATGTCGTCATCCCCATCAAATAATTACCAAGTATCAAGAATATTTTCACAGGACTTTCAATTTTTTTTTAACAGCAAGTATCAAGATTATTTTTCCAAACACATTAAAAAAATTGTAAAAAAATTACTTATTAACTTCCAAATGTATACGTAATTAAAATAATGCTAAAATACTCAATAATACCACTCATGACTCCGAGTGACTCGGCCACGGGAACTTGCTGACCTGCAAACATTGCCGTATACAAACTGAATTATACATCTATACAGCTTGTATAATAGACGGCTATTTGGTTCAGGGTCGGCCATTTTGTTCTGAATGTTGGTTAGTGATTGAAATGTTGAGTGTTAGTTGATGTTAGTAGTAAGCAAGTAAAACAACATAGAGAACGTGCACGGCGTAGACTACGCCACCTAGTGTTGCAAATTAGCAATTTTGAACTTGTAAAAACTTGACATACACACAGTAGTGTGCTGTTCCTGCACGCTCTCTATTCTCGGTTAGATGGCATCGCAGGCAAAACTTCGACAGCAAACTAAGGCCTAATTTTTGTATGAAAATATGATGAACTAAACCAGGTATAATACATTTTTAAAAGTCATAAAACCAAATTTGTTGTTTACGGTGTTAGTACTAAAGTTCTGAGAGGTTGCCAGTGTTTTAAAAATAACCTTGTATATAATGACAGCTACGCGTCTAGGAAGCTACGCGTCCGTGGATAGTAGGCCTATTTATTGACAAATTCCAAACAAGTTGTATTGAGACCACTACAGATAGAGTTTAAAAGTTATAACAGACCAAATAGTTTCTAGAATAGGTAGATAGGGGAGTACAGGTGCTCGTATACCTCCCCCATGTTCACAGAAACATGCATGATCAAATCTCAAGTATACATGAGACAACACCAGAAACAAGGGGACCGATCATTAGGATACTTTCCTAGAATTTAAGACAAATTTAACTAAGTTAAAATTAAGACTACACCAAAAATAGCCTAGTCTATTTTGTAACCTTTTAACCGCCTGAGTCGGATATATCCGACAAACGCTCTCGGCTTTATTCTGCCAGGGTTTTCAAGACCAAATGTTCCATTTCGTCAGCTTTTCTGTCAGTGGGATTGAAGAGCTGAACGAGATGGAGTGCTCAGTCACAAATAGACGACCCTGGCGAATAAGTCACGAAAAACTCGTCGGACTAATTCGACGCAAGTAGACAATAAAGGTAGCCATACACGCTAGGATATACCTGACAGGTTCGCCTGTATAGTTGAGTTGTACAGTTAAACCGGAGCGTGTATGTTGCACAACTGTGCAGGTTTCCACACAAGCTTACCTTACAGGTATAACTGTGCAGGCAAACCTCTCAGATATACCCTAGCGTGTAAGACTTTACTAAAACATCTCAAAGCTAAGACTAGACCAGAAACAACTTATTTTACTGTATTTCAAAGGTTATCTAGTAAGGAAATGTGCAAATCACATTGATAGCTACATCAATAGTTCGAATAACAAATAATACTTACCAGGTAGGTCGGCCATGACAGCCGAAGTACTCATGACGGCATTAGCGTCAGCACTAGCGCGGCTCGCTTTCATACTGCCACCCGTTGACGGCTTTAGGCCCAGGATCCATACCTGGAGGCAGAAAAGATGGTGATATGTAGGTAGGCGGAACAGAGTGCAAAAAGTTGTGTCAGGTCTGGGCAATTGTCCGATAGTTTTATACAAGGTGTAAGGGACAGCCCTCCACAAACTTTAAGAGCTTGCTCAGTAGACGAAACAGAACAATCCCAGCATAAAATTTTTTTCAGGAAACGAAAAAAAAATTCGGCCTCTCCATACAAACTGTCCAATCAAGTTAATAATTTTGTATGGCGAGGCGGATTTTTTTTTTCGTGTCCTGAAAATATTTTTTATGGTATGTTGTTCAGTTTCGTCTACTGAGCAAGCCCTAAAAGTTTGTGGAGGGCTGTCCCTTACACCATTTATAGTCAAATCGCACGGAGAAGTCTGATTGAGCAGAGATGTAGAATTTGTATGACGTCATCTTTTTTAGTTCCTATGTGGGGACATAGATGCCGCTACAGTGTTATAGTACTCCTCTAACTTAGTATATAATACAGAACATAGGTTGCAAGTTGCGGGACTTTACACCCTGCTCTGCATCGAGCAGGGTGTAAAGTCCCGCAACTTCCATTGTTGAGAGAGAGGATTGGGTGTGGTGTCTGGTCCGGGCAACTGTCCGATAGTTGTTTTTTGGGCTGTTGTATAGACTGAAATCACACGGAGAAGTCTGATGTAGGATCTGTTTGTGTCCCTATTCTTTGTCAGATGGCATCGCAAGCAAAGCTTCAAGAACAAACAAATTCTTGGTAAATGCCAAACAAGGTAGTATTGGGGTAACTACAAATAGCATTTAACCTTTTAATCGCTTAGCAACTACTACAATTGAACTTAGACGACCGATTTTTTTAAATTACTATTGATACGCTTGCGCTTGACCAGTATCTCACCTCATGACAAACGATGATGTGGTCGTCGTATCAGGAAACACAGGCTTCCAATTATATTTACACATACAGACACAACACGCAAGGAATTCCACTCTTTAGTTGTAGTATAAGCATAGCAAAGCATACTGGAACTCAAGCCATCTCTTTAGGAGGGGAATAGACCGTAATCCACCACGCGGGCCCATTGCGAACTGATGGATGTCACAAGTTGTGTCAAGTCTCATTGTTGTCAAAAGGTGGACTAAACTTGCAATCCAGCGTCCCAACATAGGTCACCTTGGTTAGAGCTTGATTTGTGTGTTTGGATTGAGTTGCGGCTACACGGATGTAAACCACACACCAACACGTTCGCAAATCATTATCTGTGGTTGGACAAACGCACCCCCAACTGTTGAAGGTCATTACAACTACTGTCTACACAGATTGAAACTAGTAAGGTCACCTCTGTAGCTCACCGTCCGACCGTCCGGTAACTGTTCGGACCAAGCTCCAGACGTCGAAGGCGCGTTTCAAGGATATGTCAGCAAACCGTAGGGGCCCAGCAGGGTCGAAGCCTAAAGGAAAACTTGGCAAAGAAAGGCAAAGAAAGAATAGGAGTGGGGTTTTAATCAATAAAAGTCTAACACACCCTTCCAGTCTATCCAAGAGCGGAAGATGTCTTTACTTGATTTTCCCATCTAAAAAAAGTTGGGACCCTGTTGGGACGCTGGATTGCAACCGTCTGGTTCATGCTTTACTGTACGCACAATGAATTAACTCACCAAATGCTGGAGTGTAGTAAGGACTGGCAACCAAGCTTGCTGTATCGTGTCTCCGTCTCGCTGAGCGGCACACAGCAAGGCCTTCATAGCGGTCACGTGGCGCGATGTCACCATCACGAACGACTGCTGTTGACCTGATAAAGCAAACAATAAAAATGTTTAATTGTGTAGTTTGCTCTTAAATTATTTTTTTCAAAAATTAACTTTATCAAATATCACAAATATTTTTTTATTTTATTAAATTAATATAACCTAGTGCTTGACTGCGATACCTGATGGTAAGCAGTGATGCAATCGTTGATGGTGTGGCGCACTAGCCTATTCACTCTAGCTTTGGAGACACCTAAATTACAATCGGATGGGAAGACCTCAGCAGATAAACTGTTCCAGTCTTTCTATGTACGCGGTATAAACGACGAGGCGAAACGCTTAGTCCGGACCGTAGAGGTTTCAACAACGTAAAGGTGTTTCAATACTGACCTTACGTCAGGTTATCCGATGGTAGAATACTCATTGCTAGTATCCTCACCTGTGGGTAATGATGCTGAGGGCAGCGGAGTGCCAACCCACACGACCTGGTGCCGGTAGTCAGGGTCGGGCGGCGGTGGAGGCTCCCGTCGCCAGGGACACGGCAGGGCTCCAAGGGCTCCGAGCGCTGGGACCACGTATTGCGCCGGGAGGGCGCAGCGGCAGAGCGCGCTGACACAGGCGTCGCGGCCTACTGAGTGCCCAACCTGGAAAGATAGTGTAGTAGTAGATAGTGTATACAGGGTGTAAAGGACAGCCCTTCACAAACTTTAAGGGCTTGCTCAGTAGACGAAACTGAACAACTTTCCACAAGACATTTTTTCAGGATACGAAAAAAAATCAGTCTCACCATACAAAATTAAAAACTAGATTGGACAGTTTGTATGGAGAGGCCGATTTTTTTTTACACTAATATAATAAAGAGATAAAGTTTGTTTTTTTTTTTTGTTTGTAGGAGGTAATCTCTCGAAGTACTGGTCCGATTGCTAAAATTTTTTTCATCGATAGAAAGCTGCTTTATTCCTGAGTGACATAGGCTATACTTTATCTACGCAGTAGAAGTCGCGGGCAAAAACTAGTACCTTATAAAGCTATTGTTAATACACACAAAGACAATCACAAAGCGTGCGCCAGTAGGCAATAGCGCTCTGGACGTGACCACCCTCACTGTGTAGTCGCAGTGCCACCACATTGGACGCTCAGAAGGCCTGATTATGGTGATGCAAGTTTTTGCTCTGCTCTTATTTATAGATCGTGGTATTCTATGGTGAGCAGACTATCATGTATCAGTGTCAGTACCTACTTGTCGTTTTGAGTTATGCGATTGACAAAAAACAATAAAAATATTTTATCCTAAGGCTGATTTATTATTCATTGTTGTTATACCTAACCTATACCACAAAATAGATAGGTACAGAAGTCAATCTACATACAAAACGCGCTCGAGCAACGCACACAGGCTCCGCTCACGGACATGATGTCTCAGCTCAATCGTCGTACACCTCGTTCAGTTCGGCGCAACGCGTTGACTTTAGAGCGATCCTCTAGCGTAGATATAAAACCGGCCAAGTGCGAGTCAGACTCGCCTATGAAGGGTTCCGTAGCAGCAAGTAACATAGTTTAAAAGTTCTTGTAGTTCGTTGTAAGTTTGATCGATGTTTTAATAATTCTGTAATTTTTTTTAGAATTATGACGTATTAAAAAAAACTACTTACTAGATCTCGTTCAAACCAATTTTCTTTGGCGGTTTGCATGGTAATGTACATCATATATTTTTTTCAGTTTTATCATTCTCTTATTTTAGAAGTTACAGGGGGGGGAGGACGCATTTTACCACTTTGGAAGAGTCTGTCGCGCTATTCAGTTTAGAAAAATATGATATTAGAAACCTCAATATCATTTTCTAAGACCTATCCATAGATACCCCACACGCATGGGTTTGATGAAACCCCCAAAATTTATTGTTTTTTATTTTTTTCTATTTTTGTATGAAAATCTTAATGCGGTTTATAGAATACATCTACTCACTAAGTTTCATCAGTATAGCTCTTATAATTTCGGAAAAAAGTGGCTGTGACGTTTTTTGCCATTTGGCTACGGAATCCTAAAAAGTGAAGTACAAACTTGAGATTGACTTCTGTACCTATCTATTTTGTGCTTATACTGTCCGAATGCTAGGCAAAGGCCTCTCTCAATTCCTTCTATTGTTCTCGGCTTTGAGCCAATTCCTCGCTATTATTTATTTGAATTTGTTATTGTTCTAGTCTTGATAGATGAGCCACAGTTTCACATTGCTTTTTCTGCGTGTATTTTGTTTCTATTCATAATAAAAGATTATCATTTTAAGAAAAGAAGAAAAGATTTTTATTTTATTTGACTGGTCTGTTGGTCTAGCTAGTGGTTAGTGGAACTAACTGCTACGCCGGAGGTCGTGGGTTCGATTCCCACCCAGGACAAATGTTTGTGTGATGAGCATGATCATTTGTTCTGTCTGGTTGTAATTTATCTATAATATGTATGTCTTTAGAAATATTTAAGTATGTTTGTCAGTTGTGTAGTACTCATAACACAATGAATTTCCTTGCGTGTACATCAGAAATGATGTGATCACGCAAAGAAAGTGGTCGACGGGGACGAAAGGTTCTGGATTGGCACCACGTACCGGAAGACGCAGACGTTGGAATGCCTACAACAAGGTGGACCGATGACCTGGTCAGGGTCGCGAGAATCCGATGGATGCGTGACGCACAGGACCGGTCGTTGTGGCGACGCCTGGGCCTATGTCCAACAATGGACGTCTTTTGGCTGATATGATGATGATGAAATATAATATATTTTATGGTCTCCAAAAACTGACCTTTCCGCTGACTCTGGCCAGGGTCTGAATGGCTCGGAGAATGTTTTCCAATTCACCTATACTGGCTTCGGCTAAAACTGATAGACCCCAAACTAGGCCGCACCATGACGATTTAAGTAGCTGTAATTACAAACAAACATTATAAAAACTTTAATGTTAAAGTAAATAAATAAAAATAAATAAATAAATTAAAAATATTCAAAATGTTTTTTTTTCAAGGTCAAGTAACTTTTCCTGCTGTGGGTCGAACGAGAGGAAATGACAGACTTTACTGACTAAAACATATGTTTCTTCAGTGTTTGAGTCCTTCCAGCCTTTGCTCACATAACACAAGCATCTTCTTGTTTAAAATTTGATCTCCAAATCATGTTTTTAAAAGTAACATGTAATTGGAACATTTTTATTTGTTTTATTTTGTTCTTTCCAAAAAAGGGTATTACAAAGTTAAAGACTATGTTTTTGTTTTTTAGGTGGGAAATCATCCATTGACTTCTCCCGCTTTTGGGCGGAGCAGGAGGGTGTAGCAGACTTTTACTGACTAAAACCCACTCCTATGTTCCTTTTTGCCTTGCGTTCCAAGGCCCCGGGGTTCACTTCTAATTAACCCATGACCTCAGTAGGCTTCGACCCTTCTGGGCCCCTATGACTTGCTGACATCTCCTTGAGGCGCGAGTAGAACACTAGGCGCCGTTGACGACTCGAGTTCGGTCCGGACGGATACTGAACGGGCGCATAGCGAGCTACCCATTACTCGCAAATTAAAGACTATGTCGAAGACACGCTTGTTTGGCAATGACTGCTTGTTGTTTCATGACTTCCTATCTCAAAAAAAAGTTCAAATCTAGGAAGGTTCGTACGTTGTTACTTGCCTGCAATCTTAGTTCTCTCTCTTTATTCTCTACGTCATCTTCTATCTTCTGCACCACGTTGGAGTTCTGATCAGCTTCTCCATTGTGTGAGTTGTTCGTTATAATTTTGTCCGACTTGCTGTCTGTATCTTAGGAACAGAAAAAGTTACACTTTAAAATTTATTTGAAACAATATGTTGGAGCTTTCCAATTGTTTGTAATATTAACCTCTCAGGCACAAGTGTACCGAATTCGGTACACCTTGGTAGCAGCTAACTTAAACCTTATTTTTACGTAATAAGTTTTAAATTAGTTGGCATGAGGTGTACTGAATTCGGTATACTGGTACCTGAGTTGAGGTTGATATTAGTAGATATACCAGTATACAACATATAACATAATAAACACACATATTAAAAGTAGTATTTTCAGATACGGGTACTGAATCGATTTCACCAAGGTCAAAGTCAAAAAGACAAAAGTTTTTTATTTCACATAGGCCTACATGGGCACTTATGAAACGTCAGAAGCTAGTGCACGGTTCGAAATTGGTCGTTTCCTATGAAGAAGAACCGGCAAGAAACTCCATGGTTACTCTTTTAAAAAAATGATTGTTCTTACAATATTTCCAAAACAGCCTATTTTTAAATAGGTTTTTTTTTAAATTCTTAATAAATTTTGATTGCGTCACTAGAATATTTGTTGTGCGTGCGCAGATACCAATACCGATGCGCTACCAGTGTAGTGCGTCAATCCTCATATTATTTGCCTACAATTAGGATAATTAATTTCTAAGTGTAATAAAGTAAAATTTCGAGTGGATTATGTGTTTAACTCTATTTTCTAATTAGAGTTTATAACGGTGTGCATTTTTCCATTTACATGTTGTATGTTACTAAAGAAAAGCCATATTAGCAGATAGACAAGCGCATATAAAAATAATTTATTGGGCATCGATAAATTTATCCGCATCGTTGTCAATGGAAAATGTTCCTAGAACGCTTTACCAAGCTATGCCATGTTAATTAGCAATGCTGATTCGTGGGCCAAAGAAAGCTCCAGCCTCTTGTTACGTGAAGAGTCTACTGGCTATTTACTGGTATCCCGGATAAATCAACGAGCATTTGGACCTCATAATCACAGTTTTTTAACCATTGTTATTAGTTTCTATGTGTAATTTTGTAATGTTTGGTAAAATTTTGTTTTTTTTTCTGTGTTCATTAAATATGTTTTACCTTTAGTATTCCCATTTTTGTTCGAGTTGACTTCTCTTTCTTCTGTGTCGTTCTGTATGTCTTCATACATTTCTTGCAGTCTGCAAATAAATTATTGGCTATCACCAACCAAGTAATTACCTATGAACGGTCCTAGTAGGGCTGATGCCCACTAGAGCAGCAGCAGGAACGTTTGAAACAGTGACCGTGGCCCCAGAAAGTAAAGAGAAAGGAATATCGTGGTCCTGGAAAGGGCAACTGAAGGACACTGGTGAGTTTTAGTAAACGTCTAATAGGTACGCTCTCTGGTTCCAAACTAGAGCTTTGATGACTCTTCAAAAAAATTTAAGCGATGCGACACCGGTACATGGTCTCATCATGAGCACAATACGTTTTGGGAACATATTCTTTAAGCGTACAGCTAAGGAGTGGCATTCCCTGCCGAAGTCTGTGTTTCCTGATAGCTACAACCTAGGGATATTTAAGTCAAGAGTGAATAGATTACTTCTAGGCAAGCGTGCTCCATCGTCGACAATCGCTTATGGTTAAGCGTAAGCCTATGATTTATAATAAAAAAGACCTTTTTTAATCATTACTTTGTAGACATATATGCCTGAAAATCATGAAGGATTCTGGTGTACAATGGAAGACTTACCTGAAGTACTCCTCGCCCTCAACACTGATGGCTATAGATCGTATGATCTCCATGAGGCAGGCGTACGCCACCGAGATGCCGTAGCCATCCTGTATGGTCGGGGCTTCAGTGCGGTCTAGCATTTCTATGCTGAAAGGCAGAATAATATTGTAAAGGTTCAAAATATAAAGACGTTGACGTTGGTAGCAGTAAAAATATAAAAGTACTTTCAAACCGAGAGGCAGGTGACATAAAAATTGCAAAAGATAAAGGTTGATTTTTTGATGGAAAATCACTTTTGTATTCCTGAGCGTTTGGTGCTGCTAAATAGCTGCTGCCAGCAGACACTTCCAGGATAAAAAGTATCCTATGTGGGATTCCAAGACATTGGCTACTCGTGTGTCAGCCAAATCTCTTCAGCACTTTGGGTGCCTTCAAATGCGCGCTGTAGCTGCGTATTAGTTCAACAACATTATCACAACCTGCTACCGTACGGCACTTTGCGGCTAATTTGAAGGCATAGAGGATTGTTATTCCTTCATACAATCTTTCATCTTTGTACAATTGCCGGCACGGATCTTGAGCGCTGGCTTCAAGTTGCGCAGAAGTCAAATATTAGGTATCTTCAGTGGTGCGAAGTGAGACGCGGGGGCGGGGAGTGTCAGTGATTGAATCGCCGCGCCATCGCGTCATAGAAGTCACTCATGATTCGTTCCCTGTTCTTGCTGCATGTATCTAACAACGACGACGATTGGCTCGAATGTATGGAATGCGCAAAGCGATCCCCACTCTGACGCCGAGCGCTCAAGATCCGTGACGGTAATTTTAATGTTAGTGAGAAATACGTAGAGTACAAAATGAAGACGTGAAGAACGAAATGGTTATAAAATAAATAAGTTACTTACTACACCGATTTAGCAGTGCCAGGGTCGAAAGTGATGCAGAGTGGCAACCAGACTCCCTTCCAATAGAATCCTGACTGTTGTGGTATGCCTGATGAGCCTAGTAACAAAAACTTTGAATTAGAACATGGCTGAAAAGCTGTTTTTTATTTTCCTTATAGATTCAAGACCTGAGGAGCTGGTGGCTAAAATTCATCAGAACAACGGGTCGATCGCTTTGTTCATGTGGAAGCAATTGGCAGCGACCGGTCGCACGTGGTTCTGGTTCATGCTTTGGTACAGTAGGAAAGGAAATGGGAAGCGGTCGCCTCGTTTTGCGAAGCAGTCATGCTAGTGAAGGAGATGCCCGCAACCGTTAGAGAAAGGACATTTTTTCACCCCAGCCGCCACTACAGTAGACGCCCCGGGCGCAGGGCGGTGAATAAACAAAGACGAGCAATAAGTAAATCACCGTCCGGCCGTCCAACATGGACCGAGCCTGAGTCGTCGACGGCGCGTTGTATTCTACACGCACTTCAAAGAGATGCATACATAGGTATACATCTCTTTGAATTGCGTGCAAAACTCATTCTTGTTAAAAATGTCACTTTGGAGATTTTGAATTCGCAACGACGATGTATAGTTTCAAACATTTCAAATGAAATCCAATGAGCTATGCTCATTGACATAAAGTGTCAATAGACATAATATCGTTGTTAATTATACGTAGATACAACAAATATGTGTACAAAATCGCTTATAATAACGCTACTTGTAATACTGTTAATAGTCGGCCTGGTTAGTTGTGATATGGAGCAAAAATTTTGTAAGTAAAGTATACCTTCAGATCGTTCCGGGTAATGCATGTTGTTCCACCTTTTGACGATGACAGACGGCATTTTGAAGCAGGTTTTCAAATATCCCACCCATACAAAATCTTTTGGAAACACATTTATTGTACGTACGGCTAAGGAGTGGAATACCAGTGTTTCCTGATAGCTATAACCTAGTCTTTAAGTATAGAGTGAGTAGGTTGCGTCTAGGCAAGCATCCATCGTCGACCACATTACCGCTTACTTCCTTACCTTTCGGTTCAGGCACAGTCACTGCAACTAGTATTGTATGTCTGTACTTTTTTTTTATATTATTTTATGTTGTTGTATATTGTGTTGCTTGCGCCGAATAAATGCTATTCTATTCTATTCTATTCTATTCTTACTATCAGATGAGATAGTGGTCAAAAGCAAGCATATCAGTAATAATAAATAAAAATAAAAAACCCTAAAAAAATAAAAAAAACGTCAGCTAAGCGAGTCCAATGACCTGTAGGTAGTTAGTACGCAATACCGACTACTAGCAACAGGTCAATGGACTCGCTCAGCTGACGTTTTCTAAAAGAAATTAATTTCGCACATGCGTAAATTAATACGAGTTTTGAAAAAAAAAACTTTATTTTTCAATTTTATCTTTACAAATCGATAGTGTTTCATGTACCGGACCGACCCTCCACGGGATTAAAACGATTAAAATTTAGCTGTGTTTAGGCACAGAAGTCAATCTATACAAAGCGCGCTCGAGTAACGCACACATAGACACCGCTCATGGACACGATATCTCGGAGCGCCTCGGCCCGCTAGTCAAACAGTTCCGGCTCAAACGCTCATTAGTGTGCATCCAGCGAGCGTTGGTATAAAAAGTGAAGTACATACATGAGATTGTCTTCTGTACCTATCTATTTTGTGGTGTAGTTCAAACTCAGGACTACTAAGGAGCTCAAAGCTTAAGCTGTGTGTGTGATGATGATTTTTTTTCTTATAACAGTGGATAGCGTACAGCGTCCTGCCTTAGCCAAGTTGGGGAAAATGCGGTGCACGCGACGGTTCTCTCCAGGAGTCTGCGTGGAGAATGTGGCACCAGTGTGGACCTTCACGTTCTTACTGCAGAATTGCACGTTTGTATATCTAAGGCAATTTAACTATTAAACCTTTGCCCTTTTTGTAGTGGGAAATCATCAAATAACTTTTTTCGTTCTGAGCGGAGCGAGAGGATGTGACTTTTACTGATTGTTCGCACGTGTTCATTCAGTTTCCCTTTGCGTTCCAGAGCTAAGGTGACTTCACTTGCGCAGTCACTTTTGTATGGAACCGCGCGGGCGCCCGTATCGGTGGTTGCATATTAAACTGGGTAAAGCGCCCGTTCCATACAAAAGTACGCTAGTAAGCTACTTCTCAAAATAAAACAGATCGGGACCTTAGGGCACCCCGACACCCATTAGTAATGATTTGATATTTTAAAATTACTTCTAGCAACTTTTGATCAGTCGTTCATTTGATGTCACATATATTGGGATTCTAAAATTTTTCTAAATAAAACATTTGGTCATTTAAATTTGTTATTTCGTTTAATGTTCTTTTGAAATTTGCTC
Organism: Mythimna ferrago; assembly: GCA_910589285.2. Classification (NCBI taxonomy): domain Eukaryota; kingdom Metazoa; phylum Arthropoda; class Insecta; order Lepidoptera; family Noctuidae; genus Mythimna; species Mythimna ferrago. The sequence continues at coordinate 17,204,418 of OU342698.1, read as the reverse complement.
GAGAAAGTTTTGATTTTCTAATATGCAACCGTATCGGTGCACTTTTGTATTGAACGAGCGCCCGCTTTACCCAGTTTAAGTTAATTAGGTCTTTGTGACTTGTGGGGCGGTATCGGTAAGCAGTAATTGGTACTAACACTAGATAGTAGCAATTATAGTTACTCATACTGTATCCACTGTAGGCGCGGGCTTGCTGACGACGAGCTCTGGGTAGCTCGCCGTCCGACCGTCCAGCAACCGTCCGGACCGAGCCCAAGTCGTCTACGGCACGTATTGATCCACGTATGCCTCAAAGAAATGTCAGCGAGCCGTAGGGCCCCAGTTGGGTCGAAGCCTACTGGGTCCACGGGTAATTTGAAAGTGAAGCCCGGGGTCCTGTGACGAAGTCAAAGAAGGAACAGGTGTGGGGTTTTCTCCCGCTCCGCTCAAGAGCGGCAGATGTAATTGGATGATTTACCCACCTAAAAAAAACAAAATTTGTGTCCTAAATAAATTCTATTAGTTATATAAACAGCATTTAACCATCACTATAGCCAATCTAATGTACAAAACCTTCGGATCTTCAATATACCGACTTAAAACTTCCAGAGAACGTCTAGGCTGCCCAAACAACTATCGGACGAACCGCTTCCCAAGCTACAGAATGTGCATAAAACGGTGTCGCCCCCTGGTGGACATGTACCTCAAAATGGTTGAGTTCGAGGAGAGGTATGGCGATTCGAACGACACCGCGGAGGACGCGTGGGAGGAGAGGACCGACTCGGATGATCGGAATTTGAGAGGAGGTGTTAAGAGTACCAGTAAGTGAACCACACTCACATTATAAAGATGAAAGTTTTCGTGTGTGTATGTTTGTTTGTTACTTTTTCACGCTCGAACGGCTGGACGGATTGGACCATGTCCTGAAATAGCATATTGAATACTTTTATCCCGGGAGTATGTTTTAGCTTGGGACAATTTTACGGGGATATACACCGCTAAATTTTGATCGTTTTAATCCCGTGGAAGGTCGATCCGGTACATGAAACACTATTGATTTGTAAAGACAGGCCTGTTGATGACAGGCCTGTTGGTCTAGTGGTTAGTGACCCTGACTGCTATGCCGGAGGTCGTGGGTTCGATTCCCACCCAGGACAAATGTTTGTGTGATGAGCACGATCATTTGCTCTGTGTCTGGTGTAATTATCTATAATATGTATGTATTTAGAAATATATAAGTATGTTTATCAGTTGTCTAGTACCCATAACACAAGCTCTGCTTAGCTTGGGACCACGCCGTGCTGCATATTTTTGCACGAGGTGACGTTACACGTAACTTTAATGGGCTATATCTTTGTAATTTTTGGTTTAATTTACAAATAAAAAAACACATGTCTCTTATTTTTGAATAATCTAAAAGACGGACTAATTACATTTTTTTACGGCAACTAGCCTATTTCACAGACTTTGATGTCCCTGATAACCTTAGAAAATTACATACGAACTTCATGTATAAGAAGGCTGGGGTGCCTTAACCACTAGGACATTACCACACTCCTTTTTTTAACGAATCTTCGATGTTTTTTTATTGAAACATATTATCATAATCTCATTCCAGAACATATAAAACCGACTGCCTCCAAAGAAGACACGCCCACTATCCCAGTAAACCTTGAAGACTTAAGCCCAGACCCTGAAGAGGAGTACCAACAGAGTGAGCAAGACAGCAGATTCATCGTGTACAAAGACAGCAACGTGAACGAGGGTATAATGATGCCGGATATCGACTATGTACCGGGGGAGATCCGGTCTGATATGGATCTGATGCATTGGGGTTAACATTGCGAGGTTTTGGGCCCAGGAAAACTGTGATGCAACGTCGGAAAGTTAAAAATTAATTGTGAAATATTTGGTCACGTTGATGTGCGACTTAGTGTCCATACTTTGAACAGGCTGCACGTGTTTAATTAAGATGGCGGTTTCAATTTCGTGCGATGGCTCATACGATGAAGTTTTTGCGTTGCGGTGACTCATCGCTAACGGTGCGACAGTCGATGCGATGCCGTAATGCAGAGTTATGGCCTCGCTCTTTAAGCTGCTCGGCACGACACATCGCAAGAAGTTGCGAATAGCTTCGTAACAGTGCGACGTCGTTTTGTCGATGCGATGCCGTAACGCAGAGTTATGGCCTCGTCCTTTGAGCTGCTCGGCAACACATCGCAAGAAGTTGCGAATAGCTTCGCATCGCACAGTGTATGGTCAACTAAACCGATGCTTTGGCGCACAAAATCGCATAATTCGCATCGCAGTCGGTCATTTGCGTGTAGATGCCGCGTTTCTGCGTATTGCATCGCATCACAGTTTAGTGAAGAAGCCCTTTTACCTACTTTGAAGACTTTAAAATATAGAAAAAGAATTTGATAGTTTGATTTATTGTAATGTAGAATGTTAGGTGACAGAACACATGGATAGCTTGAAGGCACGGTAGGGGTTCTGGATCTGGGTGTTTTGAGTGTAAACTTGTAAATGCACCCACGATGCAGAAGTTATTTCTAGTGTGGGCCAACAAAAACTATCAACAAGTAACTAAAAACTAAAAAAAAAAAATTTTTTTTCTCTGACTTGTATGAAAACGTGCCACCGCCAACCATACGTTCCTCAAATGACATCGTATTATGTATTTTTCGCAGACTTTCATTATTTGCAAACTGTTAAGACCTGATCTAGTTTTAACTTGACCTACGCCATCTGTTCGTCTATTACGCCATCTGTTCGTCTATTACGCCATCTGTTCGTACGCCCCCTGCTAGGAAACACCGGCCTCATCTAGCATTAATTGACGAAAAAAAAATTGACGTGTAAAAGTGTTTTTATAAAACCTACTTGCAAAATAAAGATCATTTATCATTTATGTGTCACGGGCTTGTGAACGATAGTTTTGTTCCAGAAAAATGGACGAATAGATAATAGTGATCAAAATAATGGTTGGTTTTACCAAATGTGTTAACGTTAGAAGCGACAAACAAGCTCTGCACGTAGGCACCGAGAGCGTTCACGATGTCTTTAAATATGTTAGACATGTGTGAACTACTACTAACATATTATGTAGTGATACACTTACCAGCCGCAGTGTTGACGTTAGAAGCGACGAACAAGCTCTGCACGTAGGCGCCGAGAGCGTTCACATGTCTTGGAATATGTTAGACATGTGTGAACTACTACTAACATATTATGTAGTGATACACTTACCAGCCGCAGTGTTGACGTTAGAAGCGACGAACAAGCTCTGCACGTAGGCGCCGAGAGCGTTCACATGTCTTGGAATATGTTAGACATGTGTGAACTACTACTAACATATTATGTAGTGATACACTTACCAGCCGCAGTATTGACGTTAGAAGCGAAGAACAAGCTCTGCACGTAGGCGCCGAGAGCGTTCACATGTCTTGGAATACGTTAGACATGTGTGAACTACTACTAGCATATTATGTAGTGATACACTTACCAGCCGCAGTGTTGACGTTAGAAGCGACGAACAAGCTCTGCACGTAGGCGCCGAGAGCGTTCACATGTCTTGGACTATGTTAGACATGTGTGAACTACTACTAACATATTATGTAGTGATACACTTACCAGCCGCAGTGTTGACGTTAGAAGCGACGAACAAGCTCTGCACGTAGGCGCCGAGAGCGTTCACATGTCTTGGAATATGTTAGACATGTGTGAACTACTACTAACATATTATGTAGTGATACACTTACCAGCCGCAGTGTTGACATTATCAGCGTCGAACAAGCTCTGCACATAGGCGCCGAGAGCGTTCACATGTCTTGGAATATGTTAGACATGTTTGAACTACTACTAACATATTATGTAGTGATACACTTACCAGCCGCAGTGTTGACGTTAGAAGCGACGAACAAGCTCTGCACGTAGGCGCCGAGAGCGTTCACGATGTCTTGAAATATGTTAGTAGCGTGTGGCTTCATGTCGTAACACTCGCAGAAGGCTTTCAGGAGATCTATGAAAATATCAAGTATTAAATGGTAATTAGCAAGCTGAGTTTTATCTAAATTATGAAGAACAGAGACAATGTCCTGACAAATTCTACGACTAAAATAAATTGCACAACACTGCAATACAGACGCGCGAGCGGTCACCACGTGATTGGAGCGCACCGCTCGTTGCCCGCCCCCGCACCGCTGTTTCCGTGGGCCGGTCCATTTGATTTTACGCATTAGATCCTACAGCTCCCGCGCCGCCACCGCCGCCGCCCCGCTGCCCGCAAGATTCGAAGCCTAGCAGCTGTCTAGTCGGAGGATCCTCTCTTTTCAACGGCGGTTTGCGGGACTTTACTTTCTGTTCCGCCTATCTCCAAAGACGATAATATGGCGGACAACTTTTTAAAAGCCAATTATACAGGGTGACTGGTAATTAGTGACCGATACTTATACACGTTATTGTACTCATGATTACAAACCACTCTCCTGAAGAAATTTTTTTTTATACTCATTAGTTTTATCACAAAACAAAACAGCTCTTTGCGCAGATTCTCGCGCGCGCTTCTTCAACCTCTCAGCTGTTAGCCGTGTAACGCCGTTGTAATATAAGTTAAATAATGAATATAAAAAATAGTTTCTTTGGGAAAGTTGTCTGTAATTATGAGTACAATAACGTGTATAATTTGTCGGTCACTAATTACCAGACACCCTATAAATGGTGTAAGGGACAGCTCTCCACAAACTTTAAGGGCTTGCTCAGTAGACGAACCTGAACAACCCACCATAAATTTTTTTTTCAGGAAACGAAAAAAAAAATTCAGCCTCTCCATACAAACTGTCCAATCAAGTTAATAATGTTGTATGGTGACGCGGATTTTTTTTTCGTTTCCTGAAAAAAATTTTTATGGTAGGTTGTTCAGTTTCGTCTACTGAGCAAGCCCTTAAAGTTTGTGGAGGGCTGTCCCTTACACCTTGAATAAATTTGGACTATACTGTCTCACTTCTGCGCAAAGAGGTCTTTTTCCCAGCCATTTCTTCCTTTGTTTTCGGCCCAGACCCACTTCTTACCAATTCATATTTTCAAAACCATAAAAGCTCGTTTGTTTTTAACAATATCTTGTTTTTAAGTTGATAATGGTAAACTTACTTGGCTGTATAGTCATTTTATGCAGAACTTCTAACGCCAAAGCTCTCTGCCACATAGGTTTGTCGGGGTCCAAGAATTTGATGGTGAGCGACAAGAAGATCTCGCATTCTGTGACCTAGGAATAGATAAATAAAACATTTATTATTGAACTAATACAGTAATTATGTATCATCATTATCATCAACCGAAAGACGTCCACTGTTGAACATAGGCTTCCCCTAAGTGTCTCCACAAATATACAAAGAATAATATGCGCAACGCATGTTACTAAAAGAGTTACGAGTATTTATGTGGAGAAAGAGAGGGAGGCCAAAGAAAAGATGGATGGATTGTGTGAGCAGTGATATGAAAGAAAAGGAAGTAAGGGTTTCTGGTGATAGCGTGACGGGAGACAGGACAGAAAAAATCATCAGAGAATGGAAGAAAAATCGTGTTTCGCTCGAGACTTCAAATAAAAAGGGACAAAGGTAGGAACATGATGATACAAGACCCATGATTTCTCTATTTATAATGATTGTTTGTTAGCTAGTTTCAAGATTGGGTCATTTCGCGAAAATAAACTGTTTTTATTTCTTTTGTTATTTTTTTTCATACCATGAATAACAGCATAATCTGTCTTTTAATGTTCCCACTGCTGGGACTCAGGCCTCCAAGAGAGGATATGGGCCGTAATCCAACACACGGGCCCAGTGCGGGTTGAATAACTGAATACCCAATAAAACGTGAAGTATGGTGAAGAAATAACATGGCAGGTTATGTTAAGTTCTTACTTACCAGCACGGAATGGTACTTGTGCACGATGATAGACACGAGCCTCAGCAGGCGCATGGTGACCGGGAAGTGAGGCCGCTCGGCTGCCGCGGGGCTGGCCGCGCCGCCTGCGGCTGTGGCTCCCGGGATGTGCAGCGCTGTGAATGCGGCTCTGGGAGACAACAGACATATTTTATAGTGAATACTAGCTAATACTAGCTTCTTTTTAGGGTTCCGTACCTCAAAAGGAAAAAACGGTCAAACGCGAGCCTATACATCTATAATATAAAAATGAATCGCAAAATGTGTTGGTAAGCGCATAACTCAACAACGCCTGGACCGATTTCGCTAATTTTTTTTTTGTTGTGTTCGTTATTATAAGGAGAAGGTTCTTATGGAAAAAAAAATGAAAATTAGAGTAGTGTAGGGTAGAGTAAGGTAGAGGAGGGTAGAGTAGGGTAGAGTAGAGTAGGGTAGAGTAGGGTAGAGTAGGGTAGAGTAGGGTAGAGTAGGGTAGAGTAGAGTAGAGTAGGGTAGGGTAGGGTAGAGTAGGGTATAGTAGGATAGAGTAGGGTAGAGTAGGGTATAGTAGGGTGGAGTAAGGAAGAGCGGGAGCGAAGCCGCGCGGGCAAAGCTAGTTATAAAATAAAAAAAAAAACGGAACCCTTATAGGATCACTTTGTTGTCCGTCCGTCTGTCTGTCTGTCAAGACCCTTTATCTCGAGAACGCGTGGAGGTATCGAGTTGAAATTATAACCATATACTCAGGTCTGCGGTTCGTTCAAGCTGTGAAAAAAATCACATTTCTATGTTAACGAATAAAAATGATACGGCCGTTTATGTCGCAAAAAACGTATATTTTGATACTCTCAAAGATATCTCATAGGGTACTTCCCGTTGACCCAGAATCCTGAAATTTGGCACAAATCAAGGTCTTATAGCACAGGTATAGGGAATAACTCTGAAAGCAGTAAATTTGTTGTTACCTACGTCACAAAACCAAAATAATGCAATTCGGAAAAATCTTCGAGACTTCATTCGGGAATTGTAGTTTGCACGGAACCCTCAGTGCGCGAGTCCAACTCGCACTTGCCCAGTTTTTTTTTATTGATAGGCTAGCGTTTGACCACTATCTCATCAGATGGTAAGCGGTGATGTAACCGACGATGGCGCACGATTGCCTAGCAGAGAATTTCACGTGAGTTGTTAATTTTGAATGGTGATAAAAACACGTCCGTACTGTTTGAAGGGCTTAGTTCAGCGGGTCAATGTGGGTTTCTAATTTAATCTTTGATCTATTGGTCAAGGGGCGTGGGCGACGAATCACTATTTTCTTAACGCGAATATACTATAATGACATAAACATTTTACAAAGTACACAAACAAAAGAATTTCAATACCAAACCAATGTGATTTCATGCGTTCGACAGATACATTGATAAATAAATAAATAAATAATAATATTCCACAACTATCACACAGCGCCGTCTAGTCCCAAGCTAAGCAGAGCTTGTGTTATGGGTATTAGACAACTGATAAACATACTTATATATTTCTAAATACATACATATTACAGATAAATAATAATACTTACCTATATTTGACGTTAGGAGAGAACAGCCTGATGATAAGTGCACACACGTGTTCTTTCAATAAGAACCGGAATTCCGGTATCTGTAATTTAAAAAAAAATGTTCTAAGTTATAAAACCTGGCGACGAACAGTCATCGCAGAGGCGAAGAACATTGGAAAGACCTGGAGCGAAATGAAACGCGAAGCTCAAGACCGAACGGGATGGCGGCGCACTGTGGATGCCCTCTGCCCCATCTAGGGGACACAGGAACTTAAGTCAAGTACAGGTCGCGCGGTGAATTAAGATCGCTCGGTGAAAGTAGTGGGGGCAATCGGCGCATGTGTACAATTGCGCACAGAAATTCTTAGTATGTTAGGATTTTATTTTTAATTTCGTATGTTTGAACCTTAGTAACATAAGTCATAATAACACTAGATTTTGCTTGTAATTTATCTTGTAAGTAGGTAAATTCAGAAAAAGTAAAATTTTTAAAAATAAAAGTTTAAATAAAAAATAAAAAATTGTCAGTTTCTTTCTTAACGTAACAATTCACGTCGTAAAACATTTTTCTGGCTTGCCGTTTTAAAACTTTATTTTTAACCATTTTTTTTTTACGACTAGGTACGTATTACTAATACGATAACACAAGCTGTACGCAACAGTACCCAAATACAACAGTATCCAATGAGACGCGAGAACGCAACGCGGGAATTGAAGAGCGACTCTATCTACCAATGACGTGTCGCCGTCGGCGCTCACCCGCCCGCACGTCGCTAAATAGACCTTTGAATTAAATACTGCGCATGCCCCTTCCACTTTTGCCGAGCGATCTTAATTCACCACGCGACCTGTAAGTCAAGTTATAAAAAATAGAAGCTCAATGTCTGTGGAACATGGGACCTTACCAACGTGTTAAAATTTAAATGTCAGTTGTGCGAGCGAGAAAGAGGGATGAAGCTATACCACAAAATATATAGGTACAGAAGACAGTCTACATACAAAGCGCGCTCGAGCAACGCACACATAGACACCGCTCACGGAAACGATATCTCGATCGATGCCCGGTCGCACTCGTACAGTTCGGAGCAATGTGCTGACGTAAGTGCGATCGCTTAGCGTAGGTATAAAAAGTGAAGTACATACATGAGATTGACTTCTGTACCTATCTATTTTGTGGCTATACACCCAATATAGTTTCATCCCTTTAGGGGCCATTCAATTATTACGTAAGCACTATAGGGGGGTGGGGGGGTTTTAGCATTGCTTATTTTTGATGACATGGGGGAAGGGGGGGTCTAGATGGTGATTACGTGAGCAGTATATGTTTTTCTTAGTTTTATAAGAAAACGATCTCGATGTTCCAAAATCACAAGAAAGTGAGCAGATAGATACACATCACCAGCAAACATCCAATGTCGTTGAAGATTTAGAGTCATGGATTCGTGCATCATGGACTCAGGACTGTTAATTTAAATTAATATGTCAAAATTTTAAATGAGGTTTGTTTTTTCCTTTATTTCAAGTCCTTTCCTTATTTGTAGACTTACAACTAGTGCTCATAAATTAATAACGAAACCAACTCATTGACAAATACTTGTACCAATGTTTACGTAAGCATGGGGGGAGGGGGTGAGAGCTTTGCTTACTTTTGCTGACAAGGGGGAGGGGGGAGTTAATATTTGCAAAAAATCTGCTTACGTAATACTTGAACAGCCCCTTAACAATTCAGTTTAAGTCGTCAAATAGATCGCATTACCTACCTTCACGCTACATTGGCCTACTCATCACGACTTCAGTCTTAACAGTGCGCGGCGCGTCATCGGTAGGCGCACGTGGCGCTATGAGCGTCGTCTCGTGGCATGCTTCAAACATCTTCATTCTTTGACCGCTCGCCGCCCCGCATTTAGTCACCGCTCACAGCGGCAAGGCCATAGGCTATAAGAGCTTGTGGTAGGGCCTCTGAATTATTCTAACATCTAACTAAATTTTAATGTCACTTTTGCTGACTTACCTTGAAGAAAATCGGCGAAAAGTCAGTGAGGACTGTATCCAGTAGTTCAAGTCCGAAAGTCTTTGGCACGTCAGAGATACCGACCAGCCAGTGAGCTGAGTCGCCGTTTATTAGCTGGATTATGTCCTGAAAACACAGAGTTACACGATATTACATAAGACCTATATTTATTTGGGTTTACTTTTATTGTGTATGTGAGAACACGATACAGAAATAATTCCTAGTGTGGGGATAACGTTTTAAAAATATATAAATCTTACCTGAAGTATAAGATATGCGTCGACAGCACAAGGTTTGAGATCCTTAGGTGCTTTGTTGTTTGTCTGTGGTCTGACGTCAGCAGGGTTCACTTTTAGAGCACCTGTAACAAACAACTTTTATATTAATTTAGTTATTTATGAATACCGTTGAATGATTCCAGCATTCAGTTATTGTCGCTGGTGAATCTAACTCTACGTAGTCTCCTTCCTGCCCTTATCCCATACTACTTGTGGTCGGCGCAACACGTTTTTTTCTACCATTCTGTCCTGTCACCCGTCACACTATCACTAACCCCCTTTTCTTTCATATCACTCCCCATACAATCCATCCATCTTTTCTTTGGCTTCTACATAGTATCCTTTTTAATACCAGCTAAGATGTGTGAGAAAGGCAGATGAAGGATTTTGCTCAGCTGTAGTTCCTATTTTTAAATTGAGTATATGTTACCGGCAATCTGTTTAATCCGGTATTCTATACAACACCTAGGAAATGTATATAATAACTAGAACGGGTAGGTAATGTATACTTTGCCTAGGTATTCTATACAATACTGAAAGTGCAGCCAGTAATGTGTGTAAAAGACGAAAGCAGGGAAGGTATAGTAGGGGTGGTAACTTTAGGGCATTCCGACACGGACAGGTTAGGTTTCAAGGCTAAGGCGAAAGCGGAGCTCCTGCCTTAGCCACCGTATTTTTTTTTATAACCACTTGGAAAGCCTTACTTCAACCCCGCAGACAGAAATAGGACCTGAGTACTTGTAAGCAAATTACAGTACGTTACTTATAGCCAGAACAATTTTTGATTTCTCTACGCCTAAAATATTTGAAGATCTTACCTTCAGCTTCCGCCAGAGCCCTCTCGAAGACCAGAGCGACTAGCTGTCGAACAGTAGCGGCGGCTGCATGGCTGGTGCTGATGTCACGACTCTCCGAAGGCGAGACCATCCGCATACACATCACCATTGTCTGATGAAGAGGAAAAAAAAAAAGATTAGTTGTTGCACTTTTTTTTTGAGTTTGTATATCATGTAACGACAGAGGTCAATAGTAAGGAGAAAAGAAACTAAAAGTAAGAAATACAATACATTTATTTAGCACACAGCAAACAACTTAATATCTAGAAATTTTAAATAAATCAAATAAAAACTACAACATTGCTGAACTGGACCTTGAGAGAGACCTCTCAAGGTCCAGTTCAGCATAATGCCCGACAACTACGTAGCAGTTGCCTGTTATTGGTTTTCGAGTGAACCTTATAAGTAGTTTTTTTTTTTAATGAGTTGGGATATCATCCATGGATTTCGCCAAGAAACCCCTGGCAGAAGCTAAAGTATTATGCACTGCAAAGGTATTTTTATTATCTAGCTCCTACTGTCCCACTGCTGGGCAAATGCCTTCCCCAAGTCCTTCCAGACTTCCTTCTGCAGCACCTTTTCAAACCAGCTCCTGCACCATCTCAAACCATTATCCACGATACGCGATCAAATCATCTCGCCACCTCTTTCTAGGCCGACCTCAACGGCGCTTTCCTTCTGCAGGAACCCACTGCGTGGCGACGCTTGCCCAGCGGTCCCTGTGTATGGGGCTGACGTGAATCAAAACGGTATTAAGTCCACAGTTCGTGAGTTAATTCGTAAAAAGTTAGCAGTAGTTTCATCACAGCGTCAACGTTTTACTATGGTCGATTTGGACCAATTGTTAGTGCATGTATGTAGTGTATTAATTTGAGTATATATTGTATATTTTTTATTATTATTAGGATATCTATTTTAAGGTCTATTAGTATATCTGTTCGCTTTTTTCTCACTCTTTCATTGCACCTACTTTTTATCTGCATCACCCAAACGTTGACTGGAAGAAGAAAATGCCTAAGGCTTTAAGTCCGCCTCTGTACTCGTGTGTGTAAAGTATTAAATAAATAAATATCTTTACCCCAAGTAGCCTTTCCCTCTCAGTCTTAATCATTTTCGTTCCCTCACGCCCGTGGGTACTCACAGGAGTACTCATTTTCAAAATCACCACTTGTCAACATAAACTTTCACTCTAGAAGTTTACTTCAAACTAATTGTTTAACTGTGTTAATGAAATCTACTGTGATCTAATCTTATCAATAATTATTTGGAGCTGGTTGTGCACTCCAAAATGTTGTTGATTTGACTGATACAGTTTATGTTGTGTTTTGTAATCAGAAGTGTCGTATTTCCGGTTAAAAGATTTCCATACTATAAAATATGTTGTATGCCAAAAATGGTGACCCATTTTTATCAAACGATTTTATAACTCGCAAGGAATCTATACTACCCTACTTTTTATTTAGTACACAAAAAAATGGGGCTCTATCTGTGCCCGTCACTGATCATATTTTTGTAGTCAAAAGTAGAAAAAACCGAAATCCTAAAATTGACCACGAAAAGGTAAATTCATCATAGAATCAATCACACATAACAATCGCTAGTAGAAAATACTGCGGGCAGTGTTTTCCCTTAATAATTGTCACTTATTCATTCATTATTGATTAATGAATCAATAAAAATAAAAAAATAATAAAAAATAAAATAATAATAATATAATATGGAAATATTGTGCAGGCTATTGATTAGCCTGCACAATATTTCCATAAATTGAGTGACATTTTGGGACATAAACCAACGCTAATAACTATGCTGTTTATGAATATTATTTATTGAGATTTTATTTATAAAATAACAAGGGCTTTTCTTATAAGCCCTATAAGTGTGTGTACTAATTAAAAAATAGTGGTGTATAAATAAATGGGGAAACTGACTGACTGACATGTGACATATCATGACATATCAATGCACAGCTGAAACTACTGGGCTTAGGAGCGTGAAATTTTGCACAAGATTTCTTTTTATAAGGATTTTTCAAAATTCACCCCCTAAGGGAACACCGAGGCGCGGGCTTGCGGACAGTGAGCAATGGGTAGCTCGCTGTCCGGCCGTATGGTAACTGTCCGGCCGTCCGGTAACTGTCCGGCCGTCCGGTAACTGTCCGGCCGTCCGGTAACTGTCCGGACCAAGCCCAAGTCGCTGTTCCCGCGCGCCTCAAGGAGTTGTCAGCAACAGCAGGGGCCCAGCCGGGTCGAAGCCTACTGGGGCCAGGGTTATCCGAAAGGGCGCTCGAGCCCCGGTATGAAGGCTTGAAGGAACGGGATGGGTTTTTTAGTCAGTAAGAGTCTGACACTATCTCCCACTCCGCCCAAGAGCGGGGGTTGTCATTGGATGATTTTTCCCATCAAAAAAAAAAAACTCTCAGGGAAGAAACGGGGTTCAAAGTTCGCATGGAAAAACATAGCTTTACGCGGGCGAAGCTCTTGGCAGGAGCTAGTCTAAAATAAAATGAATGCATATATTATATCAAGGAAACTTGGATCCGTCCAAGTTTCTTTTCTGGGAAGGGCAAAAGGGGCAGACGGGTAACAAAATCAAAATAACTGTTAAAAATAAACTTGAAATATCATATTTTCACATAAACAGAGAATATAAAATAATATAATATTCCACAACTATCACACAACGCCGTCTAGTCCCAAGCTAAACAGAGCTTGTGTTATGAGTACTAGACAACTGATAAACATACTTAAATATTTCTAAATACATACATATTATAGATGATTACACCCAGACACAGAACAAATGATCATGCTCATACATAAACATTTGTCCTGGGTGGGAATCGAACCCATGACCTCCAGCATAGCAATCAGGGCCACTAACCACTAGACCAACAGGCCATAATAGAAATAAAATTGAGTATCATACTTCAAATTAATTTGTACAAGTCTTTATCCATATTTATTTTAATAACTCCGATAATTTGATTTGTTTCTAAGTATGTATTGTGATGGAATCTATGGTAAACAAAAAAACCGTCTGTTAAATCCGCCCTTATTATACAGCAACAACTATCAGCCAGCCCAACCATAAATGAAAACCTCATACGAATTAAATCCAGTACAAAAATAAGTTGGAAAAGTTGTGCATCTACGTATATTACATGAAATTGCCATAATTATCCTTCCTTATAAGTGGTAGGGCCTCTGCCCTACCACGAACTATTAACGCGATCAACAAGCAGAACAGAGATTCTGCTCAGTAGGTTCACTGAACTCCATGTGTTATGAGACCGGTGAGATTACTGTGCAAGGTTAGATCACAAAATAGATAGGTACAGAAGACAATCTCATGTATGTACTTCACTTTTTATACCTACGCTCGGTGGACGCACACTAGTGAGCGTTTGAGCCGAAGCTGTTCGACGAGCGGGCCGAGGCGCTCCGAGATATCGTGTCCGTGAGCGGTGTCTACGTGTGCGTTGCTCGAGCGCGCTTTGTATCTAGATTGACTTCTGTACCTATCTATTTTGTGGTTAGATAGTGTGTTATTTCTTTTATTACTTTTTAATTAATAGTAATATTAGTTAGTAATTAAAAAGTAATAATGATACAGTTAGCCTTACCTACGGACTGTTTGTCTGATATAAATGTATTTATTTATTACAGCTGTTATAGATGACATAAATGTTTTTTTTAGGGTTCCGTGCCTCAAAAGGACAAAACGGAACCTTTGTAAGATCACTTTGTTGTTCGTCTGTCTGTCAAGACCCTTTATCTCAGAAATGCGTGGGGGTATCGAGTAGAAATTAAAACCATATACTCAGGTCAGCGGTCCCTTTTCTGACTTAACGAAAAAAAAAAGATCCGGCCGTTTATGTCGCAAAAAACGTATATTTCGACACTCAAGGGAAACAAAATTCATAGGGTGCTACCCGTTGACCTAGAATCGTGAAATTTAGCATGAAGCAAGGTTTCATAGCACAAGTATAGGAAAAAATCTGAAAACTGTAAATTAGTAGTTACGTCACAAAAAAAGAATTTTGCGATTCGGACAAATCTTCGTAACTCAATTCGGGAATTGAATTACGAAGATTTAAAAAATAAATTACTGACATAAGTATTTTCTTTTTGCTGTCTTTGAAAGCCATTACCCACCCTAGCCAGTGTATCTCCATGCACCAAATCAGAGGTGGTCATCAATAGGGCAGCGGTCTGCAACAGCTTCAGCTCCAGCACTCCTCCCTGCCCCAAATTATAGAGACAGTCCACCACGTGCCTGGCGCCTTTAGCGTCTATGCCCTGCTGGGCGATCAGACGCTGGATTGTCCCGAGGCAGAACTGGAAATGAAATTTGTTGGTTGATGTATTGTTAAATATCTATTTATAATTTAAATTTTTACTAGATGTAATACAATACACTAAAATTTAAATTTAACAACAGGGAACATGCATGCAATTTTTTTAATTTATGTTTTAAGGTAGATCTACACTGCTCACACGTGTGCCACATCCGCCGATCTGGGCGCGTCGGTCTCCATACATTTTATGTTTATCCTCTGTCTAAGGTTAAAGCCAGCCTTTGGGTCGCGTGAAGTGTCAACAAGGTGTTTAGATAGGTCAACTTATTATCATCATCATTTCTGCCAAAAGACGTCCACGTTGGTCATAGGCCTCCCCTAAGTGTCGCCACAATGAACGGTCCTGTGCGTCTCGCATCCATCGGATTCCTGGAGGCCTTCAAATCGTTTGTTGTTGACTGCTGACTGATAAACTCGTCACTCTCCTTATCAATGGGAAAAATCCTGCTTTTTTCATGGTAAAATTATGCTCGTGCCGTGTGACACGCCATTTTCTGCTGTTGCTATTGGTCTAGCGCGGTGTTTGAAAGACGCCATTTTTGAACACAAATGGCACAGATTTTTAAATGTTTACTTTTCCCGCTCAAAGAAAAACAATCGTCTATTTGTAACAAAACTCAATATATTTTTGTTTCTACTGAGTCTTTATCGATTTAACTTTTTTTTTTTTTTGTGGTGTGGTAGTGACCCCCTTGGGGTGACGGCCCTAATGCAACTGCCTATGTTGCCTATGCTTAAATCTGGTACTGGCTCAGACACTAATCTGCATGGTTCACTCTTGATTTGAGGTTGTTTCGCCACACGATAGTGGTCAAACGCAAGCCTATTAATAATAAAAAAATAAAACCTTCCCGGTCGACCCGGTAAAGGTCGACCTTGGTGGCATCATTTATCCTAAGGCACTTGCATATAACTACATAATGATTTACTTGCAGAAAAGAAATACAAACGCCTACAAATGTTTTCACAACCAACACTAACAATTACCACCTTTAAAACCTTCACCTAAATATATTTATCAAGCCTCAGATTACAAAAGATGTAATAAAATTTAAATGAAACATACTAGTATTTACCTTTACTATTTACTTTTACTACTAATCTTTATTGATCTGTTAGAGTGTGGAGACCTAGTGACCTAAAATACAGGCAGCTAAAGTCTAGCTTACGCGCCTGTCTCCCACAATAGATTATCGTAAAAATTATAATTGTATGCATGTCTCTATAATTGTATGCATGTGTAATGTTTATTATGGTGAGAAATAAATATTAATTACTTTAACAGCTATCCCTGCTTAGCAGTGAATTGTATTTTTTTTATTTAGCCCACACTTTCAGATTGCTGGGCAAAATCCTCCTCTATCTTCTTCCAGATATTTTTTTATGAGCCAACTCGGACCAGCCGAGTAGACATCTAGGTTCTCTTCCCAGATCGATCTCAGTGCCGTCGTCCATCCTCAGACACTCTGCACCTTGTGGAGACTTTTGCCTACAGGTCAATATATGTATGTGGCTGATGTGACCTTTTTTTTTATGGTGGGAAAAAATCATCCAATGACATCCCCCGCTCTTGGGCGGAGCGGGAGATAGTGTCAGACTCTTACTGACTAAAAGACCCACCCCGTTCCTTCTAGCCTTCATACCGGGGCTCGAGCGCCATTTCGGATAACCCTAGCCCCAGTAGGCTTCGACGCGGCTGGGTCCCTGCTGTTGCTGACAACTCCTTGAGGTGCGCGGGAACAGTGCGCGCCGTCGACGACTTGGGCTTGGTCCGGACAGCGAGCTACTCATTGTGACCTGCCCAACCCCATTTTAGCCTGGCAGCGTTTTTCGTATATCTATGGTTCCCATTTTTAAGAACAGCGTGGTGTGTGAATTGTATTAATTGTGTGGTAAGTGAATGAAAAATTTTATCCATGGTCTTTTACTTACCTTTATAATCTTCAGATCCTTAGATTCACAGCCTTGAACGAGGGGATATAGTATCTGGTTCACAACTCCGAATAGAGAAGCCTGAGGGTTGTTGGAGGCCAGAGATAGTTTCTCTATAGCTTCATCACATGCCTGAAAACATACATGGGTAATTATAAAGTGTTTTACTGTTTTTCAAGAATAACTTAAAGTCTAAACAGACGGACTGCATTTCAACTGCAATCCAACTGCAAATTGCAGTTAAGGTGCAGTTTGAATGCAGTTGACACGACTGCAATAGAACTGCAAAACAAACGTGCAGTCCGATTGCAGTCGTGTGAACTGCACACCGACTGCATCCGAACTGCACCATGCGCGGGAGGGCGGAGCATGCGGTCGGGTGGGCACTTAACCCTTTGTGTGTCCGGAACGTGGATCCACGCGAGACACGATAACTTTTTAATTGTGTCTCTAATTACGGCATACGAAAGGTTAAACTGCAATTTGCAGTTGGATTGCAGTTGAAATGCGGTCCGTCTGATTAGACCCTTAATGGTCCTTTAATTAATTCATTAAACCCCAAGTGAATTCTGCCGGTGTTCCCTCTCTCATTGTTTTTCTATTATGGCATTCAAAAGGTTAAATTAGTTACTGTTTGATGTTTTAGCAATAACTATTTATAATAAAAAATAATAAAATAAAACAGATTTTTTATGAAGTTAAGACTTTATGCTAGACGATAAAAGTAGCAATAAACTGTGTTCCAATGACATTTGTCCTTGTTTTATATGATTTTTTTATAGTGGCTTTATGTCAATTTCTTCTAATAGAAATAATTCATAATATGTATGTATGTCAGAGGGGCACTTTCTTTATTTGTTTTAAGAATTTTTTTCTCAGTGACAATAAATATTTTCGCTTTTTTTTTTCTTTCTCAATTAGTCTCAGTCTCCTACAAGGCGGACCGATGACCTGGTAAAGGTTGCGAGAATCCGATGGACGCTAGAAGTACAGGACCATTCATTGTGGCGATTTTTGGGGAGACCTACGTCCAACAGTGCACGTCTATCGGCAGTGCACATCTGAAACATTACTATGATAATAGTAATGTTTCAGATGCAAAGACAGAAGATGCCTTTATACGCTTACTTCTAGTCTGACAGTTAATACGTAGTAAGGTACACAAACATTAAATTTAATTCATTAAACCCCAAGCGAACGCCGGTGTTCGCGCTGTCATTGTCTTTCTATCGTGTCTCTAATTTACATGATTGAAAGGTTAAGTAAGTGTTAGCAGGCTGGTTGCTAACTGCACAGCATTCACAAAAAACTTAAGAATTGCATCAGTCTAATTTCTTTCACAATATTTATGAAAGTGTTTCATCAAAATACTAAAAATATTATCCTCATTATTAAGAAATTATTAGTCAGTCCACAAACACACCTACAAAAAAAACAAGTACTTTTTATGAAGAATGACATGAAAGAAAAGAGAGTAAATATTAGTGTGGTGGTTGGTAGGGCAGGATGGATGAAAAAAACCCCGAGTAACACCCATATTACTTGGGGGTTTTCTTGGGGAGTACTGTAGAAGAGAATCAATACATTGTAATTTAAATACGACTAAGCATTTCACCTCTTCTTTATACCGCATACGTCGAAGGACTGGAACAATTTGCCTGCTGCGGTCTTCCCGTCCGATTATAATTTGGGTGTCTCAAGGCTAGAGTGAATAGGCTCTTAATAAACTAGCGCGCCTCACCATCAGAGATTGCATCACTGCATACTATCAGGTGGGATCGCAGTCAGGCACTAGTTTATATCAATAAAAAAAATCTAATTCATGATCATGTTTTACTTCAATATTTTGTAGTGACATAATATATAATGACTAAAATCATAAACAATAGGCTTTTGTTTTAAACCACTGTTTTTAAAATAACTCCACCCATAAATAAGGTCATAAAAATGCTCTAATAGATTGAAATGGTATTTATCAGGTTTTAATCAGAATCGGTAAAATTATAGATAGTGAGTACAAGTGCCGGCTTTTATACACCGGTAAGATTAAAAAAATAATTTGAAAACAATTATAATGAATTACATGAGTAAAATATTGGATATTTTTTCAATGTATTTACGTACTAATATTGGACTGTTATTGGTTCAAATGATTGTTGCGTGCATGCTGTTAAGTCCCAATTAGGTTTTGCAATTATAAATAACAGTAAAATGATAAAAACCTCTCTTATCTGAGGATATTTCTTCTTGGTCTCCAAACTCAATGTCTTGAAATCATTTTGAAGGACGTCCATGAACTTCTTCGTGCAGTCATCGCCGGTTACAGCGCTTACGAACGCCATTATTTAATTTATTGCTGCTAATTCACTTATTCACATTATTCACGTAAAAAATATAGAAATTGAATTTATGCCATGTATACAATCGACATCACAATTTTCAGTTCGGAAACCTAATGAAATTAAATCATGTTCAAATTGGAAAAGTATTTTACAAATGTTTCAAAGTAAAATTAAGTCTCTAAAAAAAATGCCGTTATAAATAATTACGGATATCATGAAAAAAAGGTTAAATGCACGAGTTTTTTTATTGAATCATTAATTACTATAACGAGAATTAAAAAGGAAATGAGTTTTGCTGAATTTCTAAACGAAATATTTACCTCCATTCCTTTCCTTTGCAGACGCAGTGGCACTATGTTTTTATGCCCAAAGAGTATATAATCACTATGTTTATGTCTGCTTTGCACTTATATTCTAACTATGGAGACTTTTATCAACGATTATTTATCTAAAAATATAAATGCTAAAAATAATTCATTAATATAATTTGGGACTAAAAATATAATCATGTTCAGTTTTTATAAGGGTTAGTCATATTTTTTTGCATGTAACGGAATTTATTTGTCGATCAGTGTGACCAAAAGAAATAATAAATTACCACTTTCAGTAATTTTCCTGATTTTCCCCACTGTGAATAACCGCACTTGAAGTTAATTAGATTATCTTAGACATAGTGAGTTCGTGAAATAAAACAAAGCTTTAATTAGGTTTAACTCATGGAATGAATTATTGTCATTAACTGGAAATGTGGATTTGATTCTGTTACCTTGTTTTTTGTTAAGTTTACATAATACAGAGGAATAAGGCTTGTTCGATTGTTCACGTACACAATACATAACAGAACATTAGGAATACCGCATAAACAGTAATATCGACATGAAAACAGCTTCTTGAAGTGAAAGTGAAAGAAGAAATGCAAGTGATCGATGATGACCCACTTTTGACGGTAATATTTTTTTCTACTATAGCAACATCGATTACTGATTGTGCAGAAGAAAAAACAATGGTGTGATTCCAGATTTTTATTTGTAAGTATTTATAGAATCCAATATCAATTTAGCTAAAGTAACGTTTCAGTGTCGTTAAAAACGTCCCCCCGCCCGAAGATGCCGATAGCGAGGTACAAAACGCATAAAATCGACTAGAAATTGGTTTTGTGAGCTTGACGTGCTGTCATTTCAGTTTTTTATTCTATTTATTCAGCTTGATTCAGCTATGCGCCATTTACTGCATTAGAACGGCCGCTGTCTGCGGATTTTAGTGCTACTGGTAATAAAACTCATCGCGACACAGGTGTGGAATGTATGTATAATAGTGTGTGGAATGTGTAGTCGCCGTGTGTGCTGGTCGTGTTCTATCGTGTATAGTTTTTCATACCGGCACCAAGTTTTCGTTATTCCAGTGTCGTTTGCATAGTTTTTTTGTCGTCAAGTGCGTCATGAAGTTGAGTGGTGGGTTTAAGCCGGGAGTGTATACCCACCAGTGCCGGTAGTCCGTGTTTTTGGAATGTCGTAAAGATCATTTGATCGTGCAATCGTTGTGCTGTAAACAATGCAGCATGTTCGTGCCTAGTTTAGTAAATAACATAATCAGTGCTACCTGTCATATTTGCACGCTAATTTTGTCTCATAAGTGAAAGTCTTGGTAGTCAAATAGCTGATTGAATCTAATAAGAAATCTGTGTAAAGTATGTATGTCAGTATGTAGATATTGTAAAGTATATGTGTTGTGATACTGGTATGTTTGATTGACATTGATACTATGAAATGTTTGTGGCTTCCTTATTGTGTGTTTGTTCATCTAATCATTGTTCTAGAGCATGTAATTTGTTATCCGTTTATATCGTGACCTGTTAATCTTGGTCCGTCTTGCTCTCTTTGTGATAACGAGATTACTATTCGTTGTAGAATTGGTGTTACGATTTGTATGTCAAAGTTCATTAAGTGTTAATTCTTGTGATAAAATTGTTATGTTCATTAAAACACCGTATTTTAGTAAATAGGTTTATTGTGCTAAGTAGCAGAACCAGTACCGAAGTGAAGTGATAATCTCATCTACCCACTACTTAGTCAATCTTATTATGTCAATAAGATTTGACAAGTACCCACATTAAGTATACAACATACCTTTCCCCCAAGTATGTTAATCATACACCAACAAAAGATATAATAAAACAATACTTCAGTACTTAACCTAACACATTTTCTTACTCAGTTACATCTTTTAAACCTATATAATATACTTATAAATTACCTATATATTATATAATATAACACATACATTTAGGTATATAATATGTGTAATCATTAAATTAATAATTAGAAACAATTTAAACACTTATAACATAAAGTTACAATCACTAGTTGGTCTAGTATATGGAGTCTTACCGTGTTGAGCAGAGATTATTTTAGTTTTAATCTTACCACCAGAAAAACCAGACTCAGACTCCGCAGGGATACCTAGCATTTCGGCCCATTTATCTGAACTTGGTATTTCTATAATTTGGTCACTATCCTGACTAGATGGTAATTCTTCCATTGCCTGATCTTGTCTATCCCGATTAGCATGTTCCACCATAACCGTTTCCCTATTCCTATCTTGTTCCTCTTTTTCTTGTTCTATTACTGTGTCTTGTGTGTGTTGTTTAATCAATTGGTCTATGTGTCGGTTGACTAATGTGCCATCTCTAGTTTTGACACGATAACTGGATGGGCCTTCTTTGTTTACAACTGTTCCTGGTAACCAACGTGGGCCACTACTGAAATTTCTGTACATAACCTTTTGTCCTACCTCTGTCTGTCTATTCTTCTTATTAATATTCCTCTCCACTTGAGTTTCCCGAGTTTTACGTTGTTTATCATGTGGATTAATAGCATCTAATAATGTTCGAACTCTTCTATTAAACAAAAGCTCTGCCGGGCTCTTGTTAGTGGATGTACATGGTGTTGCTCTAAGTCCTAAGAGCATGTTCGGAATTTTTATATCCCAGGACATACCATCCATTTTGCGAAGTTTGTCCTTCACAGTTTGCACCATACGTTCTGCCAGTCCATTGGTGGCAGGGTGAAAAGGAGCGGACCTAATGTGTTTTATTTTATTTGCATCTAAGAATTGTTTCATCTCAGACGACACAAAAGCTGTACCATTATCAGAAACCAAGGTCTCACACAGGCCGTGAATGGCAAAAATCGTTCTTAAAAATCTAATTACAGTAGCTGAAGTCATATTGTTAACGATAAATACTTCAGGCCATTTAGAATATGCATCAACAATTATCAGAAATGTTTTATTTTGGTAGGGACCAGCAAAATCAATATTTAGCCTAGACCAAGGTTTTGCTGGCAAAATCCACTCATAGCTGGTTTTAGGTGGCATATTCCTGCTTTCTAAACATTTATTGCAGTTTTGAACCAATGATTCAATGTCATCATTCAGCTGTGGCCACCATACATAGCTTCTGGCCAGTGATTTTGTCTGGACAATACCACTGTGCGCTTTATGTAAAGCGCGCAGAACAGGCTCACGCAGTGATGGTGGTACCACCACACGACAGCCTAGGAGGACACAATCCTCATGTAATGATAGCTCAGAACGATGCAACCAGTATGGACGTAGCTGCTCGTTAGATTCTTTAGCTGGCCAGCCACACAGAATGTGATGACTTACCTGGTTGAGGACTTTGTCACGCTTTGTAGCATATGCTATTTTGTCCACATCAACGGGAAAATCTTCAGGAGCTTCTGCCATCAGTAATATGTCACAGAGTTGTGGCTCCGGTTGTTCCGGGACAGGCTGTGGCCAGCGACTCAACCCGTCAGCGTGACCTATCTGTGGCCCTGGCTTGTAGGTTATGTCGTAACTGTAAGAAGTCAGTATCAAGGCCATTCTAGTCAGACGAGGTGACAAAACATTGGGAATAGGTCGTTTGGGATCAAAAATACCTAATAACGGTTTATGATCAGTTACTATCATAAACGATCTGCCCATTAAATAATTATGAAATTTAGTTACACCGAACATGATAGCAGTCGCTTCTTTATCGAGCTGGGAGTAGCGTCTTTCGTGCGTGTGCAGTGTCCTAGAGCCCATGGCAATAGGACGTTCTTGTCCGTCGTTCATGACGTGAGACAAGACGGCTCCCACTCCATATTCGGAACTGTCACAGGTTAGCACTAACGATTTTTTTAAATCATAGTGAACCAGTGTTAGGTCACAAGATAAAAGATGCTTAGCAGTATTAAAACTGCTCTGCTCTCGATCTGACCATACCCACTCCTGGGATTTGTCAAGTAATCTATGTAAAGGCTCTAGAATAGTAGCTTTGTGAGGAACAAACCGTTCATAAAAGTTATATAAACCTAAAAACGCTTGTAGTTGTTGGACATTCTTAGGTTCAGGTGTATTAAGTATCGACTCCACTTTACTTGGTGCCGGATGGATTCCGTCGGCGTCGATAACAAAACCTAAAAATTCCACTCGCTCTTTAGCGAATTTACATTTATTCAAGTTAAGACGTAGACCTGCCTTCTCTATTCGTTTAAGCACTGTGTCAAGACGCTGTGTCATTTCCGGCATAGTACGACCACTGATGATGACGTCATCAATCAGTACGGCGACGCCGGGCACTCCAGCTAGCAATGCCGTCATTAATCGCTGGAAAATACCCGGACAAGCCTTCACACCGAACGCTAATCTGTGGACTGTGTATAAGCCCTTGCATGTATTTAATGTTAAGAGTCGTGCTGTGTCGTCCGTGACTACTACCTGTGTATATGCTCTATCTAGATCTAGTGTAGTGTAGAATTTACCCCCAGATACTGACGCGAAAACCTCACTAGCAGTAGGCATTGGGTATGTGTCAGACTCGGTAGCCTGATTGACCGTGCTTCGGTAATCGCCGCAGAGGCGGATAGCACCATTTTTTTTAATAATCGGTACGACGGGGGTCGCCCAGTCTGAAAATGATACGGGCCGCAAAACATTTTCAGCGACCAAACGGTCAATTTCTTTTTCTACCCTATCTTTAATAGCGTAAGGTACTGGCCGTGCTTTTAAAAACTTGGGCTGCGCATTCGGTTTCAAGTGAATCGAGACAGGATTTCCTCGGTAGGTACCGAGTTCATCCTTGAAAACCTCTTTATATTTCGTTAACAACTTATCAATCGCGGACATATCGACGTCAAGAATTTGATTTACCCTTACGGATATTTCAAGCGCTTCAAACCAATCACGACCTATCAGATTTGGGCCTAATCCCCTAGCTACCACTACAGTCAGCTCGCGCTTAATGTCCTTATATTGCACAATGACTGTCGCTTGACCGATGACCGACACCCGCGAGTCGTTCCACGTGCGTAATCTTGTGCGTAGCGGTCGCGGCGCGGCGCGCGGCCTCAAGCGATCCCACGTGCGCTCGTTGATGAGCGAGAACGCGGCGCCCGAGTCAACTTCCATGTCGACGAGCACGCCATCCAGCGACACACGCAGCTTGTATGCCGGCACGTGCGAGTGTGTACCCGCCACCTTGTAGATTCCGTTCAGTTGCGCATCAGACTCGTCGCCATCGGCGTAATTCAGTTTGCTAGGGTTATTTTTCTTTTTAGCAGTGCAGATCTTCTCGATGTGCCCCTTTTTCTTACAATACCGACACACAGCGTTGATAAAACGGCATTCGCCACCATGACGATCGCCGCATCGGTAGCAGAGACGAACGTTCGGCCTGACCCTCATTGCGTTTACATCCATTGGTTCCTCCGTAGACGGCGGAGACACCCCGGCGCTGGGCGACAACGTCGTTGCCTGTTCATTTGCGAGCATCATACGCGCATCCTTTCCCGCGGTCTCGGACGACACCATGGCGTCCACAACGTCTTGATATTGCAAATTATTCGTCTTCAACAACTCATACTGTAGCTTGCGATCGCTCATGCCGCATACCAATCTGTCGCGCAACATGCGTTCCAGATTTGGAAAATTACAGTTGGTACTGATTTTCCTTAGCTGAGCGATATATTCTGATGCCGATTCACCCGCAGCTTGATCACGTTTGTAGAATTTGTACGAAACTGATATTTCATTAGGCTTCGGACAATAATGTTTAGTCAAAATGTTTGTCACTTCAGCAAAAGTCACATCACTTGATTTCGTTGGAGTGATTAGCGCGAGAAGGGTCTCGAACACCTCAGCACCACAAACCGTAAAAAAGTTAGCTTTTTTTAATGAATCATCGATAATTCCACATGCTTCAAAACAATAATTTAGCCGAGTTATGTAACTGTCCCAATTGTCATTTTTCACATTGAACTCATGATATTTCACTAATTTACGCTCCATAGTAAATGTTTAACCTTCGTCGCCACTGTTATGTTCATTAAAACACCGTATTTTAGTAAATAGGTTTATTGTGCTAAGTAGCAGAACCAGTACCGAAGTGAAGTGATAATCTCATCTACCCACTACTTAGTCAATCTTATTATGTCAATAAGATTTGACAAGTACCCACATTAAGTATACAACAAAAATGGATTGTTCCTTTATTCTCAATGAATGAGTATTGATTTGATAGGTACAGTTTTAGTGTTTCACATTATGATGTAAGTCTGTTGCTGTAATTCGCCTCATCTGAGCTCTGACACTGGAAAGCCGCGAAGTCTAAGTTAAAATTAAATAGAATTATAATCATAGTAACATTCTATTTTAGATATCATGACTTGGATAGAATTAGTAAAATTCTATTTTAGACATGACTAAAAGATCATTTACAGATCCCCAAAACTAAAATAATATTTAATTTTGAATAATTCTATGTTTGTGGTTTTAATATCCCATAAATCTGATATAGCAATGGCCATTTAAATTATAGTCTGTCTAAAAAGTGAAACAACTAGGGTAATCTAATCACATAATCAAATTTTTGAAATTTGCTATAGTCTTCACTGGTTGAACAATTAAGGTTGCAAGGAGATGATCATTGTTTACTAATAGAATCTTATAAAAAGTATTGCATGTAATATATATAACAGATCTTTTAATTCATTTAAAATTGGCAAGTACATACTTATATTTTCAGCCTAGCTCTTGCCTTTACTACTCTAGGGTAAGCATATTTGACACCCTCTCCTGGGCCTCAAGTCTGCAATTACAATAGTGTCAGAATGGTTTATCATTGATGTCATAATTGTCGATTTTGACAAGTTTGGTAATCTACTAATATAATGGCGTCATTATGACTTTCCAGTGGTCAACCACTGACACTCCATTGAAAGAAGTGACATAGAATGGTAATCTCGTACATATTGACAAATGAATATTTGAAGTTTGCGGTAATCTACTAAAACTTTGAGAGTTTATTTGATCAGTGTTTTACCATTAGAACGTTATTGTGCAGTTATTGGTTTTAATATGCTCGAAATTATCATTCTACCACAATTCTATTACAAGACCATTGACCGATCAATGATCGATCATTATGAATTAACAGATTGCAAACTTTTAGCAAAATGACAATTGGATCGTGTTGGAATGACGAATTTGTGAAAATAGCAGACTTGGGGCCCTGGACTGAAAAAACATAATTTGAGATTGTATCTACACATACAGATGAGAACCTTGTGATTTGCTTTTCTGCCAAACCTCATATTACTATCATTTCACAAGTTGTTGGCAGTTTGCATCATTTGAATATCATTAATCATCAATAATCCACTTAATTCTTACATTTCCTACTAGATGGCGTTAGCAGCCCTATTACCAACATATTAGTCATAAATTATAGGTGATCTGATATAAAATATGCTCTAGGCTAGATCATCTTACATGAAGATAAACCAATGAACTAGGATATGTTACTATTAATCATAGTTTCTATGTATTATGAAAATTTGATCCTAGGCAGGTCTTTTACAGGATACCTAGATTCTAGTTCTTTGAAAACTGATGACAAAGAGATTAGTAGCTTGAACTATGGCCAAGAACTCGCATACTCTAATTCTGAATGGTAAAGTTAATGAACTTATTTTTAGTTTGGTATCATAATACGAAAACATTTTAATTATTTTCTGATGATCAATATTATCTAATCTTAAATTCTTAGATGTTTCTAGAAATCATCCTTAATGCATTCCCTAAAAACTCAATAATTCCTCCAATACATCTAAATTCTATATAAGGTATA
Organism: Mythimna ferrago; assembly: GCA_910589285.2. Taxonomy (NCBI): domain Eukaryota; kingdom Metazoa; phylum Arthropoda; class Insecta; order Lepidoptera; family Noctuidae; genus Mythimna; species Mythimna ferrago. The sequence continues at coordinate 17,177,036 of OU342698.1, read as the reverse complement.
AAAGTATTAATGAAATGTCGAGTAAACTGACAATATATATTACAATTTTAATGTAAATCCATCTAGAAATCTGTAAGTAATCTTAAGAGCACGGCGACAGTTGAATTTTTCATACAAACGTAATACCACGCTCATTTGCAATTGGAGTATATTTCCAACATATTATGATGTTATTCGGTTATAGACGATACTTATCTAGGTTCCTACATCTTTCTTTTTAAAAAAAACTTGCCTAAAACGAAATTAAAGCGAATTATAATTCGCACTTTTTTACAACGTAAATGGCATGTTTTCATTTGGCTTTTCCTGTATTAAAAATAACAAAATTTCCAATATTCTCAATGTAGGAACACAGATTATATTATCAGTTTACAAATGATAGAAAACAAATTGGAAAAACATTAAGTTTTCATTCATAATTTTTGGTATTACGAAACACGTCCAATTTATCGCAAATTTCCAAGAGTTACTAGTGCTATCGCGGCAAGCGGGATGTCAGTGTCATTGTGTGCGTGCTGTCATTACTTCAGTTGCGTTCATAGGTCGAGTTAAAAATTTTATTGTAATATTTTTGACACTATTGACTTAAATAAAATAGTACGTAAGCATTTAAAGTTTAATAAAAGGAATACAGAACTCTTGAGGACATGTCAGACTTTAGCTGACTAAAAGCGCCGTCAAAAACCCCTTAAAAAAAAGAGTAAAAAAAAAAGCGCCGTTGACGATTTGGGTTCGGTCCAGATGGTTACCGGATGGCTGGACGGCGATTCCAAGCCCAGGGTGGCTAGAAATCTGGGTCGAGATCCTGGCTGCTGGGGCGTCAGGGTATTCCCTCGTCCATGCGGCCGCCTTCTTCGCTAGCATTACTGTTTCGCAAAAGAGGGCTCGGCGCGAGAGGTCGTTGCCACCGATGGCCCCCACGAGAACGCGGCGGTGTTCCGCCTAAACGGGGCACATATGTACATCTCCACCGTATGCTCCACCGTATCCTTCAGACCGTCCACACAATGGTGATAACCAGGCGTTTCTTCCGCCTAAATCCGACGCAGGAGCCTCCCGTACTTGCCATGTCCGGTGAGTATTTGCGTTACGACAGTCGCTGAGATCCTGCCGGAACTGTCTGCCTTACAGCGACTTGTCGTGGCAGCGGAATTTCGCCCCAGGGTTGCATCTCCACGTGTAAATCATGCTTATGCGTGCAAAGGACTGTTGCCTCCACATTCCATGGTAGCAAGCCTGCAGGAAACCATGCAGGTATATTGCAGGAAACCGTGCTTTGTCTTTGTACCATTAGGATGGCTATAACTCCCTGGCATGCGTTCAGCTTGGCAACTGATCACTTTCGCAGCGACGGCGCTCCATAAAGGGCCATGGACCGAACGATGCCTGCGTAGAGCCTCCAGCAGGAGGCGTCTGGACACCCCAGGTTGGACAGGAGCCGCTTGAGTGCTTCAGTCTAATCCAGTTTGAAAGAAAGAAAAATAATTTATTTGGTACAGCACAAGGCGCAACACAAAATAAACAATAAGTAACACGTTTGGGAACCAGACGTCGGAAGTGCTCCTCAAAATACCATCGACTGTCGAGGACGAGTCCCAGATACTTGTAAACTTTTATTGTAATTTGGGAAACCGGCGGTGGCTCGTTCCGAGGGCCATGAAAACACATGCTCTCGGACTTGTGCAGTGCCACCTCGAGTCCCAACTGCTGGATCCTCTTCACGACTGTTGCAACTCTGCGTTGCGGTTCAGGACAGGGAGCAGGGTTCTTGCAATTGAGCCTGTGGCTAATTGGCAGCGGAGATGGGAGCAGGAAGAGAAGGCGATGGAACTTCATCGATTCCTCCCTGACGTGGTGGTTAGGCTCAAGGCAACTTGGGTCGAGCCGGACTACAAAGTCTTGCAGATCCTGACTGGACATGGATATTTCTGGAAGAAACTGTATGATATGCGGTTATGTGAGGTTAGCGTGTGCTATTGCGGTGATGAGGACGAAAATTTTGATCACGTTCTGTGGCGATGCCCCCCTTATGACGAACAGCGACGAAATGTGATGGACGGGATCACTCGCTTGGATGAGAGACCGGCTTACTACTGCAATCTCATGGCCTCAAAAGAGTTCGAACACGAATGGCACAGACTAAGGAGTAAGCAAGCAGCGAACCCGTACTGTGTGTTTGTCTTACCCACGTGAGGGGGGACCGTTAGTACGCCGCCCCAGGATGGGGAGAAAGGCAACATGGGGACAAGACGAAGAAATTTTTAAAGGAGTCAAGAAGCGGCTGCGGTGATAGCGCGCTCATATTTATATGGGTGGGCTGTGTCCGCAGCCGTCTCATTTCGATTCGGCCCATATGACATGATGTCGGTGGGGCCAAGGCTGGTTGGAGGTTGTTGCAACCCTGCGTTCCGCTAGTTCGACCGCCGCCTGTTACGACTCTCCCTTCGTTAGGATCAGCGTGTCGTCTGTATCACGACCACGCTGACCCCGTTGGGGAGGTCACATAGCACATAGTATGCAAATATGGCTACAAAAAACGGTGACATAAAAATATAAACTACACTACAACTAGTGGCGGAGCCATGAGCGGATGAGAATGCTCCCCTTTTGACGGGAATAGAGCGTTCATCACACCCTTCATAAACAGGGGCCGGTACTCTGTGTCAGCGGGGGAGCCCAGGTACGGAGCTTGTTACGCACCATTTCGTAGGGTCGTCCCCACGGGTCTCTGTCCAGAGTCCCCAGCTACACGTCGCGGGCCTCCAGTTTGGCCAGCCGTATCTCCGCTCTGAGGGTGCGCTTCGCTGTTCTTTATTCCTCGTACGCACCTGGTACGGGTGGAGCCGGATCTTGCGGATGGCCAGTTTGGCTTTTGCAGGGAGCGCTCTATTTGGACCCCGGTATCACCAGGTGCCGGTCTACCTCATTCGTGTGATCGAGGCCTACCTGAAGGACAGGTTCATTATCTGCCCCGCTCACCGTGGAGAATGGAAACGCCGAGAGATGTCGTGCGGTGTTCCCCAAGGATCGGTACCAAGATATGGGTCGGACTGTTTTTGGTACTTGTCCTCGACAGCCGTTGGAATTTCGAAGAACACTTCGGACGTCTGGCTCCCAAACTGGACCGGACTGGGGCTGCCCTGAAGCGGCTCCTACCCAACATAGAGGTCCTTAGCCCTTTGCCGGAGGCTCCACGCAGCATTGTTTGGTCCATGGCTCATTACGGAGCGCCGGTGTTGGCCCCATTGCTGTGAAAGCGACCGGGGGCAAAGCTGAACGCATCCCAGAGGATCATGGCCATCCAAATGGTGCGGGGATACCGCACGTTCTCCAGCGAAGCGACGAGCCTCCTTGCTGGTCTGCCACCATGGGATCTAGAGGCAACAGTCCTTGCACGCATGCACAATTTGCGCATGGAGTTGCAACGCCGGGGTAAAAAACCACTAACGAAGGCGGTCAGAGTACCGGCGGGATCTCGGGGCAAGCCATAATTATGGCGATAAATCCAATCTTTGAGGAGTGGGTGAATAGACGTGGAAACATCCTCACCTTCCGCATGACGACACCTCACCTCGTGGTAAGTTCGGAAGAAACGCCTGGCTGTCATCATTGTGTAGACCGCCCGGAGGACAGGGTGGAGCATACGGCGATGGTATGCTCCACTCAGGCGGAGCACTGCCGCCGCGCTGTGTACTCGTGGGAGTGACCCTGGTACAAGCCATGGACCGGAATGTGTAGGAATGGCAGGTGGTCGGCTCCTTCTACGAAGCAGTTATGCTAGCAAAGGAGACAGTCGTACACGTGAGGGAACATCATTCCTCACGCCCCAGCCACCGGGATTCTGATCCCTTTTTCCAGTCACCGTAGGCGCAGGGTTGCGGACGGCGAGCAATTTGTATCTCTCCGTCCGGCCGTCCGGTAAGCGTCCGTACCGAGCTCGAGACGTCGATGTTGCATAGTGTTCCACTCGCATCTCGAGGACATGTCAGCAAAACCGTAGGGGCCCAGCAGGTTCGAAGTCTACTGAGGCCAAGGGTTGAGCGAAAGAGAACATCGGGGCCTTGAAACGAAAGAACAGTTTTCATTTCCCTAAAAGTCTGACACTAAAAGAGCGGCAGAAGTCATTGAATAATTTCCCACCTATGAAAAAAGCTCTCGCCTCCATAACATTTTCTGATTTGACCACAAGAAGACCACCTTGGGCACGCCACAATTATGGCAGTAAGTCCCCTCTTGGAGGCATGGCTGGAAAGACCTCACGGCGCGGGCGTCCTCACCTTCCGCATGACGCAGGTTCTCACCGGACACGTAAGTTCGGTAGGTTCGGGCTGTACCGGATTCGTACGGAAGTGACGCCCGAGTGTCGCCACTGTGCGGAACGCCCGGAGGACACGGTGGAGCACGCAGTGGAGGTGTGCCGCTTAGGCAGAACATCGCCTTGCCCTCGTGGAGGTGATCGGCGGCGGCGATTTCTCGTGCCAGACTGGTACAGGCCATGGTTCGGAGCGAGGAGGATCAGTGGCAGGCAGTCGCCTCCTTCTGCAAAGCAGTAATGTTAGCAAAGGAGGAGGCCGACCGTATCAGGCAACGGCGCTCACAGCCGCTGCCGGGATTCCGATCCCAATTTCCGGCCACCGTAGGCGCGGGCTAGCGGACGGCGAGCAATCGGTAGCTCGCTGTCCGACCGTCCGGTAACTGTCCGGATCGAGCCCAAGTCATCGACTGCGCGAACTGTTCCCGTGCGCCTCAAGGAGTTGTCAGCAACAGAAGGGGTCCAACCGGGTCGAAGCCTACTGGGGCCAGGGTTAGCTCCGAAAGGTAGCTCAGCCCCGGTACGAAAGACAACGAAGGAACAGGAGTGGGTTTTTAGTCAGTAAAAGTCTGACACTATCTCCCGCTCCACCCAAGAGCGGGGAATATTATTAGATGATTTTCCCACCGTAAAAAAAGACCACCTTTGTATGACATATCTGCTATTGTTATCATAATATGTTGAGATATTGGCGCGGTAATAAAATTTCCAAAAAACGCATTACTAGTTCGTACATTCACAAACAATTCCCGAAGTATTCGGCAAAAATAAAGCAAATAATGAATATACCTCATTTTACTAACAATAAATTGTAAGACGCTCACATACACACACACAGCTGCACTCCGTCACTTGTTTTTGTCAAACAGAGATAGCTATATTCCACGAACGAATTTTGAATACGCGTCAACTTGCAGTTGCGAGTGACATTCGCCGGCCTCTTAAGACACAAAGAAAGATTTGAAATTCACAATCTAAGACATTCCTTAGATAAGACATACAATAGAAAAGTAATCAGTAAATAAAGTAGTTGTCAATGACTTGATTATAATACTGGTCTTACACATTTGTGAAAGTCTCCATATCATTTTTTTAGGTAGTAAATAATGATTCGATTCAAATGGTTACTGCATAAACATTTAAATTTATCAGCTGTCGCGTGCTCCTGCGTACCAGCAGGTGATATAGTGGTAAATGGAAGTTAAAAAACAAAAAAAAAAAATCAGTTAGCCCATCTAATATTTTTTCTTAATTCTTTATTGTACACAAAATACTACTGATTCAACAGTTAATATACAAATGCGAGCTTAACCCAACAATGAGTTTTGTCCCAGCAAACTTTTGAGTGACAGAGAGAGACCACATTCGAGAGTCTTGTCTCATTTGCCATCCAAATATTTTACCAGTTTTCAAATCTTAAGGACCTATTACACTGCGCTGAATATCGCGTGCGATATTCCGATTCGTAGGTACTATTTTTCATTCATAGCAAGACAGTCTAACCCCTATTACACTGCGCGATACGTCGAACCATAGACTAGATACGTCGAACCATAGCCAAAACGAGTCTGAATAACGCGTAGTGTAATAGATCCTTTACTTTCAAGATGACGCTGACCAACCAGAGTGTGTCAAAACCAATCAAGTAACACCATTCTTTGCTAATTAGTAATTACGCACGCATATTTACGAGTAAACAAAACAGTATGTACTCGAATGTTATGTTGATTATCTTGTACTACACAGATTTACTGATAACATGTGTGAAGAACTGATAAAGGACGTGTGACGTCATTAATTTGTATGCACGTGTGAAACTGAAAGTAACACGTCACGTGTGTGTGTCGTTTGTAGGGTAGATGGAAAATTTTTGAATTGACTTTCATTAGCTGGATGGTTCAAGACGGAGTCGTTAATTAATGACTATGTTATTTATTTGCTTTTAAGACATTTTGGTTACTTATCATGTGATTGTCTATCTGTATAATTAGGTACAGTACAATTCACGAATGATGGCGGCCGTGAAGTTAGCCTTTGCGAACGTTTGCGCATACTACACTCTTCTCGCACACGCACGTCGCCATTTGGTTCCTAAAACACGTTACTGCGCAGCCTTCTGCGCAAACTTCACGGGTGCCATCATTCGTGAATTGTACTGTATAAAAGGAGAAACAGGCTATTGGACATATCAATGCACAGAAGCTACTGGGACTAGGAATGTGAAATTTTGCAGTAGGCTTCTTTTTATGATGTACGCGAGCACTAAGAAGGGAAATTCATCCTTTATTCATCATTTGTATGCTTTCTGTGGTAGCACAAATAGTTAGGGTAACCTAAGTTCATAATAAATCGTTTTTCAAAACCACCCTCAATGGAACAGTTTAGAGCAGCGGTCGGCAACCTTTTGTCAGGCAAGGGCCACAAGGTGGTAAAATAAACTTAAGGCGTATAGTCCCTTGAACCATCTGACCGAAATTATGTGAACGCAACTCTCGCACTCGCCTAGACGGCAGTACGCAAATCTGTGCATTTATTTGTGGCCAGCAGCGCCCGGAAAGCGCTTTAAATCCATTTTCTCTGCGAGATATTGATTGATTTACATATGCAATGTTCACTTTGAAGAATATTTAACCACCAATTTTTATGTGTAAAAATGTTTCTAAAGGTCCAAGCCGTTTCGAAGGAGTAGGGAAAAGTTGCGAAATTGCTAAATATTTTTTTTTGACAAAAGTATTAATTGCACGAAAAAATCAAACGTTGATATTATTGTTCATGAATCTATAATAAACATATATTTTTTTCAAACCAATTGACCCAGCCGTTACGGAGGAGTAGGCCTCAGAAAATCACTGTTTTATGGCACTTTTCGGGCGCTTGGCCCTTAAGGCGGCCGCCGCACTTGTAATATTAACCCTAGATTCCACCTGGTTTTAGGTTTGGGTTTGGTTTTTGAGGGAGGCCTATTTCTAGCAGTGGACGTCTTTCGACTGAAATCATGATGGTGATGCTTCAACTTGATACCTGCGTACAATTGAAAATATCTAGAAAAAATAAAAATGCTTTTAAAATTGTTACAACACACTTCTAATTGAAAAATAGAAATAAAAACTACAAAATAACTACTAACAAGTAGTTGGTTTTATAAAAAAATAATGTGACGTCTGAGGTTGTATTTGGGAGGCTATTTCTTGTATATTAGCCGTCATATTTGTAGTTGAAATTCGTAATATGGCACTCAAATGCTCATCTGTGAGACGAGAAGCATATTTATTTTTTTCTATAATAAAATTTACAATTGAAATGTGTGTGTCCGCATAGAAGATTATAAAAAAATATTGAACGTTTTATTTATAGGGTATTTATCCAAGAACGTAAATAAGAAGTTCTACTTAAAGTAGTCTGTAAATATCGAAAATAAGCAAACCTTTCCTACAAAACGTTTACGGGCCGTAAGGGCCAGGCCACACGGTGCGGTGCGGCTCCGGCGCGGCGCCTTAGCGACGAATCGGCGGGCCGTACGAGCGGGGTGGCGTCACTCGTGTGCCCGCCGATTTGTCGCTCAAGCGCCGCGCCGGAGCCGCACCGCACCGTGTGGCCTGGCCCTAAGTAAGACGTCCGCGGGCCGCTTGCCGACCGCTGGTTTAGAGGTTCTTAGATAGTATGAAGGATTCTTATTTCTTCGGATACTATAAACTTTATTAATCAAATCATTACTTATCTTTATCATAAGGTCTAGCCAAATCATGGCTATTTTCCACAAAACTGCTCTCAAAATACGGTTACCTCAAAACATTCTCGCGAACGATGTCGCGAGCAAAGTACTAGTACAGTGGAATATGATCTGCAACAGTTCAGTTAATTATTTTGTTGTCTATGGAATTTTTTCATTTGATCAAACTTTTTTCATTTCATGAATCTGTCCTTGTATGTTATGTAAGTATACTAACATATTCTTCTCTTGTTTCAGATAACATCTAAACAATCCGGCAAGAAAACTTTCCAAAATCTTCCTGAAGACTGTTATTTTTTTTTTAATTAGATATTTAATTATTTTTCACTTAGTATAATAAAGACAGTTCGGAGCGGTGACTAGCGGAAGATGCCAACCAAGCGAGAGAGAAACAAAAGACGGAATTAGCTATTTATTTATATTAATTAACTAGTGTAATCCATTGTAACTGTTATTATTTTCAAGTTATTACTATATACTCTCATAAACGCAAGTAACGATATGAATTTACATTAAACGCTATCTCTGAAGCTTAAATCACTATTTATTCAATTATTTAATCAATTCAATTATTTAATTAATCACAAGAAGTATGATAACTGTAATAATAAGGGATTGATAAGGTCGCTTTGAGCACCATAATGGACAATATGGCGTCAAATGTGAGCTTAAGAAGCAATAAGCAGAGGAAAGATAACCTGATAACGCGGAAGCAGGACAAGTCTCCTGAGAAGACGATCAGGGGGACGAGGGGGGCGTACAGAGGCATCCCGTCTACTTCGAAAAGACCGACCGAAGAGGATGAGACGGGCTCGACGGAAAGACTGGATAGACCAAAGAAATTCATATCACAGAATAAGAGCAACTATGGACTTGGGAAGAGGCCTGATTTCTCTCTCAAGAATAGGAACGTGCATTTAGCTTCGTCTCGCTATGGACAGGTGAGTGTTTTACATTATCTTTAATAGTATTAAGACACGCTCGTACTTGATACGATCGGACCATTGGTGGTGGGTAAAGCGCGGTGACTTCGCACCCACGTAGGACAAAGCCGCCGCATTGCGTTGAATTTGCGTAAACCTTATTGGATCGCTTCGCTGCCGCAATCGCGTTGAATCACCCACATAGGATGCCTCGTAAGCCTGGGGCTTTACCAAGTGTTAAAATGCCAGACGCGAGAGTGAAAAAGAAAGATGGAGCACCCTTTAACAGTTCAGTTGGTCGTCAAATGGAACGCGTTAAGAGCTCGTGGTAGGTGGTGACCTTGCCGCTACTATAAATAGATTTAGGGACAATAAAATGTAGTATCGTCCATTTAGGAGGAGATGGGTGACAAAGACACATACAGTAAAATTTGTCTAAAAAAAGATATTTCGATACTTTATTCCTCTTATACTATTTTGGCATTTATCTTAGTCAATTACTTTTTTATTTCAGTGTCAAACCAAACACAATCTAAGTCTAGAAATAACAAATTGTCTGTCACCTCCAATTTGTGAGAGTCAATTGAAGAAAATCTTTTCCGCTTAGTAATAGGTTAACTACCTACTCCTTGGGTACTATTTGTGGACTAGATTTAACACATAGGGTAGCTGCCGTTTAAGAGTATGAGCTCTTAGGGACCACATGTAGTTAAATGAAAGAATTGAAACGAATTTTTCACTATTTGTTAATTCCATTTTTTTTTCTTATCCATGACTGTCCCACTGCTGGGCAAAGGCTTTTCGTAAGTCCTTCCAGACATTCTTCTCTCGCGCCGTCTCGAACCAGTTCTCGTGATACGCGTCTAGGTCATCTCGCCACCTCTTCCTAAGGCGACCTCGATGACACCTTCCCTTTGCAGGAACCCAACATACCCATTAATATTCTTGAAAAACACTAAATAACTCTTCTCACTCTGATAGAAACAGTATGTAGTTTCGTGAAAAAACAGAAACGAATTTTCCACTATTTGCCCTTATAACATTCTTGAAAAATCATCAAGAATATTATAAAGGCAGTCTCCTCCCGCTCTGGTTGAATCGAGAAAATGTCAGATTTTTATTGACTGACATCATCATCTTCCTGCACTTTTCCCGTTTTATTCGGAGTCGGCGCAAAACATTTTTTCTTCCATTCTGTCCTGTCACTCGTCACGCTATCACTAACTTCCTTTTCTTTCATATCACTTCTCACACAATCCATCCATCCGTTTTACTGACTGACATGTGACAAGTGTATATAATAGCTTATAGGATACCTTTTTTCCTTTTTCCATATTTTTTACCCTACTAAGACATGGTTTATCCGTGTCACACGGGTCGCGACCTGAACTGTCCGACACGGGCCGTGTGCCAAATTGAAGAAGTATATAAGTGTGATGACAGCAACACTTCCAAACCCGGCCTTTCAGCATCGAGCTAAATTGCACTAAGTGCGAAAATCTCCTCGGCACTTTAAACAGAATTACAGCCACTCATAAAAACAATAAAACTGCAGTGCAGCGGCAGGTTAGCGACCTATCGCATGACAACCTAGTACAATAATAACTTTATCCTTCACTTTTATTTCATAACTTTTATAACGGACAAATTTTTAAACAATTTTTTTTTATTGGGTTAAAAATAATTTCTCTTTGAACCCATTTCCCGTTGAACTTTTATTTTGCAACTTGGCATGACCTAACTGCAGAAGAAGTTAGAATTTTACCCGCAGTTTGTGTTTGCGAGCCTATGGCTTTACTTGTCTTGTGTTCTTGATCAGTAGCTTGATTCACGTAAAATCAAACAAGCCAAATATCGTTGAAGTTTTATAGTCGTTCGATCGAAGTCCTATCCAAAAGCTGTATTTCTTATTGTATTATTTCCAGTTACATTAATAAGTATTCTACCAGGTAATGAAATACAGATTTATTTTTAAATCGATTCTTCGACCACACGACTTCAAAATCGATGTTCAAACTCGATTGATGGATGTGAATACGGAAATGGTCTAAGCGACTAAATCGCTACGATATCGTTACGGTTTTGATTACGTGAATCGGGCTACTGGGGCTTTACCATGACGTGTTAAAATTCCAAGAGTGCGAGCCAGAAAAAGATATGGAGCTGTGCACTCTATCTAACTTTCTTTAACAGTTTTCTTTTTTTCGGTGGGTAAAAATCATTAAAAAGACATCCCCTGCCCTTGAGCGGAGCGGGAGATAGTGTCAGACTTTTACTGACTAAAAAACCCACCCTGTTCCTTCATTGCCTTTCGTACTGGGGCCTAGAACCTACCCTTTCGGAATTAGACTCTGGCCCCAGTATGCTTCGACCCTGCTGATCCCTTTTAACAGTTCAGTTTTGCTCGTGATTGGGCCTCAGCATATCTTCCAGAGCCAAGAAGACTGAAGGTAGAACTACACTGCTCACACGTGTGACACACACGCCGATCTGGGACGCGTCGGTCTCCATACATTTTATACGGAAACTAGACTTGTAGAACTACACTTGATACACCACGCGACGTCGTTCTACAATTGCCAAAACGGATCTTGAGCGCTCGGCGTCAGAGTGGGGATCGCTTAGCGCGTTCCATACTTTGGCGAGCCAATCGTCGTCGTTGTTACATACATGCAGCAGCGCAGGGAGCGAATCATGAGTGACGTCTATGACGCAATGGCGCGGCGAGCCAATCACTGACACTCTCAGCCCCCGCGTCTCACTTCGCACCACTAAAGAGACCGAATATTTGACTTCTGCGCAACTTGAAGCTAGCGCTCAAGATCCGTGACGGCAATTGTACGTACAAATCAGGCGTGTTACACGTGTGCTTCGGTCTAATGTATCTATCTTTACCAAAATGTGTTAAAATGTCAATCATGCAAGCAAGAAATAGTGATGGAGCTGTACTCTATAACAGTTCAGTTTAGGACGTCAAACGGATCGCATTAAGAGCTCGAGGTTGGGTCTTGGCATATCTTCGAGGGCCATGAAGACTTATTGAAGGCAATTTCCCTGAAGATTCCACATCCTTCTGGTGTGAATTGTCCCCTTCTAGACACTGGATACCCCTCTAAAGATTGGTTCTACCGTCAGCACTAATTGAGCTAGCCAGTGACCTTCACTAGGTCATTGAACGTCTAGGCATAACCTTCACAAGGTCATACAAGACTTTGAAATTGATCCGGTACTTTGAGGTGACTTTATTCGGGTTATTTATTACGTAAGGTAAATCCTTCAGGGTAGTCTGCGAAACTCAAAAAACTCTTTGGTACTTTTCTTGTAATTTGCAGTGCAGTATCAAATAGTAAGGTAAAGAAAAATGTATGTGAGGTAATGGTCTCTCAAACTCTTTAAATAAACTGTGCCGGACTTAACCACTGTTAGGAGGTTGGTGACGGTAGCGGGTGATACCCTACGGCCACCGAGCCCTCGGGACAGTTCAATCCAATTTTTGACGTACGCTGCCTTACTGGTTCGCTGGTCACGTATACATGACATACATGTATGTATTTACACAATTATACCCTTTAAAGCAATGAACAAAACTCTCTAACTTAGAGAACTAAAATGTGCCATTTTAATAAAAAACTTGACGTTTTACCTTGTCCTAAGTTACAGAGTTATGATGATGGTTCTAACAAGTAAAGTGGTATAAATAAATACATGTCGTTACCGTAAATATATTTGTTGTTACCATGCTATACTATATTGAGTTACAAATTGCAAAAAAAAAATCGAAAGTTTGTATTTTGCATGATATCCTGGAGTACTACTAACTAGGTTAAAGTTATAAAAAGCCCGTTTTGACAGCTGCCTAAACGAATACTTAAATACGCAAAAGGAATATGTACTCGCAATATAATCCAGCATATTATTTAACGCGCCAAAAAAATTATTATGTAATGAATTATTATTTTATTGTTTCTTTCAGTTTAGTTCCAAGTTACATTCTATGGTATTTCTCAAATGTTAAAACGGGCCTTTTTTTAAGGCGTAGTAAAACCTACCCTTTGTTTTCTTTAGACAAAAAGACTTTCATATAAAATATACTAAAAAGTACAAAATAACTTTAATTTCAAAATTTGATGGTTTTGGTTTTATTTCTAAAACGTTTCTTCGTTTTGTTGAAGGTGGAAAATAGTTTTTAATTTCGAAAACCGGTGTTAAAAACTATTCTCCACTTTCTGTGAACTAACTCAATTTTGCGTCTGCCAAAATTCCTGAATCGAAGCTGCCTTGTACATTTCAAAATCGCAGCTCAACCAAGACAATGCATTACCAATTAGACATAAACAAAAGAGCGTAGGTGGACCTTAGCTGGGTCAATTGAGCACCGCAGGGTCACACAGTCAACACGGTTACTTTGATCAGTTTGGATTGAGACAGTAGGATCTAACGACTCCGATTTGTTTGAAAAAATCTGTGTTGGCTTTATACTCGTAAATTGTTCTTTGGACCTGAAAAACAATTGAATGACTAGTGAATGTGGTTCTGGAGCTTGAGAGTCATGGACTTAATGTATTTCTATCCTTTTGAAGTGTTTCATAGAGGTCTTAAGACAGTGTGTGTTATGTGGTGTGGTGGTATCTAGAATAAAGAATCGTGGGGATTGAGAGAAGACTCCTCTCGTGGGTCCAGAAGGAAAAAAAAAACCCATATTTGTAATGAAAAGTTCTATTTCAAATGTCTCTTATTATTTTTATTTATTGTTGCACATCTACCACAGTGTAGTCTTTTTAGTTCAAAGGCGTACTGTCAGAATGCCTAGTTTCTTTAAGTTCGCCTATGTACCACTTCTGTTAAATAAATAGAAGTGATTTGGAGACCCTTGAAATTTAGTCCTGCCTTTTTGAAAACACCTCCACGACGGTGGTGGTTGAAGCTTAACCTTTCAATCGTGAGAATTAGAGACACAATAGAAAGATAATGGGTGCGCGAACGAAATGAGAGGACGATGAGACGAAATTAGGCTGTCCTGATGGATTGTTGAAAGTGTAGAAATCAGTGGTGAAAAGTGAAATTTCTACACAGTAGGGATCCCTATCTATCCTGGCGCTTTCACTTTAATAGGATTACGAGTTTGCCATGCATTCTTTAACCTAAAGAGTTTACCCTGTTGGAAGTAGGCGCCAATATGCAGGATTAGATTTGTTTTATATATTTGTTGTCACATTTTTTTTAATGAGCCTTTTGTGTTCCATTACAGGGCAAAGGCCTCCTTTTCATTCTTCCACTCTTCCATGTCCTTAGCTGCTTCTGGCCTTAAGTAGTAAGCAGGGCCGGATTGTGAAATTGTTGGGCTCTGGGCTAACACTACTTGGCGGCCTACCTAAGTTACCAAACTGGCATTTTGTCAAAAATCAGTTTTAAATTACCTTTTCGACAAACACCGATCAACGCAGAAATGTCGTTCTTGTTAATTCAAGTTAATTTAACACGTTATGAGTTACTATGGTTTAAAAACCTTTAAATATATTTTGATCACAGCTCGAACTTGAATTCCAATGTTGAATACTTGTAAACCATTGTAGTGACCCGCCATATTAGCAGCGAGTCAAGAAATACTTCAAATTAAACAGTATTATTATAAGTATTTGTTCTAAAAAGTTTTTTGGATTTTCAATGAAGACTGGGGGCCCTTTATATCCAAGGGGCCCTGGGCTGCAGCCCATTCAGCCATTAAGTATATCCGGCCATGGTAGTAAGGCAGTGGTACATTTTTTTTTTAATAGCCCTGGACAAAGGCCTCCCCTTTCTTGCCAAACTTCTCTGTCTAGGGCGATATCTAATAACTTGGCCAAAGTTTGCCCTTTGAACATGATCATGTTCATGTTCGCAGTGGCACATATTAAATTAAAATAATTTACCTGTCGATACTTACGTTTACAGCGTATTGACCACTGACCTGTAAGCTCCAGCTAAATCAGGTTGAAAGGAAATTTCAACGTGTCATCAACCTTACCTTTTTCTAAATACGTTTCATTAGGTCAATTTACAGTCTAACGAATTTGGAAACACGCGATTAAGGAATACTCTTACCGTCTGCCAGTGTTTTTGCTGGCGTGAAGGTTGAAAATTATCCGAAAGGCACTCCTCGGAAAAAAATAAGTCATGTGTTGTTCCAGGACATGGTCTATCCGCGTACCAAGTTTCACGTAAATCCATTCGGCCGTCCGAGCGTGAAGGGGTAACAGACAAGCGTCATACATGCATACAGACTTTTGCCTTTATAATATTACTTTGGATTCATTTCCCCTCGTTTCGCCTAGTGGCTGTTACCTATTATAAAACGGGCATACCATCGTCGACTCCTGATCATTATCATCCTTTCAGCCGAAATACGTCCACTGTTGGACATAGGCCTCCCCAAGTGTCGCCACAACGAACGATCCTGTGCGTCTCGCATCCTTCTAGTCCCGTAACCCTCACCAGGTCATCAGTCCACATTGTGGGAGGCATTCCAACGCTCTTCATCCGGTACGTGGTCACCATTCCAGAACCTTTCGTCCCCATCGACCATCTGTTCTGCGAGCAATGTGCCCTGCCCAGCGTCACTTAAGTTTGGCGTTTTTTCGGGCTATGGTGGTAACCTTGGTTCTTCTGCGGATATCTTCATTTCTGATACGATAACGCAAGGAAACCCCGATCATAGCACATTTCAGCCGTTTTGGTGACTTTCCTTCTGTCAAGGCCCGTAGTCTTCTATACAAAACAAAATTGATTCTCAAATTGTAAGCAAACATTTTATAAATCCAATAAAACTTGAATACATCATCGTATTGTCATGTGACAATGTTCGCGACAAACAGAACGGGTGTCGATAGTCAATAGATTTAAAACATCTCAAATTAATAGATCAATAATAGACGATTTTTTGCTGGGCCATGTGTCCAAAATACGAGTGATCTCAACGGATTTTTTGGAAAATAATAAGCGTAGTATTGCCACATAAGCTTTTAATATTGAGAAGCAAAGTAAGTACATAACGATTTTTTTATTATTTAGGCCCCGACTTACGAGTTGTATTTCGCGGGTTCAAACCCAACCAGGCTCATTACTTTTTGTGATTTATATAATCTCCACTGCTATCAAAACGGTGAAGGAAAACATCGTGAGGAAACCGGCATGTCCTAGAACCAAAAATTCGAAGACATGTGACTTTCACCAACCCGCACTGGGCCCGCGTGGTGGATTACGGCCCGTTCCCTCTCCTAGAGAGGAGGCCTGAGTCCTAGCAGTGGGAACGTTAAAAAGCTGATTATGATATACAAAAATTAACTTGATCCCTAATCACAAATATAATGTTTCAAATCCGTTCAAAATTGAGTAAGTTACAAATCTCTCGATTCTGATGGAAGGGGAAACTGTCAAATAACAGAGAAAGGATACAAAAACTGAAATGTGACGTCATCGTTATTAGGTTACGGAAAAGAGTTAACCAGATCCACGCTCACAACCTTCCTCGTATCAATATACGAAATGTTACCTAATTGCTGCTTTATTTTATTACCAATTTTTGATGTTGTTTTCAAAAAAGATTTCCTTGCAGTTTTATTTGCTGTTTAGTATAAAACATTTTACGAATATAAAAACTTCAATTCTATTTTGGCGTTTGCATATCGACGGTGAAGTACCAATACCTTCTAACTGACAATTCGACAAAATAATTTTTAGCGCTTATAATAATTTAAACGTGTGTTTCCGCATGTTTTTGTGTAATCTCTGAAGCAGATATTTAGTTGCAACTGTATCAAGATAATTCTGGAAACACTTCCTAACTAAACCAACGTGTCAATTTATAGTATTACCTCCTAACATTTTTAGGACAGGACATTTTTAATTCGACAGTTAGGAGTTATTGGCACTTCGCCATCGATATTTATTTTTAATTTTCAACTCGCAGATGCTATAAAACTTGCATTGATTATGCTATTCCTAACTCACAATGTCAGTCTCAACTAAGAAGCAGATATTGTATCAAGTATTCGGCAGTAATCAGGCCGGATATTCAGTGATATTCTTTCACTATTACAGTTCCAATTTCGAATTCATTTTCAATTCTAGCAATCAAGCCGGATATACACAGTATTTGGCATGTTTTTAGACACAGCGCGTAGCTCTATACAAACACCATCCCGACTACACGACCTAGTACAAATTGATTTACGTTTGTACAAACATTGACTGTGTCTGTCACCTTGTATGTTACGTTAAACTCTTCCATATTTACATGAGAAGGTGTGTATTGGATACTATTCACATGTTTTTTGGCCAAATACTCAAAAGCACGTTTACTTATTCTGTCTCAGTCACTTTGTTATTGTTAGACTTTTTTTTTTCAAGAGATTTCATCAAATAGATTCGTACATGCCCACTTACGTTAATTAACATAGGATTGTGGAAATATAAACGATAGCAATTGTACACAATGTTGGCAATTGTATAGAATTTTAGTATACAATTAAATTTTGATTAATTTCATTAACACATAATGGTAAAAAAATGAAATGAAGAAGTAAATAGTAAGTAGTAGGAATTTATAAATAAATGCAGTATCATACATCCTAACTCGTTGTTTATATGTATTTGATGTTTTATCCAAAGTTGTTTAGGTGTGACTAATTAACAACCAATTAAACACACTGACTTACAGATCTCACTAATATTTTATAGGTGAAAGTTTGTACATATATGTATATATAATTGTTACTGTTATAAGCTCAAACGGCTGAACAGATTAGGATGATACTTCTCCCACGGGTAGACAATGTCCACGAAAAGCCCTAGGATACTCCACCATACAGGTTTAGGTTCACTTAAAATGAGTTTACACATTATTGTCACAATTTTAATAACGTTTTTTTTTGACGTTGTCTGGAAGATATATCGCAGTCAGCGATAAGACCGCCATTGTACTCATAAATTTAAGTTTCTGTACAAGCTGTGTTACTTTTTGGTGTACTTACAATAAAGTTTATTCTATTCTATTCTATTTTGTTACAAGTTAGTGTCAGATAGGTAATATCCAAAATATATTTATTTACTTATTTTTTTTTTTAATATATGCACACACAAACAACAGAAAAAAAAGATCTTTTAAATATGTGAAAGGTTTTCATCTTCCATAATATTAAGTGGATTTGTAAAATTCTTTCTATTTGCAATTTCATATATTATAGTTACTATTTGAATTTAATAATTAAAAAAGAATGAGTTAACTACAATTTACTTAGAAGTAGGAAGTAGAATTGTTGGGACAGATATACTGTAGAGAATGTCAAGTTAAGTGGTGTTTGAGTATTCAGTTTTTTATTATTATTTGCACGGTTTTTGATATTAAGTTTAGATCTGATGGTCAAGGGGCTATAAAATGTTATTTTGGTACTTACAGAATCGGTCATTTGAAACTGTTGTGAAGGAAAAGAGTCTTGTAAAATCATTACCCGTTCAAGGTGTTATTTATTTTATAGTAACGTTAGGTCATGCAAATATTATTAAAATCTTGATGTGGTCAATGCGTTTGAAATCATGCATCATTCATGATGATTCATTGATGGTGTGCATTTTATATGTACATTATACTATTATATCCTTACATATTATAAAATGAGGTCCTCCACCGAGTCTGTCTGTCTGTGTGTTCGCGAAAAACTCAAAAATAGACACACATACTCAGGTTTTCACCAATAGACAGAGTGATTCTTATTTATTTAATAAGTACTCATCATTTCAGCCGATACACGTCCACTGTTGGACATAGGCCTCCCCCAAGCGTCGCCACATCGAACGTTCCTGTGCGTCCCGCATCCATCGGTTTCCCGCTACCTTCACCAGGTCGTCGGTCCACCTTGTAGGAGGCCTTCCAACACTGCGTCTTCCGGTACGCGGTCGCCACTCCAAAACCTTTCGGCCCCAACGGCCATCTGTTCTGCGAGCAATGTGCCCTGCCCATTGCCACTTAAGTTTGGCAATTCTTTGTGCTATGTCGGCAACCTTAGTTTTCCTGCGGATATCTTCATTTTTTATTCGATCACGCAAGGAAACCCCGAGCATAGCCCTTTCCATTGCTCTTTGGGTGACTTTGAGCCTTCTGATGAGGCCCATTGTGAGCGACCACGTTTCGGAGCCATATGTCATCACTGGCAACACGCACTGGTTAAAGACTTTCGTCTTGAGACACTGTGGTATGTTGGACGAGAAGATACCGCGTAGCTTCCCGAACGCTGCCCAACCGAGTTGGATTCGACGGTTGACCTCTTTCTCGAAGTTAGACCTACCCAACTGGACTGTCTGTCCGAGGTAGACGTAATCGTCCACAACTTCGAGTGTAGAGTCTCCGACCTTGATAGGAGTGGGCGCTACATGGTTGTTAATCATGATTTTGGTTTTATCCATGTTCATTTTAAGACCCACTCTTAGAGAAGCTCTACTGAGGTCATTGAGCATTGTGCTGAGCTCCTCCATAGTCTCCGCCATGACTACTATGTCGTCGGCAAACCGAAGGTGAGTGATGTACTCGCCATTGACATTAATGCTTAGTCCACTCCAGTCCAGAACCTTGAAGACATCCTCCATTGCGGCCGTGAACAGTTTCGGAGAGATGACATCTCCCTGCCTCACACCTCGCTGCAGGAGGATAGGTTTCGAGGTCTGGTCCTGGAGTCGGACTGACATGGTGGCGTTTTCGTACACACACCTCAGCACTTCGATGTACCGATAGTCAATTTGGCACCTTTGGAGAGATTGCAGCACTGCCCAAGTCTCGATCGAATCAAAAGCTTTCTCGTAGTCCACAAACGCTAGGCAGAGAGGCAGGTTATACTCCTCGGTCTTCTGTATGACCTGCCGTAGCGTATGTATGTGGTCTACGGTGCTGAAACCTTTTCGGAATCCGGCTTGTTCGGGAGGCTGGAAGTCGTCAAACCTGCGCGCAAGACGGTTCGTGATGACCCTGGAAAACAGCTTGTAGACATGGCTCAGAAGTGAGATGGGCCTGTAATTCTTCAGCAGGGTTTTATCACCCTTCTTAAAGAAGAGTACCACCACACTTCTGCTCCATGCCTGTGGCGTTTTTCCCTCGAGTATGACGGAATCGAACAACTTCTGAAGGGCCTTTAGGACCGGTTTTCCACCCGCCTTCAGGAGCTCAGCCGTAATTCCGTCCTCACCCGACGCCTTGTTGTTCTTCAGCTGCTTCAGAGCCATCCTAATCTCGTACAGGCTGACGTCCGGGATATCTTCAGTGTAGTGTCGAGTCAATCTAGCTCTTGGGTCGTTTGCCAGATTTGTTAGATTTGTAGCGCGTTTGGAGATTGACGTGTATAATTGTCCATAAAATGCCTCGATCTCTCCCAGAAGCTCCGATTTGGCGGATATGACTCTGCCATCTTCGGTCTTCAGTTTCGTGAGTTGGCTCTGCCCAATAGACAGATCCCGTGCAAAAACTTTGGAGCCCTTATTCCGCTCAATCGCGTCCTTAATCCTCTCGGTATTAAATCGGCGAAGGTCGCGTTTCAGAGACTTCGAGATCTGTTTATTGAGCTGCCGGTACGTGCACGCATTATCTGAAGACTGCAAAGTCATTTCACGCCTCTTCTTCATGAGCTCGAGAGTTTGATCCGTGAGCCTCTTGGTCTTACTTGTACGGGTCTTAAAAAACTGAGACCCGACTGTACGGACAGCTTCCACGAACCCATCATTATAATTGTCCACGGAGCTTCCTAGGCACTCGAAACGGTTTTGAAGTTCGAGCTGAAAGCTCTCGGAGTTTTGGATCTGGATCTGCGTAGGACGGAGCGTAGACTTCATCAGTCGAGATCTTTCAAGCTTGACATTGATATTCAATGTGCCTCTTACCATACGGTGATCACTCCCGGTTTTCACCGCATTGATATCACAGAGACATCATTGAATATTTGCTTCTTCGTCGACATGATGAAGTCAATCTCATTTTTAGTTATACTATCGGGGCTTTGCCAGGTCCACTTCCTGTGCTTACGCTTTCTGAAGAAGGAGTTCATCATGTAGAGGCCCTCCTTCTCCATAAAACTAGCCAGTAGGTGTCCCCGGCGGTTCCGATGACCAAATCCAAATTGTCCCACTCGCAGCTCATCACCGTCTCGTTTGCCCAGTTTCGCATTAAAGTCCCCCATGACAACGGTGAAGTGAGTCTCAGAATCATGCATGGCTCTGGATATATCCTCATACATAGACTCCACTTCGTCATCGGGGTGTGTCGAAGTCGGGGCGTAAACCTGTATGACCTTCAGCGAATATCTTGATGATATTCTGAGTATCAGGTACGCCACCCTGCTCGACACACTCTCGATTCTCACCACATTGTCCACGAGGGACCTGTGGACGATAAACCCGACACCACCCTGGGACTGCTGATCACCCTCCCGGAAGTAAAGCAGGTTACCGGATTTGAGAATTATCGTGTCCTCCCCCTGTCTTCGGACTTCGGATAATCCCACAATACTCCATCGTAACCCGCTCAACTCTTCCTCCAGTTCGATGATCTTCTCGTCGGACCGGAGTGTACGTACGTTATAGGTTGCCAGGTCCAGTCGTCGACGGTTAAACGTTCCCGCCCGGAGATTCTTAGCACCCCTGACCCCAGGGCTGCGCCCACGCCCGTCCACGTCAACACAACCACTGGAGTCGCCGGGCATTTGGGGCCTGTGCGTATTGTTATGTTGCATTGGGGGGGGTTCGGACCATAACCCGCCACGCTGGTCCAGTGCGTGTTGGCGGGTCACCATAGCCTCGTCCGTTTTCCAGCAGGGTGCACCACGTGCAGGTGAGGTTGGCTTGGGTCCCGACAGATGTTGGTTGGGACCCCGTATACACCCCCATATTATGTACTCACAAATACTTAAAAGAACTACTACTATTTGTTGAAGGTTTAGGTGTTTAAAGTAAGGTTGAGGTTTCGACGCTGTGTTAACCTAACGATTTTCTATCAGTTGCATTTCGGGGTCCGGGTATGTATATATAAAAATCATTACCACTTTTCGTTGTAATTTTATAACTCAAGAACGGGCTCACCTATCCAAACCAAATGTTTAGGCTTTGTTCGGACTATTTAGTTGATGGTTTATGTGAAGTTTGTTGTAGTGTAGAGTAGTGTAGAATAGTGTAGAGTAGGGTATAGTAGGGTGGAGTAGGGAAGAGCGGGAGTGAAGCCGCGCGGGCAAAAGCTAGTTAATTATAATAAAAAAAAACTAATTGCTCGCCAGGTCAACACTTAAGCTGCTGGGCTACTCCTAGTTTTAATGTAATACTAGCTGACCAAAGATTCGGGTTATGGCCAGTTTCAGCAAAAATAATTGGTTTTGGCTGAAGTTCCGATTTCGGTCAAAAAGTGGCCGAATATTCGGCTCACCGAAACCAGTCTTTTTGTGTAATTGTCGATTTATTTATTTAGTGTCTGAAAGTTATAACTATAACATTAAGCATAACTATACCGAAATATAGTGACAGTTTTTCTGTTACAACGTCAGTTTCGATTAGGTTATGGTTCCTTAAGGCCGAAACCCGAAGCTGCGCCGAATATTTGGTTACGGTTTCGGCTGAGAATGTGGTTTCGGCATAACTTCATTTATTAGTAGGAACATAATATCTAAGAAGAAAAATAATAGGACTGGAACAGTTTGCCTGCTGCGGTCTTCCCGTCCGATTATAATTTGGGTGTAAGGCTAGAGTGAATAGGCTCTTAATAAACTAGTGCGCCTCACCATCAACGATTGCATCACTGCTTACCATCAGGTGGGATCGCAGTCAAGCACTAGTTTATATCAGTTAAAAAAAAAGATTGGATAAATATTTCTACGGTCTACTATTACTATAAAACCCAAGGCTAAATAACTTTCAAATAGGAACCTGAAACCTCTGAACTTTAAATTCATGAATGTAAATGTTTAATGAAATTATGTTTATTATTTTTAATGAGAATAGCGTACCATATTGGTAAAGTTTCTTACATAAGGAAGATAATAATTTAATTATAAATTTTTGTCATAATAAAAGTGTTTATTTACTTTTAATGTGTATTGACCTAATCGAGATATCTAATGACGATTGTATGACTCAGTATATAACTATTTGGTTCATGCATTTTTCATAAAATACTGTGAAATGTCGCTATAACTAATGTTTTTATTGAAAATAATGCTAGAAAGAAACATGCATTTACCTACTTCCTTTTTTAGTAAGAATTATAGGTATTTGACAGTGGTCTAATAGCTGGATTTTTTTATTTTTATCTCATACAGTAGTAAAAACATATTAGGGGAAGTTTGAAAGTAGCGCCAGTGATTGAAATGTTGTAAGGGAATCGTTTGTCTTGGTATGGTCATGTGAAGAGAAGGGATGATACGCATGTTATTAGAAGAGTTCTGAGTATACATGTGGATGGATGGAGAGGGAAAGGGAGGCCAAAGAAAAGATGGTAGGATTGTGTGAGAAGTGATATGAAAGAAAAGGAAGTTACAGGTACAGGCACGAATCTTGAGCGCTTGGCGTCAGAGTGGGGATCGCTTTGCGCATTCCATACATTTTCGAGCCAATCGTCGTCGTTGTTAGATACACGCAGCAAGCTCAGGGAACGAATCACGAGTGACGTCTATGACACGATGGTGCGGCGAGCCAATCACTGACCTCCCCGCTCCTGCGTCTCACTTCGTACCACTAAAGAGACCGAATATTTGACTTCTGCGCAACTTAAAGCCAGCGCTAAAGATCCGTGCCGGTATATGTAACGATAGCGTGTCGAGTGGCAGGACAAAATGGAAGAAAAAAAAACGGCAGGAAGATAATGAAATTAGCATAAATCGAGAATACTTTAGAATTTTACTATTCATACGAACTATCCTGTAATTATTCTAACTAAAATCTATCATTTATCTATTACACTAATATCATACATATAGGCGAAAGTTTGTGTGTGTTTGTTTGTTTGTTACTTCTTCACACCGAACGGCTGAACTAGTTTCGATGAAACTTGGTAGACGGGTGGATCATGTTCTAGAATAGCTCATACTTTTTATCCCGGAAGTAAGCTCTCTTGAGACAATTTTCTATTTTCACTGGAGCGAAGTCACTTGCAGTAGCTTGTTCAAGCTCTTACAAAAATGTCTGGCTTAGGAACGGACTTACCTGAGGCTATAAAGTTCAGGGCCATAAGTTAAAACACCTTATTGTACCCGTGGGGGTAGTGCTAGGTAATATCTAGGCCAGTTTTTGTGACGTCAGAACTTGGCTGCGGTCAACGGCCTGGCTTATATGACGCAGATGTTACTGCGGTGGGCTGCAGGTTTAATGAAAGGGTTACCGTGTGGCTCTGAAGGCACCTGAAGTAACACAGATATATTGTAGTCCGTAAAAGTCTGATAATGTTACTATGCCATCTCTATGTAGGTCTAGACTGATCGGAGTACTTATGGGCTATGTTCAGTACTGGATGTGTTTCGGCTAAAGTTATGAATGACTAGCCCGCAGTTTCGCGCGCGTACATAAAATATGCCTCTCAGGAATAAAGTAACTTTCTATCAGTGAAAAATTTAGCAACCGGACCAATACTTTCAGAGATTACCTCATCATCATCATCATCATTTCAGCCGATAGACGTCCACTGTTGGACATAGGCCTCCCCCAAGCGTCGCCACAACGAACGATCATGTACGTCCCGCATCTATCGGATTCCCGCTACCTTCACCAGGTCGTCAGTCCGCCTTGTAGGAGGCCTTCCAACGCTGCGTTTTCCGGTACGCGGTCGCCACACCAGAACCTTTCGGCCCCAACGGCCATCTGTTCTGCGAGCAATGTGCCCTGCCCATTGCCACTTAAGTTTGGCGATTCTTTGTGCTATGTCGGCAACCTTGGTTCTCCTGCGGATATCTTCATTTCTGATTCGATCACGCAAGGAAACTCCGAGCATAGCCCTTTCTATTGCTCTTTGGGTGACTTTAAGCCTTTTGATGAGTGAACGACCATGTTTCAGAGATTACCTACATCCTAAAAACTTAAAAACAAGCTCTACCTCGATGAAGTCGTCTATCGTCTTGACAGCTGTGCTCCGGGATACGAAATTAATGTTTTCGTTTTCCCTACAAAAAGGAAAAGTTGAATATATCTTTCGTTGGAATTAGTACATTGTTCGTAGACACTGAAGATGTCGAAAATATTTCGCGATTAACGAGATGTTTTCAATAAGTTTAGTTAGGATTGATCTTTGCATTTTTTTTAACTAGTGCTTGACTGCGATCCCACCTGATGGTAAGCAGTGATGCAATCGTTGATGGTAAGGCGCACTAGTTTATTAAGAGCTTATTCACTCTTGCCTTAAAGACACCTAAATTATAATCAGACGGGAAGACCACAGCAGGCAAATAGTTCCAGTTACTCGATATATGCGGTATACAAGACGAGGCGAAACAATCGGTCCGGACCGAATAGTTACCGTATTTGCACCGATATACATGATAATAGCAGCTATAGCCTTATTTGAGCTTCTTGAAGCCAGACTAGTTTTTGGTAAGTACATCTGAGTACCCTCAACAAAAGAGTTAAGTGCACAGGCCAATACCGAACTTATTTGCACAGAAAATCTGTCATTGATATTGTGTGCATTACAAGTTTTTGTGCTCTGGACTTTGTCAACCATGCGATCAGAAAATTATCAAATATTTGAAAACAGAATCAAATATTTATGTCGCTCGCGCCATCCATAAAATTGGCACGTTTTCATTTTTTTTTTTTCTTAATATTGAAGTACAGTTTTTTGTAGTTAACATGAGAATGTTGAGATGGATGTGCGGTGTGACGAGACTGGATAAAGTGAGAAATGAGTATATTAGAGGAAGTTTGAAAGTGGCGCCAGTGACTGACAAGCTGAAGGGGAATCGTTTGTCTTGGTATGGTCATGTAAAGAGGAGGGATGAAATGCATGTTACCAAAAGAGTTATGAGTATACATGTGGATGGATGGAGAGGGAGAGGGAGGCCAAAGAAAAGATGGATGGATTGCGTGAAGAATGATATGAAAGAAAAGGAAGTTAGTGATAGCATGACGAGTGACAGGGTAGAATGGAAGAAAAAAACGTATTGCGCCGACCCCAAATAAGATGGGACAAGGGCAGGAAGAAGAAGAAGATTGTCCATGAAAGGGCTCTACAAAGTCATCATCATCTCTAGCTTTTTCCAACGAGTTTCGGGTCGGCTTTCTGTCTAACAGGATCCGGTTGAATATCTGTGTTCCACAGGGAGTGACTGCCTGTCAGGTCTCTACAACCCAATTTTTTACAACTATCACACAACGCCGTCAAGTCCCAAGCTAAGCAGAGCTTTTGTTATGATTATGAGTACTAGACAACTGATAAACATACTCAAATATTTCTAAATACATTCATATTATAGATAAATTACACCCAGACACAGAACAAATGATCATGCTCATCACATAAACATTTGTCTTGGGTGGAAATCGAACGCACGACCTCCAACATAGCAGTCAGGTGCTTTTTACTCGGCAGAGGCTTTTCCAATATTTTTCTTGAGACGCTTTTCTTCGTCTGTGCGTCTTTTCAAATTAGCCATCATGGTTTGCATTAAATCTATATATATAAAACTCTTCCGTTACTGAGTGACTGACAGACAACGCTCAGGCGAAATTACTGGCAGTAGAGAGCTGAAATTTGGCATGTGTGTTTGTTGGGAGAAGTAGGCTACCACTAAGAGAGGATTTTTGGAAAATCCCCCCCAAGGGGGAGAAAAGGGGGACAGATTGTTTTTTTTTTTTTCTTAACGGATTCACTTAAAACTTTGTATGTTGGTTCCACCAGTGAAGCAAGAGAGACTAATATTACAAAGAGAGACAATTTGATTTTTTAAATGTTTATTTATATACGTATTACCATGGAAAAGGCGATAACTAAGCGAAAAACCCAAATTCTGCCGGAAGTCATTATTCCACGCGGACGAAGTCGCGGGCAAAATGTAGTATCCTAATATTTAAGCTAGATCTTCATTAGACCGAAGCACACGTGTAACACGCCTGAGGCTGCCCGCCCACTTCAGACTTTTTGTAGGACAGATAATCGGGCCGATTTTGTTTAGTTGTAACATTGTTTTGTATTTCTGACCGGCTTTTTGTAGGACGTGTGCGTTGCACTATTGCTATCAGTGTGTTCTATTTTTCTCCTACAAAAAATCGGTCACCGATTATCGGACGTGGGAGGGCAGCCTGATTCGTACGTAGAACGACGTCGTGTGGCGTGGCTCTTCAAGTCTAATTTCCATATAAAATGTATGGAGACCGACGCGCCCAGATCGGCCGTGTGTAAGCAGTGAAGTTCTTTATTATCAGTGACCAATTACACTTACTCTTAGATCACTAGCTGCACCAATTTCACATAATCCTTTTCTAAGAAGAAAAAATAAAATTGTAAACAAATATTCATAATTCTTTCCGTGTCGGTCGGTATAATTGTGACGTCACATGATGACGCACACTGTTGACGATCACTGTACCTGACTGCGTGCAGATCTAATACCTGTCAATGCGCAGCGCGCGTTGTTTTCTCAGGAAATACCATGCGTCAGTTACATTACCTATACCTGGATTCCTTCAAAGGTATAGGTAAATATTTACTAGTAAAAATCGCCAAATAACTTCTCCCGCTCAGGGTGTAGCGAGAGGGCGTGTCAAACTTTTGCCGACTGAAACTCTACTTTGTTTCTTCAGTCGAAAACCCGCTCTTACCCCACCCTTTTAGGCACGTAATAAACTGTTTTCCGCACTAGTGCAGAAAAGTGCGCGTGCTCTCCCCCGCCACAATTTTATTACATTTATCGTATCAGGCTGGGCGTGCGTCGACCCCTACGAGTCGCCGGTCAACCCCGACTTATTAATTTTTTCGTCAGTGTATTGAAAAAATTCGTTTGATACACGTGCAAATTAGTCACTGCAGCCCTCGGCCACAAAATAGATAGGTACAGAAGACAATCTCATGTATGTACTTCACTCTTTATACTTAAGCTCAGTGGACGCACACTAATGAGCGTTTGAGCCGGAACTGTTCGACGAGCGGGCCGAGGCGCTCCGAGATATCGTGTCAGTGAGCGGTGTCTATGTGTGCGTTGCTCGAGCGCGCTTTGTATGTAGATTGACTTCTGTACCTATATATTTTGTGCCTCAGCCCCATAACACTCGGCTACGTTTCGTGCGAATTCCGTATCGGTCGCAATGACAAACGTTCTAAACTTATTTTACAATTTATATACACACAAAAATAACAGAAAAAGATAATACATATGAGACGTTATTACAAAGGTACTGCTTATTTCCAAAGAAATTTCTTCCAGCAGACCTGCGAAAGGAGAAATCAAAAAGAAATGTAGACCATAGTGTGTAGGAAGCAAAAGAAGAATGTGTGAAGTCTTAATCCAAAGTCATATCATCACTTACCATCAGGTGAGATAGTGGTCAAACGCGAGCCTATCAATAATAAAAAAAAAAAAAAAAAAAAAAATATATATAATTATGTATACCTAAATATAATATATACCTACAGCTATAAATATATACCATACATAATACACTTGTATAAAATGTACTAGTCTTTGACGATAGTCACCCGGTACACAAAATAAATATAAAAGTGACATGATTGGAGGCAAACTTCAGCTAGGAACCAAATTTTTACCCATGGGGCCAAGGGACTACTTCTGAAAGGAAGGCTTGGCCTCGGTATGAAAGGCAACGAAGGAACGGGGTGGGTTTTTTAGTCAGTAAAAGTCTGATACTGAGGCCAAAGAAAAGATGGATGGATTGTGTGAGAAGTGATATGAAAGGACAGAATGGAAGAAAAAAACCTTTTGTGCCGAACCCAAATAAAACGGGATATGGGCAGGAAGAAGAAGAAGAAAAGTCTGATACTATCTGGTTCTTACATACACAACTAAAAACTATAATTACAGTAAATTACAAAAAATTATAATAATAAAACCCTACGCTAATTACAACTAACTAAAATCAAACTAAAATATGGCGTCAAAAAACTCTTCCACATCGCTGTCGACTGGTAATGTGCCCAAAAGGCTGGCGGCATTACCACGCTGTATGGCAATGCTTATCCTCTGTCCGAGGTAAAAGCCAGCCCTTGGGTCACGCGAAGTGTCAACTAGACGTTTCGACAGCTCTTTAAACAACTTGTGAGCACTCGGACCCTACGATCCGAGAGTTTCAACCCCAAACGGTTGTTATGTTATGTGGATGATTTTTACCCACCGAAAAAAAACCCATAGCTGACAGCTTCATGGAAAAACCCTAGACCATTTTGGGTATTAAACCTAAAACTCTATTAGCAGTAGTGCGCAAGACCATTTGCTTATCGAGGTAGTCCATGCGTCATTTCACACGAAATAATACCGATGCATAAATTAATATGCTATTTAATTTAATTTGTTATATTAATTTATTAACCAAACGCTATGCTTTGCTAAGATTGTATCTATAGGTTTTAAGTTCAACCGGTAAAAACAAACTTTGTGCGTATTAGGGCTTTTACCGTATTAATCATGAATGCAGGAAAGACGGTAGTGGCTAACATAGTAATTTCTGAGGTAAATGGTTTTTTTTTCTAGATGTTTATTGAACTGATATTTCCTTTTTAGTCAGCCTGAACAGACTCCTGACCTTCATCCCTTATTATTATTTTATCATCATTATCATCATTTAAAGACGTCCACTGTTGGACATAGGACTCCCCAAGAGTCGCCACAATGAACGAGGTTCACCTTGTAGGCCTTCCAACGCTGCGTCTTTCGGTACGCGGTCGCCACTCCAAAACTTTTCGGCCCCAACGGCCGTCTGTTCTGAACACACACACACACAGAACAGATGAAAGAAGTTAGAATGGCCTTGTGGGCGGGACAGGCCTGCCACAAAGTAGGGCAATGCTCATAGTTTAACTGCCAATAGCAAACTTGCGATCTAAGTGTGCGTGGTCTGTTAGTTGCGTAATGCGCGTTCGTACAATTGCCGTCACGGATCTTGAGCGGAGCGGTTGCGCAGAAGTCAAATATTCGGTCTCTTTAGTGGTGCGAAGTGAGAAGCGGGGGCGGGGAGTGTCAGTGATTGGCTCGCCGCGCTATCGCGTCATAGGCGTCACTCCTGATTCGTTCCTTGCGTTGCTGCATGTATCTAACAACGAAGACGATTGGCTCGCCAATGTATGGAATGCGATCCCCACTCTGACGCCGAGCGCTCAAGATCCGTTTTAGCAATTGTATTGGTTTATTGCCTGTAAAAATATGTGGATATCAGAGTTCATGTACATTGGCGCCCTTTGAGAAATCTCAACTTATGAATAAACGAATCTGAATCTGAAAATGCTAAGGTAAATCAGAAATCTGGGGAATGTCTGTTTGGTCAAATAGTAACATGGTATTTATTATGAAATCTTTAAACACGAGGTAGTTTTAGTTGAGGACCATTAATGAGTTAGATCGTTTAAAGGACACTGCTTATCTAGATCTTGATAAGTTAATGACGCGTTCTGTTTACGTCTAGATTTTCATTAAAATGTCATATTTTTATAAATGCTTGTCAACTGCTATATTTTTGTGTTATATCCTGTCAGGACATTACATTATCTTCTACGACCTACGGCATGTCATAAATCAAGTGGTTTTTGCACAATGCAAGATAAACAGACGCACCTGTCTGTGGGTGAATGTTAGAAGAAAACGATAATGCAGTATGTCGCATAATATGTCGTGAAGCGAATCACGGTTAAATTGATTTTTTCGATCGTAATTTATCTCAATTTTATTATGATCTAAAACCTTAATTTGTGCGTGATTTATTGCTTAGTAATTGCTCAATTTATCGTAAAACAGCGCGTTTGTTTTTGCGCAGACCGCTAATATTTTTCTAAAATATACGTAAAAGTAGCATTTAAGTCTCCTTATCAACATTACCTTAACATCTGCTATCTACTAGTGAAAGTTCCGTCAAAATCGGTCCAGCCGTTTCGGGGATTAGTTGAAACAGACAGACAGACTGCCAGATATAATTTTTTCTCATAGGTTCGAATACACAGTCATCTGCATTAAGTAAAAAAAAATATTTTTTACAAACAGACCCTTCAATTTAATCTAGTCTATAAGTGATAGCCGGGACCAATGGCTTAACGTGCCTGGGCAGAGGTGTCTCAATAGCTATGAGGTGTCACTCATCCACAGCCTGACCTAGGCAAGCGTTGCTTAACCTAGGAAACAAAAAAAATAATACAATGATTTAAAAGCATAAAGATATCAAAAAGAAAAATTAATATTCCATCACACTTCAAATGATTGTCGATTTAAAAAAAAAAAACTTGTCTTTATGTCCAATGCATATTTGCATAGTTCTTATAAAAAGCCTTATAAGATCGTATCGACTTTAATCAGAGCTTAGAAATCATTGGACCATAGCTAAAGTCGGTTGTACTAGAAAATAAAAATATTACGTGTGATTAGTTTATTATCTAATTATTGTAAACGTTGTTAAGTTGTTAATGTGGCCTTATGTGTCAGTTTTGTTTTGATGGATAGTTTTTTAAACAGTAGAAGTATCGCGGATTTTGGTGCATGAAATAAGATGCGCATTAATTCATTAAATCCCAAGCCAATGCTCGCTCTCTCATTCTCTTTATAATTGTCTTTGATTACAGTATTTGAAAGGTAAATTTCTTTACAATATTGGTGTTCGAACTATAGTGAAGTGTCGTTTTAGGATTGTGTAATTGTTACCAGGATCCTGAAAGCGTCTGGTGAGTCTCTCTTTGGAGATTTTGAATTGAGTGTGATTTTCAACCGTAAATCATCATCATCATCATCATTCGAAAGACGTCCACTGTTGGACATAGGCCTCCCCGAAGTATCGCCATAATGACCGGTCCTTTGCGTCTCGCATCCGTCGCATTTCTGCGATCCTCGTCAGGTCATCGGTCCACCTTGTAGGAGGACTTTAACGCTGCGTCTTCCGGTACGACGGTAAATATCCTGCTGGATTTAACTAATACCGAGTCGGTTTTTCTCTTATTATAGTATCCGTGTATTGTACACCTAAACCCTATGAATCTTTATCGTTTGGTGAAAACTGCATGAAAATCTGTTCAGTAGTTTTTGAGTTTATCGTGAACAGACGCTATGGAGTGCGTTATTTTTTTTTTTAATGGATTTATTTAAACTTTTCCAACAGACAGTAGAGACGTGAAAAGAATACAAAATAATAATAAAAAAAATACACAATAAACGTTTTGGGAACACGTTCGTTTTGCGTACAGCTAAGTATTATTGGTTTTCCCTGCCGGAGTCTGCGTTTCCTGATAGCTACAATGAGGGGTCTTTGGTAAGTGTGGTCCATCGTCCAATACATCGTCGCTTTTTACAAGCTTTTATTTAGTTTCACCTTCCCGATGTTTCTATGTCTGTAATCAAATCTTGCAAATTAAATTTGATTCATTTTTCGGTTACCGATTGAGCTGAAATTTTGCATGCATGTGTAAATGAGATGACGATGAAAAAAAATATTATGACATGGAGCTGATATAATGATGGAACAGGAAGGTGGCCATAGGAACTCGAATAACCCTATCGTTTTTAAGCACTTTGAAATAATCTTGATGAGTATTAATTATATAGAAATATACCGCGCTATAAATGCTTGATTTGAAAAAAAAAAATTTCATTGAGAACTTGTTATTAGATGAGTCTATAAATAAAATTTAAAAAAAAATCCTGCGCTTTTCCTGATTAGCTATGCTTCAATAAACATAATCTTTAAAAACTTCTCTCTAGATGGTTTCCGGGTCTCATCTAATATTGATAAAAATTAAATTCGTGGTTTCGTATCGTATTAAACGTGATAAGTATTTGACACTCGCGTAGGCGTGAGCGCGCATGCGTGCTCGGATGCAAAGTGCGTGTAAGCGGACATGGAGTGTGTGTGCGTGGATGTACGGCGTATCTGTTGGTTTGTTTTGTCTGACTGGTTCACGAGGATATTTGAATGATAAAAATGCTTTTTTTTTCTATTAGAAAGAAAAATATTTTATTGAAATGACGCAATCTTAGGACTAGGTTACAAGTTATATAGTGCGTTGGGGTAAGATCGGCATTGGGGTAAGAACGTATAAATATAAATTATACCTACCACTTAGTTAGCTTTATTTTTAATGCTAGTCATATTGCGTGCCGGGTCATTATTGTTACGTACGTGGGTAATCAAATGCCGATTTACTGACGAGAAAACTTTATTTACCACAAACAATAACAAATTAGTCCAGTCAACAATAATCCGAATCGCAATTAACACTAGAGTACCGTTACACTATCGCTTAGGTCGTTGAGTAAAATCACTTCGAGTACTAGGGTAGTTCGCTCTTGATCGCAGTCGAAATCACAACTGACTCGCTTCCGGCCGGGGGCTCGTATTTATATGCGGAGCCAAGAAAATTCTAGATACCGACTTCCCACGAACGATCCAGAATTCCAGAACAATTGAATCGCTTCTCGAAGTCATAAATTATTTTTATTACTCGTGGTAATAAGAGTCACTTTCATGCGAATTTCGACTCTATTGTTAACGTCGGAGAGTACCATTTCCTATAAATACCTAACTACTACTTGTAAGTACTTTGTGGATGTTTCGAGATTTTTCTAAGTTTGTCTACGCACAACCATTCTAGACCTTTCGAACAGCAATGCGTTTTAATTATTACGTGCTACTCTTTATTTTCTCGGAGATATGGCGGGTTCACGTTTAATGGCGTAACAGTGCCCCCCTCTTAGTCATGCTCGTCCCGAGCATTATTAGATCCGTGATACGGCGCCAATCTATCCACATGGACAACCTTGGGTTTCCCTCTTAGCCCTTTCTTGATGCGGTAGGTCACGTCATTAATCCTTTTTAACACGGTGTAAGGTCCCTCCCATCGAGCTTGGAGTTTCGGCGACTTCCCTTTCCGTCGAAGCGGGTTGTGAAGCCAGACCAGTTTACCTTCCTCAAATCCCTTGGCATTGGCATTACGGTCGTATCTAGTTTTCATTTTTACGCTGGTGTTCATGCTATTCTCACGAACTCGTTTATGCACTTCGTCCAATTGATCTTGAAGGTCACTTACGTAGTCCGTAACTGGCTTAGTCTTGTCAGGTGGCACGCCAGTTATGGCATCGACTGGAAGTCTCATCTCCCTGCCGAAATTCACTCTTGCTGGGGTATGTCCCGTGCTATCATGCACTGCCGATCGGTAAGACATCAGAAATAGTGGAATATACCGGTCCCAGTCCTTCTGATGGTCATCGACAACCTTAGCCAGGTGATTCTCCAGGGTTTGGTTAAACCTTTCCACCATTCCGTCCGACTGAGGATGCGCAGGTGTTGTGCGTGTCTTATAAATTCCCAGAAGAGTACACATTTCCTGGAACAGCGCAGATTCGAAGTTACGGCCTTGATCGGAATGGATTTCCAAAGGTGCGCCATACCGACATACTACTTCTTCGACCACCTTCTTCGCCACTGTCGTCGCTTCCTGATTGGGTATGGCGAAGACTTCGGGCCACTTTGTGAAATAGTCCTGGATCACCACTATGTACTTGTTTCCGTCATTTGTAACTGGAAAAGGTCCAGCAACGTCAATGGCAATGCGTTCCCATGGGGCTCCCACATTGTACAGCTGAAGCCTGCCCCTGCTCCTAGTCTGTGGTCCTTTCACCGATGCGCACGCTGTACATTTCCGACACCATTGCTCTATGTCATCTCTACAATTCAGCCAGTAATATCGCTGTCTCACTTTCAGTAGAGTTTTCTTGATGCCCAGGTGTCCTCCAGAAGCACCATCGTGTATTTCCTGTAGCAGGGGGCCCACTTCACATCGTGGTACTATCACTTGTGTGGTCACCTCCTTGCCATCGTTCGATTCCCATTTCCTACAAAGCACATCATCTTCTAGGACTAAACTGTCCCACTGTGCCCAGTAGCTCTTAGTGACGGGACTATGTGACGATACTTCACTCCACTGGGGCCTAGTTCCGCTACGCTTCCAGTCCAGTATAGGTCGAATATCGTCATCTTCTTCCTGGGACTTCTTGAAGTTGCCTTCAGCCCTAATTAAATTAACGTGTTCTCGGGCTTCATTCTGCTGGCAGTGTCTGCAGTCCTCATTACATGGACGTCGTGACAGGGCGTCAGCATTGTTATGCCCTTTTCCACTACGATGTTCTGTCACAAAGTTAAATTCCTGCAGCTGCTCGAGCCATCTTGCAACTTGGCCCTCAGGGTTTTTAAATTGTAGAAGCCATTTCAATGCAGCGTGATCCGTCCTCAATGTAAATTGTCTTCCTATAAGGTACTTGTGGAAATGTTGCAAGGTTTTTACCACAGCCAGCAGTTCTCGTCGAGTCACGCAGTAGTTTCTTTCTGGCTTTGAAAGTGCCTTACTGAAGTAAGCGATTACGACCTGTCTGTCACCCTGCACCTGTGACAACACTCCTCCAATTCCCGTGTTGCTGGCATCGGTATCAACAACAAATCTTCCGTCTCTGCTCGGATACCCCAGTATGGGCGCTTCACATAGCCGTTGCTTTAGCTCGTCGAATGCTGACTCACAGTCCTCGTCCCAGATAAAATCTCGTTTATCCTCAGTCAGCTGATGTAAAGGTTTTGCAATGTCCGAATAATTCTTGACAAAACGCCTGTAGTATGTGCACAACCCTAGAAATGCACGTACTTCCGTTTTGTTCCTTGGAACCGGCCACTGTTGGACTGCCTTTATCTTCTCAGGGTCGGTTCTCACCCCGTCAGCGGAAATAACATGTCCTAGGTAGCTGACCTCCTTCTTGAACAGGGCGCACTTCTTAGGGCTTAGTTTTAGGTTAGCCCCTCGGATCCTGGTGAACACTTTCTCCATATTCCTCAGGTTTTCCTTAAAGGTGCGACCCATTATAATGACGTCATCCAAATATACCAGACAGACGTCACCAAGAAGGCCCACCATGACTCTCTCCATGAGGCGTTCAAACGTCGCTGGAGCGTTGCATAACCCAAAAGGCATGACGTTAAATTGCCACAGGCCGCTGCCAATACCCGTACTGAACGCTGTCTTTTCTTTATCTTTCTCGCTGATTTCCACTTGCCAGTAGCCACTTTTCAAATCAATGGTCGAAAACCACTTCATGCCACTGAGCATATCCAGCGTATCGTCTATCCTTGGTAAGGGATAACTGTCCTTCTTCGTCACATTGTTCAGCATTCTGTAGTCCACACAAAATCTTGTGCTGCCGTCCTTCTTCTTCACCAGAACGACGGGGGAAGACCATGGGCTCGTAGAAGGCTCAATTATTCCGCTATCAGCCATGTCCTTTACCATTTCTGCTACCTCATTTTCCTTAGCCCAGGGTATGCGACGCGGTCTCTGTTTAATTGGTCTCGCATCACCTGTATCTATCTCATGCTTGACGAGACCTGTTCTCCCGCAGTCTTTTCCCGTTGCAAAGATATCTCGAAACCGTAGCAGAAATTCCCTGGCTTGCTGTAGTTCCGAAGTCGATAAATTGCTCTTAGAATTTTCCAGAAGTTGCTGGATGTAATCAGTTTCGACTTTGGTCGTGTCTTGCTTTGCTGGAGATTTATTGATTTGACGGAGATACTGAACTTCTTCACATCTCCCAACAACACTGTTTTTCTTCAGTTGGACCTCTTCTTTCCCAAGGTTCACAATCCTTACTTTGGATTTCCCTTTTGTCATAACTAATGTCCTCGCGGTGATGAGCTCCGGGTGCCGGCCAGTATCTTCAACCAAAACACATCTTGTTTGCCTGATTTTCTTGGGAAACTTTACTTCGACTAAGGTTTCTGTTCTCGGAGCCAGTGTGGTATTCTTTAAACAATAGAGGTTGCATGACTTAATTCCTCGCAGGAAGACTTCTTGATCTGGGAATTTCAATACTCCCCTGTCGATATCTAAAATACATCGGTTATTCCGCAAGAAGTCGAGACCCAGTATGCAATCGTCGGTAATATTCGCAATTAACGCAGGATGGATATACACTTGATCACCGATTTTGAACTCAATTTCTGTATCACCGAGGACGGAGACTGGCTGGCCGGTTGCTGTCTGAAGTCGGCAGGATGGAGACTCTCTTTGCCACAAGATGGTGCGTTTCAGCAACTCAGGTCTTATAACAGTCCGTGACGCCCCCGTGTCAACGGTGAAATTGCAAGCACGATGATTCAGCGTCCCTTCGATGATCAAACTATTTCCGTTGTGAACTTGATTGATGGTGATGGTTGGGGCTTTCAGTTGACCAGCCAGCACCCGCCCCGCGGCCCTGGCGACATTTAGTTTAACGACTCCTCGTTAACTTGAGTTCCGGAGTCCACACTTCCCCTCTTCCTCTTGGGGCAATCGGTACGAATGTGCCCTTTTTCTCCGCACCCGTAACACGTCGGAATATAGCGGGACTTTGCCGAAGAAGAAGTCAGCATTTCTCGTTGACGTGGTTGCGCTGAAGGCGAGACCACCACTTCCCTAACTCTATGCGTACGTGAATCTTGTCGTACGGCTTCTACTTCCAGAGCGTGAGCCATCGCACTCTTCAAAGTTTGGTGGTGTCCGAGTCGCACCGTAGCTCTGACTTCAGTATCCCGTAGACCGTCGATGAATGCTTGCACCAGATTTACTTCCACCGTCTCTGGTGTCATTGACATGTACGCACGCCGGACTAGCCGTTCAACCTCGACTCCCCATTGCTGGAGGCTCTCGTTCGACCTCTGCGTTCTCTCGCGTAACTGCGCGCGGAAAACGTGCTCGAGGTGCTTGTCTCCATAACGAGTGTCCAGTCCCTCCATGAGACGCTCCAATGTCCTGCCGTCCGCAGGGAGGTTCTCTAGGACCAGCAGGGCGTCTCCTCGTAGAGCCAAAGTTAATGCCGCAAAAGACTGCTTATCATCCCAGCGGTTTGTTTCGACCAATGTCTCGAATTGGTACTTAAATGCCGTCCAGGAAGACGTGCCATCAAAACGTGGCACATCAAATTTTGCGGCGGATGCACAGTGGGTGTGCGATGGTGAGCCAACAGCAACGGGTTCGCGTGCTTCGAGCTTGACAATTTTTTTCTTGATGTCCAGCAGGCGATCTTCGTGGCCATCAATCCTTGTTTCGAGGCTATCAGCTCGGGCGGAAACCTCCTTGACCTCTAAGGTGAGATTCTTTACTTTCTCGCCCAACGTGACGAGGCCGTGGTCGATTTTATCGAGGATCAGGTTCTGCTTAGCCTCCTGATCGCGGCGAGCGGCTTCCTGTTCGCGGCGAGCGGCTTCCTGTTCGCGGCGAGCGGCTTCCTGTTCGCGGCGAGCTTCTTCCTGGTTCGCTGCGATTAGGTCCTGAAGCTTACGCTGGTTGGCCTCCTGATCGCGGCGAGCGGCTTCCTGTTCGCGGCGAGCTTCTTCCTGGTTTGCTGCGATTAGGTCCTGAAGCTTACGCTGGTTGGCCTCTTGTTCGCGGCGAGCGGCTTCCTGGTCGCGGCGGACAGCTTCCATACTAGCTTGCATGGCGGCCAACACCGCAGCGAGGTTCAATTCCGAGGATGGTCGTGTTGGCGCCTCAGCAGCTTCTGTTGCTACCATACCAGCCTGATCTTCCTCCTCCATATGATGACGCGCAGCATCCATCTCCATTTGCCTTCTTGTTCGTGGTCGCTGTTCGTCGTCTCTCGGTGTTAGTGGCATTTCACTTCTGACACCAGTTGTTACGTACGTGGGTAATCAAATGCCGATTTACTGACGAGAAAACTTTATTTACCACAAACAATAACAAATTAGTCCAGTCAACAATAATCCGAATCGCAATTAACACTAGAGTACCGTTACACTATCGCTTAGGTCGTTGAGTAAAATCACTTCGAGTACTAGGGTAGTTCGCTCTTGATCGCAGTCGAAATCACAACTGACTCGCTTCCGGCCGGGGGCTCGTATTTATATGCGGAGCCAAGAAAATTCTAGATACCGACTTCCCACGAACGATCCAGAATTCCAGAACAATTGAATCGCTTCTCGAAGTCATAAATTATTTTTATTACTCGTGGTAATAAGAGTCACTTTCATGCGAATTTCGACTCTATTGTTAACGTCGGAGAGTACCATTTCCTATAAATACCTAACTACTACTTGTAAGTACTTTGTGGATGTTTCGAGATTTTTCTAAGTTTGTCTACGCACAACCATTCTAGACCTTTCGAACAGCAATGCGTTTTAATTATTACGTGCTACTCTTTATTTTCTCGGAGATATGGCGGGTTCACGTTTAATGGCGTAACATTATGTTCCACCTTGCCCAGCAATGTGGCTGGCATTAAGAATAAAGCTAAATAAGTGATCTATTGCTTTATACGGTCTTACCCCAATGCCGATCTTCCCCCAACCCACCTTATAATTCTAAAATATAGAGAGCAGTGGTGACCGAGTGGTAACGGTCCCGACTTCGAGTTGTAGGTAGGTCGCGGGTTCAAACCCGGCCCGGCGCATTACTTTGTGTAATTTGTTTCATCACTGCTCACAAAACGGTGAAGTAAAACATCGTGAGGAAACCGGCGTGTCCTAGAATCAATAATACGAAGACATGTGACATTCACCAACCCGCAATGGGCCCGCGTGGTGTATTACAGTCTATTCCCTCTCCTAGAGAGGAGGCCTGAGTCCCAGCAGTGGGAACATTAAAAGGCTGATTATACTATGGTAAAATATGCACCAATTGGCTCGCGTTTGACCACTACCTCGCCTAATGGAAAGCGACGATGTGGTCGACGATGGATAATAATCCATTCACTCATGACTTGAAAGATCCCCAGGTTGTAACTATCAGTGCTATCAGGAAACACAGAAACCGGCAGGGAATTCCACTCCTTAGCTGTACGCTCCTTAGCTGATTTTTTTACTAAGTTATTTTAGTAAGTGATTTGAGGTCGCAGTGACTACATCCCCTACACTATGGGTGATGCATAGCCCCTTATCTTCTAAATAGTAAGTGATTTGAGGCCCTACCACGAGCTTTTAACGCGATCCATTTGACGACCTAAACTGGACTGTTTTTCTTAGCGTGTCGATGACAAAACTAATTAAATTCATTGCCTGGCCCAGTATTCGGCCACGGCAATGCCGTCCACTGATGCTGTCATTAGATCGTTAAACTGAACTGTTAAAGAGATGGAGCTATATAGGGTCTATAGTTTTATCTCTCTTTCTCGCTCGCACAACTGACATTAAAACCTGTCATGGTGAGGCCCCAAAACCGCGTAACTCCTTTATATATAGTTTTATCACAATCTACCGTGCCTTGTTCCGTTTTATTTAGGGTCGGCGCAACACGTATTTTTTATCCATTCTGTCCTGTCACTCGTCACGCTATCACTCTCTTTTCTTTCATATCACTTCTTACACAATCCATCCATCTTTTCTTTGGCCTCCCTCTCCCTCTCCATCCATCCACATGTAAATTCATAAGTCTTTTAGCAACATGCGTTTCATCCCTCCTCTTTACATGACCATACCAAGACAAACGATTTCCTTTCAACTTTTCAGTCACTGGCGTCACTTTCAAACTTCCCCTAATATATTCATTTCTCACTTTATCCATTCTCGTCATACCACACATCCATCTTAACATTCTCATCTCCGCTACATGCAATCGTTTGTTTATAGTTTTACAGCAGAGCATTTTACATGGTTATGGAATGTCATTACATCACGCTAAGCACACGATAACTGATGACGTTTATCAGTCGCCCATTGAGTACAGATTAAAATATCGTCACAGTATTAACCAGTAGTTTACTAGGCGAACGTGTATAAGGCATCAATGATATATTTATTACTCATTCATTCATTGTTATTTGTTTTGAAACGTATGCCGAACGAATTGCGCGCGCTTTTTGCAATTCTTTTTTTAAAATTGTTTATAATTTATTTATTTGTGCAAGGAAGTGTGGAGTTTTGTTTGTGTTTTTTAAGTGACAGTGTTAATTTATTGTTTTATAGGAAATTGGTATGTAATTTATTTCATTTATTTATTTACTAGCTGCTGCTAGTGGCTTCGTCTGCGTGATAGTAGAAAATTTCCTCAAAGAAACATACTTCCGGGATAAAAAGTATCCAGGATATGGTGTAACCGTGTAGCATGTTTCATAAAAAGTTAGTTTAGTTTTTGCGTGAAAGAGTAACAAACATCCATACATATACACATCTGGCATAAACTCCATGCTCCGTGCTCCATCGTCGGCCACATCATCGCTTACCATCAGGTGAGATTGTGGTCAAACGCGAGACTATCCATTATAAAAAAAAAAAAGAACTGGCCGGCCTCATCTAGCATAAACTGACGAAAAAAAAATTGACGTGTAAAAGTGTTTTTTAAACCTATTTGCAAAATAAATATCATTTATCATTATCATTTATCATCAATACCTACATACAGACTCGCGTTTATTATTTATCTTCCACCTACACTAATATAATAAAGAGGTAAAGTTTGTTTTCTTGTTTGTAGGAGGTAATCTCTGGAAGTACTGGTCCGATTGCTAAAATTTTTTCATCGATAGAAAGTTCTTTATTCCAGAGTGACATAGGTTATAATTTAATGTACGCGGGCGAAGCTTCGGGCAAAAGCTAGTTTATTAAATTATTTATTGAACATCACATAAACAAAAATACAGGACAAACATTATATTAGTAGGATATAAACTTAATGTACAGTACAATTCACGAATGATGGCGGCCGTGAAGTTAGCCTTTGCGAGCGTTCGCGCATACTACACTCTTCTCGCACACGCACGTCGCCATTTGGTTCCTAAAACACGTTACTGCGCAGCCTTCTGCGCAAACTTCACGGCCGCCATCATTCGTGAATTGTACTGTATTCGTTCGTTTTTTTTTTGCGGCGTATTTTTGCAATTATTATATTATTTAATTGGTTTTTAATGACATAATTACTACTTAAATGTTATATAATATACTAGCTTCTGCCAGCGGCTTCGCCCGCGTGGAAGTAGGCTTCTCCATACACACACACTTTGGACTCCCGTTTCCCCCGTTTGGAGAATCCTCTCTTATAGTGCTCGCTCATAAATTGACGCCTAGTGCAAAATTTCACGTTCCCAGCCCAGTAGTTTCGGCTGTGCGTTGATATGTCAGTCAGTCAGTTTCCTACTGGTGCCAGGGTTATCCTACTGGTGCCAGGGTTATCCTACTGGTGCCAGGGTTATCCTACTGGGCCCAGGGTTATCCTACTGGTGCCAGGGTTATCCTACTGGTGCCAGGGTTATCCTACTGGTGCCAGGGTTATCCTACTGGTGCCAGGGTTATCCTACTGGTGCCAGGGTTATCCTACTGGTGCCAGGGTTATCCTACTGGTGCCAGGGTTATCCTACTGGTGCCAGGGTTATCCTACTGGTGCCAGGGTTATCCTACTGGTGCCAGGGTTATCCTACTGGTGCCAGGGTTATCCTACTGGTGCCAGGGTTATCCTACTGGTGCCAGGGTTATCCTACTGGTGCCAGGGTTATCCTACTGGTGCCAGGGTTATCCGAAAGGGCGCTCGAGCCCCGGTATGAAGGCTTGAAGGAACGGGATGGGTTTTTTAGTCAGTAAGAGTCTGATACATCTCCCTCTCCGCCCAAGAGCGGGGGTTGTCATAGGATGATTTTTCCCATCGCAAAAAAAAAAGTCAGTCAGTTTTAAACTTGTCTACACTAATATAATAAAGAGGAAAAAATTGTAGTTTTGTGTGTGTGTATGTTTGTAATGAATAAACTGAAAAACTACTGTGCCGATTTCAAAAATTCTTTCACCATTGGAAACACGGAACAGTAAAAACAGTGGAAGAAGTAAGTAGGCGTGGCACTGTCGCCGCTACTAAGAAACGCGTTGCACACTAGCTGTTCAAGCGCTCTCATTCTTTAACTAGACTGCGCAACATAATAATTAACGAAAAATAATATTAAAATGCCTTATTGTCCCATACTGTACTTTAAAACCCATAGTTAGACTAAAGATCTAACTCATTGAGGTGTATCATACCACCGAAAAGTATTATTTTCGGATTTATTTTAATAAAATGAAAAAATAAAATTACGTGAAACATTACGCAGGATATACAAACAAAACTAGTCCTTAATAACATAAAAACAAAGTTGATTTTCTTTTCTCGGTTATTAGCTTTTCTGGAATATTCGTTAGTCTACCTATACTTTTGACGCTATCCAAATAGTGCGTGACTTTATCGATAAAATCAATCGAAATGTTACATTGCCTTTTTAAAATAAAAGTAATTATATATTATAGTTTAATAGTTTTTGTATGTAATATAATACAGATAATTATTAAATTAATAAATTTAATAAAATAAAAATTGTGGTATGATATTTGTGATGTATTTTAAATAAATTTAGTTAAAGAGTTAGGAACAACATAGGGCATTTGAATTATACTTAATATTCTTATGTTTAGTAGTG
Organism: Mythimna ferrago; assembly: GCA_910589285.2. NCBI lineage: Eukaryota > Metazoa > Arthropoda > Insecta > Lepidoptera > Noctuidae > Mythimna > Mythimna ferrago. Next base: position 17,133,479 of record OU342698.1, on the reverse strand, counting down.
GGCGATGACGATGATTTCAGCTGAGATGATAATAATTGATGTACTATGCAAATAAATACCCTTTTTACCACGTTTAAAAGTTGCCTTTAATCATATTAATTTCATTATTTTAATACTATCACAGTATCGCATACAATTTTTTTTGCATTATTATGTTTTAAATACATTTGCATACAGTCGATATTATTTCGATCGAATAAGGTTACCTCACTACTGGAGTAGCAGTCTGCGTACGTGTCAGTGATACGCCATTCAAATATCACTCTTATCTTTACGTAATTACAGTTCATACTGGATTAGCATGAAATATAGCGAATATATTCTGAACAATGCCATCTTGCGACGAATAGCGGTACTTGGTAGTCAAAGATGTATTTCTTTCTTGTTTTTGTCAATTTGATTTATAGGTGACTGATTTTAAAGTTGCATTTCGTATAATATTTTTTTTGCATTTCGTTTACGCCCTGTTTTTGTTTTTAGCCAATCATATTTTTGGGTTTGCAGTAAGAGTAAATTGTGAATGTATGAGTTTGGCGACACCGGTTCTGGGACAAACATTTTCTCAAGCTACTTCCACTGTTTTTACTGTTCCGTGATTGGAAAGCTACATTCACCCTGAGTAACATAAGCTATATCTAATGCCCGTGCGAAGCCGGGACGGGCTGCTAGTTTTAAATTAAAGTTAAGTTATTTAGTAACAGTTTAAAAACAAATTATAACAGTTAAGGGCATTAACATAACTACTAACTACTTCTGGGAAGCTATTTCTGTACATTGTATCTTATTGAGCCGATAAGAGTCTCTAATGGTCCTATTGTTTGTGTGACATGGATCTGTTTACGAAGACAGAATTAAGGGAAAATTTGTAAATTTAATTTAATGTTTAATAATAATAACTAAACAACAACAACAACAACAACAACAACAACAACACACAACAACAACAACAACTAGGTAATTCCGACAATTAATATTCGATTCTGGGTTAAGTACCTAAATTTCTTTAAAGGTTACACGATAAGGATCATAGATCTGTGTTGTCTTTTCACAAAATAAATTACTATATATATTTATTTGTCTCAGGACCCGAGGTCCTCGGCCTTTGGAAGGCATACGAGGAGCCGAAACCAACTCACAGAGGCCTTTTTAGATGCTTTTAATGGGACGTGGTACCAACCGGTGATTATCCCTGAATGCCCTATGCTAGTGTATTCAAGGACAACCCCCGGTTGAAGGGAAACTATTGCAACACGTGGAAAACTAATATAAGACTATGGTTTTTGGAGTCTTAAGTGGACTGGTTACCAGGAACTATGTTAAGACTATGGCCCCAGCCTGAACCATGTTTGTAATTTCACAGTTATACCTGTTAGTTAAGCTTGTGTGGAATCCTGCACAGTAGTGCAACACATACACGCTTCGGTTTACCTGCACAACTCAACTGTACAGGTAAACCTGTCAAGATTACCCTAACGTATACGGCGGGGATTAGGTACTTATATTTTAAAACTAGCTGTGCCCGCGACTTCGTTCGCGTGGACTACAGGATTTTGAATTTATTTTTTCTAAAATAAAAGTAGCCTATGTTACTCCTTATTACATCAGCTATCTGCCAAAAAAAGTTTCGTCAAAATCGGTCCAGCCATTTCAGAGATTAGCCCGGACAAACAGACAGACAGACAAAAATTAAAAAAAATGTTAAGTTGGTGAATGTACCATGTATATATTCATATGCATGTAGTAAAAAGCTATTATTTCAATATTACAAACAGACACTCCAATTTTATTTATACGTATAGATGTATAGATGACCTGACTTTCCGATATATTAACGTCAAAATTATACTTTCACCATAAATGAAAATGGTGTAATTCTCAGTTAAATTTGAAAAATCATAGTAATATTACTAGTGTAAATGCGAAAGTTTGTATGTATCGATGTTTGTTACTGTTTCACGTAAAACTACTCAACGGATTTCGATGAAACTTGGTACACAGATAGATCATGTCCTAGACTAACACATAAGATACTTTTATCCTGGGATTGAATTCTCTTGAGATTTTTTTGTACTATAACGCGGGTGAAGCCGCTGACAGTACCTAGTATGGACATAAATGCGAAATATCTGATTAATTTAGGTGCACCCTGGCCACAGATTCGACAAGAATTCATAGTCCGCAAACAATACGTTTTAAGACTAACGAATGCCATGCTTTTGCGTCCTATATGGTACCTAAACCACAAATGGCGCCAAAATAAGCGACATCATTCTTCATAAGTAAGAATGGAATCGCTTTATGTTAATGCGTTTGCTTTTGGAAAAGATTATGAGCGAGTAGGTACTAGTGGATACTGATTATAAGATTTATCATCGGCCTAACTAGTCCTAGGGAATATTAAAATTTGCAGATCGGAATATTTCTGACCTGAATCTTTTTGCATTAGACGGTTATCACACTGCCACACACCCCGCAGCGTAGTGCGTGAATGCGTGTCTTAACGTTGCTTGTAAGTATTCTCCGTGTATATAGAAAACACACACAGTCCAACACACTGAAACTGTATTCACGCGCGTTCATGCAGATCACGCACCTACATGCGGAGAAACACGCACTCACGTGCGTGGGTGCAGGGCTACACGTATGGTACGCCACACTAAGTCTCGTAGTACCGTGTATGAAATGAGTGCGTGCCTGCGTGATTTTACAAGACGCACCTATGCGCCTGAGTGCGTAAAAAACTCGCACGATGATGCAGATCTGCACTCCCGCAAGTATGTGCTTAGGAGCGTTTTCACGTGCTACGCTGCGTGGTGCGTGACAGTGTGAAAACCGCCTTATGATTGAGTTGCCTTTTACGTTACTTATGAATAAAAGTCACTATTCTACTTTGCAGCCTCATAGTAATTAATATATGGGTACTTAGTTATTCATACTTTACATAAGTACTCACCTGTTGGTGTGGTTTTTTCTAGGCATCATCATCGCTTACCATCAGGTGATGAAATTTCTTGGCTTTTCTGTTATATAATATACACCTAAACCTTCCTCATGAATCACTATCTGTTGGTGTAAACTGCATGAAAAACCCGATTCGAGTTTTTGAGTTTACCGCGTTCTTACGGACTGACAGACGAGGAGGGGGACTACGTTTTGTAACATTTAATATTACAGAAAATACAAAATCTAAAAAAAAAAAAAAACAATAAGTAGTTATTACAAAAAAAAGAATAACGTACTTTTATAAGTAGTTATTTTCTAATTTATAGTTTGTTTGAACTTATAATTCCAAGTCAATCCGAAGATATCACAGTTAAAAGTAACACGTTTTAAAGAAGGGCAATTTTATAGGTCCCAAAAGACCTATTTATTATTTGTATATTGTACTTACCTATAACAGTGTTATCTTTTTTAACCCAAAGGTTGACTAGTACAGAATGCCTTATTGCACTAAGTCCGCCTATGTACCACACTACCGTACATACAGTTTAAATCTATACACCCCTACTTTTTAATTAGTACAAAAAATAATGGGGCTCTATCTGTACCCGTCACTGATCATATTTTTGTAGTCAAAAGTAGAAAAAACCGAAATCCTAAAATTGACCACGAAAAGGTAAATTCATCATAGAATCAAACAAACATAACAATTGCTAGTAGAAAATACTGCGGGCAGTGTTTTTCCTTAATAATTGTCACCTATTCATTCATTAATCAATAGCCTGCACAATATTTCCATAAATTGAGTGACATTTTGGGACATAAACCAACGCTAATAACTTTGCTGTTTATGAATATTATTTATTGAGATTTTACTTATAAAATAACAAGGGCTTTTCTAATAAGCCCTTTAAGTATTTGTAGTAATTAAAAATGAGTGGTGTAAATATAAAAATCAATGCCACTTTTCTTTGTAATTTTATAACTCAAGAACGGGCTCACCTATCCAAACAAAATGTTTAGGCTTTGTTCGGACTATTTAGTAGAGGGTTTATGTGAAGTTTGGTAGAGTAGAGTAGGGTAAAGTAGTGTAGAGTTGGGTAGGGTAGAGTAGGGTGGAGTAGGGAAGAGCGGGAGCGAAGCCGCGCAGGCAAAAGCAAGTAAATAATAAATAAAATGGTTGTTAGCCCTCTGCCAAGGAAGGACCCCCGTAAAATTAGATAATAGCGTTACTAATCATACTTGATTGGGTAGTAAAAATCTGAATCAGATAAGATTAATATAGATATTGATTTATCATATGTACATTATCTGATTAACCTGCATTGTCCCACTACAAAGACCTTCATATCCTTTTTATTCTTCGGGGGGATTACCGACTGGGTTATCCCCCTTAGTAAATTATTTTTATGGAGAACGCAAAATGGTATCAAGAAGAGTCTTGAAAATTGCAAAACGTATGAAACTGAGCTTCGCGAGTTTTGACAGACCAATGTTTTAATAGAGGCCAAAAGTCGGGTATCAGAATTTAATGAAGTGTTATCCTGGAGCGGTGCATCTTTTCTATCAAATTCACCATTCTGTGAAGACTAGTCCCTTCCAAATCATCATCATCTTCCTGCCCTTATCCCATTTTATTTGGGGTCGGCGCAACACGTTTTTTTCTTCCATTCTGTCCTGTCACTCGTCACGCTATCACTAACTCCCTTACCTTTCATAGCACTTCTCACACAATCCATCCATCTTTTCTTTGGCCTCTGTCTCCCTCTCCATCCATCCATATATGTATATGTAAACAAGTGTCATATAAAAATAATCACTAAACGGTAGAGATAATATTGAAAACTAGTACTGTACCTCTAATATTTTAAAAAATATATATTTATACCCGAATGGTATAAATTAATATATTTAAATATATTAAATAAATAAATTAAATATATAAGGCGATATGTAGAACTGTAGGGGAACTAACATTTTGTAGATCTACAGAACCTGTGAAAAGTGACATTTTCTGCTTCTTGTTAACCATCAGTGATGCAAACAATGGACCTGATGAACTTTCCTTCTGACTTCTCCTGTCCAGGATGAAGCCAGAAGGAGAGTTAGAATGTTACTAAGACAAAATTAAATAAATAAAACATATTTATTTAGCACACAATAGACAAACAAGTATTAAAAATTTAAATTGAGTGTATAAATAAATAAAAACAACAATAATGTGTCTGATGGCTGCGCCAAACAGGTCCCGTTCAGCATAATGCCAGACAACTACGTAGCAGTTGCCTAGCTCTCGTTTTCACTGAACTTTTGAGTGTAGGTATGGATGAAAATCAGTTTTAACTAAAACTTACTCTTTTTCATACATAGTTACCTTGTGCGTTCCAGGGCGTTATGATCCTTCCGAATTACTAGAACAAAAGAACTAACTAATGAATAGGTACTAGAAGGACGCGAGTCGAGTCGGACTCGCGTACGAAGTCGTCTTCTTCCTGCCCTTGTCCCATCTTATTTGGGGTCGGCGCAATACGTTTTTTTCTTCCATTCTACCCTGTCACTCGTCATGCTATCACTAACTTCCTTTTCTTTCATATCATTCTTCACGCAATCCATCCATCGCGTACGAAGTCGTCCGAAGCAAAAAACGGCCTCATTTAAATATTTATTTTCTTCAGTTTTTAGTTGTTGTAGTTAGTGTTATAGCAGCAACAGAAATAAATCATCTGTGAAATTTTCAACTGTTTTACTATTACGGTTCATGAAATACAGCCTGTTAATAGACAGACCGACAGACGGACGGATAACAGAGTCTAAGGCCTCTGCCACACTAGACGGAAATTCCGTCGCGGAAGATCGGCGACGGAACGTTAATAAAAGTTATTGCATATAAACTACACTACGCGGAGCGACCGATCTTCCGCGTAGTGTGCCCACTAGTTGTAGTTTATATGCAATAACTTGTATTAACGTTCCGTCGCCGATCTTCCGCGACGGAATTTCCGTCTAGTGTGACAGAGGCCTTAGTGACAGGGTTCCGTTTGCCCTTTGAGTACGGAAGCCTAAAAGCTATTTTTAAAATGAATGCGTAGTGTTCACAAAGATGTTCGTACTAATATGACGTTCCTCCACCTTCAGATGACATCAGGGCTGCACAGCCACGGGCACCAGATCTCGCAGCCGCCAAGCCACCATCTGGAATCGGCCAGCGTTCTCTCTTCCAAGGAGAAGACCGTGCACGGGAAGGAGAAGACTTTTAAAGTAAGAATACCTTCAGTGTTATGCTAGATTTGCTGAACTTCCAGGTTATGGGAGAACGTACAACATGGGCTTCTTTAATTGTCTTACTTACCTACTGTCCACTTACGCTTTATACGCTTGATGTACGCCTGCGTGAAGCTTGCATCAAAAACTATGAAATTCTGTCGACGAAGCGAAGACGGCACAACGCACAGTACAGTAGGTCTCAGTGTTCAGATACGCCAGATGAAAACTCATCATCATCCTTTTTAATGTTCCCACTGCTGGGACTCAGGCCTCCTCTCTAGGAGAAGGAATGGGCCATAATCCACCACGCGAGCCCAGTGCAAGTTGGTGAAGGTCACATGTCTTCGAAGTTTTGTTAATTTTGTTAAGTTGTGTTTTGTTAAGTTGTGTAATTTATTTCAGCTCTCAAAACGGTGAAGGAAAACATCGTGAGGAAACCGACATGTCCTAGAACCAAAAATTCGAAGACATGTTACATTCACCAACCCGCACCGGGCCCGCGTGGTGGATCAGGCACATTCCCTCTCCTAGAGAGGAGGCCTGAGTCCCAGCAGTGGAAATTAAAAAGGCTGATGATGATGATGACGATGATGGGTGAAGCGGGGGGGAAAAGCTAGTAAAATATATTCTGTTTACGATTTGTGATGAACAGACTTATTTTATACAAATAATAAGAAAAATTACTTGAATACCCAATTCCAGATATTTTATTATCCTTATTTGCCTATTTACTCTGGCTAAATACAAAGACTACGTATTTTGTACGTACGTAAGTTGATACAGCTAAACATAGGTATTCATGGAAACAATGTTACTTGTAAGATGGGTCAACATTTTTTTGACGTCACAAATATACTATTCAAATGAATTTATCCTGTGTCGGGTTGTTAATTTTATGGTCAGTTACGGAAAAGGATAGAAAAGGTCAAAATAAATATTTATTAGTTTGGTCATCCTGGTTTAAATGTGATAGAAATATTTAATGTAGTGTCAGTATAGATATGGACGATGAGAAAGGTGTACGTAAGGATTGCAGTGATACGTTCTGTAGGTTCTGGTTTCTGAAATACCCTCCGTGGGAGAAAGGCGTGAGTAATGTGTGTGATATTGGCTCTCCTTCCTCGTGATAGGGATCAGAGAGATTATATTTTACAGACAATAAAAACAGAGCAGGGCACATTGCACGCAGAACAGATGGTCGATGGGGACGAAAGGTTCTGGAGTGGCGTTCACGTACCGGAAGACGCAGCGTTGGACGGCCTCCAACAAGGTGGACCGATGACCTAGTCAGGGTCGCGGGAATCCGATGGATGCGCGATGCACAGGACTGGTCGTTGTGGCGACGCTTGGGGGAGGCCTATGTCCAACAGTGGACGTCTTTCGGCTGATATGATGATGATGATGATGAAAACCAAACAAAATTTTTTATTATTAATTTTTGACATAAATGTTTACTTTGCCAAGTATTACATTTTGTAAAATATATATTTACTTTTATTATTGTGAATGTGAGGACTATGTTGATTACTTTTTTTTTCTAGTAACCGTATGTCTGCAATTTGAGTATTTTCTGCGGCCTACCCAAATGTCCTTTCCTTGGTATTGTTCGTCAAGTCGTTGAGCTCCTTAGTAGTCCTGAGTTGAGCTTTGCGAATACTGACAAATGCTTGACAGTGACTGGACGGGTCCACTCAAATCTGTATGGTTCTTTCTTCAAAAGACCATCTTAGACTAAACTGCATGGTTCTCATGTGATTTGACCATTACATATTTACTATAAGGACATTAAAAGATACTTTGGCCCCTGAGTTTGTTTCATGCTGATTGATATTAACTTTGAAGGGTAAGGTCGAGTGTGCGTATCGTACATCTAAATTTCTCCACGTATATTTTCAATGTTTAACTTACTCTCTTGTTCTCAGGTGGTAGTCGGCAGCGAAGTGGGAGTGATGAAGGCGCCTCTGGTGGGTCCACGTCCGTACAACGCGCTGGCCATCATACACACGCAGCAAAGCAGCACCTTCGATATGCTCAACTCACTCACCACCAGCGTCGTAAGTACTGTTCTTCGATATAGAAAACTGGCTTCTGCCACCGGCTTCGCCCGCGTGAAATTTGGTGTCTGCATACAAACTTTGGACCCCTGTTTTACCTCCTTAGGGGTGGATTTTCGTAAAATTCTTTCTTAGCGGATGTCTACAACCTATAAGGAACCTACCTGCCAAATTTCAAAATTGTAGGTGTTACAGTTTTTGAGACTTGTGATCAATCAGTGAGTGGTATTTTATATTATAAACACCGTTAAATTTTAATCGTTTTTAATCCCGTGGAGGGTCGATCCTTTAAGAAAACGTCAGCTGAGCGAGTTAAATGACCTGTAGTTAATAGTCGGCGTTGCGTACAAACTACCTGCATGTCATTGAACTGGCTAAGTTGACGTTTTCTTAAAGAAATTAATTTCGTACATGCGTAAATTAATACGAGTTTAAAAAAAAATGTTCTTTAGTTTTTTATTTTATCTTTACAAATCGAGTGTTTCATGTACCAGATCGACCCTCCACGGGATTAAAACGATTAAAAATTAGCGGTGTATATATATTATTGTGCGGAATATACATGCATATGTAATGGTGCGTATGCGGCGAATGCGCTGCTCGCGAGCCGTTCGCAAGCAGCTCGCTAGCGGCGCATTCGCCATACAAAATATTTACGTAGTCGGTATCGAGTATCGACAAATACTATTGCTTTAAACTCATGGTAGAGGTACTGGACACAACACACCATTACAGTCGGTATATTCCAGAAATGGGAATGGTTAATTATTCTAATCTCCACCGATAACTGTGTGTTACTTATCGAAGTGATTTCAAGCGAAATATTTTCATTGTTACCGTACGTAACTGTTCTCAGAATCAATGGGAACAAAAAATCGTGCATCAATATTCAATAGTTTATTTTAACGGGGTGTGATTGTCGGAGTAGTGTGAAGCTAAGTTTATGGTGCGAGTGCGCCTCAAACTTTACAACAAACATTGTAGTAATCTCTTAACTTTTATGTTATATCTACACGTGGCTTTAAGTAGTTAACTTTCGTAGTAAATAGTAGTTGTATGGGGACATTACTACTGCGGTTTATCGATTTAAATCGGCACTCAAGTGTGTGAGACATTACATGAGTGACGATTGACTGAAAAGAATGGAAGAAGTAAATGTGTTGCGCTGTCTTTACAAGTAATGCTAGAACTACACTGCTCACACGTGTACCACACACGCCGATCTGGGCGCGTCGATCTCCATAAATTTTTATATGGAAACTAGACTTGTAGAGCTACACTTGATCCACGCCACGCGACGTCGTTCTATGTACATATCAGGCGTGTTACACGTGTGGGTCGGCCTAATGTAGTTTTTTTTTTTTATCTGTTATAAACTAGTACTTGACTGCGATCCCACCTGACGGTAAGCAGTGATGATGTCGTTGATGGTGAGGCGCACTAGTTTATTAAGAGCCTATTCACTCTAGTCTTGAAGACACCTAAATTATAATCGAACGGGAAGACTAGTTCTAGCTTTGGCAACAAAGTTCGTAATGAAATTGGTCAGGGTCAAGAAGATAATGATTATCCTCTTTCTGCCCTTGTCCCATGATATGGCGCGAAGGTTTGCCCAGGAGTAGGACAGAAAAGGCTAGCAAAAAAAAAAAACAATATTGGAAGCTTCGCAGTCTTAACTGCAGCTGACTGATTGAACTGAGCAACTGTATCTGGCCTTCACATTCTGTTTACATGAAGAATTGTGTTTGGAATTGCTGCTGTATGCAGCAGTATACGGCAGCTTAACCCCTTGTATGCCGGAACGCAGATCTACGCGAGACACAATGGCTTTTTAATTGAGACACAATTAAAAAGCCATTGTGTCTGATCTATCTCTCTCGATCTCTAATTACGGCATACGAGAGGTTAAGTGTGGACTTCCTTCTTAACACGGCTGCGGGATTGTTCGAAAGATTGACCGTTTCCCTGGAACGCAAAGAGCAACTGAAGGAACATGGGTGGGGTTTAGTCAGTAAAACTCTAATACTCCTTCTCGCTCCACCCAGAATCGATAAAGTGTGGAATACCCTAAGCAGTTGATGAATGGTCCCGTATTCACTTAGGGTGAGTTGCACCATTTAACTATAACCTTAACAAAGCCGTTAACAGTTGTCAAATCGTCGAATTGACCAATAGGCGGCCGTTTCACGGCTGGTTATCGTTATAGTTAAATGGTGCAACTCACCCTTAATACACCAGTCAAGCGTAAATATTTTGTGAACTTCGTCTTCATCTTCCTGCTGTTCCACATTACTTGGAGTTGGCGCAACACGTTTTTTTTTTCCATTCCGTCCTGTATCCTTCATGGCCATCACTAACTCCCTTTTCTATCACATTCTGTGTACTTGAATGCTCAAATTCTTAAAATTACGTTCGACCGGCATTTTGTATTCTGTGTGAACACATTATTTTTTTACGATACGCATAATAAAGTTCAAACACCTTCTTGTCATAGACCTTGATATCGATATCGAGTGATACCCATCTCTACGTTATCGAAATGAGACATCTTTGAAATATATGTCAATGTGTTGAAATTAATCGGTCTGAAAAGAGCTTTGTACGATAGTTATTGTTTTGCTTGTGACGGAGTTGTGACCATTTTCTTTTTCTTTTGAAGTTTCTCCCTCAATAAAATGTGGCGTGTTTTCGTTAATTTTCCAAGGATATCACCACGATGTCTTTCTTTTTTTGAAGGTGAGTAATCAATCAAATAACTCCTCCTGCTTTGAGTGGAGCGCGGAGTGTCAAACTTTTACTGACAAAAACCCAGCTGTTTCTTCAGTTGCTCTCAGCGTAGCGGTAATTCTTTCACTCTTTTGAAAAATCCCACGTATTGCTGTTGCTATGGCATATTTGAGGAGCCTATTGCAGTCGAATTATAAAATGTACCTTAAAATAAACTAAACTTTATAGTACATTATGATAGAAGTGTGTAATGTTAGTGATTACCGTCGAGGCGGTATTTAGACCCGAGCTGTGGCGAGGGTCTTAAGAGAGCCGGGAACGGTAATCATTAATTACTCACGTGTCATACGACGTTTTTCAATACACTTGTGAAGAAAATAACTATAAAACTAGTTAACTATTGTGGCGGTAAAAATCTGTTTTCATATGCGCGCCCATATTTTTTTTTATCTTTCATACACTCAATGAAATGAATAAACGGAGGTTGACCGGCGACTCGCGGGACACGACCGGCGCCCATCCTGATACGATACATGTAATATAATTATGGCGGGGGAGAGGTTGAAGAATAAGGTTTTAACTACATTATAGCACTAGTGCGTAATGGTAATCAAAATGTCACAGTTTGGTAACAAGGGCCATTATGTACCTAAGTGCAGTACATTAAGAGTCACTTTCTGAGCAAGTGTATTGAAAAATAAAATATGAACTCAAAGAGCTATAAAAAACAATTCGGAAAAAAAGTATTTGTACCACTAACCATTTTTACACCTATATTACTAGCTGACTCGGCAAACGTTCTGTAATATAAATTATATCAATGAAATAAATGAGGGGTCGGGGTAGGAGGATAAAAAATGGCGTACGACCTATTCTGGTTTATAATGTTTTATAGTATCCTTTTAACGTAAAAAAAAGAATTTTTTTTTTTTTTGATAGTTGTGTTCTTCGTTAGGCATGCATTTTACCCCTTAATTACAAAGTTTATTTATTTATTTATTTAAACTTCATGTACAATAGTGGTACATAGGCGGACTTAGATTAGTAGCAATTTAAGTGCCTAACACGACGTTTATATTTGTATACATTTTGAATATTCGTGATGGTATTAGCATCGTCTCATTTAGACAGAATTATAAAACAACATCGTTCTATGCGTCAGATCCATTGGTAGTTAAACAAGTTTTTGACTAATTTGGTTATTGATAAATATCTTTTTGACTAATTTAGTTAGTCATAATAAAGATGTGTAACAGCCGGTGCATCAAAATGCCGACGTTTTGACGCACCCCTATTACAAATAAGATAAGGCATATCTATGCATTTCTAATGTAAACAAGATTGACAAATGACACGTTTATTTATTAGTCACTAAATTGGGTACATTCCAGTGGTGGGTTATTTAATGAAGCAGCAATTAGTATTTCAAATATTGGTATGTGGAAGAGTGAAGACAGCTTGCTGTCTCTTTTTTACACACGTTGTAATCTAATAGCGGTGACGTCATATTTTAGCTTGTGCATCTTTTTGCTGTTAGGTACTTGACTGTTTCCCCTTCCACAAGATTTTCATTTTTTTTAACTTGCTTAATTTGAGCAGATTTGACAACTACTTTCTATTTCCGATTTTTCATAGTTATTTTTGACGTGACAACGTCTTATAGATTGGTTTGCCGGGTGACACTTCAAGAAACTGCGTTACGCTCCGCTCACGTTATGCGCTCACAATGAGAGCGAGTGAGAGGCACGCGTCCCTTCCACTCGGGCATGGTTAGCCCGCCTAAGAGCGAGAGAGACAGACATAAAAAGTCGTTGTCACGTAAAACTTTCGCCCGTATACCGACTTTACAGGCAACCAATTTTTTTTTGAGACAAATATGTACCTAATTACAAAAAAAAACTAGTCGTGGGTGACATTTTCAGTTGGATCTTAGAAAGTCTCTATTTTATCTGTATGGTCTATCGTTAAACGTTTAATATCACATGGTAACAATATACTTGTGACACCTCCACACAGTATTTTATTTTATCTCAAAATGACCACCTCCCTGATTATTAGTGAATCAGATAGAGCTTTTTATTCTAATTGCGAGAGTAAAACTCCCACGAATCCATCTTAACTAGTTTAGGAGATATCCGGGGTTAAAACTTTTTACCCATATTTTGAAAAAATAATTAAAAAAATATTAAAAAAATTATTTCATCTAAACTTTTACAGTTGCTTTATTTTTTTTACTACATTTTAAAAGGTCTTGTTTTTATCTATGTTACGAGTCCTTTATGGCTGCTCTAGACCTCGTAGGAACCGAGAAATCAGCGATTTTGTGATTTTCGTTTTTATTTTTTTTTGCCCATGTTCTTCAGTATTAGAATCTGCAATTTACTTTAAAAAAGAGGTAATAAGGTAGACTACCAACACAAAAAATAACAACAGTTAATTCCGTGGAATCTCGGAAATACTAAGATTTACCCGAACTTACCCGAACCCGAGGTAATTACCCGCAATTTTTTTTAAATTAACATAGGTTACATTTACGAGAACTGCCTTTATTAGTGTTTTTAGTTAGTTAACTAACTAATTTGGTCCAGTGATAGGTAATATGGTGCGGGAAGGGCCAAAATATGCCATGTAGGTTTGAGTAAGTGTATTGTATTATTTCTCACACAATCTGAAAGGCATAACTGCTAGAAATAGTTACTCGAATAAACTAAAAGTTTAACTCAAGTTAACTAACTAATGAATGTGAAATTCAAATGTTTTGCAAGAGTTAATGACATCAAACATACCCATACCCTCTCGGGTTTACTTAGATCCTTTGGCCTACCCAATCGTCCATTTATTTTTTTACTCTCTTCAATAAAAATATTAAAAGCCTGTAATCTGGTTAATGAAGGATCTGGGTCTCGGTGTACTCCTCGTGTATTTGCGGTCTCTTCCGGAGCATGTGAAGGACCGGCTACGGCGCAATCCGTAGCTTCACTTGCCACTCGCCGACCAACATGTGAGTTGGCGCCCTCATGCCCTCCTTCCTTAAGTCATCCGGAAGATCGGAGCTCGGAGTGACATCCCTCAGCACGGTGGGTTAAGCCGTGCTGAGGCAAAGTGGCACTATGAGTCTTTGACGGCTCCATAGTGCCTCACCCCCGTGTCCTCCAGAGTAATATGTATGTACGGGGTTTCAGCAATTGCCTTTCGAGGGTGGACTCCTTCCCGCACCATATTACCTATCACTGGACCAAATTAGTTAGTTAACTAACTAAAAACACTAATAAAGGCAGTTCTCGTAAATGTAACCTATGTTTATTTAAAAAAAATTGCGGGTAATTACCCCGGGTTCGGGTAAGTTCGGGTAAATCTTAGTATTTCCGAGATTCCACGGAATTAACAGTTGTTTTTTTTTTGTTGGTAGTCTACCTTATTACCTCTTTTTTAAAGTAAATTGCAGATTCTAATACTGAAGAACATGCGCAAAAAAAAATAAAAACGAAAATCACAAAATCGCTGATTTCTCGGTTCCTACGAGGTCTAGAGCAGCCATAAAGGACTCGTAACATAGATAAAAACAAGACCTTTTAAAATGTAGTAAAAAAAATAAAGATACTGTAAAAGTTTAGATGAAATAATTTTTTTAATATTTTTTAATTATTTTTTCAAAATATGGGTAAAAAGTTTTAAGCCCGGATATCTCCTAAACTAGTTAAGATGGATTCGTGGGAGTTTTACTCTCGCAATTAGAATAAAAAGCTCTATCTGATTCACTAATAATCAGGGAGGTGGTCATTTTGAGATAAAATAAAATACTGTGCTCCATAATCCACGCGCACACTTGAAAGTGTCGCTACCGATAATTTAAACACGAGTGTATTACACTTCACGCTCCAAACTGTCAACTCGGATAATGGTAATCAACCGATGAATGGAAATGTTTAATGTAATAAATAAGTGTTTGGTGCTGCCGTGACACGGGGTTAAACTTGACAGATTTTGCCAGAACTGGAAGTAAGAAGTATGGGCTCATGGAAATGGAAGGTGTGGAAAAGCCTTTGTCCAGAAATAATGCGAATTTTCTCATTAAGAAAGCACGAGCAATCACATCCCAAAGTTATATGCTAAAAATCTACGAGCTTTCCTTCACTCTGCTTAGCTTGAGACTAGACGGCGTTGTGTGATAGTTGTGGAATATTATTATTATTTATTATTATTACCATATAAAAACAATAGCGTCCAGGTTTTTTATTTTGGTGGGGAAAATCATCCAATGACAACCCCCGCTCTTGGGCGGAGCGGGAGATAGTGTCAGACTCTTACTGACTAAAAAACCCACCCCGTTCCTTCATGCCTTCATACCGGGGCTCGAGTTCCCTTTCGGATAACCCTGGTCCCAGTAGGCTTCGACCCGGCTAGGCCCCAGCTGTTGCTGACAACTCCTTGAGGCGCGCGGGAACAGTGCGCGCCGTTGACGACTTGGGCTTGGTCCGGACAGTTACTGGACGGTTGGACAGCGAGCTACCGAAAGCTCGCTGTCCGCAAGCCCAAAGCGTCCAGGTTAAACTTTTGTGATAGTCACGTTGCTTACCTCGTTTAACCTCACAACCTTAAAAAAATTATCAGTCTTACAATGGTCCTTTTGCTGGAACTCGGGGTTTCGCTCCCCGAATCCCAGCAACGGGAACTTCTTCTATAATAGAAGGAATGGATTATAATCCACCACGCGGCCCATTGCGGTTTGATATATGTCACAAATGTCTTCAAATATATTTATTGATGTATGTACCATCAAAGACACTTCTGCCTGACCACCGCTAAGTTCATTTTTGCTTGCACTCGAAACGAAAACTTCAGAGGGTTTAGTTTGGATCAGGCAGAAATGGCCGCGATAGTACATGTAACTTGACTCTAGGACATGCTGGTTTGCCTCATTTTTATTATGACTATATTTTCTTTTTAACGTTCCAGGCTAGTCAACCCGTAGTAGGGGTAGCCGTTGGCGTGGGTGGCTTCCATCGACGGAGCTCCGGCCAGGGCGCGCTCTGCGACCCCGAGCTGGACGACAGCGGCAACAAGCTGGTCGCCAGGCTGGAAGACGATGCCTTCATCTCTGAACAGGACCTGGTACGTCATTATCACTATCTTTTCAGACGAAAGACGTCCAATGCTGGACATAGACCTCCCCCAAGACTCGCCACAACGAACGGTTCTGTGCGTCTCATAACCATCAGATTCCCGCGACCCTAACGTACGTACTACGACAAAAATAGACTACTATAGGTACCGGCACTAATCTTGAGCGCTGACCTTCACTTACGCAGAAGACAAATATCGGACCTATTTAGTGGTATGAAGTGAGACGCGGAGGCGGGGCGTGTCATTGATTGGCTCGTCGTGCATCGTGTGATAGACGTCACTCGTGATTCGTTCCCTGCGCTTGCTGCATGTATCTAACAACGACGACGATTGGCTCGCCTATGTATGGAATGCGCAAAGCGATCCCCACACTAACGCCGAGCGCTCAAGATTCGTGCCGGTACCTATACACATAATTTCACAAAAAAAGTAAGTCCCTCAGCAGGCGGGCCTTACGATCTTCAAATGGTCATTTGTCTGTATCTGAAGATCGCGGGCAACTACTGGATGCATAGCAAAAGGGTCGGTCGTTTCGTTGAAGCTTGTCGAGGAGGTATGATAATGTCCAACAGTCTTGGGGCTAAAATAATTATTGAGTTCAAAAAGTTTGCCCCAATTTTATTGGCTGACCCGTCCCAGCTTTGCGTGGGTGTTAGAAAGAAACCTTTGAAATTATTAGTTTTTCTCTACTACCTCCACTATTGACGTAGGCCTCCCCCAAGCGTCTTATTATAATAAGCATGTATTTTATATTGTAAACCTTCCCCATGAATCATTTGGTCTATTAGTAGAAACTGCATGAAAATCAGTTCAGTAGTTTTTGTTGAATTTATCGCGTTCATACCGACGACAGACGCCGTGTGGGACTTTGTTTTATAACATTTGAGGATGTGAAATGATTGTGGAGTGGTTAATTGAAACCACTGCATATATTTTTAAGGGAAAACAGGTTGTTTTAATTATATCGACGGTTGAAAGGCAAAATGATCTAAGCGACATAAAGTAAACTTTACAAAAGTGAACTCAATATTTTAACTTTAAATCACTTTTTTGTAAAGTTTACTCAATGTCGCTTACACCGTTTTGCCTTTCAACCGTCGATATGATAATAATCATAAATTTAATGTCTCTTACAGGAGGAAAACATCGAAATAGCCACAGCGACGGAGAAGCGAATATCGAAAACAGATCCGTCCGGCGAAGATCAACCGCAGGAACCACAAAATGGTAATGGCATCTTTATTTGCTAACCCTGCATAAGTATGTAAAATACTGTCATATCACGTGCATAGTAAAATGTTACTCAAATCAGCAATTCTTGCCATTATTCCATATTATTTGGCGTCTTGCAACGGAATTTGTCAGTATTACTCTATATACTCTTTGTGTTTTAAAGAGTAACAGTCGCTTGGATCTATCTCCAAGGTTAAGCAAAGCTTGCCGAGGTCATTCTATGTGACCATTTTGACATATCGAGATGCCTCTGTGCCTTGGAAAACTCAATAAATTTTACTCATCTTCTAATATTACATCTAATAATCTAATAATGACAGTGGTTGAGGGTCGGAAGTCAGTCTAAGATTTTCTGACCATGAGAGCAGTCTTGCCAAGGGTATCAGGCTGTTCAATTACTGGGTTGTGGAGGTCAGACAGGTAGTTGGTCTATGTAAAATACTGGTATTCTGCTGCATCTGGTTAGATTGGAAGCCGACCCCAGCATATTGGGAAAACAGGGCGAATAGATTCTTTTTTTTTTTAATTCATAATTATGTCAATGTTTCAGGCTTAGTGTACGGTCCTATTTACGAGCTAGAGAAGTTGGAAGAGAAAGACAAACACAGAGACGACAAAGAAGATGAGGAAGAACCAATTGGAGTCTCACCTTGTGGCAGGTGCGTTAAGTTTCATATACTCGGGGGAGGGGGGATCTCATCCTTCCTTCTTCCTTCCCTGATCCCATTATTTGGAGTAAACAGACTCCGCACCCAGGTTGGGCGCAGCAAAGACAATCTCCACAGGTGGGGGTTCTCGGATGGTTCCGATTTTCAGTGTTGTGCGGCGTCTCTCCGCAGACCATGTCCCACCTTCCGTCCTGCGTCACGTGTCCTGTTGCCTGCTCACGTAGGGACCTAATGACAGCATCAGCGGACGGCATTGCCGTGGCCGAATTCTGGACCAGTCAAGGAATTTAACTAATTTTGCCATCGATACGATAAGAAGATTATTTGGAGTCGGATCTCCTCACTTTCCTGCGACAAGTGGCAGTGGTAGAGGGAAAACATATTTATTTTTTATAATTGATAGGCTCACGTTTGACCACTATCCCACCTGATGGTAACGACGATAGGTAACTACTCCCGAGTGGAGCGACGGGGACTGTCAAACTATTACCGAAACTCGTATTGCAGCAGCTTTTGAGGAATAATCTTTTACTGTTTGCAGGTTCTTCAAGTACGACAAGGAGGTGGGTCGGGGCTCTTTCAAGACAGTGTACCACGGTCTCGACACGCAGACTGGAGTCGCCGTCGCTTGGTGCGAACTGTTGGTTAGTATACACTTTATAATGGTTTAATTTTTACCACTGCATTTACCATGCAGTTGTAGTGACGACCGGTAACCTGATAAAGGTCGCGGGCCGATGGATGCGAGATGCACAAGACCGTTCGTTGTGGCGACACTTAGGGAGGCTTATGTCCTGCTGTGATCATATATACATGTTAGGAAAATAGTGATAAGTCACTAGAGTCACTATTTTCCTAACGTGTATCACACACTATAGAGTTTTTTTTACTAACTTTATTTTGGATCTTGGAATTGGCAAGAAGTGGCATGCAGACGGAAACAATGGAAGGGATGGAGTGTATCCTTTGTCCAGTAGTGGGACGGTATAGGATAGATATAATAATATTATTGTGGGATAGTGATAATTCTAAGAATTAATTATTTGGGCTACCTTTATCTGATTTTTGTTTTTATCTTTTTTCTGGTCTGGCAATCATTTACACGTTCTTAAACTGTTTAAAGTAATTGCTTATCTACCTAATACCTAAGTATCCGAGGAGGCTGATCCACCAGATTCCCGCAACCCTCACCAGGTCATCGGTCCATCTTGATGAACACAAGTCTAACGAATTCTTTACACATTCCAGGAGAAAAAGCTAAACAAAACGGAGCGTCTCCGCTTCCGCGAGGAGGCCGACATGCTGAAGAAGCTCCAGCACCCCAACATCGTTCGCTTCTACAACTACTGGGAGGGCACCGTGGCCAAGAAGAAAAACATCGTGCTCATCACCGAGCTGATGCTCAGTGGCACGCTTAAGGCGTAAGTCAAAAAGCCCGAGATACATTAGGGGACAAGTTTGCGGACGGCGAGCAATGGGTAACTCGCCGTCCGACTGCCCGATAACCGTCCGGACTGAGCCCAAGTCGTCGACGGCGCGTAGTGTTTCACGCGTGTGGGGCGTAGGGGCCCAGTAGAGTTGAAGCTTACTGGGGCCATAGGTTGTGCGAAAAAGAACCCGGAGGCCCTAGAACGAATAGTTTTAGTCAATAAAGTCCAACACACCCTTTCGCTCTGCCCAAGAGTGGGAGATGTCATTGGATGATTTTCCCACCTAAAAAATAAGCGCAAGAGAGTGGGAATTAGCACAAGCAATGTGCGAAATTGGGCTGTGGATGTAAATGACGCTACCATCTACCTCAGCAATAACACTGAAGACTTCTGCTACTAGCTTCGCCCGCGTAAAAAAATATTTAAAGCGAACAGATAACAATCTGGCCAAGTGGGAGTCGAACTCGCACACCGAAGGTTCCATACTACTGCCGAATATTCACTGGAAGACTTTCAATAAGCTTCTTACAATAATTTCCATTGTAATTGTTTGCAGGTATCTACGAAGGTTCAAACGCATCAACCCGAAAGTGCTAAAGTCGTGGTGTCGCCAGATTCTCAAGGGGTTGAACTTTCTACATTCGAGAACACCGCCTATTATACACAGGTACGTATCTGATTCATAGGCTATGAGAGAGACAATGGTGAAGCAAGCTAACGCAAGAGTTACTAAGCGAGTACTTTAATTGTGCACACTTCAAAATTGAGAGGGAACGGAGCCTCACGTCCTAACCGTCGTGACCCTAACCCTGATTATCATTATTTCTGGCCACCATAGGCGCGGGCTTGCGGACAGTGAGCAATGGTTAGCTCGCTGTCCGACTGTCCGGTAACTGTCCGGACCGAGCCCAAGTCGTCGACGGGGCGCACTGTTCCCGCGCGCCTCAAGAAGTTGGCCCAGCTGGGTCGAAGCTTACTGGGGCCAGGGTTACCCGAAAGGGAGCTCGAGTCCCGGTATGAAGGCTTGAAGGAACGGGGTGGGTTATTTAGTTAGTAAGAGTCTGACACTATCTCCCGCTCCGCCCAAGAGCGGGGGTTGTCATTGGATGATTTTCCCCACCAAAAAAATAAGGCCTATTGAACACTTAGTTTTTGGAAATGGTAACTTTGGGTTCGAGGAACATTAAATAATTGGCTCGTGTGTTCGTTTTAAAAGTGATAAAGCTATAATATATACTTGCAGAGATCTGAAGTGCGACAACATCTTCATCACCGGCACGACGGGCAGCGTCAAGATCGGGGACCTGGGACTTGCCACACTCAAGAACAGGAGCTTCGCCAAGTCCGTTATAGGTTAGTTCAATTAACAGATAGTCTAAGGTTCAACTCACATTAACGCAGAATCGTACGTCGCGTCGTTGAGCGTCATTGACAGTTGAGCTTAGTGGCCCGTTTACGACCTTGTCTCGTGTGAGCGGGGGCTAAGCGCGGGGCAGCGAGCAGTAAGGTTAAAAGTATGGAAATGTTTAAAGCACGACACGAAACGCCCCGCTCGCCGCGACCGAGCCACTAAGACCGAAGTCGTGACCAGACTAAAACAGAGTCTGGTCGAGGACGTACAAATATACACCGCAAAATTTTAATCGTTTTAATCCCGTGGAGGGTCGATCCGGTACATGAAACACTATCGATTTGTAAAGATAAAATTAAAAAATAATGTACCTTTTTTTTCAAAACTCGTAATAATTTACGCATGTACGTTACATAACATACACATACATTAATTTCTTCAAGAAAACTTCAACTGAGCGAGTCCAATGACCTGTAGGTAGTTTCATGTACCGGATCGACCCACCACGGGATTAAAACGATCAAAATTTAACGGGGTAGTTTGGGTGTTGCCGGATTAAGTGTACCAGTACTGGTTCGGGTTCGGTAAGGTTACGAAACAAATGACTATATTTCTCCGGGACACCAAGGCGGTGTAACCAATCGCTGTTACCTGAAAGATAAATACAGCTTTATAGAGAGTTAGTCACCTGGTGTCCGGGCGGTTGCGGTTCACAGAACGTTACTGGTCGAGTCACCACGCTGGTCGCGCCACCACTGATTACTATAGAACTGTTTGGCGTCTCACTCACTCGGCCGCCAGTGACGCTCCCACCAGGACCATTTTGATACTGTCTCAGTGTGGTGTGGCGGCTCTAGTGTTTGTATGGTGTTTACAGTACAATTCACGAATGATGGCGGCCGTGAAGTTGGCCTTTGCGAACGTTCGCGCATACTACACTCTTCTCGCACACGCACGTCGCCATTTGGTTCCTAAAACACGTTACTGCGCAGCCTTCTGCGCAAACTTCACGGCCGCCATCATTCGTGAATTGTACGTGTGTGGTAGCTTACGGATACCATGATGGCGCGACTGGTTGCGCCGCCATGGTGTCCCGGTGAAGTCTATAAGCTGAATAGTTTTTATTGATCCTCAGCTTGACTAGTGGGGAAGCCTTTTAATGTATTGTTGCGTACGTGGGTAATTAAATGCCGATTTACTAACAGAGAACTTTATTCACCACAAACAATAACAAATTAGTCCAGTCAACAATAATCCGAATCGCAATTAACTAGAGTACCGTTACACTATCGCTTAGGTCGTTAGATAAAATCACTTCACACACTTAGGTAGTTCGCTCTTGATCGCAATCGAAATCACAACTGACTCGCTTCCGGTCGAGGGCTCTTATTTATATGCGGAGCGAAGAATATTCTAGATACCGACATCTCAAGATCGATCCAGAACAATAGCGTCGCTTCGCAGAGCTATAAATCATTTTTATTGCACGTCATGCGAAATTCGACTCTATTGTTAATGGCGGAGAGTACCATTTCCCTTATCGGTAGATACATACCTACTTACTAGTAGTATGTACGTGGATGTTTCGAAATTTTTCTAAGCCTGGCTACGTACCACCATTCTAGATCTTTCGAACAGCAATGCGCTTTAATTATTATGTGCTACTCGTTATTTTCTCGGAGATATGGCGTGTTCACGTTTAATGGCGTAACAATATGTACGGGTTTTTCGACATAATGGAAATCTCTAGGAGTGTTCAGCCTTTTTAGTTTGGTCTTCTTATCTATTCCTTTAATTCTGCCACCAGGTACCCCAGAATTCATGGCCCCAGAGATGTACGAGGAGCACTACGACGAGTCAGTAGACGTGTACGCGTTCGGCATGTGCATGCTGGAGATGGCCACCGGCGAGTATCCCTACAGCGAGTGCAGCGGGCCCGCGCAGATCTACAAGAAAGTTGTGTCGGTGAGGACCAGACCTTATTACTGTAGCTGTAGAGTTTAATATCGTATGACACTAGTCCAAGGTGTTACCGGATTGCCAGTGCGATGTGTCCTTAATATTACGGCTCGAAGTGCTGAAGTGTTTGTACGAAAACGCCACTATGTCAGTCCGACTTCAGGACCAGACTTCGAAACCTATCCTTTTGCAGCGGGGTGAGACAAGGAGACGTCATTTCTCCGAAACTATTCACGGCCGCAATGGAGGATGTCTTCAAGGTTCTGGACTGGAGTGGACCAGGCATTAATGTAAATGGCCAGTACATCACTCACCTTCGGTTTGCCGACGTTATAGTAAAGTAGGTCTATACAGAAAATAAGAAGTAAATGGCCAGTACATCACTCACCTTCGGTTTGCCGACGTTATAGTAAAGTAGGTCTATACAGAAAATAAGAAGTAAATGGCCAGTACATCACTCACCTTCGGTTTGCCGACGTTATAGTAAAGTAGGTCTATACAGAAAATAAGAAGTAAATGGCCAGTACATCACTCACCTTCGGTTTGCCTACGTTATAGTAAAGTAGGTCTATACAGAAAATAAGAAAGGATTTCTCAAAATTCACCGCGTGAGTATCCCCAGGGATGTGACATGGAGTTTAAGATCGCCTTCACACTCTAGCTTTTGTCCAGCGTAGACGTTCGATAAACGTATGCGCAGCCCAGACGCCGCGACAACGCGGCGCAGGCGTTTCGTTGTTGCGGCGTCAGTGCAAGGGTAAATGCATACGCTGCGTTAGCGCCGCAAGGGCGCGACGTATACGCTGCGATTTCCGAAACGACAACGCAATTGTGTGACGTCACGACTGCGCATATGTTTATCGAACGCCTACGCTGGAAAAACGCTAGTGTGAAGGCGCTCTTAAATTTGTTTGGCGTACCGAATTTTCACACGGGCCATCATGATAATGATGTTAGCGCCATACTTGCAATTTCCCTACCACTGGTCCCATAAACTAAAATGTATTTTTTTCCCTCCCAGGGTGTGAAACCGCAAAGCTTGGAGAAGGTGACCATCCCGGAGGTCCGAGACATCATCGAGTCCTGTATCAAGCCTAACAAAACTGACAGGTAAGATCATACAAACATTATTTTAAACCTATAAGATTCTTTATCTTTGTACAGCATCAATATTAATATTTTATTTTGTCCATGATAAACGAATATTTAATGCAGAAGAGACATTATTATAAATCATTATTGTATTTCTTAAGCGCAAAATAATTAATAAATTGACCTATTACAGATTGAGTTTTTCTAATGGCATATTATTAAACTTTTGATAAGTGGGTGAACTAGTAACCCACCCCCGGTCTCACTCGGTGCAAATTATAAATCACGTTAGTGGATAAACAGACTCAGTAGGAAGTAAGGATGTTTTATACTATTTAGGAAGAATATAAAAATAATTTATATGATTCATATATTTTTGTAAAAAAAAAGTTTGTTGGTGGTCACACAAATTAAATCAAAACCATATATTCCAAATAAATTATCCATGGGCACTTGAATTGTCAAAATGTCAGTCAATCAAAAAACTGAAGCTACACATGCACATTCCAAAGCATAGATCTCTATGGAGAAGAACGTGCATGAAATTCCATGGACACTCTTCATCATGTTATGAGTTACATTACATGTGACACTCTTTTAAATCACTTTATAAGTTCAGTATGAGCAATAATATGCTTTTAAATTCCAATCTGTACAAGGAACTAATTTATTCATTTAACTTGAAACAAGCTTGAGAGATTCGATATTAAACTTTAAAATAAGAGAAATAAAGCTCAATTTCAATACTTATCATCTCCCTATAGTGCCACATGGGCTAGGCTGAGGTAATATGATTAATTTGAATTACCGTTCAATCTATTTATTGCTTTTACTTATCAAAATTGGCTAAATTTCACCAGAAATTCTTTTTACTCGAGTGTTAGATAAACCTTCTAAATGTACGCTTAGCTTTTGTGAGTAAAAGATAAATATATATACCGTAAAGTGGGGTTACCTTGGCCTTGAGGTATAACTTTGACCCCTTAGATTATAAACCTCTAGACATAGCCATGAGACTGTAGGGAAGTGTGGAAGTGAGAAGCATACATACGAAATAAAAATGGAAAATTAACCAAACAAAGGCCTGCCACTGTCACTGAGAGATCGACTCTAGTCAGTTTTTATATTTTTAGAATAATTTCGGCAATAGGGTAGTGTCCACGGTCAAAATAATTACATTTAATTTAGTCCGTATTTTAGATTATAAAAAAATATTGGACACGTATTTTTTACACCTATTAAAGTTACGTGTGACGTCACCCCGTGCGAAAAAATGCAACACGGCGTTACACGTAACTTTAATGGGCTATGGGCTATATCTTTGTCATTTTTGGTTGAATTTACAAATAAAAAAAATACGTGTCCCTTATTTTTGCATAATCTAAAGGACGGACATTTTTTACGGCAACTAGCCTATTAAAGTAATAGTTTTAGTGTATGTATGAGAAATATACTCCAATAGTTAAGGTTTTTGTGTATTTCAGTGGTCGTATTTAAGGAAAAGTTTACGTAATAACCTCATTGAAGTTTTAAAGTGCTGTTTATCATGAGATGGTTACATCTTGAGGTATTTAATCTAAGTTTGACTCGATCTCATTAACCAATATAAATTCAGTAAACACAGTTTCTCATGTTTTCTATTGTGGTTAATAAGGGTGTGCTAAAGTTATACCTCAGGGTCAAAATTACCCCACTTTACTCGGTATATATTATTGTGTAGAAAAAATAGTAACGTTTTAAGGTGTTGATCATGTTGTGAAAACGAATTTTGATGTTTTTTTCTCATGTGAAGTTGCTTTCGTGTACTCTTCTTTTCTTTTACTGTTATACACGTATACAGTAGCTTTATGTGTAAAATTACGATTTGGAAGATTAGTCTTAATATAATAATATAGCTAACTTTAGAGGGAAGGGCGTACTGGAAGGTCCGCTATGGGTGAAGCGAGAGGAAGCGACAGATTTTTACCAGAAAATAGATAGGTACAGAAGTCAATCTAATGTATGTACTTCACTTTTAATGCCTACGCTCGACTGTCGCGAAAAGGGGCGGCGCCGCTCCGTCCGAGCGCGCTCGGGTGCGGTGATAAATACCTAATATAAGTTGTAAAAATGTTACGTGGCCCCAAAGTCATGTTCGCTTTCTCGGGGCGAGGGTAGTGGCCACAGAGGTACTTACCTACCTACTTCTCTGACAAAATTGGTAGATTAAAAACGATATTTTATAACTTCTTTATTTCACAAAAAAAAATTACAAACTCCTGTCGCAAACGGATGGCATTCGCGCTCGCACTGGTTCCAACCGGACTGAGATATCGTGTCTGTGATCGGTGTCTGTGTGTGCGTTGCTGTATGTAGATAGACTTCTGTACGTATCGTTTTTGTGCTTTTACTGAATAAGACCCACCCGTGTTTTAGACAGTAAAGTTTGAAACTATCTCTCATATTTTTCGAATAATCCTACAGCCCTTATCTACCTGCCCAATATGCGTTTCCCTTAAAAATAGTTAATAATAATAATAATTTAATTGAGACAAGTCATAGAGCGCTAAAGTAGCCGATAGTGCTTTCAAGGAAACTACAAACGAAAAAAGCTTTTAGATCATATTCGGCCTTTACTTAAACATTTCCGAAATTTAAGCTAGATATAGTAATATTTTGTACTGGTAACAATAATCAAACAACAGTTGTCTGTAGTAGATAAAATTGTAGTATGGTAACAATAAGGTCTTATATCTACGGACGCGTAGCTTCATAAACGCGTATTCGTTATTATACGCTTGGTGTAGCTGCAACGACACGACGGCACGCCGTTGCTGCTTCGTCGACCGAGTTTCATAGTTTTGTACGTAAGCTTCACGCAGGCGTACACCAAGCGTATAATGACGTATACGCGTCTATGAAGCTACGCGTCCGTGGACAGACGGTTTGAAGGTTTCGATTTTAGTTCGCTCTATAGTTTGTCATAGCTCGCATACTCGGGCAGTGTTCTGCGACTAGACCCCCAACACCCGATTTCTGAAATCCCGCCAGTATTACTTAAATAGTTTAATTCCCTACCAGAGTCTATGTGTACTTAACTATATGAATGCACAACAAAACCTAAACAGCATTATTGTTGTGCATGCAGCAAAAGATAGAAATGCCCTGTCTGTTTCCTGGTATGTAGCTACAATTGCCGAAACGGATCTTGAGCGCTCGGCGTCAGAGTGGGGATCGCTTTGCGCATTCCATACATTGGCGAACCAATCGTCTTCGTTAGATACATGCAGCAACGCAAGAAACGAATCAGGAGTGACGTCTATGACGCGATGGCGCGGCGAGCCAATCACTGACACTCCCCGCCCCCGCGTCTCACTTCGCACCACTAAAGAGACCGAATATTTGACTTCTGCGCAACTTGAAGCCAGTGCTCAAGATCCGTGACGGCAATTGTATAACCTATGGGTTTTTAAGTCACGTCGTTTGCCATGAACGACACGCAGAGCCTATGTTCAGGCTCGCCAAGATCCGTCGGGCGTACTGTAGGTTACTTCTAGACAAGCTCGCCCTTGTTGAGATAGTGGTCAAACATGAGTCTATTAATAATAATAATTAAAAAAAAATCAGATCACACAATTTTTCCAGTAGAACAAATAAGAAACACTTATTACAAAGAACAAACACTTATTTTCTACCAGCTAGTTTCTAAGCAGCAAATCTGCTGTGTAATTTAATGTTATCTGTTAGGGCCAACGCTGCAATAAGCGGATGACTATGCTCTTGTGTCGTGTGCGGCGGTCTCCGTAGCGGAAACCGAAGAGTTGTATGGGACCGCAAGGGCGTTCGTTTAACGCAGCGTCGGCCCTTAGGATTTTGTAATGATTCTGATAGGAAGTTTAAATTTCGAAAGCTTCCCTAGTGTTTATACCTTAAGTTCACAAATAATGTCTACAGAAAAATTTGTCAGATTTTAGGAATAGTCTATTCAGGTATTCAGAAATAAGATAATAAAACTTCTATTCTGCCGTTCAAACATTTCAATATCTTCTTTCTCTACAAATACAGGCCAAAAGTAAAAGATCTGTTGAACCACGAGTTCTTCGGCGAGGACATCGGCCTCCGGTTGGAGATCGTGAGCCGCGACCTCGTCACCTCCTCCGACATTACCAAGATACAGTTCCGCTTGAAGATCATCGATCCTAAGAAACGGTAAGCTGAATATACAATTAATTAGAAACTATACTCTCATACAAAACCTCAACCATGAGTTTAAAGCAATAGTATTTGTCGATACTCGATACCGACTACGTAAATATTTTGTGTGGCAAATTTTACAGCGCCTCTAGCGGTCACTTATGGAACCAAAATTTGCGTTTGAGTATCGACAAATACTATTGCTTTAAACTCATGGTAGAGGTACTGTTCATAAAGATTGATTGAAAAATGTGGTATAATATTGTTACGTACGTGGGTAATCAAATGCCGATTTACTAAGAGACAACTTTATTCACCACAAACAATAACAAATTAGTCCAGTCAACTATAATCCGAATCGCAATTAACACTAGAGTACCGTTACACTATCGCTCAGGTCGTTAGATAAAATCACTCCACACTCTCAGGTAGTTCGCTCTTGATCGCAGTCGAAATCACAACTGACTCGCTTCCGGCCGGGGGCTCGTATTTATATGCGGAGCCAAGAAAATTCTAGATACCGACTTCCCACGAACGATCCAGAATTCCAGAACAATTGAATCGCTTCTCGAAGTCATAAATTATTTTTATTACTCGTGGTAATAAGAGTCACTTTCATGCGAATTTCGACTCTATTGTTAACGTCCGAGAGTACCATTTCCTATAAATACCTAACTACTACTTGTAAGTACTTTGTGGATGTTTCGAGATTTTTCTAAGTCTGGGTACGCACAACCATTCTAGACCTTTCGAACAGCAATGCGTTTTAATTATTACGTGCTACTCTTTATATTCTCGGAGATATGGCGGGTCCACGTTTAATGGCGTAACAGTGCCCCCCTCTTAGTCATGCTCGTCCCGAGCATTATTAGATCCGTGATACGGCGCCAATCTATCCACATGGACAACCTTGGGTTTCCCTCTTAGCCCTTTCTTGATGCGGTAGGTCACGTCGTTAATCCTTTTTAACACGGTGTAAGGTCCCTCCCATCGAGCTTGGAGTTTCGGCGACTTCCCTTTCCGTCGAAGCGGGTTGTGGAGCCAGACCAGTGTACCTTCCTCAAATCCCTTGGCATTGGCATTACGGTCGTATCTAGTTTTCATTTTTACGCTGGTGTTCATGCTATTCTCACGAACTCGTTTATGCACTTCGTCCAATTGATCTTGAAGGTCACTTACGTAGTCCGTAACTGGCTTAGTCTTGTCAGGTGGCACGCCAGTTATGGCATCGACTGGAAGTCTCATCTCCCTGCCGAAATTCACTCTTGCTGGGGTATGTCCCGTGCTATCATGCACTGCCGATCGGTAAGACATCAGAAATAGTGGAATATACCGGTCCCAGTCCTTCTGATGGTCGTCGACAACCTTAGCCAGGTGATTCTCCAGGGTTTGGTTAAACCTTTCCACCATTCCGTCCGACTGAGGGTGCGCAGGTGTTGTGCGTGTCTTATAAATTCCCAGAAGAGTACACATTTCCTGGAACAGCGCAGATTCGAAGTTACGGCCTTGATCGGAATGGATTTCCAAAGGTGCGCCATACCGACATACTACTTCTTCGACCACCTTCTTCGCCACTGTCGTCGCTTCCTGATTGGGTATGGCGAAGACTTCGGGCCACTTTGTGAAATAGTCCTGGATCACCACTATGTACTTGTTTCCGTCATTCGTAACTGGAAAAAGTCCAGCGACGTCGATAGCGATGCGTTCCCATGGGGCTCCCACATTGTACAGCTGAAGCCTGCCCCTGCTCCTAGTCTGTGGTCCTTTCACAGATGCGCACGCTGTACATTTCCGACACCATTGCTCTATGTCATCTCTACAGTTGAGCCAGTAATACCGCTGTCTCACTTTCAGTAGAGTTTTCTTGATGCCCAGGTGTCCTCCGGAAGCACCATCGTGTATTTCCTGTAGCAGGGGGACTACTTCACATCGTGGTACTATCACTTGTGTGGTCACCTCCTTGCCATCGTTCGATTCCCATTTCCTACAAAGCACATCATTTTCTAGGACTAAACTGTCCCACTGTGCCCAGTAGCTCTTAGTTATGGGACTGTGTGACGATACTTCACTCCACTGGGGCCTAGTTCCGCTACGCTTCCAGTCCAGTATAGGTCGAATATCGTCATCTTCTTCCTGGGACTTCTTGAAGTCGCCTTCAGCCCTAATTAAATTAACGTGTTCTCGGGCTTCATTCTGCTGACGGTGTCTGCAGTCCCCATTACATGGACGTCTTGACAGGGCGTTAGCATTGTTATGCCCTTTTCCATTGTGTACTTGATTGATGGTGATGGTTGGGGCCTTCAGTTGACCAGCCAGCACCCGCCCCGCGGCCCTGGCGACATTTAGTTTAACGACTCCTCGTCGACTTGAATTCCGGAGTCCACACTTTCCCTCTTTTTCTTAGGACAATCAGTACGAATGTGTCCTTTTTCTCTGCACCCGTAACACGTTGGAATATAGCGGGACTGTGCTGGAGAAAAAGCCACTACTTCTCGGTGACGTGGTTGCACTGAAGGCGAGACCACTACTTCCCTAACTCTATGCGTACGTGAATCTTTTCGTACCGCTTCCACTTCCAAAGCGTGTGCCATCGCACTCTTCAGAGTTTGGTGGTGTCCGAGTCGCACCGTAGCCCTTACTTCTGTATCCCGTAGGCCGTCGATGAATGCTTGCACCAGATTTACTTCCACCGTCTCTGGTGTCATTGACTTGTATGCACGCCGGACCAGCCGTTCAACCTCGACTCCCCACTGCTGGAGGCTCTCGTTCGACCTCTGCGTTCTGTCGCGTAACTGCGCGCGGAAAACGTGCTCGAGGTGCTTGTCTCCGTAACGAGTGTCCAGTCCCTCCATGAGACGCTCCAATGTCCTGCCGTCCGCAGGGAGGTTCTCTAGGACCAGCAGGGCGTCCCCTCGTAGAGCCAAAGTTAATGCCGCGAAAGACTGTTCATCATCCCAGCGGTTCGTCTTAACCAATGTTTCGAATTGGTATTTGAATGCCGTCCAGGAAGACGTGCCATCAAAATGCGGCACATCAAGTTTTGCGGCGCATGCACAGGGGGTGTGCGATGGTGAGCCAACAGCAACGGGTTCGCGTGCTTCGAGCTTGATAATTTTTTTGTTGATGTCCAGCAGGCGATCTTCGTGGCCATCAATTCTTGTTTCTAGGCTATCAGCTCGGGCGGAAACCTCCTTGACCTCTAAGGTGAGATTCTTCACTTTCTCACCCAGCGTGACGAGGCCGTGGTCGATTTTATCGAGGATCAGGTTCTGCTTAGCCTCTTGATCGCGGCGAGCGGCTTCCTGTTCGCGACGAGCGGCTTCCTGTTCGCGACGAGCGGCTTCCTGTTCGCGACGAGCGGCTTCCTGTTCGCGGCGAGCTTCTTCCTGGTCGCGGCGGAGAGCTTCCAAACTAGCTTGCATGGCGGCCAACACCGCAGCGAGGTTCAATTCCGAGGATGGTCCTGTTGGCGCCTCAGCAGCTTCTGTTGCTACCATACCAGCCGGATCTTCCTCCTCCATACGATGACGCGCAGCATCCATCTCCATTTGCCTTCTTGTTCGTGGTCGCTGTTCGTCGTCTCTCGGTGTTAATGGCATTTCACTTCTGACACCAGTTGTTACGTACGTGGGTAATCAAATGCCGATTTACTAAGAGACAACTTTATTCACCACAAACAATAACAAATTAGTCCAGTCAACTATAATCCGAATCGCAATTAACACTAGAGTACCGTTACACTATCGCTCAGGTCGTTAGATAAAATCACTCCACACTCTCAGGTAGTTCGCTCTTGATCGCAGTCGAAATCACAACTGACTCGCTTCCGGCCGGGGGCTCGTATTTATATGCGGAGCCAAGAAAATTCTAGATACCGACTTCCCACGAACGATCCAGAATTCCAGAACAATTGAATCGCTTCTCGAAGTCATAAATTATTTTTATTACTCGTGGTAATAAGAGTCACTTTCATGCGAATTTCGACTCTATTGTTAACGTCGGAGAGTACCATTTCCTATAAATACCTAACTACTACTTGTAAGTACTTTGTGGATGTTTCGAGATTTTTCTAAGTCTGGGTACGCACAACCATTCTAGACCTTTCGAACAGCAATGCGTTTTAATTATTACGTGCTACTCTTTATATTCTCGGAGATATGGCGGGTCCACGTTTAATGGCGTAACAATATCAAAAAAAGTATCTTTGAAATGCTCTCCAGTAAAATTGCAGTTTTGGGGTTACAACCACGGAACAGTAAAAACAGTGGAAGTAGCTTGAGAAAATGTTTGTTCCAGAACCGGTGTCGCCAAACTCATACATTTACAATTTACTCTTACTGCAAACCTAAAAATATGATTGGCTGAAAACAAAAACAGGGCGTAGACGAAATGCAAAAAAAAAAATTATACGAAATGCAACTTTAATTTCAAAAGTCTATAAATCAAATTGACAAAAACAAGAAAGAAATACATCTTTGACTACCAAGTACTGCCACTCGTCGCTAGATGGCATTGTTCAGTATATAATATTCAGTATGAACTGTAAATACGTAACAATAAGATTGGTATTTGAATGGCGTATCACTGACGCGAATGCGCTCGCTGCTACTCAGATAGGGAAGTAACCTTATTCGATCGAAATATGTATCGATTGTTTGAAAACGTATTTAAAACATATTGTTACGTACGTGGGTAATCAAATGCCGATTTACTAAGAGACAACTTTATTCACCACTAACAATAACAAAATAGTCCAGTCAACAATAATCCGAATCGCAATTAACACTAGAGTACCGTTACACTATCGCTTAGGTCGTTAGATAAAATCACTTCAAGTACTAGGGTAGTTCGCTCTTGATCGCAGTCGAAATCACAACTGACTCGCTTCCGGCCGGGGGCTCGTATTTATATGCGGAGCCAAGAAAATTCTAGATACCGACTTCCCACGAACGATCCAGAATTCCAGAACAATTGAATCGCTTCTCGAAGTCATAAATTATTTTTATTACTCGTGGTAATAAGAGTCACTTTCATGCGAATTTCGACTCTATTGTTAACGTCGGAGAGTACCATTTCCTATAAATACCTAACTACTACTTGTAAGTACTTTGTGGATGTTTCGAGATTTTTCTAAGTCTGGGTACGTACAACCATTCTAGACCTTTCGAACAGCAATGCGTTTTAATTGTTACGTGCTACTCTTTATATTCTCGGAGATATGGCGGGTTCACGTTTAATGGCGTAACAGTGCCCCCCTCTTAGTCATGCTCGTCCCGAGCATTATTAGATCCGTGATACGGCGCCAATCTATCCACATGGACAACCTTGGGTTTCCCTCTTAGCCCTTTCTTGATGCGGTAGGTCACGTCATTAATCCTTTTTAACACGGTGTAAGGTCCCTCCCATCGAGCTTGGAGTTTCGGCGACTTCCCTTTCCGTCGAAGCGGGTTGTGAAGCCAGACCAGTGTACCTTCCTCAAATCCCTTGGCATTGGCATTACGGTCGTATCTAGTTTTCATTTTTACGCTGGTGTTCATGCTATTCTCACGAACTCGTTTATGCACTTCGTCCAATTGATCTTGAAGGTCACTTACGTAGTCCGTAACTGGCTTAGTCTTGTCAGGTGGCACGCCAGTTATGGCATCGACTGGAAGTCTCATCTCCCTGCCGAAATTCACTCTTGCTGGGGTATGTCCCGTGCTATCATGCACTGCCGATCGGTAAGACATCAGAAATAGTGGAATATACCGGTCCCAGTCCTTCTGATGGTCATCGACAACCTTAGCCAGGTGATTCTCCAGGGTTTGGTTAAACCTTTCCACCATTCCGTCCGACTGAGGGTGCGCAGGTGTGGTGCGTGTCTTATAAATTCCCAGAAGAGTACACATTTCCTGGAACAGCGCAGATTCGAAGTTACGGCCTTGATCGGAATGGATTTCCAAAGGTGCGCCATACCGACATACTACTTCTTCGACCACCTTCTTCGCCACTGTCGTCGCTTCCTGATTGGGTATGGCGAAGACTTCGGGCCACTTTGTGAAATAGTCCTGGATCACCACTATGTACTTGTTTCCGTCATTTGTAACTGGAAAAGGTCCAGCGACGTCGATAGCGATGCGTTCCCATGGGGCTCCCACATTGTACAGCTGAAGCCTGCCCCTGCTCCTAGTCTGTGGTCCTTTCACAGATGCGCACGCTGTACATTTCCGACACCATTGCTCTATGTCATCTCTACAATTGAGCCAGTAATACCGCTGTCTCACTTTCAGTAGAGTTTTCTTGATGCCCAGGTGTCCTCCAGAAGCACCATCGTGTATTTCCTGTAGCAGGGGGACTACTTCACATCGTGGTACTATCACTTGTGTGGTCACCTCCTTGCCATCGTTCGATTCCCATTTCCTACAAAGCACATCATTTTCTAGGACTAAACTGTCCCACTGTGCCCAGTAGCTCTTAGTTACGGGACTGTGTGACGATACTTCACTCCACTGGGGCCTAGTTCCGCTACGCTTCCAGTCCAGTATAGGTCGAATATCGTCATCTTCTTCCTGGGACTTCTTGAAGTTGCCGTCAGCCCTAATTAAATTAACGTGTTCTCGGGCTTCATTCTGCTGGCAGTGTCTGCAGTCATCATTACATGGACGTCGCGACAGGGCGTCAGCATTGTTATGCCCTTTTCCACTACGATGTTCCGTCACAAAGTTAAACTCCTGCAGCTGCTCGAGCCATCTTGCAACTTGGCCCTCAGGGTTTTTAAATTGTAAAAGCCATTTCAATGCAGCGTGATCCGTCCTCAACGTAAATTGTCTTCCTATGAGGTACTTGTGGAAATGCTGCAAGGTTTTAACCACAGCCAGCAGTTCTCGTCGAGTCACGCAGTAGTTTCTTTCTGGCTTTGAAAGTGCCTTACTGAAGTAAGCGATTACGACCTGTCTGTCACCTTGCACCTGTGACAACACTCCACCAATTCCCGTGTTGCTGGCATCGGTATCAACGACAAATCTTCCGTCTCTGCTCGGGTACCCCAGTATAGGCGCTTCACACAACCGTTCTTTTAGCTCGTTGAATGCTGACTCACAGTCGTCGTTCCAGATAAAATCTCGTTTATCCTCAGTCAGCTGATGTAGAGGTTTTGCAATGTCCGAAAAATTCTTGACAAACCGCCTGTAGTATGTGCACAACCCTAGAAATGCACGTACTTCCGTTTTGTTCTTTGGAACCGGCCACTGTTGGACTGCCTTTACCTTCTCAGGGTCAGTTCTCACCCCGTCAGCGGAAATAACATGTCCTAGGTAGCTGACCTCCTTCTTGAACAGGGCGCACTTCTTTGGGCTTAGTTTTAGGTTAGCCCCTCGTATCCTGGTGAACACTTTCTCCATATTCCTCAGGTTTTCCTTAAAAGTGCGACCCATTATAATGACGTCATCCAAATATACCAGACAAACGTCACCAAGAAGGCCCACCATGACTCTCTCCATGAGGCGTTCAAACGTCGCTGGAGCGTTGCATAACCCAAACGGCATGACGTTAAATTGCCACAGGCCGCTGCCAATACCCGTACTGAACGCTGTCTTTTCTTTATCTTTCTCGCTGATTTCCACTTGCCAGTAGCCACTTTTCAAATCAATGGTCGAAAACCACTTCATGCCACTGAGCATATCCAGCGTATCGTCTATCCTTGGTAAGGGATAACTGTCCTTCTTCGTCACATTATTCAGCATTCTGTAGTCCACACAAAATCTGGTGCTGCCGTCCTTCTTCTTCACCAGAACGACTGGAGAAGACCATGGACTCGTAGAAGGCTCAATTATTCCGCTATCAGCCATGTCCTTTACCATTTCTGCTACCTCAGATTCCTTAGCCCAGGGTATGCGGCGCGGTCTCTGTTTAATTGGTCTAGCATCACCTGTATCTATCTCATGCTTGACGAGACCTGTTCTCCCGCAGTCTTTTCCCGTTGCAAAGATATCTCGAAACCGTAGCAGGAATTCCCTGGCTTGCTGCAATTCCGAAGTCGATAAATTGCTCTTAGAATTTTCCAGAAGTTGCTGGATGTGATCCGTTTCAACTTTTGTCGTGTCTTGCTTTGCAGGAGATGTATTGATTTGACGGAGATACTGAACTTCTTCACATCTCCCAACAACACTGTTTTTCTTCAGTTGGACCTCTTCTTTCCCAAGGTTCACAATCCTTACCCTGGATTTCCCTTTCGTTATAACTAGTGTCCTCGCGGTGATGAGCTCCGGGTGCCGGCCAATATCTTCAACCAAAACACATCTTGTTTGCCTGATTTTCTTGGGAAACTTTACTTCGACTAAGGTTTCTGTTCTCGGAGCCAGTGTAGTATTATTTAAACAATAGAGGTTGCATGACTTAATTCCTCGCAGGAAGACTTCTTGATCTGGGAATTTCAATACTCCCCTGTCGATATCTAAAATACATCGGTTATTCCGCAAGAAGTCGAGACCCAGTATGCAATCGTCGGTAATATTCGCAATTAACGCAGGATGGATATACACTTGATCACCGATTTTAAACTCTATTTCTGTATCACCGAGGACGGAGACTGACTGGCCGGTTGCTGTCTGAAGTCGGCAGGATGGAGACTCTCTTTGCCACAAGATGGTGCGTTTCAGCAACTCAGGTCTTATAACAGTCCGTGACGCCCCCGTGTCAACGGTAAAATTGCAAGCACGATGATTCAGCGTCCCTTCGATGATCAAACTATTTCCGTTGTGAACTTGATTGATGGTGATGGTTGGGGCCTTCAGTTGACCAGCCAGCACCCGCCCCGCGGCCCTGGCGACATTTAGTTTAACGACTCCTCGTTAACTTGAGTTCCGGAGTCCACACTTCCCCTTTTCCTCTTGGGGCAATCGGTACGAATGTGCCCTTTTTCTCCGCACCCGTAACACGTCGGAATATAGCGGGACTTTGCCGAAGAAGAAGCCACCACTTCTCGGTGACGTGGTTGCGCTGAATGCGAGACCACCACTTCCCTAACTCTATGCGTACGTGAATCTTGTCGTACGGCTTCTACTTCCAGAGCGTGAGCCATCGCACTCTTTAAAGTTTGGTGGTGTCCGAGTCGCACCATAGCTCTGACATCAGTATCCCGTAGACCGTCGATGAATGCTTGCACCAGATTTACTTCCACCGTCTCTGGTGTCATTGACATGTACGCACGCCGGACTAGCCGTTCAACCTCGACTCCCCATTGCTGGAGGCTCTCGTTCGACCTCTGCGTTCTCTCGCGTAACTGAGCGCGGAAAACGTGCTCGAGGTGCTTGTCTCCATAACGAGTGTCCAGTCCCTCCATGAGACGCTCCAATGTCCTGCCGTCCGCAGGAAGGTTCTCTAGGACCAGCAGGGCGTCCCCTCGTAGAGCCAAAGTTAATGCCGCGAAAGACTGTTCATCATCCCAGCGGTTCGTCTTAACCAATGTTTCGAATTGGTATTTGAATGCCGTCCAGGAAGACGTGCCATCAAAACGCGGCACATCAAATTTTGCGGCTGATGCACAATGGGTGTGCGATGGTGAGCCAACAGCAACGGGTTCGCGTGCTTCGAGCTTGACAATTTTTTTGTTGATGTCCAGCAGGCGATCTTCGTGGCCATCGATCCTTGTTTCGAGGCTATCAGCTCGGGCGGAAACCTCCTTGACCTCTAAGGTGAGATTCTTTACTTTCTCACCCAATGTGACGAGGCCGTGATCAATTTTTTCGAGGATCAGGTTCTGCTTAGCCTCTTGATCTCGGCGAGCTTCTTCCTGTTCGCGGCGGGCAGCTTCCATACTAGCTTGCATGGCGGCCAACACCGCAGCGAGGTTCAATTCCGAGGATGGTCCTGTTGGCACCTCAGCAGCTGCTGTTGCTCCCATACCAGCCTGATCTTCCTCCTCCAAACGATGACGCGCAGCATCCATCTCCATTTGCCTCCTTGTTCGTGGTCGCTGTTCGTCGTCCTTCGGTGTTAATGGCATTTCACTTCTGACACCAGTTGTTACGTACGTGGGTAATCAAATGCCGATTTACTAAGAGACAACTTTATTCACCACTAACAATAACAAAATAGTCCAGTCAACAATAATCCGAATCGCAATTAACACTAGAGTACCGTTACACTATCGCTTAGGTCGTTAGATAAAATCACTTCAAGTACTAGGGTAGTTCGCTCTTGATCGCAGTCGAAATCACAACTGACTCGCTTCCGGCCGGGGGCTCGTATTTATATGCGGAGCCAAGAAAATTCTAGATACCGACTTCCCACGAACGATCCAGAATTCCAGAACAATTGAATCGCTTCTCGAAGTCATAAATTATTTTTATTACTCGTGGTAATAAGAGTCACTTTCATGCGAATTTCGACTCTATTGTTAACGTCGGAGAGTACCATTTCCTATAAATACCTAACTACTACTTGTAAGTACTTTGTGGATGTTTCGAGATTTTTCTAAGTCTGGGTACGTACAACCATTCTAGACCTTTCGAACAGCAATGCGTTTTAATTGTTACGTGCTACTCTTTATATTCTCGGAGATATGGCGGGTTCACGTTTAATGGCGTAACAATATCATGCAAAAAAAAATTGTATGCGATAGTGTGATAGTATTAAAATTATGAAATTAATATGATTAAAGGCAATTTTTAAACGTAGTAAAAAGGGTATTTATTTGCATAGTACATCAATTATTATCATCTCAGCTGAAATTATCGTCATCGCCCACTGCTAAACATAAGAATATTAAGTATAATTCAAACGCCCTATGTTGTTCCTAACTCTTTAACTAAATTTATTTAAAATACATCACAAATATCATACCACAATTTTTATTTTATTATATTTATTAATTTAATAATTATCTGTATTATATTACTTACAAAAACTATTAAACTATAATATATATATTAAAAAGGCAATGTAATACATATTATACATATCGATTGATTTTATCGATAAAGTCACGCACTATTTGGATAGCGTCAAAAGTATAGGTAGACTAACGAATATTCCAGAAAAACTAATAACCGAGAAAAGAAAATCAACTTTGTTTTGATGCAACTAAGGACTAGTTTTGTTTGTATATCCTGCGCAATGTTTCACGTAATTTTATTTTGTCATTTTATTAAAATAAATCCGAAAATAATACTTTTCGGTGGTATGATACACCTCCATGAGTTAGATTTTTAGTCAGACTATGGTTTTTAAAGTACAGTATGGGACAATAAGGCATTTTAATATTATTTTTCGTTAATTATTATGTTGCGCAGTCTAGTTAGAGAATGAGGGCGCTTGAACAGCAAGTGCGCAACGCGATTCTTACTAGCGGCGACAGTGCCACGCCTACTTACTTCTTCCACTGTTTTTACTGTTCCGTGGTTACAACAACTTACGTGAAAGGCATTGATATGTTAGTCTTAAGTTTGCGCCTTTTCCGGCAAATAAAATGGTTTTTCTTTCTTTCTTTTTTCTAACTCGTGTCTGATTACTTGGCTTCTGATTATCTGTTACTACTAACAAAGAGCGATCCAGAAATCTATAAATGACAGCCGGGATCAATGGTTTAACATACTTTCCGAAGCGCATACATTACATATAGCGCTCTTGTAGCTTAAAACCACAAGCTTCTTCTAGCTGCTCCCAATATCAAAATAATTAACCAAAATCGTTTCTTCCCCACCAGTTCCTACACCCATAAAGAAAACGAAGCAATCCAATTCGAGTTCGACATGGAGAACGACGATTGCGAGGAAGTCGCCAACGACATGGCGAAGGCTGGCCTCATCATGGAAGAAGATGCAAGGATCGTCTTCAAACTGCTCAAGTCACAGCTCATCAGTCTTAACAGGTCAGTCTCTTCTTTACAACAGACTTTGTGAAGTTTGGAGGTATGCGGAAAAGAGGGTAAAGTCTCGTAAACTTCTGTTGAAAGAGAAAGATCGTCCGACCAGACGGGTATTATGTCTGGTGGGCAACTGCCCGATAGATGATTTCGGGCTGTTCTATATGTTCAAATCGCGCGGAGAATTTTAATTTCGCGAAACAAGATTTCTTATTTTTCTTGTAGTTCTTACGTGGCGCCATAGTTTATATGTCGCTCCATCACTCCCTTCCGGAGATCTGAGATCATTGTTTTGATGCGTCATGATGTGTGCCAGGCCAGTGGTAGTTTGGTTCTATCCGTCGGGATAATGCCCAGTGAGTCAGGACGATGCAGCAGGCTCCAGTGAATCAGAGCGGTGCTGTGCGACGTAGGGCTTGACTTCTGGTGCCGACCAGGAGAGGTTCTTCATAGCTTTTCATGTGACTGGCCGAAGGTGCGGTGTGCGTAACCAAGGTCGCTGATAAGGATGAGGGGTGATGACAGGTATGACCAGGTATGACCTGGTGGCCAGAATAACCTTCTTTTTTTTTTACAATATTATAATATTTCGGGAGTTGCCGTCGGATTATCTCCTCCTCACGATTTTCACTGCCTTCTTCACTCGCATCACTGCTTCGCAGGAGGCGACAGCTTACTATGCCCTCTCGCTCCGTACTAAAGCCGGACGCGAAAGGTCACTGCGGCCGATCGTCTCCACGAAATCGATATTACAATCCTGTTTTAACAAGTCTCATGTGCATTCAGAAATCAGAAGTACCAATTAAGACTTCAGATACTATGAACAACTGCAACAGTCAGTCAGTTATACTCTGTTCAAAATAACATAAGACATTTAGGAAAACTTTTTATTACTGTCCGTTCAACCGATTTTGACTTTTATTACATTGGTGGCATGACAAATGGCGGCTGCAGTAAATAGTTGGTATTGTAACCACTTTTTTTTGCTTTTAATGCCATCCTTATGCCTATGAAATAGAAGTTAAAATCGGTTGAACAGACTGTAAAAAAGGTTTCTTTAAATAGTCTAAGATCCGATTAAGAACGACCTTCACCGGTCTGTTTAATGGATGAAACTTATTTTATGATAAATTTAGTGTATTAAATAATATAACGCGGGTGGGTTGCCTAAGAAATTCCTGGCCAGACTATTATTAATAAAAAATTGAAAATTTACTTTTTTTTTAGAAAAATGCACAACCGTTATTCATACCAGATTTTTTTGCAGACAACACTATAACATCGTATTCGTAATGAAACAGCGTTTATTCTGATATAGAATTTGTTGTATATCAAAATAAACACACCTGTTTATACATACCTGTTTATACCTGGCAACCCATAGTTATGCCAGGAAACAAATAGGCAACCCAACATTTTTATGTTTTAAAGGCTTCACTCTTTCGGTTAGTATTAAATTTATTCGTTAAACACACCGGTGCATTTTGCAAAAAAATAAAAAATCGTCTGGCCAGGAATTTCTCAGGCAACCCACCCGCGTTATATTCGTTATTATACTAAATTTATCATAAAATACGTTTCATCCATTAAACAAACCGGCGAAAGTCGTTCTTAACCGTATCCTCTACTAAAAGGTTTGAAAGTAAAGTGAGCTTGTCTAAATTTGCAGTCAAGACGTATACGATCCGGGTGTGAAAAATAGCGACGTTATCTTTGCACAAGACAACAGGGCCACACAAGCTGCGCAATTTGGGCTAGTTGATGCACTTTTTTAAAGTAAAATAGTATTTTCATGTATAGTAGCCGTATCCCATTTTTCATGCAAAAATGAACCTTATTTGGAAATCATGTTATAGTTCGATTTCGTTTTGGCAAAAGTTGAGATATTGAGTAGTTGAGTAATTATTTTTGTGTGTCCGTATCTGGCGAATGCGCCGCCCGCTCGCAAGCTCTCGGCCTCTGCGCCGTGCGCACTTTATGAACATGTAATTCACGCGCGCAGTTCGCGAACGGCTCGCGAGCGGCGCACTTTCCAGATCTGGACCATTAGATAGACTTAGTTCTCGCGTATTTGAAGTTGGTTATTGTGAATAACCACGAGGTACATAATTATACTTATTTTACTAATCTATTGTAATAGTATATAGGGTGACTGGTAATTAGTGTACGATACTTAAACACGTGATTGTGCTCATGATAACTAACAACTGTTACTATGGGAACAAACCTGAAATCGCGAAAAAAAATCAGCTGTTCAGTACATTTATGTTTGCCTAATGTACTGAACAGCTGATATTTTTTTCGCGATTTCGACTTTGATCCTATAATAAAAATTGTTTGTTATCATGAGCACAATCACGTGTTTAAGTATCGTACACTAATTGCCAGTCACCCTATATTTAAAGCCTTTGAATGGTGTTATACCAAAGTAAACATGTTTATTTTGCGTAGTTTTTTTTTAAGGTGGGAAATCGTCCAATGATTTCTCCCACTATAGACTGGAGCGGGAGGGCGATTCAGACTTTTAGTGACTAAAACCACACCTGTGTTTTTTTGACACATTTACCGTCGAGTCTGTGTTTTCTGATAGCTACAATCTAGGGATATTTAAGTCAAGAGTGAATAGGTTACTTCTAGGCAAGCGCGCTTCATCGCCGATCACATTACCGCTTACCGTCAGGTGATACAATAATAACAATAAAAAGAAGTAAAATAAAAATTAAATACGAATGAAGGTAGAACTACCTGTAGATAGTGCACCATCAACTACCTGAGATCTTTTTCTCCTTCTCTGTCAAATCCATCCAAAGGTTGTTTGTAAAAAATCGCTTTTAGCGATAAAATCGCCCATTGTAACACCCTATTAATTTTCTCATGTAATTTTTATTTTTGGTGTACAATAAAGAATCAATCTATCTATCTATCTATCTACCTACACAGCGCACACGTGTGCCACGCGCCGATCTGGGCGCGTCGGTCTCGCTTGAATGTAAGCAGCTTCTTCTGGCTAAACCAAACTGCGATTACCAATCCGTTTGATTACTGTAATATTCCTTTAACTTCTCAAATGTCGCATAATACCGCATGATTCATATGTGAAGACTTTTAAAACGTCATTATCAGCCGAACGTCGTAACTTCATAAGCAGAAGGTTCAAAATACCTTGACACTTGAACGGTTTTCGGATTTTTCCCCCTTTGAAGTTATGAACGTCTGCTGAGATGTAAATAGGGTATTGACGAGTACACTTACGTATCAGTAAACATACCTATATTATTTAGCACAAACACATAATAGATAATAATAGTTTTACGACTATTTGTGAGATAAATGAGCCATGACTCTGTCATTGATAAGGTTAACGTAATTGTACGTGACAAGAATGATGGAAGCTACCGAATGCCAACAGACCGTTTTTTTTTTTTTTTTTTTCTCTGTGGGAAAAATCATCCTATGACAACCCCCGCTCTTGGGCGGAGCGGTAGATAGTGTCAGACTCTTACTGACTAAAAAACCCATCCCGTTCCTTCAAGCCTTCATACCGGGGCTCGAGCGCCCTTTCGAATAACCCTGGCCCCAGTAAGCTTCGACCCGGCTGTGCCCCTGCTGTTGCTGACAACTCCTTGAGGCGCGCGGGAACAGCGCACGCCGTCGACGACTTGGGCTTGGTCCGGACAGTTACCGGACGGCCGGACAGCGAGCTACCCATTGCTCACTGTCCGCAAGCCCGCGCCTATGGTATACCAACAGACCGTTAAAGCGTTATGTTTTTTTTCACGTTCTTTCTTTAACTCTTTGAATGTCGTAATTAGAGACACAATAGAAAGACAATTACCTTATGTCGGACTGTGTAACTTAAGACATTCGAAAGGTTAAGAAACATTGCGTTGGATGAAACAACAAACTTCTAAACCATGCTTGATGTTGACAATAGGCGAGTGGTAACGAACCCTCTTTAAGTATCCGCTATAAATGTGTAATAAACAAATAGTTATCTAGCTTCGCCAAACTTAAGTAGCAATGGGCAGGGCACATTGCTCGCAGAACAGATGGCCGTTGGAGCCAAAATGTTCTGGAGTGGCGCGTACCGGAAGACGCAATGTCGCCTCCTACAAGGTGGACCGATGACCTGGTGAAGGTTGTGGGAATCCGATGGATGCGAGACGCACAGGATCGTGCGTTGTGGTGTCACTTTGGGGTGGCCTATGTCCAACAGTGGACGTTTAACGGCTGAAATGATGATGATGGTAGTATCTTCTGCTAGCGACTTAGCCCGTATGATAGGCGAAAATTATCACAAAGTAACATACCTATTCCTGAAATAAAATTATCTTATGTACTAATCTAGGACATGGTATAGCCTTACGACAAGTTACATACATACATAATCAGCCTTATAATGTTCCTCCTGCTGGGACTCAGGCCTCCTCTCCAGTACAGGAGCCGTAATCATACCGCTGCTCGAAAACCATGAATTTATCCTAAACTAAAATGATTTTTCTAGATGACTGCGCCCAGACAATAGCCATTAGTTTATGGATCCTATTGTTACTGTATCGATCAGATTGTAGACGTGATAACTAACATCTTAATCTTGATCACTTACCTTGCTTTGTAATTACATACTCATGATAAAATAAATGCTTATAATCTAATAACGAACAGACAGACAGTTATACTAATGACTAATAGTAGATTATGTTACTGGGGGATAAAGCAGTGTCTTAAAGTCGTGGACGGCATGTTGAATTCCGAACGAAACGAAGGTTGCGAAGTTGTAATCCCGAACGCAGCGAGAGTTGCCAAGTTGCAATCCCGAGAGCAGTGAGGGATTTATCTAATTTACTCCAGCACTGCGAGGGAGTTAATAAAGAAATCTAAGTAAAGTGGGGAATCATCAAACAAGACGTTGTATTAATGGCTGAACTATTTCGGATGTAACTTGCCACACGACTAGACCATGTTAATATAGGACACTTTGTCCACAGGAGTATATGCCCACCCTAGAGCGGGAGAAGACATTTGATGATTTCCCAACTCAAACAAAAAAATACCTTCGCTAATATAATAAATAGCCTTGTCAATGAAGGAATCAGGATGTT
Source organism: Mythimna ferrago (assembly GCA_910589285.2). NCBI lineage: Eukaryota > Metazoa > Arthropoda > Insecta > Lepidoptera > Noctuidae > Mythimna > Mythimna ferrago. Next base: position 17,088,520 of record OU342698.1, on the reverse strand, counting down.
CGCACGTTATTATTATGTAAATAGTGAGTGCCCTACATTCCGGTCGAAGGCTTGCGTATAGAAACCTCGCTAAGGACCGTTGTATGCAGTTCGACACGCAATGTGTGAGATTCCATCACGCTTCGTCTCCCCCGCGTTGGTATGCGCCCAATAAACAATACTTTTGGCCGATAGTACTTTGATTTCGTTCAAGTTTTCTCACTGTATATACTTAGTGGCCATAATATCAAAATAACAGTATTTAAGCTATATAAAATGTTTGTTAAACTTTTTATGCACAATAAAGAATAAGCTTGAAATCTGGAAAGGGCTACTGGAGTCTTTTTCATTCGCCACAAATTTCCAATCCAATTATTGGTTTTCAACCCCCCACCTTCTATTTTTAGTAATACAAAATCATAGATTAATGTTTTCTTGTAAAAATAGTCCTTGTCTGAATTTTGATGTTTCGTTTACTGTGAAAATTTAAAATAATAAAATGTGGTATTTTTGAGCAATGAATTCAGTTTCGCTAAATCCAGAATTTTACAAAACAGTTTGTCATAGCTTGAATAAAACAAACAGTAGACTAGAATAAACTTAGTATCTTAGTATCTTTAAGAAAACGTCAGCTGAGCGAGTTCAATGACCTGTAGTTAATAGTCGGCGTTGCGTACAAAGTAACTACAGGTCATTGAACTCGCTCAGCTGACTTTTTCTTAAAGAAATTAATTTCGTACATGCGTAAATTAATACGAGTTTTGAAAAAGAGGTACTTTATTTTTTAATTTTATCTTTACAAATCGATAGTGTTTCATGTACCGGATCGACCCTTCACGGGATTAAAACAATTAAAATCTAGCGGTGTATAAACTTAAATGGTATGGGTATAATGGCCGTCTTATCGCTGAGAGCGATACATACCAGACAACCTTAGGATGGATCGTAAGAATTACAATCGCATCCTCTGTATGCTTTCATCAAACCAACCGACAAAATCAGTCTTGAAGTTTAATACTAAAACTATTTCAAAATAACACTAAGACAAAAATCGAATTGGCAAACATCACAAAGACCAATCGATATAAAACAAAATTATTTTACCAACGAATAATACTTTGTCGACGTCAAACGGCATTGAACGCAACCGATTATTTCGGAGACATCGGCTCGAAGACGAACGAATGCTCGTCACGCGATCTTAAGAATCCAGCTTTTCGTTTTAGATTTACATAGAAAAAGAAAAGTGGTGTTTTTTTTTTTTTATTCTCAAGCCTATTTTAGACGGTAATGTTAGTAGAAAGATAAGCAAATTGCGTTCAGCATTCATTTCATATACTGGCTTATGCTCGCAACTTAGCTCGCATGATAGTCCCTTTTCACTCTCAAAAGGTTTGAATTTCGAAAAATCCGTTTATTTTCTTTAAAAAAAATATTGCCCAACATTGTTAGTAATATTATAAAGAGGTAAAGCTTGTTTTTCTGTTTGTAGGAGGTAATCTCTGGAAGTACTGGTCCGATTACTAAAATATTTTCATCTTTAGAAAGCTGTTTTATTCCTGAGTGACATAGGCTATCGGGGTTACCATGACGTTCGATAGTGTCAGACTCTTAGGGCCAGGCCACACGGTGCGGTGCGGTTCCGGCGCGGCGCCAGAACGACGAATCGGTGGGCACACGAGAGACGCCACCCCGCTCGTACGGCCCGCCGATTCGTCGCTCAGACGCCGCGCCGGAGCCGCAACGCACCGTGTGGCCTGGCCCTTACTGACTAAAAAACCCATCCCGTTCCTTCAAGCCTTCATCGGATAACCCTGGCCCCAGTAGGCTTCGACCCGGCTGGGCCCCTGCTGTTGCTGACAACTCCTAGAGGCGCGCGGGAACAGTGCGCGCCGTCGACGACTTGGGCTTGATCCGGACAGTTACCGGACGGCCGGACAGCGAGCTACCCATTGCTCACTGTCCGCAAGCCCGCGACTACGGTGGCTGGAAATTGGGAATGTGTGTAAGAGATGGCGCTAGACAACCTGTATAGCTCTGTCTCTTAACAACCCTGAAACAAGATTAAAAAAATCTCACTTTTAACATCAAGATCTAGGTCTATTTTTATGTACACAGGCCGAAGCTCCAACAACAAAAATAAGATCCAACTCAACCATTCTTGTCAAGTGAAAACAGAATTCAACGAAACTAACGCTTCGTCAATTTCGCCCCATGACGCATCGTGAAGTAAATGAAACCTTAGTAAATAAATGACAGACACAGAAAGCGAATTTTCATTACATGTAAAGAAGATAAAGATGACTTTCACTAAATGCGCATAACAGGACGCAATTGATGAACAAATCATAATTCGTAGAAGGCCGTATCGCGGTTTTTTAAATTAACACTTACCTTCTCTAGCGGTAATAAAGAACATGTAACTATCATAAATTACACTTTTATTAAAACGTTATGTTTAATGCGTAATTTTTTTTATGCAAGATGACTCAAGCTCGTGCTGCAATATTGTTGGATGGAGTTACCGCTGAAAACCTGTACAAATTTAGCACTTAAATAGAGTTCCTTTTTATCTTAAAATCATCACCATCATTTCAGCCAAAAGACGTCCACTGTTGGACATAGGCCTCCCCCAAGCGTCGCCACAACGACCGATCCTGTGCGTCTCGTATCCACCGCATTCCCGCGACTCTCACCAGGTCGTCGGTCCACCTTGTCGGAGGCCTTCCAACGCTGGTTGCGTACTCAATTCAAAAACTGGCCTTTAGTCATTAAAAGTCTGACACTTCCTCTCGCTACACCCAGAGCGGTATTATTCGATGATTTCCGACTTAAAAAATAAGAATACCGTATATACTCACATTTAATTATCCACCACTCATGTAGATTTCAATGTACTCTAGATAAACAATTAAAAACATTATCTAAAGTCCTATACTAATATTACAAAGAGGAAATATTTGTATTTTTGTATGTTTGTAACGAATAAACTCAAAAACTACTGTACCGATTTAAAAAATTCTTTCATCAATAGAATGCTGTTTTATCATTCACTGACAAGGGCTAAATTTTTTCTACTCTCACGCGGGCGAAGTCGCTGGCAGTAGCCAGTTCCAAATAAATCATTTACTTGAATTGTGTAATAAATCATTTAATCAATTGTCAAAAAGTCGATCCGTCAAAAAAGTGAAGCTAAATTGCAAATTCCAAAGCGTAGATCTCTATGGATGAGAACGTGCAAGAAACTCCATGGACACTCTTTTAAATCATTAAATGAGTAAAGGGGCGGCCAAATGGATGTGAACCAACGTCCCAACCAAAGTGACCTTTGCTTGTTTCAATCCGTGTAGACAGCAGATGTAATCCATGACCTACAACGCCCTTGGTTAGGAAGCGTGTTTTTCCAACCACCGAACATGTTGGCGCGTGGTTTACATCCATTTAGACGCAACACAAATCAAACCAAGGTCTTTGTGCTAGTTTGCATCCATCTAGTCACCCCTTTACATCCATCTGGGCGCCCCTTAAAAAAAACAACAAAATACCCAACGGCCTTTACACAATTCGTTGCATTATTGCATCATAGTAATTACAAGACGCGTTCGGGCGTGCATTTAATCGTTTATGTGCGTCGGCGAAACAATCATATATGCTCAAAAATTAACTGCTTAGCCTGATTTCAACCATGCCACTGAACATTTTTACCATGCCACTGAACATTTATACCATGCCATTTAACATTTCTACCATGCCACTGAACATTTGTACAAAATTGGCAGTACTCTCGTCTTCATCATCATCATCCACTGCCCGATTGTAGGTACATCACGGCTGGTTATAGGTTTCTCTTTGCTCATGTCCATCCTTACGCTCTTTGGCCAGTCCCATTATGGTTTTGGGCGGGATGTCGGTTGAGAGATTGGCCGCGGGTGTCGCTCGTTTGATGCACGCGTGAGACGAATATTTGTATGGCCTACATATTATTGTTTCGTATCTGGGTGTGTTGTGCATGTCTGATCATGTTTGTGAACGTACCTATAACACAAGAGTAATAAAGTAAAAGTACTAGTATCATCATCATCATTTCAGCCGATAGACGTCCACTGTTGGACATAGGCCTCCCCCAAGCGTCGCCACAACGAACAATCATGTGCGTCCTGCATCCATCGGATTCCCGCTACCTTCACCAGGTCGTCAGTCCACCTTGTAGGAGGCCTTCCATCGCTGCGTTTTCCGATACGCGGTTGCCACTCCAGAACCTTTCGGCCCCAACGGTCATCTGTTCTGCGAGCAATGTGCCCTGCCCACTGCCACTTAAGTTTGGCGATTCTTTGTGCTATGTCGACAACCTTGGTTCTCCTGCGGGTATCTTCATTTCTGATTCCAAAAGTACTAGTATAGGGCAAGATTTTTATATAAAAAATATAACTGTTGAGCTGCTTGAAATACGATTGTATAACACTAAAAGATTTTATGCAAAGATTCCGAACAGCATACCATCACATGGTCGCGGTTTTTTTCCCACTTCCAATAGATACGTGATAATGTCTCATAATCGCTTTAATTTGATAAGAATGAAATTATCAAATTAAATAGTGATCAGATCATAAACACTGATAAAAAGAATAATATCAAAAAATCAACGTAGTTCGGTAAATTAAACAAGGCTATGTAGTAGATAATTATGTGTATAATACCGATAAGAATAGAAACACTAATACAACGGAAAAATACGTGTTTTTTTATCAATCGTTAAAAACAAAAATAAATCAGAAATTCGATGTTAATATAAAATGAAAAATATTCCTGCTGCGGTTTTCCCGTCCGGTTATAATTTAGATGTCTTTAAGGCTAGAGTGAATATTAAATATATATGTGTACAGTTGCCATCACGGGTCTTGAACACTTGCGCAGAAGTCAAATATTCGGTCTCTTTAGTAGTGCAAAGTGCGATGCGGGGGCGGGGAGTGTCAGTGATTGGCTGGCCGCGCCATCGCGTCATAGACGTCACTCCTCATTCGTTCACTGCGTTGCTGCATGTATCTAACAACGAATACGATTGGCTCGCCAATGTATGGAATGCGCAAAGCGATCCCCACTCTGACGCCGAGCGTTCAAGATCCGTGATGGCAACTGTACATAGTAAATAGGCTCTTAATGAACCGGGAGATGCAGCGTTGGAAGGCCTCCCATAAGGGAGGACCGATGGCGTAGTGAGGGAATACGATGGATGCGAGACGCACAGGACCGGTCGTTATGGCGACACTTGGTTATGCTTATGTGATGAACTAGTGCGCTTTACCATCAACTATTGCATTACTGCTTACCAAGGTGGCATTGTAGCCAGGCACTAATTTATATCATTTAAAAAAATTAAGCTCTTTTCTTGGACTTACTGCAGTTTTAATAAAAAACGAGTTAAGGTTCTTTCTTTTCTAGAAAAAGAAAAAGAAATTTAAGCGAATTGTATTTCGCACTTTTTTACAGCGTAAATGGCAAAACATGCTATTTGGCTTTTCCTGTATTAAAAATAACAATATTTCTAATATTCTCGACATAGGAACCTAGATAAATATTGTCTATAACCGAATATCATCATAATATGTTGGAAATATGCTCCAACTGAAAATGAGCGTGGTATTACGTTTGTATGAAAATTCATCCGTCGCCGGCCCCTTAACGCTAAGACTTATCACACACCAAGCGGTAGCCGAGGTCTTTGCCGTTTAGGTCAACGTATCCTAATCTCTATTTACTCAGTATTTAAAAGACAAATGTGGCCGCTAAATTGATATAGTAAGTGATATTTATTTTGCAAATGGGTTTTAAGGGGAATGCAGGAGGTTTTTAATTGATAAAAGTAATTCTTAGAGGCATCTTCGGGACATCTACCGGGGTTTCGTGATACTCCTAGGGATTTCATGAAATCCCTGATATCCTCATTTCCCTGCGACATATACAGAGCCATACATAATGTATAGAGCAGTTTTGTGATTGTCTACGTCACTCACTACTATGTCTCGAATTAATCACCACGAATCCAATGCAAAAAAAAAATTGAAGCAATTTATCGAAGATATACGTAATGTGAAATTACACATCTGCTTAGTTTTCGTAAGACCTGTGTGTCAACATCAAAAAATCAAATCAAAATCAAAAGCATTTATTTCAAATAGACCATTTGCAGGCACTTTTGAATAGTCAAATGTCGGTCAGTCCAAGAAAAGTGAAGCTAAATTGCACGTTCCAAAGTTAGATCTCTATGGAGAAGAACGAACAAGAAACTCCATGGACACTCTTTTAATGGTATGGTAATTTTAATGGTAATAACGGTGTGATTTCATCATCCATCATGTGTATTTTTACTTTATATGATTGTGTGAGGCACGAATAAACGTTTTTTTCTTTCTTTCTTTCTTTCTTTCTATCCAAAAGTTTTTATATTGTTTAACCCCTTGTATGCCGGAACGCAGATCTACGCGAGACACAATGGCTTTTTAATTGAGACACAATTAAAAAGCCATTGTGTCTCGCGTAGATCTATTTCTCTCGATCTCTAATTACGGCATACGAGAGGTTAAAAGGACTCGTGCTTCTGCCCAATTTAGTGTATCGGCCGTTGTCTCGTCTGAAAAGTATCTACCCACGACTGCATTTCTTTGAAGTTCTTAATTAATAACGAACATTCCAACCTACTATTTATAGTTCCCAAGCACCCTTCGGTGAATGACTGGCATATGTATAATTCAGGGTCTGCTCCATGTCAGCGAGCGAATGTTGACGCGAAAGAAAAGCCAATGCACTGTACAAACGAAACCGGTATTACTCGTTTTAAAACGCAGTCAATATTTTTTTTACGATTCGCCTAAAGTTGTTGCTTTTATTCAAAGCGTACGACTTACTGGCTCACTTATCGGATCTAGCTTACTCCCGGCTTAATTTACAGGAGTCATTTTTTTTTTCCGGGATAAAAACGGTCGAAGGGCTCGCCCTGTTTCTTCCATTATAATATTGTTTTAGACTAGCTCCTGTATTCGGCTTGGGCCGCGTGAAAGTAGGGTTTCTCTATAGAATAAATTTTTGACCCCCGTTTCATTCATTATGCGTACAGCTAAGGAATGGAATTCCCTGCCGGAGTCTGTGTTTCCTGATAGCTATAACCTAGGGGTCTTTAAGTCAAGAGTGAATAGATTGCTTCTAGGCAAGCGTGTTACATCGTCGGCCACATCATCGCTTACCGTCAGGTGAGATTGTTGTGGTCAAACGCGAGCCAACACATTACAAAAAAAAAACAAATTTCCTAATGGGGTCAATTTGGCAAAATCCTCTCATAATGCACGCCTACGTCATAAAAAGAATCTTTGTGCAAAATTTCACGCTCGTAGTCCCAGCAGTTACGGTTTTGCATTGATATGTCAAGTCAATAAGTTTCTCCTTTTTTTTTAATTGATATAAACTAGTGTTTAACTGCGATCCCACCTGATGGTAAGCAGTGATGCAATCTCTGATGGTGAGACGCACTAGTTTATTAAGAGTCCATTCACTCTAGCCTTGAAGACACCCAAATTTTAATTATATTATTCAAGTCATTCGGGATTTACAGGTTTTTTTTATCGACAGTAAATCGTTACCGTGCTGTTATCAAAGCCCTATAACCGGTTCCGGTGAACCGGATGTATACCTTATACTACTCGTTTCGGCCCACGCCTCTTATCATTTCGGTGAATGGATACCGACACTTATAAATTTCGTATTTGTTTATACTAATTTCGATATTTGTTTGGCTATGGTCGTCGCGAGCGCAGTGCGTCGACTTAGCGCGCACGGTGTGGGCGCATCGCGGTTTACTATCATTGTTTTGCCAATGCTATCAACGATAAGATTGTAGTTTAATTAAATAATTGTCATTTAAAATTTCGGTGTTTGTTAAAGTGGCAGACATTTTATTTCTGTGATAAAAACCGGTGTGTGTAGAAGTTGTAGTGAAAGTTAGTGTCAGTGTTTTGGTGTCTCCGATCATGTTTATATTGTGAAAGTGATTACCGATTAACCTCCAAAAGGATTAAAGTGAGTTTTTTTATCGTTTATAACGTTAGGAACTTATTTTTGAAATTAAACACCAAAGATGTAAATGCTACATCATGTTGTTTATTCAGACATACGGCTTTTGAAATGTCAGTTCATTGATCTTGAAACAAGATCTGCCATTTAATAAAAATTCCTTACGAAAATACTCATTAATGGGGCAATGTCTTCAGTGACTGATTAAGCAAGCGCGGCGCTTGTAGCAATTTCTGCCGAGGGACCCACTAGTTGTTTGTAAACTGATAACGAATTAAAAATCTTTTAATGAATTATTATTTTTGTCATAAGCCGCAGGAATCTTAGGTAGCACTAACCCTATAGACATTTGCTTACATTGTCTTTATTGGTAACTAGCAATTTTCCACCGACTTCGTTCGCGAGAATGTTTTTATAAAAACTTTTAGACAGCGCTCACTGCTGACTTTTGTCACGGTGACAATAATTTTTCTACCTATTTTTTGTAACTGTCACGTCACCAAGTGCGCGCACTACACATAAGCACGGTGCCTTTTTTTATCAAAAGTCACCAGTGCGCGCTATGGCTTACACCTCTTAAATTATATTTTGAGGGTAGTGTTGAAAAACTAATGACAACACTCTTTAATTCATTAGACATTTTGATGAGAATATTGCCAAGTTTTAGGTTTTTTTTAGAGCTCATTGTGACTTCGATCTCACCTTGATGGTAAGCTATTGATGTGATCTAAGCTGGAGTGAGCAAGTAGATTATGTACCTATATATACTAGACAATAGACTTTTAAATAGACTCTATTTACATACAAAAACCTTACGTCTAGCCTCAACAAATCCTGTGTTTTATCTAAAATATCATCGCTATGTAAAAATTGTTAGCCCGGTAACCATGGCGACCGAGACCCAAGTTAAAATGTTTTGTGACCTCGCGTGAGCCTATTTCAGTTGTAATACGGCGGCGTTCAGTTTAATTAGAACGGTTTCCTTTACCGAAGGTTGTATATTTAAATTTATAACTGTTTATATTTAGTTTTGATAATTTTATGTAATGTGAATTATCGACATTTTGTTTTGGAAAGTGCGAGGGATTTAAAGATATTTTTATCGTTAATAATATTAAAAAAAATATCGTATAGTGTTTTGTGATAGCTCGGGTGTTCTTGCAATTTTTAGTCTACAGTGTTGTGTGTGTTACGAATTATATTAATTACATTTAAATTGGCAAGTGATTCATAGCCGTACCAATGGATAGAATGGAGGGAGGCCTTTGCGTATAATAATATAGTATTGTGTTCAATTTAAAGGAAAATCGAAAACTCATAAGATTCAAAGAGGTACTAAAATATTTGGAAATACCTATTAAGTATAAGTATACTTAAAGTTTTCGACGTCGAGGTGGGACCACATTGGGATTTGGAATAAGAACTTTCACTATGCATGCCAATTGCCAATATAATTGCAAATCAAAAATCATATAAACTCGTTAAAAAATAAAAGGCACGTTTTCAGATTTGAGAAAAACCCCAGAATTAAACTTGGAACGAAACTGAAAGAAATAATAAAATAATTTATTTATTTATTACAGCCTGGAGGACTTACTTACAGCTTAACAAACTAAAAATAGAAATAAATATAAATGACAGAAAGCCTCACGTATACGTATTAGTCCTCACGTATAGTGTCAGACTTAAAATTGAAAAGTGAGCATATCAACCTTTACACTATGATTAAAGCTTATTAAAATTTTACAGCTACATATACAAGTTCATAACAAGGGTTAACGAGTAGTAACTAGAAACTTTTAGTTAACAAAAAATAAGTAGGTAACGATAAAAATAACGAATAACAAAATATAATAATACTCATAACACAAGCTCTGCTTAGCTTGGGACTAGACGACGTTGTGTGATAGTTGTGAAATATTATATTTATATTTAATAATTAGGGGTCCGGTGTAGTTGTAGCTATTTTAATAGTAGCTACACTATACCACACAAGCCGGTAGGTAGCTGAAATACAAATGTCAAAATAGGCTTTTTATTAAGCTATTGCATAGCTTCTATCGCGGGCCTTGAGCGTGGAGACCGAATCCAGAAATTCCGTAACGAAAATAACCTAACACCCCCCACTCATTTGTTTTTTGAGCGTGGTGACCGATAAGAAAACAAATGAGTGAACAATCAATCAAAATTCAATTCAATGTGTGAAAGTGTAACTTCAATTAATATCAAAGAAAAAAAAAACAAAGGAAAAAAACTGCATAAATAAAATAAATAAATAATTATAATTGCATAAGTTGATAAAAATGCTATGCAATAGCTTTACCGCGGCAGTCCCCGAGTGCCACACGTCTTTTTTTTTTGACAACTTTAGTCATTTTAAACTGCCTGGGATTTTTTACAATTTACTATTCATAGTGTTGTGAAGAGGTAAAATAAAAATCTTTTGTAATTATAGGTAAATAATAAAGCAATTCGACATGATTTTCATTGTTTTTCATACAACCGCTCATATGAGATTATGACGTTATTAGATTTTGTTGATGTTACCTAGGCTTCTATTGGAATCAATTTATAGATTTATGTAAAACTAATCTAGTAAAAGACCTCTGTAAATCTGCTATTTTGCATGAACTTTGACACTTCATAATTACCTCAAAAAATTAAAAGTGACTCAAGTATAATTGTTATAATAGAGACTGCACATTTTATCTAGATTCTAAGTGACTACAATTTTTTTCAATAACTTTTAAGGGTTTTAAAAAATCATGAATTTTCTGAAATAAGGTTTGTAAAAATATTCCAGTAAATCATGGAATTACCGAATGCTAACAGAGTTTACAGGCGTTATCTCTCGTTTTTCGCGTTGCCATTTCGTCAAACATCGCGTTGGATTGCGTTAGATGAAGTAACAAGCTTTTAAACCATGCTCGATGTTAACGATAGGCGAGTGGAAAAGCAGCCTCTTAAATGTTAATGCCCTTTAAGCACGTGTGCTGTTCATGCCACGATAAAGATTTTTTACAATCATACTGAACATTTTTTATTGCAACAAATGATCGCGTTTCGCTCGTGTAAGTCGAATAAATGGTATTGTTTTACGATTACGATCATTAATATCTGTTTCATTAATTAGAGAATTACTCGTAACTTCAGTAAAAGTAATACGGCTTGAAAAATTACTCTATTTGTCATTGTGCTAGAATGGTCTTTAATTTTCTCTTTTTTTTTTCAGTGCAATAGTTTCTTTTTATTGATGACTAGCGGCCCGTCCCGGCTTCGCACGGGCAATAAATATAGCCTATGTATGTTACTCAGGGTGAATGTAGCTTTCCAATGGTGAAAGAATTTTTGTAATCGGCACAGTAGTAGTAGTAAAATATCTAAAAATGTTCCCTCTTTATAATATTAGTGTAGGTAGGCTTGCGTTTAAAACCACTATCTGAAATGGATGGTAAGCGATGATGTGGTCGACGATGGAGCACGCTTGCCTAGAAGTAACTTATTTGCTTTTGACTTAAAGACCCCTAAGTTGTAGCTATCAGGAAACATTCCGGCAGGAATTTACACTCCTTAGCTATACGCAAAACAACAACAACGCTGTTGTACGTTGCACTCTGTGTGACCTTATAGACCCGTCTTTAAGTCAAATATAGGTTACTTCTAGGCAAGCGTGCTCCATCGTCGACCACATAATCGCTAGCCATCAAATAATCTCATCTGATGACCACTGTCTAGTGGTCAAGCGCAAGTTTATCAATAACAAAAAAAGCTGTCATAAATTGAACCCTACTTAAACTCAAGTTCATTTAAGTTTCCAAATTCATGTCTTTATTTTCACTTCTAGTTTAATAATCAGTGAATATATCCTTGACTCACATATTTTTTATAAAACGTCGTACTTAATTTAATAATCTCACAGCGCTTCCGATGATTTAAAAATTCCATTATCAATTCGACCAACCGTAAACACTTGTACAAACACAGCATTGTCTTTCCGAACACGTGCGCCATCGAACGCTATTGATCGTCTGTCGTATAAACGCGAAAACACTCGTGAAAACCAAGACACGATATTTTTACGATTTCCGCAATTGTTACGAGGTGCCTTTGCCTTGGGCTAGCGTATAGGGCAGGCGTTTACGCCGCGAAAACGCTGCGGACTACGTCTTCTACTTTTATAATACAAACAAAACCGTTAAATGGTGAGAAACTAATCACTAAGTAGGGTATATAATTGTACAGCCACTGAAGTAAACAGAATCAGAAAAATATATGTTACTAGCTTTTACCCGCGGCTTCGCCCGCCTCTTTCTCCCGCTTTTCTCACTTAAAAAAAAAATAGCCTATGTCCGTCTCCAGGGTCCCAACTATCTCTCTACCAAAATTCATCAAAATCGGTTTTGCCATTTAGGCGTGAAGACGTAACAAACAAACAAAAAAACTCACTTTCGCTTTTATAATATTAGTAAGGATTCTTTAAAATAAATGCTAGTTATTGTGTTCAAAACATAAGGAATGCAACTAATTTAGTTCGACAGAAAAAAATCACGAAGATGCCTCTAAAAATGACTTAAATCGATTAAAAACCGGATGATATACATGTAATCATTCTAATTTTTTGTATGATTATTTTACAAACAACGTTTTACCGTTTTAATTTTATAACAAAATCTGTAGATTTTTTGTAAATAGCTAAAATACTTTATTTGCAAGCATTTTGTGTCATTGCGCATCTCGTTCTTTTTGTATGCAATCCAAGAGTGTTCGCGCTTGTCATGTAGTCTCATAAGATGATAATTATGTTTGAATGAACGCGATGTTTAAACTGCGTCAGAGCTGACGTAATAAAAAAACGTGCAATGCGTAGACTTTTTGGCACTAATTCAGTAAAAATGCGTCTAACGAAAACATGCACTAGATACGTAGTCATGTATGTCTATTTTTTCTGTCGTGAAGAGGGTTTGAACATCTGGTGTCAATCAAAGTGTATCAAACGTCAAATCGTAATAGAAAGTTGGAGGAAGGGCATTATATAGGAAACGAGACAAAAAATGCGTATGTACTATCCTAACATCGGTAATAGGGTAGTTTCCAGGGTCAAAATAATTACATTTTATTTAGTCCGTATTTTATTAAGTATAAAAAATATTGGAAACGTGCGAAAAAATGCAGCACGGCGTTACGTCACACGTAACTTTAATGGGCTATATCTTTGTCATTTTTGGTTTAATTTACAAATCGACGATGAAGTGACAAGAACCTTTATCTACCAGAACATAATTTTACAGGAAACGAAAAAAACGTTTTATTTATTTTAAACGCAAGGTATGAAAAATATTATTATTGGTTATATATGTTGGTTATCGGGTATATATAATATATAACCAATAATAATATTTTTCATACCTTGCGTTTAAAATAAATAAAACGTTTTTTTCGTTTCCTGTAAAATTATGTTCTGGTAGATAAAGGTTCTTGTCACTTCATCGTCGAAATAAAAAAATACGTGTCCCTTATTTTTGAATGATCTAAAAGACGGACTAATTACATTTTTTACGGCAACTAGCCTATTACAACAACCTCCCACACCGCGTCTATCTTGTCTGTATGAAAACGATGATCTCCGAAACTCCTGAACGAATTTGCATGCAGGTTTCACCAATGGACACAGTGATTCATGAGGGGAAGGTTTAGGTGTATAATACATACATGTTATAATAGAGAAAAGTTGAGAATTTCAAAGGTTTCTGACACTCGTTCCAAACTTGGACAAGGGTTGCTAATTTATCCATTTAATAAATCTGTAGAAGTTTTTAGTTGTGCGCGCATCACGTTATGCATTAAAATAGGCTAGTGGCCATAAAAAATGTAATTAGTCCGTCTTTTAGATTATTCAAAAATAAGGGACACGTATTTTTTTATTTGTAAATTAAACCAAAAATGACAAAGATATAGCCCCTTAAAGTTACGTGTAACGTCACGCCGTCGCCGTGCTGCATTTGTTCGCACGGAGTGACGTCACACGTAATTTTAATGGCCTATATCTTTGTTATTTTTTGTTTAATCGAAAAAAGAAAAAATACGTGACCAATATTTTTTTATAATCTAAAATACGGACTAAATAAAATGTAATTATTTTGACCCTGGACACTACCCTATTGTGTGTACCTTCTGTTATTACTTAGGCTTGGTTTAATCTCAATCGGGTGACAGTATCGAAAGACTAGCTTTGCCCCACAGCTTCGCCAGCATACATAAAATATAGCCCATGTCATTTGGAAATAAAGCAGCTTCCTATCGGTGAAAAAATTTTACCAATCGGACCCACCTCTTTTACCTCCTACAAACAAAAAAAAAACAAATTTTATCTCTTTATTATATTAGTTTAGATATACTGCATTCATTGACTTTTAAACGGTACGAAGTTCGCTGGGTTAACTAGTTTGTAAATAAGAACAAACATAAATTACTGTTGTTGTTGATGCAATCATTTTTTATTGTACGTGTGATCGTTTTTTGTTGCGATTTCTTGGAATTTGAACAGGACTCGTAACTCAATAAAATTTAAAGGTTAGAAAGAGATGATACGTTAGAGAGAGATAGATCGATGTCCGTTGATTAATAACAATAGGGCAGGTAGAGAAGTTGCTGTTCTCAGCCACAGGAAGTCAATGCGCCCTGCTTCTTTGTTTACTATACAAAGTTTCGTATTTAATTGGTGGCTCTCGTACTATCGACTTATGGCTTGGTTATTTGGACTGGAATAAGTGATATTCAAGCTGGATTAACCTGGAATTATTATGGACTGTGTTAGTGTGTTTTGTGAATTGAAATTTTGACGTATTTCCAAACCGATGATATAAGGATGTAGATATATCTGACTAGCTTCTGCCTGGCGGCTTCGCCTGCGTGTTAATAGGTTTCTCCATACAAACTTCCGACCCTCGTTTTACCCCCTTAGAGGCAGAGTTTCGTAAAATCCGTTCTTAGCGGATGTCTACACCCTTTAAGGAGCCTACCTGCCAAATTTTAAGTTTGTAGGTGTTCTAGTTACTGAGATTTGGTGATTAGTCAGTGAGTAGTATTTCGCTTTTATATATACCTGATGTCTACATCTTTACAAATATTTAACTAATTGTACAATACAAAATAACTAAAGTAATAAACAACTTAATAGATTTACAGACTAAAAAGAAAAGTCTGTATCTTTGACGTATTTTGGACTGTTTAGCGCTTATCATACCGCTACCATACACACCGTTAGAAAACGCTAATATGCACCTCATTTATCCCTTCGACCACCTATTCTCTGAACGCAAAACGTCTTCAGTGACAAGGTATTTTGAACCTACTGCTTATGAACCTAAGTTATTCAGCTGATGATTCGTGCGTTTTCTCTAAAAACCTATGCGGTATTATGTGACATTTGCCAAGTTACGGAGAATGCCGTTGCTAGCAGATTGATAGGTAATCAAATGCTTAAAAAATCATATTATCATAGTATCGACAGTTTATTTATGTGTATCGGAGAGTCGTTTACCATTTGACAGGCGAAACGTTGGAAGGCCAAAATCAGAAGGTACATAAACAACTAAATTAATAAATCTATGCTAATTTTATAAAGAATATATTTGAATTTTTTTTCTTTGTTTTTGTTTATGATCTGAACCAGTACGTACTTCACTGCGATCCTACCTGATAGTAAGCAGTATGGTATTTTTGTTTGAAATGAATTAACACAAAAAATACTGAACCGGTTTTAAACAGAGTAGAATACTATTTTATCAGTGAGTGACATAGGCACATATTTTGTACTTCCATGTGGGCGAAGTTACTGGAAGAAGCTAGTGACTTAGAAGTATGAATCATCGATGATGACTTAATAAGTATTCTAGTCTTCACATATGTACGATGTAAAAATAATATATACAAACACGTATAAAATATAAAAACTTGCGCGCCTCACTATCAACGGATTTTATCACTGCTTACCAACAGGTAGGATCGCAGTCAAGCACTAGTTTATATGTATTAAAAAAAAATTCAATGGGTACAATAATCGTCATTCACGTCGTTGTCGATAGGAAAAGTACCCAGAACACTGCCACTGGTATATACTGGATAGCATTGCCATATTTGCCACCTTGAGTAGTCAATGCGATAGCAAAACAGATATTGTCCAAAATTACCTCGTCTCAATTCCCTCAAAATTTAAGTTATAATAGTTTCCTGATAGCTACAACTCGGGAATCTTTAAGTCGAGAGTGAATAGGTTTCTTCTAGGTAAGCGCGTTCCATCGTCGACCGCATCGTCGCTCTCCATCAGGTGAGATAGCGGTCAAGCGCGAACCTATCAACAATAAAAAAAAAATAGTAATATAATAATTGTATTTTGCTGTGGAAGAGCAGAGTCTCCTAAATATCCATTTAGTTCAGAAATAAAGATTTTGTATTTTTAATTCCCATGAAAAGTCCATTAAGTACTTAAGACATCAAACATTGATATGTCACCGGAAAATTGCAAAACCAAAACAGCTTCCGTATGATTGTAATAAATCTTTATTAGATTACTAGCTTTTGCCCGCGCGGCTTCGCTCCCGCTCTTCCCTACTTCAGCCTACTATACCCTACTCTACCCTACTATACCCTACTCTACCCTACTCTACCCTACCCTACTCTACTCTACCCTACTCTACCCTACTCTACTCGACCCTACTCTACCCTCCTCTACCTTACTCTACCCTACACTACCCTACTCTACCCTACACTACCCTACTCTACCCTACACTACCCTAATTTTCATTTTTTTTTCCATAAGAACCTTCTCCACATAATAACGAACACAACAAAAAAAAAAAATAGCGAAATCGGTCCAGGCGTTGTTGAGTTATGCGCTTACCAACACATTTTGCGATTCATTTTTATATTATAGAAGATAATTTCTTGATATATTATGAAATAATAAATTGTTTTAGAATAGAACAAACTTTATTGTACACCAAAATATAACACAACTTATCATCATATCAGCCGAAAGACGTCCACTGTTGGACATAGGCCTCCCCCAAGCGTCGCCACAACGACCGGTCCTGTGCATCACGCATCCTTCGGACAACACAACTTATACATAAACTTAAATCTAGGTACAATGGCTGTCTTATCACTGACAAAGATATCTACCACACAACCTTAGAACGTTTTGTATACGATAAATCACATCCAAATTAATCAATTTCCAACATAATCGTGTCTTATTAAATAAAAAAAAAAAACATTTACAACTTCACGCGATATTTAAGAATTTTACGGCGTTTGCAATTTTCCGATGACAGATACACAACACGAGAACAAATAAAAAGTAGTAGTCTTTTTCACGAGTTGTAGGTTGCGGGTTCAAACCCAATCAGGCGCATTACTTTGTGTAATTTATTTTCATCACCACTGCTCTGCAAAAACGGTAAAGGAAAGCATCGTGAGGAAACCGGCATGTCCTAGAACCAAAAATTCGAAGACATGTTACATTCACCAACCCGCACTGGGCCCGCGTGGTGGATTACTGCTCATTTCCTCTTCTAGAGAGGAGGCCTGAGTCCCAATAGTGAGGACATTATAAGGCCTTCTATACATATTATATACTATATAGATAATCTTTTTCAGCTTCACCAGTAGATTGAAGACTGTATACTCATGTCATCTTTTTCGTTCTCAGGGAGAGGAGCGAGAAGAAAGCTCAGATGCTGTTCAACCAAGAGGTGATCATCGAACAGAACAGGCAACAGCTTTACGAACAGCAATTGAGGCAGGTCAGTGAGCATTGAGATAGGGTTATGGGTCATGGTCAATGGCCGTGTAGTTCATGAGATAGGATTGTATGTTAGATTTTTGATGATTAATTGAGGTAAGTAAATTAAAGACGACGAAGTTTATTCTCTTAACTTCCAGTTTCTTTCACAATTCCTCGCATTCATCGAATTCCCACGACTTCATCAGGTCATCGGTCCACCTTCTTCCGGCCTTGTTACGCAAAGGACCGGTCGTTATGGTGACGCTTGGGGGAGGCCTATGTCGTCTTTTGGTTTACATGATGGTGATGACATAGGTCTAACATGAGCACTTAAAAAACGTCAAAAGCTAGTGCTGCTCCAACTAATCGTTTCCTGTGGAAAAGAACCGGCATGATGATAGATGAGATAAAAACAACGGTTTCGAAATTAACTTTATTTTCATTCTAAGACATTTGCACATTGCTTTTTCCCTTCAATAAATTGACGTTTTTTTATAAACCATACATTTTATCCTGCTCCTCTCAGTTCAGAATCGTATCAGAACTCCCAGAGGTTGCTTTTTACACAACTCTATATTTTATTTTGACACAGATGAAGATGATACAAAACCAGCAGCAAGCAGGACCTGTGGATCAGGTGACGGCAGGGCTTCTCAACGGCGTTGGACCTCAGCAATTGTCAGGCGTACAGTGAGTTAACTTTTTAGTACCACTACGACGATACGACTACGTGACTAGACCAGCAACACACACTTGGGGGAGGCCTAAGTCCAACAGAGAACGTCTTTCGGCCGAAATGATGATGATGATGTTGCCAGTAGCTTCGTCCGCGTTTCAATAGAAAATTATCCCAAGGAAACATAATCCCGAGATAAAAAGTATCCTATGTGCTGATCCAGGATATGGTCTACCCATGTGCCTAATTTCATCCAAACCTGTTTTTTTTTTGGTGGCGAAAATCATCCAATGACAACCCCCGTTCTTGGGCGGAGCGGGAGATAGTGTCAGACTTACTAACAAAAAAACCCACCCCGTTCCTTCAAGCCTTCATACCGGGGCTCGAGTTCCCTTTTAACCCTGGTTCCAGTAGGCTTCGACCCGGCTGGGCCCCTGTTGTAGCTGACAACTCCTTGAGGCACGCGGGAACAGCGCGCGCCGTCGGCGACTTGGGCTTGGTCCGGACAGTTACCGGACGGCCGCACAGCGAGCTACCTATTGCTCACTGTCCGCAAGCCCGCGCCTACGGTGGCTGGAAATCGGGATCGGAATCCCAGTGGCGGCGAGAGCGCCGTTGCCTGATGCGGTCGGCCTCCTCCTTTGCGAGCATTACTGCTTCGCAGAAGTCGGCGACCGCCTGCCACTCCTCCTCGCTCCGGACCATGATCCAAATCTGTTCAGCCGTTCGAACGTGAAGAAGTAACAAACGTACACACACACTCACTACCTTTCGCCTTTATAATATTATAGTGTGATCAATATTTTTAAGGTGTTGGTATATAATAATTATGTTACTCCTGCATGCTCAAACGAACGAATTTTTATGATACTTGGCACATGGGTAAATCGTAATTCTGATGCAGAATCGGCATTTCCTCTTGCCTTAAAGGCCCTCAGGCTGCAGCTTTAAGAAAACACTGTTCCACTTCTTAGCTATACACCACATAATGAATGTGATCCTAATTTTTTTTAATATTCAGACAAACAAATAACTTACTAATAAGTCTAATAACTCTTTTCCGCACTGGGTCCGCTTGGCGAATTACGGCCCATTCCCTCTCTTAGAGAGGAGGTCTGATTCAGCAGTGGGAACATTATAAGGCTGATTATGTATGAAGGTTTTATTGGGCTTAAATATCACTTTGAAGGGTTGCGGAATGGTTTGAAAGACTCTCCGTGGCCATGGAACTCCAACGCCTTTTAAAGTGGATTATGCTTATGCCATGCTTAACTCCTTTCTCTCTCGCAGGCTCGACCCCCAATCGCAGCTCCTCCAATGCCAGCAGCAGCTACTCCAGCAGCAGTTCCAACAGCTCAACAACGAGGACGCCGCCATGAAGCTGCTGCAGCAAAACTTCATGCAGGCCAGGATCTCGCCCTCCATGGCCACTGATCAGCAGATCTTGCAGAATAATATGTTTCTGGAGCAGAATTTGAAGCAACAGGTATGTGAGATGTCAAAATAGATGGGTAGAAAGAAAGGGCCATGGTGCGGACCGAGGAGAAGCGGCTGGAGGTCGCCTCAAGACCCCGACCCTGACTACCAGCCACGGCAGACGCGGGCATGGGCATTGGGTAGCTCGCTGTCCGGCCGTCCAGTAATCGACCGTCGACAATTACGACTTTAGTCATTGGATGATTCAAAAAAAAAAACTATTTTTTTTATTGGTTGCTAGTCTTTACCTATATAGAATGAATTGTGGATGAAATCTGGTTAATAATAATTTGGTAAAAAATGACAACCAAAAAATTTGACCGTTGTCATTGTTCCGCATAATCCAATTTATTTCACCATTCAGTTATTCAATTTGTCAAATGTATTCTCCAGGTAATGATGGAGCAGAATCTCATCAACCAGCAAATGCTGGAACAATCAGTCCAAGGCCAGGTTCTAATGGACCAACAAGTTCAACAAAACCTTTTAGAGCAGGCTCCTTCGCAGACGCAGCTGCAACCAAACCTACTCAATCAGCAGTTAACTGCTGAAATCAACAACCAGAACCAGGTCTTACAACAGCAGATAATACAGCAACAGCAGACTATAATAGCTCAGCAAGCTGCAGCCATACAGCAGAAACAGTTCGAAGAACAACTGTCAGCTCAAGAAAACATCATGACAGGCCCACAGAATCTCGTCTCTAATCAAATGTTAGATCCATCTCTTCAAAACCTACAGAATATTCTCGCTCAAATTATACAAAGGCCTGACACATTACAATCAAGAAAGGAGTCGGAATCTGAAAATCAACAACAGCAGCAACAACAACAACAGCAACAAATGACACAACAAATCCAAGAAAACGTCGAAATGCAACAGAATCAGGAACACGAAGCGTTGCAGCAACAGATGCAGAATTTGATTTCGACTCAGATGCAACAACAAAACGTGAACTACCATCAAAGCCAACAGTTCCAGCATCCGACGTTACAACAACTAGGTGTTGATCCAAACTTCCTCACCCAACAACAACAGGTATCTCAAGCTCAACAACAGGTAGCCCAAGCGCAACAACAACTGGACATGCAGAAGCAAGTGTTAGCGCAACAGCAGCTAGTCTTACAACAACAGATTTTAAGCCAACAACAATTACAAATGCCTGGGCAGACTCTCTCTCCCCACCATTTCAGGCATTTCCAACAGCAACAACAGTATTTAGCTCAGCAAGAATTACAGTTACAAACCCAGCAGAACATAATAACGCAAAACTGGGCGATGTTACTTCAGAAACAGCAGTTGATGGATCAACAACAGCAGAAAGTAGAAGAAATACTCCGGTCTCAGCGTCCCATGTATCAAAGGCAGGGTTCAGAACAGAGTCAGATGAGTTCTGCTGACACCCATGACCAGCAGCAAGTCATGATGCCTGACCAATATGGTCAGAAGCCACAGCTGCAACAGCAAATGTCAGTCGACACGATGCATTACTCGAAACAGAGGTCAGATGACCATTATCACCAAGTACCGACTATGCAAGGCCAGTCTTTGCCACATAACATGCAAATGCAACAGAACTTCAGCGTGGTACAGCAAAACGAAAGGCAGATATCTAGTCATGAAGGCACACCAGTGCAGAATTACTCTGCCAATCCTTTGCAGATGTACCAGCAGGCCCAGAGTCAGCCTGTTCAGATGATGCAGAACGTGTATCAATCGAACCAGATGGAGCAGTCGATACCGTCGTCTGTGCCCGCATCCATGCCTCAACAGATCGCACAATCAGTCCAGGATGCGATGCCGCAGCAGATGACTGTTCCTCAGTCTATACCGCAGTCCATGACGTCAGTTCCGCAGTCGATACCTCAGTCAGTCGTCCACTCAGTGCCACAGCAGCCGATGCATTCAGTTAACCAAACTGTTCAGTCTGTACCGCAGCCTATACAATCAGTTCCTCAAGGATCTACCTTACCGCATCCTATACAATCGATTCAACAACCAGTACAGTCTTTACAGCAACCGCAAATGCAATCGATGCAGCAACAAATTCAAACGATGCCGTCTTCTCAAGTCCAGATGCCACAGCCTGTGCAAACTATTCCTCAGTCGTTACCCATGCAGCAGCATCCACAAGTCCAGCACCAGGTGCCTATAACTCAGGAGATGGTACAGCCTCAACAGTTGAACTTACCTGCGGAACAGGTGGAGAATGGGTACCAAAGTAATGGTGGGCAGAAGGAACAGTTCCATACGCCGTTGACTGAGTTTCCTAATAATCATGCTGAGGCTATAAGGCCACCTGAATTGAGTTCTGTTGAGGAGAAGCAGACGGAGACCCAGCAACAAGAAGGTTAGTTAAAAACTATTTATTTAGTTACTTTTGTTTGTGAAAAAGTGATTTTAGAAGCATATCATAAAACAAAGTGCTCCACCGCGTATGTCTGTCTGTTCACGGTAAACTCAAAAACTACTGAACAGATAGAATTTTCCAATAGTTTAAGCGATTCATGAAGGTTTACATGTATATTATAGTAGGGAATATCTGAGAATTGCAAGTATTTGTAACATCCGTGCGAAGCTAATGAGATCGTTACCACATTAATTAAAAAAATCTTCTATTAAATAACTTGAGATATGGAACGCAGCGTAGATGTTAAGCGAACAGATCGTATTAAAAACACCACTATTCGCCTCGTAACTTAAATGTGATGAGAGCAGATGTTGGGGTTGAAAACAACCAGGCTGAAGTGGGAGTGGCTGGCCACGTCGCACGAATGCATCCGGACGGGTGGGCGAGGATTGTCACTCACTGGGTGCTTGAGGAAGGTAGACCGCGGTGAAGGTGATATGAGGATCTCATCATGTCCAAAGATAGCTGGATAAAGGGGAAGCCTTTATCCAGCAGACAGGGGGGACACAAAATAGGATAATAACAATAAAAATAAACTTGTGATGTTTCCAGCGGGTACAGCAATATCTTCTCCGATAACCAGCGAAAAGAAGTCCCGGGGCTCCAAGAAACGTTCCCGGGAGAAAGACAAGCTGCCCAAGCTGACCGTGCTGGATGTGAACGAGGCTGCCACCGTGGTGGAGTGCCAGCTCGAGTCCAAGTCCAAGACCGTCACCTTCAAGTTCGACGTCACCGATGTCAACCCTGAGGAGATCGCGAGTAACTTGGTGAGTAATGAGCATTACACGAAGTTTGGTGAAACTATGGGTTGGATTGTGGCCATACTACATTAGACCCTGTTGCATAAACAATTGTATTTTAAATATGACGTGCGAACTAAGTTGATTTATTCTCATTCTACCACCCGTGCGGTGCGGCCGTGTTCCGTTGCGTTTACTTACTGATACTTGTGTTTTGTTACTTAAAAAATAACACAGATACTGCGGTTTCTAAGTACATTATGTCCCTAGGGATCTAATGTAGTATAGGCGTTCTTTGGGGAATAATGTGATTTGAATTTGGAACATTAAAATCATAAAGTAATTAAATAAAAACTTACCTGCATCAAACGAGTTTATTCAAAAATCAAACTGACTACTAATCAAAAAAGAAAAAAATATTCTGCTGTCTCTAAAATGTCTTTCTCTCAGAAAAAAATGTCTAAAATGTCTTTGTGTTTATCTCTCAGAAGGTGTAAAAAGTAGAGTATCTAACAAAGGGATAAAGCTTTCTTTGTCTTTGGAGGCTTGAATTCATCACTTCACTCGGGTTTCTATTTTAACTTCCGAGCACAATATAAATCCCTTACTGGCGTTCGGGATTAAAATTTAGCAACCTTTGTTTCGTTTAGAATTCAACATCAACTGCTTTATCCCCTCTACTTTTAATGATACTATAGAACTTGCACACCTTAGCAAAAGTAAAGTAAAATCCACCCTCCACCCCCCCAGCCAGCCCCAGCCTCTTGACATTTTAAAATTATTTGTTCTCAGGTATCGAACAACCTGCTCCCTGAATGGCAGAGCGCCACATTCATGGAGCTCATCAAGGATATCGTGAACCAGCTGATCAGCAACCCTGGAGTCACGCCCGTGCTCAACCCGGCACACCACTCGGCGCTGAGGCTCAACATCGATAAGGTATTACAAATGGTTAGGGTTAACTTCAGCAGTAGCTAGTGGCCATCGAATATCAGCCTAAGTCCCCACGGCAGGCTGTAGGAGTCACCGTGTCCGTGACCCTGAAACGCAAAGGTCGATGTTAGTTTGTAAAAGTCTGGCATTCCGTTTGGCAGAGCGGTCATAGTGGGAGAAAGTATTTGATGATTTGGTAATGGGCTGAGTGGTAATGGCTCCGATTTACGAGGTGTAGGTCGTGGGTTCAAACCCAGCCAGGCGCATTACTTTGTGTAATTAATTTCATCACCAGAGGGGCCCAAGTCTGCTATTTTTATAAATTCGTCATTCCAACACAATCACATTTTCATTTTGCCAAAAGTTCGTAATCTGCTAATTCATAATGATCGATCATTGACCGGTCAGTGGTATCGTAATAGAGTTGTGGTACAATGATAATATCGAGCATATTAAAACCAATAACTGCACAGTAACGTTCTAATGGCAGAACACTGATCAAATAAACTGTCAAAGTTTTAGCAGATTACCGCATACGTCAAATATGTATTTGTCAATTCTATGCCACTTCTTTCAATGGAGTATCAGTGGTTGACCATTGGAAAATCATAATGACGCCATTATATTAGTAGATTACCAAACTTGTCAAAATCGACAATTATGACATCAATGATAGACCATTCTGACACTATTGTAATAGCAGACTTGAGGCCCTGGTCTCAGAACGGTGAAGGAAAACATCGCGAGGAAACCGGCATGTCCTAGAACCAAAAATTCGAAGACATGTGACATTCATGAACCAGCCTGGGCCCGTGTGGTGGATTACGGCCTATTCTCTCTCCTAGAGAGGACACCTGAGCCCCAGCAGTGGGAATATTAAAAAAAAGGCTGATGATGATGAAAAAATAGGCCTGTCTACTGCCCTCGACCGCCTTTTTTAGAAAATAAAAAAAGAATAAATATTTTTTTGGTGATTTACGTAAATACTGCAATTTTCCGGGTCATTAACCCCCTGGCGCTGGAGGGGTTAATATACCAAGGTTTTAAAGACGTTTTTGCTCTGAGTCTAGTCAGAGATATGTTAAAAATAAGTAAATTTTGCATAAATCTGGAAATTATATTGTGTTATGTTTAGTACTTGTTTGATAAAATGTTTGTTAGAGGGCTACATGTTATCAATTTTTTTTAATGAATTCTTAAATTTTTAAAGTAATAGTAAAATTTTAGTTATTTGAATTTGTAATAAATGAATGTTGTGATTCACAGACTGACTACGACTCGGAAACAACGGAGCGCGAGGAAAACCTGACGGATTCGAACCAGGACAACTCGGAGTGCACGACGCCCACCCTGTCGCACGACAACATCGCCGCCGAGCTCGCCTACGACCTGCCCGAGCCCAGCGACGCCGCGCCCGCGCCCCCCCCTCCTGTGGCCGCGCCGCCGCCGCTGCACGACGCCGTGCTCAAGGCCGCACACGTCGACACCGTGCCCAGGAAGATCAGCACTGCTTCCTCTATAGGTACGACTACATTAAAGCTCAACCAGATCCAACCTAGGGGTAAGTCTTTAATTCAAAAGTGAATAGGTTACTTCTAGGGAAACGTGCTTCAATCTCGTTCATATAATCGCTTACCATCAGGTGAGATAGAGGTCAAACACAAACCTATCTACACTAATATAATAAAGAGGTAAAGTTTGTTGTTTTGTTTATAGGAGGTAATCTCTGGAAGCACTGGTCCAATTGCTAAAATTTTTTCACCGATAGAAAACGGCTTTATTCCTCAATGACTATAGGTTATACTTTATGTAAGCAGGCGAAGCTGCGAGCAAAAGCTAGTCAATAATAAAAAAATAAACTTATAGCGTACTCAACCTCTCTAAAAAAATCTAGGAGAGGAAATGGGCCGTAATCCCCCATACGGGCCTAGTACGAGTTCACGAGATGTCACATGTCAAATAAAAAAAACTAAACTAAAATCGGGTCATCCGTTTAGGAGCTTCCATTCTGCAAACAGACTCCCATTTTAATTTAGGACCATAAAACCTCCCCGCTATTATTGCTGCTGATTAGTTAAACCATGGTATCTACAAATGATTAAATCGATGCGTCCTCGTAGGGTTAAATTCCACGAAATGATTATTAGTCATGCCATATTTCCACATACAATTATTTTTTTAGTCTTGCTCTGAATTGCAAAAAGTGAGAAATGAATATACATTAGAAGAAGTTTGAAAATAGCACTAGTGGCTGAAAAGTTTTATCTTGGTATTTTCATGTGAAGAGGACGACAATGTCGTCACGACTTCTTCGTGGAAGCGGCTCCAATGAGGGAGAAAACTCGCCGATACATCAAACAGAAACTCATTGGATGTGATGTATAACGCCCAATAATTACTGTTTCAAATACTACCTACAAACTGGCAGTATACTTCTTACACTGTCTTAAAAACTTCATCTAAAATACACTCCCAAGCTAACATTATTTCTTTTACTTAGGTTCCAATCAATCAGACGGCGGATCAATGGCGCCCGAGCGCTCCGGCAGCACAGAATCACAGAACGGCGAGAAAAAACAATCGAAACCTACCCGAAAGATATCCAGATTTCTAGTCAGTCCCGTGGTAGACCGCGGCGAGAATGTTCCCGAAGAAAAACCCATTCCCGAGCCCGCGGAAACTAAAGAACCATCTAAGGAGGTCCAAGTCAATGGCCTGCCAGAAAAGGAAGTCCCTCCTTTGCTCCCGCCACAAGAATATGTAACCCCCCCTCAACAGTATTCAGTACCGACACAGATTCCAGCCCCTGTAGAAATAAGACCCGAAGTCCAGCCTGTCGAAAGACCTGTAGAAGTACCCAAAGAAGTTCCGGTAACAGTCACTATGGCACCAGCACCGGCTCCTATAGTGTCATCGAATATTCAAACGGTCCAGACAATACCTCAAGTACCTGTGCAGAATCAAAATCAGATAATACAGAATCCAATGATCAATACTTCAAATTTACAACCTAACTTGACTACGCCATTACAAATAGCCACGGATACCCACACGCCCTTGTTAGGGTTGAGTCAAGTGGGGACCCCCATGGGGGTCGGCGGCGAGTTGGGGCTGAACATGGGGCTGCAGGGGGTCGCGCTGGGGATCACGACGCAGCAGAACTTGACGCCCACGCCGGGGGTCAATGATGCCTTGCCTACGATGCCTAACGCGGAGAATATACAGAGGATGTTGTTGAAGCAGAATATTATGAAGTAAGTGAATCATCTTCATTAATTATTTTTTTTTCGTATTATCAGAAATGGACCATTATTTTGTGACGTGAGCCCTCCAAGGCCTCGCACAAGGTGGACTGATAACCAGGTGAGGGTCGCAGGAGTCCGATGGATGCGGGACATACAGGACCGGTCATTGTGGCGACCTATAATAATATATTCCACAACTAGCACACAACGCCGTCTAGTCCCAAGCTAAGCAGAGCTTGTGTTATGGGTACTAGATAACTGATAAACATACTTATATATTTCTAAATACATACATATTATAGATAAATTACACCCAGACACAGAACAAATGATCATGCTCATCACATAAACATTTGTCCTGGCTGGGAATCGAACCCACGACCTGTGGCATAGAAGTCAGGGCCACTAACCACTAGACTAAAATGCCAGTCACTATGGGGAGGCCTATGTCCAACTATGGATATATTTCGGTTGAAATGATGATGTAGCTAACATAGCTTTTACCAATGTTTCAAGTTTTAATTTCATTAATTTAGGTAATTATTAAGAAGACTGTCCGGAAGTATTTGGACTTTGCCCAGCAGCTAGACAGTAATCATCATATCAGCCGAAAGACGTCCACTGCTGGACATAGGCCACCCCCAAGCGTCGCCACAACGACCGGTCCTGTGCATCACGCATCCATCGGATTCCCGCGACCCTGACCAGGTCATCGGTCCACCTTGTTGGAGGCCGTCCAACGCTGCGTCTTCCGGTACGTGGTCGCCAATACAGAACCTTTCGTTCCCATCGACCATCTGTTCTGCGTGCAATGTGCCCTGCCCATTGCCACTTAGGTTTGGCGATTCTTCGAGCTACGTCGGTAACCTTGGTTCTCCTGCGGATATCTTCATTTCTGATGTGATCACGCAAGGAAACTCCAAGCATAGCCCTTTCCATCGCCCTTTGGGTGACTTTGAGTCTTCTTATGTGGCCCATACAACAGACAGTAATGGCTAGAGAAAAAAAACGTAATAAATGACACGCAATCAATTTACGTTTTTTTTTTCAAATTGCCATAACTTCTAATATTGAAAACCATTCTTTTTCATTGCCATTTACAGAATAAAACTTCATAGAAGACTTATCAATTTCGTCAGTTAGTCGTACATGATTTGTTTTTTATTTTTTCTGTACAGTCAGCAACAAAACCTGTCAGGGCCGAACCTCCTTGGATTGCTCAACCAACAGTCGTACCCGCAACCAGACCTCGGTCTACACAACACCATACTCAATAACACACAGCCTGGTGAGTTTATAGATATTTTTTTTTTAATATTTAGAATGTGTTCTTTTTCTAGTAATTGTTTTTGGTTTTTCTATATAATTTAGAATTGTTTCTGGTGATTGCATAAAGAGGCAGATGGTCTGCTTAATTTGTTGAAAAAAAAAAGTTAGGAACTTTTCATATTTGATGGAAGGGGAAACTGTCAAGTATCAGAATACTGAAATATGACGTCAAGTGCCACAGCCATTAGATTACGTGGTAAAAGAGATAGCGAGATGTCCCCACCTGGGGGCGTGGTTGGCTCTTGCTCGTACCAATATTTTAATTGCTAATTACTGCTATGACAAATTTTGATGCTGTTTTTAGAATGAAATGGCTTAGTGTAAAAAAAAAAACAAGCTGACTCGGCAAACATTGTTCTGCCATATAAATTATCAATTAAAAAAACAAGGGGTGAGGGTAGGAGGGTAAAAAATAGCCTAGGACCTTGCCTACCTATTTATTTATTAGTGTAGGTTAGGTTTTACTAAAATTAAGCGGAACTACATTAGACCGAAGCACACGTGGGTGACGCCTGAGTTGTGCGTAGGTCAGCATCGCGTGGCGATGGAGCTCTACAAGTTCGGTTGCCATATAAAATTTATGGAGACGCCCCCACATCGCTCGGGAAGCTCGCTGTCCGGACCAAGCCCAAGTCGTCCACGGTATCCGAAAGGGCGCTCGAGCCCCGGTATGAAGGCTTGATGGAACGGGATGGGTTTTTTAGTCAGTAAGAGTCTGACACTATATCCCGCTCTGCCCAAGAGCGGGGGCTGTCATTGGATGATATTTCCCACCGAAAAAAAAACCTCGCCCACATCGGCTTAATGTAGTTCTAACTTTATCATTTGATAATATCCAATTTTGTGGTGCAAGTGATAACTATCACTTACAATAGTCTTGCAAAAGAGTATGGTAGACTGTACTTGAGCTCGGAGTCGACAACTCGCCTCTTTATGCAAACACCCCTTAATTACTTGTTTCTAGTTCACCTGTGTTGTTTCGTACTTGAGCAAATAAAACTAGTAACACTTTATTTCTTTGTGTTCTCATTGAATGATGTCTTTTAGTAAAGAGATTCAATTTCAATATAGCAATAAGATACTTTTCTGAACGTTAAATGCACGGTCTATCAATATCTATCACTACACAACTGGTCCTCGCTAAAATATGGTCAGACTGGACCGTTTATACAGGGTTAATAGGGTAGTTACCAGGGTCAAAATAAATACATTTTATTTAATCCGTATTTTAGATTATAAAAAAATATTGGACACGTATTTTTTCTTTTTTCGATTAAACAAATAATAACAAAGATATGGCCTATTAAAATTACGTGTGACGTCACTCCGTGCGAAAAAATGTAGCACGGCGTGACGTTACACGTAACTTTAATGGGCTATATCTTTCTCATTTTTGGTTTAATTTACAAATAAAAAAATACGTGTCCTTTATTTTTGAATAATCTAAAAGACGGACTAATTACATTTTTACGGCAACTAGCCTATTGTATAATACTGGCAACTTCTCAGGACTATGATACCAATATCATAAACAACTTTTGTTCTTTGACTTTTAAAAATGCATCATATCGGGCGGCGGGGAGGCTTATATAGGGTGACTGGTAATTAGTGTACGATACTTAAACACGTGATTGTGCTCATGATAACTAACAACTTTTACTATGGGAACAAACCTGAAATTGCGAAAAAAAATCAGCTGTTCAGTACATTTATGTTTGTCTAATGTACTGAACAGCTGATATAAAAATTGTTTGTTAACATGAGCACAATCACGTTCACGTGTTTAAGTATCATACACGAATTGCCAGTCACCATATATAAGGGGGTGTATAACAAAATACAGAGTTGAAATGTGTTTGTTTTTGGTAAATGAATTATGTTTTTTAAAGTTAATTACAAGAAAATATATACATATAAACTTAAATATTAAAAAAATATATAAATTTAAGTATGCTTAACCTAACTATACACACTATAGGCTACTCCCTACTAAAATATGGCGTCATAAAACTCTTCCGCATCGCTGTCGACTGGAAGTGTGCCCAAGAGGCTGGCGGCTTTTTTAAAGTCATAGAACAAAAATGGTTGTTTAAAATGTTACTAATACAGTCCTGTGCGGTTGTTAGTGTTTTACTAATAAGGGTATAGTGAAATAAACAAAAAAAAATGTTGACATGATGTTTCTTTAGCTAGAAAATGACCACTAGCTATCACCTTAAACATACCTATTTGAAATAGAAAAGCGACGACCAGCTGTGTTAAATAGTTTGTGTGTGTTGTGCGTGTTGTAGGCTACGTAAGTCGCTGACCTGAATTCATGTTGCAAAAGATCGCGATGAGTTTCAGTAAACTTAGTCATTGTTTGACTACTGTGGTAAAAAATATCTGTTATTTATAATAATAAACAATTACAAACCAAATCTAATATATATTATTATTTTTTTTTGTCACTGGAGTGATGTCGTTTCTTGTCGTTTACCTATCTTACTCATTTTATGCTTTATTTGAACATCCCAGAATTTTATCGTCATGTTTATGATGTGATTTTATAGGAGGAGGTAATATCAATGTTACTTAGTTCCACAAATTCTCAAATAAAAACAAAATATTTCACTCTTTTTGAAATATCTGTTAGTTATTTATTGTACACTACTGTGTAGTCTTTTTTATCTCAAAGATTGACTGGTAGAGAATGTCTTGTTGCATTATTCAGTCCGCCTATTTCTCCAGTTCCTCTGTGAATATTATGAAGTACATGAAGCATAAATATACCTATTCCGACCTTTGATGGTCATCACAGCACAGTGACGGCCTTTGCCTTTCCTTACTTGATTTCATGCAGTATTTTGTAACGTCAAGCGACTTATGTCCCCTCCCACCCGCACGTAACCCCGCACCCGCGTGACTAACCCGTGTTGTGACGTCAGCGCCCATGATGGCCGCGCGCCTGCCGCCGCAGTACACGCCGCAGAAGTACTACCAGCCGATGCTAGCCAACGACTTCATTGGTAAATGTCTTGTTTTTACGCTCTTTTGCTTTGTGGTGTTTTGTGTGTTTGGATTGAGAAGAGAAAGCGATACTACGATTGTTATGTTTCATCTGATAGCCAAATTTTTTGGCTTGCTTTTTATTGTTTATAAGGCTCATTTTAGGAGTGTATAGAGCTGAGAGGCAGCGGAATAGGCGCTTATTATTCCACGCGCGCTTCAAAGAGTTGTCAACAAACCGTAGGGATCCAGCAGGATCGAATACTACTGGGGCCAAGGGTTGGCTCCTAAAAGGAAGATTCGGCCCCGGTACGAAAGGCATTCAAGGAACAGGGGTGGGTTTTTAGTCAGTAAAAGTCTGACACTATTTCCCGTTCCGCCCAAGGGCGCGGAGGTGTCATTGGATGATTGTCCCAGCTACAAAAAAAGGGCTGCGAAATTGTTTGATATTACTTTTGAGATGGGACATGATTAAATAATAAAACCCGCTCTGGGTAGAGTGAGAGGGAGTCTCACGACTTTTAGTGACTCAAACCCTCTTGTGGTAACTCTTTCAAAGCCCTAGCAGTCATAACAGACGGCCTCATCAATCTGCTGATGTCCGCCTCAACAGGATACTCCCTCAACCTGGGCATGATCCTTCCCGGACGACGAGCTATCCATTGCTCGCCTTCCGCAAACCCGCGTCTACAGAAGCTGGTAATGGCAGAAAGACTTCAGCGTGAGTCGAGGCGAGAGGCTTGTCTTTGCCTCACGTCTTCATTTATGGCCCTACCAATGAATATCCTAGCACTTATAACATTTCTATTCTTGTCCTACTCTTAATGGTATCGCCTTCTTTCTCAATTGTTGTAAATAATATTTAAGTTACAAATGTTAAATGTCACCGCACTACTTTTTATGTTGGCTTCATTTCTTTATCTGTTTCACAGCACATAGTTTTTAGTTTTTTTTAGGCGTTTAGTTAAATATGCCATACCGTGATGCAGTATAAGGCTCTAGTATTTGTATTAGTCTAGATGTTTTTTTTTTGCATTGAATGATTTATTGCCCCGAAAGCTTTGGTTGTTTTTGAATATCTTCTTAGAGGCAATTAATAGTGGTTTTCAATTTCAGGCTAAATAAATTGTAGCCGTCTTTGACACCAGAGTGGTTATAAAAACATCTTTAATAATCTTGTAGGAATTGTTCTAAAGCCGCCTACAGACATCGCAAGGCGTGCGTTGCGAATGGTTCGTCACAATGAGCATTCGCGTCATACGATCGTTGCGAACACCGCCTCAGTACGAGCCGTGCGCTCCGTGTGAACGGACTGGTGTTGTTTGCGTTTTATACTGACGAACACCGTGCGTGGTGGTTGCGTGCTCAGCTTGAGCATGTGTCGTTCGGGACGCATTCATAAATCTACCGTCGTATGCTATGCGTAGGTTGAAGCATGCGTGACGAAACATTCGCGACGTACGCCTCGCGATGTCTGTATGCGGCTTTAGATCGGTTATGGTTCGGATAACGATCTAGAATGCAGTCCTACGTTTTCTAAATGATGGTTCGTGAAGTCTAATGGCAGTTTCAATGGTTCGAGACCAGATATTGCTGACGACTAATACACCAAGGTATCAAAAGTGCTGAAACAGATACAAAAAGGGCCAACATGACCGCTCGACACAAATAATAACACTTATTTTCTCGCCAACACAGGATTCAATCCCCTCTTTCCGTCATCAGCTCAACAGCAGGCTCTGCAGTCGTCAGTGAACCAGCTGGCAAGCCAGCAAATGAGTCAGCTGGGCATGATGGGGTTGGCGGCCCCTCTGCCTCCCCAAGCGTTGGCTTTCCAGCATCAAAATATTGCGCAGATGGGCCTCAACCAAAATCTTATGGGACAGAATCTTGGACAGAACTTGGGTAACTATCCAGGTACATGCTTTGCTTGCTTTATTTTGTAGTAGTTAAAGGAATTTTGCATATAGCCTGCAGAAAGGATGGTCGTTGTTGGAGTCGAAAAGTTTTGAAGTGGCGACCGTGTACTGGAAGACGAAGCACATTGATGCGGCTTCCCATAAATCGGACTGATGACCTCGTGAGGATCGTGGAAATCCGATGCGACACTTGGAGAAGGCTTATGTCTAACAGTGGAAATCTTTCGGCTCAAATGATGATGAAATGAAACTTTGACGAAAACTTCGAAAGAATTCGTGGCTAAAGTTATAACTGCCGCAAGTATTGACCTCGAAGGTTAAGCAAAGCTTGCCGAGGTTGGTCTATGGATGGGTGTAACATACCGAGATTCCTCCGTGCCTCTGAAAGCACACTAAGCCGTTTGTCTCGGCTGCAATTTGAAGACCTTTGATAGTCGTTACGGGTACTCAGATGCCAGGACAGTTTAAACTAGTATTATCAAAAGACGTCGTCATCACGACCTTAAGGCACTGCTGCTTATTGTCCGGTATTTAGTTCAACCGCTTTCACCCAGCTAATGCTCCAAAGCTCACGACTATCACCTGTCCACTTAGCTTGAGCGTGCTCGGCACTGCGCTTAAAGATAGTGCAATTTAATATGCTTGATAAACAATCTCAAACATCGTAATTCCCAAAAGAAATATGCGGTCCAAATGCTCACCTACTTTTGAGAGATATCGTCAAGCAAAATTATACTCTTTAGCATAGCATAATATTGAGACTCAAGTCTTCTTTATGAGAGGGAATGAACCGTAATCCACCAGGCGGGTCCAGTATCGGGTGGTGGATGTCATACATATCTTCGAATTTTTAGTTCAAAGACATGCCAGTTTCCTTCACTGTTTTTGAGAGTAGTGGTAATGAGATAAATTACACAACAGAAAACGCCTGGCCTGGGTTTGAACCCGCGACGTACGACTCTCAAGTTGAGGCCATTATTACTAGGCCACCACTTTTCTAAACTTGTCCAGATACCTGAACCTGGTTACATTTTACGTTAATCAAAGTTTTGAATTATGATGCCCAGAATTTTTAAATCAGCATTACTGTGTATATCTCTTCATAACAATCCAATTGTTTCAGGTCTAGCAAGTCAGAACTTAGGATTAGGTGGTCAGAATCTCATAGGCGGGCAGAACCTGGCCCTTGGCGGTCAGAACTTGGCTCTTGGAGGGCAGAATCTAGGAATAATTAACCAGAACTTGGGGCAGCTGGTGGCGCATCGAGCGGTGCATCACGCGTTAGCCAGGAGGGCTGTTGATATGGATATGGCAGGTAAATTTTTATCTTAAATATATTTTTTTTTATATAAATCAATGCTTGACTGCGATCCCATTTGATGGTAAGCTGTTATACAATCGTTGATGGTGAGGCGCACTAGTCTATTAAGACCATATATTCACTTTAGCCTTGAAGACACAGCTATAATTGGACGGTGAGACCGCTGCAGGCACATTGTTCCTGTCTTTCGATGTACGCGGTATAAACGACGAAGCGCAACGCTTAGTCTGATCCGTAGTAATAACAATAATATAATATAATAATAATAATAATATTCCACAACTATCACACAGCGCCGTCTAGTCCCAAGCTAAGCAGAGCTTGTATTATGGGTACTAGACAACTGATAAACATACTTATATATTTCTAAATACACACATATTATAGATAAATTACACCCAGACACAGAACAAATGATCGTGCTAATCACACAAACATTTGTCCTGGGTGGGAATCGAACCCACGACCTCCGGCATAGCAGTCAGGGTCACTAACTACTAGACCAACAGGCCTGTCAAACTGTAGTAGTTTCAACAACAGTGGTTACTCGTGTTACGTCGAATTTTCCGATTATATAAGATGGCGGAATCAAGTTACGCAATTCCGGCGCACACTCCAAAGGTCATCCTGTAAAATAACGAAAGGCTGGCTACCCTACGCCTGTGCTCGAGGCTTTGTATTCGCCAGATCTGGATGCACCTTTAGACATAGCGCGCACTGGAGACTGGTCACGGTGACAATAATTTTTCTACCCATTTTTTGTAACTCACGTCACTTAGTGCGCGCACTACATGTTGGGTTCATAAGCACGGTGTCTTTTTTGTCAAAAGTTACGGTAACAAAAGTCACCAGTGTGCGCTATGGCTTAGACACACATTCAATACTGGTTTATATTTCTTCCAGCCATGACGAACGTGAACTCGACGGGTTCGTCTCAGCCCAGCACGCCGAACAAGGCGCACTCGTACAACGAGTACATGCTCACGCTACAACACAAGCTAGCCTCCATATCTAATAGCGTGAGTATACCCTTATTGGTTATTGTTTTTAGGGTTCCGTACTACAAAAGAAAAAAAAATAAGTGATGAGTATTAGAAAATTCTTAACATTCAGCGTTCAAGGGCGATTCGCCTAGTTTTCAAACCTATCTATTTTGTATCATAAGCCATTGGGTGAAAATGACTGTAAACATAAGCCGGGCACGCCATGATTAGGCACGTGGAGACGTCAAAATGTCTTTGTTTGCTCACTCGCTTGGAAGGAATTTAACGCGCTGAACATGATCGATCACAGCGCGAGAAGTCCCGGGCGCAGTTTCAGAAACCGAACATTCGGTCGGACACTATTCATTTTTATTTATAGACTAGCTTTACCTGCGGCTTCGCTCCCGCTCTTCCCTACTCTACCCTACTCTACCCTACCCTACCCTACCCTACTCTACTCTACCCTACTCTACCCTCCTCTACCTTACTCTACCCTACTCTACCCTACTCTACCCTACTCTACCCTATTCTACCCTACTCTACCCTACTCTACTCTACCATACTCTACCATACTCTACCTTACTCTACCCTACACTACCCTACACTACCCTACACTACCCTAATTTTCATTTTTTTTTCCATAAGAACTTTCTCCTAATAATAACGAACACAACAAAAAAAAAAATTAGCGAAATCGGTCCAGGCGTTGTTGAGTTATGCGCTTACCAACACATTTTGCGATTCATTTTTATATTATAGACTAGCGTTTGCCCGCGCGGCTTCACTCCCGCTCTTCCCTACTCTACCCTACTCTACCCTACTCTACCCTAGTCTACCCTAGTCTACCCTACTCTACCCTACTCTACCCTACTCTACCCTACTCTACCCTACTCTACCCTACTCTACCCTACTCTACCCTACTCTACCCTACTCTACCCTACTCTACCCTAGTCTACCCTAGTCTACCCTACTCTACCCTACTCTACCCTACTCTACCCTACTCTACCCTACTCTACCCTACTCTACCCTACTCTACCCTACTCTACCCGACTCTACCCTACTCTACCCTACTCTACCCTACTCTACCCGACTCTACCCTACTCTACCCTACTCTACCCTACCCTACTCTACTCTACCCTACTCTACCCTCCTCTACCTTACTCTACCCTACTCTACCCTACTCTACCCTACTCTACCCTACCCTACCCTACTCTACTCTACCCTACTCTACCCTCCTCTACCTTACTCTACCCTACACTACCCTACACTACCCTACTCTACCCTACACTACCCTAATTTTCATTTTTTTTTCCATAAGAACCTTCTCCTCATAATAACGAACACAACAAAAAAAAATTAGCGAAATCGGTCCAGGCGTTGTTGAGTTATGCGCTTACCAACACATTTTGCGATTCATTTTTATATTATAGATAGATTGATTGTTTTTCCATACTGAAGTTAATAACTTTTGTGGGCAGGGTCCGGTGTCGCCGCAGTCTCCGCTGGAGTACAGTCCCGCGTTGTCGCCGACGCATCGACCGCCTCTGCATAACATGCCCAAGGTTTGTTGAAGTTTTACTTTATTACCTATTAAATATACACCCCTACTTTTTAATTAGTACAAAAAAAAATGGGGCTGTATCTGTACCCGTTACTGATCATATTTATTCAAAAGTAGAAAAAACCGAAATCCTAAAATTGACCACAAAAAGGTAAATTCATCATAGATTCAATTATATATAACAATTGCTAGTAGAAAATACTGCGGGAAGTGTTTTTCCATTTTAATCGTCATTTATTCATTCATAATCAATAGCCTGCACAATATTTCTATAAATTGAGAGACATTTTGGGATAAACACAAACGCTTTTGCTGTTTATGAATATTATGTATTGAGATTTTACTTAAATAATAACAAGACCTTTTCTAATAAGCCCTTTAAGTATTTGTACTAATTAAAATTAGTGGTGTATTACAGTCAATATTACTGGTTGGAATTTTCATTGTTGTTTGTGGTAATATGTTTTGATAAATATAATAAAATACGTAAACTTTCGAGATCTGAGTTGTACTTTAATAGTAGATTATGTGACTAGGATTTATACCAGTGTCAAAGTCACGTGCGGTATGTTGAATACCGAACGAAACGAAGGCTGCTAAGTTTTGAACCCGAATGCAGTGAGGGTTTTTTTTGGAACTTCCTTCACAGAGATCGGTCTCTGTGAAGTGTTCCTTACTTCACTTCAGTTTCTATATCAAGCCGTCCAAGATAAAGACGCCGTTTAAACAGGAGGTTACCTCAACATATTTGGAAGAAGGTTAGGCAAATGATGGAAACTGTACATCCAGCTAACCTTAAATAGTGTCGACTTGCGGCTTGAATGTTTTTTATGGATTTACAAAAAATAGAGTCCCGAAAAAATAGAGTAGAGGCATTACTCCTATCGTGAGTGCGTTTACGAACATGTAAATTCACATAAACAAGACACCCAGACACGGAATAACCGTACAAATATTTATTCCAAAAAAAGAAAAAAAGAAAACTATTTTATTTGGCATACACACTCGTAGATACACACAATGTAGTAACAACTTGTAGACACTAATAAATTATTATAATTAAAAAAAAAAGACAACTAGCAATGTGTGTCTCAGGATGGCATCAAATAGGTCCAGTTCAGTAATAATGCCAGACAACTACATGGTAGTTGCCTGACGCTGGTTTTCAACTGAACCTTATTTCGAGTGTACGGTTGAAAATTGGTTTATGGTTTATTTTTTTATTGGTTCCGTGCGGGAATTGAACCTGCCACACGCACAGATTACTGCACTAGTAGTCTAAAGCAAAGTGTATGGTATAATTTCAGGCGGAAGGCACGGAGGCGTCGGACGGCGGGCCCCCCGTCGTGCACAAGACGCGCCACGCCGCGCAGCTCGCCGAGCTCGACCACGAGCTCAGCAAGATCAGCCTGCACTACAAGCATCCGCCGCCCAAGGTATGTACACTACCAGAAGATAGCCAGCTTCATGAGACGAGCCTAGAGGACCAGGGTTGGCCTACTTGTGATGACGTTTACAGGTTTAAGTCGTAGTTCTGAACCAGAAAGGTGTTTCTTTATCTTGCTAGTTGGTTCCGCCCCACTCTTGGGCAAATACTCCCTTCATTATTTTCATTTTTCGTCCTTTACTTCCAACACACCTCTTGCTTAAACTCAGCAGATGTATGTTTTACTAGCATCTGTCAGCGACTTCGTCCGCGTGAATATTGTTTATTGCGGACGTGAAGTCGGAAATTGAAGACAGATAAACAGTAGCCTATATCCA
Organism: Mythimna ferrago; assembly: GCA_910589285.2. NCBI lineage: Eukaryota > Metazoa > Arthropoda > Insecta > Lepidoptera > Noctuidae > Mythimna > Mythimna ferrago. The sequence goes on along the minus strand of OU342698.1, from coordinate 17,049,351 downwards.
TTCTTGAAGTTCAGACTTGCTCGGTACCTTCTTCTTCTTCCTGCCCTTGTCCCATCTTATTTGAGGTCGGCGCAATACGTTTTTTTCTTCCATTCTACCCTGTCGCTCGTCATGCTATCACTAACTTCCTTTTCTTTCATATCGTTCTTCACGCAATCCATCCATCTTGCTCGGTACTTGATATCATCAAAATCGGTTCGGCGCTTTCACGGTTATACTAATAAGGAGAAGGAGATAGCGTGACGATTTGGACTCCTACTATAAGGATTGGCCAGAAAAGAGTGGGATAACTGAAGGGAGGTCTTTGCCCTGTAGTGAGACACAACGAGCTCACAAGAACAATAATAATGGTGAAGGAGCATTACCTTTCACTTTGATTTTGTCTTCTCCTGGCTTGATTACATATTTAATTTATTAGTATATTTTTTGTAATGTATGTATGTATTTGTGTTGTTATTTCATATTAGTATTATTTCTGATGTACACTGACAGCCCTATATCTTTCTCCTCTCATTCAGTCCATCCAAAGGTTGTCTGTAAGTGATCGCCCTGTGCGATAAGACCGCCCATTGTACACTTATTTTGAATAATGTTTGTCCTGTATCTTTTTTGTTCATGTGGTGTACAATAAAAAATATAATAAATAATAATAAATAAATAATGGATTTTTAGAAGGTTTCTAAGGAGTAAAAATATTGTTTGCTTGTTGCAGGATGTGTTCATAGAACACAACGCGGAAGAGCATGAAATGCTCGCGGCGACCATCAACGACAGTGCTGTTAACAATTACGAAGGTCAGTTACATTTCTACTTATATTTTCTTTTTTATATATACTAGTGCTTGATTGCGATCCCACCAGTAGCCCGATTCACGTAATGAAAACCGCAACGATATCGTAGCGATTTAGTCGTTTTAACCATTTCCGTATTCACATCCATAAATCAAGTTTGAACGACACCGATTTTAAAGTCGTTTGAAATTCGTCGATTTAAAAAAAGTCTGTATTACATTATCCTAGTAGAATACTTATTAATGTAACTGGAAATAAGTCGATAGATCGTGAATACCGCTTTTGGATAGGACTTCGATCGAACGACTATAAAACTTCAACGAAATTTGGCTTGTTTGAATTTACGTGAATCAGGCTACTGATGGTAAGTCACTACTTACCATCAACGATTGCATCACTATGCAATCGTTAATTGTGAGGCGCACTAGTTTATATTGCGCTTTGCCCATAGTTCTGCTCCTAATATATAACCAGAAAACATGGTATTATCTATAAGTTAATAGCTGTGCTCACGGATATGCTTGCTTAAAACTAACACCTAACCAAATATCATTGTAACCTCGTTAATGGGTTTCATTCCGATTTTAACCTTTTGATTGTCACGTAAAAAAGCAAAAGCGTAGTCCCGGCGCCACGCTACGATTTCATCCTTTAATCTATCAAGTAGTCGTGACTGTGGCGCACTGGACACATTGGATACCCTGAGCATTTTCCTGCAGCACTATATTTCCATATTTTCTTGGAACTGTACCCGAAGACGCAGCGTTGGAAGGCCTCCTACAAGGTGGACCGATGACCTGGTAAGGGTTGCGGGAATCCGATGTATGCGAGACGCATAGGACTGTTCAGGAGGCCTATGTAGGCCTATGTCCGAAAGTGGACGTCTGTCGGCTGATGATGATGATATTTTCTTGATCTTATCCATTGCCGCTCTAGACAGAGCCATTCTATTAGAGCCAAATATAGTAAAGAAAAGCTGAGAATTTCAAAGATTTTTAAAACCCGTACGAAACAAGTGCGCCTCACCATCAAAGATTGCATCGCTGCTTACCATCAGGTGGGATCGCAGTCAAGCACTAGTTTATACCAATTTAAAAAAAAAAAAGAAAAAGAACTAGGGAGGGTCACAAGTTTTTAGGAAATTCGGCTTTGTATCCTGTTATCTCTGTAAATTATAACTATGTGAGATTCTGTAAATTTTACAAGCTTGGCGTGACATATAAATGGTGCTGTTGGTACCTCATCTCATCTAACACCTAACCCAATCTTTCGAACCATTCAACTAACATTATTATAAATTAACCCTGTGTTAACGTCGGGTAGAACGGTTAAATAATAACCTATATATCGACCAGTATGTACCGTGAGCAAATTAACAAAAAAAATCTTAACCTTGTCTATGCTGTCGGGTAATTAACCTATTCATATCGACGAGTGCCGTGAGCAAACACGGACATAGTACGCGTACTTTTTGTTATCACCGGAAATTAGAATACGTAGAGTATATTTTTTTTCCTAAAGTCCGAGGAAGTAAGTAACATAGAGTTGATAATACCTTCTCTGAAATCTAAAAATCATAAATATGATGATTATCCCAATTTGAGCAAAATTTTCGGTCGTTGTGGCGACGCTTGGGGGAGGCCCATGTCCAACAGTGGACGTCTTTCGGCTGAAATAATGATGATGAACAAAATTATTGTTTTGACCAAAATGTCACCTAACAAGAATTTTCTTGCTTAAAAGGTAATCTTCAAATCATGTTTAAAAAAGTAATATGTAAACATTTTTTTTAAATATTTTATTGGAGTTGCGTACCAAAACTGTCAGATTAAAATAAAGCTCTTTAATTTAAAAGATTTAGTACGGAACTTTAAATAATTAATTTAGTTCAAAAATGTATCCAAATCGCAATAAATAATTTGCAATTTCTTAAATACCGAGATTTAAACGACATTTTTATGCGTCCGGGTTTTCAGAGAAGGTATTACCAACTCTATGTAATTTACTCCCTCGAACTTAAAGTAAATATACTCTACATATCTACCTCTGGTTATCACACATGACTAAATTACAGATCAACCACGAATTACATCAACAGCGCGGTCTAAACTATCTGATACCGTAGTTGTGCATGAACTCCTCGCCTTTCTTCAGAATAAGATAGAAACGATGGACGAACACTCTCTTGAGCTAATATGCACATCATTCTACACGGAACAAGAAATACTGCAAGCCAAGACCGAGACCGTCAAGCCCAAGATACAGATTGATACAAGAACGCAAGATGGACAATGCAAGAATTATCTTCAAGATATAATTAAAGTACTCAAAGAAACAAATCGAGATGACATACCAACATATGTAGCAAAGGACTTATCGAAGATACATTCAATAGTATTGGACCATACAGATGTTACAAGACTTATGAACGAGATAGCGTCATTGAAAAGTGAAGTTAAATTGATTAATGAAAAGCTTGAGGCTTCAGAAAGAACGGTGGTGGGGTTAAGACAAGAAGTTATGTTACTACACAATGAAATACTTCCGTCGCTAAGAAATGGCGAAAAAACTAAGAAAATCGAGTCGAAAGTACAGGCCATAGATGGCAATGGGAAAGTAGATGATTCTATTAAATTACAGCCTAAAAATATAACCGAAGTTCCTAAGCATTCCGATCAAAACCTAGAACAAATATCAGTTCTAAAGAACGATGCGAATATATTACAACCTAAAAACATTACTCTCACAGGGCAGTTGAATTCAAACCCAGCACAAACCTCTCAGCTTCTCAAGAATCGCAACATCGTGAGCGCAGATAATACTATGACATTACAGCGTCAAAACATAACTACGCTTAGTCCGGAGCAGTCGGGTAAACAATTACCACGAACAGTACAGCTACCTAAAAAAAGATACGCGAAAAAGATTTCACGTTACCGCCCTTTTCATCGACCGCCATCTACATCAGAAACTGAACCACAGTTACCGATGATACTGTCTCCTCAAGCCAGCAAAGTTAATATAGCCAGCTTTTCTCCTGGAGAAGAAAAGAACACTCAGATAAAAAGAAAAGAACTTGGTAGCGAAGATTCTAAAGTTGCAAAACCAGATGTATTTTTTTACGTGTCGTACTTAGACTTGGACTCAACATCAATGGTTGTAGAGACAAAGCGACAAAAAGCACGCCACCCACAAACATCGCTCCGATTAAAAGCAAGAAGGTTAAGTCACGACATAGCAACAACTATAACAGTACCGCTCTTGCAAGCGAGGATGGTCGACCGTCATCGCCAATCGTACTTCTGTACCTCATCATCTTGGGCGTACAGACATCGAGAAAGATACTCCAGGAAATCATCAAGTCCTTGAGGAAACTGGTTTGTTCTACTACCAGATATACGAAGATATGAAACCACTGGGCCCGGGTAGTGGATTACGGCCCATTCCCTCTTTTAGAGAGGAGGTCTAAGTCCCAGCAGGCTTATGTTTATGCCTTCATCAATCTTTCCAAGTTGGATCCGTGCCGAGGAACAGATATCACGGAAGCTATCTCGGAATGAGAAGTCTGATGAGTGTAACATTTGACAATACAAATTAACACGTACAATTAATTGTAATACCTTTAATATTGTATCACTTGTTTATAATGAAAGTGACCTAACTCAAAAATTGAAATTTGTTGAAAATAAGCTAGAAAGTCTTTAAAGTAATTTAGATATTATTACTTACCTTTTAACGGCCGACGTCGGATGTATATCTGACAAACACTCTCGTGTTTATCCTGCCAGGGTCGCACATCCACGTCCAAATACTCCATCTTGTCAGCTCTTCTGTCACCTATGGGGATTGAAGATCTAATCGAGATGGAGTACCCAGTCGGAATCAGACGACCGAAGAAACGTCATTGGACTAATCGGACTAATGTTGTGTCTCCTGTTTACCACATTATAGAGCTTTTTAAGGTCAATTTATAGCAAAATTAGAATTGTTAAGTAAGAGTTAGGTAACTTTCATTCTATGAATATGTAAGTTAGTAATTAAGGTTTATATTTATAAGAGTCTTTGTTACCTGAATATGAAATATTTCATAAAATAAATGAATAATAAATAAAATAAAGTACATATTTTCTCTTGTGCGTGTTTTATTTATGAGAAAAAAAAACTTAGGGAAAGTAATTACTTCCAAAAAGAAGATAACAGTGTTGGTATGCAAAAGAATTTCAATAGTTACGATCAAATCAAAGGTCGATTCGATATCACCAAAACAGACGACACAACACTGCTTACCATTAGGTGGGACTGCAGTCAAGCACTATGAATATCATTAATAAAAAAATCACTGTTTTCTTCATTTTGAAGGTAATTTTTCATAAGTCTGTAGGTAAATGTATAAAGAAGCCCGTTTTGTTGACATAAGTCTATTTCATACAGCTATATTTTAGCATACAGGCAAATATTATTCACAACACACAACATTTTGTCTTCTTATGCTAACAAATGCACAGAACAGTAGATTCTAACATCGACCACATTATTCGCACCATCTGGTTAGATAGATAGTGGTCCAATACTTATGAATAATAAAAGAAAATAAGTAGGTACATATTTCATGAGTATAATCTGTCTAATAAGTCAACCGACTTGGGAATTTTGTATAATATTTAATCATTTAAAAAATACTTATATTCGATACTTTTCATAAGGTTCTTCTGTTAGTAAACAATGATCTCTATCTCTTAATCAACCTTGATTATCGAACCCGTGTTGACTAAATCAGATTTCATTAAATCCTTATAATTACCCAAGTCGTTTAATTTATTAGACAGACTCTACATGATATTGATAAGTAAACAGTCATCCTATAGACAAATTCATATTTATGGTTATGTAAAGAAATTTTACGGTCGTCACTAAGCTATATAGATCTCACATAATGTGTAAGATCACTACACTAGTCTTCTGTCAGGTAATAGTTTATTGTTCCACTGATCGGAAATAAACTTAAGGGGCCGGCGACGGATGAATTTCCATACAAACGTAATACCACGCTCATTTGCAGTTGGAGCATATTTCCAACATATTATGATGATATTCGGTTAATGACAATATTTATCTAGGTTCCTACATCGAGAATATAAGGAATATTGTTATTTTTAATACAGGAAAAGCCAAATGGCATGTTTTGCCATTTACGCTGCAAATAAGTGCGAAATACAATTCGCCTAAATTTCTTTTTATTTTATTAAAAAAGAAAGACGTAGGAACCTAGATAAATATTGTCTATAACCGAATATCATCATAATATGTTGAAAATATGCTCCAACTGCAAATGAGCGTGGTATTACGTTTGTATGGCAATTCATCCGTCGCCGGCCCCTTAAAAAATACATAGGTTAAGGTTTCAATGGGCCTATGCCACCCGAAATATAATTATTACTATTAATATCAAATAGATATTATATTACATGCGCGTTCTTAGACCGTATTCGCGGCGTAGACGGCTCGTTAATTTTTTTAAAATTTTTGATAGGTTCGCGCTTGACCGCTATCTCACCTGATGGAAAGAAACGATGCGGTCGACGATGGAGCGCGTTGGTTTATGGTTTATCTTATTGCCAATGAAGTATAACGTCATGCATACTTGACCGCTCATACACACGGTAGATTTCTCGTGCATACTGATAACCGCACCCGATCAAGTTTACTGGACGCCGACGGTAAACTAAATCGTGTGGGCTTAGCATAGCAAAGCGCGTAAATATCGTATACGTGGTACTAACTCTTACGCTGGACATAATAAATAAATGCATAAGACCTAATTGTCGGTTAAGGCGCTTTCAAATTAGCCGCAAAGCGCTGCCGCCGCTTTGCATTGTTATTTAGATCACAGTGACAAGTAATGATCCTTCACAAGACTTAATTCAGGCAGTGTTTGCGCACGTTTTATTGCCACAGGCAATACATTCCATAGACGAGCAGTGTTGTTGTTCCATATAAATAAAAAACGCGCGACCGCAGCGCGGATGTAGCGCAGCATTCGCGCGTTTTTCGCGAACTAAATTCGATAATTGCATCGACCCATATTAAAAAAGAGACCTAGAAAAAGGATAAACAAATATTTCGATCGCATTTGTACCGGCTGTTGTGCGTGTGACCACACCAATTCACTTATATTTTGAATACTGCACACTAATTGCAGAATTCTCAGACTGTACTTTTGTCTGTTTAGTAAAGTATGAACCCTATTTTAATGCTTTTTGTAAGCAAGCGTTTCTTAAAAACGTTTACTTCATAATTATTTTCATATAATTTACCAAATTGCAGCCTATTAATCTTACCATAGTAATGTGGAAGTAAAAACGATTACCGATACAAAATAAACCTTTAATTATTTCTTCTGACATAATAAAACCTCGTGCGTCTCCCTACAGAGCTGGGTGGCGAGTGGGAGTCCCGCTCGGCGCGCTTCCGCGTGTCCCGCGCGGCGCCGTGCCGCGGATACGAGCTGTGCCGCCTGCTGCCGACCGAACATGGTACGAATACTATAATACAGTGTTTTTTTTTATTCATCCCCAAGAACATCTGCCACTCGGACGTGATTCGCAATGGACTTTATGGAAAGCGATCAAAAGACTGCGCACGCAAGGAAACCGTTGCAGACACCATCTGGCAAAGTGGGGGACTATAGTGGCTCTATAGTCCCCCACCTTGTCAGGCTGTGTTTCCGACACCCAATGCTCCTGACCAGACGATGGCCCACTTACTGCCTAAAGTGTCCCTACACCTGCACTTTGGAGGACCTAAAATACGCCACCAGCGCCGCTATAAATGTGGCAACCCACTGGGCCCAGAAGGAAAACCATCGGATTGAGAGAAGAACAAGAAGAAGTGTTTTTTTAAACTAGTGCGCCTCACCATCACGATTGCATCACTGCTTACCATCAGGTAGGATCGCAGGCACTGGAAAATTAAAAAAAAAGTGGCTCGCGACCACCAGGAAGGCCACAAAGTCTTGATTCGGGGGTCGCGGTCGCGAGTCAGGTAAAAATGAGTTAGGGTTCGTTCACACAGACCGGCTCGGAGAGGAGAGCAGATTCTTATCACGTTGGAAACAGAGTTTTTAGTATTTGTAGTAAGGTTTATTTTTGCATGTGCACTGCTTTTGTCATTAAGGATACTTGAACATGTGAAATAATAAGAGGAGCTGACTGGCTCCGATCTTGTACTTTTTCTCATTCGCGCAGCCGTTCGGCTCCAATTCCATGCTCTTTCTCGTTTGCGCAGCCGATCGGCTCCGAGGTCTGTGTGAAAAGAAAAATGCGCGCCGATGCTCTCCGAGCCGGTCTGTGTGAACGGACCCTTAGGCCTACTGTCCACAGACATGTAGCTTCATAGACGTGTTTTCGTCATGATACGCTCGGTGAACACCTGCACACAACTTGCATACAAATAGTACACGACACGATGTCACATTGCCGTTTTATCGACAGTTTCATAGTTGTAAGTGAAGTTCGTCTGTAAAGATGTCATAATGTCGACGGTTGAAAGGCAAAATAATCTAAGCGACATTGAGTTAACTTTACAAAAGTAAACTCTAAGAGTTTTAAGTAAATCACTCTTTTGTAGTTTACTCAATATCGCTTAGATCGTTTTGCCTTTCAACCATCGATATAATTTTGTAAATAAATAAAAGTTTTGTGCAGAAGCTAATGTTTTAAAGTGCTCCCGCACCGAGAGCATTCGCGTGTAATGTAACGTTACAGATTTGAGCATTAAATCAGTGAAGGAGGAGAACCGAGCATTACAACGCACAACTTGTAATGATACGAGATACAATGTGTAATATGTATCTTGATTTGATACAACTTGTAACATACAATTTATGGGTTGGTTAATTATTTTTAAAATATCCAAATAATTCATGGATACCAGTCTCGTTTCTTCTGTGTCTTTTTACGTAAATAACAATGTCGAATTAATGTTGCCGCATTCAGCACAGTCATTGTGCTACTGTACGCTTGGTCTGATATTATGGAATCAACTAAAAACTAATGCTCAAAGTCGAATCTTAACGTTACATTACACGCGAATGCACCTTTATATTTATGTGTTCGTGTAACAACGTGTGTGTTAGCGCTGGATGTACCAAAGTTTGCTGATCACACCTAAGATCTCTCTTTAAATCTCCTCCTCATAAATCCAGCTACTATTCCTACTCTTTCTCTTTCCATGCAGTAAGGTTGTGGAACTCTCTTACGCCTTGCATTCGTGAGTTGAAAACTATTTCTCTCTTTAAGACTCAAGTAATAGAGCACTATATTTCCTCTCTTGTGTGATAATCATATTTGTATATATTTATATATACACCGCTAAATTTTTATCCAGTCCAATGACCTGTAGGTAGCAGTCTGCGTTGCGTACAAACTACGTAAAGGTCATTGGACTCGCTCAGCCGTTTTCTTAAAGAAATTAATTTCGTACATGCGTAAATTAATACGAGTTTTGAAAAAAAGGTACTTTATTTTTTAATTTTATCTTTACAAATCGATAGTCTTTCATGTACCGGATCGACCCACCACGGGATTAAAACGATCAAAATTTAATGTTGTATATTATGTATTTATTTTTTGTATAAAGTACGAGGATGGATTGAAAAGTTCGCGGCCTCAGTAAGAAAAAAATATAAACAAAAGTAATTTTATTTTTCCACGTAATCTCCACTTAACTTAATTTACTTCTTCCATCTGGTTTCCAATGCCTGTATGCCAGTCATAAAAAAAGTTTCTTCAAGGCCTTCAAAAAAGTCACCCACCGCAGCTTCGACCGCCTCATTTGATGAAAATTTTTGATTTGGCTTTTTTCGGAGTCGGTTCATCAGGTTTTTTCCACTGCTTGGATTGCTGTTTTGACTCTGGGGTGTAGTGGTGTACCCAGGTTTCATCCATTGTCACAAATCTGGCCAAAAAATCTTGTGGATCAGCCTCAAACATTTCCAAACAGTCGCGAGAAATCGTGAGCCGTATTCGTTTTTGTTCAACTGAAAGCAATCTGGGTACCCACCGCGCAGAAACCTTAGAAAATCCAAGTTCATTAACTATGATGTTTTGTGTTCGTTCATACGAGATGCCAATGCAATCTCCCTGATGGTCAATCTCCGATCTGCCAATATCAGCTCACAGATTTTCCCGATGTTTTCTTCAGTCGTAGACGTCGTAGGCCGGCCGGAGCGAGGGTCATCTTCAATATTCGAGGGTATCTCTCTCGTCCGCGTTTAAATTCTGCAACCCACTTTTTCACAGTCTTATACGACGGAGCAGATTCCTCCAATGTTGTCGACATATTTTCGTGAATCTGTTTTGGAGTTGATTTTTTTTAAAAGAGATATTTGATGACCGCACGTTGCTCAATTTTCTCCATTCTTTAAAAACGCTGTACTTGGGCTCACAAAATTCAGTCTAATTTAAAAACGGATAATGCTATTGCGATTGAATTTTACAATGCGACAACCAGAGAGTAAGCAAATCGAATGAGGTCAGTTACATTAAAATAGTTCAAGTATTTATGTGTTAGGCCGCGAATATTTCGATCTACCCTCGTATATATAGTTAAATAAGTATTTATTAGTTTAATTCATTAAACCCCAAGCGAACACACCCATTGTCTTTCTATTGTGTCTGTAATTCTCACGATTAAAAGGTTAATTTTAAGACTTCTTTACTTATTTCTGCACACTACTGTCTGTATCTCTTCTAATCTTTTCTTTCGCAGGTTTGCTGGAAGAAATTTCTTTATGAAATAAGCAGTACCTTTGTACAAAGTTTTACAATAATGTTCTCTTCTTCTGTATATTGTGTGTACATAATTATAAAATAAATAAATTAATAAATAAAACAAGCTTAGACTTGCCACACTTTCTTTTCTATTAAAGATTTGTAATGACGCATTTAGTTCTTATTTCATATAACTGTTACTTGAGGTGTAGTAGTACTACTTATAGTATAAGGTCAATGACCCTATTCCTATGAATGTATCTTCTAGTAATATATTAACACACTTATACTCTTTTAGTCAGTAATTAAAGGTAATCGCTTGAGAACAGTTGATTCAATACACTACATCCCCACATATTAAATTTAGAACTTTCCCTACAGGCAAAGAAAAGTTAGACCTTTTACAAGCCCATCCTTACACAGAGGGTGGTTTAGACGAAGTGTCCTGCGCCGACAACAACTCCTCATACGAAGAGGCTGCAGCCGGAGAGACGTACGTGATCACGGACACCAGGGCGCACAGCTACCTGGTGCACGACGCGCTCGCTGATGCTGTGGCCACTATCATAGACCCTGGCCGCAACGTGCACGAGGTAATGTTACCTTCCAAAGAGAGACGTACGTGATCACAGACACCAGGGCGCACAGCTACCTGGTGCACGCTCGTTAATCCAAACTAGCGATCATTTGAATCTCTCTTTAGTTCAAAGTTGAGTTCCCTGGAACAGTTCTTGATATTTGGAAAAAATATCTATATATTTTTGGAGGTATACGGAACAGATAGTAAAGTCCCACATACCTCCGTTGAAAAGGGAGGATCCTCAGACTAGACAGGTGTTGTCTGACATTCCACCTACCTCCAAACTAGTTACCGACGTGATGATGCCCCATTGAGTCGGGGTGATTAGTACAGAGGTTTGCGAGACTTTACTTTCTGTTCCGCATACCTCCAAATATTTTTAAGTACCTAGTTAATTAAAAAAATTGCTGCGTTAAACAATTTCTACACATAAGTGGCAAATATTTGAAAATTAAAAAACCAGATTATATAGGGTGACTGGAAATTAGTGTACGATACTTAAACACGTAATTGTGCTCATGATAACAAACAATTTTTATTATGGGAGCAAAGCCGAAATCGCGAAAAAAATATCAGCTGTTCAGTATATTAGGCAAACATAAATGTACTGAACAGCTGATTTTTTTTCGCGATTTCAGGTTTGTCCCCATTGTAAAAGTTGTTGGTTACCATGAGCACAATCACGTGTTTAAGTATTGTACACTAATTACCAGTCACCCTATATATAATATCAGATGACGTCATTATAAAGTCATCTTTTTAGTTTTACGCCGCCATTTATATCACAAAAACTTGTACTCATCTGAGAATGGTTAAATCTTGCATAGACCATATTTTTTAACATAAATTTAATGGTTGTTTCCGTAGAGTTCCCCAGTGCTAGGCTCCCCGGCGGAGCGTCGCGAAGGCAGCTCGGAGTGCTCGTCGTACCTGATCGTGGACCCGTGGCGCCAGCTCACGTGCGCCGTCATCGACAGCGCGCTGCGCCTGGGCGCCGAGCCCGGCTTCACGCCCTTCCACGAGGCCAAGTACGCCGCCCCGACGGAGAACAACAACGAGGTCAGTTCAACTAATGTAAGCCATACACACCACGCTCTAAAGGAGACCTCGGCCATATTGTGCTCTGAAATTGTGCAGTTCCTGAACCATACGATATTATGTTTATCTAAACTAATATTATAAAGAGGAAGTTTGTTTTTTGTTTGTAGGAGGTAATCTCTGAAAGCACTGATCCAATTGTTAAAATTTTTTCACTGATAGAAAGCTGTCTTATTCCTGAGTGTCATAGGCTAGACAAGGTGTAAGGGACAGCCCTCCACAAACTTTAAGGGCTTACTCAGTAGACGAAACTGAACAACCTTACACAAAATGTTTTTTCAGGAAACGAAAATAAAAATCGGCCTCGCCATACAAATTGTCCAATCAAGTATAGCAGTTTGTATGGTGAGGCGGATTCTTTTTTTCGTTTTCTAAAAAAAAAAATTGTGGAAGGTTGTTCAGGTTCGTCTACTGAGCAAGCCCTTAAAGTTTGTGGAGGGCTGTCCCTTACACTTTTTATTTTATGTCCGCGGGCGAAGCTACGGGTAACCTAGTTTCAAATAAATGTAGTCAACTGATTCTAAAAAGGAGTATTTATAAAACATTTTCAAATGTTGCCCAGTTGTAGACGATTACTTTTACGTTTGTCCAAACGATTTAGTTAATCATCACTTTGTGGGAGGCCTTCAAACGCTGCGTCTTTCAGTGTGCGGTCGCTAACGCGTTCACAAACGCTAAACAGAGAGGCAAATTATACTTTTCGGTCTTCTGTATGCGGTCTACGGTGCTGGAGCCTATTCGGAATCTATATGGCTCAGAAGTGAGATGGAGATGTAATTCCTTACACGGAGTATTGCCGTCCTACATAAAGAAGAGTACCATCATTTGTCTGCTCCATGCCCGTGGCGTTTTTCTCTCAAGTATGATGGATTCAAAAAGTTTTCGAAGGGCTTTAAGTACCCGATTTTCCAGCCACCTTCAGGGTCCACCGTAGGTGCGGGCTTGCGGACGGCGAGCAATGGGTAACTTGCTGTCCGACCGTCCGGTAACTGTCCGGACCGAGCCCAAGTTGTCGACGGCGCGCACTGTTCCCGCGCGCCTCAGGGAGTTGTCGGCAACAGGCCCAGTTGGGTCGAAGCCTACTGGGGCCAGGGTTAGTTTCGAAAGAGCTCAGCCCTGGTGTGAACGGTCGAAGGAACGGGGTGGGTTTTTAATCAGTAAACGCCTGACACTATCTTCCGCTCCGCCCAAGAGCGGGGGTTGTCATAAGATGATTTTCCAACCATAAAAAAAGCCGCCTTCAGGGTTTGGCCGTAATTCCGTCATCACCCGACTCCTTGTTCTTTTTAAGTAGCTTCAGAGCCATCCTAATCTCATACAAGCTCATGTTTTTGGTGCGGGGTCAATCTAGCTCTTAGGTCGATTGCTAGATCCACAAACGATTCATTTGTTAGGTCTATCTTCGAGAAAGAGTGAGATGAACAATTATGACTAGTGCGTGTTGCCAGTGATGACATATGGCACTGATACTTAGTCACTCACAATGGGAATCAACACTTTCACAAGGGTAAAGGAGAGGTCTATGCTCGGAGCTTTCTTACGCGATGTAATCAGGAATGAAGATATGCCGCAGGAGAACAGGTCAAACTTTAACGCAGTAGACAGGGTATGATGCTCGCTTCTTCTCCTCGAGTCAATGGTTTTCTTTTCCCTGGAAAGTTTTTGAGCCCAATAGGTTACTATATTTACAGGGCGTTAGTGGCGTTTTTAGGGCCTCCAAAGTGCAGAAATAGGGACACTTTGGATACTCCAATAAGTGGGCCATCAATAAGTTAACAATAAGTTGGCATTTGGTCAACAGATAGTTGATGGGGCCGAAAGGTTCTGGAGTGGCGACCGCGTATCATAAGGAGGACCGATGGTTTTATGAGGGTCGCGGGAATCCGATGAATGCGAGACGCACTGGACTGGTTGTGGTGACACTTGGGGGAGGCCTATGTCTATCAGTGGATCTCTTTCGGCAGAAATGATGAAAATCACAACATTTAAAGGAACTTTTTAGTCATAACGCTAAGCTTGCCACAATCTCTGTGCATTGTGATTCTGAGTATTGTTATTGTTTCAGCAGACTGGCTCGTTGTCTGCACGCGCGGAGCTATCGCGCTGGCAGCTGGTGCAGCTGACGAGCGGCGCCACGGACTGCGTGCTGAGCGCGCCCGGCCAGCCGGCGCTCTCCGCCAGCCTCGTCACGCACGAGACGCTCACCGACAGAGGTAAACACTATACATAGCCTTCCTAGTAGATGGGCCTTCCATTCTTTTTCCTTCTGATAATTATTCGACGACTCATTGAGCTGCCACAGTGTATTCACGTTAAGAAAATAGTGATTCATCGTATATTCACGTTAAGAAAATAGTGTTTCATCGTTGTTACTCAGCGTAGCCACGCTCCTTGACCGTCCCTCGCTGCCTTCCTTCTGTTCTTTGTTTATTCTATTCTTGACCAATTAGATTAGAAAGCCTTGTTCACATCGACCAATTGATGTCAGCCCTTCAGACAGTACGAACGGTCTTTTATCAATTTAAAATATTCTGACGATTATGATTAAATTTTAAAATAATTAATGTTAATATTTGACTATACCTTGTAGGTTTAATTTCTACCCAAGTATAAATACATCTTTGGTTTGCAATAATGATGTGTCACTATTTTCTTAACGCGGATAGACTACAGTTACCTCACTATCTCACTTATATTGCATCCGTTGTTTTAAGAACAATTTTGATTTTCCTCACTCATTGCCCGTCTATTATACTATTATTATTTGACCTTTTCTGTTGCATTTTGCCTGTAAAACGTCGATTGATACACGCGGGTAGTTTTAATTGCCGTTCCTCGTCATCCAAACGACCTTACCGTCGGTTTGGCCATGTGTTCCGCTTCTGCTGGAACTTGCTTCGGCCAAGTGTCGCCGCATATGAGCCATACGTCACAGGCACAAACGTCGCCACGAGAAGCTAGAAGCAGCGACAAAGGAAGCTGAAGCGCGCGACAGCCACTTGTGGCTAGTGGCTGCTTCCTTTTTTAACCCCATACGCACAGTATCACAATGAACTTTGTCGAAGAGGTTTAAATGTTAAATGCACGAATCGCGTGCGGCGGCGAAAAAGAAGCGGGAAGCGGCGGTTTGTGGCGTGTGGCGGCCACCGGCATCAACCCTATGCGACGAATCCATACAAAATTTACAGTACAATTCACGAATGATGGCGGCCGTGAAGTTAGCCTTTGAGAACGTTCGCGCATACTACACTCTTCTCGCACACGCACGTCGCCATTTGGTTCCTAAAACACGTTACTGTGCAGCCTTCTGCGCAAACTTCACGGCCGCCATCATTCGTGAATTGTACTGTATGAAACTTATAGGAAATATGGCCGGTGGCCGCGTTTTGTGGTTGTGACCGGTGGCTCTTGTGCGCCGACCCTAAGGTGACATACTATTGTATAATAGTTTCTGGTCTCATAAAATATTGTTTTTGTTTCAGCGGTGTGCCGCCAGGTGGTGCTAGTGTCGGTGCAACCGGCGCAGTTATGACGAGAGTAGCGATCACCTTGTACCTTATATTTATTGTAACATGTAATATATCTATATCACTATTCGTAAATAAAATATTCATATGTGATATCTAAACATACCTCTTTTATTTTACCCCTACATTACCCATTACCCTACCCTACGCTACCCATCTACCCTACGCTACCCATCTACCCTACTTTCCTTTTTTTGCTTTTAAACCTTTAAGCTGGTGAAAAAAAGAATGATTAAAATCGGTCCAGCCATTCCCAAGTTTTAGCGAGATTAGCAAACAGCAATTGATTTTTGTATACGAGAAGAAGATAATCGATCTTTATCTAGATAAATGAACGTCACAACGATGGCTTAGAGTGAAAACCTCGGGTATGAAATTTTATGTAATTTTATTTTATTACATTTCCGAAAAGAAAAGCTCGTAACTCACAATCTTGTATTACGCAAAATTTTGATTTGACACTTTTAGCGCCATCTACGATGTGACAAGCATATCTTGCTCAAATCAGTTTGGTGTGATTACCTCGCGACGGCGCGGCAAAACAAGCGGAAAAAAATTAAAAACAAGAGAAACAAAGGTTTAAAATAAACCAATAGTTTTAAATATTTGAATGAAACATGTATAAGCACATTAAAATTGCATGATAATAAAGGTCTAATTTGGTTTTTTGTGCCTCCTGAAAAGTTACGTATTTAACAGTTACGAGGTATTCACTTTAAGCCAGCGATAACCGACTTTACTATTATAACTTTGAAGGCAATGTTATGTATAATGGGACTATGAATCCAACATAAGGTGGACCGATAACCAGGTGAGGGTCGCGGGAATCTGATGGATGCGAGACACAGGACCGCTCGTTATGGCGACACTTGGGGAGGCCTATGTCCAACAGTGGGCGTCTTTCGACTGAAATGAAGATGATGATGATAATGAATCAGGGATGTTATGAAACTCGGTAACCGAAACTAACGGATATCCGAATAAAAAAATTATCCGAAACCGATATAAATGTTTCGGATAAAGGCGGAGTCTAAATAACAGGTTTTGTTTGTTTACCCGGCCAAAAAAATGAATATCTAGAAAGAAGAATCTGCGAGTAGTTTTGCACGCGTTTGATCACTAGACCTGGGCCTCAAGTCTGCTATTACAATAGTGTCACAATGGTCTATCATTGGTGTCATAATTGTCGATTTTGACAAGTTTGGTAATCTACTAATATAATGGCGTCATTATGACTTTCCAATGGTCAACCACTGACACTCCATTGAAAGAAGTGACATAGAATGGTAATCTCGTACATATTGACAAATGAATATTTGAAGGTAATCTACTAAAACTTTGACAGTTTATTTGATCAGTGTTTTACCATTAGAACGTGATTGTGCAGTTATTGGTTTTAATATGCTCGAAATTATCATTCTACCACAATTCTATTACAAGACCATTGACCGATCAGTGATCGATTATTATGAATTAGCAGATTACAAACTTTTAGCAAAATGACAATTGGATCGTTTTGGAATGACGAATTTATGAAAATAGCAGACTTGGGGCCCAGATGGTAAGCGATGCTGTGACCGACGTTGGGGCACGTATGCCTAAAAATAACCTATCTATTATGGTACAGCGTGCACTGGATCGGAGATTGCCGATGCAAAATCCGAATTCAGTAGACGCACCCTATCGGCGTTTTGTAAATACCGACCGACGGCTTTTACACTGCGCACGCTCCGGAGGACGTTAAGCTTTAATGTGTTTTCAAAAGTACGTATGGGTGGGATGTCCAACATGTGCTGGTGGTGCAACGCCGTACGTCTTGTAGAACAATGATGGATCATTGCTGTTTATATTTTACTTTTATAATTTTTAAATTCAAACAAACATAACTGAAACTAGGTATTTAGGTGGATTAGGTAGTTTGTACGCAACGCCAACCACTACCTACAGGACATTGAACTCGCTCAGCTGACGTTTTTTTAAAGAAATTAATTTCGTACGTACGTAAATTAATACGAGTTTTGAAAAAAAAGTACTTTATTTTTATCTTTACAAATCGATAGTGTTTCATGTCGGATCGACCCTCCACGGGATTAAAACGATCTAAATTTAGCGGTGTATAAATGTATATGAATTTATAAATAGACGTACAAGATGTAGGTGAGTATATATTTATTGTGTACGTGTTTTTAAAAGTTATTAACTTGTTTCAACTCGCAAATGAGATACCTCAAATCA
Organism: Mythimna ferrago; assembly: GCA_910589285.2. NCBI lineage: Eukaryota > Metazoa > Arthropoda > Insecta > Lepidoptera > Noctuidae > Mythimna > Mythimna ferrago. The sequence goes on along the minus strand of OU342698.1, from coordinate 17,031,350 downwards.
ACAACAAAATAAAAAACACCCAATCAAATATTTACATTTTATTTAATTAAATATAAAGTTACAAAAGCTAACTCACAATATAAGGTTGAACTAACGATGACCAACGAATATCACAGAAAAAAATGCTAGGGATTTTACGTTATACAATATTTTTCTGTTCAAATTATTTAAATACCTATGGAAAGAAAAAAATAAAAAAATACCTAACACATTTTCAATATAAGTAGTTTTTTCTGCACATTCTTTCTTAGACATGCAAACACTGATCTACTTATATACGGGTCATAGAAATCCGTTTTTGTTCTGAGCTGGAATCGAATCCAGAACTGTTTCCATCAAAGATGCTTGGAAACTAGAAGAGGTAGGTATTGTAAAAAAAAATGTGTTTACCACTGATAGGCTAGTGTATGACTACCCGATACTAAGTGATGATGTGGTTGACGATGGAGCACGCTTGCCTAGAAGTAACTTATTCACTAATCATCTCACATATCGACGATGAAGTGACAAGAACCTTTATCTACCAGAACATAATTTTACAGGAAACGAAAAAAACGTTTTATTTATTTTAAACGCAAGGTATGAAAAATATTATTATTGGTTATATATTATATATACCCGCTCCTTGTATAATATATAACCAATAATAATATTTTTCATACCTTGCGTTTAAAATAAATAAAACGTTTTTTTCGTTTCCTGTAAAATTATGATCTGGTAGATAAAGGTTCTTGTCACTTCATCGTCGATATGCGGTTTATTCCAAAAATCCCCTCCGACAAATGCCCACCAGTGGGGATCGTTACTTTTTTTTTCACGAAAATTAAATCAGCCTAGTGGGGATTTTTCGAAAATTAAGTAGTAGTAAAAGGGATATTTCCCTACTAGACATATTTGATTCTAAAGTATTTTACTAAAAATGCGTTAATAAAAAGTAATTAAATGTCAATATTATAATCTACATTCATTTTAAATTATTTGCACTGAAATAATCATCAAAATATTTACAAAAAATTGATTCAGACAATCATGTTTAAATACTAGTTGACCCGGTGAACTACATACCGCCTAACAGTCAATGAATGTAGCATATAGTCAACCGATTACGATGAAACAAAGCCTATGTAATATATCAAGTTAAACACAATTTTAATGTATAGAAGTTATTTATATCGATTTCGTACATTTTACGTGATGAGCGCACAACTAAAAACTTTTACAGATTTATTATATGAATATACACCGCTAAATTTTAATCGTTTTAATCCCGTGAGGAAAACGTCAGCTGAGCGAGTTCAATGACCTGTAGGTAGTTTGTACGCAACGCCGACTATTAACTTCAGGTCATTGAACTCGCTAAGCTGACGTTTTCTTAAAGAAATTAATTTCGTATATGCGTAAATTAATATGAGTTTTGAAAAAAATGTACTTTATTTTTTAATTTTACCTTTACAAAGCGATAGTGTTTCAGGTACCGGATCGATCCTCCACGGGATTAAAACGATTAAAATTTAACGGTGTATAGACACACAGATTTATGATAATGATAGATCGCGTGGTGGGGATTGTTACTTATTTTGCCAAAACTCCCCACTGGGCTGAGTTAATTTAAATAGTTGGAAGTTCTAGAAAAAAATGTCCCTGTTGGTGGGAATTCTTGAAATAAATCAAATAAGCCTAGTCCATCAACTGGTAACATCTAAATGCTGAGCATTATGTACAGGAGCGGGGCAAGCAGGGTGGCGAACCCTATCTTGGTGGTGAGCGAGCCAGTGCTGCCAGGGTTAGTGCCGGGGTAAGTCGTGTTGGTACCGTTGGTCCCGTTAGTACTCGTGATTTGGACTCCGTTGTTGATCTGAAAAAAAAATTGAGGTTAACAGTGTGGAGTATTAATAATAATAATAATTTATTTAAAAGACAATTTTTGGTCAACAATACGTTAGTGACACTTGTTTCTATGTTAGTTCAGAATTCAACAAATTGGTTACAGTTCCCATAAAATAAATTAAGTACATATTAAATTGGATTACAAAAGATAAAATATTTTACACTATATTAAAATGTCATAAATTACAATTACAAATGTTAGTTAAATATTAAAATGATCTAAACAATAAATTAAATTAATATGGTGAATAGAGTAAAATGTAAATTAGTCTCAACACCGTTTCAACTAAATTTAGCTTCACTTGTTTTACTGACCGACATTTTGACAATTCAAAAGTGCCTGTAACTGGTTTATTTGAAATAAACGTTTCTGATTCTAAGTCGCAACACCGTTTATAATATTTTGGGTCAAACAAACTCTTCTCCTTATCTTTTTTTATATCTCATCCAAAATATTATCATCATCATCATTTCAGCCGAAGACGTCCACTGTTGGACATAAGCCTCCCCCAAGCGTCGCCACAACGACCGATCCTGTGCGTCTCGCATCCACCGCATTCCCGAGACTTATCAGGTCGTCGGTTTACCTTGCGGGAGGCCGCACCAACGCTGCCTTTTCCAGTGCGCGGAAAGTAATTACCTATTTATCAATCGATAATCTAAACGCAATCGGTTGATATATAAAAATAAAAATGATGCATTATTTATGTATTTTTTAAGCGATAGCTAGTGATAACTAATTCAGTACCCATCTATCGTTTAGCCTCCATATCATGACTGTTAAGGGTCAACTCACACTGAAAGAGCAGCGAAGGGCAGCGAAGCGGAGCGCAGTTTCAGTTTCATATGAATTTTAACTTTATTATCATTACCATAATACTTATTATCGCATGAGAAACTCGAACGAGTCGCGCGGATGCCCGCGGCGCCGCAAGAATTCCGGGGAATTCCATAGGGTGAGTCTCTCATGCGATAATAAGTATTATAGAAATGAAAATAAAGTTAAAATTCATATGACACTGAAACTGCGCTCCGCTTCGCTGCCCTTCGCCGCTCTTTCGGTGTGAGTTGACCTTATGGGTGTGGGAATATGGTAAAACGCAGCGTTGAGTGAAAAGATTTGTAATTGCAAAAAGAAAGTTAGACAACAAAATTTTAGGTTAGGAAGCGCGCGCTGTCCGTCGCATTGAATATGGCACTGCGTCATTGCAAAACAAAATGGCGGTTCGGGACACGCCCCTTTAACCCTCTCGGACACCGCGCGTTCGCTTTTACAATTTTTATGTTTTTAAGGTATCATTAACATTGACTATACCGTATAATCATGTAGGTATAGGTACAGGGTTATTCGTAAAACACTAACAACCTTGCAGAACTGTATTACTAACATCATAAACAACAACTTTTGTTCTATGACTTTTTACAAAACATAATTCATTTACCAAAATCAAACCTTCAAGATTTCTTTGTTCTATCTAACACATTTCAACTCTGTATTTTGCTATACCTCCATAACATCTGTATGACGTCACACAAGCGCATCAATCACCTCCGCCGTCCAATGCCGCTGCCCTCCACTATTGTACTATTGCTTGCTTCGCATAGACTTCGTAATACTTAGAAAGTTAAATTTCTAAGAATACTTCAGCTGAGCGAGTCCAATGACCCGTAGGTAGTAGTCGGCGTTGCGTACAAACTATCTACAGATCAAGGCACTCGCTTAATTGACGTTTTCTTAAAGAAATTAATTTCGTACATGCGTAAATTAATACGAGTTTTGAAAAAAAGGTAGTTAATTTTTTTATTTTTATCTTTACAAATCGATAGTGTTTTATGCACCGGATCGACCCTCCACGGGATTAAAACGATCAAAATTTAGCGGTGTATATTTATATGCAGCGGTTATTTCAATATTACAAACAGACACTCCAATTTTATTTATATGTATAGATAAACTAGTGCTTGACCGCGATTCCACCTGATGGTAAGCAGTGATAAAATCTCTGATGGTGAGGCGCACTAGTTTATGAGACTATTCGCTCTTGCCTTGAAGACGTTCAAGTTATAATCGGACGGAAAGACCGCAGCAGGCAAATGGTTCCAATCCTTCGACGTATGCGGTATAAACGACGAAGCGAAACGCTTAATCCGGACCGTAGAGGATTACCGTCTTCCGGTACGTGATAACTACTACAGAACCTTTCGTCCCCATCGACCGCTTGTTCTGCGAGTAACGTGCTGCCCATTGCCACTTAAGTTGTGTAAGCTCTTGCTTACCGTATTATTGATCCAGTTGGTATAACTGGCGACTCTAGCGGAGACGCCTGGCCAGCTGGGCTGAGCGCAGCCGGCGCCCCACGACGTAACGCCCACGATGATTCCATTGTAGAGCAGCGGTCCCCCGGAGTCACCTTGACACGCGTCCTTGCCTGAAACATAAGCCAGACGAATTTTAATATTAATTTGTGTAGGTAGACCCCCTGACACGACAGTTTTTTGTGTGTAGTTATCAAAGTTTTGTTGTCTGTCATAGTATTTTGAATCGAAAGCCTAAACCCATACTGTGTGGTGGGCGCGGCCAAAGTCGCGTGGTTGCAGTCGTCATTATTTCATCCGATAGACGGTCACTGCTCAATATTCCGCATATTATTTTTTTAAGCAACTGTCTTCGCCCCCTTTAGATGGGACTAAGACATAAATGGTGAAATGTAATGGGGCTGGGGACAGGGTTAGCTCCGAAAGGTAGCTCAGCCCCGGTATGAAAGGCACGAAGGAACGGGGTGGGTTTTTTAGTCAGTAAGAGTCTGACACCATCTCCCACACCCAGGCCCGCTGTCAGCTGGCGTGCAAAGCGTGCATCGCTTACGGGCGGCCCGTCCAGGGAGGGCGGCAAATCATGCGACTCATCACGCAATTCAAGTCATTATTATCATAATACCCACCCAATTTTTTTTCTTCCCTTGGGCGGTATGGGCCACACCACCCAAGGGCGAAAAAAAAACTAATACAAATACAAATACAAATACAAATACAAAAAAGTTTATTTGTGCACACAGGTATTAAGTTGTTACAAAATATTTCTACGTGTCTCTGTGTTCTGCCACAGTAAGCGGCATACAAATATTAATGAAATAGTTAGTTAGGTTTAATGATTATTAGATATAGATTAGCCTAATGAACAATATTCAGTAAGTAAACACCTAGTATCTACTATAAATACTAATTAAACATTATAAAAAATCTAGGTTTAGTACTCTATTTCTTCATATTTATGAATATTCACTATAGGTACCTACTCGTATAATCCTCCCGTATTCCTTCAGAGTTCTTTTATTAACGCGATCCATTTACAGCCTAAAATGAACTGTTAAAGGGATGATGCTTTATAGGGTGTACATAGCTTCATCCCTCTTTCTCGCAAGCAGGAAAGTAACAAGACGCCATGGCGCCAGTGACTGAAAAGTTGAAAGGGAATCGTTTGTCTTGGTATGGTCACGTGAAAAGGAGGGACGAAACGTATGTTGCTTATAAACTTAGAGTTTACATGTGGATGAATGGAGAGGGAGAGGGACGCCAAAGAAAAGATGGATTGTGTGAGAAGCGATATGAAAGAAAAGGGAGTTAGTGATAGCGTGACGAGTGACAGGACAGAATGGAAGAAAAAAACGTGTTGCGCCGACCCTAAATAAAACGGGACTTGGGCAGGAAGATGATGATGATGATGGTAAGGCCCCTGGATATAGGCGTAAATAATGTTTGTAACACTTTAGTTATGTATTTTAATAAGACATGATTAACGTTTTTAGTATAAGTGATAAACGCACTTGAAATACAGGCAATAGCGTTATCACAACAAACGTCATTACAAGGAAATAATATTATGACAAACTAATAAAAATTCCAACGTGAAATGCCTAATCAGTCGTATAATCGATAAGTGAGTTCCTACTTGTAATCGTTGAAATAATTCGCTGAAAATTAATGGTATCACTTCAGGAAAAAGATATTTACTGCTAGACATGGCAATTGGGCATCCACCCAAGGGTTGCCAGTTGCCACATCGAGCGTTTCCAGTAAATACCCGTGATCTTTACCGGCCTAAGGGCCTACGCTCGGGCACACGCGCGTGCATCCGTCACGTGTCGTCGCCCGTGTTTCGTATGCGACGGTCCCCGTAGCCACAAAATAGATAGGTACAGAAGACAATCTCATGTATGTACTTCACTTTTTATACAGACCTACGCTTGGTGGACGCGCACTAATGAGCGTTTGAGCCGGAACTATTCGACGAGTGGGCCGAGGTGCTCCGAGATATCGTGTCCGTGAGCGGTGTCTATGTGTGCGTTGCTCGAGCGCGCTTTGTATGTAGATTGACTTCTGTACCCATCTATTTTGTACTGTAGCGGAAACCGGATTATTACTTGCGCAGTGTCGCTAGTTCAACTTTAACGGTGTGCATGTAGTTGTGTCGATGAAGAGCTTTAATGTATTATTACGTAGCAAAAACGGCGGGACGCGGCTACCCTCGAAAGTCAGATGTAAACTTTTTAAAATGTGCATGGGTAGATTCGCCCAGTTAAATAAAGCGGGCCAGATGTCTCCTATTAAAAAGTGAGGATATTTCATCAGATTACAATTATTTTTACAAGAAAAAAAAAACGCGCTTCATAGAGTAAAACCGGAATAAGTGCCAAAGGAGTAGAGAGGGCCTGCGACGACCTAAACAGATTGCTTAGTGTGAGTTTATTTTACGTTAACGCAATCGACACGTTTGTTACGTTCGGCGCTCCGATTGGCTCGCTCCAAGCTCTTTACCAATCAGAGAGTCAAACGTGGCAAACGTTTCGATCATGTAATGTTAAGGGCCAAGCGCCCGAAAAGTGCCATAAAACAGTGATTTTCTGAGGCCTACTCCTCCGTAACGGCTAGGTCAATTGGTTTGAAAAAAATATATGTTTATTATAGATTCATGAACAATAATATCAACATTTGATTTTTTCGTGCAATTAATACTTTTGCCAAAAAAAAAATATTTAGCAATTTCGCAACTTTTCGTAACTTTTCCCTACTCCTTCGAAACGGCTTGGACCTTTAGAAACATTTTTACACATAAAAATTGGTGGTTAAATATTCTTCAAAGTGAACATTGCATATGTAAATCAATCAATATCTCGCAGAGAAAATGGATTTAAAGCGCTTTCCGGGCGCTGCTGGCCGCAAATAAATGCACAGATTTGCGTACTGCCGCCTAGGCGAGTGCGAGAGTTGCGTTCACATAATTTCGGTCAGATGGTTCAAGGGACTATACGCCTTAACGTAAAAACAACTCGCACTCAGCGCATAGAACTGTTAAAAGATGGAGCTGTATGGGTTTATAACTCCATTCCTCTTTCTTACTCGCATGCTTGACGTTTTAACAGCGTTGGAGCTTTATAATTTCGTTATTGATGAAGATATAATACAATTTCGTTATTGGTATATTCATTCTACCCGCTAATGTACTATTTGTGTTGGGTATGGTAGGGTATAATGAGCTCAGGGTGCGTCGGGAATTCTGTCTCGTCGTATATATAGTGAAGCTTCTGCGGGGCATAGTGCATAATCCAGGAGTGCTGCGCCACCTAAAACTCAACGTGCCGGACCGGTACGTGTGGAGACGGCGACGCCCGCAACTACTGAATATTCCGGTAGCCAGAACCAACCTGCTGGTGAAAACACCCCTCACCAGAACAATTCGTATTGTGAACGAAGTTCACGAGCGACTGGATGTGTTCTTGTGCACTTTGGGTGAATTCGCAAGAGTTTTATTAAATATAGTTAGTTATGTGTAAGACAATGTAAGTATTATTTATGTTAAAGTTTTGTTTTGAATAGATTATATACTTACATATTTTTATTTTTTAGATTTTTTAAGAAACGTATGTTTAGGGTTAAGTAGTTGTTAGCTACACTATCGCATTAGGTTATAAGACCTGTAAAGATAGATGTAAAGAGGTATTATAGTATACAAGAAGAGTATACAATTTTGAATATAATAATTAGGTAATAATTTAAATTTGAATATAAAACTAAGTATTTGTATACTCTTAGCAATAATAAGTAAAAGAGATACAGATGAGAAAATTAAATATGTACTTATATTGGCGCTCTTCCTCTCTCCTACCATTTATAATGTTGCTGTGCCCGACAGGGTCCATAATTGTTTCAATTTTTTTTATTATTTATCACCTGACATGTACATTATGGATGCAATAAAGATTTGAGATTTGAGATTTGAGATTTGAAAGAGGATAAATCAATAAATTAAAATTATTTTTTTTACCAAACAAAAAAATTGCACGCATATATTACCTAATGTATATGACGTAATGACTATTATTGAGGAGCACTTAAAAGCTTATATGTCACTTTTTATCATTCGATTGCCATTTAATGAAGATTGGGAAGCGGTGAATTACCTAATGGTTATATTGGGAATCGTATCGACACGTAGGATATAATTATTATCAGTCATATAGACACTATTGATAACGATGAATCAATACTATTCAAGATCTGTGTGACTTTGTTATTTTCTGGTCGTATTATTAATTACACTGATATTATAAAAGCGAAAGTGAGTGTTTCTGTGTTTATTACTTCTTGACGCACGATGGGCTGAATAGGTTTCGATGAAACTTTGTACACGGGTAGATCATATACTGAAATAGCACTTATACTTTTTATCCTGGGAGTATGTTCCCATAGTTTGTACTTTTTTTTATTATTACGCGGGCAAAGACAATAATCAAGTGCTACACGTAACACTTGATTAATTGTATAATTAAATTTATTATTTATATAATTAAATTAACCTGCCAAGTTCAAATTTAACGATGATCAAGCTGTTGATGATGATGATTATGATCGATTTTAAAGTGCATCTAAACTTGGCATTGGATTGGATTTCTACCCTTTTTAGGCGAACAATTAGCCGATAGGAACTTGGCCCCCTTTTTACAGGTATGTTTTTAGTGGGACCAAAAACGCCACGCCACAGTATCGTACCTCTCCATAACAACTTCCTTTTAGATCTGATTTTTTTAAAATAAAGTCCCATTCCCCTTTAAAGTGGTGCGAGTACCGTTGAAATCGATTTCGTTTCACATTTCGTGCAAAAATTTTGGTAGAGTAGGCAACTGTTTTCTTCTTCCCTTCTTTTTCTGTAGGCAGACAGGGGAGCCAACATTAAGGCGAAGGAACTTCATAAGTGTAACGCACTGTACAGCGTATGCTGGATAAGAAATCCTGATTGAATTACCTTCAAAAAAAAAGAAAAAATCAATCGCGCCCGAGTATTTCGTGGTTAAGACTTTTTTTACATTTTTGAAAATTCTTACACGCTCTTCCTCCCACTGTAATGGAAACTGGTCATAGACTTTTTTCGTTTTAGAAGCTAATCTTCACAATGCAATAGGTCCCCATGGCGCTTTAATAACTGCAAATTTATCATCCATCCCTCCCCTACTAACAAGATCATTGTCAAATAAGGTGATAAACAAGGAAACTGGAAAAACAAACCAGCGAGATCGAAATGAATTGTCCCTAAAAATTGATAATAAAATCATTTCAGACAGGACTGAAGTGGCTGAGAAGCTAGAAAACTTCTTCACCAACATCCCAATAGAAGTTACGAAATCTCTCCCTTCTTCGTCTTTGTTAGCTGAATCTTTTTTAAAAGAAAATTTCACAAAGGATATACCAACCTTTGAATTTAAGCGTATCTCTGTTGATATAATTAAAAATACATTCAAAAGTCTTAATATAAAAAACACTGAGGACTTATGGGGTATATCCGTTAAGGTTCTTGGAGATATTATTGATACAATTGCTCCTGTCCTAACAGGCATATTTAATCAATGTCTAGACAGCGGTACATTCCCTGATTTAATGAAACATAGTAAAGTAGTTCCAATTTTCAAATCAGGTAGTAAGAGTGATCCCTCTAATTATAGACCAATATCTGTGCTTCCAGCATTGAGTAAAATCTATGAAAAAATCATGCTCGACCAGATGTTGTCTCACTTTAATTCAAATAGGATTTTGCATAGTCATCAGTTTGGCTTCACGAAAGGAAGGTCAACGACGGATGCAGGAGTGAAACTCATCAGTCACATTTTAGAATCCTGGGAGAAGTCCCAGGATGCTATTGGCATATTCTGTGACCTCTCAAAAGCATTTGACTGTGTTGACCATAATACTCTGATCTGTAAATTACATCACTACGGAATTCGTGGACGAGCTGCTGATCTTGTTTTTTCCTATTTATCTCACAGGCAGCAAAAAGTATCCATAAATGGGGTGACGTCCTCGGGGTCTTTAGTAAGGATGGGCGTGCCCCAGGGTTCAATTCTTGGCCCTTTCCTTTTTCTAGTTTATATTAATGACCTTCCTTACATGATGGCTAATTTATCAGATATAATTCTATTTGCTGACGACACTTCTCTTATTTTTAAAGTGGATAGAAAAGATGCGGATGTCTTGCGCGTTAACGAAAGTCTGGCTGTTCTTTCGAAATGGTTCGCTGCTAATAATCTTTTACTAAATGCAAATAAAACTAAATGTATAAAGTTTTCATTACCGAATGTCCCTCAAGTTGGCGTCAATCTAATTCTTGATAGCAAAAAACTTGATGTAATTACAGAAACTGTGTTCTTAGGTATAACTGTCGATTCCAAACTGCAGTGGGGTGCTCATATTAGAACTCTCTCAGGTAGATCAAGCTCAGCGGCATATGCAGTAAGAAAAATAAGGCAGTTGACAGATGTCGCCACAGCTAGGTTAGTTTACTATGCCTATTTCCACAGTATTATGTCTTATGGCATTTTACTGTGGGGATCTGCAGCTGATGTAGACTCGATTTTCGTATTGCAAAAGAGAGCAATCAGGGCTATTTATAAAATGGGTCCTCGCGAGTCCCTCAGAAATAAATTCAAAGAAATAGATATATTGACACTGCCTTCTCTTTATATCTTAGAAAGTATTTTGTATGTCCGTAAAAACCTAGGACTTTTCAAAATTAGAAGCGATTTCCATAACATAAATACTCGTAGTAAACACGAAATTATATTGCCCAAATGGAGATTAGCCAAGACCAGTAAGTCATTTTTAGTAAATAGCATACGCTTTTATAACAAGCTACCAAAAGCGGTGACTGAACTTAGCGAAGGAAAGTTCAAAACCCATATTAAGCGTGTCTTAACCAAAAAAGCATATTACAAGGTTAAAGACTATGTCGAAGACACGCTTGTTTGGCAATGACTGCCTCTGCACTTGTGGCCCCCTGGTAACTCATAATATTATGCGAATGTATCTATTAACTGCTCCATCTTTGTTGTAACATTTTTTTTTTCTCTCTAACACATTGCTTTTGCAATTTTTTTTTTTTTTTTATATTATCTGACTCCAACCACATTAAATTCGTTAGTTTTTCTTTTTTTTTTGGTTGTTAACGTCTCATTTACTGACAGTTGTAATTATTATTATTTTTTCTACCTTTTTTTTTATATAGCCTCTTTTTATTATGTAAATGGAAGAACACTGTAGACTCCACGAATTCTTAGATTACTTCATATTTTGACTCACTTTTTTTAAATGATTATTTTTATTGTGCTTTTGAGTACAATATAGACCGGTTTACACTGTTCTTAAATAATACCATTTAATACTGTTATATGGAAATATTGTAAGTACAACCATTTTTTTAAAAAGAGTAACCATGGAGTTTCTTGCCGGTTCTTCTCCATAGGAAACGACCAATTTCGAACCGTGCACTAGCTTCTGACGTTTTATAAGTGCCCATGTAGGCCTATGTGAAATAAAAAACTTTTGACTTTGACTTTGAAATCATCGTCATCATCATCATCATCATCATTTCAGCCGATAGACGTCCACTGTTGGACATAGGCCTCCCTCAAGTGTCGCCACAAGGATCGATGCTATGCGTCCCGCATCCATCTGATTCCCGCAACCTTCACCAGGTTATGCGTCTTCCGGTACGCGGTCGCCACTCCAGAACCTTTCGGCCCCAACGGCCATCTGTTCTGCGAGCAATGTGTCCTGCCCATTGTCACGTAAGTTTATGCGATTCTTCGTGCCGTGTCGGCAACCTTGGTTCTCTTGCGGATATCTTCATTTCTGACTCGATCATGCAAGGAAACTCCGAGCGTAGCCCTTTAGCTTTTTGGCTGACTTTAAAAGCCTTCTGATGAGGTCCATTGTGAGCGACCACGTTTCGGATCCATATGTCGTCAATGGCAACTCACACTGGTCATAGACTTTCGTCTTGAGACAATGTGGTATGTTGGATAAGAAGATACCACGTAGCTTCCCGAACATTGCCCAGCCGAGTCTGATTCGACGGTTTACCTCTTTCTTGAAATTAGATCTACCTAACTAGACTGTGTGTCCGAGGTAGACGTAATCGTCCACAACTTCGAGTTTACAGTCTCCGATGTTGATAGGAGTGCGTGGTAAATGGTTGTTTATCATGACTTTAGTGTTAGTGTAGCTAATAGTCAAATACTGACCTCCAATATCGAGTAGGCCCGCGCATAACATAGTGCTAGTGACAGGGTAGGGGGCACCAGTCATCGTCTGCAGGATAAGGTAGCGATTTCGACAGACGTCGTTGTTGATCTTGCGCACCGTCACCTCGTTCAGTACCGTCGATGATACTGTGTTGGCCACCTGTCAAAGGAGAAAGGTTTTTTTTCAAAGCCGTTGTATTGTATATGTCGCAGCCATCTGGTTAAATTAGCCATCCAATTGGACGCCTAGGGCGTTCGTTATACGCCGGCAACCAATGAAATGGCTGAAGAATAACTAGCCATATCGTTGACTGCAACGTTTAACCAGATGGCTGAACGTTGTGTAGTCATTTAGTTTACTTGGGTAAACACGAGTTTATAAATCACTTAAAACTACGTTTTTAGTAATAGTGTCCACCAAGTAATAGTGAAATATTATTAAATCAATAAATAGCGGAACTAAATTTGAATCAGTTGGCTGAGTCTTGATCAGTCATTTCGAAAGGGCTAACTTTCAATACGCCAAGCTGTTAAACGTAGAGTGATTTTAGTTGAAACAACTATCGGCCTGGGCATCCAATTGGATGCCGGCGTTTAACGAACGCTCTAGGCGTCCAATTGGATGGCTAATTTAACCAGATGGCTGCGACATATACAAGGTGTAAGGGACAGCCCTTCACAAACTTTAAGGGCTTGCTCAGCAGTTTGTGGAGGGCTGTCCCTTACACCTTGTATACATGTTAATATATAGACATCCGCAGAATAGATGAAAGAATTGAGAATGGCATTGTGAGCGGGGTAGGCGTGACACAAAGTATGGCAATGCTCATAGTTCAACTACCAATAGCAAACTTGCGATCTAAGTGCGTGGTTTGTTAGTTGCGTAATGTGCGTTCGTATTGGTTTATTGCCTGTAGTGGAGTTAAAGGGTGTGAGACAAGCGGCGACACTCGTGGTAGTACAAATCGGAAAGTATTACTTTAATAACTTCTTTCATCTGTTCTATAGCAGCCACAGTGTTAAATGTTAAGAAGAATGAAAAAGAAAAGAATATCTTGTAAATAAAGGTTTTGAAATGGATTCGTTTGTTTTGGTGTGGTGTTTGGTGAATATTGTGACTGAGACACTGACAGCATTAGGCGTACTGTCCATGGCCGCGTAGCTTCATAGATGCGTATTCGTCATATACGCTTGGGGTACGCCTGCTCACAGTATACAAGTATACACCGCTAAATTTTAATCGTTTTAATCCCGTGGAAGGTCGATCCGGTACATGAAACAATACCGATTTGTAGAGATAAAATTAAAAAATAAAATACCTTTTTTTTCAAAACTTGTATTAATTTACGCATGTACGAAATTAATTTCTTTAAAAAAACGTCAGCTGAGCGAGTTCAATGACCTGTAGGTAGTTTGTACGCAACGCCGACTACTACCTACGGGTCATTGGACTCGCTCAGCTGACGTTTTCTACGTGATACGATAAAAATCGTGGCGAGGGAGAGCAGGCGCATTTTTCTGCACTAGTGCGAAAAACAGCAAATTGTGTGCCTGAAAGCGGTAGCGGTAGGAGCGGGTTTTCGAGTAAGTGTGATGATAAACATGTTTGCTCCAACCCCAAATAGGATGGGACAAGTGCGGGAAGATGGTGATGAAAATGATGTCAAGAATTACTTACATCAGTCAAACCCCACCCAACAGCAGTGACGGGTGCGTCATCAGGTACCACTTCACCTGGCAGAGGAATGAAGCCCAGGCGAGCCACGCCGGTGTTCACGTCCACCGGGTTAGACAGCGTGACCACCGCTACGTCGTGGTCGCGGATCGGGTTGTTGTACTGTTCGTGGACTCTGATGGCTGAGACCAGGTGTAGAGTACCCCCTACGGATAGATAATAATGCCATCAAAAACATACCTAAATCATAATAATTTATTTATTTGCAATCATCTTCTTCCTGCCCTTTTTTTGGTGGGTAAGAATCATCCAAATGACACCCCCGCCCTTGGGCGGACCGGGAGATAGTGTCAGACTCTTACTGACTAAAAAACCCACCCCGTTCCTTCTTGCCTTTCATACCGGGGCTGAGTTAGCTTTCGGAGCTAACCCTGGCCCCATTGGGCTTCGACCCAGCTGGGCCCCTGCTGTTGCTGACAATTCCTTGAGACGCACGGGAACAGTGCGCTACCCGTCCGAATTTGCTCGCCGTCCGAAAGCCCGCGCCTACGGTGGCCCAAAATTGGATCGGAATCCCGGCGGCGGCTGGGGCGCTGGGAGCGCCGTTGCCTGATACAGTGGGCCTCCTCCTTTGCTAGCATTATTGCTTCACAGAAGGAGGCGACCGCCTGCCACTCCTCCCCACTCCGGAAGATGGCCTGGCGTTCCTGCCCTTATCCCATATTACTTGGGGTCAGCGCAACAAGTTTTTTTCCTTCCATTATGTTCTGTCACCCGTCATACTATCACTAACTCTTTTTTCTTTCATCTCACTCCTCACACAATTCATCCATCTTTTCTTCGGCCTTCCTCTCCCTCTCCATCCATCTACAAACATGGGTAGAAATAGGTATACATTGGTATTTTTGTTGAATAAAAAATAAAGTTCTCCATGTTTAACCATCACATAGGTATATAAATAATGAAAGTAGGCACAAGAGGCACAAGATAGAAAATTAAATATGTCAACCTTGTCAGTTACAGTTACTTTTTGAAATTGTTAGAATAATATTTAAATGTCCAAATTTTTATTGAAAAATCAATAAAAAATTAAGTGTTAAAATAAAATAAAATATAAATCAATTAATAATTAAAATAAAATTAAAAGTCAAATTAAAATTAAAAATTAAATTCTTCTTCCTGCCCTAGTCCCATTTTATTTGGGGTCGGCGCAACACGTTTTTTTCTTCCATTCTGTCCTGTCACTCGTCACGCTATCACTAACTCTCTTTTCTTTCATACCACTTCAAATTAAAAAATTAAATTACAAACAAATAATAAATTAAATTCAAAATAATTCAAATAGTAGTAGTAGTAGTTATGTTCAAAATCACAGTCTGACAATAAACCAATACACATCAAATCGATAAAAATTAATAACATAACTTGTAAAAAAAGCAAGGCTCGCAATTTAGTTCCTCTACCGTAATAAGTTGTGAGATCCGTGTAATAACAAGTTGGTTTATTCATGTGTTAGTACAATACATGCCTATTACAGTTGCCATCACGGATCTTGAGCGCTCGGCGTCAGAGTGGGGATCGCTTTGCGCATTCCATACATTGGCGAGCCAATCGTCTTCGTTGTTAGATACATGCAGCAATGCAGGGAAAGAATTAGGAGTGACGTCTATGATGGGATGGCGCGGCGAGCCAATCACTGACAATCTCCGCCCCCGCGTCTCACTTCGAACCACTAAAGAGACCGAATATTTGACTTCTGCGCAACCGCTCAAGATCCGTGATGGCAACTGTATCTATTATACATCAGTAAAACAAAAGATTTCATTTGACACTCACCTGAATTCAAAATAGTTGTGCCTACACGTATGGAGTAGCGGCTCGGGCTTAACACAACGTTATTCCTGTAAAAATATATGTAATTGAAAAAACAATGGAATCGACTTTATTGGCCATTTTATCGCTAGATGGCGCTGAAGTCAACATTTTTAGTTCATATTGATTTTAATGTAAATTGTAATTGCAATCGATCATTAATATATCAACAAAATCGGACATTCCACTATTGGTTAAAATGATTTATTCCGTTTTAATACTACCCATCTAATACATACCACTGGTATTTGTTTGAGCAAGTGTTTATTGCCTATTCCAAATGGATACCATTGCTCCAACTAATACTAAAATAAATTCAAGGATCTAAAGTACAATCAGCCAAATGTTTTGTATAGGACCTTTAATTGAAATAAAATTCAGTTAAATAGATGATGAGTAAGATGATAAGAGACCAGACGGTATGTCTTTATTTCCTTGGAAGATGGGTAGGCCTTTAGTGTGGGACGCTACCTGTGTCGATACTCTTGCGCCATCCCATCTTCCTAGCTCTTCGTGCTGTGCTGGTGCTGCCGCGACGGCTGCAGAGAACCTCAAGCGGCGGAAATATAACAGCCTCGTCGGCAGTTATATTTTTGAGCCGTTTGGGGTTGAAACTCTCGGGCCGTGGGGTCCGAGTGCTCATATGCTTTTTAAAGAATTGGCGAAACGCTTAATTGACGCTTCGCGTGACCCAAGGGCTGGCTTCTACCTCGGTCAGAGAATAAGCATTGCCATACAACGTGGCAATGCCGCCAGCCTTTTGGGCACACTTCCAGTCGACAGCGATGCGGAGGAGTTTTATGACGTCATATTTAACTAGGCATTTAGTGTATATATTATTTTTAATTATTTAAGTTATTGTTTAATTTGTTTATTATTTCCTAGCAATTAATTTTAATAAATGGGATTGATTAATGTTAAAAAAAAAAAAAAAAAGTTAAATAGAAAAAAAGTATTTATTTATCAAATACCTATCTATTTTAATAATAAATTGTGTTCTGATAACCAGCTCTAAATAACAACAAGCCACCATTTCTTTTATGCAAGTCAAGCTTTCTGTTTTCTCCCAAGATGTTGAGGGTTGATTATAGCTTCCCGGACATATTTAAAAAAAGTGATTAGTTAGTGAAACTTTTTACGCTGCCCGCGTATCTTCAAGGACGCGCGAGCATTTTTTGTCAGTTTTAAGCAAATATGCATTTTATTTTAATAACTTTAAAGTTGATTTTTGAGTGCCTTAACAAAATCTTTTCCGCTGCGCTGCTCTCTGTCTTGGCTGACCCTTAGGGTCAACTCACACCAAAAGAGCGTCGAAGCGCAGCGAAGCGGAGCGCAGTTTCAGTGTCATATGAATTTTAACTTTATTTTCATTTCTATAATACTTATTATCGCATGAGAAACTCGAACGAGTCGCGCGGATTCCAGCGAATTCTATGAACGGTAAACGGGTCGCTGCCCTTCGCCGCTCTTTCGGTGTGAGTTGACCTTTAGGGGACCCTTCCCTTTATGGAAGATTTCTCTAATCAACATTTTTTCTGCGCTGTAACTCATAATTATTTACATGAGAACTTAAAATTAAGTGTCATTTAAGTCCCACTTACATCACAAATGTTCTCAAAACAAAGTTGCGTTTTTTTTATAATTTAGTCTTAACTTTTTTTTTATAGTTTTTATCAAAAAGTAACTTTATTCAAAACTGAAACCAATTACGTTGAATATTAATGAAATATTTTTAAAGTTATTGTACTTAAGGCGTATAGTTCCTTGAACCATCTGGCCGAAATTATGTGAACGCAACTCTCGCACTCGCCTAGGCGGCTGTACGCAAATCTGTGCATTTATTTGCGGCCAGCAGCGCCCGGAAAGCACTTGAAATCCATTTTCTCTGCGAGATATTGATTGATTTACATATGCAATGTTCACTTTGAAGAATATTTAACCACCAATTTTTATGTGTAAAAATGTTTCTAAAGGTCCAAGTCGTTTCGAAGGGGTAGGGAAAAGTTGCGAAAAGTTGCGAAATTGCTAAATATTTTTTTTGACAAAAGTATTAATTGCACGAAAAAATCAAATGTTGATATTATTGTTCATAAATCTATAATAAACATATATTTTTTTCAAACCAATTGACCTAGCCGTTACGGAGGAGTAGGCCTCAGAAAATCACTGTTTTATGGCACTTTTCGGGCGCTTGGCCCTTAAAATATTTTTTTACAAATATGGCTTTAATTCATTAAACCATAAGCGAACGCCGCTCCGCAATCGCTCTCTCTTTATCTTTCTATTGTGTCTCTAATAACGGGATTCGAAAGGTTAAAAAAAATCGAAATTCAAGTTTAAATACTACTTAGGTACTTTACACGATTATTTTAAAAAAACTTATTTCAAAAAACTATCTATACACTTATTTCAGTTAGAAATCTGTAAAATCTGGTAGAAGGGGGAACTGTCAAATAATAAGCACATACTGAAATGTGACGTCACCGCCTATAGGTTACTTGTACTCAAAAGAGATAGCGAGATATTCCCCTACGCTCTCGCTCTTCCTCAAACCAATGTTTGGAATGCTAATTACTGCTTCATTTAATAACAATTTTTTATGCAGATTTCAGAAAAATATTTCTATTGTAGTGTTACCTATTTGTTGTTTACACTATCTACACTAGACTTATATTATAAAGAGTAGTAATCTCTGAAAGTACTGCCCCCTAGAAAAGTTACAAAAGTTTCGCTTGCGCCGAACGCTTCGAGTTGACCTTGCCGCCAATTCTTTTGTTCTGACCACGTGACTGAGCGATAAGACGACGTCATTCCCGTACATTTGAATATTTCTACAAGCGTTAACTATTGCAGATTAGCAACTTGGCTAGGGGTACTGTCCCCTAGCCAAGTTACAACCGTTTCTCTAGCGTCGAATGCCTCGTGTTGGTCACGCTCTCGATTCTTTTGTTCTGACTACGTGACTGAGAATTGAAATGACGTCATTTCCGTACATTTGAAGTTTTCTACTAGCGTTAACGATTGCAGATTATCAACTTGGCTAGGGATGCTGGTCCGATTGCTAAAATGTTACACTGATAGAAAAGTTTCCATTCCTGAGTGACACAAGCTATATTTTAGTACGCGGGTAAATCCGCGGGCAAAAGGTAGTTTAATAGGTTTTGAACTTTCATGTCAGTAAAGTGAGAAATAAATAAATAAAATGTTACTTACTCATTAACGAAGCAATGAGCTGCTGAAAGGACATGACTAGTCGTCACCAGAGAGCCTCCGCATAGGAACTGTGTTATGTAAAGTACCTGCAAACACGGGGCCAAATAAATACCACGGTTGTTTAATAGTGAAAAGGCAAATTTTCTATTTTCACGCTTTTTTTTATGGTGGGAAAAAAATCATGCATTGACATCCCCCGCCCTTGGGCGTAGCGGGAGATAGTGTCAGACTCTTACTGACTCAAAGACCCACCCCGTTCCTTCTAGCCTTCATACCGGGGCTCGAGCGCCCTTTCGGATAACCCTGGCCCCAGTAGGCTTCGACCCGGCTGGGTCCCTGCTGTTGCTGACAACTCCTTGAGGCGCGCGGGAACAGTGCGCGCCGTCGACGACTTGGGCTTGGTCCGGACAGTTACCGGACGGCCGGACAGTGAGCTACCCATTGCTCACTGTCCGCAAGCCCGCGCCTACGGTCTATTATCACGCTGGGAGAAGCTAACATTACCTACATTACATAACATGATGATGAATACATCATCATCATTTAAGCCGAAAGACGTCCGTTGCTGGACATAGGTCTACCCCATCTACCCTAAGCGTCGCAAAAATTTTATTCACAATAAAGATTGTTGAAAAAATGGAGAAGAGATGACGATGTATGTGTTGCGGGAAGCCTATGCCGTGGACTACTTTCAGCTGACAGTGGCGGATTAGCCATGTAGCAAGCGCATTCTGCGGCCCCGCGTGATCGAGGATCCAGCACTTGATCACAAAAAAAAAATCTGGTAAAGTCTTACAATACAGATGTAGCTAATTTCTTTGAATGTGATAGCCAATTTACTTCACATTTTGCTCCAAGTATAACCCCCATTATCGTACTTTTCACAAAGGTACTTATAACCCAGTCTATGGATTTTGTCCACGGGGTTATTAATTTACACATATCATACAAAATAATATGTAGTTAACGGAACTTAAAATTCCGAAATATCGAAACTGCCAGATACGATTTATTACCTGGGACTAAGACTTTGAAACAAGACCAAAACTACGTTTTTAATGCCTTTAATGCCCAAAAAAAACTTATTATAAAATTCTAATAAAACACAAAATATGTAGTTACGTTAGTATCCTAAAAGTCCCTATTGACATTGAATTAGTAACAGGCCAGGAAGTAATGATGATGAATAGAGCTCGTTTGTCTTCTCCTCAAGTGGAGTTTTACCTGCACGGTGAATGGGTATCGCTGTATGCTGGTGGCGGACCCGCCGATGATGCGGTTCTCTGACGTCACCGGCAGGTCGGTCGTTTGTAGGTGGAACTGTTCCGCATTGCCTGGAAATAACATCAGCTTGTATTCCTAATTTTACATTTTTCTTGCATAAACGATGTTTTTTTTTTATTATTGATAGGCTCGCGTTTGATCACTATCTTACCGGATGGTAAGTGATGATGTGGCCGACGATGGAGCACGCTTGCCTAGAAGTAACCTATTCACTCTTGACTTAAAGAACCCTAGGTTGTAGCTATCAGGAAACAGACTTCGGCAGGGAATTCCACTCTTTAGCTGTACGCATAATGAATGTGTTTCCAAAACGCTTTGTTTGTTTGTGTTTGATGATGCAAATATATGATAATTTTGATTTCATATTTGTCAGTCAATGAATTCTTGCAGTAACAATTTTTAGATTTTGCCATTTTTAATCCTGTAGTGAATCAGGAACTACCGTGTAGGATGTGAATTACAGTTGGTCAGAATAATCATTTCGGTTTGGTCTTGGTGCTTCTCGCTCTAGCGTGAGAGGGAGGTTCAGGCTTTTACTGTCTAAAATCCACCTGAGTCCTTTCCTGTAGTCCCAGCGAGCATCGGCCCTACTTGACGCGCGCCATCGCCGTCTTGGGCAGGGTTCGTACCGGACAGTCAGACGGCGAGTATTGCTCGTCGTTCGCAAGCCCGCGCCTACAGATCAACCTGCGACAACCCAGAGCGTCACTTATAGTGGCAGTTGGGGCGTGAGGATACTCTCCTTCGCTATCTACTGCTTCACAGAAGGAGGCGCCCATTTCCAATTCCCTCTCGCTTCGTCGGTATTGTGGCGTGCCCATACGGTTTACGGTACTTGCAGAAATGATGACCAAACTATGAATTCATCTAACTCGCTATAATCTACATATATTTATTTCTCAAATGTGAATCATAGATAACTTGAGACTTCATAATTATAAGAATCTGCCATGATTCATAATGCAAATGTTGAGATTCAATATTATATATTTACAAGAACTCCAATTATGTCTGTATTGTTATCTGTGTATGTTATATTTTTCTGCATAAAAACAAACTTATCTTATCTAGACGAATTAAGAACGTTTCATTGAGGGCAATCAGTTATGTGGGGATTGCATAGTTCTGGCGGTTTTTCCTTTTTCAATTAATTAGATAAAGTAAATGGAATTATTTTGAAGTTTTTTCCTCCAAAACACATATTTATAAAAAAAAAACGCTCACTATGGTGTCACTTTTGTTTTTTTGTGTGTAAAGTGACGGGTTCCGAAAAATCAATATTTATATCGTACTGAGCACCGGCGGCAACCGCATGGGGCAATTTAGGATAGTATTAGGTACCTATATGTATGTAAGTACCTACATAAAACTCTTATTTGCTATTTGAACCTATAAAAACCACTTTTAACCTTCAATCGTGGAAATTACAGACACAATAGAAAGACAATAGGTGCGCGAACGGCGGCGTTCGCTTGGGGTTTAATGAATTAATGTATTTTAGTTGGTCCTATTCACTGCACTCTTTCAAGACCGTTTTTCGGGTGACTAGATAAACACCTTGGTAACTTTTTATGCACTACTTATTTTACTATTACTACTTCTATCACTTAAGTACGCATTCACTTTTTTACTTTTTATTATTACTTTTTTTTTTGCTTGTTACTAACAACTTTTGTGGACTGTTTTCTCGGAATAAAATTACTATTTTGTTTCAGTTTAACTTATATCTACTAAAGTACACCGTCCATGAAGTAAAAAATCCACTTACAGGTAGCGACTGCGATAAAAAGTAGTGTTACACCCCACATATCTGTCTGTTTGTCCGACACGGTATGACTGTTGTATGCCCTAGATGTCGATACAGCATACCTTATCAATATTGATAAAATGTATTTTATCGATAAGTTCCTACGTGAAATCTTAGGACATTGATAGACGATCGACACTTGCTGACTGTCGCTTTGTGTCTGGAGATCCATAAAAATTGAGTATGAGAACCTCTACCTCTACGGTCCGAACTAAGCGTTTCGTCTCATCGTTTATACCGCGTACATCGAAGGACTGGAACAATTGCGTGCTGCTGTATTCCCGTCCGTTTACTTTATCTCTCTTAAGCACCTAAATTTATTTTACATAGTGAAATAATAAACATTTTATTTATTTGCAATACTTTGTTTCATTTCTATACAAACTGTCCATTTCCAAACTTTGTTCGTAGAAAAGTGAAAACGGATAGCTAAAACACAAAAGATGGAAAACAAAAAGATAGATTTTTAAAATGAGTTTTGAACCAGCAACACCTGTGCATTAAATCGCTGTTGCTACCATTGGACCAAACGGATTCTTAATTCATTAAACCCCAAGCGAACGCCGGCGTTCGCGCAGCTATTGTCTTTCTATTGTGTCTGTAATTTCCACTGTCAATTTGTACTAGTTAGTTAGCGCAGAGTCGAAGCGCATCGAAACGTCTATCCATAACCGACTTCAATGTTAAAAAAAACACTGAAAGGTACAAAATAACTTTAATTTCGGAAGTCGGTATTTCTATAACAGTTTTGCCAAACACTCGACAATTCAGTGAAGTATCAGATAAATTATTATCAAAAAAAAAAAACAAAATCAAAAATATTATAAAGTGGACTTTTTAGTTTCCCGTCGCCATTTGTATCCACTACTTTATATCTAACGACTTTACACCCACTAGACGTCTACAAACAGGCGACCCATATCTGTCAACACATACCTATGATCTGATGTAGGTCGCAACAGAATAATTTCGTCGAGTTAATTGGTCGAGACTATTTGAGTCTCGACAAATCAGAACGCAGTACCCCGCTCCCCCGTAACAATCAGAACGCAGTACCCCGCTCCCCCGTAACAATCAGAACGCAGTACCCTGCTCCCCCGTAACAATCAGAAACAATCAGAACGCAGTACTCCGTTCCCCCGTAACAATCAGTGAGGCGTGCCCAAACGCTACCGAACTTCAAAAAAATGGTGAAGGAGCACTACCTATCACTTTAATTGTTCTTCCCCTTTCTCTATTGTATTTTTTTAATATGTATTAGTTTATTATTTGGTAGTTTATTTATGTATTATATATATATATATATATATATATTTTCTATTGTACTATATTATTATACTATAATATTTATGTTGTACACTGACAGCCCCAAATCTTTTTCCTTTCGTTCAGTCCATCCAAAGCTTGTCTGGTAGAAATTGCCTTGCGCAATAAGACCGCCTATTGTACACATAATCTTTTGTAAATGTTTATCCTGTATTTAGCTAAGGTGTGCAATAAAGTTATAAATAAATAAATAAATAATCAGAACGCAGTACCCCGTTCCCTCGTAACAATCAGAAACAATCATAACACAGTACCCCGCTCCCCCGTAACAATCAGAAACAATTAGAAGGCAGAACCCCGCTCCCCCGTAACAATCAGAAACAATTAGAACGCAGTACCCCGCTCCCCCGTAACAATCAGAAACAATCAGAACGCAGTACCCCGCTCCCCCGTAACAATCAGAAACAATCAGAACGCAGTACCCCGCTCCCCCGTAACAATCAGAACGCAGTACCCCGCTCCCCCGTAACAATCAGAAACAATCAGATCGCAGTACCTACCCCGCTCCCCCGTAACAATCAGGACGCAGTACCCCGCTCCCCCGTAACAATCAGAACGCAGTACCCCGCTCCCCCGTAACAATTAGAACGCAGTACCCCGCTCACCCGTACCTCGGTTAGTTGACAGAATTGTTTTGGTGCGTTAGTTCAAGTAGGTATCAGGCGTCTAGTGGCTGTAAGATCGTTGTTTGTATCTAAGAATGGTTAAGTTTTGCATAGATCATATTTAGTGAAAAAATATCGAACATTTATTTATTGCTTGTTTCCGTAGAGTTCCCCAGTGCTAGGCTCCCCGGCGGAGCGTCGCGAAGGCAGCTGGGAGTGCTCGTCGTACCTAATCGTTGACCCGAGGAGCTAGCTCACGTGCGCGTTTTTGTTTGTTTCTCACACTGACCGAGCACTGCAAGAGATTAGCAAAACTGATTGATGCCAGAGTGAGAGAGGCTTTCAATACGATGCCACGGCATGCCGTAGCGCGACCTGCCGTGCCATGCCGGCAGTGAGCGCCGGCCCTAAATAAAAGTCCTTCTAGGTATATTCCTCACACACAACACTACAACACTGTAGAATAGAAGGCGCAAAATATAACCTAAGCACAAGCTGATATATTCTAGCAGCAACTACTAATAGTTATTACAAGCACAGTGGTAAGTTACCGCGGGTAGATTTATCACAATTGTTAATCGGCGCGAGCGCACTTATATCTAGTACAATTACCGGAACGGATCTTGAGCGCTCGGCGTAAGAGTCGGGATCGCTTTGCGCATTCCATACATTGGCGAGCCAATCGTCTTTGTTGTTAGATACATGCAGCAACGCAGGGAACGAATCAGGAGTGACGTCTATGACATGATGGCGTGGCGAGCCAATCACTGACACTCCCCGCCCCCACGTCTCACTTCGTACCACTAAAGAGACCGAATATTTGACTTCTGCACAACTTGAAGCCAGCGCTCAAGATCCGTGCCGGTAATTGTTGGCAACGTAGACCATGACTGGTGAGAAACGAAACGTAGCATGAATACTACGACTTGGCGGTAGAAGAAAATAAGTCGCCGGCGCGTCATCGACATTGCGCGTGTCCAATGCGTCACGTCCCCTTGGATCGGTCTGTCTTCTTGTAAAAGGTTTTAAAATAGTTGCCTGGTGAACGTATATAAAAATCAAGCATGAGAATTTACGTGAATCTATGTCATTATTTTGGGAGCTTTAAAGCGTCTGTAAAGCAATACGGCCCACGGAATGTGTCTGGAAGTATTGGCGACTTGATTTTAAAGATATTGCTTAAAATATACGTAAAAATCAGCTTGGAGAATTTACGTGAAGTAAGTACTGTTTTTATGTACCTTGATTACGTGATACCTAAAAATTGGCCGTCTAAGCAAGCTAGCAGATAGGCATGCGTTCTTAGTTCTAGTCTACTAACAGTACTCAATCGTCCACATTTCGTTCGTGAGAAAATACGTGACGTCTGGCGGCCCTCGGATCTTGGACTATTAGAAATATATAAATGTATATGAATGGATAAATAGACGTAACAGATGAAGGTGAGTATATATTTATTGTGTACGTGTATACTGTGTGTGTGTATACTGTGTGTGTGTCACCCACAGTGCCATCGTGTTTGGGTTCATTGAAGGTTCAAAGTACTAGTCAACTTTTCAATTGATATCTGCTTACACTGATTGGACGGGTCCACTTAAATCGTTATGGTTCTTTCTTCAAATGACCATTTCAGAAAAATCTGCATGGTTCTCATGTGATTTAGCCATTACATATTACTGTATGGACTTAAAAGAGACTTTGACCCCTGAGTTTGTTTCAGTGTTTTTTCTCAAGGTAATCAGATAGGAAACACCGGCCTCACCTAGTATAAACTGACAAAAAAAAATTGGCGTGTAAAAGTGTTTTTTTTTTAACCTATTTACAAAATAAATATCATTAAACAATTGAAAACTTGACTAGTACTTTTTAGCTAATCAAAAACTTGTTTTTAAAAGTTATTAACTTATTTCCGCTTGCAAAAATGAGTTACCTCAAATCAACGACGAAATAAAAAACACCTAATCGAATATTTACATTTGTTAGCGATTCTTATGATAATGTTCATACACTATGATTGTTTTCTGTATTGGCAACATTAAATGTGTTTTTTGCACTGACAACTCGAACGGACTGCGACTTGACAGCGCGGGGCATTTGACAGTTACAAGAGTTTATAAAAAGGAACGGCGCGCTGTCATGTCCCTCTTTTCGTGTTAGTTTTCGGAGCAAGCAACATCTCAGTAAGTGCTAGTATATAATTTATTTATTCCTACTGTTATTGTATGATGTGTGTGTGCTGGCAAAGCAAAAGTATAAAGGGTGTGGTACCCGTTTTGGTCGTTTTATTTAAATAACCTGATAACAAACCCCGTAGGTACACTAAATAACTGTCTTAGTCTATCTTTCCCTAAAGATAACACATATAGTTTACAATTCAGAAGTGGGATAAACGAGTCGTTTATTTAAATGCATTCGTTTATCCCGCCCACAAGTGATTTTTTTCCCTAACTTTGCATCTTCTACTTTTGTTTTGAAAGTACCTACGTAACCTATGTCGGCACCGATAAAAATTTTTTTGGGATAAGATACTATTTTATCTAAGCGGGCAAAGTGATGTGTAGTTTGAAATGGTGTACTCGGCTTATTCAATATGAGTTTCTTCTGACACTCTGGTGGTACTACGACAATACAAGTATCTTGCCAGGATTACACCCTGGAGGCACTACCACACCACACGTACCTTGCCAGGGCTACACCCTGGAGGTACCACCACATCACGCGTGCCTTGCCAGGGTTACACCCTGGAGGTACTGCCACACCACACGTGCCTCGCCAGGGCTACTCTGGAGGTACCACCACACCACACGTGCCTTGCCAACGCTACACCCTGGAGATACAACCACACCACACGTGCCTTGCCAGGGCTACACTCTGGAAGTATTGCCACATCACACGTACCTAGCCAGGGCTGTACCCTGGAGTTGTTAGAGGACAACTCGAACTGTGTTCAGGTGGATTATGGACAGGTTTTGGGTCATTTTGGGTAACCGTAGCAAACAAATCTATCAAATTAGGAGTCGTTGTTACCCAGAACCTGCATTCTGAGTTTACTTATTGAGTTAATGAGCAGACCAGTGATGCTTTTATTTGGAAATAATCTAAATGCTACTAAAATTAACAGTCTATGTTATTGACACTAACTGAAATTAAAATTGGGTAAATTAATATTATTATATGGATTGCTTTTTGACAGATAGTCCGACATTTATTGCCTGCTAGCTTTTGCCCGCGGCTTCGCCCGCGTACCTAAAGTGTGGCCTGTATCACTCAGGATTGAAGCGGGTTTCTGTGAAAACAATAAAAAAAAGGGGGCATTCGGTCCAGTGCTTTCAGAGATTAACTTCTAAAACCTTAATATGTATATAATTTTAAAGTGAGCGTGCGACGATCTTTCCTCATTCAATAACCGTGATTTCATAGTACTGCGCTCGCTCAGCTTATTCTCGCTCTACTATAACCATTAGCGTTATTAGATTTTCTGTGTATCTCACTAGAATTGTGCCAAAATGTTTAGATTTGCATTTCAACCACAGAGTACTTTCAACGGCAGAGATCATTATTATTATTTTATAATGAGTTAGTAACAGTAAGTTTCATGTATTTTGAGTAGATTATCTGATTGTCCATTTTTTTCACATCCTTTGTAAGTTATTATTTGGTTCATACCGAGCTACTGCGCCAGTAAATCGGTGCTAGCATATTATATTTTATGTAAGTGCTACGCGCTAGATTGGGTGTACCGTGCACTAGCTTCAGTCGATTCGGGTGTGATGTAGGCTGTACAGTGTACACCTTGATCATTATAATAAATAAATAAATAAATAAATTACGCTGTGTTGAGCGAAGCGCGTATAGAAGCCATTATATTCATGGCACTTGGGGACTTTTGGTCGCGAAAGTAGCCTCACACACACACACAGCTGGGGGCGGGAGCAAAACGGTTCCTTAGTCGCCCGGATTGTCCGGTGACCATGTAGTTCTAGCAGACAACCAGGAAACATAAGTTTTTAACTTTGTGATGTTACATGATAGTTATTAAATTTAGTGCATTGATTCTTTACATTTCGCATAGGCAGGAACTGGTGTTGTGTATGGCTTTACTGTTTAAAGTTATTTTACATGCCTACTATCATTGTCAATTTAACTAAAACCGGGTTAAATGGCGAATCAGTAGTAACATTTTATTTCATCACCAGAGTATAAATCGTTTTGCTGGCAAAATTCTAGATGTGAAAATGTTAATAGATGAATATTTATCTTATGTCTCCGCGAAACACCTTTTAATTAATTGAGCCCCAAGCGAGTGCCGGCGTTCGCGCGCCTAGTCTCTTTATATTGTATCTGTAATTTACAAGATTGAAAGGTTAATTAAGAGGAGGGTAGGGTGGAAAGAAGTAGGTAGGTACTGAGTAAACTTAGTGAGCCATCTGACCCGGCGAACTCGTCCCGCCTGGCAGTTAATGTGTGGTATACCATTCGATATAGTCAACTAGTTGTGGTGGGGCATGGTCTAAGTAATATATCAATATCAGGTTGTGCACAATTTTAATATATATAGTTGTCTACATCAACTTCTTTTGGTACAAAATGGAAGTGTGTAAAACATTGTTTAGGTGATGACCTATATGATTTGCCATGGGTAACAAGTGTGAAGAATATAAAATTACATATTATCCACAAGTAGTTGCCAAATACATAGTTTAATATATTGAAATAGTTGAAATACTTTTCGAGAAATTACACGAGGAAATCAACGAATTATAAAATGTAATCACTGTCCAAATAAACTAATACTCTGAGTATACTAAAGAATGTGTAAAGTTTCAATAGGTACCTATTTTGTTTACTTATTATAGGTGCCTTGCATATGGTACCTATAGGCATCAACGCTTTGTTGGCTCTAGTTAAAACAAATAACGAATAGTACTGCTATTTGATTATGCAAGGTAGAAAACATATTTATCAAAATTTTGGTTGGCAACTGTCGAATTTGTCGAGTCCAAATATTACCCTAATGCATCTTTGCTGTTGATTAAATGTTATTTTATATTTTTGAAGTGATGTGGGTATCAAAGATTAGCTAAATCCTATTATTTTAGTTCTTGTCCAACTAGGGAACTAGTTTAAAATTTGTATTTGCTCTTGGTTTAAAAATACACACCATGTTCTGTGTACTTTCAAGGGAATTGACACACGCAGTTTATTTTTTATTTAATTTTTAAATATACCTACACTGGTGAAAAGTTGTGACTGCAAGTCGGATAAAGTTTGAGTCTTTGAGATGAAAACTTGGCCTTAACCTGCAAGCGGTGATATAACAGTGTCATGTCACTGTAGGCGTGTGTAGCTTTTTGCTGAGCCGACTCACTGTTCCGAGGCATTTTGGTGTTCCGAAGGATTGAACATCGGTAATGTTTTGAAGGCATCATTTGGAACACTGAAACACTTTACTTTGAGTGACCAGCAGCCTTTATGAAATTCAAATTAAAACGTAAATAGTGTACTTAATATAATTAGCGACCTGAACTGGAAACATCTGCTTTGGATTGTTCTCAAATCAAAGTTAAATAAAACTTAGTGTGACGCAACTTGACAGATCACGATTCATAACGTTTGTGACTTGTGAGTCGATGTTTCAAATGTTCCGTTTGTTTCTTGTGAACCGATGTTTCGGGTGTTCCGTTTCTATCTTTTGAGCCGATGTTCCAAATGATGCATATCACTGTTTCGAAGCATTTCAATGATTCGGATGCAAATGTCTGTCAAACAAACGTTTCATGCATTTTACCCAACTTGAATACTTGTTTTTGGGGTTAGAGTTTGAAATTCCATAACTGTTTTATCTTCTGAACTTTATAAGACCAAATAAATGGGACTGGCTTTGACTATTACTTTTGGAATTAATTTTCAATAGGTACCTTCCACGTAACGAATATTCGAATGAGGTTGCAATTCGTGCAGAGGCATCTGAGGACACGATTGCCAAGAATCAATGGTCTGATTTGGGCTTTAGTCCTGCAGAATATGTAAGAAATGTAATGTAAATTCTATTTAATGACTTTCAGAGAGCACTGTCAAATTGTTTATCAGTTGTCTAGTACACATACCACTAGCTCTACTTGGTTTGGGACTAGATGGCGTTGTGTAAAAGTTGTAGAATATATTATTGAATTACTAAATATAGTACACCAACTTAGGGGTCACGATTTTTAATGGATCTTCAAAGTATCGTTGCATAGTATAAGTATTGGTCGAATTATAGGAAGTTGGTATTTTCATGGAAAACTAAACGCACAGGTGCAGCACAGTGTTGCTAAGTTGGTAAGCCTTTTGTAGGCATTGTTTTTTTTATAAATTTCTTATTAGGAGGGATGATTAAGAGTTATTGTGGATAAATATATAGCAAGAACTTGTTCACTAGGGATATGGAAAGATGATTTAGCATTCGTTACTATTAAACTATCTCATGAATGATAAGGTCATTGGAATATTTATTTAATACAGTATGTCCATGAATATTTTGATTACCAAAGGGTATTTTTAGAAAAGTGTACCTAACTTCCCACATTTAAAAATATGTTAATGAAATAAGTGATTGACGTGAAACCTATTCTTGTTTTAAGAGAAACCAGTCTCTACTGTATTTGCCTTGAATATTTTAAAAGTGGTGGTATTTACGGCATAGTTCATAGTTGGTAATTTTTTATGAATGAAATGAAATGGAGAAAAAACTATTTCATAGTTCGTGATCATGTATTTTGATTATTTATTGTATCGTTTGGAGTTTCAATAAAAACTAATTAGAGCCGAAAGAGTAAATTAAATAATATGTACCCTTACGTTTTAGTCGGGGCAGTGATTATAAGTCATTGTTGGTCAGTCATTGAACGAATTTCAATTTAGATGTCATAAACATCAGGTGAAAGGTAATCATTGATGTCATTGTTTGTGACATTCACTTGAAAGTTATCATGTACCTAGCCTGAGTGGCCGGGTATTGACTTAAATTGTACAGAATAATTGAGGCGCCTGTTCAGGACAATTAAGGAGCCTGTTCAGGACAAACCAAGAACATATTGGCTTTAGCAGGCAATTGTTTATTTCCTAATGTTTGTTTCTATTTACAGCAGGACATTTGAGGAACCTGTCTGTTTACTTTAGAGACAAGACACTTTAGGGGCCTGTGTCTAACTAATGTTTATTTTTCATTGCAGACAGGACATTTGAGTAGCCCGCTTGTTTTTTATTAAAGACAGGACACTTTAGGGGCCTGTGTGTTACTAATGTTTATTTTTCATTGCAGGCAGGACATTTGAGGAGCCTGTTTGTTTTTATTAGAGACAGGACACTTTAGGGGCCTGTGTGTTACTAATGTTTATTTTACATTGCAGGCAGGTAATTTGAGGAGCCTGTTTGTTTCTATTAGAGACAGGACATGTTAAGGGCCTGTGTGTTACTAATGTTTATTTTTCATTGCAGGCAGGACATTTGAGGAGCCTGTTTGTTTTTATTAGAAACAGGACATGTTAAGGGCCTGTGTGTTACTAATGTTTATTTTTCATTAAAGACAGGACATTTGAGGGGCCTGTACGTTTTTGATTAGAGACAGGACATTTGAGGGGCCTGTATGTTTTTCATTAGAGGCAGGACATTAGAGGAGCCTGTATGTTTTTTATTAGAGGCAGGACATTAGAAGGCCTGTATGTTTTCATTTAGAGGCAGGACATTAGAAGGCCTGTATGTTTTTGATTAGAGGCAGAACATTAGAAGGCCTGCATGTTTTTGATTAGAGGCAGGACATTAGAAGGCCTGTATGTTTTTGATTAGAGGCAGGACATTAGAAGGCCTGTATGTTTTTGATTAGAGGCAGGACATTAGAAGGCCTGTATGTTTTTGATTAGAGACAGGACATTAGAAGGCCTGTATGTTTTTGATTAGAGACAGGACATTTTAGGGGCCTGTTTTTGAAAGATTGTATAATAAATAAGATGATGATTTATAAAAATGAGCTGTCACTGATACATCTGCACTTTCAAGTGCCATTGTTTATATTTTATGAAACATGTTAAACAAATCATAATTGGCAGATTGACAATTGTTTAGTTTTGTTTTTTGTGTAACAATTGCATACAACTATATAAGTTTTGTTTTGTATCAATGTAAGATTGCTGTTTTGTTTGCTACATTCATTTTAATACCAATGTTTAGCTATGGGTAAAAATGTCTAAGCTAATATAAACGTTATTTCTTTCTCAGGTGCCATTGCTCATATTTGTAAGAGACATGTTGATGGAAAAATTGTAATTGACAGAATGACAATTCTTTAGTTTTGTTGCTACGTGTAACAATTTGTGTACAATTAATAAAGTTTTGTTCCCAGATAAAACCAGCGATGCACGACTGATCTAAGGTTTTAATTTCTACATTCGTTTTAATATGATAATGTTTCTTTTCCAGGTGCCATTACAATATATTTCTTTTTAAAGTTTTGTATAGACAATAATTGATAAATTGGCAATTATTCAGTTTTGTTTCTACATGACGTGTACAATTAATATAAGTTTAGTGTCGTTCCTAGGTACAGCGAACATTGTATGAATAATCTAAATCTTTATTCACTTCTGTAATAGATATCTATGTCCAAGTACCTGTAGATAATATGTTAAATGTAATGTTATATTCTTTCTTCGCTCATTATTTTGTATGTAAAACCAATTTCTTATTTATTTATTTGGTGTCTCACATACGAGGTCGTATTTGTTATATAATGGATGGCCGACTGTTAGCGATTCTTATGATAATGTTCATACACTATGATTGTTTTCTGTATTGGCAACATTAAATGTGTTTTTTAACCGACTTCTAAAAAAGGAGGAGGTTCTCAATTCGGATGTTTGTATTTTTTTTTTTTTTTTTTTTTTTTTATGTATGTTCGGGCATAACTTCGTCGCTTGCCAACCGATTTGAAAAATTCTTTTTTTGTTGGAAAGGGTATACTTCCCAAATGGTCCCATAGTCACCAAGTCGGGATCTGATGATGGAATCTTGGCTAAATCGAGGGAACTCCTCAAATATTATATGCAACTATATTGTCATTTTGATATTTTCATCAAGGAATTAAGCATTTACAGTCAAAAAGTGACATTTGATGAGGTGGAACTGGTTAAGAAGACCAGAAATTGCCAACGGAACTTCATACTCAAACAAATATCACAATGAACATAGTTAAGCGACTATGACAATACAAATAAATGAATAGTTCTGAATAGTTATATTGAAAATGGTATCATCGAAGTAACCTGATGATAGTGATGGAGCTGGAAGATAGGCACCGGAACTCCGTAATTAATCAATGTATCCTACCCGTGTTTGGGCTTATTAGAAATGTCATGAGATGCACTTTGGCTATAAGGTACTATCGAAGTGATCTGATGATGGAGCCGGAAGGTGGAAGGTAGACACGGGAACTTCATATGAAAATGATGTATTCTAGCAGGGTATGAGTTAATTGGAATTGACATGAGAAAAAAGTACTCTGGCTGTAAGTGTGTTGCAACTAAAAAGTATGAAATAAAAAACTTTTTATAAAAAAAATAAAACCGACTTCACTAAAAAAACACTAAAATGATCAAAATAATTTTAATTTCGGAAGTCGATGTTAAATAAGGAACAAACAATAACGAAAAACACCGACTTCCGAAATTAAAATTATTTTGATCATTTTAGTGTTTTTTTAGTGAAGTCGGTTTTATTTTTTTTATAAAAAGTTTTTTATTGCACTGACAACTCGAACGGACTGCGACTTGACAGCGCGGGGCATTTGACAGTTACAAGAGTTTATAAAAAGGAACGGCGCGCTGTCATGTCCCTCTTTTCGTGTTAGTTTTCGGAGCAAGCAACATCTCAGTAAGTGCTAGTATATAATTTATTTATTCCTACTGTTATTGTATGATGTGTGTGTGCTGGCAAAGCAAAAGTATAAAGGGTGTGGTACCCGTTTTGGTCGTTTTATTTAAATAACCTGATAACAAACCCCGTAGGTACACTAAATAACTGTCTTAGTCTATCTTTCCCTAAAGATAACACATATAGTTTATACATTTTATTTTATTAAATATAAAGTTACAATAGCTAACTCACAATATAAGGTTGAACTAACGATGACCAACGAATATCACAGAACAAATTGCTAGGGATTTTATGTTGTACAATATTTTTCTGTTCGAACTATTTAAAATGGAAAAAAAAAACTTAATACAATTTCAATAAACGCAGTTTTCATCAATTCTGCACAACATTTTCGGTGAACGCACACTTGTCTGAACTGAACGCGCCGAAAGAATGAAAAGAATTTTAGAATTCTTTTAAGAAATCCAATGAAACCCCGCTTATACACCGTTAAATTTTAGTCGTTTTAATCCCGTGGAGGGTCGATCCGGTACATGAAACACTATCGATTTTTAAAGATAAAATTAAAAAATAAAGTACCTTTTTTTCAAAACTCGTATTAATTTACGCATGTACGAAATTAATTTCTTTAAGAAAGCATCAGCTGAGCGAGTCCAATGACCTGTAGGTAGTGTGTACGAGTTTTGAAAAAAGGTACCTTATTTTTTAATTTTATCTTTACAAATCGATAGTGTTTCACGTACCGGATCGACCCTCCACAGGATTAAAACGATTAAAATTTAACGGTGCATAACCGCATCGAATTATCCGAATCTGGAAGGACTCTGGCCTACAGAAAATTTCTTTCGATTCGTTCAGGGCGTTCGGTTCGGGTAAGTGTTTGTTTACCTTAACACAATGCAAACACTCTAAAATCCTACCTACATATTATATACGGATCATAGAAATCCATTTTTTTGTTCTGAGCTGGAATCGAACTCAGAACTGTTTCCATTAAAGATGCTTGGAAACTAAAAGATGTATGCGACGACAAATGTCCATCACTGCGTTTATAATTGAAAAAAAAAAAAGTTTTTACTTTACTATTGATAGGCTTGCGTATGAACACCTGATAGTAAGCCATGATGTGATTGACAATGGAGTACGCTTGCCTAGAAGTAATTTATTTACTAAATGGCTTTTGCATTAGGTACTTAAGGAATCGTGATAAAAGGTAGCCTATGTTCTTTTCCATGTCAAAGGCTATATGCATGCCAAATTTCATCCAAATCCGTTCAGCCGTTTTTGCGTGATTAACCTTTCAATCGTGGAAATTACAGACACAATAGAAAGACAATAGGTGCGCGAACGCCGGCGTTCGCTTGGGGTTTAATGAATGTAACAAACATCCAAACATCATCATTCACATTTATAATATTAGTTAGGATTATCTCACATATGCGGTTTATTCCAAAACCACCGACAAATGCCCACTAGTGGGGATTGTTATTTTTTTTTCAGAAATCCCCCGTTAGATGAATAAAATCAGCGTAGTGGGGATTTTTGGAAAAATAAGTAACAATCCTCACCAGACATGGTTAATTAGTATAGTATTAAACTATAAATGCGTTAACGGATTCGATTAATTTGAAAAGTAAGTAATTAAATGACAATATAATAATCA
Source organism: Mythimna ferrago (assembly GCA_910589285.2). Lineage (NCBI taxonomy): Eukaryota > Metazoa > Arthropoda > Insecta > Lepidoptera > Noctuidae > Mythimna > Mythimna ferrago. Next base: position 16,995,541 of record OU342698.1, on the reverse strand, counting down.
ACTTTCATTTTAAATTATTTGCACTGAAAATAATCATCAAAATATTTACAAAAATGTACTAGATTCAAACAAACATATATTTAGATAGTAGTTGACCCGTGTTGTGCTCTGTAGCAACGCCACCGCATATTTTATTATTATGATAAACCCATTTTTATGTACGGCTGACGTACATAGCGTACATGCATTGTTTGTGAATGTACGCCTTTTAATTTAAAAGAAAAAAGTAAATTAATGTGGCGTTGCTGCGGAGAATTCTCACTAGCAACGCCACCTGTAATCAACATTTGTAGACACAATTTCAGCTATTTCTCTAAATTTACGTAATGTACGAACGCTGTGTATTATGTACTCGTGATAAGTATGAAAAAATATGTTAATTCTACACTTTAATTCTAAACTCACTTATTGTCGTATAGTGCATTAAACTAATGTATTTTAGCTAGCTACAGTTTGACAGGAAAATTTAAACAAAACAGATTTCATTAATAGAAGTATATTATTACGAGTATAACAATGGTTACAAAAAAAAAATACCTTTATAATAAATAAAAAAAATAAACAGAAAATATCTCTCAAAAAAAGAAAAATCTGTAAAAAAATACATTACACTAGATTTACAGTGTATTTATACACTCAAGTGCAAAAATTCGCACATCATCACTTGTAAATTGTTAAGGCAGCCATTATCATGAATGTGAATAGATATTGAAAAAAAAAATATATACAAAAATTGAAAGAATATTTCATTATCTTTCTAATGATATGAAAAACAGAGTAAAAAACCGGCCAAATGCGAGTCGGACTCGCCCATGAAGGGTTCCGTAGCAGCAAGTAACGTAATATAAAAGTTCTTGTAGTTCGTTGTAACTTTGATCGATGTTTTAATAATAGTGTATTTTTTTAGATTTATGATGTATTAAAAAAAACTACTTACTAGATCTCGTTCAAACCAATTTTCGTTGGCGGTTTGCATCATATATTTTTTTTAGTTTTATCATTCTCTTATTTTAAAAGCTACAGGAGACATACATTTTACTACTTTGGAAGTGTCTGTTGTGCAAACTATTCAGCTTAGAAAAAAATGTTATTAGTAACCTCAATATCATTTTTGAAGACCTATCCATAGATACCCCAACCGTATGGGTTTGAAGAAAAAAAAAAATTGAATTTCAGTTCTATGTATCCCCAAAATTTATTGTTTTTTTGCTATTTTTGTGTGAAAATCTTGATGCAGTTTACAGAATACATCTACTCAGTAAGTTTCATCAGTATAGCTCTTATACTTTCGAAATAAAATGGCTATGACATACTGACGGACAGACAGACATGACGAATCTATAAGGGTTCCGTTTTTTGCCATTTGGCTACGGAACCCTAAAAAGTGCCCTTGAAAAGTTTTAGAGCACAATATCCAACATTCGTGTAAAATTACCAAACACTTAAGACTCAAAATGACACAAGTTTATCTTTAGAGTGACTTTCTAAATTATAATTTTTTATTATACTATGTCGTCATATATTTCATATGTATGCTAACATAATATAATAACACCATATAAATTATATATTATCACTAGCTGTGCCCGCGACTTCGTTCGCGTAGACTCCAGGACTTTAATTTTTTTTTTCTGAAATAAAAGTAGCCTATGTTACTCCTTATTAATTACATTAGCTACCTGACATAAAAAATTCCCGTCAAAATCGGTCCAGCCATTTTAGAGATTAGCCCGGACAAACAGACAGACAAAAATTAAAAAAAAAACATATTTTGGTGTATGTACCTATATTCATATGCATATGGATGTAGTAAAAAGTAGTTACTTCAATATTACAAACAGACACTCCATTCATGACAATGGCTGCCTAAACATAACAAGTGATGATGTGCGAATTTTTGCACTTGAGTGTATAAATACACTGTAAATCTAGCGTAATGTATTTTTTAAGTACAGTTTTTCTTTTTTTGAGAGATATTTTCTGTTTATTTTTTTTTTATTTATTATAAAGGTAATATTTTTTTGTAACCATTGCACATACGTCGATTATTAAAAATTAGCCGGCCATAAGTCAATTTTTTAAAAGAAAAGGTTATCAACCAATAGTAGCTAAAATAGAAAGAGAAATACACCAGTAACAAGAATTTACGCCCCCCACCCACCAAACATGCACTGTGTGCTTGCGCCCGCTGTTCGAACTTGATCTTCGTGCTAATTGTATGTTTTTATTCTTAGCAATCTCAGTTGACGACATTAAAGAAAAATTATTTTTGTGTTTCCTACTTGATATTTTGTAACGATTGTGATGGATTCGAGTAGTTCAGGTCGGCCGGCCGTCCGGTAACCGTCCGGACCAAGCCCAAGTCGTCAACGGCGCGCGCTGTTCCCGCGCGCCTCAAGGAGTTGTCAGCAACAGCAGGGGCCCAGCCGGGTCGAAGCCTACTGGGGCCAGGGTAATCCGAAAGGGCGCTCGAGCCCCGGTATGAAGGCTTGAAGGAACGGGATGGGTTTTTTAGTCAGTAAGAGTCTGACACTATCTCCCGCTCCGCCCAAGAGCGGGGGTTGTCATAAGATGATTTTACCCATCGGAAAAAAAAAAAAAAAAAAAAAAAAAAAAAAAAAAAAAAAAAAAAAAAAAAAAGTAGTTCAGGTGAGAATTGTTATATTGTAATGTATTTCAAGTGTGTTAACTTCATTTTATAGTATCAGTTCAATTTTAAAAGAGGGTTTGTAAGCAAAAATTTTTTTTTGTTAATTTTCTTATTCAAACATAATTTAGTTATATTATCGCCTTCTCTCGCCTAATATTTCTTTTAGATTTAAATATTTTATATATAAGGCTAGCTTTCGACACATATTTTAAGTGCGGATAGCCGCGGATGTCCGACTTGAAAGGTTTTTAAGATTGAAGGTCATACAAAAATAAAATATTTTTTTCTTTAAAATTTAATAAATTGCATTTTTTTTTTTGCTTTATGGACCTCTGGCGTGAAAATAGTGACTCGACGATATCTTTACGATAAAATGCAACTGCAAGATCTGCCTAATTTGGATGAAAAATTAAATTACCTAGAAAACTACCTTTTGACCTATAATGGTGACACACCTGATAATATAAGCAGTTTTAAACAAAGGTTTGTATATTTAAAATTTAAACGAAGGAGAACTGAACAAATGCGCTCTACTTTCAGTGAGGACGCCATAGTTCACGCAGCAAACACAACACTATAGGCTCAAGGAAAAAGGAACGCTTCGAAAATACTCCGAGATATTACGAATTCTCCAACTCGTGCCGGGAAATATAGAAAAGCATACAAAATAGCAGAATCAGATCATACAGAAAATTGTCTTACACCACTGCAAGCCCTATCAATGTTTGTGGAAGCGAATTTAACTAAGCGACAAGGTGTGCAATGCTGCAACTGATACTAAATCCACGAGTAAGTGTTATATTTGTGGAGCCACATCTAAAGATTTTAATAATCTGGCTCAAAAATTAGAGACAAGTTCCAAAGCTTTTGAATTTGGATTATCTGTGCTGCATGCCAGGATTCGATTTTTCTTGTCGAAAGCATACATCTGGCGTACAAATTACCCGTAAAAAAGTATAGACAAAAGAGATCGAAAGAAGAAAAAGAGTTAGAAGAACAAACAAAGAGAAACATTCAAGAAAGATGAGATAGAAACTGGATTGTTGGTAGACATGCCGAAAGCTAATTTCGGCAATACAAATGATGGCAATACAAGTAGGAGATTTTTTGAAAACCCGCAAATGGCTGCTGACATAACAAAAGTTGATTTTAATCTCATCTATAGATTAAAAGTAATATTGGAAACTATTTCAAGTGGACATAAAATAGACACCAAAAAATTTGATGACTATGCTATGGCAACGGCCAGATTGTATTGTGATCTCTACGGGTGGCCCATGACTCCGACTATGCACAAAATATTAATACATGGCGCAGAAATGATTGAAAATGCATTATTGCCAATAGGACTATTGTCGGAGGAGGCAGCCGAGGCACGTAATAGGCATTTTCGGTTATATAATATATCGGGAAAATTATGCTAGAAAATTTTTAAGGGAGCTTTGCAACCTTGATGTTTACAATAGATTATTATTGAGTTCAGATCCACTATTAAGCAGCATAAGACAAACAAAAAAAAGCATCAAAGCAAGATCATTTTGTCCAGAAACAATAAATATGCTACTACCAGCTGAACCAAACACAGAGTCTGATATATCAGAGGCAGAAAGTGAGGAATAAATAAATTATTCATTACTATATTTGCTATAGCTTATATCTGATGCGTAAAGCGTTAATTATTTGTACTACATGATATATATATTATTTTGAAATACAATAAAAAATGTTATAACTACTTTTACAATAAAAATATATTAATATTCTTATTTTTTGTTGAATTATTTGCGTTTTCGTTCAGTAAAACATGCTTATTATACGAAGAACAACACTAAATGATAAAATAAAGCTACAAAAAACAAAATACACTGTAAAATATTTTTGGCCACCTAAATTCCTAAAATCGACTTATGTGCATTGTTATACTCGTAATAATATACTTCTATTAATGAAATCTGTTTTGTTTAAATTTTCCTGTCAAACTGTAGCTAGCTAAAATACATTAGTTTAATGCACTATACGACAATAAGTGAGTTTAGAATTAAAGTGTAGAATTAACATATTTTTTCATACTTATCACGTGTACATAATACACAGCGTTCGTACATTACGTAAATTTAGAGAAATAGCTGAAATTGTGTCTACAAATGTTGATTACAAGTGGCGTTGCTAGTGAGAATTCTCCGCAGCAACGCCACATTAATTTACTTTTTTCTTTTAAATTAAAAGGCGTACATTCACAAACAATGCATGTACGCTATGTACGTCAGCCGTACATAAAGATGGGTTTATCATAATAATAAAATATGCGGTGGCGTTGCTACAGAGCACAACACGTTGACCCGGTGTACTTTGTGCTACCTAACAGTCAATTAATGTAGTAGAGTCTGTCTAAAAAGTCAAACGACTTAGGTAATTATTAGAACAATATGAAATCTGATGTAGTCAATTGAATCAGAATCAGAGTTTTATTTGTAGAACATAGGTACATGACGATCTTACATTAATTAAATGAGCGCAATGTTTTACCGTGAAGGCGTACAAATGTAGAGATCATAAAAACGTTAAAAACTAAAAAAATAAAAATAAACTAACACAAATAAAAAACAAAAGCACTCTCACAAGAAAAAAGAAATCAAAAATGACTATTTTACATTTACATAAAAATATTTATAAAATAATGAAAGGAAACTTACTTAAAATTTGAAAATCAGTCCTTAAAATATATAATGTAATATTGTTATATAAAACAATTATTACACGCAGCATGCAAGTAAAATATTTAAAAAAAAAAAACATCTTTTAAAAAAATCTTCTACAGAATAAAAAAAAAAAATGTAATAGAGAGTGGAGACTTTTCTTAAATTGTAATAGGGGCAAATTTTTTATACTATCTGGTATTTTATTATAAATTTTCGGGGCCATCCCAAAAAAACTCTTTTTCATTAAAGCGGTTCTGCATTTTCTGTCACACATTCTTTTCGTATACAAGCTGAGAACGCATTGGGGTCTTTTTAACATCAGATAGTTTATGAAATTGGTTTAAATTGATCTTAACAAACAAAGCAGTTTCGTAAATGTACATAGCTGGCATAGACAGTAGTTTTAATGATTTAAAATGAGGTTCACATGTTTCGGTAGTTTTTAAGCCACACATAGACCGAATACATCTATTTTGTGCTTTAAAAACAGTCTCTCTTTCAGTAGATTTTCCCCAAAAAATAATTCCAAATCTCAGAACCGATGCAACCAATCCGTGATACGCAATTAAAAGTGTTTGTGTATTCACTTTTTTCGACAGCTGAAACAGTGCATAAGCAGATTTATTTAATTTAAGACAGATTTCTTCAATATGAGTTTTCCATGTTAGTTTACTATCAATGGTTATACCAAAAAATTTGGCCCTATCTGTATCATCTATTTGGCACTTATTATATGTAACATGAACTGGAGGTTTTTCACATCTTTGACGAAAGTGCATTACTCTTGTTTTTTTTTTTTTAATTAATTACTAGATTATTGCTATTAAGCCAGTTAATTATCCTATTGAGGCAATCATTTATATCACTTTCGTCATAGACAACATTATTACATTTTAAAATGGGGTATTGCATTCATTTTTTAAAAGCGTCTCAATTATATTCTATAGTGCTAATAAACCATTAAAAAATACACAAAATTTTTATTTAGTCGCTAAGTACCCTAAAAATGCATTTAAAATTGACATTTTAAAAATTTCGCGCGTAATGCAGAACGTAGTGGACGCCATATTTACTCCAAGGTATGACGTCAGTTGGCGCTGTAAACAAATACGCTGTATGGCCAATCAGTTGACAGTTGACAGCTGTGATCTTTAGTTCACACAGCTGAATGATGTAATAGCAGGGTGGCTATTTCAAGGTAATAAAGTACAGATAAAAAAAACTGGAAATTTGAATTGAATTAAAAAAAATGTTTTGTTATTTTATGAACTAAAATTAACATTTACCGACTTCTTTTTGCCTAAGAAATAATGCAATAATTAAGATATAATAATATATTTTAAGATTTTTTCTCATATAGAGTAAAATACCCTATTGCTGTACTGTCATCAAAAAGGACCATATTTTGAGAAATTACTGGGAGATCGTTAATATACATTAAAAAAGTAGAGGCCCTAGCACGCTACCATGGGGCACCCCGTATTTTACAATTCTTGGTTGAGATGTGTAAATGGTTACTAAATTCTTTTTTTACATAATTGTGAGATTTCAGTGCACTGGGATCTGTTGTTAAGATATGACTCCAAAAGTTTTAAAATATTTCCTCGAATTCCATATCCATGCAGTTTTTTTTATTAAAAACTTATGATCCACGTAGTCAAAAGCTTTTGTCATATCGGTATATATAGCACATACCGGAGCTCTTTCATCGACAGACGTCATAATATAAGAAAGGAGGTCGAACAATGCCATATTTATATTCATATTTTTTTTTTCAGAATATTTATAGATATAATTATTTCACATACTTGAGTACTTACTCCATCATAGCTAACAGTATTTGTATTGTTAAGAATATTTATAATTTTAATGAAAATTTATAATTAAAATTTATAAAAGTATATAGTAATATAAATTAATTATGTCAATAGGTAAAACTGGTTGCCTATTATAATTATTGTGTAGTTAAGTTGCTAGAAGTATTATTACTGTTCGAAATAGCGTTATTATTTTTTTTTTTCAATAACATCTATAAAATAGTTATTAAATTCGCTTGCGATATCCGTGGGATGTGTGGTAGTGGAATTACCATCATTTATGGACGGTATTAGATGTTGTGGTAGGCGAAATTTGGATTTGTTAATTACTTGCCATGCAGCTTTTGATTTGTTTTGAGAAGTGTTTATGAAGTGATTATTTTTAGTTTTCTGTTTTAGTCGTATATTCTTTTTGTAAATCAAATTATAATTTTTAAAATTTAGTCCATTTTTATTGTCAGGTTTACATGATTTATTATAGAATATTTGAGATGTATGATCTGACAGAATTAGGTCTATTATTTGTGCTTTGCAGTCTTTTCTGTAGGCGTGTGCTAAGTTATCTATGCAGGAGTTGCTGCATAATCTTGTAGGCTTGTGAAGGGCTAAGTTAAGATTGAATTGGGCAAGAAAATTTTCAAATTAGAGTAATTTTATTTCTTTTTAAGATGTCAACGTTAAAGTCGCCAGTTAAGATTACATTTTTAATATAGAGTGAACAATATTTTCTATCCTCTAATTTTTCATAAAATATACTGTACGCTGGTTCAATAATCAAGGTTGATTAACAGATCTTGATCATTGTTTACTAATAGAAGAACCAAAAAATATTGAATATATTAAATATTGAATTGTATTTTTAAATGCTTAAATATTATACAAAATTTCCAAGCCGTTTGACTTTTTAGACAGACTATATATCTTTCGATACCTACAGTCAACCGATTGCAATGAAACAAAGCTTAAGTTATATATCAAGTTATACACAATTTTAATGTATAAAAGTTATCTTTATCGATTTCACTCATTACAATGTGTGAAATCGATAAAGATAACTTGTGTGAGGCGCGCACAACTAAAAACTTTTACAGATTTATTATATGACAGATCGCGTGGTGGGGATTGTTACTTATTTTTACAAAAATCCGCACTGGACTGAGTCGATTTAAATAATGTGGATTACTGAGAATAAAAACGTCCGTACTGGTGGGGAATTTTGAAATACATCAAATAAGCCTAGTCCATTAACTGGTAGCATTTAAATGCTGAGCATTATGTACAGGACGGGGGCAAACAGGGTGACAAACTCTATCTTCGTAGTGAGCCAGCCAGCTCTAGTGCCAAGGTTAGTGCTGGGGTAAGTCGTGTTGGTACCGTTGGTCCCGATAGTACTCGTGATTTGGCTTTGGTTGTTGACCTGAAAAAAAAATTAGAGGTTAACAAGTGATTTCGCAACACCGTTTATAATATTTAGCCACAGGAGTGAGTGCAAAAAAATCTGCATTTTTTGTACAGCAAGAATACAATTGTAACTCAAAACTGCCTAAAACTGAGTTACGATGTTATTCCTTGCAGGTGTCGTTATGTATGTATAATATTATCATACTATATCTGTGTATCAGTATGAGTAAAATATATCATGTTTTTTATGTTTTGTATTTTGCTATACCTACCTAACTTCTGTTCGCGGCGCAAGCGCATCAAGCACCTCCGCCGTCCAATCCCGCTGCCCTCCACTATTGTATTTCACTATTGACTTCGTAATATTTAGAAAGTTAAATTTAAATATTTTTATTTTTGTATGAAAATCTGATGAACTAAAATATGATGAGTACATTTTTTAAAAGTCATAGAACAAAAGTTGTTGTTTATGATATTTCCAACGAAGTCCTGAGAGGTGGCCAGTGTTTTACGAATAACCCTGTGTAAATATGATTTTAGAATGTAATCCTGAAATAATTTACACTATTTATAATGGTCTTCATTAGTAAATAAAAAGGAAATAGTCAGGAACAGACTAGTCTAAAGTGTTTCCTCCTAAGAAAGCTGTGCTTGCGATAGGTTTTTCCTGCAGCTTGTTCCTGCGTCACAGGATCCGTATTTACTGGTTCAGTACTCCCAGAGCTTGCCTCGCATAATCTGACAAACAATTTTACCTTTTTGACTATAATATTCGCCGAAATTCTATTACATTTCCACAAAGCAGCTGCAAAATGATTGCTAGGCAGTCATAGAAATAGTCGTGACTGCCGCTAAATAGTATGGTTAAACTCTTACTTCAACATTTCAGCTGAAAGCCGTTGACTGTTCGACACGGGAGGACGGGAGGCCTATGTCCAACACACTCTTCGACTTGGTGGATCAAGTGTCGCCATGAACGTGCGGTCCTGTGAGTCTCGCGTCCATCGAATTCCCGTAACCCTCACTAGGTCACTGATCCACATCAGGCAATGGCGTTATCGCCGCCGCCGCCGCCGGGATTCTGATCCCGATTTCCGGCCACCGTAGGCGCGGGCTTGCGGACAGTGAGCAATGGGTAGCTCGCTGTCCGGCCGTTAGGTAACTGTTCGGACCAAGCCCAAGTCGTCAACGGCGCGCACTGTTCCCGCGCGCCTCAAGGAGTTGTCAGCAACAGCAGGGACCCAGCCGGGTCGAAACCTACTGGGGCCAGGGTTATCCGAAAAGGCGCTCGAGCCCCGGTATGAAGGCTAGAAAGAACGGGGTGGGTCTTTTAGTCAGTAAGAGTCTGACACTATCTCCTGCTTCGCCCAAGAGTGGGGGTTGTCATTGGATGATTTTTTCCCACTATAAAAAAAAGGTCACTGGTCTAATTTGTAGGAGACGTTCCAACGCATCTTCCGGAATGTGGTCACCACTACAGCTACACTAACCTTTCGTCCCCATCGACCATCTGTTCTACGAGTAATGTGCCTTGCCCACTGCCACTTAAGTTCCGTAAACTCTTGCTTACCGCATTATTAATCCAGTTGGTATAATTGGCGACCCTAGCGGAGACGCCCGGCCAGCTGGGCTCACCGCAGCGGATGCCCCACGAGGTGACACCCACGATGATTCCATTGTAGAGCAGCGGTCCTCCGGAGTCACCATGGCACGCGTCCTTGCCTGAAACATAAGCCAGACGAATTTTAATATTAATTTACGTAGACCCCCTGACATGACTGTTTTTGTGTGTCATCAATATGTAAGCAACTGTCGTAGTGTAAGTTGGTAAATTGTAAGTTAATAGTCTGGACAATTTTTTGGTTTCGGGTATCGTATGTTACGGCAGTATTTTCGTGTTATTTCCTTACTTTTTACGATTTTGATATATTTATTTCTTTCTCAAAGTCTTCAAAAGGTTCGAATGCTCTATAACAATGGGCATGATTCAAAATATATTAAGGACTTTTGCTTAAAATAAGGCAACATGTTCTAGCTCTTTATTTGTTATGCATGGGTGTGTGCTGAATTTTGTATTCCATATATTTAACAAGCTCTGTACTACATGCTTTTTTTTCTAACAAAAAGCCTTTTACATGTTGAGGTTTAACTTAGGTAAAAATGATAACTAAAATGTTATTTTATGTTTTCAGTTTCCCGAGAACTAATTAAAAAAGTAATGGATTGAAGCCACTGGAAGGTCACCGAAATTTGGTTGCCTACAAAAATATAGTACCATATGCTCAATTCACTTTCAACCAGAAATGTTTCAGCCTCTAAAAAAATCTCTAAATTAAGACTAGATCTTATTTTTAACCAGTCCTATGGAAAAAAGTTGAATGGCAAAGTTGTAGGTAATAAAAAGATCTACAACTTTTGTATTTCCATTTTTTTAACATTAAATTTTTGTGAAAAATTAACATAAAAACATAAATAAACATCATCACATCATCACATCATCACCATCATCATCGTCATCGTCGTGACCTTTTGATGGGCTTAAATGTTCCGTAGGTCATTCAGGTATAGAAATTATCTTGAAATAGCAATAGATAGGCATCTGCACATATACTATGCATTAAATATTAACTTTATTATGTAACTGATTTCATTTTTAATTATATTAAAAGTATATTTCGGTTTGGATTTTTTTTTGGTTTTCAACGTAACATGCCATCTTATATTTTTCGAGTAATTAAAGTGTAAATTTTATAAAATAAAATTTTATAAATTTTCGAATTCGAGTCTTTTCGTTTTTGGCATTTTCTGAGAAATTTTACTATAGTAATGATTTTTTTTTTGCACCGTCAGAAAATAGAGGTTTCAACGAACAAAAAGCCTACCGAATTTTAAAAAAAAGCAGAAATTTTGACGTGAGAATTTTCGATTGAAAATTAAGATGCTAATTAATTTTTGTAAAAGATAAAAAAAAAACAAACTTAGTTATTTGAATTTTTCACATAAATTTTGAGGTTATGTTAAAAAAGTGTAAATAATTCCGTTCCCGTTTATTTGCCCGTGAATTATTTTTCTTCTCATTTTTGCTATATTCTCTTCCTTATACAATGGGTTTCGTCCTACTATGATTTTATTTCACTTTTTACCATTTTCAACGGCTTCAGCACTGGCCTATAACTTAATTTTTTACGTTTTTTTACAAATTCATGTGACCAGCTGACGCATAACCCACCCTCCACCATGCAGCTGACGATTTTATTTCATCTTAGTATGATGAAAAATATTAAAAAAAAATGTTTCAGGCAGCGTACTATGACTTAATTTTTTTTTGCCACTTCCGGTGCCACCCACAACCACACCCACCGCTACTTGTGCAGCTGACGGTTGGTTTACTTATTGGTCATATAAGATCAACCATCAGTGACAATATCAGCCGGCTTACTATGACTTTTTCATTTGCAACGCTACCGTCCGGACTATATGCATAATGACAAAGTATTATTATGCAACAGTATTATTACCTATACTAAAAAAAGTTATGCGACAACGTTATGCCAAACAATATTATGCTTAATTTTATGCCAACAAGGATATTACCGTTAAATAAAGCGGGCCAGATGTCTCCTAAGAATATTTCGGCAAAATCGTAAATTTATTAATTAAATAGCTGATAAATCTGTAAGTCATAGCATCAAATTACATTTTTACATGAAAAAAAAACGCGCTTGAGAGCGTAAAACCGGAATAAATGCCACAGGAGTAGAAAGGGTCTACCACGACCTAAACAGAACTGTTAAAAAGATGGAGCTGTATAGGTTTATAACTCCGTCCTTCTTTTAGCCGATGACCTTGATTATCTATATCCAGATTGATATTTCCTAGGCCACTAAAACTCAAGATGGCAATAGGTACTGTTGAATTGTAATTGGCAGTAGTCTGATAATCTTACCTTTAGCACTTTTCCTTTTAGTTCTTTTTGCGGAAATATTTCCATGATGAAAAAGGTCCATATACATCCGCCAGATAGGTTTTTCGTAATCCTGATAGAATTACCTTCAAAACAAAAAAAAAAAATGTACCGCGCCCGAGTATTTCGTGGTTACGATTTTTTACATTTATGAAAATTCTTACACGATCTTCCCCCCACTGTAATGGAAACTGGTCATAGACTTTTTTCGTTTTAGAAGCTAATCTTCACAATGCAATAGGTCCCCATGGCGCTTTAGTAACTGCAAATTTAGCATCCATCCCTCCCCTACTAATAAGATCATTGTCAAATACTGACCTCCAATATCGAGTAGGCCCGCGCATAACATAGTGCTAGTGACAGGGAAGGGGGCACCAGTCATTGTCTGCAGGATAAGGAAGCGATTTCGACAGACGTCGTTGTTGATCTTGCGCACCGTCACCTCGTTCAGAACCGTCGATGCCAAGCCGCCCTCCTGTCAAAGGGGAAAAGGTTTTTTTTTATAATAGAAAATATTAACATGATACACCGTAACAGTCACAATGTTCTGTGTAATACTTTTCTTAAAAAAAAAAGAATGTGTTGTCAACGTGACTACCAGGGCTTTAGGCCAGCCCCCTGGCCAAGTTACCTCCGTTCCGTTTCGATTCTCTTTCGTCGATCGCCTCGAGTCGACCACTCCTCCGATTCCTTTGTTCTGACTTTTTTTATGGTGGGAAAATCGTCTAATGACAACCCCCGCTCTTGGGCGGAGCGGGAGATAGTGTCAGACTCTTACTGACTAAAAACCCACCCCGTTCCTTCGAGCCTTCATACCGGAGCTCGAGCTATCTTTCGAAACTAACACTGGCCCCAGTAGGCTTCGACCCGGCTGGGCCCCTGTTGTTGCTGACAACTCTTTGAGACGCGCGAGAACAGTGCGCGCCGACGACGACTTGGGCTCGGTCCGGACAGTTACCGGACGGTCGAACAGCGAGTTCCATCGCTCGCCGTCCGCAAGCCCGCTCCTATGCTGGCCGGAAATCGGGATCGGAATCCCGGCGGTGGCGAGAGCGCCATTGCCTGATGAGGTCGGCCTCCTCCTTTGCTACCATTACTGCTTCGCAGAAGTCGGCGACCGCCTGCCACTCCTCCTCGTTTCAGACCATGGTCTGAACCAAAACCCGGCGCGAGAGGTCTCCGCCTCCGATCACCTCCACGAGGGCACGGCGATGCTCCGCCCAAACAGGGCATACCAGGGGTGAGTGCTCCACCTTGTCCTCCGGGCGTTTCGCACAGTGGCGACACCTGGGCTTTGTTCTGACGTCATCTCAACGATGTCACGTGGTCAGAACAAAGAAATAGGAGGCGTGGCCGACTTGAGGCGATTGACGATAGAGAATCAAAACGAAACGGTCGTAACTTGGCAAGGCCTGCTGCTATCCATGGACGAGTAGCAACGACACGATGGCACGGCAACGCAACGGCAACATTATGCCGTCGTGTCGTTGCCGCTTCGTCGACAGAGTTTCATAGTTTTGTAAGTTCTGTAAGCAGGCGTCCATCAAGCGTATAATGACGAATATTGTGCGTTTTACTTAAGAGGTTCCTTCGCTGTAATGTTGGTAATACGGAAAAACAGTGTTGCTATGCAATGAAATTACTTAAAATTGAGGAGATTAACTGATATTTCGTTACTTTTGACAATTGTCTTATAAGTTTGTTTTTTTTTTTTCTTTTGGAAACTGTAAAAACTATTTTTGAATGAACTGTCCTGCAATTCTTTCAAATACTGAAAACGCCACGCCACAGTATCGTACTTCTCCATTAACAATTTCCTTTTAGACCAGCTTTTTTTTAAATAAAATCCCATACCCCTCATAATTCTCCATAAAGTGGTGCGAGTACCGTTAAAATCGATTTCGTTTCACATTTCGTGCAACAAAATTTTGGTAAAGTAGGCAACTCTTTTCTTTTTTCTGTAGACAGACAGGGGAGCCAACAACGTACGGCGAAGGAACCTCTTAAGCGAAATGCACTTATACGTCCACGGACGCGTAGCCTTCTGAAACATACATGTAACACAATAAACGTAATATCCTGAAAGGAGTATCGTCGCTGCGCGTTCACAAATCGCTATATGTCTAATTATCATTATACGTACATAATATTTTATCGTATTTTGTATGATTTACGAGTTATGAAGGTTTGAATATTTGACGAACTATTTTAGGTATAAAAGGTATGCGTTACTTCGAATGCCGTTATCCAGTTTAAGGAAGTTTAAATTAAATAAATTAAGTAATCGATTTTATTCTTCATTTATTGAGGTTTTTAACTAAATATTCGATAACCAAAAAAATTTTTTTTATTGAATTTTTTTTTTTTAATTTTCTCAAACTTGGACCACTTTTAATTTTTTTCATTTACGATACCACTGACCGATCAATGATCGATCATTATGAATTAGCAGACTGTGAACTTTTAGCAAAATGACAATGTGATCGTGTTAGAATGACGAATTTATAAAAATAGTAGAATTGGGCCCCAGGTTATCCAAGTGCGTAGACGGCGTTCGCCGCCCTCCGCTACTGTAATCGATCTGGCTCCTAAACGACTTTTAAGTCGATTATAAAACTTTGCGAGCAATATGGTAACACTAAGAGCTTTAATTACAAAAAAAAAAAAAATTTAGTGGTCCAAGTTCGAGAAAATTAAAAAAAAAAATTAAAATGATTTCTTTCCATTAAACAATTTTTTTACTTTATCGAATATTTAGTTAATTAAAAACCTCATTAAATGAAGAATAAAATCAATTAGACTTAAATAACATACTCAAATATTTTCAAAATCGGAAACATTAAAATTTTTAAGTTGTCCGCTTCACGTGAAATGCTCCAAAATCTTGATAAATCTTGATTGCGTCACTAGTGCGTTTATGTGTGCATGCGTAGATACCATTATCGATGTGCTACCAGCACAAAATAGATTATAATATTTTTACAATTTATATTAGGTAGTTTTCACCGCACCCGAGTGCGGTCGGACGGAGCGGCGCCGACTCTTGCGCTACCGTCGAGCGTAGGCATGAGAAGTGAAGTGTATGTATATGTGTATCTATTTTGTGCTGCCAATGGAAGCAGTGCGTTGATACCCATATTATTTGCCTAGGGTACTTATTTATTAAAAGAAACACTAAGTGCTAAGTTATGATTGAAAGAAAGAAGAAGAAAGAAAAGAAAGAAAAACAGTTTATTATGATTGTAACTTAATTTTCTAAGTGGGATGTATAAGGGTGTGCATTGTTCCGGTTACATGTCGTACATAAATATGGATGGATGCAAAGAACACCACAGAAAAGATAGAACGTTTGTGTAAGGATTGATAAGTATGAATGAATGAAGTTAGTAATAGCGTGACAGTTGACAGGGCAGAATAGAATAAGAATAGCAGTACATTTAGATACAAGGGGAGCAACTTTATCATTACCATCGAGGCGGTGTTATAGAGCCCAGTACTGCAGTGACAAATTTCCACGTGTATCAAACGACGATTTTCAATACTCTTCTTTTCTCTTCTTCGGAAATGAAGAAATAGGGGATTACGCGTGACTTGTGGGGGTCGATTAGCGTTCAACCTGATACGCTAAATGTAATAAAATCGTGGCGAGGGTGAGCAGGCGCACTTTTCTGCACTAGTGCGAAAAACAGCTTATTGTGTGCCTGAAAGCGGTAGCGGCAGGAGCAGGTTTTCTTTCGAGTAAGTGTGATGAAAAACATGTTTGCTCCAACCCCAAATAGCATGGGTCAAGTGCGGGAAGATGGTGATGAAAATGATCTCAAGAATTACTTACACCACTGAAACCCCACCCAACAGCAGTGACGGGTGCGTCATCTGGTACCACTTCACCCTGCAGAGGAATGAAGCCCAGGCGAGCCACGGAGTTGTTCAGGTCCACTGGGTTAGACAGCGTGACCACCGCCACGTCGTTGTCGCGGATCGGGTTGTCAAACTGTTCGTGGATTCTGATAGCTGAGACGTTGTGTAGAGTACCCCCTACGGATAAATAATAATTAATTTCCGACCGAAACCGGTTTTTCAACCAAAACCGAAACCGAATTTCGGCAACAGACGGCCGAAACCGAAACAATCTTACAAGGATCATGTTTTGAGGGAAAAATAAAGAAAACGTTATTATAATCAGTCAGTTCTTATTATTTTTAGGGTTCCGTACCTCAAAAGGAAAAAATGAAACTCCTAAACCCCCCCCCCCCCTATTTTCTCCCTATTTTTATTTTTATTTTGTTTTTCTTTTATTAATTTTTATTTTGTAATTATTTGTGTGTCTATACGGGCAGAATAAACATGTTTTCTTTCTTTCTTTCTTTCTTTTCTAAAGGATCACTTTGTTGTCCGTCCGTCCGTCTGTCAAGACCCTTTATCTCGGGAATGCGTATAGGTATCGAGTTGAAATTAAAACCATATACTCGAATCTGCGGTTCCTTGAAACTGTGAAAGAATCAAACTTCTGCGTTAACGAAAAAAAAATACGGCCGTTTATGTCGCAAAAAACGTGTATTTCGACACTCTTACGGGAATCAAAATTCATAGGGTACTTCCCGTTTAATCAAGGTCTTATGGCAATACAGGAATAAATCTGAAAACTGAATTTGTAGTTACATCACGAAAAAAATATTTTGCCATTCGGTAAAAACTCAATTAGGGAATCGTTTGTACGGAACCCTCAGAGCGCGAGTCCAACTCGCACTTGCCCAGTTTTTTTAATGCATTTTAAATTTAGATATTTATATTCGTTGACTATCATGAATTTTACTGCACTCGATTTTAGTTTTGGAGTAGGTAAAACGCAAGCCAGTCATGACATGATTAGGCACGTGGACACGGCAAAATATCTTCGTTGCTTAAGCGCCGTACGCACCATCCATCCTGACATAGACCCAAGACCATACAGATAAAATAACGATAAATTAGGGCTGCCAGGTGCAAAATTTTAGTTAATTTTAATAAAAACTAGAAAAATAGAAAAGAATTTTAGTTATTTTTAACAAAAACTTTGTACTTCTTCGTTGTACGATCTTTTCGTTTCAAAATTTCGATTTTTAGTAGTCGTATTGTCGTACGATCACCCATTTTTTGCACCTGGCAGCTCTGATTGAATCAACGATAATTTTGTCATATTTTATCTGTATGGCTTTGGCGGGACGTACGTCAGGGTGGTTGGTGCGTACGGCGCTTTACTCGCTTGGAAGGAGTTTAACGCGCTGAACATGACCGATCACAGCGCGAGCACTCCCGATTGCAGTTTCGGTTTCGGCAGGTTTGCTACCGAAACCGAAACTAAACCGAAACTCATCTTTTTTGCCGAAACCGAACATTCGATCGGACATTAATTAATAATGTAATAAATTCCTTTTCTTGACTTCCTCGTTGGTCTCGTGGCGGCGAGTGCGACTGCTGAGTATGGGGTCCTCGGTTCAATTCCCGAATCGGGCAAAAAGTTGTATTTGGGTTTTTCTATTAGGAATTACCATGTTAATTTAAGGGGCCTATGCGAGTTGGATTCAGCCTCTCGTACGCCTTCTAAAGATCCAAGACCCCGGGGTCCTCAGATATACAGGGTTATTCGTAAAACACTGGCTACCCCTCAGGGCTGTTACTACTAACATCATAAACAATAACTTTTGTTCTATGACTTTAAAAAAATTACCATATTTTAGTTCATTAAAAATATAACAGAACGTTCTAAATGTTACGAAGTCTATGCGAAGCCAGCGATAGTACAATGGCGGAGGGGAGCGTGGATCGGGCGGTGGGGGTGCTTGATGCGCTTGCGTCGCGTCATACTGTCATATACCCACCGGTATAGCAAAATACAGAGTTGAATTGTGTGAGTTGCTAGAACAACGACATCTTGAAGGTTTGTTTTTAACAAATCAATTATGTTTTGTAAAAAGTCATTGAACAAAAGTTGTTATTTATGATGTCAGTAATACAAGTGTTTTACAAATAACCCTGTATCTAAAATATGTTTATAATAATAATAATCTTAATTTATTCATATATTAGTACAATACATGTTTTAATATTACTTACATCAGTAGATAAAGAAACTAAAAAAAAAAATGTCATACAACACTCACCTGAATTCAAATAAGTTGTACCCACTCGTATGAAGAAGTATTCCGGGCTTAACACTTTTTCCCTGTAAAAATATATTTGACAAAACAATGGAATCGACTTTAGTGGCCATTTGATCGCTAGATGTCGCTGAAGTCGACATTTTAGTTCATTCTGCTTTTTCATCGATCATTATTAAATCAACGGATATTCCACTATAGGTCATAATCCACTTATTTCGCACACTATTCTTAACCTATAGTCTACATCGCCATGCCCTCGTGAGGGCGATCGGCGGCGGCGATCTCTCGCCCTGGGCCTTGGTACAGGTCATGGTCCGGAGCGAGGAGGAGTGGCAGGCGGCCGCCACCTTCAGCGAAGCAGTAATACTAGCAAAAGAGGAGGCCGACCGCATCGGGATTCCGATCCCGATTTTCGGCCACCGTAGGCGCGGGCTTGCAGACGGGCAATGGGTAGCTCGCTGTCCGACCGTCCGGTAACTGTCCGGACCGACCCAAGTCGTCGACTGCGCGCACTGTTCCCGCGCGCCTCAAGGATCTGTCAGCAACAGCAGGGGCCCAGCTGGGTCGAATCGAAGCCTACTGGGGCCAGGGTTAATTCGAAAGATAGCTAAAGCCCCGGTACGAAAGGCAACGTAGGAATGGGTTTTTAGTCAGTAAAAGTCTGACACTATCTCCCGCTCCGCCCAAGAGCGGGGGCTTTATTGTCTTTCAAAGTATTCACCACGAAGTTTATACATTTTTCCATTCGCTCGAACCAGTTATTAAAACACTTATTCCACTCCAAAGTCGGTAGAGTGCGAGCAAGATAATTTGGCGCGTAGCTGGGGGCGTGCTTAATGTTGCCAGCCTAACAAATCTATTTTCCTTAATTTGATTAAAAACGTTCTTTCATAACACAGTGTAATTTAAAGAATTTATTAGCTATACTACTTTTATAGTACCTATTAAAAGAAAGTAAATAATTTTAATATGTCTTGTAAAAGAAATATGTTTTTAAAATTGGTAAATATGTTTCATAACATATGTAGAAAACCTGAATGTATTATTCAGGTTTTCTAAAAACAGATTGGTAAACAATGTAGCTAACATAATTTTTTGTAATTTATCTAGAAAAAAAGGATTTCAAGATTTTCAGCTAGTACCTAAACCCTAAACAAATTGACTATAGGTTATTTTCATTTACATAACTAATTTAATTTTTAAAAAAGTCTAGAAAACTTTGTAAGTAAATCATTTAATGAATATTTATTTTTTCATGGATGAAGTTTGCAGAATTCATATCGTCATGATAGTCACTTGATAAAGATTTGAGCACATAGTAGCAGTCCATTTTCAACAAACTGAGTTGACTTGCTAGGTACCTACCGCTCGGGTACGCATATTAAGGGAAATTTTATTGTGATGGTCACCCGAAAAATTGTTTGACAAATGGGTCTAATTTTGGAAAATGGTACCGCAGGCCCAATATTTTCTTATTTCTCTTCACAAAAACGTTTGACTTTGAAGATAATATACCTGCTAGCACTTTTAATCACTATTGGTATAATAATGACGATTAAGTATACTATACTTTAAAAACGATAAAAAACACAGAGCACAACACCGTCTCCTGACACATGACATAAACGTCAAGATGGCGGCCAACGACTAGTTTCCAATTTCGGCCACGCACCAACTTATCTTGCGCTAGCTCTAGTACAAACTACAAATGGTCTCAAAACGTCGTAGCGTTTCTTTTAATTGGGTAATTAAATCATTTTTTTTTTATAGTTTGTATAAAAAAGTAATTTTATTCAAAATCGCGAATTGAAACCAATTTCGTTGAATAATCAAGTATTTTTAAAATTATTGTAATTTTTTTTTTTTTTTTTATAAATATGGCTCTAATTCATTAAACCACAATCGAAATTCAAGTTTAAATACTACTTTACACGATTATTTCAAAAACACTTATTTCAAAAAACTATTGAAACTATCTATATGGTGACTGGTAATTAGTGTACGATACTTAAACACGAGATTGTGCTCATAATAACCAACAACTTTTACTAGAGGAAGAAACCTGAAATCGCGAAAAAAAATCAGCTGTTCAGTACGTTTATGTTTGCCTAATATACTGAAGAGCTGATAATTTTTCGCTATTTCGGCTTTGCTCCGATAATAAAAATTGTTTCTTATCATGAGCACAATCACGTGTTTAAGTATCGTACACTAATTGCCAGTCACCCTATATACACTTAATTTATTAAACTCCAAGCAAACGCCGGTGTCTTTCTATTGTGTCCTATCCTAATTGTAGTATTCGAAAGGTTAATTAAGTTAGAAATCTTTAAAATCTGGTGGAAGGGGAAACTGTCAAATAATAAGCACATACTGAAATGTGACGTCACCGCCTATAGGTTACTTCTATGTGTAAAAGAGATAGCGAGATATTCCCCTACGCGCCGCTCTTCCTCAAACCAATGTTTGGAATGCCAATTGCTGCTTCATTCAGAAAAAGATTCTAGTATTATTTTTATTGTTGACACTATCTTCAGTAATATTATACAGAGGTAAAGTTTTTTTTTTGTTCGCAGGAGGTAATCTCTAAAAGTACCTGCCGGTCCGACTGCTAAAATTTTTACACCGATAGAAAGGTTTCCATTCCTGAGTGACATATGCTTATATTTTATGTACGCGGGTGAAGTCGCGGGAAAACGGTAGTTTAATTCATTAACCTTTCAATCGTGGAAATTACAGACACAATAGAAAGACAATAGGTGCGCGAACGCCCGCGTAAGTATCTATTGTTTTACTATTGTGTCTCAAATTGACAGTAAGTATCTGAAAAGTTTATATTTATTTATTTATTTATTTATTTAAACTTCATGTACAATAGTGGTACATAGGCGGACTTAATGAAAATTAAATTAAATTTTGCTTATAAAAACAGGATGGGTTTTGAACTTTTGAACGAAAATGTGAAATAAATAAAGTGTTACTTACTTATGAACGAAGCAGTGCGCTGCTGTAAGGACATGACTAGTCGTCACCAGAGAGCCTCCGCAATGGAAGTCTATTTGGATATATATCTGCAAACACGGGGTAAAATTAAATACCACAGTTGTTATGGGAAAAGGCAAATTATCTACTTTAACGCTTTTTTTTTCATGGTGTGATAACTAATTTACTTCATATTTTCCTCCAAGTAAAATCCCCATTATCGTACTTTTCACGATCTTAAAATTCACGGGGTTATTGGTGTCCATTGTAAATTACACGTATACACAAAATATGTAGTTAACGGAACTTAAAATTCCGAAAAATATCAAAACTGGCAGAAACGATTTATTACCTGGGAAAGATTTTGAGACAAGACTATAAAAATAATGTTTTTAATGCTATAAATTATTGTAAAACTCAAATAAAACACAAAATATGTAGTTCCGTTAGTATCCAAAAAAAACACTACTGAGACCGAAATAGTAACAGGCCTAATCTGCCGCTATCCATTGAAGTAATGATGATGAATAGAGCTCGTTTGTCTTCTCCTCAAGTGGAGTTTTACCTGCACGGTGAATGGGTATCGCTCTATGCTGGTGGCAGACCCGCCAACGATACGGCTTTCTGACCTCGCTGGCAGGTCAGTCGTTTGTAGGTAGAACGGTTCCGCATTGCCTGGAAATAACATCAGCTTGTATTCCTAATTTTACATTTTTTTGCATAAACTATGGGAATATATTATTACATAGGTAATATTCAAACCACAGAACAGATGAAAGACGTTAGAATGGCCTTAAGAGCGGGGCAGGCGTGACACAGAGTAGGGCAATGCTCATAGTTCAACTACCAATAGCTATCTTGCGATCTGAGTGTGCGTGGTCTGTAGTTGCGTAATGCGCGTTCGTATTGGTTTATTGCCTGTAGTGGAGTTAAAGGGTGGGAGACAAGCGGCGACACTCGTAGTACAAATCGGAAAGTATTTCCATTCTAACCTCTTTAATCTTTTTTGAGTAATAATAACAAAGGAAATAAGTTGTACGTCTAGCAAATAAATGATAGCCTTAGCTTTTAATCTTTTCTATGATTCAAACCATGTTATGTACGGAAATCTGTACCTCAGAGGTAAACAACAGTATGTGCCAAAAAGTAATTTTACAGGAGAGGCAAAAACGCGCGGATAGAAACTTTAAATGTATTTTTGATATAATTGCTTTAAAGATATTGAAACAAACTCAATTGTATTTTTTATAATTATTAGATGGAATTATTATGTATTACACATAATTACAATATAGTATAGAACAACATTAAGTGTGCGTAAAGCTGAGGAGTAAACAATCTTATTATCATTTTAAGTCCTATACCCGATATGTTTTTGTCATATACGATTGGATATTTCTCTTCCTAGATGTCGTAGGACTTGATGCCCTATACCATCACGTAGAACTGGTTCTTACGATTTTAGCAATGCAAAAAAACATATTTTCAAAAAAGTGGAGTTACTATTGTTTATCTCTGAGGTACAGATATGATGATTTTGGTTTCGTATTTGTCAGTTAATGAGTTCTTGCAGTAACGACTTTTAGATTTTGCCATTTTTCATCCTGTAGCGAATCAGGAACTGCCGTGTAGGATGTAAATTACAGTTGGTTAGAATAATCATTTTGGTTTGGTCTTGGTGCTTCTCGCTCTAGCGTGGCGTGAGAGGGAGGTTCAGACTTCGGGCATCGGCTCTACTTGATGTGCGCCATCGCCGTCTTGGACAGGGTTCTTACTGGACGGCCGGACGGCGAGCTACTCATTTCTCGGCGTCTGCAAGCCCGCGTTTGAGGTGGCTAGAGATCACCCTGCGACAACCCGGGGTGTCGCCTATAGCCGTGGCTGGAGCGTGAGGATGTCGGTACCCTCACGGGTGTGGCCCTCTCCTTTGCTATCATTACTGCTTCAAAGTAGGCGACTAATTTCCAATTCCCTCTCGCTTCGTCGGTATTGTGGCGTGCCCATACGGTTCGCTGCTGTAATTTTATTGCAAGAAATGATGACCGAACTATGAATTCATATCATGTCAACGTTCTTTGGGTCGAATTTGAAGTCGCAACTCGTGTACCTATGATGTATTTATTTCTCAAATGTGAATCATAGAGATAACATGAGACTTCTTCTATAATTCATAGTGTAAATGTTGAGATTCAATAAATTATAGATTTATCTACAAGAACTCCAATTATTGTTGTCAAAACAAACTTATCTTATCTAGACGAATTGAGAACTTTTCATTGCGGGCAATCAGTTATGTGGGGATTGCATAGTTCTGGCGGTTTTTCCTATTTTAATTAATGAAATAAATCGAAATTTAATTTTAATTATTAAAAATAAAGTAAATCGATTTATTTATAAGTTTTCATGACACAAGTAAATAATAGATAATTAAACAAAAATCTTTACTATAAGATTATTAATATTATAAAGATGGAAGAATGGATGGATGGATGGATGGATGGATGGATGGATGGATGGAAGTACTTCATCGAACTAAAAAAATATTTTAGTGTTGGACAGTCCATTTATCGAGGAAGGCAACCGCGTGGCTCAAGCTAGGATAATATTAGGTATATAATTATATGTACCTAAAACTCTAGTTCGGTATTAGAAACTGTAAATAAAAACACTTTTAATGTATTTTAGTTGGTCCTATTCACTGCACTCTTTCAAGATCGTTTTTCGGGTGACAAGATAAACACTACTTATTTTACTATTACTACTTCTATCACTTAAGTACGCACTCACTTTAGTACTTTTTTATTTTACTTTTTATTATTTCTATTTTTTTTTCTTGTTACTAACAACTTTTGTGGACTGTTTTGTTGGAAGGAAATTACTTTTTTGTTTCAGTTTAACTTATCTATTTATATAAAAATCAATGCCACTGTTCGTTGTAATTTTATAACTCAAGAACGGGCTCACCTATCCACACCAAATGTTTAGGCTTTGTTCGGACTATTTAAAATAAAATAAAAATAGCCTTTATTGTTTTTCTCTTAGGTACACACAATTAATAAGTATTTACATGCCTTAAAACTAGTTTATAATTGAAAGTATTATTTCCTACCATTTTACTTAGTTAAAGTAATATGTTTATATAAATATATATTATTTATTTATCGGCAACCGGTTTAGCTTGTCTTTCGACAAAGGCCTCTTCTAGCTTTCCATTCTACTCGGTCTTTTGCTATTCTTGTCCATTCTGGACCAGCTACTTTTTTCATGTCGTCTTCCCATCGTGTCGTCTGACGTTCTTTATTTCTTTTTTCATCTCTTGGGTACCACTTTGTTATTAATCTCGTTCATTTTTTCATTTTTATCTCTTAATATATGACCTGTCCATTTCCATTTCACAGATTGAAACAAAATTTCTACATTTTTAAATTTGTTTTTTTTGTTTAATGTTATCCAGCCTTACTCTATCTCTTCTCTTTACCCCGATTACACTTCTTTCCATGCTATTCTGACAGACGTTCAGCTTGTTTAAAAGTTGTTTTATTAAGGCCCAAGTTTGACAGCCGTATGTTAAGCAGGGTAAGATGCACGTATTGTACACTTTTCCTTTATCCTCGATAGGCATGTCTTTATTTTTCATAATTTCTCGCAGTGACCAAAACCTGTTCCAAGTGTTGGCGATTCTTCTATTCATTTCCCTATTCATTGTGTCCTCTGGGGATATTAGTTGTCCTTGATAGATTTAATCGTTTACAAATTCTATTTCTTCACCGTTCATTCTGATGGGCACTGTTTGGTTGGAGTTGGTTATGGCTTTAGTTTTTGTTGTATTCATGGACAGGCCTGCAATAGCACTTTCATCTGACAGTTGTTGTATCATTATTTCTAAGTTACGTGGACATTCTGAGAATAAGATAATATCGTCCCCTGAAGACGTTGAACGCAGCATTAATAAGCTAAGGCTCAGTAGTTCAGCTGGACCGGATAACATTCCGTCTTCTATGCTAAAGGTTTTAAAGAAATACTTCACTGGACCTTTATGCTGCATTTATAATTTAGCACTCAGTACAGGTAAATATCCATCCCAGTGGAAAGTATCGAGGGTTACACCCATTCCTAAAAAAGGAGTTAAGACGTCCGTTGAAGACTTCAGACCTATCGCCATCCTTTCTTCACCTGCCAAAGTTTTTGAACATATTTTACACAAAGAGATTCTGAGACAAGTCAACAAACATCTATGTGATGAACAACACGGTTTTCGCGTCAAAAGATCAGTTAACACGAACCTCGTAACATTAGCCGATTACATCACTACCAGTATGGACCGAGGAAAGCAGGTGGATGTATTATACTTTGATTTTCAAAAAGCTTTCGATAGAATCAATAACGACATCCTAATAGAAAAATTAAGCGCCATAGGTTTTGCTCCCAGTCTCCTTATATTGATCGCTGACTATCTCCGTGATCGTCAACAGTATGTACGACTGGGCCTATACAATTCTCAGCCGTACAACACACGTTCAGGAGTCAGCCAGGGTTCAATTTTAGGACCTTTACTATTCCTTATAATGATAAACGACATTCCACAAGTTCTAAACCACTCCAAATGTTTACTATATGCCGACGATTTAAAATTATACTCTGAGATTCAAACTCTAGCAGATTTTGTAGCCATCCAAAAAGATATTGACGCTTTAAGTGAGTGGTCAGTGATTAACAAAATGAATTTCAATCCATCTAAATGTAGCATTATGAGTTTTAGTCGTTCACAAAACCCAGTGCAATACACTTATACTATAAATAATGTAGAAATAGCAAGAGTGATGACGACTAAAGATCTTGGTGTTATCTTCGATACTAAGTTTAATTTTCATGATCACACTTCTTCTCTAGCCAAAGAGTCATTTCGGAGGTTGGGGTTTGTCCTTAGAAATTGTCGTGAGTTTACAAACCATCAAGTAATCCGACTTCTGTATAACACGCTTGTTAGAAGCAAACTTGATTCAAGCTCGTGTGTTTGGAATCCACATGAGAAGTCCTATACCCTTATGATAGAAAAAGTCCAAAAAGCATTTTTAAGGTATTTCTACAAACGTAGGTTTGGTTACTATCCATACTTATATCCAACCAAG
Source organism: Mythimna ferrago (assembly GCA_910589285.2). NCBI lineage: Eukaryota > Metazoa > Arthropoda > Insecta > Lepidoptera > Noctuidae > Mythimna > Mythimna ferrago. Next base: position 16,968,759 of record OU342698.1, on the reverse strand, counting down.
TTTCTGTTAGGTTGTTTGGGTTTTACTTCACTCCAGGTTAGACGAGCCTTTGATCAGCTTGTAACTGCCTGCAAGATCATACACGGAAAAATCGATTCGCCTAGTCTGCATGGGGAGCTGTGTAAAATTTTTGTTCCTGATAACTATTGCCGGGCAAGACGGCATAAATTATTTGTAGTGCCGCGCTGCCGTACGGTTGCACGACGTATGTCACCTATTCCGCGAATGTTAACCGCACTCAACGCTCTCCTTGAATCCAGTCCTAGACTAGATCTATTCGCTGATGAATGGAAGGAGATATTGATCGAATGTCTGGCGATTTGCGAGAAGACTGAATAAGAGGTTTAGTTGTATTATTTGTTATATTTTCTTTAATTAGGTTTTACATAATTTGTACCTTTTGTAATCAGTGTAATTGGCATTCTGTCGTTCTGGTTAAATAAATAAATAAATAAAATAAATAAATCGTCAGCGAATTGTAAATGATTTAAGTTCTCGCCGTTAATTTTAAGACCGTATTTATCCCAATCTATTTTTCTGAATATTGCTTTAAGAACTGCAGAGAACAGCTTAGGTGAGATTAGATCCCCTTGACGAACTCCTCTGTTGATGGGAAATTCCTCTCCTGTTCTATCCAGCTTTATCTGTGCAGTGCTTCTTGAGTAGATATTTGGTAAAATTCTTATACATTTTGCCTGCACTCCGTGTTCGGACTATTTAGTAGATGGTTAAATGTTAAGTTTGGTAGGGTAGAGTAGGGTATAGTAGGGTATAGTAGGGTATAGTAGGGTATAGTAGGGTATAGTAGGGTATAGTAGGGTATAGTAGGGTTTAGTAGGGTATAGTAGTGTGGAGTAGAGTAGGATAGAGTAGTGAAGAGCGAGAGTGAAGCCGCGCGGGCAAAAGCTAGTATCTACTAAAGTACACCGTCCAAGAAGTAAAAAATCCACTTACAGGTAGCGACTGCGATAAAAAGTAGTGTTACACCCCACATATCTGTCTGTTTGTCCGACACGGTATGACTGTTGTATGCCCTCATGTCGATACATACCCAATATTGATAAAATATATTTTATCGAAACGTGAAATCTTAGGACATTGATAGACGATCGACACTTGCTTGCTGTCGTTTTGTGCCTGGAGATCTATAAAAATGAGAATGAGAACCTCTACCTCTACGGTCCGGACTAAGCGTTTCGCCTTATCGTTTATAGGTACCGCGTACATCGAAGGACTGGAACAATTTGCATGCTGCTGTATTCCCGTCCGTTTACTTTATCTCTCTTAATATACATATTTTACATAGTGAAATAATAAACATTTTATTTATTTGCAATACTTTGTTTCATTTCTACAAACTGTCCACTTCCAGACTTTGTTCGTTAAAGAAAAGTGAAAACAGATAACTAAAACACAAAAGATGGAAAACAAAGAGATAGATTTTTAAAATGAGATTTGAACCAGCAACACCTGTGAATTAAATCGCTGTTGCTACCGTTGGACCAAACGGATTCTTAGGGTCAATTTATACTAGCGCAGCGTCAAAGCGCATCGAAACGTCAGTATAAGTTGACCCTTATAGTCAGTATTGAAATTCAAAGTTACTTGTAATGCTAGACTCAATATTATGGCCCATTGATAAGCAGTTCTATTCTATTCTATTCAATTTTTTGTTAATGGCAAATAGAGCCGATGTCGACTATTCTGCCAATGTCCAGGTAAATTAGAAAAGCAAGTAGTGTATAATATTATTATTATAGAAAATGAAAAGGAAGAGCAAATGAGGACATAAAATTCTTCGAGTGATACACTTGCACTTGATGGGTTTGTACTGGACTGAAACAAACAAAAAATAAAATAGGTACATAAATATTATAATTGTTAAAACATTAAATAAAGTACACGTAAACCACAACTACACAGACAGAATATTTGGAGCTATGGACTCATAAATTTATGTTGTTGGATTGTTTGTTAGGTGGCGAAGGAGCAAGCGTTTCCATTTCACTGGCGCGTTTACATGTGTTTTGGGTAATATCCATTCCTGTAACGCTACAAACAACGTCGGCAAACTGGGAAAGGGTTTGAGGACAGGAGGTTTGAGGGCGCTGGGATGTCGGGGGGATCAGGGTCGGGAGTCTCATTTTGGTTCATCTTGGATGTTTCAACTATTAGATATGAAGACAATCACAATACAAACCTGTTTACAAACACAAACACACCACAATTATATAAAAATAATACACAAAAGTAACAACAATCACTTAAGAACTGTCAAAACTCTCAAAACACACGTGCTATCTAGAAACCCGTGGCGAGAATTAATTCCGATTTTAAATTATGAAAGTAGGCTACACGTACCTCGTGACTTTTATAAGCAGTTGATTAGACTCACGAAATTAGCTAAGTTAACTTGTGTCACTGATGTGCCATATTTTTAATCAATCTAACCCTCACACTAAGATAGCAAGATTCATCAAAATGCTGGCATAAAGTATTTTCATCTAATGAAAAAAATATAATGATTAAAATAGTTTATCAAATTGGTGAGTCAGCCCACGTAGGCACAAAATAGATTGGTACAGAAGTCAATCTCATGTATCATGTACTTCATTTAATTTTTATACCTCTACGCTAGGCGAACGCACACACGTCAGCGCGTTGCGCCGAACTGTATGACCGCGACCGGGCGATTGATCCGAGATATCGTGTCTATGTGTGCGTTGCTCGAGAACGCTTTGTATGTAGATTGTCTTCTGTACCCTATCTATTTTGTGACTTAGACATAACGCGCACTGGTGACTTTTGTCACGATGACTATAATTTTTTTTACCCAATTGTCACGTCTTCAAGTGCGCGCACTACATGTTGGGTTCATAAGCACGGTTCTTTTTTAGGGTTCCGTAGCCAAATGGCAAAAAACGGAACCCTTATAGATTCGTCATGTCTGTCTGTCCGTCCGTATGTCACAGCCACTTTTTCCCGAAACTATAAGAGCTATACTGTTGAAACTTAGTAAGTAGATGTATTCTGTGAACCGCATTAAGATTTTCACACAAAAATAGAAAAAAAAGCAATAAATTTTGGGGTTCCCCATACTTAGAACTGAAACCCAAAAATTTTTTTTTTCATCAAACCCGATCCGTGTGGGGTATCTATGGATAGGTCTTCAAAAATGATATTGAAGTTTCTAATATCATTTTTTTCTCAATTGAATAGTTTGCGCGAGAGACACTTCCAAAGTGGTAAAATGTTTATAAATTCTCTTATTTTAGAAGTTAGAAGGGGGGCCTCTAACTTCTAAAATAAGAGAATGATAAAACTAAAAAAAATATATGATGTACATTATCATGCAAACCACCAACGAAAATTAGTTTGAACGAAATCTAGTTACTAGTTTTTTTTTTAATACGTCATAAATCTAAAAAATACACTATTATTAAAACATCGATCAAAGTTACAACGAACTACAAGAACTTTTATATTATGTTACTTGCTGCTACGGAACCCTTCATGGGCGAGTCCGACTCGCACTTGGCCGGTTTTTATTCAAAAGTCACGGTGACAAAGTCACCAGTGCGCGCTGTGCCTCAGGGCACCAACTTTACTATAATGCAAATGATCATTATATTGCACTCTTTCTGATGATGAAAAAGTGCGATAGATTTGTAAAACTGCTATTTAATAGATTTATGGCCGGTGCTGTACCTACTTCAATAATCCGAAGTTGTGCCACTATCGCTAATCGTCACTGGAAACAGTCGTTCATTAAACGCATCGCACGTCTGCAAGCACCTTTCGTCATTTGACACTTCGTTGATGATTTTGTTTCGTACGTAAGTATCTACAAACTATTTATTAGAACCACTTAATGACTTCCTTCACCTACTTAATTAGGTATTGTTAGAAATTGTGACGGTGTCGTAGGAAGTCAAGCACTCACAGCCACAGGATACACGCCACAACAGAACACACGCGGACAAATACCACAGGATAGCACCAAAATGATATGGTGTGAAGTGTTACTAAAGCTCGGCAAATCTAAGAAATACCGTTTGAATAAAAAGGAAAAGATAATATAAATCTCCTTTCTTGAGAATCTTCTTGTGCTATTACACACACAGAACAGAAGAACGTAGTTGCTATAACATAGTCTTAAATCATAATTACTAACAAAATAATTCAATATAGTTATGTATGATAGCAGTTTTTAAGGAATTTGTGATATGGCTACTGTTTACCTGACATAAAATGATGATTATACTTATTATTTTATTATTAATGCAGTGCCAGCAGCCGTGGCTCATGCCCATCACTTCGGGGAGTGTGCATCAGAATTACACAATTTAATTCCGCCAAGCCCGTTCCATTATCAGGCCGCTAGACGTACGGATGTTGCGACACCGGTATATGGTGGATCTTCCATACATTTGCACAAAACGTTTTGGGAACACATTCTTTGTGCGTACTGCTAAGGAGTGGAATTCCCTGGCAGTGTCTGTGTTTTCTGATAGCTACAACCTAGGGGTTCGAAAGGTTCGACTTTACGAGTCAATAGGTTCTTTCTAGGCAAGCGTACTCCATGGTGAAAACATAATCGCTTACAATCAGGTGGGACTGAATGATTCCTGTGTTCTGTGGGTGAGACAGTGGTCAATTGCGAACCAAAAATAAAATATGCAACATTCTCTTACTGCTGCAAAAAAAACTAGCTAGCGCTTGCTTGCTTTTCTTGCACTTTTCCCGCTCGTGCACGGGTTTGTCACAGAACTAGGCTCCATGATACCCTCGCCTGTGGATCGAGCGAATTCCGCCTCGATCGCAATGATAAATTTTCTCCACTTGTGTGAAAATGTGTTATTTCAGATTTTAGGTATGTAATCAAAACTTAACTTTTAGAATGATGAATGAGGATATCCGCAGAAGAACTAAGGTTAGGAACATAGCACGAAGAATCGCCAAACTTATGTGACAATGACCAGGGCACATTGCTCGCAGAACAGATGGCCGTTGGGGCCGAAAGGTTCTGGAATGGCGACTGCGTACCGGAAGACGAAGCGTTGGCAGGCCTCCTACAAGATGGACTGATGACTTGGTAAGGATTGTGGGAATCCGATGGATGCGAGACGCACAGGACCGTTCATTATGGCGACGATTGGGGGAGGCCTCTGTCCAACAGTGGACGTCTTTCGGCTGAAATGATGATAATGAGAATGATGAACCCACCAGATCAATAAAAACATAGACTGCATCAGATGGCTTACCACCGCCGTCTGTATTTATTTGTAAGTAGATCAAGATAACCTATGGGATATTCACCAATTACTATTTGTACAATTTTATTGACTGTTATCTTAAGTGGTATCTGTATATCACTCAAGATAACTGAACTCCGATATGACTCAGGCGGCTATCTATGGGCCGGTATGCGAACTCCATCAGCGTACCGGCCCATCGTGTTGCGCCACGAGGTGGGCAAGCTCTTTGAAAGACTGATTGCAGACCTCGTCGCACGGCTGGTATGGGTGCGGCAGGACCTTGTGGACGGCAGCTCTCCCGACGGGGGAGGCGGTGTCCCAGGATAGGGTCGTCTTGCCGGTGTCTTTAGACATCTCCGACGGCTTTAATACTTTGCCCTGCCTGCCTCCAGGGCTGTGCATTAAGCGGGCGCCGGCGCGAGTATCCATCGCGTGACGTCGCGCGTTTGTCATGACGCTCCCTGTAGCGGAAACCGGACCTTCACAGTGTCGCTAGTTCAACTTTAATAATGTGCATATAGTCGTGTCGATGAACATTTTAATGTTTTATTACGCAGTAAAACGGTGCGGGGCGCGGTTGGGCTCGACGGGAGCCCGCGCGGCGGTTCGCGACGGGGAATTTTTGTACGGGACCGCGTGTGCGCCCGCTTACCGCAGCGTCGCCCTTAGGGAGGTACTCCAGTAAATGATAAAATAATAAATGATTTTTATTTTGCAAGTAGGTTTTATAAAAACACTTTTACACGTCAATTTTTTTTTTTTCGTCAATTTGTGCTAGATGAGGCCGGTGTTTTCTAGCTGACTACCCTGAGAAACAAACTCAGGGGTCAAAGTCTGTTTTAAAGTCCATACAGCAAAACATGTAATGGTCAAATCATATGAGAATCATGCAGATTGAGCCTGAGATGGTCTTTTGAAGAAAGAACCACACAGTTCTAAGTGGACCTGTCCAGTCAGTGCAAGTATTTGTCAGTATGCGTGTAGCTCGACTCAGGACTACTAAGGAGCTCAACGACTTGACGAACAATGCCAAAGAAAGGACATTTGGGTAGGCCACATTAAATACTCAAAACTGCCAGACATCATGTAAAAATAAAAGGAAAGAGTAATTAACAATTAGAGTAGTAAGTATCACCGGGTGTCGACCTACCTCCGCCGTGTGTTTGAAGTCTGTTTGACGAACAGATTCCTCATTTCCCCCGTCACCAAGGAGAGATGTCGTGCGGTACAAAACTGATATACTTACTTGTAGCGACATTTGTAGCAGAAATTTAAATTAAAAAATCCGGCATTGTGGCATTAGAGTTTTTGCGTGATAAGAACATTATACAACAGTCCGAAATCAACTAACGGGCAGTTGCCTGGACCAGATGCAACACTCGTCTAGTCGGAAGACACTCCTATTTCAACGGGGGTTGCGGGAGTTTACACCTTGTTTCGCATACCTCTTAATCAAAATCAATGAAATAAAAGGAGATATCACGCTTGGGAGGGAGAGAGGTATAGATAATGTATGTAGAGCGCAAGCAAGATAACTTGGCGCGTAGCTGGGGGCGTGCTTAATGTTGCCAGCCTAACAAATCTATTTTCCTTAATTTGATTCAAAACGCTCTTTCATAACACAGTGTAATTTAAAGAATTTATTAGCTATACTACATTTACAGTACCTATTAAAAAGAAAGTAAACAAAGTCAAAAGTTTTTTTATTTCACATAGGCCTACATGGGCACTTGTAAAACGTCAGAAGCTAGTGCACGGTTCGAAATTGGTCGTTTCCTATGGAGAAGAACCGGCAAGAAACTCCATGGTTACTCTTTTAAAAAAATGGTTGTACTTACAAGGGTAAGTGCTCCAGTGAATGAACACACCCCAATAAATGAACAAAACACAGTTTTTTCAAAAAAATAAGAAATTGAAATATTTCTACCCAATGACGTATTTTTTTTCGTAATTACAGCTCTATTTTCTATTATTATGACAATCTTTACTTCATATGTTACTTTTCGTTTCAAAACGGCAAGCGTTTAAAGTTAGCAGTGTAGTGTTAAAATATTTTTGTTCGGGCAAGAATTTAGGACTCGGGATAGACATAAAATTTTTGATATCAAATTGTGGCCGTAATTTAAATATGCACTATAACTTTTTTATTTATTTGAATAATAAATAGTTTTAATATATGTCTGAAACCTATTACAATGCCATTCTAGCCAGTTTTATGTAAATTATTCGACGTCCCAGCATTGGAAATACAAAACGTTTGAAATCCAGTGAATGAACGGGCGTTCATTCACTGGACAAATGCAAATTTCATATTTTTATTGAAATATGTAATTTATTTTTATGCCACAATGTTCATATTTTGGGAGCCGTATAAACAATCTATTTCTGATCTTTAGGCCAGTATTGGGACAGGTGCGTTCATTTATTGGTTTATAAAATCCATTGAATGAACTAACATTTTTCACCATGTTCAATTATTAGCTTTCGTCGTGATAATGTAACCATTAAATGAACACAATATATTCAGTTAGAAATCATCCTTTTAAGATCTATTTATTGTTACATATTTTTTTCTTTTATTGTACCTTTATATCACCATAAATTTCCATAAAATAAATGCGAAAGGTTTCGATATACCTACCCAAGAAAATTTAAAAGAAGCTCTTAATTCCGTCACCTTCCGTCTTGCTCATTTTAACGCAAGATACTGATTTAATTGTTCCTACTGAGCTGCATTGACTGATTTTAATTATATTACTAATTTATCCACTGCGAATCTAGGAAACGACCTGCTGGCTTGACTTGTCGAGTCAAGCCAGCTTTTGGGTCGTTTATCGATTCGGGTCGGTTATCGTTCGGTCTATACCGAAAATATCGTGCGAGACTAGGCTGGCTCTGAAGCAACGTAAAAACCACAAGGCATTGGGTGAGGAAGGAATTACGGCGGAACTCCTGAACGCAGGTGGAAAACCGATCCTTAAAGCTCTTCAGAAGCTGTTCAATTACGTCATAATCAAGGGGAAAACGCCACAGCAATGAAGCAGAAGTGTAGTAGTACTCTAAGAAGAGCGACAATGCCTTGTTTAAGGATTATTCATACATCCACATCTGAGCCAAGTCAACAAGCCGTTTTCCGAAATCTTCACGAATTGATTCGCGCGCAGGTTTGGCGACTTCTAGCCTCAGGATGGAAAAGGTTTCAGCACCGTAGACTACATACATGCACTGCAGCAGGTTATATAGAAGATCGAGAAGTATAATTTGCCTCTCTGCTTAGCGTTTGTGGACTACGAGAAAGCCTTTGATTTGATCGAATCTTGGGCTGTATCGCAGTATTCCCCAAGTCAACGATGCCAGGTTGACTATAGCGGTACATCGAAGTACTGAAGTATTTGTACGAAAATGCCACCATGTCAGTCCGACTTCAGAAACCTCTAAACTTATCCTTCTGCTGCGGGCTGTGAGATAGAGAGGCGTCATTTTTCAGAAACTATTCACGGCATAATAGAGGAGGTCTTCAAGGACCTAGATTGGAGAGAGATAGGCATTAATGTCAATGACGAGTATATCACTCACCTTCAATTTACCGACGATATACCTAATGGTCATAGCTGAGGCTATGGAGGGCCATAGAACAAAATTTGATAAAACGAGTAGAGCTTCAAAAATACTGGGTCTCAAGATAAATATGGACAAAACCAAAGTCTTGGTAAACAACCACTTAGAACCCGCTCATAGCAAGATCAGAGACTCTAAACTCGTAAATTGTAGACAATTACATTTACCTGGAACAGATGTTTCCAGGTACCTACATGGTTCTAAAACGTGGTCACTCACAAGTGGCCTCATCAGAAGGCTTAAAGTCACTCAAAAGACAAAGGAGAGGGCTATGCTCGGAATTTCTGTGCGTGATCGAATCAGGAACGAAGATATCCACAAGAGAACTAAAGTTCCCGACATAGCCTGAAAAGGCAAGTCACATTGTTCGTAGAACAGATGGTCGATAAAGCTGAAATGGAACCATTCGTGGGCTAGAGCGAGTGGCTACCGTATACTGGAATACGCAGCATCGGTAGGCGTTCCACAAGGTGGACCGATGACTTGATGATTTGAAGGCTTTTACTTTTATTTAATAATGTTTGTAATAGATTTAGAGGCAAAGGACATATGTTCGTTTTTTAACTTTTTCTGGGGCTAAATACCTATGTTACAAAAACAAAGATTTTTTGAACTATTACACAAACAAAAATTGTGTTCATTTACTGGTTTTACTCTGTTCATTTACTAGAAATTTTCGTTCATTCACTGGGGTTTTAGGGTATTTTTCAATTTATTGCTAAATATCTAAAAATGTATCCAGGTTATATCGTAAATCTAACTTAAAAACAATTATTTAATATATTTACATTAACAAAATATAGATTTGGACCGTATACCTTAGAGTTAACATAGTTTAATTATTATGTTAATAACCCTAGTCTACAAATACAAAATACCCTCCAAACGATTGATACTTGGCTCCAGAACTACAACCTGGAAATTAATAGTAACAAAACTAAAATAATAAAATTTAGATCCTACAAAAAACCACCTCTTAATCTAAAAGCAACATTTAAAAATACACAAATAGAAGAAGTGAATACGTTTAGCCTACTTGGCATAAATATTGACACGCATATTAATTGGAAGTCACACATAGAAAATTTAAAAGCAAAACTTTCCAGATTCACTTACGCTCTGTTTCAAATAAAACAAAGCACTGACACACAAACAGCTATGGCTGCCTACTACGCATATGCATACTCATGGCTGCGATATGGCGTTATGCTATGGGGAAATAGTGTTAATCTTCTTCTTCTTCTTCCTGCCCTTGTCCCATTTTATTTGGGGTCGGCGCAACACGTTTTTTTCTTCCATTCTGTCCTGTCACTCGTCACGCTATCACTAACTCCCTTTTCTTTCATATCACTTCTCACACAATCCATCCATCTTTTCTTTGGCCTCCCTCTCCCTCTCCATCCATCCACATGTAAATTCATAACTCTTTTAGCAACATGCTTTTCATCTCTCCTCTTTACATGACCATACCAAGACAAACGATTTCCTTTCAACCTTTCAGTTACTGGCGCCATTTTCAAACTTCCCCTAATATACTCATTTCTCACTTTATCCATTCTCGTCACACCACACATCCATCTTAACATTCTCATCTCCGCTACATGCAATCTTTTTTCATCCGTCTTTTTCACAGCCCAACATTCTGATCCATACAGTATGACAGGCCTTATCACGGACTTGTAGATTTTACCCTTCAACTTGAGGGGCATCCGTGGGTCACAAGTTGTTCCCGTGACCTGTCGCCATTTCATCCATCCTGCGTTGATCCGATGTGTTACGTCCCGGTCTACCTCACCATCCCCTTGGACGAGCGACCCGAGGTACCGAAAGTCGGAACAGATCGGTATGGGCGTTCCGGCGAGAGCTAAGGGCACTGGATTGGAGAGACCGCCGAAATCGCAGAACAAGTACTCCGTTTTGGTTCTACTCAATTTCAGGCCAACACTGTCCAATCTGTGCCACCACACCTCCAATCTGTTCTGGACCTCTAGGCCACTCTCGGCAACCAGCACAATGTCATCGGCAAACAACATACACCAGGGAGCCTCTTCCTGAATGTCCGACGTCAGAGCGTCCATTATCATCAGGAAGAGGTAAGGGCTGAGGGCCGACCCTTGGTGTAAGCCGACAGCCACATTGAAGCTTCCAGTAGTGCCCACTGAAGAACGGACTTGGGTACTGCATCGACTGTACATCGCTCGGATCAACTGCACATACTTCCCAGGCACACCTTTCTCCTTAAGGGCCCACCACAGAACCTCACGAGGTACCCGGTCATATGCCTTTTCGAGGTCAATGAATACCATGTGCAAGTTTTTATGCGCACCTCTGTATTTCTCGCACAGCTGGCGTATAGCAAAAATGGCATCCGTTGTACCCCGACCAGGCATAAAACCGAATTGGTTCTGTGAAATTTCACTCTCTTCTCTCAGTCGCCTTTCAATAACTTTCTCCCAGGCTTTCATAGTATGTGACATTAGCTTTATTCCTCTATAATTGTTGCACTCAAGCACATCACCTTTGTTCTTAAAAATGGGCACCAAAGAACTGCTGCACCACTCATCAGGTATGGCTTCTTCCTGCAACAACTTATTGAAGAATAAAGCTAACCACGTCCATCCATCCACTCGCAATAACTTCCACACTTCAACTGGTATTCCATCTGGACCAATGGCTTTACCATTCTTCATTCCATTTACTGCTATCCTAACTTCATCCATACTAACCATTCTCACTAACCCCACATTCACTGGTTTATTCTCTAACACACTACTCCAATTATTTTCCTCATTCATCAGTCTCTCAAAATAGTCCTTCCACCTCTTTTTGATTTTCTCATCATCCGATATAACCATTCCAGTTTCATCTTTTATACATCTTACCTGGCAAACGTCTCTCGTCTTTCTCTCTCTTATTCTAGTAAGCCGGTATAGTTCTTTTTGACCCGCAGGACTGTCCAGTGTGTCATATAATTTGTCCTGGGCTTTTGATTTTGCTATGGCCACGGCTTTCTTCGCTTTCTTCTTTAAAATGTCATACTCACTCTTTTTTTCAGCTTTTAAACTAGCGTTTCCTGGCTCTACACGCTGCCATTCCTTGAATTTTCTCTTCTTTTCTTTCAATACATTCTGAACTTCTGTCGACCACCACCATGTATCCCTATCTATTATGCCCTTTCCTTTCGTCTCTCCCAAAATATCTTTCGCTGCATGCCTGATACACCCAGCTATCTCATTCCAGCTTTCATTTATACTTCGATCATTCATATCTCCCATCTCTATCATTCTGTCCACCACTCGTTCCCTGAACTTATTCGCACAATCATTCCTCTCTAACATATGCCATTTTATTTTAGGGGGAGGATGCTCTTTGTGTTTGTTAGACAGTATTTTGACTACTGATGTCATAACTAGGAGTCTGTGTTGTGAGACTAGGTCTTCTCCTGGCAGTATTTTGCAGTCTTTGACATGCTTTAAGTTGTTGCGCCGAACTAGAAAGTAGTCGATTTGGGTCTTGGGGAAATAGTGTTAATGTAGACGAATTATTCATTGTACAAAAGAAGTGTATACGAATTCTGGCTCAAATAGATAATACTGAGAGCTGTAAACCATACTTCATACAATACCAAATTCTAACTCTGCCGTCAATATATATATTTGACATTTGCGTATTTGTTTTTAAAAATATCGACAAGTTTACAAAAGTAGAAGACACGCACAACGTAAACACTCGCCACAAAAAGAGGTTATGTGCTCCAATATCAAGAATAAAAATGTTAAGTAATAGCCCATATTATATGGCAATAAAAATATATAATAAGTTGCCCGACATGTTTAAAACTGAAAAATCGGTAATAATATTCCAAAAAAGGCTAAAACTATACTTAATACAAAAATGCTTCTATTCAGTAAAAGAGTATTTAGAGTCTAGCTTAAAATAACGACTTTCCCTCATGTACACAAGTGGCGATCTGTACTATATAAATAATAAGATTTATAATAGTAATATGAAAATTTTATTATCTTTACATTTCAATTTATTGTATTTTTTTTTTAAATTCTGACTAAATTACGTGAAAAAGAAGACATTTATTTTGACAAATATTGCTAAATAATTGTATCAAATGATTACTATTGACATTAAATTTTTGGTCATATTATATAATATTTGATAATTAATTTTACTATAAAATTTTTGACATGAAATTTTAATTATTTATTTATTTATTTATTTTATAATTTATGTACACACAGTAAAAAGAAGAAGATACAACATTATTATAAATTATGTACAAAGGTACTGCTTATTTCATGAAGAAATTTCTTCCAGCAGACCTGCGAAAGGAAAGATCAGAAGAGATGTAGACAATAGTGTGCAGAAATAAGTAAAGTAGAGTTAGTGAAATCTTAAACTAATAAATACTTATATAACTATATATATACCTTATACTAAAAATACATAATATATATATATACACAAATAAGATTATCACACAAGAGAGGAAAGATAGTGCTCTTTTACTTGAGTCTTAAAGAGAGAAATAGTTTTCAACTCACGAATGTTAGGCGGAAGAGAGTTCCACAACCTCACTGCATGGACAGAGAAAGAGTAGGAATAGTAGCTGGATTTATGAGGGGGGGGATTTAAGAAGGGATCTCAGGTGTGATCTGCACGGCGCGTCGCTAGCGCGTGCGTAAGAAAAACGGTCGCGCAGGTAGGAGGGATAAGAAGGGTTGTGTAGGATGTTGAAAAGGAGACATAAAATCCGAGTGTTCCTGCGAAGACGGATGGGGAGCCACTTGAGTTCCTTGCGAAGATGAGAAACATGATCATACTTTCGTAGACCAAAAACAAACCGAATGCATAAGTTTTGCAGTCGCTCAAGCTTGTTTAATAGCTCCTCAGTAGCATCCAGGTAGCAGGCGTCGGCATAATCTATAATCGGCTGAATAAGTGTTTGGGCCAAAGAGATTTTCGTTTTCAAAGGCAAGAGACCCTGGAGGCATTTGAGTGAATGGAAGGAGAAATTTACCTTCCGACTGACTTCATTGACCTGCGCACGCCACGAAAGATTGGAGTCGATGATGACACCCAGATCCTTTGCAGTTTCGGTGTAGTCAATACAGACACCATCGAGAACTAAGGGCTGCAGAGAAGAAACTACTGCCGCATTGCGGACGAATCTACTGCCTATGATCATGGCCTGTGATTTAGTTGGGTTGATCTGCAGGCCAAATGATTTTGCCCAAGCGCTGATACAAGCCAGGTCACGATTCATGGCAGCAATCGCAGAATCTGCATCACCTATAGTAAAATGTCGGTAAAGCTGCAAGTCATCTGCGTAAAGATGGAAACTAGAAGATATTGCTCTGGTAACAAAGTTAATGAAGATAGAAAAAAGAAGAGGAGAGAGAACGCTACCCTGAGGAACACCCTCAGTGAGATTACACCAGTCAGAGAACAACTCTTCAAGGCGAACACACTGGGAGCGACCCCGAAGATATGAATTGAACCAGGTTAAGACGGAAGAAGAGAAATTAATGGATTTAAGGATGCCGAGTAAGATATCGAAATCCACTGAGTTAAAGGCGCTACTAAAGTCAAGCAAGACAAGGACTGTAAGAGACTTGTTTTCCATAGCCCAGCGGATATCGTCAGTCACTTTTAAAAGCGCAGTTACAGTACTGTGACCCGCGCGAAAACCTGATTGAAAAGGAGAAATTATCGAGTTAGACGCCAAGAAATGAGATAGCTGTCTATGAACTAAGTGCTCAAAAACTTTGGAAAGAAATGGGAGGATAGAAATAGGTCTAAAATGAGTTAATAAAGTAGGATTGTTAATTTTAGGTAAAGGAATAATATAAGCCTGTTTCCAGGCTGATGGAAAGGAGCATGAGGTAAATGAGTGATTGAAGATATGCGTGAGGACTGGAAGTAATGAGGGAAGGATGAGAGTAATCATTCTTGAGCATAACTTGTCACAGCCAACTGCAGAAGAAGTAATCGCGAGGATAGCTTTCTTAACGTCAATCTCAGTAACATCGCTGAAGTTGAAGTGGGGATACTGTGGCAACGGCAAACCAGAAAGACCATCCAGTGTCGTAGCTTTAACACAAGGATCTAATGAAAAGGGAAGATAAGAGAAATGTGAGTTGAGATCATTAAGGTTCACATCCTTACACTGGTTGGTTGGTGATTTGCCTATGCCAACAGACTTAAGAAATTTCCAGACGTCGGAAGAACTACGGTTATGGAGTTGTTCGTGGAAATAGCGTCTCTTTGCAACTTGACACAGGCGCCTGCAGCTGTTACGCAGTGAAATAAAGCAAGAAAGGTTCTGCTCAGATGGTCTACGCTTATACCTGCTCCTAGCTTTATCCCTGCGAGCCATAAGCTCCTTAATATGAAGAGTTACCCAAGGAGCTGGATTATGTTTTACCTTGACACGTCGCAAAGGGGCATGCTGGTCAAACAATCCGAGAACGGTTGCATTAAAATAATTCACCTTTTCATCGATGTCGTCAGTTTCTATCAGAGGGGACCAGTCGACATTGCTAGCATCGCACTGCAATGCCTCCAGGTCAATGCCCTTGAAGTTACGAAGAAATAAGAGCTGGGGTTTACGCTTGGGAACACGGATGCGATAAGAAAGATAAATTAAATCATGGTAAGAAAAGGAAGCTGGAAGTTGACCATGGTTAGACACATTGTTAGGAGAGGAGACAATAATAAGGTCTAATAAAGAGGGTGAACAATTAGGAGAAAAATGAGTAGCAGAAAGGGGCAAAACTTGAAGATTGAAAGAAGAAAGTAGTGAAAGAAGTCTATGGGAGCGATTGTTATTTTTAATGAGGCAAGTGTTAAAATCACCCATTAAAATAACGTGCTCATACATGGGGCAAAGATTACTTAAGGTGCAATCAAGGGAATCAAAGTAGTCAATGTGCAGGTTAGGGCTGTAAAGCACAGCAAGCAAGACTTTAGTGTGATGGACAGAAATTTCAACAAACAAGTATTCAGCCGACTCAGAATAAAGAGAAGGGGATGAGCTAACCACCTTGTGGGGTAGGTCAGCGCGTATATACATAGCTACACCTCCTCCACCCTTGCCGGTTCTATCGTTACGGATCAAGACGAAGCCAGGCAGTGAGTATTGAGTAGAGAGAAGAGAAGGCTTCAGAAATGATTCCGAAATCAATAGGGCGTCAAGGTGAGCACAGCTAAAGGATGCCAGAAGATCAGAATAGTGACCAGGAACACTCTGGGCGTTTATGTGAGCTATATGCAAGTTTTTAGGATCATTAGAGAAAAGAGAAGAGATTTTATCATGTAAAGTGAGAGGAAGAGAAGAGTCACTCTCCGCACTAATAAAACTATTGATTGATTATTATTGATATTGATTTTTTTTTTTTGACATTTTAACTATAACTTCAATGACATTAACAAATAATTGATCTTCTTTTAATCTTTGACATGTAATTTTGACTTATGTATATATATATTGTTAGGATAGAACGAAGAAATGAAATCTATAATAGTCTATGAAAGCTGCGCGCGCACTACTTTTCCCTCGCATTTTGGGGACGGATTATTATTGTCATGGCGGGAACATCGCTCAAGGGCCGTAAGACTTTTAATTACTTATTTGTGCGGAATTTGGTTAATTAGAATTGTTATTTTGTTCTTTTAACGAAAAATATAGAATTGTTTATTTTTGTTGTGTGTCACGTAGTTTTTTTTTAAATATATCTGCACTTCTGATTCCTAAAATCAGAAGTGGGATAAAGGACGCTTAAATTGCCCACTAAATTACTTCTAAAACATTCAAAGAACAAAATATCAAAAATATCTCTCTCGTTGTTGGTATTTTACGTGTGTGTGATTTAACATCAAGCTATTGTGCTAAACATGCCTAAAAATCATGAACGTCGTCGTTCACGAGGACGATCTCAACGGGTTTCGCGAGACGAGTCCACTGGCAGTGAAACCATAAATCGGTCGCGTCATAGATCTAGACGCAGCCGCCGTCGGGAACGTAGTGACTCCAAGGATAGTTCGTATTATCGTCGCCGTGATGTTCGTGACCGCCGCCGTTCTAGATCTCGATCTATATTAACAACCTCGCGCGCAAGGTGCCCATCGGTAACGCCTCATACCAATAACTCGTTACAAGATACCCTCAGTAATATTATGACACGGCTTAACGCTATCGAGCATACCAGTACGAATGTAACGTCCACACTTAATAATTTGCAAAAGCCACACACTATTGCGAACCCTCAGAACCCGATTCGTAAGGTCACTTTGCGTTCTCGTAGTCCCGCAGACTTGAGCGATGTTCCGCAACAAGTTCATGCCTCCGAGGGTCTTTCAACAACCATTCGTATGAACGATCCAAATGATCGCGGATCTGATGCTGCGTCTACTGTAACCATGCTTGCGGAAGCTATAAAATCGTTGCAACCTACTAGATCGCACAGCTACTACGTGTCTAATTTCGATCCAAACATACACGATATTGACGCATGGTGTGATGAAGTGGACCGCGCAGTTGCCGCGAACGGTTGGAGCGACTACGAATGTTTGTCGCGAGTATCATCCTGTCTTAGGGGTGACGCTAAAGTTTGGCTAAACGAATGGGTCACCAATGATCGAACTTGGTCAAGCTTTAAGCTCGAATTCAAACCCCTCTGCCCTCGGAAGCTAGACTATGCTAATATTTTATTTGAAACGATGAACACGACATCTGACAAATTTACGACGTATGCCGAATACGCGCGGCGTACTTTGTTACGTTTAAGGATAGTCAAGGGTCTTAGCGATGAGTTGCGAACTCTGATAGTTATACGCGGTATCGATAACCCACAAATTAGGGCAGCCGCGGCAAACGCAAACTTGGCTTCGGAAGACTTAGTCTCGTTCCTTTCGATTTACGTAAAACCGATCCGCGCTAAATTCAATTCTCGCGGTAATGCAACAAATAAACATGCGTCTTCGAACTCATCCAGTGACCGCGGACTCAAGTGCTACTTATGCAATCAGCGTGGACATTTAGGTCGAAATTGTAATAAAAAGACCAGCAAGGAAGCCACTGATAGTTCTGCTGTAAAAACCGGGATACAGGGTTCAGTCAATAGCACTATTGCTGCTAACAAATCCGAATCGCAGTGCTCATTTTGTAAGAAAAAGGGGCACACAGAAGAAAAGTGTTTTGCTAAGAACCGATCGGAATCTAGGAATCAGCGGAACGTTAATTTGTGCACAGGTCATGCAAATAACAAAACTGATATTGTAACGGCTGTTGTCCAGGGCATACCCATGGACGCACTCATAGATAGTGGAGCCCAGAACGTGTCGCTGATTTCTTCTGACGTTTTGAAGCACCTTTCTTGCCAAGTCAAACCAACGCATTGCGTTTTGAAGGGGATAAGCGAGCGGGAAATTGTAGCTTCATCGTTCATAACGGCAACTATCGAGCTAAGCGATATCTCTGTAGAAACCGATCTAGTTGTAGTGCCGAAGTCGTGCATGAACACTTCCATTATTATTGGAACAGACGTTCTTAATCGCGATGGCGTCACGTATGTACGTACTAAAGACAGACAGTACATCACCCGAACTAGTGATAGTCATGCCTACGTTAGTGAAGTTCAACGTCTTGATCAAACCATAGTTAGCACCCCGTTGCGAGGCACTCTACGTGATTCTTTGATGTCCGTAATGAACAAGTTTTCAGATTTTCTCATCTCTGGAACTGCAACAAGTACAGTCACAACAGGTGAAATGGAAATTAAGCTAACTAGCACCTCCCCTATTGTATACCGGCCATACAAATTATCTTATCGCGAAAAGCTTATAGTACGCGAAATAATCAAAGATCTACTGGACAAAGGCATCATCAGAGAATCACAGTCAGAGTACGCTAGCCCCATAATCCTGGTGAAGAAAAAGGACGGAACAGATCGAATGTGCGTCGATTACAGGGCACTTAACCGTATCACTGAAAAGGAAAGATATCCTTTGCCCCTGATAGATGACCACATTGATCGGTTGGGTCGCTATACCTTCTTCAGCAGTCTAGATATGGCTACTGGTTTCCACCAAATACGAATCAAAGAGAGTTCTGTTCACGTGACGGGATTCGTCACACCAGAAGGGCACTACGAATATCTGAAAATGCCTTATGGTTTGACGAACTCCCCAATCGTTTACCAACGAATTATTAACCAAACCCTTCGCGAATTCATTGAAGCTGGAAACGCTCTTGTATATATTGACGTCCTTTTGTTAAGTAATACCATAGAGGACGGCATTGCCTTGCTCCAAAGAGTCCTGCAAACGCTCACAAAATCAGGCTTCTCGATAAATCTAAAGAAATGCTCTTTCCTGACTACCGAGGTCGAATATCTAGGTAGGTTAATAAGCTTGGGTCAGGTACGACCGAGCTCTCGTAAAATAGCAGCTCTAAAAAATTCCCCAGTTCCTAAAAATGTCAAGCAGGTTCGACAATTATTAGGTCTTGCGGGATATTTCCGCAAGTATATTAAAAATTATGCGACTAAGACCGCGTGCATCGCCCATTTAACTCGAAAGGGAGTTGAGTTTCGTTGGGGTCAGGAACAGGAACAGGTCCGCCAGAATTTAATACAATGCTTGACTAGCGAGCCTGTTCTTGCTATATTCAACCCTGAACTTTACACCGAGGTTCACACTGACGCAAGCTCTGCTGGTTACGGGGCGGTACTTTTACAGACAGACACTGACGGTGGAAAACATGTAGTAGCATACTTCAGTAAGGTTACACAGGGAGCAGAAAGCAAATACCATAGCGAACTGGAGACGATAGCGGTCGTGAAGGCCTTGCAGCATTTTCGCCATTATTTGGTGGGCTTGCAATTCAAGGTCGTCACAGACTGCAACGCTCTGAAATCCACAGAACGCAAGAAAGATTTGCTTCCTCGAGTCGCTCGATGGTGGATTTATCTTCAGGATTTCCACTTTTCTATCGAGTATAGAAAAGGAGTTATGCTGCCGCATGCCGACTATCTCAGTCGAAACCCAGTCGTCTCTATTAATCAAGTGACGAAACCTCGTAACTGGGCACAAATAGCTCAAAATGCAGATCACGAAACGAGAGATCTAATACAAAAGCTCTCAGAGGGACAGCTCGATTCTAGACGCTATGTCTTCAAAAATGACCTTCTGTATTATAAATACACACCAGTTGGTGAAGAAGCGCGTCTTCTTTGCTTTATACCCAAGGGACATCGACTCAGTCTCTTACGAATCTTTCACGATGAACATGAGCATATTGGTGCTGATAAAACTCTGCATCTTATCCTGAAACATTTTTGGTTCCCCGGTCTACGCCAGTTCGTATCTAAGTATGTTTCACATTGCTTAATATGTATTTCTAAAAAGCGAGTGCCCCGAGCCCCGCTGCAGAATATTTCATCCTGGCCAAAACCCCACACACCTTTTGATACCGTTCACGTCGATGCTCTGGGACCGTTACCTGAATCAGAAGGTTTCAAATTTGTCCTAATACTAGTCGACGCTTTTACAAAGTTTTGTCTTTTGTACCCTATCTACCGTCAAGATACTAGTGAGTTAAAACGCGTTATGTCCCAGGCCATCTCTCTATTTGGTGTCCCCAGACTTTTGGTAACTGACAGGGGTAGGATGTTTGAGTCTACAGACTTTGTCCAATGGATATCTGAACTTGGCTCCGACCTGCACTATATTACCCCTGAAATGCACTGCTCGAATGGTCAAGTGGAGCGATATATAAGAACCGTGCTCAACATGCTTCGTATCGAAGTAGGACACAAGAACGCCTCCTGGTCAAGTACGCTTTGGAAGCTACAACTGATATTAAATGTCAGTAAGCAGAAAACCACTCAAACCTCAGCCATAAATTTAATGATTGGCTCCGACGCCTCTACTCCGGCTATACGATCGCTGGTGCGTGACCTAGCCGCAAGCACTTCAGATACCAATAGAGAATCTCTGCGGGAGATCTGTCGAAGTCGCGCTAGTGAACTCCTGAAGAAAAATCAAGATCAGCAAGACGCCTCAGCCAATCAATCCAGACGCCCACCACGTGTATACAAAGTGGACGACCTTGCTTTTGTTATAAAGTACTCGCAATCATCGGGCAAATTAGATCCCGGGATGCGAGGACCGTATAAAGTGACTAAAGTTCTACCTAACGGTCGGTATGAACTTAAACTGCTTAGTGGAAGCCGTGGAAAAACTACTCAAGGCGCCTCCCAATACATGGTGGCATGGAAGGGAGAATGGTGCCCAGAAAGTTGTACCATTTTTTTCGAAAGTGAGTACGGATCACTAACTCTATTCTTGGTTTCAGAAATACATAGGGTGTGGTCCCAAAGGCGTGCGACGCCCAGCTACGGGATGCGTCCCTCTTCAAAGGCGTTAGTCGTCCAACAATGGGACGTGTTCCCCATCAATGGCGTTAGTCGCCCAACATGCGGGTTTGTCCCAATGGCGTTAGTCGCCCAACATGCGGGTTTGTCCCAATGGCGTTAGTCGCCCAACATGCGGGTTTGTCCCGATGGCGTTAGTCGCCCAACACGGGTTTGTCCCGATGGCGTTAGTCGCCCAACACGGGTTTGTCCCGATGGCGTTAGTCGCCCAACACGGGTTTGTCCCGATGGCGTTAGTCGCCCAACACGGGTTTGTCCCGATGGCGTTAGTCGCCCAACACGGGTTTGTCCCGATGGCGTTAGTCGCCCAACACGGGTTTGTCCCGATGGCGTTAGTCGCCCAACACGGGTTTGTCTCGATGGCGTTAGTCGCACAACAATGGGATGTGTTGCCCATCAATGGCGTTAGTCGCCCAACGGTATATTTTCCTGCAAAGGCGTGTGTCGCCCAACATTGGTATCTATCACCCATATAGCGTTAATCGCTATGGTAAAGTATAAGACAGTGATGAAGGATGGTTGGGACGCTAATCATCTTTTATCATTGGTTGTCATGTTCTTGTCTTGGCATTTTTAAGTGGTCATAATATTCGTGTTACCTGTATGAATAGCCATGGTAAACTCTTTCAGATAATGAAACTGACGAGGTTCAGAGCCACCCAGACCACACTGAAGACAACGAGCCAGTACCTGAGCCGTCAGGACTATACAAGCTGAGCTTGGATGCTGAAATAGGAGCAGTATAGCCGCACCAGCAGCGTCTCACTACGGGTGCATCTCAAGAAGATCAAGTCGAGGACGACTTGGTATCAGGAGAGGCCGTGTTAGGATAGAACGAAGAAATGAAATCTATAATAGTCTATGAAAGCTGCGCGCGCACTACTTTTCCCTCGCATTTTGGGGACGGATTATTATTGTCATGGCGGGAACATCGCTCAAGGGCCGTAAGACTTTTAATTACTTATTTGTGCGGAATTTGGTTAATTAGAATTGTTATTTTGTTCTTTTAACGAAAAATATAGAATTGTTTATTTTTGTTGTGTGTCACGTAGTTTTTTTTTAAATATATCTGCACTTCTGATTCCTAAAAATATATATATTTTTTAATTCATTTTAATAATATAAAATAATTAATTGAAAGTACCTCATTTTTAATGCATGCGTATCATATTACATACATATTATTGCAATGCTTGAAAAAGGCTGCTAAGTCATAAGCACTAAACTAATATAATGTCATCATTGTACACTTGGTTTGCAATAAACGTTTTGACTTTGACTTTTGACTTTGACTTTGAATTATCATGAAGAATACACTTAGACTTGGCCACAATAGCATAATATTGATTTTCAAAGCACTCCCTCTCTTGCAATTCTTTGTCTATCTGACTACCTGCAACATACGAGTCTATTTCATCTTGGGTGCTACTAAACTGATCAAAAAACTGTTCTACCTTTTGCAAGCGCTCTTTTAATTCTGTTTTCCGAATTTCCGTTGGATTAGAATCGTCTAGTGATTGAATGAATTTTGAAAACAACGTAAATTTGCCCTTCAAAGAACCGCGTTTTTTCACTAAATCCCGAATAATATCTTCAATACTTTCTGTGTCTACAAGCGAATGCCTTTTATTCGTCATTGTGGTGGCTGTGAGAAACAAAATCAAGTACTTACAGTTTTAATTCTCTGATGTATGTACTGACCGCGATGTAGGTAGATGCACACTTGCTACGAACACTGGAGTTTTGAGAAATAAAACAATATTAGCACAAACTCAGCACGGAATTGGGAAGGAAAAGTATGAATGACCTGACCGTTAACTGCAGGTGGTGAATCTTCTCTCGAAAGTTCTCCGCTGCTCGAATTTTGTAGATCAGCTTCACTCCAGCTTGCTTGATTGATCCGGCTCGAAGGACCAAATTATGTGCAGGAGGTGGTCAATCTTCGTGTTGAGGATGTTCGAATAGAAAAGACTTGATGATGAAAGTAAACTTGATTTTAATGTTTCTTTTACAATTGGTAATTTCTTAGCCTATAGCAAGCGAACGCCGCCGGCGTTCGCTTGGGATCTAATGAGAGTTAAGAGTAGACGTACTCGATCGCCGGTGGTTTCTTTTTGATTAAAAACGACCGCTTAAAACTAAATCGGGTTGGGGTCCATTCCGCGCCCCCCGCTCCTCCACTTGTCCGCCACGTAGTCGCCTGAAGTGTCCCGCTAGATGGCGCCAGTTGTTCGTAGACACACTTGTAGCATGAGGTTCCGTACATTTAACACACCTAGCCGGCCATATTGCAATTTCTGGAGGCATGGCCGTAGTTTTGACATCTATAGCATTGTGTGGCAGCAGACTTCTTGGGCATGAACTTTTGAATCGTTACCACGCAGTTAAATAAATATTTGATTTTACGAAACTTTTGCAATGTCCGTTCCAGTCGGAAGTACTACTAAAAAAAGGTGGGCAAGATAATGTACTCACTTGTTGAGTCTTCAATTGTGAAACTGATGTTCCTGAAAATCCTAGTTTATCAAGTTCATCAGGTAAATCTTGTTCAATATAGGAAGGCAATCCTTTTATCACCATTTTAGGTACTTTTTCATCTTTACGGGTGTAAGTGAGGAAAGCAACGTTTTCTTTACGGAGTCCTTCTTTCGCAATTTGATGAGCTTCCGATGTATAACAGATAACAGCAACTTTATTGTTGGCTCTGTACTGAAGATGAAACCTATTAATTTGTGAAACGGGCGATAAGGTTTTTAATCGACTCATGTGTCCAATCTTCCTGTATCTGAAGAATCAGAGGAGGAATATGTGCCGTCTTCTTAGCTCCGGTAGAGGCATCTCTGTAGCGTATATTTGTTGCTGATTCATTCTTGTCGTCCACAGAGAGGTCAATTTAGTACTATTTGCTGAGTGATGTGTAGTCAGGTCTGCTTCACCCAGTCTTTTCCTAATCGTCCATTGATTTATACTGACATTGCAAACTTCATAAAGCATTTGTGTCAGTTCAATCGTGTTCAGTAGTCGATTTCTCAAAGTACTTGTTACAGAAAAGCGATAATCACGCCCTGATCCTATGCGCCACCGGCGATATTCTGGTCGCCGAATATACCTACGAATTTCTTAAAACCTTTAGTATACCGGACGAACAGGGAAGCAGCTAACATTTAGCTGTCGAGCGACTTCATTTTGATTATGGCCTACTTTGGGCAAGGCAATAACTTGTACGGCTTCTGCGGGCGTGGTAACCATATTTTTCAAGTAAATCCGTCTGTTTCTAATAGAAACGTTATCACGTTAACGGAAAATGATTAAACCTCCAAAACAGCACCCTATTTGTAGCTCCACGTAAAGGTCCATGGTTCGAAGCGCTGTAGCCGCTGGATATTGACGTCGCTCATCTGGGGCCGAGGGACTGATGTGAGTGACCGTCCAATGAGGAAGTGTGAAGGATCAGTAGATAAAGATGTTTAAGGTCTGGAATTTAAAATAGCCTCTATCTGAATCAGATATGTTGACAGCTCTTCATATATGTTAAACGAGTTTTTTTTTTTGGTAGACTTTACTGCACTTTCCCAAATCCTACCAAAATGTGGGCTGTAGGCAGGTATAAATTTAAATTCAATGCCTTTTTTTCCAATATGTGACTCCATGTTACTAGATGAAACCTTTAAGAAGCGTGAAAGCTCGTCGAAAGCTCCCACAAACGTAGTGCCATTGTCGGAGTACACGCGTTGAGGTTTTGCCCCGACGACTAATAAATTGGCTGAAGGCCGCAAGAAAAGCTTCCTTGGTGAGGTTGGAAACTAGCTTCAGATGAACGGCTCTGACTGCAAAGCACACAAAAACACAAATGTAAGATTTTAAAAGTTTACATCCTCTACCCTCTTACATCCTCTATCCTCTCAGCATTGGCCCGGCATAATCAAGCCGGGCCAGTGCTGAGAGCCTGTGTTCAAAAAAGGGTACTCTAGATTGGTCCTATCTTTTGGTAGGTTCCCCATGATGACCTGAATAGGCTGATCTTTGAAGCGAGTGCAGCGGATGCAGTTACGCATTACCTGCTAAGCTAGGTTTCTGCCTGCTAAAGGCCATTGTGGCCGCAGGGCCAATGTTAAAGAGAACACAAAACACTCTTTCACGCAGGTGAAAGAGTGTTTTGTGTTCTCTTTCAAATATGATTTTTGTTAAATGATGTTTGCTACATAAAATAATAGGATGTTTAACATTGTAACTATAGTTCGAATTGTTGAGAAGTCTGCCGACGCGTATTAATTAAGAAAGGAGAAAGACTTATTAAACGATTTTTTTTTTTTTTTTTATGTAAGGACTAATTAATTTTAAGACATGAATATTCCTCAGGAAACATTTCCTGTTGAGAAATCTGTAATGTGAGATTCTGTGATGTCTATAATTCTGAAACTGTTAAGTAAGATGATTTTTTATTATTCTGTTTTTGACAATTGTTTATAAATTTTTGTATATAGGCAACGATTCTTATGAGTGATGTAAATGAAGATTTTTTATGAATTGAGTTCGAAAATGTGTTGTTATAATTTTGTCTGTTTAAGTCAAAATGGGTGTACCGCAAGGCTCAATATTGGGTCCTTTCCTCTTTTTAGTATATATAAATGATCTACCGCATCTATTAAAAAACAACCACATATTGTATTGTTTGCTGACGATACGTCGTTAATTTTAAAAATCAATAGACGTTCCACAAACCTTGATGACGTAAACAATGCTCTACAGCAAGTCCAAAACTGGTTTACTGTTAATAATTTAGTATTAAATGGAAAAAAAAATAAATGCATAAGATTTGCGTTACCGAATATTAAAAGCAATTATTCCGACATCGTATTGAACAAGAAGAAAATCGAATTCGTCGAGAGTACGGTTTTTCTAGGGATCACGCTTGACTCGAGGCTACAATGACCCTCCTCATTTAACATCTCTGGCAGGACGGCTTAGTTCAGTAGCATATGCTGTCAGAAAAATCCGTTAATTTACTGATGTAGATACTGCGAGACTAGTCTATTTTTATACTGCAGAAAAGAGCTATCAGAGCCATATATAATCTTCGCAGACGCGATTCTCTTAGGGAACTATTTAAAGAAATAAACATCCTGACGGTCCCTTGTCAATACATTTATGAAAACATCATGTATGTTCGGAAAAATATTCATCTTTTTACGAAGATAAGTGACAGGCACAATTTTAATACTAGGAATAGGAACAAATTAGATCAACCTCGATTCAGATTGCTTAAAGTACGTAGCTCTTTCATGGGGTACTGTGTAAAATTTTATAAAAATACCAATTGCGATTCTACAACTAAATGAGTCCAAATTTAAAACATGCATTAAACGCACACTATGTAGACAAGCATATTATAAACTGGAAGATTATCTCCTTGACAAAAATGCTTGGCTAAATGCTGGTCCTGCTCCACAACTACAGCCACTTTTACCTTCAAATTAGTTTTATTTTTATTTTTTATTTAAAAATATATATTGGAAGAGATACTACCTATTCCCCTTTTTGTATTTTTGCTTTCGAAATGTATTTTTTATTTTACTTGTTTATTTCAATAGAACTTATGATATAATTTATTACCTTTTTTAATTGGAAACTAAATAGCATTGTATAATGTAGAAGCACTTTTTTTTTCAAGTTTTGTGAATGTGAAGCACCATGGAGCATCTTTATTAGGTTACAACTTGTTTGACATTACGAGCATTTTTTTTTTATGGTGGATAAAAATCATCCATTGACATCCCTCGCTCTTGGGCGGAGCGGGAGATAGTGTCAGACTCTTACTGACTAAAAAACCCACCCCGTTCCTTCTAGCCTTCATACTGGAGCTCGAGCACCCTTTCGGATAACCCTGGCCCCAGTAGGCTTCGACCCGGCTGGGTCCCTGCTGTTGCTGACAACTCCTTGAGGCGCGCGGGAACAGTGCGCGCCGTCGACGACTTGGGCTTGGTCCGGACAGTTACCGGACGGCCGGACAGTGAGCTACCCATTGCTCACTGTCCGCAAGCCCGCGCCTACGTTGGCCGGAAATCGGGATCAGAATCCCGGCGGCGGCGGTGGCGATAACGCCGTTGCCTGATGCGTTCGGCCTCCTCCTTTGCGAGCATTACTGCTTCGCAGAAGTCGGCGACCGCCTGCCACTCCTCCTCGCTCCGGACCATGGCCTCAACCAAGGCCCGGCGCGAGAGGTCTCCGCCGCCGATACATTACGAGCATGGCAGTTGAGAGTTTGTCATGCTCACCCAAATGTCTTGCTGATGGTGCCACGTGTTATTGGGTCATTCGGTTCCCTTTAAAGTGGTTGAGCTGAGTGGGGCTGATGCACGTGTCATGCCCGTGAACGGGTGCCATCGGTTGAGGCTGGTCATCTCTTGGCTGCCAGTGGCTTAATTCAGTGAGGTCGAAGCATCGTAAACTACGCGAAGTTTTGTGGTAGAACTTGACTCGTGCACAACACCATGGTGAGGCATGAAATAATTAATTTCTGAATGATTGGTTTTTGAATATTCTGTCATGTGATGAAGATCAATATATTCTCGTCCGGAATTTGGAGTCTCGCTCAAATCTTAGCTCTAGGGAGAGAAAACGACGCTTGGCCATTGCGTAAGAATCACCTAAGCACTCGAGCGAGTCCTTCAATGGTATGGTGACAACGAATTGACTATGCGCATCTCAACATGTGGTCTCCTGAAAAAGTTTCTCACAGGCCTGTTCTTCTGAAGAGAAAAAGTTTGTAGACAACACTGTGTCAAGTTCCCAGAAGCGAGTCAGCTGATATGACTCCTCGTGTGATAGAAAGTGACAATCGGAAAGTTGTGTACGAAGACGAGATCACGAGACCGACTGACGCGACGCGAAATAAGCCAACCTAACTTGGATGATTGTAATCTAGGCTGATTATTGCCTAAACAGTTTTATTATAAATTAATTACTTTTTTCTTTCAGACAATTGTGTTCGTAATTGACAGAATAAGGTTATTCTGACAATTACGAACACAAAAAGAATAAACTAAATAGGTGCCGGATTTTCTTACGTACACACACATTAGGTATTTTTTTATCAGTATAATATATTTCATACTCACATGCCGCATAAGAGGATGTCGCTATCGTTATTGGTAGCAAAATACAGGGCGGGCTGGCTTAAAAATAGGTTTAAGTTTAATTAGCCTATTAATGTTCGCACTGCTGGGATTCAAACCTCTCTGGGAAAAGAAATAGGCCATAAACCACTACTCGTGGATTCTGCGGATTTGTGCGATGTAATAATTATATCTTCGAATTCTTAATAAAAATATTATTCTCCTGATTAGCCGTCTGAGATGGATGAACTTCGTGACAACATCAATTACTGGGTGGTAATTCAAGCATTTTATATTAATCGATGCAACTATGACACCAATATAAGGTATATACAGACATCAGCTATTTTCTAATCATTACAGAGATAACTCACAGTTCCTTTTTGGTAAGCATATTGAGCTCAGTTGATACATATTAGTTATTAGTTTTTGAACTTCCATATCTATTTAATGTATCAAAAATATCTTTACTACTTTAGAGCAAAATTGTCCCGTGGTATGGAGCTAGTGTATGGACATACTAGTAGAACGAGATGTCAGGACTCTTTGTAACTTTCCTTTTCAGGGACGCTTTTGAGTTTGTAGTAGTCAATCTAGTACTAGGATATATAAAATCTTTGATTTGAACTAACACAGTGTTCAACTCTTCAAAAGTAAGATTAGAATTGCCCCGTACTCGTCTTAAGTGGTATTTGGTAGATTTAATACCGGCCTCCCAAAGACCTCCAAAGTGAGGAGAGTGAGGAGGAATAAAATGAAAGTTTATGTCTTCATTTGCTAAGTCACTAGATAGCGACTTGCAACTACTTTTTATAAATTTACTAATTTCGTTACGTGCTCCAATAAACGAGGTCCAATTGTCATAGTAGATGTGCTAAGGCTTACCTCTTCTCGAAATAAATCTACCAAGAACTGATAGAAAATTATTACGTCTTAAATCACCTGCCAACTCGATATGTACTGCTTTAGTCGTAAAGCATACGAAAAGAACAATATAAACTTTGTTGAGGTGGCAGCCGCGACCTTGCCTACTTGCTGACATTATGGGTCCAGCATAATCGACGCCAACGGTTTCAAAGGGAAAGCCTCCGGGAGTCAACCGCTGCTGTGGTAAATCACCCATGGTAGGAGAGACTGTCTGTCTTTTCAGACGACAGCAAAAAATGAATTTACGATAAACTGATTTAGCTAAACATTTCCCGCCAATCGGCCAAAAATGTTCACTAATAGACGCTAGCAATAAGTGCGGCCCTGCGTGCATGAGTTTTTTGTGCATATACTCAAATAACAATTTTGTGACAATATGAGTGGACTGTAAAAATAACGGATGTTTTACGTCATAACTGAATTGTGAATTGCTGAGACACAGTTGATACAATTACATATAAATCTTAAGAAATTACACTAGGAGTTACATTAACAGGTTATCGATGGGTCCCAAACTAGGCATAGCCTGTATCTTGGTGACCCAATAGTTATGCAGCATTAGCCAGATGATCTAGCCTACGCTACGTACAAATTTTCATGATTACAATAATTTAGAATATAAATAGAGAAAAAAAAAACTATACTAATAAATTACACTACTTGTTAGCAAACGAAGAGTTAAGTGTGTAAGTGTAAAGTGTGAGTGAGTGTTGTGGTGTGTTTGTGTCTGTCAGTTTGTATTAACTAGTACAACAAAGCAAGGATTCTGTTTCCTCGTATGTTCGGACCAATAACCATTTTTTAGCTATACTTTAGCCTCAGACAACTCACTCGGTATTGCGAATATTCTGCTCACGGCGTTGAAAATACGTATTGACAGATAAGTCGAAAACCGGGCTGCAGACAAGGTCTTTAGTCTTGGAAGGCGGATTCTATCGTATGTTATCCTGCCACTTCTACTGCAGCCAGTGTGTGCTGTCTTGTCCTTAACCAGTTTTAATAGGGACTCCAGGATGAACAGCTGTCGAATGCGTAGAACTCCCGCCTCCCTGTACAGTTCATCTGTAGAAAAGCGCCTTGGCTTCCCCAGGAGTACTTTAAGAACAGCACGCTGAGTCCGTTCTAGCTCCAGCATGTATGTCTTGGAAGCGCCGCCCCAGACACCGACACAGTATTGTAGTACAGAGTGACACAGGGAAGTGTACACCAGGATGCAAATGTTTTTAGGAGCACAAGTTCGTAGAAGTTTCGCTACATAGATAAATTTGCGCGTCTTTTTTGCGAGTGCTTGTATGTGTGGTTTGAAGGACAGATTCTGATCTATAATGACGCCTAGATACCTAGTGCAGTCTACTCTGTGGATGACATTGCAGTTACAACTGTTGACTGAGACAGACGCCCTAGGCAGGCCATCACATCCACTGCGGTGTATCTTCAGTGTTTCAAAGTTTGGTCTACTTAGTCGAGTCAGATGGAAAGTCAAAAAGTGAGTTTTTTTTAGATTTAAAGTAAGGAGATTTTGCTCGAGCCATGCCGCAATGACTGCCATTCCGTTTTCAGCTGCACGCTGAGCCTCAGCCCAAGTAGCTCCATTAAAAATGATAGTAGTATCGTCAGCATAGCAGATGATATCTGACTGGGCGATGTTGAGTTTCAGAAGGTCATTAATATACATAATGAAGGGTGGAGACGACCTACAAGACGGTCGTGGGTTCCAACCTAGCCAGGCGCATTACTATGTGTAATTTATTTCATCACCACTGCTCTCAAAACGGTGAAGGAAAACATCGTGAGGAAACCGGCATGTCCCAGAACCAAAAATTTGAAGACATGTGAAATTCACCAACACGCACTGGGCCCGCGTGGTGGATTACGGCCCATTCCCTCTCCTAGAGAGGAGGCTTGAGTCCCAACAGTGGGAACATTAAAAAGGCTGGTGATGATGATGATGATGAGACGACCTCCTACACGCATTAATTGGTTTTCATCTAAGAAAACTTTAAACTTATTTATTGGATTTTTATTTGGCAAATCTTTCTTGTTTAGGAACGTCGCGTATTCCGGGAAAGAATCTATTTGCGATAGTCTTATAATAAAATGTAACGACTGCTTCAATTCGTCCGTAGTAAGGAATTGAGTTCCAGGTGGTTGTTTTTTAAAGTGCATTTTAATAAATCTTAATGCGTATGCCACTGACCGTTTGAGCGAGTTGAAATTAGAAAATCTATTAAATTCAACAACTGGTCGTGGATTTGCATGATTAACCAGTAGGACAACTTTAGATCGCATTTCAGGGAGATCCTTTGTTACTGTTGGGTTACTAGGCCACCTAGAGATATCTTATTTCAAGAATTCAGGACCTGACCACCATAAATCTAAAGATTGTAAAAGACTTACATATATTCCGCGTGATATATAATCAGCAGGATTTAAATTAGTGCGTAGGTACATGCCTCCAGTTTCATGCAGGTGTCTTTTCCAAAATCTCTGCAACACGGTTGCGGACAAATGGTTGCAATTTGCTTGGTGTTATCTTAAGCCAGCCCAATACGACTGTCAAACCAGACCAAAAAAGTAATATTTCTTATTTGAGCGCGGAGAGCATACATCTCTTTTTCGTATAGTCGAACACCAACTAACACTGCACACAACTCTAAGCGCGGTATTGTCGTTGATTTAATTGGAGCCATTCGACTTTTGGCTGTAAGTAAACGAACCAAAACCTTACTTCCGTCATTATTTGTACTTTGAAGATACACACATGCACCGTACGTGATTTGCAATGCATCACTAAATATATGCAGGTCTATAGTTTTATGTGAATCACATAATACAATACATGGAATACGTTGTTCATTTAACATTGATAAGTTACGTATTGCATTGGAACAAACCTTTATTATATCTGACGGCAACCACAGTTTTTGCACGATAGTTTTCATAGTAATAATGCAAGGAACTAACAGACCGAGTGAATCAAAAATCTGAGAAATCGTAGAAAAAATCCCGTTTTTGTCATTGCATTAGAAATGTTAAGATTAATTGAAAAACATAACGTATCATGCTCTGTATTCCAATGAAGCCCTAAAGTTTTACAGGGTTCTTTTGAACCAATGTTCAAACTTAATGAAGAGTGTTCTGTATCAGACACTACATGCAAATTGTTAGATTTCCATTTACGTAATGGCAGACTAGCTGAAGCCAACTCTGATGTTACCTTCTGGCGAATATCAAGGACTTCTTCAATGGTATCCCCTCCTGATAGTAAATCATCAACATAAAAATCATGTTTTATGATGGTAGCAATTTTACTATCCAGTGCAATCAAGTCCTAATTGTTTTAAGCACCTAGTGGCAAGATATGGTGCGCTAGCGGTACTATACGTAATTGTATTTAATTGATATGCCTCCATAGGTATTGAGGGGTCATCTCGCCAAAGAATCTGCTGTATATACCTGTCCTCTGGATGCACTAATATTTTTTAGAGCTGCCAAAAACGCATTAAAAGGTTTTAAATATCATCAGTACTCGAGATATTATGAATAACGCTAGGTTTGGTATGATTTATGACACAGGAAAAGAACACGGTACTTGGCCGCTATGTAGCATAGGACCTGAAGCTCCACCCTGTCTGGTCCATCCACCCTAGTCTGGTTTGAAATAGTACCGGTTTTCCAAAACCTAAGCTTATTTTCTCTGTGCCCATAAGATCCCAAAAAAAAAACTGCTCCTATGACTAAATCAACAGAAGACGGAATATAAAAATATGGGCCAGCTAGGCCCAAATTACTCGGAATATTTAAATCATTAAGATTCAATTGACGACAAGGTACTTGATCTGTAATAGAAGGAAGCACAAAACAATAAATAGTGGTCGAAAAGTTTTCATTCAATGATGCTATCGGAACGCAACACATTTTACCGATCAAAGACTTAGAATTATTGATACCCATTAGTGACTCTTCTTCTTCTTCCTGCCCTTGTCCTATTTTATTTGGGGTCGGCGCAACACGTTTGTTTCTTCCATTTTGTCCTGTTACTCGTCACGCTATCACTAACTCCCTTTTCTTTCATATCACTTCTCACACAATCCATCCATCTTTTCTTTGGTCTCCCTCTACCTCTCCATCAATCCACATGTAAATTCATAACTCTTTTAGCAACATGCTTTTCATCTCTCCTCTTTACATGACCATACCAAGACAAACGATTTCCTTTCAACCTTTCAGTCACTGGCGCCACTTTCAAACTTCCTCTAATATACTCATTTCTCACTTTATCCATTCTCGTCACACCACACATCCATCTTAACATTCTCATCTCCGCTACATGCAATCTTTTTTCATCCGTCTTTTTCACAGCCCAACATTCTGATCCATACAGTATCACGGACTTGTAGATTTTACCCTTCAACTTGAGGGGCATCCGTGGGTCACAAGTTGTTCCCGTGACCTGTCGCCATTTCATCCATCCTGCGTTGATCCGATGTGTTACGTCCCGGTCTACCTCACCATCCCCTTGGACGAGCAACCCGAGGTACCGAAAGTCGGAACAGATCGGTATGGGCGTTCCGGCGAGAGCTAAGGGCACTG
Organism: Mythimna ferrago; assembly: GCA_910589285.2. Lineage (NCBI taxonomy): Eukaryota > Metazoa > Arthropoda > Insecta > Lepidoptera > Noctuidae > Mythimna > Mythimna ferrago. Next base: position 16,934,799 of record OU342698.1, on the reverse strand, counting down.
GATTGGAGAGACCGCCATAATCGCAGAACAAGTACTCCGTTTTGGTTCTACTCAATTTCAGGCCAACACTCTCCAATCTGTGCCACCACACCTCCAATCTGTTCTGGACCTCTAGGCCACTCTCGGCTACCAGCACAATGTCATCGGCAAACAACATACACCAGGGAGCCTCTTCCTGAATGTCCGACGTCAGAGCGTCCATTATCATAAGGAAGAGGTAAGGGCTGAGGGCCGACCCTTGGTGTAAGCCGACAACCACATTGAAGCTTCCAGTAGTGCCCACTGAAGACCGGACTTGGGTACTTCATCGGCTGTACATCGCTCGGATCAACTGCACATACTTCCCAGGCACACCTTTCTCCTTAAGGGCCCGCCACAGAACCTCACGAGGTACCCGGTCATATGCCTTTTCGAGGTCAACGAATACCATGTGCAAGTTTTTATGCGCACCTCTGTATTTCTCGCACAGCTGGCGTATAGCAAAAATGGCATCCGTTGTACCGCGACCAGGCATAAAACCGAATTGGTTCTGTGAAATTTCACTCTCTTCTCTCAGTCGCCTTTCAATAACTTTCTCCCAGGCTTTCATAGTATGTGACATTAGCTTTATTCCTCTATAATTGTTGCACTCAAGCACATCACCTTTGTTCTTAAAAATGGGCACCAAAGAACTGCTGCACCACTCATCAGGTATGGATACCCATTAGTGACTCATTAACTTTAATTACTTGAAAAGTAGATCTGAACGATTTCGCAAAAAATCAAGAAAATTATCCAACGATATTGACTTATTTTTATCTATGCCACCTTTAAATTCTTCCCACTCACGGAAAGTTTTAGGATCTAATCTATGCGTGATCATTTGTATTAAAAGTAAGTCCCAATGTTTTATTGGTTCTCCTAAAGATTCTAATGAACGCAAGTTCTTGTTAATAGTATCAATAATGTGTTTTACAGCAATAGATGATTCCCTTTTGATTGAATCGATGAGTATTTATGCGTTTATATTTTGTATTAATATCCGCTTATTGTCATATCGTTCGCATAATATTTCCGATGCAACAGGATAATTCAGTGCAGAGAATTCTATGGATTGTATTACCACAGCAGACGCATCCTCGAGAGAAGCCCTGAGGTAATGCAATTGGTTGATATCGTCTATTTCGTCATTATTGTGAATTAAACTAGAGAACGTATCTCGAAATTCCAACCTTTTTTCATAAGTACCACAGAACTTTGGCAGTCGAATGGTAGGTAATTTGACAAGCTGGCGGTTATGCACTCGTGATGAATCGTTACAACTATCAAACAGATCATCCTTGGTTGGCTTTGTGTTGCGTGAATGCAAGTCTTGCGCTTTTGAGACAATCTTATAATATGTCGATTCAAATTCGTTCCAGTCTAATAATTGAATTTTGATATCATCAGTTAAACACTCTAATCTCAATTGGACCTCATCATACTGAGAAAATAATTTTTCCATCTTACCTAAACGTAGTTGCAGTTCGCTTACCTGCAACGGATTTAAACACAGGGTTTCACTAGAGTGCAAAAGAAGAAGGAAAAGAAGCCCTATTCCCAGAACCTGTGCGGTACCGCACCCACTGGATCAAATATGCTGCTGCGTCCTGCTGTGCCTACGACGCAGCTGTATATTTCGCGTCTGGTTGTATTGTATGGTTACCTTACTAAGGTGTAATACAATGTACGATGCGAATCAATTCGTAAGTTCTTGCGATGCGTCGCGCGATTTTGCAGATTTTTAGGTTGCGACTTCGCTTAGCAGGTGTTTGAGTCCTATCCTATCTCTTACAACGATGTCATGATGGCAATACCAACTCATAGTATTGGGTACGTGTCTGTTTATTATTAACACCATTCCATACCATAACATTACGTCAGTACGATCTGAAGGAGTACCACAGATGTATATAGTTCACACTGGTAGAAACTCATATCACCAGTTATTTTCAAATTTCATGAACTATTTTGTAGTTACGTCTCAAAAAAAGAACATTTTTTGCTCGTATCTTCGTATCTCAATTCGGTAATTGAACTATTTTCATAGGTAATTTTGCACGGAACCCTCAGTGCACTACTCTGACTCGCACTTGCCCGGTTTTTTTAGCCGTCAATTTCGTCTGATCGTGTACAATTTTGGGAAGATAGTAACTCTATGGGAAGACATAGTAAAACATCTCGTTGAGGACTAAAATTTATTAGTTACTAATTAAACACAATCGCGCTTATTTATTTATTTAATAACTTGTGCACACCTGAGTATAGAGGCGGAGTTTATGAATTAGGCATTTTTTTTCCAGTCAACCTTTGGGTGACACAGAGAACAAGTAGTGGTTGTTTAATACCGAGCGCCGCAGCAGAGACACTCAGTTCTGAAATTTTGAACTAACTATAATGTGTGTATATAGGGTCTCTAAAAATAAAACACCGTATACTGATCTATAGCAATCGTATATTTTAAAGTTTGTTGGTGGCCTTAACCAAATCGCGGTAACGAAACCATATCGACTTTTAATTTGATCCCAACGCCATCTATCGAGCGGGGGCTCAATTATAACACAACTTTTGGTTTTGTATTTTGAACTCTGATGGTCGTAAACAGTGGTAGGAATAATAAAAGAGTAAAAGAGGCGAATACAAGAATAAATATACTAATAGACTTTAAAATAGATATACAAAGTGCAAAGTGTAATATTTATTTAAACATAAAAGAACATAAAAATAAATGTCAATAAATCGCTCTTTTGAATTAATTGTATATGACGGAGGAAGGACCTCCGTAGTGTTTTTAAAAAGTGTGACGTCAGCATTGCTGACGTCACCAATGTTGTCTTCACGATGGTCACTCATTTTTGGATCTTCAAAAGAAAACTTCACGAGTTGTTCCAAAACTTCGTATATTCAACGAACAGCGTAACGACGTCACAGAGAGGTCCGTACTGTCCGGTGGCTCGAACGAGAATGCCCGAGCACCGACAGTGCGGACGTATTTATAATGTTCGCCCCTCTTACGAGCACGTGTTCAATTTTTAGGTTAAGTATTGAAACATTTAAATTACAATAACAAACATAGTGAATAACTGTCTAACGTTAATTTAACATTGTAATTAACTCAGAGTAATCATTTTACTAATTTTTAGAGCAATTTGATTAGAAATCCTAATTATTTTAATCACAAACTATTGTATTTGCGCCGATACGGCCATTCTGACAGGCGGTGCGCGCTCTGCACCAGCCTCGTTGATTCTCGTCGCGACATCTGTAAGAATAGAAAGAACTTTCTCTGAGTTTGGTATCTGTAAGTAACTTACGTTGCTTTATGTTTAGTTGTAATGCAAAAACAGACAACTGTTATGTAAGTCTAGGAATATCAGAGCTAATAAGGTTTGTAGGTTGTTAGAGGTTCTCGAAGAGTTCTCGAAGATTCTCGTAGTGTCTCGTAGGTTCTCGAAGATTCTCGTAGTGTCTCGGAGGTTCTCGTAGATTCTCGAAGATTCTCGTAGCGTCTCGGTGGTTCTCGTAGGTTCTCGGAGGTTTTGTTAGTTTAGGTGATTTGAAATTATTGAATTGAATTACTTACTATTTATTCTGATGAGTCGTCGTTTGGTTGCATTTGTAAGTTTTCTCGTGAGGTCGATGGTATAGGCTCGTTTTGTTCTGCTGCAGGATCTCGGTGAGTAGGTGATTCGTTTTCCGCCGATACGGTCAACTGATCCCCAGGTTGAGGGGCACGGCGTAGTTGGTCATGGGCAACCTTGCGGGGTCGTCCTCTGCCAACAACTTTCTTGACCAAATATCGGTCGTTTTCTAGAATTCTGCAGATTTCATATGGCTCACTGAACTTAAGGTCTAGTGATGTTTGGTTGCGAGGATTATTCTTAATTAACACGTACTCTCCCCTTTGGAAATGATGGATCTTGGCCTTATGCAGGTTGAAACGTTGTCTGTCCTGTTCACTGGAACGAATCATTTTCTGTTGTACCTGTTGAGTAAGTGCTTCAATATCAACTGTTTCGTTGTCAATATCAACAAAGTTGAGAAGCTCAGGAGGTACACAGTGTTTCCGCCGTGTAATAAGTGTCAGTGGAGCAACACCAGTGATTCTGTGTGTTGTACAGTTCATTGCCAGTTGAAGTTCTTTAAGCACAGTGTGCCACTGCTCCGTTTCGTAATTTTTGATCATAACCAGGGCGTTCTTTAGGGTTGCAACGACCCTCTCCACTTGGCCATTTGCTCGGCTAACTCCTGGAGCAATAGCGTGGATATTTATTCCAATTTGGTCACAGTACTCTTTGAATTCTCCAAGAAATTCTCTTCCTCCATCGACTATAATTTGAACCGGTGCGCCGAAAAGATGAACCGTACGTTTTAAAGCAGCTAGTGTGCTATGTGGGTTCTTATTGGTGCTGAAATACAGTAAAATGTATTTTGAGAAAGCGTCGATGGTTACTATCACGTACTGCTGATCATCGGGAGTTCCCAGCTTCCCTGTTATGTCCATATGGATGACTTGGAAGGCAGCTGTTGGTTTTTGTATCGGGTGTAGTTGGGCTTGAATTGCCCCGGATCTGCCTTTGGATGTTCGGCATATCACGCAGTTATCAACAAATCTTCGCACAGTACAACTCATTTTGTTAAACCAGTAACTTGCTCTTATCTTCTGTAGAGTCTTTTCCCAACCGGTGTGTTTTAGAGCAGTGTGAAAAGAGTTTATGATACTCCATTGAAAGGACTTGGGAACGACTGTGCTAAGTTGTTGACCGAAGACAGGATCATTAACATTCTTCTTCAAGACGTCATCCTCCAAGACATAGTCTTCGACCGGGTTGTTGTCTCTGAGGCTATCCATTATTGGTCGCAGCTCATCGTCCCGTCGTTGTTCAATTTTGAGCCAGTTCAGGTCTCTTGTCATAATATTAACTGATAGCTCAGTAGGGTTTCTGCTGAAAAAGTCAGCATGTTGAAGACGTTCACCTTTGCGATACTCAACTTCGAAGTTATAATTTTGCAGGAATGCCCACCAGCGATGAATCCTTGGCAGGAGATCCTTTTTATGTTTGGATGCCTTCAATGCATTGCAATCCGTTATCACGGTGAATTTTCGCCCATAGAGATACTGGCGAAAGTGCTTTATAGCCCGGACCACTGCCAGTGTCTCCAACTCGTAGGAGTGGTAGCGACTTTCAGCCTCCGTGGTTCTCATGCTCATAAAAGCAACTGCATGTTGGCGTCCATCGATCACCTGCACCAGTACTGCACCAAATCCAAGGCTGCTTGCATCCGTGTATAGCAATATGGGTGCTTCTTCTTGAAACAATGTGAGAACTGGAGTGGACGTTAGGCATTCGATGATTGTGTTACGTGCATTCTCGTGCTTGTCTGTCCATGTCCAAGTTGCTCCTTGTTTCGTTAATTCGTACAAAGGCAACATAACACGAGAGAAGTCAGGAATATATTTCCTGAAGTAACCTGCCAAGCCATTGAACTGCCTGACTTGCTTGACAGTTTTAGGTATTGGAGCTTTGACGAGGGCTTCAACTTTTCGTGGACTTGGTCGTACTTGTCCATCAGAAACGACGTTTCCGAGATATTCAATGGATCGTTTGAAGAAACTGCACTTGTCTGCGTTGATGGAAAATCCAGAGTCTTGAAGTGCAATGAGGATCCGTTCCAGGTGTGAGATTCCCTCTGGAAAATCAGTACATTTGCTCAACACATCATCTACGTATACTTGTGCAGCTGTTCCCAGCAATGATATCAGGGCTCTGTTGATACAACGCTGGTAAACTGAACAAGCATTGCTCAATCCAAACGGCATGGTGAGATATTCATACAGCCCATCTGGTGTGACAAAAGCGGTCTTCTCTATTGAGGTCTCGCTAATAGGAATCTGGTGGAAACCAGCTGCCATGTCAAGACTGGTGTAGAAACGTCCATTTGCCAACTGATCAATCTGATCAGAAATCAAAGGGAGTGGATAGTGGTCACGCAGAGTATTCGAGTTAAGCTCTCGAAAGTCCACGCAAAGTCGGTCGTCACCATTCTTCTTCTTCACTAGTATGATGGGGCTGGAGTAGGGAGATTTGCTCTCACGAATGATGTCATGTTCCAATAGTTCTTTGATTATGTTGCGAACCTTCTCTCGTTCCACTGGGCTGAGGCGATATGGTCTTCTTTCCACGAATTTATCAGGGTTTTTCAGTCTCATTTCAAGTGCGCCTGTATTCACACGAGTCTTCGGATATCCGCGGATGAATAGGTGTTCGTATTTATTCAGAAGATGACGTAGTTGTTTGATTTCATCTTCATTGGTTAAATCGCAGTCCAAGTTGTTGAAGAGAGAAGAATTTGTACTCACATGATTGACGAGTGTTCTGTGGATAAGCTCCGTCCCTTTGGCAGTGATTATCACACTTAGATTAGTGTCATGAATTAGATTCATGCCCACCAAAATGTCTGTTGACATTTCATAGTCCGGCAAGACGTAAAATTCGAGCTCGACGCTGATGGTGTCTATAACGCAAACAGTTGTAAGTTTGGTTAATGACAAAGCGGGGAATCGACCAACCCCCTTTAAATAATTTACCACTGGGCTCCTTTGACCAGGTAAAGCCGCAGCAACGGATTCTTTTATAATTGAGCACTCCGCCCCGCTGTCAAAGACGGCTCGCAAAATCTTTTCCTCTATTTTGATGATGATAGGAGCCAGCTTACTGCTTGCTACGCAGTTCACGTTTGAAGTTAACGAACGTTCTCGTTTGAAGCAAGTTTCGTAAGTGTGGCCCGGCTTTTTGCAGTAGGTACAAGTAGTTGCAGTTGTTGATTTTGAATCCTTGTCGCCAGCTTCAGTTTTAGACTCAGAAGATCTGAATCTACAATTATCGGTAGTGTGGTTTGTCTTCTTACATATACGGCAGCTTGATGTAGATGGTGCATTATCAGCAAAACGTGGACGTTTGTTTTGTGTTGTGGAACTAGAGCTTGGATGAGTACGCTTCTTCCGTATGGATGTTGCAACCGAAATCAGCTCAGGAACAGTGGTTGCCCTGGCGTTCAAAAGTTCGATACGCAAACGCTCATCGTTAACGCATCCAATCACTGCCTCCACAGCATGTTCATCCCCCAGTTTATCCTTGGTGACCCTTTTCCATAGGATCCAGGCTCGTGACAAGAACTCTGCGATGTCTTTTGACGAGTCGTAAACGTGTTCTCTGAACATGATGATGTCCCGAGAGTATCTATTTTCAGGTTCAAACGTGGTAATGAGATTCTTCCTCAACTCTTCCCACGTGGTAGTGTTCACCATCCAATCATCGATCCACATTTTTGCACGCCCCTTTAACAGGCTGTAGACTTTCATGCGGACATCGAAATTATCCAGTTTGTATGCTTCGATCGCTTAATCGATATGCTGGCACCATTCTCGTACACCGACGTGGGTGTCCGGATCAAATGATGGTAAATAGACGTCCTTGATCTTTATTTTTGCTTCGGTAGGTGGAGCACATAAGCGCTCCGACATCTTCTGCATCATGTCCATCATTTGCATCAGAAATTGCGGTGGTATCCCGCCCATCTGTAGTCCATGGTGAGGATACGCTTGCGGTCTTGATTGCGGTACAGTTTCAAACGGTGTACTGGTAACCAACCCAGGCTCCCGTTGCTGGGTGATGGTTGGTTCCGGCTGATCAGGTAGCGGTCGAGCTGATGAGGAAGTGGTATGGGTAGGAGCTTCTTGCAATCCCACTTCTGATGACGGAGGAAGGACCTCCGTAGTGTTTTTAAAAAGTGTGACGTCAGCATTGCTGACGTCACCAATGTTGTCTTCACGATGGTCACTCATTTTTGGATCTTCAAAAGAAAACTTCACGAGTTGTTCCAAAACTTCGTATATTCAACGAACAGCGTAACGACGTCACAGAGAGGTCCGTACTGTCCGGTGGCTCGAACGAGAATGCCCGAGCACCGACAGTGCGGACGTATTTATAATGTTCGCCCCTCTTACGAGCACGTGTTCAATTTTTAGGTTAAGTATTGAAACATTTAAATTACAATAACAAACATAGTGAATAACTGTCTAACGTTAATTTAACATTGTAATTAACTCAGAGTAATCATTTTACTAATTTTTAGAGCAATTTGATTAGAAATCCTAATTATTTTAATCACAAACTATTTTATTTGCGCCGATATATACAAGAAATGAAAGGCGCGACGCACCCATAGAAAGCCGTGACGTGACGTGACAGATTTTTATAGAAATTGTCCCAAAATCGTGTCACTTTATTGTTATGACGTGCGTCGCTGTCGCACCAGTTTACTAGATAAAAAAAAATCAATAGTCCGGAGAAAAGGCCCAACATCCATTAAAGAATCCTGAGATTTTTAGTTTGAGAATTTTTCTCACTGTGGATCTAACTCATGCGTTGCACATCGCACTCAAAGTGGTGGGGGTGGCACCGGAACGGGGCGTTTGCTAAAAGATTAATTTATTTAACTTTTTTTATTAAGTTTTTTTTATTATTATTTTAAGCTTGTTTAACTTTTAAAAGTACTTAAGCTGTATTTTATTGAAAATTCTAAAAATCTTGAGATTTCATGAGATTTGCAAAATCTAGCTGCAATTCTGAGAAGAATTTAAAAATCCTAAGATCCTAATACTAAGATATGGTAACCCTAGTCACAGCTGTCTGTAAAAGCGCGTGTCGAGTACTTATACTACATTATTTTTAGCATAATATATACTAAACCTGAATATAGTTTGTTCAGTATCAGTAACTGAAACGATTCCAATTTTTTTTACACTACGTGTTTTTTTTCCCAAAAATATTTAAAAGGTCACAACTTGTACACCGCCGACACTAAGTACAACACAGGTTACTCTCAACAAGTTATAGCCCGCATTAGGCGCTGGCGCACAGCTGGGCGCGGGAGCCAAACAACCCCTCAGTCGTCCGGATTCTGGATGGCCCGGTGCGGTATCTCTTTGTGATTTTTCTTGATACAGATTTAAAATGTTATATCATATATTCTTATATGACTCATATCTTACATTAGACTATCATTGATTATTATATTTATTTAATTTATAAACATATACATTACATTTTTAAATATTAAAAAAAAAACTTAGAAAACACATTTCAAAAATATAAAAATAGTAGCCCACCGGCATCGGGATCAGGATCCAGGCTACCGGTGGTCCCTGGAGTGCGATCCGGAGGGCACTCCGGTACCACCGGGTGCCTGAATACCTCTGTCAAGTGGTCGAGGCTTACCTGTCGGACAGGTACATTGTCTACCCCGGTCACCAGGGAGACTGGAAACGTCGAGAGATGTCGTGCGGTGTTCCGCAGGGGTCGGTACTAGGGCCACCCTTGTGGAACATCGGGTACGACTACGTGCTGCGCGGTGACTTCCCTGACGGGGTCAGCGTGGTTTGTTACGCAGACGACACGCTGGTTCTAGCGCAGGGAGAGTCGTACCAGGCGGCGGTCGCTCTAGCGACACGCGGGGTTGCGATGGTGGCGCTTCACAAATCCGAGGCTATGTGTTTTCACGGTCGCCGCCTCGGAACGCGCCGCCATTGAGTTCCCAGCTAACGGTAGGAGGAGTTCACATCGGTGTCGGGTCGACGATGAAGTACCTGGGACACGTCCTCGACAGCCGGTGGAATTTCGTGGAGCATTTCCGACGTCTGGCTCCCAAACTCAACCGGGCTGGGCCTGCGCTCAAGCGGTTCCTGCCCAACCTTGGGGGTCCAGACGCCTCCTGCCGGAGGCTCTACGCGGGGATCGTTGGCCCTCTACGGGGCGCCGGTGTGGGCGCCGTCGCTGAAAAAGCAACCGGCGTCCATGCTGAACGTCTGCCAGAGGGTCAAGGCAATAAGAATGGTGCGGGGATACCGCACGGTCTCCCGCGAAGCGGCGAGCCTTCTGGCTGGCCTACCACCGTGGGATCTGGAGGCAACAGTCCTTGCACACATGCACGATATGCGCGTGGAGATCCAACGCCGGGGTGAAAGTCCATTTTTTTAATTTTTTTATTCTCTTTTTGAGTAACCATATTATCAAGTGGTGACACTTCTTATCGACATAATATTTGATGATATGTGATCTGATGATGAAGTTTCTTCATCTATCGCTGCCTGTATGGCATCACTTAAGGAGTCATAATTTCTGGCAGCTATAATTGTGCTCAACCTACGGTTTCGTAACCCGTCGGCAAAGCGTTTTATTGCAAGCTTTTCATTTACGTGTTTCAATGAGTCATAACTTTCCTCATGCCCTTCTGACTGTGATATCGTGAGGTCAACAAATATACTCGATAGTTCTTGGCCGTAGTCCGTTATTGTTTTTTTCATTTTGCTTAATTGACTGTAGTTTACTTGATAAAGCCGTGAATGACTTTTTAGGTAATAAATGTATCTTCACATCGTTTATTAATTCGGAAACATTCCTATATTTTGTAGCTAGTCTTAGTTTAGCGAACTGCGATAGTCGACTTTTTAATGCAAATTGCATTAGTTCATTCTTTGATGCGTCCTCTAAAACTGAATCGTAATACTCTATTCCATCTATCAATTGTTTTGTAACTAACTAAGTATCATTCATTACTGGTAGTAAGCTCAGCGCTATCTTTAAATCGAATTTAGACATCGTGAAAGAAATTATTGGGTCACTTTTACATAAATTAGTAACTTCTAAGTATTTTCTGATACACTTTTAAATTTCTTTATTCTTTTTATTTCTTCTATATAATTATTGTATTGTTCATACAAAATATTAGCATCACTTAGCTTTTTACTACATAAATTTTCTTGCCTCCTACGGGGGCCAATTTTAATTAAATATGTTCGAATTTTCAATAAATCATTATGCAATTCCTTAATAAAGTCTGCCATAAAATTAATATTGCTATTGATTAATCTTACATACAAGTTATTTAATAATACAGACCAATATTACTGCTTACTACCGATACTGTCACTATAATATCACACTTTAAAATATTGTCTAAAGTTCATTTTACACGGGTAATTACTGCTGCGGTACTACGATTTACGATGCGCACTTTTATTTATTTATTATTATTATTATTATTTCCTTTATTCATTTTTTTACACGTTACATTATATTTTTAAATATTTCTTAAAAAACAATAAAAAAAAACATTTAAAAATATAAAAAACAGTATCCCACCGGTATCGGGAACAGGGTCCAAGCTACCGGCGGTCAGGGCTCCAGAGAAAGGAACCTCCTAACTATACGAGCCGTGTCCAGGAGTACCGCTTTCTGAATCAAGCCCTTGATCCAGCCGCTTAATGAGAGCCTTCTAAGGTGTTGGTCGAGGCTCTTGGCTATTTCTCCCGCCTGCTTCCTTTTACGCGATCTCTCCCGGCTGTCCCTTTACGCGATTTCTCCTGGCTGCTTCCTTTTACGCGATCTCTCCCGGCTGCGTCCCTTTACGCGATTTCTCCCGGCTGCGTCCCTTTACGCTGACCACGAAGTATACTCGCATATCTTCTCAAGACCAAGTCGTTCACGTGTCTCTCCACCAATTTTGCGTGACATCGCCGATACATTTTATATACCATAAAAATTCCGCCTATGCCCAGGAGCAGTGCTATAATTTGTAGTATTATGTTGGTGGTACTTGCATGATACAGTAGTTGTTCTGTTCTTGCAGAATTTTGGCCATTCCCAGCTGCTGCTTGCGCGATTACAACCTCTTCTATCGTGTTACTTTGCGTGGTGCCCATTTTTTATTTTTTCTATACCGCAACGAAGATATTGTCCCAACGAACACGTCAGATCAATATGTATATTTGAATTCTTCATATTTTACGAATGTTTATTAATCACTAGCTATATAAAGTCATGGTATCAAATTCGCACGCGCAAGGCTGACCGCTCTGGCAGGGTCGCCATATAATGTTGGGATTGAGAATAGATTAAAACGCAAGCTCGTATGAAATGATACTAACTTTATTGTGGATAAACATTGATTATATAGGTTACATCAGCTGATCTATAATAGGTACATGCATGTTTATACACTACAGTCCAATAGTGAACGTCTATCGGCTGAAATGATGATGATGATGATGATATTAACACAAAAAAAAAAAATGAGGAGCATTTCCTTTATGAGCTGTTAATGTCGTGCTCACAAATGAAGAAGCTCTTCATGCCACAATCAGTATTGACCAGACGGCCGGTGTAGAACATAGAGCCGCACTGCGCACCGTAGTCTGCCGGCTTGTTGCTGTCCCACCACATTTCCTCAATTACATCCAGCGTCGATCCTGGAAAGGGAATTCATCAATCAAAACGGTCATCTGAACTCTTCGGTAGCAAGCCATACGTCGCTGCGTATTTACAATATGTACATGGCTAGAACGCAAGGGTGTAAAATCAGTCGCGTATAGATTGGCAATCACTTTTTAATCAAATTCTTTCAATGTATACAACAGTAGTACGCAAATACTCGCGTATACTTTGTAGTGACCAAAGTAACTAGCTTTGTTCCACAATATACAGTGCTAGTCCGCATGCAACTAATCATGTATAGATCGGAATAGGCGCAAAAAACTTTATATTCCAATCTATACGCGAGCAGTTGCATGCTCGCCACTTTGATTTGTTGATCTCTCTTTCTATTATAATGATAGTCATATCTGCGAATCTATTCTAAACATTGCGTCGTCTTTCGACGTCTTTATGTACTGTTTGATTTTTTTAATAAATATTTTTGAAAAGTATCAATATAGACGACTCATGAAATTTGCGTATAGCCACCAGACTAACAGTGCCGCATACTTAAAGTTTTGCAACCGATCTAAGAATGTAGCCAAGATAACACGTATTAATCATACTGATTTGTATTTCATATTGAATTTCTCGTAGAGTCAAGTTCTGAGTTAAAATTCACATACACTGTTGATATTTCACTGGCGTGTTGCAATTGTGTTCAAGGTCAAGGTGGTTCAGCAAGCATTTGTGTGCTGTTGAATTAAAATATGGACTAATATTACAGACTTCCCCAAAAATATCAAGCACAGAGTGACATGCGCAAAACTCGCCTCCTAGTCCCGCCCACTCCCTGACTAGTTTTACCAAAATATGGATGGTGATGACGTCTTTGAGAAAAACACTAACGTGATACAACATTCTGATATACCTACAGACATTTGTACAACATCAGAACAATCACCAATAAGCAGCGATGTTGATAGAATAAGTTGATTTTTTATATTAAATAATACTCAGACTCAAAAACCATTTTATAGTGGCGTTTTGGCCGTGTATAAATTGGAAAGATGCTTGTGGACGTCTAAGTTACAAACTATACGATAGTAGTACCCAAAATTCGTGTATACTTTGTAATCACAAAAGTGAATACTCAAAAAACCCAGCTCCAGCAGAAACGAGATGTCTCTTAAATTATCAGTAATAGTAACTAATACAACAATAACTAGCCATTATCGTGATCTTTACTTGCAAACATAAAAATTGCCAGTTTTATTAATCAGGCGTCGACTTTAAAACTACTTAATTATAATTCAATATTCATTATTTTTAACTGATTTAAAAAAAAAACCGAATTGAGAACCTCCTCCTTCTCAATTCGGTTGTTTTTTTATACTTATTTGTTTTTTTATTTATATTTTTATGTTGTTACCTCAGAACTCCGTCGTTTATAGACCGATTTGCAATTTTGTTTTTTCTTCTAAAAGGATATGCTTCCAGATTGTTTTATTTTTTTAAATCCAGTTCCGATGATGGAATCCATGAGGAATCGAGGGAACTCCTCAAATATTATAGACAACTAAATGGTGATTTTGATATTTTCATCGAGAACTCAAGCATTTACAGTCAAAAAGTAACATTTCATAAAGTGAAACTGATGAAGAAGACCAGGAATGGCCAACGGAGCTAGATATCACAATGAAGATAGTTAAGCAACTAGATAATGCTATAAAATAAATAGTTCTGAACAGTATTGTTGAAAATGGTATCATTGAATAGTATTGGTCCACCTACAATCACTCTTCACAAACAAACTTTCAGACACACACACAACACACACCATACACCGCACACTCACAGACACACCAATTTTAGTTTTAGCATTTTTTTTCTGTTTTATTTTTTAAATATAAATATTCCTCTCTGTACGTGAAGGCTTTGATGTTTAAAAATTAGTACCTTATAGTATTGTTTTAAGAGGGTGAGAGCCTGGAGATCTGTCATACAGGTCTCGAACCCACTACAGACTCCAGCTCTCACAAAGGTTACAAATTTTGATTGAAATAATATGTTATGAACCAATGTCTGTACCTTTTGAGAGAAATAAATCGATATTATTATTATATTATTATTATTATTATTGGTATCTTTTGATGATGGAGCCAGAAGGTAGGCGCCGGAACTTCGTAGTTAACCAATGTATTCTATCCATATTTAGACTTATTAAAATTGTCATGAGCTGCACTTCAGTCATGAGGTAACATCGCACTGATCTGATTGTGTCCTGGAAGTTGGAAGGTAGGCACTGGAACTTTATTATAAAACAATAATATAATAATTTAATTCAGATTTCTCTATATAAATCGTTAGTAACACGAAAATAATTAAGAGTCTAGTCTACTGGTGCACAATATAGGAATCGCATGCGGCCAGTCTCTGCACCCCTCGAGCTCCACACAGTCGCCGCATTCTATCTAGCATAACGATACCTGTAATAAGAATTGACGTAAGGGACATTTAACTAAATTTTAAAAATGTACCCCACGACCATTGACGTAAGTCTTTTTACTCAAATGTAAATTTTTTTTTTTGATTTTGTCTGCTATGTAGGTGAATAAGATTATATAATAGAAAATAATAAATTTACTAAAAATGAATTCTGTTAAATTATTTTATTTTAGCTCACCATTTCTTAGAGTAAACATTGCGCATATTAGAAACTCAAAACTTGACACTGTCAATTCGGTTTTGACATTTTGGTATTTTGTTATATTAAAGTTTATAACGTTTGATGTTTTTGTACTACATTTGAGTAATTCTGGTAGTTTTATTGAATAATAATTAATTCAAAAGGTACGTCTATGGTAACTGTTGACAGTTTGAGATAATGACTCATGTGTTACATGTGGCAAGGTATCTAAAGTGGGAAAGCGCGACGCATGTTCGGGACGCGCAGGTCGCGCAAGCAGTTCCATTTGCTTTTATAGTATGTATCTGCAGGCGAAACGAAGTATCTACAACATACGGGGCGCGAGCGCGTGGGCAGACGGAAGGGCGCAATGATTGCACGCATACCGCTCGCGAGCGGCTCGCTACCGGCGGCATTCGCCAGATGTGATCATACTGAAAGAGTCATACATAGAATACCCCAAGAATATACGTATGGAGTAATGGAGAGAGAGAGGGAGGCCAAAGAAAACACGGATACATTGTGTGAAGAAATCTGAATCCATGATAACGTGACGATTGACATAATAGAATGGAAGAAAAAAATGTTGTGGGCCTACTCCAAGTAGCATGGTCCAAGTAAGTGAACATTTCACGCGAGGAAGTGAACATGCCAAAGCAGCAGGGCTGTGACCACAATGAAGCCGATTTGACGTCAATATTAGTTATTTCTCGCTAAAATTATTCAATTAGGTACATCAGTTGTTTCACATAAAGGTATTAATACGATATCTAATGTAAATAGATTGATATAAACACTACGTAATTATGTAATAAAGTCTAATTCTACGCTACGAGCAACGCCATTTCATTAAAATGAGACCATCGACTCCTCTCACTGCTACTACACCAATAAATGGTTGCTCATAACTTTGTCCTTACCAGCCTTAGTTTACGGTGGAGGTGTGCCCAGCTTGAGCGGAACACAGCCTTGCCCTCGTGGAAGTAATCGCTGGCAGCGACCTTTCGCGCCGGGCCCTGATTCGGGCTATGGTCCTAAGCAGGGAGGAATGGCAGACGGTCGTCTCCTTTTGCGAAGCAGTAATGCCAGCAAAGGAGGCCGCATGCGTGAGGGAAGGAACGTCCTCACGCCCCAGCCTCCGAGATTCCGACCCCGACTACCGGCCACGATAGACGCGGGCTTGAGGACGTTGAGCAATGGGTATATAGTATAGTTCGCCGTTTGACCGTCCGGTAACTAACCGGACCGAACCTGTCGTCAACAGCGCGTAGTGATCCACGCGCTCTTCAAAGGGCCGATGCCCGCTAAGCTGGAACCGAGGAGAATTTCCGAAGAAGAAAACCGCAGTCCTAGAACGCAAAGGGCAATTGCCATCCTTCTCACTTTCCGCCTGTTGCATTAGGGTTCATGGTAACAGGTTTCCCACACTATTTATATGTATTGTAGCTATATGGTTAGGTCTAGGTTGTTAGGTGCAGCTATGGTTGTTGATAAGCTACACCTACTAGCTGCCCTTACTGTACATTTAGGTAGCTGAATGTACAACCCACAACCTATGTATGTGATGTACTGCGTTTATTGATGAGAGAAAATGAACTAAAATTCGTAGTAAGTTTGTATAGGTCATGATAACTTTATTAATAAATAAGTAAATAAAATACTAAACCATTACGACATAACAGTGTTAAGGTCGTGTCCTTCAGTGTAGGCCTAGGTATAGCGTAAAGATAATTACCCATGAGCGATAAAAGCCTGAGCGTAAGCAACGCCACAATATAGGAGCGAAGAAATCCGGATTCTACCTTATTGCGCACGTGTCAATAACAATCCTCCACAATCGGCCTAAAACGCATATTAAAATGTATGGGATGCAAATAGTAATAATCACGGCGGTTGAAAATTGCTATGAAATATCATCAGGCGTTTATAACTTTTTTGAATATTTTAAAAACCTGGTCAAATATTAACAAAACATTTGACCACGTTAGGGATACGTTAGGAATAGTGTTTAGTAGTGAAAAGTTAAATAATAACTACTCTTGAGAGTAATTTGGCTTGACGCAAGTTGGTACGGCGCCACATACAAATTTGGACATTCTCTAAAGGCATAATATTTTATTCGTCTAGTAATCATGAGCCATAAACATAAAAAGTCATTATTATGAGAATGTAGCCAATAATTTTAAATTGATCTTTAGGCGATGTTTTTGTGGCGAACGTATTGTCGGTTATTTGGTTAGGTTAGGTTAGACTTTTTTTTTGTTGCAGGAGTCTGAAATCCATCATGGACGCCTAATAATATATAATAAAAAAGGTGAAATGGTGTCTACAACTTAGGTATCGTTTGGAGTTATTGATTAGGGTTTATTAGTTTTATTCCTAAGAAAATTATGTGTTTATTATCATTATTCGTTTATAACATTATGCTTTATAAAATTATACTTCATTATTATTATGCTAGTAGCATTTATGGCACCAATCATTATGGCAAAAGTTTTATGCCTAATAATTTTATGCGTAATGATCATTATGCTGAATTTTATTATGCCAATGTAAATTATGACAATATATTTTATGCTAATCATTAGTAAACCTAATATTTGAGGAGTTCCTTCTTCATCTTGAGCTGGATTTCGAAAAAAATGGGACCAATCTGGAAGAATCTCTCTTTTGGAAAAAAAAAACGCAAATCGGTCTGCGGGGATACTGCACGGTCTCCCGCGAAGCGGCGAGCTTTCTGGCTGGCCTACCACCGTGGGATCTGGAGGCAACAGTCCTGGCACACATGCACGATATGCGCGTGGAGATGCAACGCCGAGGTGAAAGTCCGCTGCCGCGACAGGTCACGGCATGGCGGACAGAGCTCTGGCGGGATCTCATGGTGAAATGGCGTCAACGACTATCGCAACCCAGTGCTGGGCACGCCACAATCATGACGGTAAGTCCCCTCTTTGAGGCGTGGCTGGAAAGACCTCACGGCGTCCTTACCTTCCGCATGACGCAGGTACTCACCGGACATGGTTCGTTCGGGAGTTTCTTGCACTGGATTCATGCGGAAGTGACGCCCGGGTGTCGCCACTGTGCAGAACGCCTGGAGGACACGGTGGAGCACACAGTCGAGGTGTGCCCTGCTTGGGCGGAGCATCGCTGTGCCCTCGTGGGGGCGATCGGCGGCGGAGACCTCTCGCGCCGGGCCTTGGTTGAGGCCATGGTCCGGAGCGAGGAGGAGTGGCAGGCGGTCGCCGACTTCTGCGAAGCAGTAATGCTCGCAAAGGAGGAGGCCGAACGCATCAGGCAACGGCGTTATTGCCGCCGCCGCCACCGGGATTCTGATCCCGATTTCCGGCCAACGTAGGCGCGGGCTTGCGGATAGTGAGCAATGGGTAGCTCACTGTCCGGCCGTCCGGTAACTGTCCGGACCAAGCCCAAGTCGTCGACGGCGCGCACTGTTCCCGCGCGCCTCAAGGAGTTGTCAGCAACAGCAGGGACCCAGCCGGGTCGAAGCCTACTGGGGCCAGGGTTATCCGAAAGGGCGCTCGAGCCCCGGTATGAAGGCTAGAAGGAACGGGGGTGGGTCTTTTAGTCAGTAAGAGTCTGACACTATCTCCCGCTTCGCCCAAGAGCGGGGGATGTCAATGCATGACTTTTTCCCACCCTGCCCTACCCTGCCTGATGCGGTCGGCCTCCTCCTTAGCGAGCATTACTGCTTCGCAGAAGTCGGCAACCGCCTACCACTCCTCCTCGCTCCGGACCATGGCCTCAACAAAGACCCGGCGTGAGAAGTCTCCACCGCCGATCGCCCCTACGAGGGCACGGCGATGCTCCGCCCTTACATCGACACCTGATTAATAAAATTGGCAGTTTTTATATGTTTGCAAGTAAGGATCACGATAATAGCTGGTTATTGTTTTACCTCAATAGTAAGGTTTTTCTCTTCCTGATCAAGTTTATATTTTATGCGGAGGAGATTTTCGATACACATTACTTTTAGTTAGTTCTGTATTACTTATCATGATTGATAATTAGAGATACATCTCTTTTCTGCCGGAACTGGTTTTTTTTTTCTATGGAACAAGAGCATTCTCCAAAAATTGCATAAATAAAGTATACGCAGGCAGCTTCCTATGGATGCGTTTTTTGGCTATGTACATGTCGTAGCCATCTGGTTAAATTAGCCATCTAATTGGACTCCGAGAGCGTTCGTTAAACGCCGGCATCCAATGAAATGGCTTAAGAACAACTAGCCACGTCGTTGACCGCAACGTTTAACCAGATGGCTGAACGTTGTGTAGTCATTTAGTTTAGTAGGGTAATCATAAGTTTATAAATTATATAAAACTACATTTTAGTAATAGTATCCACAAAGTAAATAGTGAAATATTATTAGGCTGAGTCTTGATCAGTCATTTCGAAAGGACTAACTTTCAATACGCCAAGCTGTTAAACGTTGAGTTATTTTAGTTCAAACAACTATCGGCCTAGGCATCCAATTGGATGCCGGCGTTTAACGAACGCCATAAGCGTCCAATTGGATGGCTAATTTAACCAGATGGCTGCGACATACATACATATTGTAAATACGCTACGTCGCTTGTAACATTAAGTCCTAGAACTGACGAGCGGTTTTTATTTTGAGTTGAGAAATCTTTAAATAACTTCTCACGCTCTGGGTAGAGTGAAAGGGCGTGTCAGGTTTAGTGTCGCCGCACATATGCCACATGCCACAGCCACAAACGCCACCACGAGAAGCTAGAAGCGACCACAATGGAACCTGAAGCGCGCGACAGCCACTTGAGGCCGGTGTTGTTGTACTTTTTTTAACCCATAAGCATCTTCGTCTGAGTCCATTATGATACTGTATCATAATGGACTCGGACAAATAAGGTTTAAATGCGCGAGTGGCACGTGACGGCGTTTTTTATCGGCGTTTAGTGGCTGGTTCGGGCCACAAGAAGCGAGCAGCGGCAGATTGGTAGTGTGTGGCGTCCACCGGCCTCAACCGTGTGTGTCGAATCCATATAAAATGTTTGAATCCTACAGGAAATATGTCGACTTTTTCTGGTTGTGTCCGGTGGCTCGTTTGCGGCGACCTTATCTATCTAAACTCCACCCGTGCTCCTTCAGTTACCCTTTGGTTTCAGGGCCGCTTTTGAACATTCGCAGCACTACCTTTACTATATTCATTGTTCAAGTTGTAATTACGAATGGGGATCAAATGTTATGTGAAGGTGTGAATTATATTTCTATTATTTGTTGGACCATAACTCGGCATACGAACGAGACTGTTTTTTTTTTTAAGCAAGAAATAACAGTCTCGTTCGTACTTAACGCGAACTAAAATTGACCAAGTGTTTTTATCAAAAGCCATAAGCCAAATTGACTTTAGCCCAATTTACACAACTGGTGACTGATTTTGCAGTGAGCTATATTATAGGTGAACTGTTGAAAACTGCATTGAGTAGGAATTCAGAAATGGTTGCACTTCCACGCCGCAAAAGGATATTAAGCCCTGGATAACTCAAGGTCTGCTTTGCTCTATGCGCAACAGGGATCAACTTCACAAAAAGTCGCAGTCACTCACAAATGACCAAATACTTGAACAGACCTATGCGCTACAGAATTTTTTGTAGTTCAATTATAAAAATATAAGAAAAGGTCAAACGTAATTATGAAAGAGAACATGGGGATATTCTGGTATTTGTTTTTTTTTTTTTTTTTCTCTTTCTAATACCCGAAGTTTACTTCCCTATTAATAATATATTTGGCTACAACTTGTCTGTTGCGCTCAGCTACCCAAGGCATACTGATAAATTGTTACGTAACACGAACTACGGTAATTTGAATCGCTTAGGACCGGTTTTTTTTGTTAGCTGTAAGGACTGTGTGATTGAATTTACGTATAGTTTTGATGATAGCTTACTTATTCTTAGTATGTGTTTTTTTTTTCTCCTGTTTCTTATATATCTGTCACATAACACCTTCCTATTATTTATCATTTACTACACACTAATTTATACCTACATATATTTATTTATCTCACACCTAACAACTGATTAACATCCGTAGACACATAGCAAGGTTCAGTTGAAAACCAGCGTCAGGCAACTGCTACGTAGTGGCCTGGCATGATGCTGAACTGGACCTATTTGGTGCAGCCGTGGGACATACAATGTAGATATATTTTAAGTTTAAGATCCCATACTATAATACATTTTTATATCATTGTGTGTACCTGTGTGCCAAATAAACGTATTTTCTTTCTTTCTTTCTTTCTTTCTTTCTTTGGTGTCACTCTTGACCTACACCTTTAATATGTGTCTAGAGAAGGGTTGCTTTACCAGTTTGACATGCAAACAAGTCAACAAGCTTCGGAGTGGCGCCTTCCAACTGAATCAAAACCGAAAAAACCACGCCAAAGTCGATCAAAAGTCAAAGTCATGTTGACTGTTTTCTTTGACTATCGCGGTGTTGTGGAAGGTCAAACAGTAAATAAAGAATATTATTTGAGCATTATGCGGCATTTAAGAGGGCAAATTCGACGAAAAAGGCCAGATTTGTGGAAAGAAAATTCTTGGATTTTGCACCATGATAATGCGCCTTCGCACAAGACCATCATTGTGAACGAATTTTTGACCAAACACTCAACAAATACCATCGAGAAGCCACCATATTCGCCAGATATACTCCAGCCGACTTCTATTTTTTCCTAAACTCAAATTACCACTTCGTGGCACCCGTTTTCAATCTGTAGAAGACATAAAGGAGAATTCGCGGCGAGAACTGAACTCAATTTCGGAAACAGCGTTTAAAAAATGTTTTGATGATTGGATTATTCGTTGGCGTAAGTGTATCGTTTCTGAAGGGGCATACTTTGAAGGTGATAAAATAAATTTGGATGGTTAACAAAAATTTTGTTTAGTATCTTTTCCCGGTACTTTCTTGACAGAGTAGTATCTTCACTGTCAAAAGTTCTGGAAAAGATTATTATTAACTGCCGTTTAATAAATTATCTCGAAAGCAAACACATTTTATCAGATAACCAGTTTGGTTTCCAACGTGGTAAATTTACTGATGACGCAGTTGGTAATTTAATAGACTTTATAACCTCGAATCTAGATAAAGGTAATAAGTGTATTACAATATTTCTAGATCTAGCTGAGGCCTTTGACATAGTTTCTGTTCCGATATACATAAGTTGGAAAAAAAATTCATTAGAGGTGATCAACTAAGCACATCGACCGATTAATTATCTGTCAAATAGGACTCAATGTGTCAAGGTGGGTCCGTACATTAGTACTGATCTTCCAGTAACCTACGGCGTGCCGCAAGGTAGTATCCTGGAAGGAGAAAAAGGGTAGGCACCCTTTTTCTCGAATATATAAACGACCTCTTTTGTCTTAACTCATTTTATGCTCTGGCCCTCATTTTCGATGCTAAGGAATGAGACTTACCAGCTAGCACAATGGGGTTTTAATTTATTGAAGACGTGGCTTTATGAGAATGTGCTTACTCTAAATGTTGATAAAACGAAATACTTGGCTTTCTCAATCCGTGACTCATCACAAATAAATCTAAACCAAGGTCTAATTGCACATAACTGCTTTTCTTAAGCTTTGTTGGATGCTAAATGTTCATGTAAACCGTTGGAACGCGCAAGGACAATTAATATTTGGGTGTAATTATTGATGATAATCTTAGCTTTAAAGCTCACATCCAACTACTCAGTTAGAGAATACGTATGCTTATCTATATTTTTAAAACACTGAGGCATGTAGTTACCCCTACAGTCCTAAAACAAATTTATTTCGCACTCTGACACTCACATACTGCATTTCGTCCTGAGGTGGTGCTCCAAAAACTGTAATAAAGCAACTAGAGATAGCACAAATAACTATACTAAAAAGTTGTACCTTTAAACCTTTTCGTTACCCTACCGCACTACTTTATGAACGATGTGAGGTTCTGTCTGTACGCCAACTATTTGTCGCAAGCATTATTGTTAAACAGCATGTTAACTTAGAATATGATCAGAGTCTGTTAACAAGGCGGAGAGGTTTACCAGTTTGTAAGCGGATACCACATTCAAGAACTGCCTTTATTAATAGATTTTCCCATTTCTTGGCCCATTTCTTTACGACAAAATTAATAACATTCTTCCAATCTATTCGTTAAATAAATTGATAACAAAAAAAAAACAATATCTAATTGGCTTTAGAAATTAACATACGATCAAACTGAAGATTTGCTGACCATATTAAAGTAGTGATATTTGATGGTAACAATTAACCTAATTATGCCAAAGAATGCAATGCTTGAATTTATTTAATTTAAAACCTACACATACTCTAACACACGTACACTAGTGATGCAATGGAAGCAGAAATGGAAACAGAAGTCAAAAGTCAATTTTAGCGGAAGCGGAAACGAAAGCGTAAGCGGAAACGGAAGTATTATTTACTATAAAGAAAAACCACACTTTTATTTAAATTTGTTTAAGTATTTGAATATTAGTATTATTATTTGTACTTTTAGTACTCGAAATTAAATAAAGGTAAATTATATATTCGTCGCTTCATTCTTCAGATATAGTTTATTTACCAAGTAGTACCCTCTATCCTACGGGCAACCTTCGCACGATTTTAGAGTTTTTTTTTTTTTTTTTTTTGACATTACGTTCGTCTGTCATATTCTTCATTCCTTTTTCGTGCGGGGCAACGAACGATTGATAAAAATGCCGAAACGTAATGCCCAAGAGAAATTGAAAAAATATACAAGAACAAGATTAGAAAACTAGAAAAAAAAGACAGAATGGCGTCGTATACGACGACCATTCGTCGTATTCATCATTCGATTCATCGGAGGATGAAAACATTGCAGGTTAGTTGAAACTCTATTAATAAGTGTTACAAAATATTCAAAGCTAAATCGGGATTGACTGCGAGTCAATTGCGATAACATAATTAGCTGCGAGCTAATTATGGGTCATATTTTATGACTATTTATGTAGAAAAAATGTGTCATCTTGAGAAGATATGCAAAATGGTCCGCCTGACTTTAGCTGCAAAAAATACGATACACAATAATAATTGCTACAAAATATTCAAAGTTAAATCGGGATTGACTGTGAGTCAATTGCGATAACATAATTAGCTGCGAGCTAATTATGGGTCATGTTCTATGACTGTTCATGTAGAAAAAATGTGTCATCTCAAGTAGATATGCACATTAACTAAATACTATTATCCGCGAGATAGTAGCCGCGAAAATGTGTTACACATTAATAAGTGCTACAAAATATTCATATTATATCGGGGTTGACTGCGAGCCAATTGCGATAACCCCAAAAAACCCGAAGGTTGACTGGTATAGAATGCCTTGTGGCATTAAGTCCGCCTATGTACCACTATTGTACATGAAGTTTAAATAAATAAATAAATAACATAATTAGCTGCGAGCTAATTATGGGTCATGTTCTATGACTATTTATGTAGAAAAAATGTGTCATTTTGAGTAAATATGCACATTAACTACAAACTGTTGTCTGCGAGACATTAGCCGCGAAAAACGCGTTACACATAAATCAACCTTAATTTGCTCGCTTAATGATCGCATCGTATGCATATCGCTTGCAAATGTGAGCGAGAAGCATCTGTGAGTCACAGAACGGTCCGCTAAACCTTCACTAAGAAGACCACCCAGTGGTGGTCTATGATACACAGGTTACCCCAGATCTCGTGGACCTCGTGGAAGTGGCTCAAGTTTGGGACCCGGAGCTATTGTCTCCGTTTGGTTCTTCAACGTTCAGTACACCAGACTTCGGGGTAAAAATCCACGAAAGATTTTCCCTATTTAAAAAAGGATTAGACAAAGAGGAGAAAGATAGACTCCTAAAAGACCACTTAATACTCGCCAATTGCAGACTATTGCGAGCTCCAACGTTGAACGTGGAGATCTCAGCTGCGGTGTCAGACATAGTCAGAGGCAGAGAAAAAAAAATTACTTGGTTTACAACAACAACTGGGTAATGGTACCGCAGCAATAAATAAATCAATGGACACTCTGCTCAAGTCAGATAATAAAGTCATTACTTTAAAATACTTAAGCGACAGTTGTCGCTTGTTATCAGATCTACATTACTGTTGGTCCAAAGACAGAATAAAATTAATAGCTTCGAGCCTAAAAAGAACTGCCTTCATATTATTAAAGATTCAGAACGTGATGATACCCCATATGGGAACATTATCCGGAAAGATAAAAGCCAGCAAGGCTATCGAAATGCAAGGGTATCTATCAGATACAAAAAACTATACCAAATCAGAAAAATAATATTCCTCAGTCGTCAGTTACTCTCCCTGGCCTCTAGGGAAAGTGGCAAGGACCTCCTCGCTACCCGCCGTTCAAGGGGAGGGGGGGGGGACAGAGGAGACTACCAGTGACGCCACGTCGGTCATACTCATGGCAGCGTCATCCGCAAACGAAGAGCTCTTACATATCAAAGAGCCGTGCAGCACATTAAAAATAACGAAGGTATATGCTGGTAGAATACAATTCTTCCTCAGTTTTTGGTCTCACATAACCAAGAACACTATTGACCTATCATGGATAGAACATGGTTTAAAAATTTCCTTGTGTACTCAAGTGACTCAGTCAAGCATACCACTATCGAACTTTACATATGATGAAGCTCGAGATATGCAGATAGCAATTAAAAAGTGATTAGAATTAGGGGCCATATCACGTTGCATGCCATGTCATGATCAGTACCTACTCGTTAAAGATCTTTTTAGCGCCTAAGGCTGGCGGAACTAAAAGATTTATTTTGAACCTAAAATCATTTAATAAATTTGTTAATAGTACACATTTTAAAATGGAGGATCATATAACAGCCGCTAAATTAATCACCTAAGGTGGTTTTTTAGCAACAAGCGACCTAAAAGAGGTCTTTTATTGATTCCTATATCCGAACCTGACAGAAAATACTTAAGATTTCATTTTCAAGCTCCTGATTCTAACAAGTTATATACATACCAGTTCACTGCCAAACGGCTTAACTGTGGCGCCCAGAATATTTACAAAAATCATGAATGAAGTTATAGCCTATCTTCGAAAACAGGGACATAAATTTGTTATATAATTATATGATACATTATGTATTTACAATGATTATGATAAGTGTGCTCATAATGTACGTAAAACATTGAAACCTTTGGTACGTTTAGGTCTCGTCATCAGTTACGTCAAAAATTCCTGTATAATATGTTCCTGTCGTTATCTTCCAATAAACGTAACAGCATTAAACAGCTGGTGAAGTAAGTTGTCGAGGGTGCCTAGATGTACAATTCGCGAGTTCGCCCAGTTAATAGGTGTTCCAGTCGCAGCCTGCCCAGCAGTTCGATATGGTTTCCTTTACACAAAATTGTTGGAACATCAAACATTCCTAGCGTTACAACATCACTATAATAATTACGAACGTAAAATTATTATTTCCGAGACAGTCCTAGATGATCTACATTGGTGGTGTAATCATATTGTTACAGCTACGTGTCCCATTAGAAACAAAAGTTACAAAAAGAAATACACACAGATGCTTCTAGAACAGGTTGGGGTGCCGTATGTAATGGCGTTGAAGTCACGGTGTTACGCCTAGTACATGGAAAGCCATAGAAACTGATCACCACATAAACTACTTAGAACTCCTGCTAGTGTTTCTAGACATTTTGGTTGTTCTGGTCTGACCTGACCTGACCTCTTTGTGTCTCTCAATAATGTCAAATGTGGCTCATTTGTTTCTAGGAAACAAGAACCAGATGCATACGCCGTAGAAGCATTTACTGGAAATCTCAATATTTCTACGCGTTCCCGCCATTTTCTCTGATATTAAAATGTTTGTGCAAGATTATTGAAGACGGTGCCAAGGAAATTTTAGTTTTTCCTTATTGGCCCACCCAGCCATGGAACCCACTTTTACAGGATTTACTCGACTCACATACTCTTTATTTGACCCCTAGTAAATCTCTTCTTCAGTCTCATTACAAGGAGCACTATCCCCTGCACACCAAGTCCACCCTGGGTGTCGCGAGGCTTTGCAGACAGCGTCCACACGGTGGGGAACACCACTCGACTCATTAAATCTAACGATGGCTTCTCTTGCTAACAATACGATCAAACAGTATAGTGTTGCACCAAAAATCCGGTGGCAGTTTTGTTCCTCACATAACATTGACTTTTTTAATGGTTCAAAAACATATGTCCTTCTTTTCTTAACTGATCAATTCAACAAAGGCTGTTCATATGGTGTAGGTTCCGATGATTGTATAAAACGGTTACTGAAAAGAACTTATAAACTTAAGCCCAATAAACCACAGTATACCCCAACACCTCACATTTAGAACTTAATCATGTATCTAAATGGTACCTTAATTCGGGACTCAGTCTCGTAAAAATACCAAAACATTAGTTATTTTATTAGCTCTCTGCGCAGCGCAGCGCGTTGAACAAACCTTTTGTTTAATAAAGTTAGAAATGATTTCGATCGAGGGATCGAAATCATCATCGTGATTTCGATCGAGGGATCAAGCGGAGTTAAAATAGCCTTATCTGATATTATAAAAACCTCCGCTCCCGGATGACACCAGCCGATTCTATTCCTATCATTTTTCATGAACATATAATGTATGAACATGTAATGAATGTATGATCTGCTTCAGTCCTCAAAGATTATATTTTTGTTAGCAAAAACGTGAGGACAAGCAACGTAGGAAATGTAGAATAAATGAATGTATCAGTCGATGGATTAAGCAGGTGCTATCCGAGAGTGGTGTGGATGTGAGCACGATTAGCGCGCACAGCACGCGACACGCCGCCATTTCGGCCGTGTACGCTACTAGACTTAGTGTAAACATTATTAGGAAGACAGCTGGCTGGACCAGTTCGTCTTTAGTTTTTGTTAAATCTTATGACAGACCGATCATAAACAATGATTTTTGAATTTTGCAAACGCGGTTGTATTCCTAAGAATAAATTAATTAAGTTAATGATGTCAAACTAAGATTATAATTAAGTCATTAAAATCACAGTTGATTTTATTCGAATTAAAAGTTAAGTTCTATTATAATCACACGTTTCGTTTTTTCATAAAATAAAATATACATTACCTGAACAAAACTTGTGTCTCTAAAAATCTACTTGGTAAATAAACTATATCTGAAGAATGAAGCGACGAATATATAATAGATGATCAAACGAGCTTCCTGAAGAGAAGTTCGATCATTATTATATGAGTCGCTTCATTCGAAGATATAGGATCCCTCCTCTCCCGTCATAAACTCACATCTCATACATTTCTGTGATTTTAACCCCAACAAGTTTTGTTTATAATAAATCTCTAAAAGAATGAAGAATATGACAGACGAACGTAATGTCAAAAAAAAAAAAAAAAAAAAAACTCTAAAATCGTGCGAAGGTTGCCCGTAGGATAGAGGGTACTACTTGGTAAATAAACTATATCTTCGAATGAAGCGACTCATATAATAATGATCGAACTTCTCTTCAGGAAGCTCGTTTGATCATCTATTATATTTTATAAAAAGTAATTTCGCCGCTTTTACACCTTGCAACTTGTTTCTGTGTTCTTCATATATTAGACCAGCTCCGCTAAACAATTGCTCACTGGCTACACTGCTGGGGGAGCTGATAAATACTGACGCACTATCGGCAACAGATGGGGGAGTTCGTTGGCATTGATTTTCCACCACATTAGTGAATCCTCATGAAGAGGCAGCCTTTTCTCCTATTTGTATTTCCGAAGGTGCGAACAAAACTAATACTTATAAGCAAAACAACAAACATAAAAAAAAAGATTTACGTCGTAATCGTAATCTCGTCTCGGGGCGCGGTGATGTACAAATACAGTACCTTGATGCGCAGAATGAACTAAAAAAATATTAACAAACTCGTTGCGACACGTTTGTGTACCGCCCCCGCCCCACCGCGCGCCTCTTCAATGAGCCTAGTTGTCCATGCGCCCCGCGCTCCTCGCTGTACGCTTCCGTTTAGAGTTCCGTTATAATTTTGCGGAAGCAGAAACGGAAACGGAAGTGAAAAAGTTTGCGGAACTTCTGCAGAAGCGGAAGCGGAAGCAGAGTTCTGTTGCAACACTAACGTACACTCACTATTTTCACCTTATACATCCAGAGGACAGTCACACCTAGTGTTGCCAGGTCCGATTGGATGAAAATCGGGACAGACAGCAAAACAAATCGGGATTTAGGGTTTTAGATCGGGACAGTTTTTTTTTTTAGTAATTTTATTTTTTTGATTTGGGAAATCATCGTATAACTTCTCCCGTTCTAGGGTGGAACGAGAGCAAATTTGTACTAATTAAAAGCCAGACTTCTTCAGTCGACCTTTGCATTCCAGGGGCACCGGCACTGTTTGAAACGTTCCCGCAGCCCTAGCAGGCATCGGCCTTACGAGTCCCTTCAGTTTTCCTGGTATCTCTTTGAGAAACGTGTACGGCATCGCCTCGGACCTGGTACTTATTGAACGGGCGAAAGACGAGCTAAAATTGCTCGTCGTTTGCAAACCCATATCTATTGTGGCCGGAAATTGCTGTGTGACTCGCCCGGGACATATCCTTCGGAGACGACTGGGACGTGAGGGTGTACGTTCTTTTACGGTTGCGGTCAACTCCTTCGCGGTTACGGTCAATTCTTTCGTGGTTGCAGTCAACTCCTTCGCGGTAAGAGGCGACTGCTTCCCATTCCCTCTCACTTTGGATCATGGCCAGAACCAGGGCCCAGCGAGCGGGAAAGCAGCCGCCGCCAAAAGCCTCCACAAGGAAACAGCGGTGCTCCGCTCAAGCAGGGCACACTTCCATCATAAGCTCCATGGTGTCACCCGGGCGGTCCACACAATGCTGACACCCGGGCATTTCTTTCGCACACACACTAACAAAAACTAAAAAAATATTGAAGTTATGAAATGATTCCCGCTGTTTTAACAGTTTTAATATTATATTAAAATTATATTGTTGGTTACATTTTATTGCATATGAATGGAATATATAAACGAAGATGGATTATTGAGTCACAGATTACTTATAATTGTGTGGATTGAGTAACATAGAAGACGCTGCGCGAGAGAGATTTATCGGGACATTTAGCGTCCCGATCAGGTGCAAATCGGGACGCGTCCCCAGACCCCTAAAAATCGGGACGTCCCGCGCAAATCGGGACGCCTGGCAACACTAGTCACACCTATTTTTTTACAACAATTTTTTAATTTTATACTTTTTTTCTTTATAGTTTATTTTTGTATAACATTCCTAAACTTAATTTAATACAAACATCGATACCATTTGCTCATGAGCTAATACTAGAAGACCCAGTTCCAGGCTCTGAGGCGCTGTTTGCCGAAATACAGGCTCCCCAAGCCTAGTTCGGCAGAACATGTTAATTTAGGCACAATTTTTATGTTTTGTAATAATATCATAATTATGAGTAATAATATTATTATTATTATCATTATTTTTGTCTCTTTCATACTTTCATATCTCTCATAATATATTAAAACTAATATATTATGAGAGATATGAAAGTAACACAACTTCTGTCAACACAGAGGTTGTTATTTATGTTGAAAGAGATTCATATTTAGCACAAACACTAGAGTCAACCCCACGTACCTCTCACAGTTTGCCAGCCCTCGTTGAACTGGTTAAGGAAGCCCACGTGATATATTCCTCTTTGGTAGTTCTCTTTGACTCTTGGGTTTGGTGTGGACCGCGTTAAGTCCGCGAGGTGCTTCGCTTCCAGTCGGTTGCTGATCACCGCCAGGTCGGACTGTTCATGTCGGCACACGGCATATGCTTGGGTCCATTTCAATGGAGTCGTGTGCAGCTTGTAGCATTTGCCGATATCTTTGTCGAAAGTGTAATCTGCAATAGATGAATTGAATATATTTACTCGGATCTTGTAAACCGAATAAATTCCTAGATGCTTTGTCATACCAGAACATGGCAAAGCACAACTTGCTTGTAAAACCTGTGAAGACAGCGCAGCGGGCAATATTAGCTATCAAACTGGCAGTTCCGACCACCAGACCTGGCTAAGTGAGCCGACATAGTATGGAGTAGTCAACTTATTTTTTTTATTATTTGTATCAAAAAATCAACTTTATCCAATATCGCAAATAGATATTTTTTTAAATCTGTTAAAAATGAATTAAGTTGAAACCATTCAAGTAACTAAAAAACGATGCACGAACCGACATGTGTCGTCACCGCCATTGAGTGAGGCGCGTGCAAATGGAAGAAGTATTCCCACCCTACTCTTCTACTGCTAAGTTACTGCTTTATTTAATAACTAATTATGTTGCTGTTTCAGAAAAAGATGGAATTTGTGTGTTATCTGTTGTTAAATAGGTATAAAATATAATAAAAAACCAAACAGAGGAGAATATTCAATCGACAAGGTCTTCAGAACTGTTATAGTCCAATGACGGTTTGTGAATTGTTCATGCAACACTAAATATCTTCAATCTAGAAAATGTGCTCCCACTCAGAAGATAAAGGAAAAAAAAAATTAAACGATTTATTATTATTTAAAGCCAGCCTGTCCAGACACAGACAAACTGACGCAACATGACGAATGTTACAACATTTACTTACACACATACTTTTCAAAACCTACCTAAGTTAGACATGTTGCACTGACTGTTCCACTCTAGCGATTGAAGAGTCTTCTTGCAAATAAAAGGATAATCGGAAGTACATCCATGTTTACCCAGGTAGCCCTTGTTGTTCATGTAAACACAGTGTGGTTTGTCGATTTGGTTATTTGGCAGATTTGGCATACACTTTTTGTACATTTCTGATACTGATTTCTGATTTGATCCTAGAAAAATGAAAAATACCATTATTCTTTTAATGAACATATCTAAAGTCGGAAATTATAACACTAAAAATATTTTCGACTTTATATAAGTTACTCACCGTAGGGTAATCTACTCGTACCCCGGACCTAGTCCAGGCCATGGTACACCGGTGTTCAAAATTACTTCCGAATATGTATAGTCGTTGATGTAAAATCAGAAAGATTTTCATAATTATGTTACCGGCAAATGTATAAATTACCTAGGTAGGCAATGGGTAATATGTATGTATGTATGGGTGTAGGTAGTAGCTAATGTATGAAATGTTATTTATTTCACAATTTGTCTAAGTATTCTATACAATCGTGAATGCGCAGCCGGTAATGTGTGTAAAAGACGAAAACAGGGAAGGAGGTGATGTAATTTTAGGCAATACGACGAATCCGCAGCAACGCGAACTGACTAGTGACATCTCCAAAGATAAAAAGAGAACCATTCTAGTACCTCGGACGAAACCATAAGATGGGAAAGGATAGATAGAAGAATATCATGACTGGACAGCATTAAAGGCATTTGATGTCGCTATAGCCCACAGGCTTGGACTTGGCTTCATCTTTTTGATTTTTTCCAAGGTGGCCAGGGAAAAGTGGAAAGGTTCATCGATAGGACCTGAAGGCTGGTAATGAAATCAACCGTCTGAGACGGCATTTGTGATTCCAAATGACAGGTGGTAGTAAAGTGATGGTAGGTATCATCCAGGGTGACATAACGTAAACATTAGCATAAACAGCATTTGGTCAAAAGTGAATGCTCAAAAAAAACCCAGCTCCGGCAGAAACGAGATGTCTTTCAAATCACTACATATTATAAAACGGTTGCATATTAGAAAATCAAAACTTTCTCAAGCAAATTTCAAAAGAACAATAAACGAAATAACAAAATTTAAATGACCAAATGTTTTATTTAGAAAAATTTTAGAATCCCAATATATGTGACATCAAATGAATGACTGATCAAAAGTTGCTAGATGTAATTTTAAAATATCCAATCATTTCAATCATTATGTAACCGGTACATAATGTATTCTGGGTTTATATGTGTATTCAGTCATTATGTTAAGCTCCTTTTTTGTCATTGTCTTAAAGATTTTAGGCTTTGGGTCAGCGAGTGAAGCGAGCTCGGGACCTTAGGGCACCCCAACACGTACAGGTTAGGTTAGAAAGGAAGGGATGGACGAAATCTCGAATGGACGAAAAAACTTGGACGTAGCGTTCGCCGGCCGCTGCCGCGGCACCGCTCGCTTTGCTCGCTCGGCTCACGCGCGGTTGGTCACAGTTCTAACCTAACCTAACCTATTTCATCAAAGTGCAATCAAAATACAATCACATATTTACGAGAGATTGTAGATATTATTCGTTATTTCGAACTGGCTGAAATAGGTTAGGTTAGGTTCGAATTGTGACAATCCGCGCGCGAGCCGAGCGAGCGAAGCGAGCGGTGCCGCGGCAGCGGCCGGCGAGTGCTACTTCTCAAAATAAAACAGATCGAGACCAAGGAGGTGTTTCAATTTTAAGTGTTTCGTCCGTCGGTATTTTAAAATTCGGGATTTTGATACGTACCCATAATTTATCCAGTAATCCATTTTGACCTTTGAACGATTTGGTCAATAGCGTAATAAATAATTTAAACATTGATATTCCAGACTTTGGTCAGCTGATCTTTTGATCAAATGACCATCGTTATTTTAAACTTTGTTGTAGTGCGTGTTTATTTGTACGTTGTTCTTTTGAAATTTGTTCAGGAAAGTTTTAGTTTTCTAATATGCAACCTATAAAACAAAGTCCCCCGCCGCGTCTGTCTGTCTGTCTGTCTGTTTGCGATAAACTCAAAATCTACTGCACCGTTTTTTAAGCGATTTTTAAGGCTTGATAGCGTGATTCTTGAGAAAGCCTTTCGTATATAATTTGTTATGTTTTTGTATGTCTTTCTATGTATATTAACGATATTTGTTGAAGATGTCGGGAAAAAATAAGCCGTCTAGGAGCTTTCAACGAAAACGCTGCCTAAACTCTTTGAGATATAGCAAAATAATGTGTGATGGAATTGTGTATCTTATATAAGTCTACAGAAAAGTCCACGGTGGCATTTGTCTATCTCTTAACGTTAACATACTATATCCATTTTACTACTTTAAAAAATTGGCATTCATGAAGCGTTTATTGGAAAGCTATTTACATAATTATGATATTAATTCTTATCAAAATAAGTTACTTTGCGTTCAAGGCTATATTAGTATCTGCAAATTTCTTTTTGAATTATTTAAATCGGACGTACCATTTGAAAGTTATCATAAGTTTAATAATTCTCAAAATTAAAACTGTGCGATAGCTCTCGCGAGTCGCTTCGCTTGACGCGGTCGCTGATCCTCCCCCGCACCGTCTTGTCTACTGTTTCTTTAGCTACTAAGCCGAACGACAATAACGCACGACTGAAGACTGTTTTTTCTTTCGGGTGTTGTTGAAAAGCTATAATTGTATTTTTGTTTTGTGTTTGTCTTCTTAACTAACACAACACCAACAATGGTAGTATTATGTGAATTAAGGTAGTAAGAACTACACTACTTACGCATGTAAAACGGAGATCCAAAATTTATGGGGAGTAACCTAATGCAACGCGGGCGAAGCCGCGGGCAAAAGCTAGTTATCAATAATGGTAAGTAATAAATCAAAATAACCATCTATTATCGTGATCCTTATTAATCACGCGTCGACTTTAAACTGCTTAATTACAATACAATATTCATTATTTTTAACTGAATTAAAAAAAAAGGAGGAGTTTCTCAATTCGGTTGTATTTTTTTATACTTATTTATTTTTATTTATATGTTTTTTTAAGTTGTTACCTCGGTAGTCCGTCGTTAATAGACCGATTTGCAATTTTGTTTTTTCTCCTAAAAGAATATGCTTCCAGATTGGTCTTATTTTTTATTTTATTTAGTTCTGATGATGGAATCCATGAGGAATCGAGGGAACTCCTCAAATATTATAGGCAATTATATGGTAATTTTGATTTTCATCGAGAACTCAAGCATTTACAGTCAAAAAGTAACATTTCATGAACTGAAACTGATGAAGAAGACCAGAAGTGGCCAATGGAGCTAGATATCACAATGAAGATAGTTAAGCAACTAGACTGTATAAATAAATGGTTCTGAATAGTATTGTTGAAAATGGTATCATTGAAGTTATCTTATGATGATGATGGAGCCAGAAGGTAGGCACTGGAACTCCGTATTTTATCTACCGTATTTAGACTTATTAAAATTGTCATGACCTGCACTTCAGCCATGAGGTAACATCGCACTGATCTGATTATGACCTGGAAGTTGAAAGGTAGGCACTGGAACTTTATTATAAAACAATGTATCCTGGCGGTGTTCGGACTTATTGGAATTATCACGAGATGTAAATACTCTGGCTATAAGTGGTTTTAATAGTTATAAGTACTCTATAGGTTTCTTACTATTTAAGTTTAAGTACTAAAACTATAATAATAATAACTTATTTCAGTTAGTAACACGAAAATACTTAAGAGCTAATGTTAGTAAACAAAACAAATGAAATGAGACAAACAAGTTCAGTCCACAGTTCAGCAACAGTCGGGACCCACATTAGATAGAATGATTTTAGTCTAGATTATTTTAATGGGTCCCGACTGTTGCTGAACTGTGGACTGAACTTGTTTATTTTTCTTTTCAGTTTTTATTTAAAGTAATTTTTTACGTAGTTTTTTTTATTTTACACTTTTTAGTTACTATTAATTCACTATATTTTAGACGTAAAATCACTATAAAGTTCAAAAACCGACCTAGGCATTCCCCTCAGTACAAAATAAATAACATAGATTTCCTGTTGTACTTTTTTTTAATATGGTCATGACATACCATTTTGAAATCCTCATGAAAAACCCTTTAATTTGACACCCATATTGCAGAATTAAAAAAATATTTTTTTTATACTCTAACATATAGCATCTCACAGTCGAAATGTTGTTTTTTTTCTAACGTCATCTATTTAAAAACACTTGGGTTATCAAGACGAATCTAACGATATGTTAATTATAAAAATCTGGTCAGCGGTTTGGAAGGTATGAGGTAATAAAGAACATTACATACATACTATCACTTGCAAAAGTCCATAAGAATTCTTAAAACTTATTCGTTTGACGTTTAGTTTGACTTACGACCTTTTATTTTCAAGTTTCGCCAACAAATGATTGAAATTCACAATTTCATCAACTTATCATAAGTCAAGATGGCCCAGTGGTATAGGCACACAGATTGAAGCGCAAATCAGTGTGCCGCAAGTTCAAATCCCACGCAATTATTGACTTTTTGTAAGTTCTTACCCGATTGGAAGTTATGTATTTGCATTACATATATTAAATTATTCTTTAACTTGTTCACACATTTCTTAGAGTTAGAAAGGTAGATCACAAAAAAACTAAATAAAGAATTAGATTTCTGCGAGGTAGACATGAGTTTTAACTTAACCGAAATGAACTGTCGTTTGGTTGTAGTTGTTGGTTAGTGACGTGAGGTTGACAGTATTGTAATATTCGCAAAATGCAGGCTAATATTAGTATTGAAGTGAGGGCGACTATCATTGGGCTGCATAAAAGTGGTCTTAATAAAACACAAATATCTGAAGAAACCGGACTGAATGTGAGTATAATAGCTTTTAATGAATTGTAACTTTATTACAAATTAATCTTCTAATTAAAACGTATGCCATTTATGAATCCATTCATCGTATCTTTATGAGGTTTAAAAGAGAAATACGTAAATCGTTGGGTTTATTGGATTGGTTATTGGATTAATAAATGCAGTTTTATTTTAAAATTATATTCAATAATTATGATTATTAACATTTTATATAATGAAAATGAAGTGAAGTAGGTATAGCTGCCTAATATATATTTTTTTTTATTTTAGAAAAATACTGTAAATCTTTGGCTAAAAAGATATGAGGAAGAAGGTAGCCTTGCTAGTCGAAAGAGAAGTGGGAGACCGAAGCTTATTAGCGAGGCGCAGCGACGACATATGGTGGACGTATACGAAACGAATGGTTTCGCACCAACGAGACATTTTGCGGAATTATACGACACCTCGATGGATACTGTTCGCCGTGCACTTCACGCTGAAGGCGTGCATCACAGAAAACCTGCTAAAAAGCCGTACTTGACAGAGAGGCACAAACAAGAACGATTACGTTTCGCACTAAATATTTAATGTTAACTAAACTAAATGGCCTACCATTTTATTTTAACATATCTGTGATTATTCGTTAACAAACACTGTATTATATTGTGTTTACTTTCGTTTAAAACAGCTATATCTTTTAACTTGTGCCATCGCCTCATCTTAAGAATGCAGTGAACTCGCTATCAATTTTGTTGACAATAATCATGAGTCTATTTCGTTTTTTATTCTTCTACCCGCACTGTTTTAACATAATACTATAGTTCAATTTATTTTTCTCATCTAATTGACGATTATCTTGTGAGAACTAAAGTTGTTTTAACAGAAATTGAGGTTTGGTTTCAATCTTCTTTTCGTCAAGAAAATGAACAATTAAGCTATGACCTCAATACATTCATTGTGACGTTACACAAAAATAAAATGTTTACAAAGTCCAAATCATATATCACTTTTCAATAAATAACTGGATATAAACAATTACCTATATTTTATTTTATTAAAATTTAAATATCCGTTCATTGTTACGTTATTCATATTATGAATGGTCTAAGTGGGTATACTTCCAACAAACAATCTTAGGCGTAACATAGATAACGGTTACAAGATAACTTTTTGTCTAGGTAACAATTCGACGTCACAATTCTCATAAATGTTTAATTTGTAAATATAAAGAATAAACATTTTTATTAAACACGTCTTTTTATTTCCACCTTATAACATCGAAAAGATGTAACAACTAAATAATTGCAAATTACGAATGTGATTCTTCTTGTGGTTAATAGATCACATTCGTAATTTGCAACTATTTAGTGCAAAAAATGCAATAGTATTTTTCATAGAAATATAAAAAACAACTATATCAATATAGATTGGGAATTTTCAAAGTAAGAAATAACTGCAACGGACCGACCATGATTTGAACTCGGGTTACGTGATTTGCGAATCCAACACTTAGTTCACACGGCTACCAGCACATGACGTATTTGGGCGAATTTTATCAATGCTATGGTAAGAACAGAAAAATAATAATGTTTTTAAGCTCAGTGCGACGACAGTTCCTTAGTGTGTGTTATCTGTGGAATGTGGATACTCATACATGCGCACACATACGCACGGAAGTATCGTGCTCGCTCGGTTCGTAGCAATGTAATCTTTAGCGTTCCTATGGACTTTTGCGGCCTTACTGTACATACATACATACATACAACCATACAAGATACGCGCGAAAAACTCTTCTTGAAGTCGGGTAAAAAATAACAATAAAACACCGAGTTTAGGAGAATCCGACTCCAAAACGCATCAGTCGTATCCAGCGCTCGAGCATCGGAGAATCCCACCGGTCCGTCAAAACGCTCAAGATGCCATTGGAACTAACTCGCATGCGAGTTAAGAAAAAATTAACAGAAAAAAATAGCTTCACTGCAAAAAAAAAAAACAATAAAACTTTTAAAAACTTTATTTTTAGAAGTCGGTTATAAAATATAAAAACCTGCAAAACTAGAAACATCGAGTTATTTTGATCATTTTATATTTATCGGTATTTTCTTTTAGGTAAAAAAAATATTTTTAGTTATTGGTACAGGTCGCGCGATGAATCAAGATCGCTCGGCAAAAGTGGAAGGGGCATGCGCAGTATTCAATTCTAAGGTCTATTTGGCGACGTACGGGCGGGTGTGCGCCGTCGGCGACACGTCATTGGTAGATAGAGTCGCTCTTCAATTCCCGCGTTGCGTTCTCGCGTCTCATTGGATACTGTTGTACTTGGGTACTGTTGCGTACAGCTTGTGTTATCGTATTAGTAATCGGTGTCGTATTAGTAATCGGAAAAGGTCGTAAAAAAAAATGGTTAAAAATAAAGTTTTAAAACGGCAAGCCAGAAAAATGGTTTACGACGTGAATTGTTACGTGAAGAAAAAAACTAACCAAACAATTTTTTTTAATTTTTTTTTTAATTTTAAAAATTTTAATTTTTCTGAATTTACCTACTTACAAGATAAATTACAAGCAAAAACTAGTGTTATTATAAGTTATGTTACTAAGGTTCAAACATACGAAATTAAAAATAAAATCCTAACATACTAAGAATTTCTGTGCGCAATTGTACACATGCGCCGATTGCCCCCACTACTTTCACCGAGCGATCTTAATTCACCGCGCGACCTGTATACCCATAGCCAAAGTACCTATTTTTCATGACAATTCCAATGAATCCAGACACTGCTAGGATACATTTTTATAATTATAATGAAGTACCTTTGGGCTCCATCATTAGATTAGTGCGACAGTACCACTGTACTTTTTGGTGTATAATCAAGTTTATTCTATTCTATTCTATTCTTATAGCCAAAGTACATCTCATGATAATTCTAATAAGCCCAAACACGGCTATGATACATTTATTAATTACGGAGTTTCAGGGCCTACTTTCCAGCTCCATCATCATCATAAGTTAACTTCGATGTTACGATTTTCAACAATACTATTCAGAACTATTTATTTATTTGTATTATCATAGTTGCTTAACTACCTTCATTGTGATATTTACGTGAGTGTGAAATTCCTCCTGGTCTTCTTCACCGGTTCCACTCCGTCAAATGTTACTTTTTAGCAAGTAAATACTTCAGTTTTCGATGAAAATACCAAATCACCAAATGGTTGCCTATAATATTTGAGGAGTTCCCTGGATTCCTCTTGGATTTCATCATCAGAACTGGATTTTTTAAAAAATGGGACCAATTTAAAAGCATATCCTTTTAGGAGAAAAAAAATGCAAATCGGTCCATAAGTGAAGGAGTTCCAAGGTAACAACATAAAAAAAGCATAAAAAAAAATATAAGAAAAACAACTGAACAGAAAAACTTCTCCCTTTTTTTGAATTGGTTGAAAAAGAATTAAAGCGATTTTTAAAGTCGACGCCTGATTAATAAAACTTGCAATTTTTATATGTTTGCAAGTAAGGATCACGATAATAGCTGGTTATTGTTTAATTACTTATCATTATTGATAATTTGAGATACACCTTGTTTCTGCCAGAGCTAGGTTTTTTTTCTATGGAGCAAGAGCATTCTCCTTTGTTTTGGCGTAACTTTTTAACAAAGAATTGTCATTAAGCCATAATAAATAATTATGCGTTTTTAACATTGTGATTTATAAATTTATGCTTTTTTCTCATTTGGAAATAAGTTATATTTTTAAATATTTCATTAAAAAGTATAAAAACATTCACAGTTATAAAAGAAATATAAAACATTTACTTACACCAAATATACTATTTAAAACCTACCTAAGTTAGGCTTGGTGCAATCATTAAACTGTAGTGATTGAAGAGTCTTCTGGCAAATGGAAGAACAAGCGTAAGGGCATCCGTAACCCTCCAGGTTGATGTTCTTGTTCGTGTAAACAGAGTGTTGCATGCCGTTTTGATTATCTGACTGATTTGGCTGCCATTTTTTGTATACTTCTGACATTAGTTTCCCTAGAAAAATGAAATATACTGTTACGAACGTGAGTAATTAAATGCATTTAATAATAATAGTGGTAGGTACTTTATGGTGGACTTTTTTAGAACTTGCCTGGCCTGGGTACGTACTTCCCTTCGAGAAGTTTCGCACAGCAATGCGTTTTAATTATTTTATGCTACTCTCGATTTAATTGAAAATATGGCGTGTTCAAGTTTCACTTTGTAACAATACCATTATTCTTTTATCGAATCTTTATATGGTCGAGAATTATCCCACTGAAATGAGTATCCTTGATCCTACTCTAGGCCATGGTAAGGTTTAATATCGTTTGCATGAACTTTATTAGCATAATAATAATAATAATAACCTGGCAACACTCTAGTAACAAGTCACATATTTTTTCTATTCCATTTTAAATTTGTAAAACTCGCTATTTATCCAAAACAGTGAAACAATTTTTACTTTATAAGAAGCCTTAATAATTTTACAATAAGAAAACCTATTCAAACAAAGCAAACAAATAACATAATCGATGAAAATAGAAGAATAAGAAAAAACACCAAATGACGTCTGTCATAAACGACGTACATCAACAACAAACTGAAAAAATGGAATGAATCGAAAGAAATATGTTAACTAGAGCAGCTGCACGACGCGCACGACATCCACCCCCGGGCTCGTCGCTCAGCTCCGCCTCGCCGCCGCCGGACCCCGGATCACCAGTGTCACCGGTGGCTGCAGTTGCGTCGAGCTCGAGCGACGAGTATTTCTCCCCGCCGACGTCGCCAACACCTGTACGCCGGCCGGGGAGAGGCCGGCCACCGAAGAGCATGGGACCTAGGGGCCAACCGGCCCCGAGCCGGGTCCCCGCTGTCGGTGGTTGTGTGCAGCGCATGAGATGGACTCCGTCAATGAACGAGAACGTCATGCGCGCATATTACGGGTCTACAGAGGGGGGAACTAACCTCACTGCGTACCGTGAAAGGATGCTGACTCTTTTTCAGGACCTGGAACCAACCGTGAACGTCTCGGCTCAACGATTGTCGGATCAGGTGCGGGTTATCCAACGCAACCACAGGTTGGACGACGCTGCACTTGATCGGCTGCGCTCAGAGATACTGAGCAACCAAATCGTCTCGACATCTACACAAACACAGACCGCGGCAGCGCCGACTACTAACGCAATCTCGCCGCGGTCCGACCATAATAATGATGATGCAGATGATAGGGTTGTTACAGTAAGTAGCCAGTGCAACGAAAGATTGAGGAGCGCACTGGAGGATGCGTTGTGCGAGTACATGTCGACTCCGACTGAGCTTAGGCCTCGTTTGCCACGGTTACCCATGCACAAAAAAAATAGGGCGCTGGTGTGTGCTTTGGACTCGTTGCTCAAAAATATTTTTGAGAGTAGCGAGAACCTTGTTGATACGCACTCAATCTTGTATTGTGGGGCTGTTGCGGCATGTCGTTTAGCCAACATTAAGTTTCCAAACATAGATGGAACTATTCGACCGAAGTCTGCTGTACCAGCCTGGCAATGCAGGATTGAGAGGCGTATCGATGAGGCCAGGGTACTCATCGGCAAACTACACTGCTTCAGGGAGGGTAATACACGACCACGAGTGATGCGCTTTGTGAGACGGGCGTTTTTGGGGACAGGTGTTAGTCCTCAAGGATACATGTCTCGTGTCACAGAGCGCATCGACTTCCTGAAGCAGAAAGTTTGTGCATGGGCGAGCCGCATACGGCGGTATAAGCGGCGAGTTGACCGGTACTCGCAGAATCGCATGTTCCAGAGCGATGAGAGGTGGGTGTACAGAGCTTGGGAGCGGCCTGAACACAGTGTGATTGGCGAGTGCCGCCCGGATGATTTTGCCACGATTACATTCTGGCGAAACATTTGGTCGGTGCCTGTCAGTCACGCTGAAGGTGGCTGGATGCGTGACGTCGAGCGCGTGTGTGAAGCTATACCAGAAATGGAAAAAGTTACCATCACCCCAGAGGATGTAGCCAAAGCAGTTCGTCCGTTACCGAACTGGAAATCACCGGGACCGGACGGACTGCAAAACTTCTGGCTGAAATGGTATAGCAGCTCACACGCGCCCCTGGCGTCGCAATTCCAGTCAATCTTA
Source organism: Mythimna ferrago (assembly GCA_910589285.2). Lineage (NCBI taxonomy): Eukaryota > Metazoa > Arthropoda > Insecta > Lepidoptera > Noctuidae > Mythimna > Mythimna ferrago. The sequence goes on along the minus strand of OU342698.1, from coordinate 16,892,113 downwards.
GAGTCTGGGCCGCTACCAGAATATCTGACAACTGGCGTTACCCACCTGCTCCATAAGACAGGTAACCCCGTGGATCCCAAGAACTATAGACCAATTACATGTTTGTCAACGGTCTATAAACTTCTTACATCCATCCTGAGAGCAAAAATTAATATACACATAGAAAATAATCAGATTATTTCTCCCTCTCAGAATGGATGTAGGAATGGGTCCCGGGGTACTAAGGAGCTACTCCTCATAGACATGGCCATAAGCCAACAGACTCGTCGATCCCGCAAGGATCTGTCGACATGTTGGATAGATTACAAGAAGGCCTATGACTCTGTTCCTCATACGTGGCTCATGAGGGTGCTGGAGTTATACAAAATAGATACAACTTTACGCACCTTTCTTGAGTCATGTATGAGGCAATGGAAGACGGTCCTTCGCTATCCAGGGTGTCGACCGATCCAGGGGAATGATGAGCCTATTTGGATTAAACGGGGAATATTTCAGGGCGACAGTCTGAGTCCGCTTTGGTTTTGCTTAGCCCTGAATCCTCTTAGCACATTGCTGGAGGATTCAGGACTAGGCTATCGGTTGAGAAGAGGTGGTCAGGTCATATCTCACCTTCTTTACATGGATGACCTGAAACTCTTTGCCCCCAGCAATTTGCAACTGATGGAGCTACTCAAGGTAACTGAAACTTTCAGTAGCGCCATCAGGATGGAATTTGGTGTGGACAAATGTGCAGGCATGCATGTAAAGCGAGGGGAGATTATGGAATCCGAGGGAATTCAACTCCCGGATTCCATACACCTTAGATCCCTTTCCTCGACCGAAACTTATAAGTATTTGGGTATGTCAGAAGCTTTAGGCATTAACAATGCTGACATGAAGCAATCGCTGAAGGAGCGCTTCTTTGGCCGCCTGAAGAAGGTATTAAATAGCCTTCTGTCGGGCGGAAATAAGGTGCGCGCCTTCAACGGTTGGGTCATGCCGGTTTTAATGTACTCTTTTGGCATACTCAAATGGACTCAGACCGAACTTGACGCCCTGGATAGGCGAGTCCGTACATTGCTGACGGCAAATCGGATGCATCACCCACGATCCTCGGTGATGAGACTGTACATCCCGCGGAAGTGTGGAGGTCGAGGCTTTTTAAATGCAAAGACCCTGCACAACCGCGAGGTGTGCAGCCTCAGAGAATATTTTCTTAAAACCGATGTGGGTATGCACCGAGATGTGGTCGCAGTGGACAAGGGACTCACCCCGTTATCCATGGCTAAAGAGGACTGGCATAAACCTGTAATAATGACTACTGATAACCGCAAGGAAATATGGAAAGGCAAGGAGCTCCACGGGCGCTTTTTCCGGGCTCTTCACGAGCCTGATGTAGATTTCTTGGCGTCCGTGGCCTGGTTACGTTTCAGTGACCTCTTTGGGGAAACTGAAGGTTTTGTCTGTGCGATTATGGACGAAGTTATCCTAACGAACAACTACCGGAGATATATAATGAAGGACGGGACGGTTGACGTGTGTCGGGCATGCCACCGTCCGGGTGAGTCTATCAGACATATTATCTCTGGTTGTTCTCGTTTGGCTAACGGTGAGTATTTGCACAGACATAACCAAGTAGCCAGGATTATTCACCAGCAACTTGCTTTGAAGTACAACCTAGTGGATTTAGAGGTACCGTATTACAAGTATGTGCCCGACCCAGTTCTCGAAAATGACCATGTCACTTTGTACTGGGATCGGTCTATCATTACTGACCGGACTATTGTAGCCAATAAGCCGGATATAGTGGTGATAGACCGATTAGCGCGCCGTGCAATGATAGTTGATATCACCATCCCACATGACGAGAATCTCGTGAAAGCTGAGAAAGAGAAACAAATGAAATATCTCGACTTAGCACACGAGGTTGTCGACATGTGGAACGTGGACTCGGCTGTCATTGTGCCGATTGTCGTGACCGCCAATGGTCTTATTGCCAAAAGCTTCGACGACCATCTGTCGAAGCTGTCGTTGCGCGGTTGGATCAAGGGCCAGATACAGAAGGCAGTACTCCTCGATACGGCCCGCATTGTGAGGAAGTTCCTGTCTCTGGAGCCCTAACCACCGGTAGCTTGGACCCTGCTCCCGACATCGGTGGACTACTGTTTTTTATATTTTTAAATGTTTTTTTTATATATTTATTTGTTATGAAAAATATTTAAAAATATCAAAAATATGTATTATAAGAGAAATAAAGGAGATAATAATAAAAAAGAAAAGAAAAGAGAAAAATTAAAAGAGAAATAGGGCGCTGGTGTGTGCTTTAGATTCGCAGCTATCAATTTGTTTTGATAGCAGCGAAGACCTCGCTGATACCCACTCGATCTTGTACTGTGCAGCTGTAGCAGCATGTCGTGTAGCTCACGTTAAATTTCCTAATTGTAACAGAGCTACACGACCAGCTGTGCCTGCTTGGCAGTGCAGGATAGAGCGGCGTATCGGTGAGGCTAGAGCACTCATCGGCAAGCTTATCTGCTTCAGGGAGGGCAACACTCGCCCTAGAGTGATGCGCTTTGTGAGGCGGGCATTCTCGGGGACTGATATTAGTCCTCGAGATTATCTGCCCTGCGTCACAGAGCGTATCGACTTCCTGAAGCAGAAGATCTATGCATGGGCAAACCGTATTCGTAGGTACAAGCGACGAGTGGAACGGTACACTCAGAATCGTACATTCCAAAGCAATGAAAGGTGGGTTTACAGGGCTTGGGAGCGACCGGACCAAGGTGTGACTGATACGCGCCTGCCGGATGATGACGCCATGTGTTCATTTTGGCGCAGCATTTGTTCGGCGCCTGTCAGTCACACCGAGGGTGATTGGATTCGAGAGGTCGAGCGCGCATGCGACCTTTTACCAGAAATGGGGGCAATAACCATCAGCCCCCAAGATGTAGCCCGTGCAGTTCGTCCGTTACCGAACTGGAAATCTCCAGGGCCGGACGGGCTGCACAATTTCTGGCTCAAATGGTTTCAAGGGTCGCACGCTCGCTTGGCATCTCAGTTCCAATCTGCCTTAGAGTCAGGGTCGCTGCCCCAGTTTCTAACAACAGGAATAACCCACCTGCTCCATAAATCAGGTAGTACTGCGGAACCCAAAAATTATAGACCGATTACGTGTTTGCCGACGGTCTATAAAGTTCTTACATCCATTCTGAGAGCTAAAATCAATAGTCATATTGAAACAAATTCTATCATGTCTGTCTCTCAGAATGGATGTAGGAACGGGTCCCGCGGTACTAAGGAGCTGCTCCTCATCGATATTGCCATTAGCCAACAGGTTCGACGTTCTCGAAAGAATCTGTCGGCATGCTGGATAGATTATAAGAAGGCCTATGACTCTGTTCCTCATACATGGCTCATGAGGGTGCTAGAACTGTATAAAGTTGATGCAACTTTGCGCACCTTCCTGATGTCATGTATGGGGCAGTGGAGAACAGTCCTTCACTATCCGGGATGTCGACAGATTTGGGAGAACAGCGAACCGATAAGGATTGAGCGTGGCATATTCCAGGGTGACAGTCTGAGTCCACTGTGGTTTTGCCTGGCTTTGAACCCTCTCAGCACACTGCTGGAGGGTTCTGGATTAGGTTACCGGTTGAAAAGAGGCGGTCAGGTCATATCTCACCTTCTTTACATGGATGATCTGAAACTCTTTGCCCCCAACAACTTGCAACTGATGGAGCTACTGAAGGTAACTGAAACCTTCAGTAGTGCCATCAGGATGGACTTTGGTGTGGACAAATGTGCAGTCATACATGTAAAGCGAGGGGAGATTATGGAATCCGAGGGAATTCAACTCTCGGATTCCATACACCTTAGATCCCTCAGCTCAACCGAAACTTACAAGTATTTGGGTATGTCGGAAGCGTTAGACATCAATACTGATGACATGAAACAATCGTTGAAGGAGCGCTTCTTTGGCCGCCTGAATAAAGTACTGAATAGTCTTTTGTCAGGCGGAAACAAGGTGCGCGCTTTCAACGGTTGGGTCATGCCAGTATTGATGTATTCTTTCGGCATACTCAAATGGACTCAGACAGAACTTGACGCCCTGGATAGGAGGGTCCGTACACTACTTACCGCAAATCGGATGCATCACCCACGGTCATCGGTGATGAGACCGCGGGAGTGTGGGGGTCGTGGCTTCTTAAATGCTAAGTCCCTGCACAACCGCGAGGTATGCAGTCTCAGGGAATATTTCCTAGCCGTCGACGTGGGTATGCACCGAGATGTGGTGGCGGTGGACAAGGGCCTCACCCCGCTCTCCTTAGCTAACGAGAACTGGCGCAAACCTTTAGTACTGGATACTAATGACCGCAGGGAAGTATGGCAGGGCAAGGAGCTTCACGGACGCTTTTACCGGGCCTTACATGGGCCCGATGTAGACCTATTAGCGTCCGTATCTTGCCTACGTTTCGGTGATCTCTTCGGGGAAACTGAAGGTTTTGTCTTTGCAATTATGGACGAAGTTATGATGACGAACAATTACCGGAAATACATTGTGAAGGATGGTACGGTTGACATCTGTCGGGCATGCCACCGGCCCGAAGAATCTATCCGACACATTATTTCTGGGTGTTCTCGTCTGGCTAACGGAGACTATTTGCATAGACACAATCTCGTAGCCAGGATTATTCACCAGCAACTTGCTCTTAAATACAATCTTGTAGAATTAGAAGTACCGTACTACAGGTATGTGCCCGACCCAGTTCTCGACAATGGCAGTATCACGTTATATTGGGATCGATCTATCATCACTGACAGGACTATTGTTGCCAATAAACCTGATATAGTGGTGATAGATTGACTAGGGCGTCGCACAATGATTGTTGATATAGCGGTCCCTCATGACGAGAACCTTGTGAAAGCTGAGAAAGATAAGCAGATCAAATATCTTGACTTAGCTCGCGAGGTTGTCGACATGTGGGAAGTAGATAAAGCAATCATTGTGCCGATAGTCGTAACGGCCAATGGCTTAATAGCTAAGAGCCTCGAACAACATCTAAGGAGGCTCTCGTTAGGCAGCTGGATCAAGGGCCAGATCCAGAAAGCAGTACTCCTGGACACGGCGCGCATAGTTAGGAGATTTCTCTCTCAGGAGCCCTGACCACCGGCAGCTTGGACCCTGTTCCCGATGCCGGTGGGCTACTATTTTTTATTTTTTAAATGTTTTTTTTTAATGTGTTTTTTAAGAAATATTTAAAAATGTAAATAATATGTACATAAATAGATGATAATAGATAATAAATGGAATAATAATAACCCCATCGCCGTATCTCTATGTTCACGTCGTGGTGGGGCTTGCGCGCTCCAATGAACCCTAAGTCTGTGTCGGTAGCGCTTGCTTAGCCGTAACATGCCTAGAGTGAGGGGCCAGACCAAGAGAGATACAATCCGCAGGGCAGTTTTGTGGCGAACTGTTGGGCATTAGCGATCCCACGGACCCGATCGTCCGGGAGAATTCTTGTTCTTCATCTCCGGCTTGCCTTTATTGGCCGGCCGTAGTGAACACTGACGAGGAACAGAGCTTCCACCTCTCTCTTGCCTTTATTGGCTGGCTTGAGTGGAGATTCGCAAGAGCAAATGCGCTCGGGAGAAGGATGTATAATCCAGTAAGGTGCTGGTAGGGATCTTGACCGTACTTCCGGGATTGTCCTGATAGCCGTGGTATACCTCTCCACTCCTCAAGCACATCAGGATATGTTGCCCTCTTGTTGCTACGTCACTTCGTGCTAGTGACCATTTTGGGGGCCCATTTGTTGAGTGTGCAAGTCACCCCTTGCCTTTTTATCGATGGAAATTAAAAACATTGTTTAGGCAGGGGCCATAGTCTCAACATAGTTCCTGGTAACTAAGTCCACTTAAGACTCCAAAAACTATAGCCTTATATTAGTTTTTCACATGTTGCAATAGTTTCCCTTTAACCGGTCGCTGTCCTTGGATGCACTAGCATAGCGCATACAGGGATAATCGCCGGTTGGTACCACGTTCCATTAGAAGCAGCTATAGGGCCTCTGCGAGTTGGTTTCGACTCCTCGTATGCCTTCCAAAGGTTTAGGACCTCATGGTCCTGAGATAAATAAATGTACAAAAATAATAATAAAGAAGGTATTAAACAGCCTTCTGTCAGGTGGTAATAAGGTGCGCGCCTTCAACGGTTGGGTTATGTCTTAATGTACTCTTTCGGCATACTCAAATGGACTCAGTCCGAGCTAGACGCTCTGGATAGGCGGGTCCATACACTGCTGACCGCAAATCGGATGCATCACCCACGATCGTCGGTTATGAGACTGTACATCCCGCGGAAGTGTGGAGGTCGAGGTTTTCTAAATGCGAAGACCCTACACAACCGCGAGTTGTGCAGCCTCAGAGAATACTTTCAAAAAACCGATGTGGGTATGCACCGAGATGTGGTCGCAGTGGACAAAGGACTCACCCCGTTGTCCATGGCTAAAGAGAACTGGCGCAAACCTGTGGTACTTACAACTGATGACCGTAGGGAAGTATGGAAAAACAAGGAGCTTCACGGGCGCTTTTATCGGGCTCTTCATGAGCCTGATGTAGATTTTGGAGCGTCCGTCGCCTGGCTACGTTTCAGCAACCTCTTCGGGGAAACTGAAGGTTTTGTCTGTGCAATTATGGACGAAGTCATCTTGACGAATAACTACCGGAGATATATAATGAAGGATGGGACGGTGGACGTGTGTCGGGCATGCCATCGACCTGGAGAGTCCATTAGACATATTATCTCTGGTTCTTCTCATCTGGCTAATGGCGAGTACTTGCACAGACACAACCAAGTGGCCAGGATTATTCACCAGCAACTTACTTTGAAATACAAACTTATGGAATCAGAGGTACCGTATTACAGGCATGTGCCCGACCCAGTTCTCGAAAATGACCATGTCACGTTGTACTGGGATCGGTCTATCATTACTGGGGGCCTAGACAACGTTACATTTTCATCAACGATAACGAAATTCGATATCTCCGAAATGTATGAAAGTGACATAAGCTTTCGAACTGTCACGTGATTGATCGCTAATTGCTAGACAATGTTATACTGCGTTACGAAACGACAGCGAACTTCGATCAACATAAACGATATTCTCATACAATGTTTAGACAAGTGTCACTTTCGACATTCGAATTCGCTGAGATTTCGAAATTCTCTTTCGACAGCTAAGCGAAGTCTTGGACCCTGTAGAAAAGCAAATCAACATGGCCACTTTTAGTCAGTTGGTGGTGTTATTTGTATCAAGTGTGCTTGTTTCTTGTCTTTTGTTGTTGTTTTCTAATAAAAATGCATACATTGCAATTACTACGGGCGGCTTTCTATCAGAAAAGATACAATTACTGGCAAAAAATGGAAAGAGTGGAAAATATGGCAGAGTTATTATTCATGGAGAATTTTCGATTGAACAAGAGCCTTTGCCGGCAGCTTTGTAACGATTTGCGTGTTCGCACTTCAACACAACATACAACAAAACTTTTCAAAGTACAATAGATTTGATGTTACCTATCAAAAATGGAAATTTTGAAAATTAAGCAATAGTTGAAAAGTTAGAGAATAATAATGATTAACATACATGGCTGTTCAATTGCTACCTTTTTCCATTTTTCTGACGTTTTATTAACCAATCCAGTTTAATATTATATAAAAATGTCTTTCAATTTAAAATTAATTAATTAGTTTAATATTGTTACCAACTCACGCTACTGACGCAGGACGCTCAAATTTCAATCGCCCTTGAGGTCCGCTAGACGTAAGGATCACGTCATTGTTTACATTGAGCATATTCAAGTGATATGAATTGTATCAAGTTCATGGTCACTTAGCGATTTTTGGAATCAACACTTCGTTCCGACTTCGACTTAGCGATATGTTGGTCGATGTGACATTGTCTACCATTTTATAGTCAACATCGCTAAGGCGAAATCGAACTTCGAAGCGACTTCGACACGGAGCGAATGCCTCTTGTCTAGGCCCCGTCATCGGACTATTGTAGCCAATTAGCCGAATATAGCAGTGATAGACCGATTAGCGCGCCGCGCAATGTTAGTCGATGTCACCATCCCACATGACGAAAATCTCGTGAAAGCTGAGAAAGAGAAAAAAATCAAATATCTCGACTTAGCACACGAGGTTGTCGACTTGTGGAATGTGGACACGGCTGTCATTGTGCCGATTGTCGTGAGCCAAAAGCTTCGACGACCATCTGTCGAAGCTGGCGTTACGCGGATGGATCAAGGGCCTGATACAGAAGGCAGTACTCCTCGATACGGCTCGTATTGTGAGGAGGTTCGTGTCTCTGGAGCCCTAGCCACCGGTAGCTTGGACCCTGCTCCCGACACCGGCGGACACCTATTTTTTATATTTTTAAATGTTTTTTTTTAATTTTTTTAAGAAATATTTAAAAATGTAAAATGATATGTTAAAATGGAAAATAAAGGAGATAATAATAATAATTGTATCCTAACAAAACTGCTATAAAAGTGAGTGACAACTGCTGTCACATAATACAATACTGAAAATGGGAATTGTAATTTGAAGATGTTGACGAGAGCCACAGCTCGAAGTTCACGCCCACCACCTGCGGTCTCGTCGCTCAGCTCGACCTCGCCGCCGCCGGAACCCAGCCCCATCGTGAGTGCTGTGACATCGGCCGCGGCAGTTGCGTCGAGCTCCAGCGACGAGTACTTCTCTCTGCCGACGAATCTACCACCTGCGCGTCGACGGGGAGGACGCCGGCCGCCGAGCGGCTTAGGACCTCGAGGCCCACCGGCTTCTGATAGGGTCCCAGCTCCCGGCGGAAGTGTGCAGCGCATGCGATGGATGAGATCTATCAACGAGAACGTCATGCGCGCATACTATGGGGCTACAGAGAGAGGAAACCACCTGACTGCGTACCGTGTTCGGATGGTCTCTTTGTTTCAGGTGCTTGAGCCAGCCGTCAACGTTTTGGCCCAACGACTGTCGCAGAAGCAGAAGATCTATGCATGGGTAAACCGTACCCGCAGGTATAAGCGACGGGTTGAGCGATACAACCAGAATCGCACATTCCGGAGTAATGAAAGGTGGGTTTACAGGGCTTGGGAGCGACCGGACCACGGTGTGACTGACACGCGCCTTCCGGATGATGACGCCATGTGTTCGTTCTGGCGCAACATCTGGTCGGTGCCTGTCAGTCATACTGAAGGTGGTTGGACTCGAGAGGTCGAACAAGGGTGCGAACCGATAACAGAAATGGGTGCAATCACAATCAGCCCCCAGGATGTGGCCCGTGCAGTCCGTCCGTTGCCTACTTGGAAATCTCCAGGGCCGGACGGACTGCACAACTATTGGATAAAGTGGCTTCATAGGTCGCACGCTTATTTGGTATCTCAGTATCAGGCCGCCTGAGAGTCTGGCTCGCTACCCGAGTTTCTTACAACAGGAGTTACCCACCTGCTCCACAAATCTGGTAGCACCGAGGAACCCAAAAAATATCGACCGATTACGTATTTGCCGACAGTCTATAAGGTTCTTAAATCCATTTTGAGAGCAAAGATTAACCAACATGTTGATAATAACAATATCATGTCTGTCTCTCAAAATGGATGTAGGAATGGGTCCCGCGGTACTAAGGAGCTACTCCTCATCGATATGGCCATTAGCCAACAGGTTCGGTGTTTCCGAAAGGATCTGTCGACATATTGGATAGACTATAAGAAGACCTATGACTCAGCTCCTCATACATGGCTCATGAGGGTGCTGGAGTTGTATAAAGTTGATGCAACTCTTCGCACCTTCCTGATGTCATGTATGAGGCAATGGAGGACGGTCTTTCGCTATCCAGGATGTCGAAATATCCAAAGGAACAGCGAACCGGTAAGGATCGAGCGAGGTATATTCCAGGGTGACAGTTTGAGTCCACTTTGGTTCTGCCTAGCCTTGAATCCTCTGAGCACACTGCTGGAGAATTCAGGCCTAGGCTATCGGTTGAAGAGAGGTGGTCAGGTTATATCTCACCTCCTTTATATGGATGAAGCTCTTTACCCCCAACAATCTGCAACTGCTGGAGCTACTGAAGGTAACGGAAACCTTCAGTAGTGCGATCAGGATGGAGTTGGTGTGGACAAACTTGCGGTCATGCATAGAAAGCGAGGGGAGATTGTGGAATCCGTGGGTACCCAACTCACGCATTCCATACACCTGAGATCCCTCTCTCCAACCGAAACCTACAAGTATTTGGGTATGTCGGAAGCGTTAGGCATCAATGCCACTGACATGAAGCAATCGTTGAGGGAGCGCTTCTTTGGCCGCCTGAAGAAGGTACTTAAAAGCCTTCTGTCAGGTGGAAACAAGGTGCGTGCCTTCAACGGTTGGGTCATGCCAGTGGTGATGTACGCTTTCAGTGTACTCAAATGGACTCAAACGGAACTTGACGCCCTGGATAGGAGGGTTCGTACACTGCTGACTGCATATCGAATGCATTACCCTCGGTCGTCGGTAATGAGACTGTATATCCCGCGGAAGTGTGGGGGTCGAGGGTTTTTTAAATGCTAAGACACTGCACAATCGCGAGATATGCAGTCTCAGGGAATACTTCCTAGCCGCCGACGTGGGTATGCATCGTGATGTAGTAGCAGTGGACAAGGGACTCACCCCGCTCTCCTTGGCTAACGAGAACTGGCGCAAACCTGTAGTGCTTGACACTAACGTACGCAAGGAAGTATGGCAGTAAGGAACTTCACGGACGCTTTTTCCGGGCCCTTCATGGGCCCGATGTAGACCAACTAGCGTCTGTAGCCTGGCTATGCGTCCTCTTTGGGGAAACCGAAGGTTTTGTCTGTGCAATTATGAACGAAGTTATCATGACGAATAACTACCGGAGATTTATTGTGAAGGACGGAACGGTTGACATCTGTCGGGCATGTCACCGACCGGGTGAATCAATCCGCCACATTATCTCTGGTTGTTCTCGTCTAGCTAACGGGGAATACTTGCATAGACACAACCTTGTAGCCAGGATTATCCATCAGTAACTTGCTCTGAAGTACTCTCTTGTGGAATCGGAGGTGCCATAGTACAGGTATGTGCCCGACCCAGTTCTCGATAGTGGCGATATCACGTTGTACTGGGATCGGTCCATTATCACTGACAGGACTATTGTAGCCAATAAGCTTGATATAGTGGTGGTAGACCGAAGCGAGAGGCGTGCAATGATTGTTGACATATCCGTTCCGCATGACGAGAACCTCGTGAAAGCCGAGAAAGACAAACAAATCAAGTATATTGACTTGACTCGCGAGGTTGTCGACATGTGGGAAGTGGACTCAGCGATCATTGTACCGATAGTTGTTTCAGCCAATGGCTTAATAGCCAAGAGCCTCGACCAACACCTTAGGAGGCTCTCGTTAGGCGACTGGATCAAGGGCTTGATTTATTTATTTATATATTTAATCTTCATGCAACACAAAGTACATAGGCGGACTTAATGCCTTAGGCATTCTCTATCAATCAAGCTAGGGTGGTGAAGAGAAAATATGGTAGGCGCACAAAAAGAAAATTATGGTATTAAAACAAGAGTAAAAAGTATATATAATTATAGATAAAATACACATATATTTAATATAATATATATACTACATATAGACCCTTAAACGGCGCAAAAACTGTAACCTTATTGGTAATTACAGTTTTGAGCCGTTTGGGGTCGAAACACTTGGTTCATGGGGTCCGAGTGCGCGTCTCCTTTTCAAGGAAATTTCACGCCGACTGATCGACACTTCACGTGACCAGAGGGCTGGCTCGTTCTTCGCCCAAAGAATTAGCATTGCCATTCAACGTGGCAATGCTGCCAGTCTTCTGGGCACATTTCCGGATGACAGCGATGTGGAGGAGTACTTTAACGCCTGAGCGTACTTTGTCATTTTGTATTATATTATGTAAATAGTTAGGTTTTAGTATAAATAGTTTATTTAGTATTTAAGTTTTTTATGTACATTTGTATTAAACATATTCTACATATATATATATTTATATGAAATATGGACAGAAGTTTTGAGACGATTCTGCTGGTGTAGAAAATGATTGATTCAGAGAGCAGTTCTTCTGGACACGGTTCGTATTGTTAGGAGGTTTCTTTCTGCCGGTAGCTTGGACCCTGTTCCCGATACCGTTGGGACACTATTTTGAATATTTTTAAATGTTTTTGTTTTAATTTTTTTTTTTTTTAAGAATTATTTAATAATGTATTTAATATGTTTAAATGTAAAATAAAGAGATAATAATAAATATATACTCCATCGCCGTATCTCTACATTGACGTCGTGGTGAGGCTTGGAAGGAATGGGAAGGATATATAATCCAGTAAGGTGCTGGTAGGGCTCTTGACCGTATTTCCGGGATGGTCCTGATAGCCGTGGTATACCTCTCCACTCCTCAAGCACATCAGGATATGTTACCCTCTCAAGTTTCCAAATACAGATGGAACTATTCGACGAAATTCTGCTGTACCAGCTTGGCAATGCAGGATTGAGAGGCGTATCGATGAAGCCAGGGTACTCATCGGCAAACTACACTGCTTCAGGGAGGGTAATTCACGACCACGAGTGAGATGCGCTTTGTGAGACGGGAGTTTTTGGGGACTGGTATCAGTTCTCAAGAATACACGTCTCGTGTCACAGAGCGCATCGATTTCCTGAAGCAGAAAGTTTGTGCATGGGCGAGCCGCATTCGACGACGACGACATAAGCGGCGGGTTGATCGGTACTCGCAGAATCGCATGTTTCAGAGCGATGAGAGGTGAGTGTACAGAGCTTGGGAGCGGTCTGAACAAAATGTGATTGACGAGTGCCAGCCAGATGATTCTGCCACAATTACATTCTGGCGAAATATTTGGTCGGTACCTGTCAGTCATACTGAGGGTGACTGGATGCGTGACATCGAGCGCGTGTGTGAAACTATACCAGAAATGGAAAAAAATACTATTACCCCAGCGGATGTAGCCAAAGCAGTTCGTCCGTTACCGAACTGGAAATCACCGGGACCGGACGGACTGCAAAATTTCTGACTGAAATGGTATAGCAGCTCACACGCGCCCTTGGCGTCGCAATACCAGTCAATCTTAGAGTCTGAGTCGCTACCAGAATATCTAACAACTGGCGTTACCCACCTGCTCCATAAGACTGGTGTCCCCGCGGAACCCAAGAATTATAGACCAATTAAATAGATATAACCTTACGCACTTTCCTTGAGTCATGTATGAGGCAATAGAAGACGGTCCTTCGCTATTCAAGATGTCGACCGATCCAGGGGAATAATGAGCCTATTTGGATTAAACGGGGAATATTTCAGGGCGACAGTCTGAGTCCGCTTTGGTTTTGCTTAGCTCTGAATCCTCTTAGCACATTGCTGGAGGATAGTACTCAGTTGCACAATTTCACGGATAGTTTTAATAACCTTATTTTGACTCATCCACTTGACAAGTTTTTGCTCGTGGGTGATTTCAATTTCGGAAATGACGTCGAGTGGTCTAATGGGGACATGGCTACTAATGGGGAGTTAATCCCACAAAATATTTCTTCACAGCATGTCATTTAGTTCTTTGGTACATTACAAACATTCGGTTTTATTCGGCATTACAAACAGTTAATATTCCGCTCAACATTATATTGTGACATGCACAATATAATGTTGAGCGGAATATTAACTGTAGACGACTCGACCTTGTATTTTGTAACGACATTGTAACTGTCTCGGAAAGTACGGACCCTCTTGCTTTGCCTTTAATTGTTATGACAAAATTTGTCGAAATTCATACTCTTGCAACTTGCAACGTTATGTTTTCTCAAAGGGCAATTATGACGCTATTAAATCTGAACTTGATCTAATTAACTGGCCTCAGTTTTTATTGTCAACAAGCTTAGAAGATGCGGTCACTAAATTTTATAATAAACTGTATGAGCTTAGGGATATGCACATACCTTTAAAATCGTGAAAAAATCATCTTATTCTCCTTGGTACACCCCAGCACTAATTAAAATTATTAAAGAAAAACATAAATATCATAAGAAATATAAACGATATTGTAATTTATCTGATTTTTATTCCTTTTCATTATTGCGTACCAGAATTATTGAATTGGATAAGGCTTGTTATGATAATTATATGACGAACATTGAGGCTTCTATTGTAAAAAATCCAAAATATTTCTGGACGTTTGTTAAAAGTAAGCGTAGGGCTGGCTCATTTCCAAGTGAGATGTTCTACTGCGTACGTCAGCGACCAATATTAAGTGGGTACGGATCGACTCGTGAGATACAGAAAGTTCGGCAGCTATTTCTCTCAAACTTGAATGAGGATTTTCAGTTACTATTTCCTTTACTTTTGCGAGGTTAACTTCAGTTGCAGAGATTGATGGCCTACCAGAGCGAGGCAAATCTTCCATCACATCTCGACCACTTTTGAATGCTTTGTACCACTCATAAGCACGTATTTTTGATAAAGTCAATTCACCGTAAGCCTTCTGTAACATTTTCAGTGACTCCGAACACGAAATTCCATTGGCGATGCAAAATTTAAGACAAACGCTTTGTTTGATGTTTTTGTCCATTGTGCAATTCGCAATATTACTATTAAATATAGTGCTGTTTTTAGTTATATCATATCTAGTGTGATATGATATAACTAAAAACAGCACTGCATTTAATATAAATAACAGATGCAACTCAAACTCTGCGCCAAAATGGAAAACAGTTGTGCCAATCTAGAAACAACAAAAAAATCTAAAATTTGAATTTGGAACCATAAACAGATCATCCATTCCCGATTTTGACTGAATGTATATCTAATAATATTATGCTTATTGATCACTATGCTGGATTTCGTTAAGCCAGTATAAGTGTTGACAATATACATATATCATTTGTAAACCGTAGGATTGAGTTATTAATATCAAAAGCTTTTGATGCTTTTGACCATTCTGTCCTATAAGATGGGAGGTATCAATTGTTTGGTAAATAGAGACAAGCACAGAACTAATATAAAAAGAATATTTGTGACTTTGTGACGCTTAAAAGTGTACGAATTTTAATAATTTACATACCGTCAATAGTTTCAAACAGTTTCTTCACCCTCATGTCTGACAGTCCAACATACACCCCCTCGATATGAGGCTGGGTCACGTTCCAAAACGATATCACAGCATGAGCCTCGTCGTCATTGTCTGGGTGCCACAAAATGGCTCCTTCCAGAGCACAGACTTGCTTGGCTTCAGGCCAAGGAAGCCCGACCATATGGATCTTGTAGAAACTTTCTCCTGCTTCAATATAATTGTAGTCTTTCCGGAAAAACTTATCAGTTGGCGATTTATATTCAGTTGGCGGTTTATATTCAGTTGGCGGTTTATATTCAGTTGGCGGTTTATATTCAGTTGGCGGTTTATATTCAGTTGGCGGTTTATATTCAGTTGGCGGTTTATATTCAGTTGGCGGTTTATATTCAGTTGGCGGTTTATATTCAGTTGGCGGTTTATATTCAGTTGGCGGTTTATATTCAGTTGGCGGTTTATATTCAGTTGTCTTTTCATATTCAGTTGTCTTTTCATATTCAGTTGTCTTTTCATATTCAGTTGTCTTTTCATATTCAGTTGTCTTTTCATATTCAGTTGTCTTTTCATATTCAGTTGTCTTTTCATATTCAGTTGTTTGTTCATCTTCACTTGTCTCTTCATATTATAAAAAATAAGGGTACTAATTAAACAGACTTCTTTTTAATAGCATTATTCACCTCTAAATATCTAAATTGCTTTCTAAATTGCTAAGTCAGGCACAATCGACGCGCGTCTGAATATAACTATCTTAGCCACTAGTTATCTTATCTGTAAGCCACTCTAAATATAACTCAGCATGGTGGTTATTTTTTGGAATCTAAATTTGTAACATGCATTCAAAGCAGTAAACTTCTAAAATACAAGTACTAGTATATAACAGATAAAAATAAAAAACTTATTAATATATGGCAACAAATAGTAATTCTATCTTCTAATTTTATTTTATAGCTTCTAATTTTATAACTCAGTACGATATAAATCATCTAAGATTAACTGATCGTCAAATTTATCTAATATTATCATCAAGTAGTAGCTATTAATACAGGGTGGCCCAAAAAAAAATGCACTTTTGAAAATTCAAGGAAATTTTTTTTTTCAATTATGAGATCTTTATTTATTATCTAAAGAAAATTACATACATCATCCAAGTGATTTTCTTGGCGGTTCATTCTTCCAATCTGGTATCAAAATTTTGGCAAACTTTTGTTAGACTAATTCTCGCACTGGATTCCATTTCTTGTCGAATATTCAACTTCGATTGCTGAGAGTGTACTCTGCTCCCGCAAAAAGAAAACTGCTGGAGTGAGATCGGGGCTTTTTGGTGACCAGGAGATGTCACCCCTGCCTAAAATTATTTTTTGTGGATACTTGCGCATTTCATTTGCAAATCTCAATCTCGTTCGAAGTCTAATGCCTTTAGTTCCTGTACCAACTATATCTTATAAGAATGTTATTTTAACTCGGCGTCATGGGGGTTGGGTCTGTGAGACCCGTTACATTTTATATCGCTTCTAGTTCGGTTACTACGTGTGCGACGTTGCTGTTCTTCTTAATAGCTGGAGTTGTTGAGTTTTTCTATGCATCGTAGTCAACACTTTTGACGTGCAACAGCCGCAGTAGGAGTTACACGATCTCAAAATTGAAAAGGGTCTGTGAGACCCATCCCCGCAGTTCGTGTAACAATTTCGCGCCAGTTTGTATAATGTTATTTTATTTATTATCCGTGTATTTATGTGTTTTTGTTGTTGTTTACAATTAAATTTGCTAATATATAGTTTAATGTATAGAATTTGAGTTTACTGAAGGTACTTAGTAAAAAATAGATCCAGAAGAGATAGAACGGCAGCGTATTCTTTCGAATTTACAAGAGTTGACTCTGATTCTGCTTTGTCCGACCAGGAGATGTGTGATGACGAAGATCGCTTGAGTGAGCGTAGTAATCTTAGTGACACAGAGTGAGATACCTCAAAGTCCGAGTTTGATAAAGATATTCCACTGTCTACGCTATCGGATATATCGTTCGCTGGTGGAGTATTGGATATCTGGATCGGTTAGTTCTTCAAACGCAAACCATGAGTGTTCTTCGGGTTTTTATCGTGGCAAAGACGGTACAAGTGATATAAGACGCCTTTTCGACAAAATGTCAGGACTAGAGTCGATAACATAATCCATCAATTGCCAGGTTATTTTTTAAAGCTCTAACAAATATGATAAAAACATATTATAAATACGATATTTAAGTTTAATTTATTTACATTAATACCTCAAAAACTAAACACAAATAAAATGTTAACTTTATTATTTATAATTTATTGGATAATTTGATATCTAATGAACGGGTCTGTGAGACCCACCCCAACGTCCGTGCAACACTTTTCCACCCCCATGACCCCGGGTTAAATTAAGCCGTAAAATTCGCTGCAATATTGATCTAGACAATCCCAAAGTTGATGAACTTTGCGCTCCTACATTTGCGCGTACAAATTCACGAACTCGCTGAATGTTTTCGTCGGTCCGTGATACTCATTGACGACCACGAGGCTGTATTTTTTGCGTTGATCTTGTCCTTTCGAATCATTAAATCCATTGCATAATTAAATTAGTGCTTCTACACTCACTGATGAGCTGCAATTTAAATTAAGCACTGTAAAGCCATGGAACAATCACATAAGATCAAGCATTCTCATAAAATGCGCTGATACAAAACGCGCGTTGCTCTAAAGTGTAACAACTCATGGTGACAAGAATGATAAAGTCCGCGCTTTGCACTGACATAACTCTCGCGCGCCGCGATTTTGTTGTGTAAAAATGCACGCAAAATCAAAAGTGCATTTCTCTCTGGGCCACCCTGTACTAGGGTACGTATCAAAATCCCGAAAGTTTATAATACCTATGATTGTAATACCGACGTCCAAAACACTAAAATTCAAAATACCGATGTTCAAATGCCCGAAAGGACGAAATCCCGAATGGACGAAACAACTTGGACGTAGCGTTCGCCTGCCGCTGCCGCAGCACCGCACGCTTCGCTCGCTCGGCTCACGCGCGGTAGGTCACAATTCTAACCTAACCTATTTCACCCAGTGCAAAGTGCAATCAAAATACAATCTACCTGCGACTAATAATTTTATTAGACCATGGTAAACACATTTTTAGGAGAGATTGTAGGTATGATTCGTGATTTTGAATCGTCGGTAGGTACATGAATCGAATGGCGCTCTCTGATTGGTGCAAATGGCCGTTTGCTGTCATCTAGCGTACTCGCGCCAAATCGTGCAGTCGCCTTTCACGATAAAAGAATATGATCTATTATTTCAGATGCTGAGAAAATATCTGTACCTCAGAGGTAAACAGCATTATGTGCCAAAAAGTAAATTTTACAGGAGAGGCAAAAACGTGCGGATAGACTTTAAATGTATTTTTGACATAGTTGCTCTAAAGATATTGGAACAAACTCAATTGTATTTTTTATAATTATTAGATGGAATTATTATGTTTTACACATAATTACAATAAAGTTAAGAACAACATTAAGTGCGCATAAAGCTGAAAAATAAACAATCTTATCATCATTTGAAGCCTTCTACCCGACACGTTTTTGTGGGTTTACGATTGGATATTTCTTTTCCTAGATGTCGTAGGACTTCATACCCTATACCATTACGTAGAACAGGTTCTTACGATTTTAATAGTGCAAAAAAACGTATTTTCAAAAAAGTGGAGTTACTATTGTTTACCTCTGAGGTACAGATATGTTGGATGTTTTAAATTGAAGTTTCTATTATATTATTTTGAGGAGCTATTTTTGAAGCTGTTGAAACTTAAAATGGTGATAAGTTGTAAAATCTGTGGCGGAGTTAGTAAATTAGGTGGCAATTTATAAATCAGAATGACAAGTAAAAATAACATAAGATCTTTACTTGACGCTTTTTTTTTAACATTTAGTAGGCGTTGTAAAAAAGACGAATTAGTATATTAGAGGCTAAATCATTTCCTCGTTGCTTAGTTCTAAAAAACCGGCCAAGTGCGAGTTGGACTCGCTCATGAAGGGTTCCTTAGCAGTTAGTAACATAACATAAAAGTTCTTGCCGTTCGTTGTAACTTTGATCGATGTTTTAATAATGGTGTATTTTTTAGATTTATGACGTATTAAAAAAAAACTACTTACTAGATCTCGTTCAAACCAATTTTCGTTGGTGGTTTGCATGGTAATATACATCATATATTTTTTTTTAGTTTTTTTATTCTCTTATTGTAGAGGGGGAGATAGAGGGCCCCCCTCTATCTCCCCCTCTACAATAAGAGAATTTTACCCACATTTTAGCTCTTTGGAAGTGTCTCTCGCGCAAACTATTTAATTTAGAAAAAAATGAAATTGGAAACATCAATGTCATTTTTAAATAATAACCATTTATTTTCAGGCATCGGAGGCCCATAGAAAAAATACATAAAATAATCTTATAAATTAATAAACTAATACATATCATAACAACAAAACTTATTTAGTAATTATACATTTTTGAAGACCTATCCATCGATACCCCACACGAATGGGTTTGATGAAAAAAAAAAATTGTGTTTCAGTTCTAAGTATTACCCCTGTATTACCCCCAAAATTTATTTCTTTTTTTCTATTTTCGTGTGAAAATCTTAATGCGGTTCACAGAATACATCTACTTACTAAGTTTCAACAATGCAGCTCTTATAGTTTCGGAAAAAAGTGACATACGGACGGACAGACAGACAGACATGACGAATCTATAAGGGTTCCGTTTTTTGCCATTTGGCTACGAAACCCTAAAAAAGAAGGTTGATGACGGGGCCAAACAAAAATTCTGTGGCTGGACTTGTTATTTCTCTAAAAATAATACTTAATTATTACATAGCATTACGCTTACGCCCATATCACCTGAAGAGGTAGACCGGTCTTTGTTTTTTAGTTCAGTAGTAAAGTGTGTCTGTTTCCCCTCATCGGTTATTTAATGATCATGAAGAATATATGTTAGATAATGTAGATGCCTAGTGACTAATGTGCTAGTAGGTAGGTAGGCCATCAATCTCTTTCAAGTTTGAGAGTGATATTTGTTGTTTCTTTCTGTGCCTCACTAGTCGACCCGTTCCATTTGAAAGAAATACTTGCGTATGTATCATTTCTGAAAAAGCTTACTTTGGAGGCGATAGAATAAAGGAGATGTTTCATTTTGAGCCACCAATATGTACGATTTTTCCCATTTTATCTATGTAGCGTATACTATCATTTGCAAAAGTCGATAAGAATTCTCAAAACGTTTTAGTTTGACGTTTAGTTTGACTTACGACCTTCTATTTTCAAGTTTCGCCAACAAATGATTGAAATTCACAATTTCATCAACTTAGCATAAGTCAAGATGGCCCAGTGGTATAAGCACACAGATTGAAGCGCAAATCAGGGTGCCGCAAGTTCAAATCCCACGCAATTATTGACTTTTTGTAAGTTCTTACCCGATTGGAAGTTATGGATTAGCATTACATATTAAATTATTCTTTAACTTGTTCACACATTTCTTAGAGTTAGAAAGGTAGATCACAAAAAAACGAAATAAAGAATTAGATTTCTGCGAGGTGGACATGAGTTTTAACTTGACCGAAATGAGCTCTCGTTTGGTTGTAGTTGTTGGTTAGTGACGTGTGGTTAACAGTATTGTAATATTCGCAAAATGCAGGCTAATATTAGTATTGTAGTGAGGGCGACTATCATTGGGCTGCATAAAAGTGGTCTTAATAAAACACAAATATCTGAAGAAACCGGACTGAATGTGAGTATAATAGCTATTAATGAATTGTAACTATTTTACAAATTAATCTTCTAATTAAAATGTATGCCATTTATGAATCCATTCATCGTATCTTTATGAGGTTTAAAAGAGAAATACGTAAATCGTTGGGATTATTGGATTGGTTATTGGATTTATAAATGCAGTTTTATTTTAAAATAATATTCAATAATTATGATTATTAACATTTTATATAATGAAAATGAAGTGAAGTAGGTATAGCTGCCTAATGTATTTTTTTTATTTTAGAAAAATACTGTAAGTCTTTGGATAAAAAGATATGAGGAAGAAGGTAGCCTTGCTAGTCGAAAGAGAAGTGGGAGACCGAAGCTTATTAGCGAGGCACAGCGACGACATATGGTGGACGTATACGAAACGAATGGTTTCGCACCAACAGAGAGAGACATTTTGCGGAATTATATGACACCTCGATGGATACTGTTCACCGTGCACTTCACGCTGAAGGCGTGCATCATAGAAAACCTGCTAAAAAGTCGTACTTGACAGAGAGGCACAAACAAGAACGATTACGTTTCGCACTAAATGTTTAATGTTAACTAAACTAAATGGCCTACCATTTTATTTTAACATATCCGTGATCATTCGTTAACAAACACTGTATTATATTGTGTTTCCTTTTGTTTAAAACAGCTATATCTTTTAACTTGTGCCATCGCCTTATCTTAAAAATGCAGTGAACTCGCTATCAATTTTGTTGACAATAATCATGATTCTATTTCGTTTTTTATTCTTCTACCCGCACTGTTCTAACATAATACTATAGTTCAATTTATTTTTCTCATCTAATTGATGATTATCTTGTGAGAACTAAAGTTCTTTTAACAGAAATTGAGGTTTAGTTTCAATCTTCTTTTCGTCAAGAAAATGAACAATTAAGCTATGACCTCAACACATTCATTGTGACGTTACATAAAAATAAAATGTTTACAAAGTCTAAATCATATATCACTTTTCAATAAATAACTGGATATAAACAATTACCTATATTTTATTTTATTAAAATTTGAATATTCGTTCATTGTTACGTTATTCATATTATATAATGTTCTGCGTAACATAGATAACGGTTACAAGATAACTTTTTGTCTAGGTAACAATTCGACGTCACAATTCTCATATATATGTTTAATTTATAAATATAAAGAATAAACATTTTTAATAAACACGTCTTTTTATTTCCACCTTACAACATCGAAAAGATGTAACAACTAAATAATTGAAAATTAGGAATTAGAATTCTTGTGGTTAATAGATCACATTCGTAATTTGCAACTATTTAGTGTAATAGTGTAATTTAGTGTAATAGTATTTTTCATAAAAATATAAAAAACAACTATATCAATATAGATTGGGAATTTTCAAAGTAAGAAATAACCGCAACGGACCGACCATGATTTGAACTTGGACTACATGATTTGCGAATCCAACACTTAGTTCACACGGCTACCAGCACATGACACATTTGCGCGAATTTTATCAATGCAATGGTAAGACAAAGTCGCCTCTGTGACTGTGTGATGCGTATTCAATGGCACAGAAAAATAATAATGATGTTTTGAAGCTCAGTGCGACGACAGTTCCTGAGTGTGTGTTATCTGTGGAATGTGGATACTCATACACGCGCACACATACGCACGGAAGTATCGTGCTCGCTCGGTTCGTAGCAATATAATCTTTAGCGTTCTTATGGACTTTTGCGGCCTTACTGTACATAGATAAAATGGAAAAAATCGTACATTTTGAAAAAAATACAATCCAATTAATTTGACTGTAGATTATATATTTGAAAAGTTTTTTAGTGAGACAACTACGATAACTCTTTTTTAAGGTAGCCATGACAGCGCTGTTTTGCCGTTTGATTGACGATATAACATTTTCCTCTAAGTTTTATCTTTAAACCGCCGTGTTATCGAGTCTTGAATTGGTTATCTTTCGAAGATTTTAATGATTGTTTTTGTTTTGCATTCCGGTTTACTATTACGGGTCGACTAGTGAGACACAGAAAGAAACAACAAATATCACTCTCAAACTTGAAAGAGATTGATGGCCTACCTACCTACTAGCACATTAGTCCCTAGGCATCTACATTATCTAACATATATTCTTCATCATCATTAAATTGAATTCCGATTAAAATTTGGGTGTCTTCAAGGCTAGAGTGAATAGGCTCTTAATAAACTAGTGCGCCTCACCATCAAAGATTGCACCGCTACTTACCATCAGGTGGGATCGCAGTCAAGCACTAGTTTATCTCAATTAAAAAAAAATTAAAAAAAAAATAACCGATGAGGGGAAACAGACACACCTTACTACTGAACTAAAAAACAAAGACCGGTCTACCTCTTCAGGTGATATGGGCGTAATGCTATGTAATATTAAGAATTATTTTTAGAGAAATAATAAGTCCAGCCACAGAATTTTTGTTTGGCCCCGTCATCTACCTTCTTTTTTTATAACTAAGCAACGGGGAAATGATTTAGCCTCTAAACTAATTCGTCTTTTTTACAACGCCCACTAAATGTTAAAAAAAGCGTCAAGTAAAGATCCTAAGTTATTTTTACTTGTCATTCTGATTTATAAAAATCCACCTAATTTACTAACTCAGCCACAGATTTTACAACTTATTACCATTTTAAGTTTCAACAGCTTCAAAATTAGCTCCTCAAAATAATTGAAACTTGAAACTTCAATTTAAAACATCCTACATATTTTCTCAGCGTCTGAAATAATAGATCATATTCTTTTATTGTGAAAGGCGACTGCACGATTTGGCGCGAGTACGCTAGATGACAGCAAACGGCCATTTGCACCAATCAGAGAGCGCCATTCGATTCATGTACCTACCGACGAGTTCAAAATAACGAATCATACCTACAATCTCTCCTAAAAATTCTTTCTCTAGAATTCATTCGGCTAGAAGCTATAATGCCATCCGCGTCCAGTATAATAACGCGTTCAGGACGGTGATGGGGCTACCCCGTTACTGCAGTGCCTCGGGTATGTTTGCGGAGGCACGCACTGACTGCTTTCACGCAACTATGCGCAACATCCCTAGTGAACAGAGTGCGGGCTAGCTCCAACACCGTACTGGCGATGATTGCAATTAGACTGAATTGTCCTTTCATCCGGCATTGTTCGGCTAGACATGTTCCGGTATCAATGCCGGAGAGAAAGTATTAAATTTAATTTAAATTTTTTAATTTAAGTTAATTTGAAATGGTTTTATTTTGACTTTGATTGTAATTTTAATTTATTTAATTTGATTAAAATTTAGATTTATCTTGTTTTTAACTTATTTAATTTGATTTTAATTTGTATTGATTTTAATTTATATTGATTTTAATTAATTTAATTTTAATTTAATTTTAATTTAATGACTTGTTTTGATTATTTTAATTTAATGTATTTGATTAGGTTTCAATTGTGTGTTTTGATATTTAATGTTATAATTGTGAAAATGAATGGTGGTCGGTGGGGGCCATAATAATTTCTTGTCGGTAAATATGTCCTCTACTTTGCCGACATTTAGAGATACATTCAATCATTTTTCTGGCGTTACAGTAACGTTTGCGCTTTTGTGTTGCCTCTTGTAGGGCTTTGTTTATTTATGTGCAGTGGTCTGATGCATTATCCATTACAACAATACAATTTGTTTGTAGATTTGGCACTATTTATTCTTTCATGGATGAAGCTTGGAGAATTCATGGATTGTGTGAGGAGTGATATGAAAGAAAAGGGAGTTAGCGATAGTGCGACGGGTGACAGGACAGAATGGAAGAAAAAAACATGTTGCGCCGACCCCAAGTAATATGGGATAAAGGCAGGAAGAAGAAGAAGAAGAAGGATGAAGCTTGGAGAATTCATATCGTCATGATAGTCACTTGATTAAGACTTAACCACTCGTAATTAGAGACACAATTAAAAAGCCATTGTGTCTCGCGTAGATCTGCGTTCTGGCATACAACGCGTTAAGGGGCAGGGTCCCGGCGATGGATGAATTTCCATACAGACGTAATACCACGCTCATTTGCAGTTGGAGAATATTTAATTTCCAACATATTATGACTATATTCGGTTATAGACAATATTTATCTAGGTTCCTACGTCGAGAATATTAGAAATATAGTTATTTTTAATACAGGAAAAGCCAAATGGCATGTTTTGCCATTTACGCTGTAAAAAAGTGCGAAATACAATTCGCTTAAATTTCTTTTTGTTTTTTGATAAAAGAAAGACGAAGGAACCTAGATAAATATTGTCTATAATCGAATATCATCATAATATGTTGGAAATATGCTCCAACTGCAAATGAGCGTGGTATTACGTTTGTATGGAAAGTCATCCGTCGCCGGCCTCTTAAGAACATAGTAGCAGTCAAAAGACATGGCCGGATTCTGCCCAAAAAATCAAATATATGGTACATTAATTATTTATTAAATGAAAATTACTTCCAAAATAAATAAAAATAATTCGTAACAATCACATTTCTCTAGGAGTGGCGAGAAAGAATCCAAAAAAATAAGTACCCATGTTAATTGTTTTTGAGTCGTTTTATTTCATAGCAATCATGGAGGAGGAGGATAAATCGATACAAATTGCATTTAGGTTTGGGTACACGCATAAGACAGAAAATGTTCTTATCTGTAGTAACACGCCTGAAGGTCAGACTAAAAATATAAAATACTTGTAAATAACACAATTGTATTGCAGAAGTTAAAAAGTTAACTGGACACCACTTTTGATGGTTAGGGTACTCACGGTACACATTATGAATCGGCAATATTTTCAAGATCGTGCACCCAAACGTCTTAAAATTATTTTGACGTTTCTGCGCTCTAAACTAAACTGTCATAACAAACTGTATGTGTCAGTCTTGCGTTGCGTCGTTCTTACAACATATTACTGTTTTGTGTTTTCGTAACGTATTTGATTTTTAAACTTTGCTCCATGCTATCCGTTATCGGTCTTTCCTTTACGCTTTTAATATTTATATTCTGCTGTGCATATTGGATTGGTTTGTTTACGATTTGGATTCTGACGCTCACGAAGTCAATGTGCCTGAACTGAACTGTGGCCTCCAATCGAATATGAGGGCATATTGTAAGAACTTTAACACCATGACTACAAAGTACATTGTCTGATATACATAAACAGGTTGAAGAACTACAGGAAAATGAATCTGAATTGCCTAAACTATCTTCAATTTCACCAGTTGCTAATCAAGCATAATATAACGGCATCAGCCTCATTCCTTGATACCATATCTTCGAAGCTATCTAGTTCTTCTTTAAGAGAGGATTAAAACATTCAATGTGTCTTGTCTGAGGAGAAATAAATATGTTTAAGCAAATGTTTGTACTTACTTATTTATATCTATTATATAAAAATGAATCGCAAAATGTGTTGGTAAGCGCATAACTCAACAACGCCTGGACCGATTTCGCTAATTTTTTTTTTGTTGTTTTCGTTATTATGAGGAGACGGTTCTTAAGGAAAAAAAAAATGAAAATTAGGGTAGTGTAGGGTAGAGTAGGGTAGTGTAGGGTAGTGTAGGGTAGAGTAAGGTAGAAGAGGGTAGAGTAGAGTAGGGTAGGGTAGAGTAGGGTAGAGTAGGGTAGGGTAGAGTAAGGTAGAGGAGGGTAGAGTAGGGTAGAGTAGAGTAGAGTAGAGTAGAGTAGGGTAGAGTAGAGTAGGGTAGAGTAGGGTAGAGTAGGGTAGAGTTTGTTCATCAATGTAAATACGTTTTGCTTGGTATTTTGATTTTTGACTCATTTTTCACTAGCCTCTATAAATATGTATCACTGATAGTGTTTCGTACATTTTCATAGAATTAAATACGTTCCCATACTAACTTACTGTCACTGTCACTGTTATTGTAGATCATTGTTGTGTTGATGTCAATCATTGCTATTCAAAATGATTAGGCATTTTTTTAAAATCTTATTTATAGTTTCTCTCGCTCTATCTCTAATCATAAAACTTAAACTACTGTAAAACCGTACCCTTAAGCTTTAATACGATGTACCGTTTGTCTGTGTATATGAATATTTTTAGTTTGGGCACAGCTCCCTACTAATTCCAGCCATATCATTTCAACAAACTCTGTTTACTTGCCAGGTATAACACACTTGGCATAATCTTATTTAATCGAATATTTTCAAAGCATAAAAAATATTTAAGCATAACTATTGTTTTGACCAAAGAGATTTAAAGGTACATATTTAATGTCTTTGGTTTTGACCGAATTCACAATGGCATACTTTTATAATATTTATTTAGAGATTATTTGATAAGGGTACATATTTAAACATCAAAAATTAAAATACATGTATTTATGTAAAAAGTCAATATTTTGTTGTGCTACAAAATGTAGTGACAGAAACGAATCGCTGCAAAACCGACTTTACGCAGTTTTGTCAGCCATACCCCTAGAGTGTAATTCAATTCCACGTAGGCGCGGAAGGGTAGTAGGGTAAGCTCGCGTGGGGCCGCCCAAACCCCGCAGTGCCGAAGCTGTGACAGAAACAATGATTGCTGCATGCTGCATACCTGCTTGCTTGCCAGCTTGCATGCCTACTTTTATGCCTG
Source organism: Mythimna ferrago (assembly GCA_910589285.2). Lineage (NCBI taxonomy): Eukaryota > Metazoa > Arthropoda > Insecta > Lepidoptera > Noctuidae > Mythimna > Mythimna ferrago. The sequence goes on along the minus strand of OU342698.1, from coordinate 16,864,557 downwards.
CATGCATGCCTGCTTGCTTGCCTGCTTGCATGCTACTTTCATGCCTGCTTGCATGCTGTATGGCTGCTACATGTTGCATGCCTGTCTCCAGGCTGTAAGCTTGCTAGCATGCTGCATGCCTTCTTGCATGCTGCATGTCTGCTTGCATGCTACATGCCTGCTAGCCACCTTGGTTATTTTTTTATAACCACCTAGAAATAAGAGGACCTGCATGGGGACTTCGCCAACCCTATGTAAATCAACATTGTTTCTTAAGACGTTTCTGACTGTAAATTTTCTGCTATATGATGGTTCTGCTTTTTAATTATTATGCATATGAACATTATGCCAAAAGATGATTCTGACTAATAAAATTATGAGTTTTGAATGTAAGACAAATGAGTGTATGCGAAATGATTTCCTGCGAAATGAAGTTTATGCTATCCGTTGTTAAGCAAAATAGCATTATGACATAAAAAGTTCTGCTATAAACGGTAGACCCAACTCGGGAATAAAGCAGCTTTCAATCGGTGAAAAAATTTTATCATTCAGAGGAGTACTACCAGAGATTACCTTCTACAAACAAAAAAACAAACTTACCTCTTTATTATAGTAGTGTAGCTATGCTCCCACCAAAAACATACCTGTTAAAAAGGGGGCCAAGTTCCTATCGCGTAATTGTTAGCCTAAAAAAGGGTTGAAAGCCAATCCAAAGACAAGTTTAGATGCACTTTAAAATCTATCATAATCATCTTCATCAACAGCCTTATCATCATTAAATTTGAACTTGGCTGGTTAATTTAATTATATAAATAAAAAATTTAATTATACAATTAATCAAGTGTTACGTATAGCACGAAAACCTGCCAAGTATATATTAGATTAACCCAACTCACGCTTGACCGATTTCTTGAATTTCTTAATTTTTTGTTAATTTATATATAACACACGACGTGTGTGCGAAATTTTATAACGCTAGGATAATTGGAAGTGGCCTAAAGGTTTTGATTACCGGTCAGTGAGTCAGTGCCAAAATTAGCTATATTCACAAGGTCATATTTCAGGATCTACTGAAGCCTATATCTATGAAATTTGGCACAGTCGAAAGTGGGTCGAAACGGTTCGTGTAAATAGTGCACGGCATGCGCACAGCCTGTTGCTGGAACTTGGCCTGCGCGCTACCGTGCGCTTAGATATCGTATTTTCTCTTTATTTATTCCTTATGGTTTTTTTTTTATTTATTTTCCTTTTCTCTAACATTTATTTTTATCAAGTCGTTTAGTACACAATATCGTGCCGACGTCTCTATGTCGACACCGTTACCAGCCCACGCTGAAAACCAGCGCCGTAGATTCGCCGCTTTTTGCGTGTGGTCTCGGCATTATGCTGAGCGTTCGGCCGTTTTGCTTGGAAGTGGCGCATACTTTTTATTAAATTTATTTATAATTTGTTAATCTTTTTGCGCCTTTCCGACAAATAAAATGTTTTTCTTTCCAAGGAACTGATAAAGGTTGCCTGCTTTTCCCTCTGCCCAACTATAGAATAAATAGCTATAAAGAGATAAGTAAGCATTAATAATAATATCTTGATGAAACTTACCTAACGAGTCTGACAAGTTGAATAGTTTCTCGCAAATAAAGGAGCAACAATCAGGGTAAAGCACTTTACATCTGATAGAGAATAATAAACCCTTTTTATTCATACCCACACAGCGGTTATGTTGAGTCTTGTTTTTGGAAGTCCCCCATTTTTGGTACACCTCATATTTACCTAGAACATGTTAGGCATAAACAACAAACGTAATTTGGTGCACTGCTTTTATGTAGATGTTGAAAATGTGTCAAAATAATTCGAATAAACTTTTGATTTTTTATGGTCATTATGTTGCCTTTACATGCATTTATTTGGGATCAATAGTTAAATCAAAGTGGACTGAAGTGATGCCGAGAGGAGCGGTATTGAAGAGTTACGTTCTGATTGCATTATATCAAAAATGCAGGTAACAATATCTATTTTCAACCCTATATTACTCCATGCTTTTTTTTATGGAAAGCACAGTGATGATAATATTGGTGATGGCGATGACGATGACCACACAAACAGTAGTGTAGACTTGAGCGGAATTGAATAAATGATTTCTGATTGAAAACTCGTCGTTCATGATTCGTAAATAAATGTTATTAAAAAACTAACTTGTATTGCTCACTCACTCCACTCAATTTAAATGATTTGATTCTATGAATTCACAACATGGTACTTAGTTAATACTATTCTTATTTGAAACGCGTGATACAAGAATTCATTTGGGGTCGAAATTAACAAAATATTGATATGAGTCAAATACCGTCAATGGTTACGAATACTCCCTTGGTTTCTATATCTGATATGCCCACATGTATCCCACGTGGATTGACGTGCGGTTTCCAGAACGACGTTGCTGCATCAGCCTCAGCTTTGTTCCTTGCGTAGAACAAACTGGCATTTTCATTTTCACACGTTTGCTTAGCATTATGCCATGTCGTTTGATTCTTGTGTAACTTGTAAAGACCTGGAAGTCCTTCTACACGCTTGTAGTCCTCTGCAATAGACTTGTCATTTCCCCGTGTAACTACGGAAAAAAATAATCATAAGTATACGTCTATTTGTAACATCCTTTCCCAACAGGCGTCATTCTATCAACAGTTATGGACTGCGCCGGTCCCATAAACTTATTAGTATTTTTATGATCATTCTTTTTTAATTACCTCAGGACTCTGGCTTCCTGGATTTGGAAGGCATAAGAAAGGTTAAAACAGTTGGCTTTGCAGAGGCAGAGGCCCCTTAGACACTTGTCATGACACGTAGTACCCATCGACAATTATCCCTGTATGCGCTATACAAATGCACACAATGGCAACCACCGTGTGGGAAACGATTGCAACGGATGGACAACAGTTTCATTCGTCGTGCGATCGTGGCTCTGTGAGCAGTGTGTTGTACTCGTCTTCACAATAAAAATACAAATTCTGTCATATTTTTCGTAAAATCAGTCTAAAAACTATTGTGGTGTGTGCAGTGACATTATATAAACCTAAATACCTTTCGTACTAAAACCAACATATAAATTTCTAATTTTCGTCTAAAATATCACAAGAATTTTGGGGTAGTCAGTGCTAAACGAGTTCAGCGACCTTGGATCGAACCATAAACATCTATAAAACAATCTTATTGCAGGACAGTTTTTTTTTTTTAATATTCCACAACCACCCACAACGCCGTCTAGTCCCAAGCTAAGCAGAGCTTGTATTATGGGTACTAGACAACTGATAAACGTACTTATATATTTCCAAATACATACATATTATAGATAAATTACACCCAGACACAGAACAAATGATCATGCTCATCACATAAACACTTGTCCTGGGTGGGAATCGAACCCACGACCTCCGGCATAGCAGTCAGGGCCACTAACCACTAGACCAACAGGCCAGTCAAGTTTTGTTTCCATCATAAAGTAATATTACTTCATTTCGTACCATGAACTTAATCACTCAGTATGATTGTATTCCTGCTAGGGGCTGGGAAAGAATGAACGATTTTAAAGGTTTTGTCTATTCCCTGCTAAACAGAAAAGATACGCGCTATATAGATCTGTATAGCGTTGTCTCTTTCACATGTTTGTTTGAATCGCTAGTTAATTGTGAACCAATAGAAAACATTGAACTCAAAAATGTCTTTTTAAAATATATTTTTAAAACAATCTAAGTAACTTTCATAAAAAGGGCGTAATAACTTTAAGAATTTACATTAATAAAGTAGAAAAACAAAAAGCTGCGAGCATTTAATTTTAGTTGCAAGTTAGTGTGAATCGTATTCAGAATTCGGAACGTATGTTTACATTAACAAGATTCTTATCAGTGTTGATTTGTTGAGTGCGAACTGATTTTGAAATATTAAAATAGTTTTCAAGTGCTTATATATATTATGTAGAGTAGGTAATCTGTTTTCAAGTGGTCGGAGTTCGAAGCGGATAATTGCACCCACGAAGTGCGTATGTTATCTTTGAAACTAATTGTCTAAGGACGTCATGGAATCATGGTAAAGTGTATTCCAGTGAAATAACTTGTTGTTTGTGTTGTAGTTCGTGCACTGTTGAATTCAGAGTTATCTGCTTCCAGAAACTAAAAAAATCATATTATATGTTCGCCATCTAGAATACAATAATAAATTAAAAACCCACGTATGGACAAATATTACCAGATTAAACAATTAACTGGGCTCGTTTAGGCATCGAAATAAGTTTTAAATACTTTATATATTATGTCACAAAAAACACTTTAAATGGTATTTATTTGGATAACAATAATAAATCCGCTGAGTCCGAGTAACTTTTTTACTCCTGCTAATTTGACGTAAAAACAATACTGCTAGCGGTCAAAAATCCCGTCAGAGTACGAAAAGAATAACCTTTTTAAGATTGACATCACAAAATCGCTAAGAAAACAATCTTGTTTTAATATTGTAATAGGGTTGTTTTGAAGGCGTCATGGAACGAAAAGCCTAAGTAATATTAAAACAATACTGATTTAAGGTATTATGGTCGGCCCCCTTGTCATTGACAAAATGGTCGAAAATTTCATCAGCTAAAAGTATCTCGTCGTAGCCGAGTGGTGAAGCCCGTGCTCTTTGTCTTACTGTAACCGTTTACTGCGGGTCAGTGGTTCAAACCCCGTTGCAGACACATCTTTTTCTAATATTTGAATTTTAATTTCGCATTTGTTTCGACTACTGATTGCAACAAAATGTTCCATTCTTCGAGTAAGAAAGAGTTTCCTTCTGATACCGACATAAGCGAACAAAAATCTGATTCGGCGAGTGATCCGAATGTTCGCAAAGCAAACAGCCCGAACCTGAATGGACGCAAGCATTATCTGATCTCTCCATATAGTCTAAGATCCGATTAAGAACGACCTTCACCGGTCTGTTTAATGGATGAAACGTATTAAAAAAAAAATTGTTTGGCCAGGAATTTCTCAGGCAACCCACCTGCGTTATATTATTTAATATACTAAATTTATCATAAAATACGTTTCATCCTATATTAATAGAAATAAAAAATAATAATATGCTAATGTTAATAGAATATCAGATAATGTGCTATCTATGAAAGACGAGCCTGTCCTCTTTAACTCAAATTACGTCAGAAATTAGAAGGGATATAGATATTCTTCAATATGAACAATCACTTTTGCGCTAGCGGAATTCGGGTCTAGATAACCAATGCGAAGGTTTATCAAGAGCTCAGTTGAATATGCTTTTGAAGATCATAAAGAGCTATCCAAAAAATTCGACGAATATGAGAAACAACCACAAGGAACTATTGTTTTAACTCATCACGACTCAACAGTCCAGGAAATGCATACAAAAATAGACCGTCTCGAACAGAGTGCCCGAATCTGTAACATAGAAATATGTGAAAATGAACTATCTAAGGCTTTTGCTATTCTCTCTCCACAAGACATTTCCAAAATTAAGCCTGCTTCAACATCACAAATCGCTAGAAACATTTGACTCGCTTTTCGCCAAGAACATTTCTGTTGCTCTAGTGAAAAGGGGTATAAGTCCGATTTTGTCGAAAATGAGTTAAGTGTACTGAAATGATCAGAAAAAAATGCTCTTTCGCTTGGTGATAACGAATCTAAGCTATCTCTAAAAATAAGGAAGTTACTTCGTGTAAAAGGATCCAACTGACACCAAAAAAACTACAAAAGTTGGTTTTTAAGTACATTTGTATCCTTTTAATCGTTTAAAATAAAAATTTTGTTTTGTGTGTTTTAATCTAAATTAACATAAATCTTCCACATTTTAATTTGTTTGGTGTATATCAATACAACGACACTTAATCCCTAAAAATGGTTTAGTTAATAATGATATTACTAGATCTATACCCGTTTTCACTAAAATAAAGGGAAAAAATCAAAAATAACTCTGTTTAGATCAGTATTCACATACGCTGAAATTAATAAGTGTAATTTGATACAATTTTAGTTATATCCTACGATTGTTTTCATTTCACGTGATAAAGGATATAATTCGTCGATGAGGGGAATGGTGCGGGGTGGTGGAGAGCGCATTGTACAGGGAGGGAGCTGTGTCGACGCGTTACAGAAAAATATCGATTATTCCACGAGTAAGTTAGATCCTTTTACACATATTTTTGTAACTTATTTCAAAGTTAACATGTACTTTCATAGGTTTTAGTCTAATTGTACCTTTTTACACCAAATAACTATAAACATTATGTGCGTTTATACGGAACGCACCTAACTCTCGTGCGTTTATTGATTCAATAGACGTTTGTTTTAGTTAGAAAATAAGTATCCTATATTAAAAAACTAATTAGGTGTATACTAAATTGATTTTAGTCGAGTAATATTTTTAAAAGTTTATAAAGTTTGTTACTTAAACCGTTCCCTGTGATTTATGATAAGGTACAGTTGTCAGTTATTAGCGTAACTATTTCATTGTGTTAAAAAATACTTAAAAGTATTATTTCCTTTTTAGATTGGCTGGTAGAAACCAAATACCAAAAAGAACTAGAAATGATGGATTACTCGGATCGCCTAATTGAAGAATCTATACCTATTTACTCTAAGAATTATTCTCCAAAGGCTTTTTTTTCCAAGAATTATTCTCCAAGGCCAGGATGTTCTACGGAATATTCTCCAAAATTTAACTGTTTTAAAAATATTTCACCGATTCGTTCGAAACTATGTTCTCCGAAGCCTAGTTTTTCCATTAACTTTTATCCCAAGCTGGGGCACGACAAAAATGACGATTTATTTACTGATTCCGGCGAAACGTATAATCATGTGTCTTGATGTTGTTTCTGTGTTGGTGGATTTTCCATGATTGTGGAATACATTTACAATGCCAAAGTAAATTAAGAATATTAAGAAATATTTTTTGTGCGTGAAAATTTTGTTGATAATACTGTAGGGGATATCATTTAAACCAGGTGTGTCTTTCCGGGATAACAAGCTCATTTTAAATTCAGACCATGTAAAAGGATCTAGCAAAAATTTGGAATTTAGATTATCATTTAATAAGAAAATATTGCCAAAACTATTAACGTCAGTTAAATTGCTATTGTCGGACAATTTATCTAGAAATTGAGAAATAAACTCATCTTTAAATGATTTATTGCTAACTCTTATACCTTTGAACATTTTAAGAAGATTCCAAGTCTTACTTATAGGAGTAGTTCTATTAAAAGTGTAACATATGTTATCCCAACCTATTCTTTTTTGTTCCGATATGGTTCTTTTTTTAAGTGCATTTTTTCTTATATACGCTAAATAGTTCTCCATGGAAGGTTCCCTTCTATAAAGTTCCAATGTATTGTAAGAGGCAATTACACTTTTTTCACAAATGTCATTCCATCAAGGCGCTGGAGGTCTGCTTTTGAAATCATTTGGTTTATTAAATTTAGAAATCGTCATATCTTTTAAAGTATTCAATCGAGAACAAAAATCATTGTAGGTTGAAATAGGATCATATAATTTTAGAACTAAATCATTAAATATTGTTTTGGAAATAGTTTTATACTTTTTCCAGTCTGCTTTTTTATATATAAACCTATCAATAGGAGGATTAATATGATATTTATCTATATGTAGTGAAATTTCTGTTATTGTTGGGTAGTGATAGCTGCCCATAGCGTCGTCATGTACAGACCACTCGCATATTGATGCGAGATTAGCACTAATAAAGCTAACATCAATCGCAGACGGATTTCGTCTCGGGTTGTTAACAGTTGTAAACCTACCATCATTTAAAATACATAGATCTAAGTCATCTATGATATTAAATAAATCTTGACCTCTGCTCTTAGTGGATAGGCATCCAAATGCAATGTGGTGTGCATTAAAGTCACCACCGACAAAAATAGGCTTTGGAAGATCATTAATTATATTACACAGTCTATTGATCCGTATGTGTCAACTAGGAGGGCAGTATACACAAAGAATAGTCAAGCTACCATGCACAGTGGATAAGGACAAAGCCACAGTTTGAATGTCTTCATAAAATCTAGTGTTTAAAACTTTGTATTTTAAATATGGTTTAATCAATATTGCTACACCATTATGAGTATTATTAGTATTTTTATTATAAATATTATAGCCAGGTATTCTAAAACTATTGTCTTTAAACCATGTTTCGTTAAGTAAGCAAATGTTAATATTTTGTGTTTGTAAAAATTGAATCAATAAGGGTTTTTTACTATTAGCACTTTGAATATTATACTGAGCAATACGAAGCTTAGATTTTAGATTTTTAAGAAGTGTTTTTTTAATACTATTTACGGTGGTAGGCGTATTATCTCCCTTATTTCCCAGTTCCACCAATGTCTGTACAAGTGCCATAAGTACATCATTGTTGGCAACTATTTGGGATTTGATGTCACTCTTAGGTCCCTCCTAAGAGTGACATCTTTAGATTTATTTACACTTTGTATAGGATTATTTACAGATATAGGTTTATTTACAGATTTATGTACAGACTTATTTAAAAATTTATTTACTGAGTCCATTGGTTTCATTTTTGGAGGTGGTAGAGGTGGAAATTCAGTATTGTCATTCATGTTTTGTTTTGTTGATGTAGCATTTGCATATGTAATTTTATTTTTCGTTTTTAAAATGTTATTAATCTTAATTGGACATAATCTAGATATTGCCAGATGAGGCACATTCTTTATATAAATGCTCACCTTCACAAATGGAACATCTTTGTTTGCTATTACAAATCCTAGCAGAGTGGTGGTTAAATTTAAAGCATCGGGAACATTGCTGTAATGGGCGACATATTCAAAAAGTTGGTATGAAAGTATATTTGATACATTGTCTGGAAGTATATTTGATAGAAAAGTAATGCTAACTGTTTGTAGTGGTACCCGTTGTCCTACTTTATTTGTAAATCTTCTTACTGCTATTATTTCATAAATTGATGATAGTTTAGTGTAAAATTCTTTGTTGGAAATGTTTGCTAGTACATATCTAATTATACTTGTTTTTTTCTATTTGCGCAGCCGGAATAAATACTTTCAAGCCATGTTTGTTAAGAAAAGCGCTGTTATTAATAAAGTTATTAGCCGTATTAAATTGTTTGAATATTACTGCTAGTTTATTTGCATTAATTCTTTGTATAGCCGTCACACCTTTTATTTCGCTAGAAAATATATGGTTGAGGTAGATAGTGCTCTTATTGCCTATTCTATCCTTGTTATTGGTAGCTTCAATGAAGACTTTGAGGTCTACGTAATTAGCGTTTTCCGGGTATAGTCTTTAGTAGTCTGGTTTATTGTACGGAAAATCAAGCTCACCGCCGCCGCCATCCAAGTCTGCTCTTCCCTCCGTCTCTGGCCTCAGACCGAAGACGTTTTGGGGTGGGTGGATTGTCCTCACCCCGTTTCCCACCATTTATATAGCACACCTAGCACTGTTATTTTAATTTGACTGGCCTGTTGGTGTAGTGGTTAGTGACCCTGACTGCTATGCCGGAGGTCGTGGGTTCGATTCGCACCCAGGACAATTATTTATGCCATGAGCATGATCATAACACAAGCTCTGCTTAGCTTGAGACTAGACGGCGTTGTGTGATAAATGTAAAAAAAAAAAAAAAAAAATTAACCTCTTAATACCCAAGCGAACGCCGGCATTCGCGCGTAATGTCATCGCGCCATGTAAAAAACTGCAAGTTTTTAATTAAAAAAGAATTTGAGATTTTTTTCCGCGCGCTCTTTTTTGAAGTTCCCGCCAGAATCTCACAGTTACATGAAGTGTCAAGTCAATAGTTGTAGGCTTGTAGAATAAATATCGATACATCGATATATCGATATTTTCAATTCGATATATCTATATTTGTGGGCGATATATTTTAAAACGATATATCGATATCAAAGTTCCAATATCAAAATTGTATCAAAAACGATATTTTTTTTGCGTTTTTATTTGGTCGATTCAATGTGCTACTTAACTGCTTTTTATTTGGTACTTATGTTAGTTTTTAAGTTGGCAACTCTATCTTTATGTCAATGATACATGTGAAGAACTGACACATCAGTTCACAGTTCAGTAATTTCATTCTTAATATTCTTTTGTGTATCTGACTAAACTGTATGGGCTCGCCTCTGTTCCCTTTGCCTTCTTGCTTCGTTGGGAACCAGAAAATTAACCAAAAAAAAAACATTAAATTCAATAATTGTCTGTTATCCGTATTATAACCTCAACGCGCGCGTGTTTCTGCATTTGAGTTGATTGTAGTCTAGAATCTAACTAATTCAATCAATAATCAATTTGAGCATTCCAGTAATCTAATCATGTCTAGTTTTGTAGGGAACTTTTTCAAAAAAATAGACAAACAAATGAGAAAAATAACCAAAAACTGAAGTAGATTAGACGATTTTTTTTTCGTATCGTACCGCTACCAATATATCGATATTTTTAAATAAATATATCGATATCGATATTGATATTTTCAAAAATATCGATATCGATATATATCGATACTTTATTGCGTTTCTGACATCCCTAACTGTATGCCCGCACATCAAACGCCGCCACCGGCGCTGCATACCCCCGCCCCTTTCCCCCCGCACCCCCGTCTCGTACGACAGCAGCCAGCGCGTTTCATTACAGTATACTACAATAAATTATGATGTTATGCTTATTTCAAAATGGGACAAGGTGGAAAAATGAGAAAAAAAAGTTATAAACTAAAAATGGAAATGTGTTCTATTACTTTCAATGAGCCACCAAAAAAAAAATTACGCAGTGGTTAAAAAACTTTTCCTGTATATTTTTTTTAGTTTTATCATTTTCAATTTTTTTTTTTTTTTGTAATAGATAGGCTCGCGTTTGACCACAATCTCACCTGATGGTAAGCGATGATGTGGCCGACGATGGAGCACGCTTGCCTAGAAGCAATCTATTCACTCTTGACTTAAAGACCCCTAGGTTATAGCTATCAGGAAACACAGACTCCGGCAGGGAATTCCATTCCTTAGCTGTACGCATAATGAATGTACTCCCAAAACGCTTTATACGTGTAGGTGGGATGTCCACCATGTACCGGTGGCGCAACGCCGTACGTCTTGTGGTCCGATGATGGAACGGACTTGGCGGAATTAAATTGTGTAACTCTAGTGCACACTCCCCGAAGTGTAAACGATAGAAAACAGACAGGCTAGCAACTCGGCGTCGATGCTCAAGACTTTGGAGTTATCGACTTCACAAGAGCATTATTGCCTATGATCTTCTTGGCACGCTTTTCAATAGACTCTAGTGCATCCAGCTGGTATTTGGCTGACCCATCCCAAAGATGAGACCAGTACTCCATACACGATTGAACTTGCGCTTGATAGAGGTTGAGCAGCTGCTCCGGCGTGAAATACCGTCTCAACTTTGCTAAGATCCCCAATTTTTTGGCAGCCAGTAGGGCTTAGGGCTTTTGCCTCGATGTAGGAGCCGAAATTAAGGGTAGACGATAGCGTTACCCCAAGAAGGTAATTGGCACGGTTACACCCCGAAAAGATGGAGCCGGGTGGAATTGGCTCCGTTTAGCGGAGAAAAGACACGCCTGGGTTTTCGTCGCATTGAACTTGACAAGATTTGCATCGCCCCATTCTGAGACTGCCTCTAAGGACGAGTTCAAGCGTTCAACCATAGCCTCTCGAAATGACTGGATCTGTGACCCACTAGCTCGTGCGTTAGACACATATCTCTCAGCAACAGTGCTGTCGTCTGCATACCCAAAGAATCCGGGTTTATGTAGGTCATTTATGTGCAGCAAAAACAGTGTTGCCGAGAGTACCGACCCTTGAGGGACTCCGGCATTAATATCCTTTTGACCGGACGAGCATCCATCAATTACCACTCGGATGGATCGATCCCTCAAGAAATCTGCGATCCAATCACACAGACCAGTGGGTAGACCGAAGGAATTATTTAAGATTTATTTAAAGAATTATTTAATTATTTTAGAACTTACAGGGGGACTCACACACATTTTTACCACTTTTGAAGTGTCTCTCGCGCAAACTGTTCAGTTTAGAATAAAACGATATTAGAAACCTCCATATCATTTTTGAAGACCTGTCCATAGATAACCCACACGTATAGGTTTGACGAAAAAAAAATTGAGTTTCAGTTCTTTGGAGACTTTTTTTGGGGACCACCAAAATATATTGTTTTTTTCTATTTTTGTGTAATAATCTTAATCTGGTTCACAGAATACATCTATAACTAAGTTTCAACAGAATAGCTCTTATAGTTTCGGAAAAAAGTGGCTGTGACTTACGGACGGACAGACAGACTTGACGAATCCATAAGGGTTCCGTTTTTTACTATTTGGCTACGGAACCCTAAAAAAGACTGATGATGATGATCACATAGTACCACCCGTTTATCACTGAGCCTATTAAAAAAAATGAAAAATAAAAATTTTGAAACGTTTGTCGCTAGCGTGTAGTGTTATTTTATTAAGCTATTGCATAGCTTCTATCGCGGGCCTTGAGCGTGGAGACCGAATCCAGAAATTCCGTAACGAAAATAACCTAACACCCCCCACTCATTTGTTTTTTGAGCGTGGTGACCGATAAGAAAACAAATGAGTGAAAGCAGCTGTCGGCGTTTTGGATGGGTGGGGTTAAGCAGCTGTTAGCGAGGTCTGGTTTTTGATGGAAGAGGTTAAGCAGCTGTTGGCGAGGTCTGGTTTTGGATGGATGAGGTTAAGCAGCTGTTGGCGAGGTCTGGTATTGGATGGGTGGGGATAAGCAGCTGTTGGCAAGGTCTCATTTTGGATGGGTGGGGTTTAGCAGCTGTTAGCGAGGTCTGGTTTTGGATAGGTGGGGTTAAGCAGCTGTTGGCAAGGTCTGGTTTTAGATGGATGGGGTTAAGCAGCTGTTGGTGAGGTCTGGTTTTGGATGGGTGGGGTTAAGCAGCTGTTGGCGAGGTCTGGTTTTGGATGGGTGGGGTTAAGCAGCTGTTGGCGAGGTCTGGTTTTAGATGGGTGGGGTTAAGCAGCTGTTGGCGAGGTCTATTGCATAAGTTGATAAAAAATGCTATGCAATAGCTTTACCGCGGCAGTCCCCGAGTGCCACACGTCTTTTTTTTATTGATTTTATAGTAATTATGCTGCATTATAATTTACTTGTTAAGTAAATGAATTTAAATATTTTAGATCAGCTAAAAGAGTAAAAAAGCTGACACTACAGAATTTTGTCGCATGACTTCATTATGTAACTATAAATTTACTGATCTCTAGGATAAATAAGAACGATAACATTTTTGAAACTACCAATTTAGAGTACTTAGTAGTAATAGTAGCTAGATCAACATTCTGGAGCCAGGGTTATCCGAAAGGGATCTCGAGCCCCGATATGAAGTCTAGAAGGAACGGGGTAGTTTTTTAGTCAGTAAGAGTCTGACACTATCTCCCGCTCCGCCCAAGAGCGGGGGTTGTCATTGGATAGTTTTTCCCACCATAATAAAGCAAGATCAACATTGAATTGTAATACTCACATGAGAAATCAGATACAAAGTACACCACAAAAAGGACTGGCAAAGACTTAGACAACATGGTTGACTTTGTACGACATACGTACAGCGTATTCTTGCAACGAATACTTTATAGTATGAGTCGTCCACCATATATACGTAATATACAGGAAATATACAGGGTGTTTGTTGTATCGAGTGTTAAATCGAAATGGTCGACTGGAGGGGTCGTCTGCTATCCTTTCAGACTCCTAAACACTTCTCATGCTCTGTGAACTTTTTTCAATAGTTTTTTTTTTATTATTTTATGAAAAAAAGAACCAAATTTTTAATTCAAATAATTTTTTTTATTAAAAATGTGTAAGTCGTAAACTCTGAATTTTAAATTTATTTAGACGTGTATTATATTAGAGTACTTTTGAATTCAAAATTAGTGACAGTACGTGTTTCTATAATAGTTTTTTCTCTTCGTTTTTAACACCGACTTCCGAAATTTTAGTTATTTTGTACTTTTCAGTGTTTTTTTTACATTGAAGTCGGTTGTATTTTTTTTTTGTAAAAAGTTTTTTATTTTATACTTTTAGGCTATGATACCAACCACTAAAAAGTACCCCTCAGCTAAACTTAAATACCCTATAGCCAGAGTGCATCTCATAACGATTCTAATAATCACAAATACGGTTAGTTTACATTAGTTTATCTTCCGGTTTCATCATCAGGTCAGTTTGATAGATCTTCCCCCCCTTTTCTTTCAGTCACTCATAGACTACACATATAAACAATGCCATTTTACTTGTTACGACAATTCTACTTTGATCCTGTGAGAAGTTCTGTTCCATATTTTCGAAGTTCATGATCAGATCATAACAATATTTTTATGGAATTAACTTGAAAGTATAATCTTCCAATCAAAAAAAAAAATTTCATAATCGGTCCACAATTGACCGAGATATAAGTGAACATAAATACAAAAAAAAGAAAACATACGTTTTGCCGAACATAAAAGCCCCTTCTTTTCAAAGTCGAATAAAAAGTAAAAACTTCTGTTTTATTAACATTTAATAGCAAGTTTATTAACTTTTAAATGTTAAATAACTTTTTTCTCCCATGAGATATTAAAAAAAAAACATATTTTGAAAAGTGAGATTGAATGCTTTAATTTAAAACTGATTTGGTCTGTATACGCGAACTTTTATAAGGTGGGTTAAAAACGCCCAATGAATTTTAAGCTTTCTAGTGCTGTCACTGAGATTATCCGCGGACGGACGGACAGACACGGTAAAACTATAAGGGTTCCTAGTTGACTACGGAACCCTAAAAACAAAAAATCAATAAACGTATTTATACTAAACCTAGCTAAAAAATCCACATCGCTGTCACACGGAAATGTGCCCAAAAGACTGAAAGCATTGCCACGTTGAATGGCAATGCTGCAAAGGACGAGCCAGCTTAATGGTTACGCAACGTCATAAACATTTTTGCATCCTACTAACATTTTAAATGCGAAAGTTTGTATGGATGGGTGGATGTTTGTTACTCTTTCACGCAAAAACTCTTGAACGGATTTTAATGAAACTTGGCACACAGCTACACCATGTTCTAAAATATAATAATACATAGGATACTTTTTATTCTGGAATTATGTTCCCTTAGTATAATTTTCTAACCTGCTGGCAAATGACAGCAACTGTCAAATACATTGATTAAAATTATTTTATTTATTCGATCAAACATTTCAAAATTCACAACACATAATAAATGCGAAATCATGGATCGTTCCAATGTCACAGCCTGTATATATTTTAAAAATAAAACAAAGTCGTATTAGGTACAGTATTTATAAAACAAGAACGACTACTTTAACAAAAGCTGTGTTTAGAAGAGTTAGTCCGTTTACGCGATACAATTAAAACCGAAGTATATGTAGCATAAATAGAACGTAGAAAAGAGTCAGCAGACGCGGAGCCGGCAGTTTTAATTCTATGCCTTCTGTGAAGAATGATCGTCTTCTTCCCGTCCTTATCCCATATTACTTGGGGTCGGAGCAACACGTTTTTTTCTTCCATTCTGTCTTGTCACCCGTCAAACGATCACTAACTCCCTTTTCTTTCATATCACTCCTCACACAATCCATTCATCTTTTCTTCGGCCTTCCTCTCCCTCTCCAACCATTTACATGTATAC
The DNA here is from genome assembly GCA_910589285.2 of Mythimna ferrago. Lineage (NCBI taxonomy): Eukaryota > Metazoa > Arthropoda > Insecta > Lepidoptera > Noctuidae > Mythimna > Mythimna ferrago. Next base: position 16,848,856 of record OU342698.1, on the reverse strand, counting down.
TCAGAACTCTTTTAGTAATATGCGCTTCATCTCTCCTCTTCACATGACCATACCAAGACAATTGATTTTCTTTCAACTTTTCAGTCATTGGCGCCACTTTCAAACTTCCTCTAATATACTCATTTCTCACTTTATCCATTCTCGTCACACCACACATCCATCTCAACATTCTCATCTCCGCTACATGCAATCTTTTTTCATCCTTCTTTTTCAAAGCCCAACATTCTGATCCATACAGTATGACAGGTCTTATGACAGACTTGTAAATTTTACCCTTCAACTCAATGTACGAAGAGTGATATATAAGTCGAATTTCTCCATTTTACAGCAGAACAAAAACAAGGTTTTAAAAAAGAATAGTCAAATGTCGGTCAGTCCAAGAAAAGGGAAGCTAAATTGCACGTTCCAAAGAGTAGGTCTCTATGGAGAAGAACGTGCAAGAAACTCCATAGACACTCTTTTAAATCATATTATGTGTTACATATAATGCTTGGTTACAAATTTTTCATGTTGCTTCTATTGTGTAAGCACAATGTAGATAATAAAAAAAAAAAAAAATAATAATTAAAAGATACGAACTGAATTAAGCCACTGGCAGCTAAGAGATGACCAGTCTCAACTGACGGCACCCGTTCATGAGCATGACGCGTGCATCAGCCCCACTCAGCTCGACCATTTTTAGGGTTCCGTAGCCAAATAGCCCCCTTAAAAACGGAACCCTTATAGATTCGTCATGTCTGTCTGTCTGTCCGTCCGTATGTCACAGCAACTTTTTTCCGAAACTATAAGAGCAATACTGTTGAAACTTAGTAAGTAGATGTATTCTATGAACCGCATTAAGATTTTCCAACAAAAATAGAAAAAAAAACTATAAATTTTGGGGGTCCCCATACTTGGAACTGAAACCTAAAAAAATTTTTTTCATCAATCCCATACGTGTGGGGGATAGGTCTTCAAAAATGATATTGAGGTTTCTAATTTTATTTTTTTCTAAATTGAGTAGTTTGCGCGAGAGACACTTCCAAAGTGGTAAAATGTGCCCCCCCCCCTCTAACTTCTAAAATAAGAGAATGATAAAACTAAAAAAAATATATGATGTACATTATCATGCAAACCACCAACGAAAATTAGTTTGAACGAAATCTAGTTACTAGTTTTTTTTTTTTTAATACGTCATAAATCTAAAAAAATACACTATTATTAATACATCGATCAAAGTTACAACGAACTACAAGAACTTTTATATTATGTTACTTGCTGCTACGGAACCCTTCATGGGCGAGTCCGACTCGCACTTGGCCAGTTTTTAAGGGAACCGAATGACCCAATAACACGTGCCACCAACAGCGAGACATTAGAGTGAGCATGACAAACTCTCAACTGCCATGCTCAAATGTCAAAAAAAAAAGATGTAACCTAATAAAAATGCTCCATGGTACTTCACATTTACAAATTAGAAAAAAAAGTGCTGCTATATTAAACACCGCTATGGTTTCCAAAAAACAAAAGTAATAAATGATTTTCCGATTATATTAAATGATTATTATATAATATTAATCCGCAAAATTACCAGTATTAGTTTATATCTTCATTTATATCTTCGTTTATATCTTCGGTCCACGGCACTGATAAATTAATCAGGAACATCCTAACTTCTACACTGATTCCTTTAGAAGTGCCGTGTTTCGCCGAGGCTTTGGATGCCTGGAGAATCGCTTGCCCGAATACAAATCCACCTAACAACCCGGCTTCCCAGAGACGGTGGGATGAGCCACTCTGCAAAGTAGTTCAGGAAAACCTAATCGTAACATCTGCTACTGCTGCGGAGCGTGCGCGCCTGCTGGCTGTGGGAAATTGGGAGTCAGGTCTTAGGCTTCACGCACTGCCGTCGTCGAATATTGGCACCTTGTTCGACGATACTACTTTCCGCTTAGCTGTTGCCCTACGTCTAGGTGCTCCTTGTTGTTCTCCTCATCGCTGCCACTGTGGCGAAGTTGTCAACAGCCTCGGTCACCACGGCCTGTCATGCAGTCGAAGTGCGGGACGCATAGCGCGGCACGCGAACATTAACGACATCATCCGACGAGCCCTTGTCACCGTCGGCGTTCCGGCTGTTTTGGAACCTCATGGCCTGGCACGCGACGATGGTAAGAGACCAGACGGTATGTCTTTATTTCCTTGGAAGATGGGTAGGCCTTTAGTGTGGGACGCTACCTGTGTCGATACTCTTGCGCCATCCCATCTTCCTAGGTCATCGTGCTGTGCTGGTGCTGCCGCGACGGCTGCAGAGAACTTCAAGCGGCGGAAATATAACAGCCTCGTCGGCAGTTATATTTTTGAGCCGTTTGGGGTTGAAACTCTCGGGCCGTGGGGTCCGAGTGCTCATATGCTTTTTAAAGAATTGGCGAAACGCTTAATTGACGCTTCGCGTGACCCAAGGGCTGGTTTCTACCTCGGTCAGAGAATAAGCATTGCCATACAACGTGGCAATGCCGCCAGCCTTTTGGGCACACTTCCAGTCGACAGCGATGCGGAGGAGTTTTTTGACGTCATATTTAGCTAGGCTTTTACTGTATATATTATTTTTAATTATTTAAGTTATTGTTTAATTTGAATATTATTTCCTAGCAATTAATTTTAATAAATAAGATATGTTTTGTAACATTTGCAAAATAAACATACTATACTAAGAAAATAAATGATCACAAGCTTCAATTATGTTTTCAAATTACAAAAATAATAATAAAAATAATGGTTTCCAAACTAATCAATACAGCCAAGTGGTAGTGGAGCTGGACCAGCATTGAGCCAAGCATTTTTATCTTGAATATAATCCTCCAACTTATAATATGCCTGCCTGCATAGTGTGCGTTTAATACAAGATTTAAATTTCGTTTCATTTATTTATTTATTTATTTATTTATTTATTTATTTATTAACACTTTATGCACATGGGTACAGAGGCGGACTTAATGCCTTAGGCATTCTCTTCCAGTCAACCTTTGGGTGATGCGGAGAAAAAGTAGTGGTAGGTGCAATAAAAGAGTGAGAAAAAGGCAAATACAAGAATATAAATACTAATAGACCATAGAATAGATATACTAATAAACCTTAGAATAAATATATACAACTATACAATATATACTCAAATTAATACACTACATAAATGCACTAAAATAGTCAAATAATTGGTCCAAATCGACAATAGAAAAACATTAACGCTGTGATGAAACTACTGCCAACTTTTTACGAATCAACTCGCGAACTTTGATTTTGAATGTAAATCTGCTTGTTGCCATCCTGATCTCCTGGGGAAGCGCATTCCACAAAGAAATAGCTTGAATAAAGAAGGAATAGTGAAGAAAGTCAGTACGATGAGTGGGACAATGGAGAAGGCTCTAATATTTGGGGAGGTACTTTATTATAGCATTATATATATATACGTATTCCTGTTCGTGAATTAAGGGGGCTAGGTTAAACTTGAGCACCTTTTTTTGTAAATAACAATATTCTCTTTCACAATTAATTTAATTGTTTGTTATCCAATAAAATCTGTGAGTTGTATCTTTTTGTATTACTAAAATTACGTGATACATGATACAAGTACAGTTTTATTATTTTGTACCTTTGTCTTTGTGTAAACTGATACACATAAATCAAAATAATCTAATAACTCTTTAAACTATATTTACTAGCGCAATGTTGCTCAAACATCCATAAATATACTAACCCAAAGATTAGATATTTTTATTTATCAGTCCCTTATGGCCAAAATAAAACTGAATTGTATCAGTTTGCAAAAAAAAAAATGCCTTTTTAAATATCTGTGGCCCTAGTGAAAAGGGATCTAAGCCCTTAAATGCAACTTTACAGGAGACGCAAAAAACACTCTGCGTGCTTCAAATTCGTGTTTGACCCCGTGTGTCATTCAAACCGCTACCAAATGAAATACATGTGATGTTTTTTATAGGTAAACCATCTATGCTCTTTACTATTATTGGGTTATTTTTTATATTAAGTTAGTAGTTTTTAAGATAGTTACTTATACCAATCACAAAATGAATTCCTTGAGGGTATAAAATAAGTTATACCCCTACTCCCATAAATTAAATGTTAATTCACTCTAGTGAAAAGAGATACGCATTTGGAATGATTTTTATAGTAACTAAGTAATGCAAAGAAATATTTAATAGTTTGCTATATAAAAAATCCGTATTTTGTTGTGAACTTTTATTCACTGTTAAAAAAATTAGACAATTCTCAAAAAAAAAAAATACTTGACCCCTTTTTCACAAAGATTTTTTACGTGACATATGGTATATTAGACTATTACAGGTCGCGCGATGAATAAATTAAGATCGCTCGACAAAAGTGGAAGGGGCATGCGCAGTATTCAATTCTAAGGTCTATTTGGCGAAGAGCGGGCGGGTGTGTGCGCCGACGGCGACACGTCATTGGTAGATCAGTCGCTCTTCAATTCCCGCGTTGCGTTCAGGCGTCTTATTGGATACTGTTGAACTTGGGTACTATTGCGTACAGCTTGTGTTATCGTATTAGTAATACATAGTGGTAAAACAAAATTGTTAAAAATAAAGTTTTAAAACGGCAAGCCAGAAAAATGGTTTACGACGTGAATTTTTACGCTAAGAAAGAAACTAACGAAATAATTTTTTTTTAATTTAAATTTTAATTATAAAAATTTTAATCTATCTGAATTTACTTACTTTCAAGATAAATTACAAGCAAAAACTAGTGTTATTATAAGTTATGTTATTAAGGTTCAAACATACGAAATTAAAAATAAAATCCTAACACTAAGAATTTCTGTGCGCAATTGTACACATGCACCGATTGCCCCCATTACTTTCACCGAGCGATCTTAATTCACCGCGCGACCTGTACGAACTATTTTGTGTAACTTTATATCCATTATTTAAATAAAAATAAAACAAAAAATATTTACAATACAATTTTTATTATAAAAAAAAAATTAAATACAGTGTCTTGCTGTAATTTGAAAATAGAAAAAATATTTTAAGAAAAACTTGCATCACCTTTCAATCGTGGAAATCACAGACACAATTGAAAGACAATAGGTGCGCGAACGCCGGCGTTCGCTTGGGGTTTAATAAATTAATCTGCAGAAAAAACACAAATGAATAGAAAAATAAAGCAAAACTATTATCCTTATTGAAGTTTCTGATTGTAATATGAAACACACGAAAAAAATTTTAACAAAAAAAAAAAACATTCTAACAAACAAAAAATATTAGAAAATCTTATTCTAAATCATTTTCGCTATCATTCAAAAGAGGATGTTGATCTTTAATATCATTATTTGTAGATAAATCGGTATGATAGGATCTGACACTGGGGTTTATTAATGGAAGAAGATAAAGTAAGTCTTGTTTTTTTTCATTAGAAATTGCAATTGGCCCATCATATGACTTGGGTATACATTCGGTTTCAAAAACACTTGGGAGCGGTGATTTTCCTCGTTTTCTCTGCAAATTAACTACATTCCATTCATTTACGCCGTGCATCTTAAGTGGAGGAAACTCTCCTTTTTATATTTAAAATCTGCACATTCAGATAAGTTAAACTTCTTCTTATTTTCATTAATTTTCGTCTGTTGCAGACTTTACATTTTCCTTCTACAACAGTTTTTCCTTTTTTTGTCTGGTAACTTTTTCCTAAATTTCTTTTCTTTTTTCTGATTTCTCTATCTTCCCTTCTTTCTTTAATACTTTTCCTAGGCTTTATCTTTATCTCGAAATGATCTATTATTCCTCACGTCGGAATCTGACTGAGGGATAATAACATTACGTCGACGTCTTGTTTGCCTATTTACAACTGAACAATCCCAGACACTTGTTTCAGATGTATTTGGTGTGAAATCGTCACTGTTTTCAGCAGAATTATCGACATAAGGGTATGGTAGCTCATCCACCGACACAGAAACAACATCTAGACACATAAAATACGTTTCGCCGGAATCAGTTAATAAATCGTCAATTTTTTCTTGCCCCAACCTGGGGTAACAGTTAATGGAAAAACCAGGCTTCGGAGAACATAGTTTCGGACGAATCGGTCAAATATTTTAAAAACAGTCAAATTTTGGAGAATATTTCGTAGAATATCCTGGCCTTGGAGAATATTCCGTAACACATTCTGGCCTTGAAGAATAATCCTTAGAACATTCTGGTTTTGGAGAATAATTCTTGGAAAAAAGGCCTTTGGAGAATAATTCTCAGAGTAAATAGGAACAGATTCTTCAATTAGGCGATCCGAGTAATCCATCATTTATAGTTCTTTATGAATAAGATCAATCATTCGGTTTCTACCAGCCATTGTAAAAAGGAAATAATACTTTTAAGTATTTTTTTACAGAATGAAATAGTTACGCCAATAACTGACGACTGTACGTAATCATAAATCACAAGGAACAGTTTAAGTAACAAACTTGTTATGGGTGGTTGTGATGATTCGCAAATGAAAATCCGGAATATACGAAATGTTACTATTTAATTTCTTACACTATTACACACTTAAATACTAATGCTAAAACTAACTTAAAGCTAAATCTTAATCCTAAATCCTATTGCTAGGAGCGGGCGCCAGGAGAGTTTTAATCGCATAGATGGCGAGCGCGCGGAACCCTACCAATCCTAAGTGGCCAGCCGGCTAGGGCGGTTCTTATCTAGATATGCCTGATGTGGATGATGAACGTCCGAGTAAAACAAACAGGAAATAAAGGTTTACATACGGTCTGCACACGGACCCTTGCCAGAACTTCTCCAATAATAAAGGAGCGTGACGGTAGGCTGGAACAAGCAAAACCAAATATGTAGGATGGTTCCACAACGAGGTTTATATGTAAACTTTCCACTTGAACTTATAAATAACTCATTATTGTTGAAATCGTTCAAACACAGAATGTAGCTTGATCACGTTGATCCAATATAATTCACGATTAACAAAATGAAATGGCGGTATGTCGATATAATTCGCCCACAAGTGACACTCGTCTGTCTCTGACCAGTGATTGCGCAGGAATGTCACCTTCAAGCTAGCGGTCGTCGATATAAACCAAGTTAACACAACTCACAGAAATACAAAAAGACAATAAACCGGCATGGCGAGATTTGAGCTTGGGACTCGTAGCCTGTAAGTCCAACGTTAATCCACTTAGCTATCTTTTAATTTGGTTATGGAACCAAAAATGGGTTAACGTTCCACCACCAGGCATGACGTCATTACAAACTTTATAAACTTTTAAAAATATTACTCGACTAAAATCAATTTAGTATACACCTAATTAGTTTTATAATATGGGATAGGTACTTATTTTCTAATTAAAACAAACGTCAATTGGATCAATAAACGCACGAGAGTTAGGTACGTTCCGTATAAACGCACATAATGTTTATAGTTATTTGGTGTAAAATGATCTTGTAACACACTATATTCGGCAGCCTTCTCCTGAAGAGAAGAACTTCCACTCTTATGAGTTACGAGCCCTAGCAATAGTTTACTCCCTTCGAGGGTGTATTTATTAGGGAAAAGCTCCAATTTGCGCATATTTTGTTCTTCATATTTTTTTTTTAAGATATTGTTTGATTTTTAGATACAACTAAACTTATACAGAATAGTATTAAGAAAAAATGGTTCAAAGTGATATAACTCTAAATATATGAAACATTCACAATAAATATATCGAAAAATTAAATGTGAATATAATTTACAAGTCTAAATACACTTGAGAGCAAAAAAATCGCACATTTTTTTTTTGTTGATAGGTTCGCGCTTGACCGCTATCTCACCTGATGGAGAACGACGATGCGGTCGACGGTGGAACGCGCTTACCTAGAAGTAACCTATTCACTCTCGACTTAAAGATTCACGGGTTGTAGCTATCAGGACACACAGACTCCGGCAAGGAATTACACTCCCTAGCCGCACGCACAATGAATGTGTTCCCAAAACGTTTTGTGCGTGTAGGTGGGATATCCACCATGTACCGGTGGCACAGAGCCGTACGTCTGGTAGTCCGATGGTGGAACGGACTAGGCGGAATTAGGTTATGCAATTCCGACGCACACTCTCCGAAATGCAACCGGTAGAAAACCGACAGGCTAGCGACTCTGCGTCGATGCTCAAGACTTTGAAGCCTCGACTCGACGAGTGTATCATCGCCAATTATCCTTCTGGCTCGCCTTTCAATTGCCTCAAGTACATCAAGCTGGTATCGGGCAGATCCATCCCAAAGATGAGAGCAATACTCCATACACGATCGAACTTGAGCTTGATAAAGTCTCAACAGCTGTTCCGGCGTGAAGTACTGTCTGACCTTTGCGAGGATTCCCAGCTTTTTTGCAGCCAGTTGAGCCTTTGCTTCGATGTATGACCCAAAGTTGAGTGTTGATGTCAGCGTAACACCAAGAAGGTCAAGATGGTCGGTTATCGCCACAGTTACACCCCGGAAAGTTGGAGCCGGGCTGAATTGGCTCCTTTTAGCGGAAAATACACACGCCTGGGTTTTTGCAGCATTGACTTTACCAAATTTGCATCGCCCCATTCGGAGACTGCCTCCAAGGACAAGTTCAAGCGCTCAACCGTAGCCTCTCAAAGAGACTGGATCTGTGACCCACTAGCTCGCGCGTTATATGTAAATCTCGGCAACAGTGCTGTCATCTGCATGGTACCGGGTTTGAGCAGATCGTTTATGTGCAGCAAGAATAATGTTGCCGAGAGTACTGGCCCCTGAGGCACCCCGGCATTAATAGCCATTTGACCGGACGAGCAGTGGACCGGAATGGACCGGTTATTCAGGAAGTCTGCGATCCAAGCACATAATCCAGCGGGCAAACGGAAAGATGGAAGCTTACTAATAAGGCCTTCGTGCCAAATCCTATCAAAAGTCTTCGAGATATCGAGGGAGACGGCAAGCGCTTCCCCGTACTTCTCGATGGCCTCACTCCAGATGTGGATGGCATACGCTAGAAGATCTCTTGTTGACCGATTTTGGCGAAAGCCGTACGGTCACTAAGGATATCATTAGCTTCTAGGTATGCCAGGAGCTTAGTGGTGAGTACACGTTCCATGGTCTTATAGAGAAAGGACGTTACTGAGATTGGTCGGTAGTTAGCTGGGTCAGCCCGACTCCCCTTCTTGGGCACGGGCTGTACATTAGCTTGCTTCCATGCAATCGGCACTTTTCTAGCCTGAAATGAAAGCCTAAATAGGCGTGTCTGGATCGGAGACAATTCAGGCGCACACGTTCTCAAAACAATTGCTGGTATCCCGTATCGCAACCATCAAGGTGAACAGGGGGCCGCGCGTTACCTGGATGTAGACGCAAATGCTTTTTCCTCAGCGGTATGTGCCAGCGACCCGTCGGGTTTCAGCAGTGGTGGTAGTGAGGGGTGGCAGAAGTTCGATTAAACTGACTTAGCCAGGGACCAAAACGCCTTACTACTCGCAGGGTATGAAGCTAGTTTGTTCCCAATGCGACTAATGTGGTCGCAAGACTTGGCAGCTCTGTTGAAAGCTCTCTTCTTCTGGCTTACGTCATTCGTCTTGTGCATACGAGCATCGGCCCATGCTTGATATGCTGCGTGCTTGAGCGCGTCAGCGCGATCACACTCCGCACCAAACCAAGGGCGAGCTCGGCCAGACATGGTTACGTCGGAGAATGGAATATAGTACTCCATCCCCCGCCGCAACACATCCGTCACAACATCCGCGCACGACAATGGATCTCCCGAAGAAAAAGAAGTAGGCTGCTAAGGATAACATGCGAAGAAATATCGCATGCCATCCCAATCTGCTGACCTGCATCTCCATACCCGTCTAGTGCCTCTAGGGCAGGGATTGGGCGGGGAGTAGACTGATACAGATTTCACCAGACATTGGTCGGAACTACCTAACGGTGATGATATCGAAACTGAATAGCGGTCTGGCTCTATTGTCAGCAGAAGGTCTAAGCAATTAGCCGTGTGCGACTCAACGTCCGGCAACCTTGTTGCTCCCTAGACCAGCTGGGTATGATTTAACGCTAGCGCAAGCTTTCGCGTCTCTTGACCAGCATGGTCTGTGCACTGGTTGCCACATGGCTTGTACTTTCGTTTAATACAGTTTTTTTCTTAAACCTAAAGATATTGGGTACAAATTATTAAGCAAAATTGAAGCATACAAAGTTAGCTTTATAAAAACACAAAATTAATATCATTGACCTTCACGTAACTCACAAAGACTGGCGGTAAACCCAATTTCCAAATTCACTCAATTTGCATTTCACTACTTGCACCTTTACCTGGAGCTACAAAAGGGTGCTGTTTTGGAGGTTTAATCAGTTTCCGTTAACGTGATAACGTTTCTCTTAGAAACAGATGGATTTACTTGAAAAATATGGATACCACGCCCGCAGAAGCCGATAATCAAAATGAAGTCGCTCTACAGCTAAATTTTAGCTGCTCTCCTGTTCGTCTGGTATACCAAAGGTTTTAAGAAACCCGTGGTTATATTCGGCGACCAGGATATGGCCAGTGGCGTATAGGATCAGGGCGTGATTTTCGCTTTTCTGTAACAAGCACTTTGAGAAATCGACTACTGAACACGATTAAACTGACACAAAAGCTTTAAGAAGTTTGCAATGTCAGTATAAATCTGTGGACGATTAGAAAAAGACTGGGTTAAGCAGACCTAGCAATGCTGCATAAGCGAAGCTGGGTTTTGGAGGCGAATTGGGTGGCATAATGTTGAACACTAAAACTAACATTGTATTCATCACTGGGCCATTACTGGCCTAGTATCGAGAGGATTGATGGCTTTATTATACATCAAAAAAGAGCTCGAGAATTGGTGAAGCCACTTGTGTGGCTCATGGTAGATTTTTTTTCCTTAATGCAAAACAATACCAGATCGCATATCGCTAGAACAGTTTGCGACTACATGTAAGACGTTGGAATCATTGCGATATAGAGGCCAGCTCGTAATTCTGATCTTAATTATCTTATCTGGAATGACCTTGAAAGAAGACTCAGTGCCAAAAGCCAGGAGAAAACCAAGAGCTTTAATTTGTCATTGACGAGAAGTGGGACATTATACCCTAAGATTTCATGATAAAATCAATACGGTTGATGAAAAATTGAGTTTATACAGCTTTAAATAAGGTTAAGGGAGGGAATACACTGTATTGACAAACAGGATATTTGGTAAGTTTTCCCATATGTTGGATTTTGCGCTCTTAGGTAATTAAATAGGCTTTCAATTAGTGTACGACATGTTTTCAATATTCACATTTATGACAACAACTGCCTTAACAAAAAGAGTTATGATGTGCGATTTTTTGCTCTCGAGTGTATATCAATATTCGCAATTTTTTTTCCAAAATCGCGGCAGTTATATCACTTTGCACAAAATTATCTCCGAAACTATGAGAGACAGAAGAACGTGAGTTAGGCCAAAATATTCGTTTTTTTTTTTTATTTTAAAGTTTATGAAAAAAACCAAAACTGATATAAGTCGAATTATATCACTTTTTACAGGAGGCACAGAATTGGAGTTAATAACCAGTTGTTTATTTATTTAATTTAAGCTTTGTACACAAAAAACTGTACAAAGGCGGACTTAATACCCTAGGCATTATCTGCCGCTTTTGGGTTTTCAATATTTCCTCCTAATTCAGCTAGTAAACCCTTTACTGAAATTATCTCCTTCGCAGCCTCACAAATAGCAAAACATTCTGCTTTCGTAGTACTAAGCGCAACACAACGCTGTTTACGAGCTTGCCAAGTCACAGCAGCACCACGAAAAATCAAAGCATAACCAGTAAATGAATGACCATCACTATTACTACCCCAATCAGCATCAGCGTAGGCCGTCATAGGCTTACTGGTTCTTTTGTAACACAGTGCATAATCAGATGTACCTTTAAGGTGTCTCAAAACCCTTTTTAAAGCACTAAAGTGTGTACTGTTATTGTAGGCATTAAAGTAGCTTACATAACTGACCGAAAACGAAATGTCAGGTCTCGTAGCATAGGCTAGATACTTGATGTATTTGGAGCCTATTATTTCTTGATATCTTCTATCATCTTGTTTATCTCCTTTCTCTAACCTCAAGTTACACTCTATTGGAGTTCCAACCGCATTACAATCTTGCATGCCATAATTTTCCAAAATTCTTTTAATGTAATTACTTTGCTTCAAATAAACTTCACTCTTAGACCTGTCTCTCGTTACAGTAATACCCAAACAACCACTTACTTCACCTAAGTCTTTAATCTTAAAACGTTTCCCAATTTTGGTTTTAAGTTCTTCAGCTTTTGCAATTACATCTGTGAATATATAGAAGTAATCCACATAAAGAGCAACAGACAAGAAATGTTTGGTATTTTTAGTCATGTATACACATTGGTCATATTTTGATGGAACCAAACCTATTTCTAAAAGGTAAGTGTGTATTTTCTCGTTCCAGCAACGAGGTGATTGTTTCAAAACATATAATGATTTAATTAACTTGCAGACTTTTTCTTCTTCCCCCCTTTTAAAAAACATTTCAGGCTGTTCCATATACAACTCCTCATCTAAGTCTCCATTTAGGAAGGCAGTTTTTGTCACGTCTATATGGTGAACTTCTAAGTTTCTTTCCGCAGCCAAACCAAGTAAAAGCCGGATAGAAGATAGCTTGACTACTGGAGCGAAAGTTTCAAAATAATCTTCTCCATAAACTTAAAAATAACCTTTTGCAACTAGTCGCACTTTATCACGTTGTATAGATCCATCTGCTCCACTCTTTAGCTTAAAAACCCACTTGCTTTTCACAACATTTTTGTCTGGACGATTTACAAGTTTTCACGTTTTATTTTCAATCAATGAATTATATTCATCTTGCATTGCTATCATTCACAGGTTTTTATCACTTCGAGTCATAGCATCTTTCACTGAAGCAGGATTTGCATAGTCTGTTACGTTAAAATTGTAAACAAAGTTTTTATCTACCTTTGTTTTTCTATTTCTCAATGGATAGCGTCGCTCTACTGATGCACCATCTAAATCTAGAGGCACATTCATCGAGTCGATACTATCATGGAATTGATCCTCTGTTTCAGGTGTCAACAATTCCTTAACAGTTGTATCCACCTCACAATCACTTGAAGAAGCCAACCCTTCAGGTTCAGGGCTCCTTACATCAAGATCTGACTGATTAGACCTAATAGGGATCAACTCTTCTACTCCTACTGAGTCCTCAATAGTTTCAGTCGATAATGGGACACCCACTACAGTCGACTGAATAGTAGTGGTAACATTGTTATCAAGTACTATAAATACATCCTTAAAAGGAGAGTTATCCTTTATGGGACTACTTGATGCTATCACACTTTCATTAAACACCGCATCTCTTGCGACTATAATTCTGCGTGTATCATTTAAATTCATAAAACGATAACCTTTTTGATTCTCACTATAGCCAACCATAATTAATCCAACCGACTTAGAATCAAACTTTTTTCTACCACTCTTAATAAGTACTTCAGCTGCAGTTGCTTCCAAATATCTTAAAATGAGAGACATCAACTTTCTTTCCTGACCACACTTCCTCGGGCACCTTATTTGTAAGAGCCATAGTAAGTGATCTATTCTTTAAATAAATCGCACAAGTCATGGCTTCACCCTAAAACCGCTTATTGAGACCACGATCCTGAAACATTCATCTAGTTTTCTCGGCAATTGTGCGAATTGTCCGTTCTGCCACCCCATTCTGTTGAAGTGTATATGCAACAGACGTTTGATGTCGTACCCCATGCTGACGTAGAAAATTTTCAAAATCTCTATTGACATATTCTGTGCCATTATCGCTTCTGAAACATTTGATTTTCTTACTAGTTTAATTTACAACTAGGGGTTTAAATTCTTTAAACTTAGCCAATAACTCAGTCTTAGATTTCAGCATATACCCGAAAGCTTTCCTACTAAAATCATCAATGAAAATCAAACAGTATCTATTGCCTCCCCAAGTATCTACCTCCATGGGTCCAGCTAAATCACTGTGCAAGAGCTCTAATAATCCCTTTGCCCTGTTATTTTTGCGTTCAGTAAACTTTTTCACGCACATTTTCCCTTTACAGGAACTTATACAGGGTTCCTTGTTGGTTTCTTGAAATGTCAAGCCAATAAAAATTTCTTTCAACTTTTTCATTTGACTATCAGACAGGTGCCCCAATTTTCTGTGCCATAATTTAAAAGCACATTGATTGTCAGGGTTTTCGGCAAGAACCAACGCTTTATCGTCTTTATTTATAAAATATAACCCGTCTCTTAGTGGTGCTGTCATTATAGGTTTCCCGACAAAGGACACATCATTATTAAAAATTCTACAACAAGTCTTATCAAAAACAACTACACTAAATTTACTACTACAGTAAATTTGTTAGTAATTCTAGAACATGTAAGACCTCCTCGAATTTAATTCTGTGATTCTCGAATAAAACATCACCTTTAAAATAATAAAACATCGCTTTTGAAACTATTTTGCCATTGTTGGCACTAGTGATATATTTACTGTCACTACGCGAATAATGACAGCATCAGCGGACGGCATTGCCGTGGCCGAATTCTGGGTCAGGCAAGGAATTTAACTAGTTTTGCCATCGATACGATAAGAAGAAGACTACGCGAATTATTGAAATAATTCTTACATGCTGTCATATGAGACGTTGCACCAGAATCAATAACCCAATTGCTCTTACTATTAGTCAAAGTAGACAGTAAAGTAATAAAATGATCACTCTCACAAGTAGCAGCGACTGTAGCCATGCCGTCTGAGACTTGAAAGCCTTACATTGCCACTTGTAGTGTCCTTTCTTTTTGCAGAAATGACAAGTAATCGTCTTATTCTGGCTACCACTCGGTTTTGAAATCATTGCTGAACTGTTATTATCGGTTGACGTTACAGCTTTCCGTTGTCATTCTCTAAGCAAAGCCGTTATAACAGTTTCGGAAGTTAACTGCATATTTGAGTGCTCTAAGGCCATTACTAACGGATTTTAAGCATCTGGTAACCCGGCCAACATAACAACAGCAACAAATTCATTTTCTGAACCCGCCTTTATTGACTGTAGAGCTTGATATGTAGATTGGATCTCGGTAATACGAAGTTGGACAACCACAAAATTTTCTAGTTTAAACCTAAACAGTTTCCTCAATAATGTAAGGCGCCTGAGTAGACCTCCATCTGCGTAAGCCTTTTGTAGTGCATCCTACGTTTCTTTTGCAGTTTTGGCATTGACTACTAGCAGAAACACATTTTCCGCACACATGAGGCATATTTTCGACCTCGCTTTCGCATCTTTTTTCTTAGCGGCCTCGGTGTCCAATTTATAACCGTCCGCAACTTCGACACAGTCCCATAGACCACAGTCAATCAGAAACATTTGCATGGCAAACGACCACATACCATAATTACACTGACGTCGAAATCGTCGTCGTCGAAGGATTTTGCATGTTGACAAAATATATATTTTCTATCGAAATATCATAACAATAGCATTTATTTCGTTGCAAACCCCCCCTGCGTGCCCATAACCTAATGTAAATAACACTACACAGTGGAATTAAATAGGATATTTAATTATAAATATACTAACAATACAGCTTGTTGTAAAAGGTGTGACAGATACTTTTTTTGTTTCTTCGTATTTGTCTATGTGACCATAGTACCTACATATTGCATTACCTACCTATTTTTAACAATAGTAAATACATACTTAGATACTTACATACATATAAATAAACAATGCTGTAGTGAAAAAACAAATCCAACCAATTAGTGCGGTGGTGATTCTACCAACATCTTGCGAATATGCTCACGTTGAAGACAAATCGAATGCAGGTATTCAGAAGACGGTCAAGTTTATTGAGGAGATCTGCATTCAGGTCATAGTAGCACACATCAGCAAAGTCGATTATGGGAAAGATTAGGGACTGTACGAGCAATTCTTTTATGTGAGCTGGGAGAAAATTCTTCAGACGATAGAGAGACCGTAACTTTCCAGTAACTTTTTGACTGACATTTGTGATCTGCTTCCGCCGATCAAGACAATCATCAACATATAGACCAAGATCCTTGACCTCAGAGCCAAACGGAATCACCGTGTTGCTGAAGATTACGAGTGGTACAACATGTCTATGTAGTAGTTATGTATCTTATATTAATTGAAAATAAATTTAAACATTGTACCTAACTAGTGTGATGTAACAAGCAATAAATGAATTTTTGAATTACAAAAGGAAAAACTGACTGACCGACATATCAACTCACAGCCCAAAAACTACTGGGACGAATAGTGTGCAATTTTGCACAAGTTTTCCTTAATGACGAGGAGGTTCCTGAGGGGATGAAACGGAGGTCTTAAGTTTGTAAACAGAAACCTGCTTTCACGTGGTTTAAAGCCACCAGCAGATACTAGTACTTATAGAAAACCATTAGATATGAAAGTCCAGACAAGTATTTTAAAGTCCGGTAAAGAAAAACGTGAACAGTTTGGACGCGTGTGATAGCTTCTAAAATCGATCCTACTACGGAAATAGCTTTAACAGTTTGTATCAGTTGCTATTTAACGAGCTAATTGAACGAGCTGTTATCGAAACACTGAACTTATTCGCACCGCAAAAATCATTGGACATGAAAGACAGTCTTCCAGAGGAAATTCGAAACATTACCAAAGAGAGAAATGTGGCAAAACAAAAAGTGTGACGTTTTCGCTTTACCGATACATATCAAAGGCTGCATGCAACCTATAATTCAATAAAACGCAACCTTGCAAAGAAAATTGCAGAACACGAAGAACAAAAATGGATCAAACTATAAAAATCCTAGAAAATAACAGAAAAATGATGTAGAGCGTACAAGAGCCATGAAAAAACCACCACAGCGAGTACCGATGATATCAAACTGCAAAACTGAATTGGAAATCATAGACGAAATTAAGTAGAACCAAAACGGACTATTTTTTCTGCGATTTCGGCAGTCGGAGAGACTGCTGAGACGCTGTGCCTTTAGCTCTCACCGGAACACCCATACCAATCTATTCCAACTTTCGGTATCTCGGGTCACTCGTCCAAGGGGATGGTGAGGTAGACCGAGATGTAACACGTCAGATCAACGCAGGATGGATGAATTGGCGACAGGTCACGGGTACAACTTGTGACCCACGCATGCCCCTCAAGTTGAAGGGTAAAAGGAGATAGTTTTTTTTTGGGCCCACTATTAAACGGTAACGTATATTAATCATATTTCACATGGAAAAAGCGATCACCTGATTATAATTAATAAACCAAAAATTATATAGAAATCTAACCGGAATAATGAAATAATAGTAAAAAAGTGTTACGGCAAAAAATGCTTGATTAGGAGCGTTTTTAGGTTCACTTTAACGTGAAAATAAAATGTTACTACGGTGCGCAACGGTGGTGACATTGGTTTTAAATACGTTTAAAGATATAATAATTAATTGGTACAGTGAACTTGTTTTTGATGCTGTTATTAACGGTTAACACAAATATCAAGTATAATAACGTACTTTAAAAATCACCGTGGAACGAAACGTAATTAATAGCCTGTTACAGATGCTCTGTGGTCCAGTTTCAAACAGTTTGACTGTTTGACACTGACAATCTGACAGACAACATTATCCCTTAGTTCCGAATTACGTCAAAAGCGATTATATCGCGAATCCGACCGAATTTAATAGTCACAAAATATAAGGACTATTGAGTACTGTTTGTGACGTTGCGCGTTGGTCGGATTCGCGATATAATCGCTTTTGATGCAATTCGGAACGCGGGGTATTATTGTTTCAGACTATTATGGTTTCTTCTGTTCTTTTCGTGTTTGGTTTATATTCGTAATTCGAAAGATTTTATGAAAATGGCATCTGTAGATACAATGCATAATCCACAAAGCCGTTATATTAATTATGCAGCACAGTTTCAACGGAATGTGTGTTTGTTTTAAGTACCATGCGAGGACATGCGCTTGAATACACAAGGCACATCTGAGGACCTTTTCAATGCGAGGACCTTTTCGTACGTCCTCGGATGGCCTGACCCAGTTCATCGTATTCTACGTTCGATTTTGAACCTTTCTATATACTTAATAAGGAAAAGTTGATATCAACCTTGGTGGACCTCGGTTTGGTTGCGAAATTTCATGTTCACACACGATCGTGTGTAACCGCTAGGCGGCGCCACTTAAAATTTTTACACACAACTTTTAACACTTCAGTCATGTTTTTAGTACCTTGTGGAGACTTATGTGTAAATCTTCACACAAATGTCCTCGGATTGGTAGCTTTTCCAGACAGTGTGTATGTAAGTCCCCACATGGGTAGCTTTTCCAGACAAGTGTATTTAGGTCCCCGTTTGGATAGGTTTTCCGTGTGTATTGATTATTGAAATTTCAAAAGTATCGAAACTTCTGTTCTGAGAGAGTAAAACTTCGGATGGTTTTTTATGTAAAAGTATGTCATAATGTACTGTACGAGACTTGAGAATGCACATTATATATGTTTTTGAGAATAGCATTTATAAATAAAACATGTCATGCACTGAAAAACAATACACTAAGTTCTAGAATTTCAGTTTATTTAACCAAAGAGTTTTTATACAGTGCTAGATGTCCTGAAACATTATTCTGAGTGCAATTAATTATCTATAAAAAAAGTCTATTTAATTCAATCGGTTTTAAAATTAACCTAGCCTTTGGCATGAAGAATTGACTACTACGTCCTTGATATTTTTTTTTTATGGTGGGAAAAAATCATGCATTGACATCCCCCGCTAGCGGGAGATAGTGTCAGACTCTTACTGACTAAAAGACCCACCCCGTTCCTTCTAGCCTTCATAACGGGGCTCGAGCGCCCTTTCGGATAACCCTGGCCCCAATAGGCTTCGACCCGGCTGGGTCCCTGCTGTTGCTGACAACTCCTTGAGGCGCGCGGGAACAGTGCGCGCCGTCGACGACTTGGGCTTGGTCCGGACAGTTACCGGACGGCCGGACAGTGAGCTACCCATTGCTCACTGTCCGCAAGCCCGCGTCTGCGGTGGCCGGAAATCGGGATCAGAATCTCAGCGGCGGCGGCGGCAGCGATAACGCCGTTGCCTGATGCGTTCGGCCTCCTCCTTTGCGAGCATTACTGCTTGGCAGAAGTCGGCGACCGCCTGCCACTCCTCCTCGCTCCAGACCATGGCCTCAACCAAGGCCCGGACGTCCTTGATATTTGGCCGATCTTAAGTAGAAAGCATAAATTGATCCGCATTTTATGCCCTTTTATTAATTGCCATACTCAATTTTATAACATAAAAATAGTAAACATATCAATGATTAACATAACTCTTTCAGTTAAGAGGGACCACTCCGATCAGCTGATTGAATACAAGTCTAAACGATACTAAGAAGGCCAAAACTCTCTCAATTGCTTGAGGTAAATAAGAGTGCCTTGTGCAGAATACACATTACTTTTTCTTAGATAACAAACACATGGCGAGCATAATTTTGAAAATAATAAGCTTGTTTATTTAAACTTATTAAATTAAAGACATAAAATACTCGAAAATTACAATTTAAAAACTTTTAAACTATAAATAAATAGCGTTTTTTTTTGCCAGGTTATTATAAATTATTTAGATAACATCCCCTGCTCTTGGGCGGAGCGGGAGATAGTGTCAGACTCTTACTGACTAAAAAACCCACCCCGTTCCTTCAACAGTGCGCGCCGTTGACGACTTGGGTTTGGTCCGGACGGTTACCAGACAGTCGGACAGCGAGCTACCCATAGCTCGCTTTGCGCAAGCCCGCGCCTTCGGTGGCCAGAATCGGGATCGAAATCCCGGCAGCGGCTGGGGCGTGAGCGCCTCATGCGGTCGACCTCCTCCTTTACTAGCATTACTGCTTCGCAGAAGGAGGCGACCGCCTGCCACTCATTCTCGATCTGGACCATGGCCTGTACCAAAGTCCGGCGCGAGAGATCGCCACCGCCGATCGTCACATGGACACGGCGATGCTTCGACCAAGCGGGGCACACTTCTACTGTGTGCTCCGCACAAATCCGGTGCAGGTATGTACCTCCCGAACTTACCATGTCCGGTGAGAACCTGCGTCATGCGGAAGGTGAGGACGCCGTGAGGTCTTTCCAGCCACGCCTCAAAGAGGGGACTTACCGCCATAATTGTGGCGTGCCGAGTACTGGGTAGCGATAGTCGCTGACGCCATTCCATCACGAGATCCCGCTGGAACTCTGTTCACCATGCCACGACCTGTCGGGGCAGCGGACTTTCGCCCCGGCGCCGGCGTTGCATCTCCACGCGCAAATTGTTCATGCGTGCAAGGACTGTTGCCTCCAGATCCCATGGCGGTAGGTCAGCAAGAAGGCTCGCCACTTTGCGGGAAACCATGCGGTATCTCCGTACCATCTGTATTGCCATGACCCTCAGGCATGCGTTCAGCTGGGCTCTCGGTTGCTGACGCAGCGACGGCGCCCACACTGACGACCCATAAAGGGCCATGGACGGAACGATTCCTGCGTAAAGCCTCCGGCAGTAGGCGTCTAAACTCCCCAGGCCCCGGTTGGGCAAGAGCCGCTTGAGCCAGTCCGGTTCAGTTAAGGTGCCAGATCTCAGAAGTGCTGCACAAAATTCCACTAGCTGTTGAGGACGAGTCTCAGGTGCTTTATCGTTGACCTGACCCCGATGTGGACTCCTCCTACCGTTAATTGGGAACCCGATGGTGGCGCGTTCCAAAGGCCGTAGAAACACATAGCCTCGGACTTGTGCAGTCCCACCTCGAGTCCCAACTGCTGAATCCTATCAACGACTATCGCAACCCCGCATGCTGCTAGATCGTCCGCCGCCTGGTACAACTCGCCCTGCGCTAGAACTAGCAAGTCGTATTTTGGTGGGGGCGATCGGTAGCGGCAATCCCTCGCGCTAGGCCTTGGTACAGGCCATGGTCCGGAGCGAGGAGGAGTGGCTGGCGGTCGCCTCCTTCTGCAAAGCAGTAATGCTAGTAAAGGAGGGGGCCGAGTTCCCGCGCGCCTCAAGGAGTGGTCAGCAACAGCAAGGGCCCAGAGGGCCAAGGGTCTGCTTCTGAAAGGAAGGCTCGGCACCTGTATGAAAGGCAAGAAAGAACGGGGTGGATTTTTTAATCAATAAGAGTCTGACACTATCTCCAGCTCCGCCCAAGAGCGGGCGATGCCATTTGGATGATTTATACCCACCAAAAAAAAAGATGATACAAGTAACTGTTGAAGAGCAGTCTTACATGGAGACGGTTCAAGCTGCAACTTCATTTCACTTACTCAACTCTAATGCTATGCAATGTTAACAAACAGCATGCTTAGTTTGAAGACAATACACTTGACCGTTAAAGAGTTGTGTCACATGTAGATGATTTCAGTTGCAGCTTTGTGACATTAACACAACTGTGTATTGATATATAATGTCAGCAATCCACATATAGCGCGTAGCGGATAGATTAATGAATAATAGTTGAATATGAATGTCAACTTGTTATCTTACCTGTTACTTCAGATTATTATTGTGGATCCAAAGTTGCGACTATAAAATCTTTCAATTGCTGACAAATTGTAATTGTCCACGTGTTTCTAACACAACTAAAAGTCTAAATCAATTTGATTAGTCGAGACTTAGTGCTTAGAATAATACCTTCCCTTTCATTTTAAACATTATCAGTTAAATCATGCTAAGTCCTCTGATAGTACTTACATCGAGAAATTGGTGTGTGTAACTGGTTAAATATCTAATAATATAGCTCAAATATTATTATGGCAAAATTATAAGTGTGTAAGAAACGGCTATTGGAAATTCAGAAAAGGTCCTCGTTTAGTACAAGCCCTACCTGGAAAAACGTCCTCGTATTGTTCGTGAATATTCTAGTACTAGGTCCTCGCATCATGCAAGTAATAAGAAAAAGTGTGAAAAATTAAGTCCTCGTATAGGCGTCTCTGGTCACATGGTTAAGGTCCTCGTTTGGCTCACACACAGGTCCTCGGATGGTACTACCCAGGCGGGTTTGCGAGTGTATTTAGGTCCCCGCATCGTTTACATAAAGTCATACTAAAAAATGTTGAGATAGCGCTATACGAATAGTCTCGTCACCCCAAATATTGTTTTCTCTTTCTTTCTGTCTTGTTAATAAGGTCGTAAGTCGTCTCTAACCTAGTTTTCTAGGAGGTCCTCGGATTGTGACTTATGACTATAGTCCTCGTATGGGTGTCTGTACAAGTAATGGTGCGCCAACTTGTGTGTAGGTATGTTGATTTCTCGCGAGGTGAGTGTTTATGTTACCCACCCAATCATTACTGGGAGGAACACATCCCAATCCCGCACGTTGAGCTCTTCATACTATTTATGCTTCGTGTGAGTTCAAAGTCTGACCCCACATCCACCTCCTCCACCAATATAACTTGCCTACCTACTTTTTTCAGTTACACTCACAAGATGCCGTTTGTGAAAACTGCTTCATGATATTACAAGAATGTATTCAAACTGGTAATTCAGTGAGAGGATTCGGACATAGGAATATTTGCATCTCATGTGAACTTTACATTTTTTTAACTAACTTCAGCCATGCCTTTCCCCAAGTAGGATCTGGTCTTTCACTAAAATATTCGTAGTAAAGGTACAAACACACACAAACACTACATTAGGCTGTTTTTTCGTCTATTTACAGTGCAATAAAGATTTCTATAAACAAAATATATTAAGATGGCTTTATTTGCAATACTAATGATCTATTTTCTCAGGTGGAACGTTAGAACAAGTCTGTATGGCTATCTCAGCCTGCTGGCTGAGAGCTTTCCGAGCTGTGCGTAGAAACAGGCAACAGGATGAAATCAGGGATATGAAAATACAGCCATTGGATGTTGAACACAGCAGTAACTTCCCACAACCACCTCCTATGCCTATGGCTGTTACACCTGCTATACACAGAGGAGTACCAACAATTACTATATCTATTTACAAGCGTGTTGCTTCTACTTCCCGCCACTGTATATTTAGTCTGTCAATGATTTTAGTTCAAATAATTATCTTCTACGAGTCAGGATACAATTAAGGCACACCAGTAGGAAAACTTATTATTATGTACATATTAATATTCTAGTTGACACCACCCCATCAATTACTAACACTAGAGCTGCTCTTGCTGGATACTGTTGTAATTGTTTAGTGGGCAGACGTACTGTTGGTTGTTGTGCACATGTGATGTGTATAGTGTGGTTTTTATCTTGGGCGCGGCATCAAGGTGAGGTTGAGCCACCTACATCTTTTTTAGATGAAACACTGCTTTTAAGAGATGACTTTGAAAATGATGATGATGAACAGTAATAAATACTTCTTGTGACGTACCTATAATGTTGTGTTTTTTTTCTCCTTACATATCACCTTAGGGCCGGCGCCCACTGGCATGGCGCGGCATGGCACGGCAAAGGATTTTATTACAAATCTAGTTATTTTGAATCTTATTTCAATAAGTCTAGAATTTATGTTACTTTATTTCCACACCACGATACCAAGACGCACCGCGACATACTGCGGCATGCCGCGGCGCGCTTTTACATTTCGCGAGACGTAATGTGTCACTTTGTGTCAAGGAATTATGATTGCTAATAGTTGAAATGTGGTTGAAACTTGCACAGCGGTGTTTTCGGTTAGTGTGGTCCGGTCGATACGCGGGGATAAGGGAAGCAAAAGACGCACTTGCGCGCGCGTTTTTTTTTGTCTCTCACACTGACCGAGCACGGCAAGAGATTAACAAAACTTATTGATGCAGGAGTGGCTGGGCTATCGGTACGATGCCACGGCATTCCGCGAGATGCCAAGGCATGCCGTAGCAAGACCTACCGTGCCATGTCGGCAGTGACCGCCGACCCTTATTATTTTAGGTAGTATAGTCAATGGCCGGCAAAAGCCGCGCTATTTCGAAATATATCTTTCGAAACATATATTTCGATATAAATATATCTTTCGAAAAATATATCTCGATATAGATGTATATTTCATGAAGAAGTCTATCAAATCGTGTAAATCACATCAAAATCTATCACGTAGTACAGATGTGACTTTGTTTTATACTATACATATATTATTGAACAGTGCACTATTTTGACTTAAAATACCAAGGACACCAATCCACTCATTAGATAATCGCTCTTGTGAGATTTTAGGTTACTATGAGAGTCATGTTTTGACTGTCGTATTTCACAGTATTCCGGTTAGTTATAGTTTTGCTAATATTAAGACTGTAATTTAGAGATTATAAGGAATAAACTAACGTGCATTTCATTGATATACGTCGAAAAATTGTAGTGGGCCCAAACTCCAAACAAAAAAAATTGACTCCTTTACAAGTCTGTTATAAGACCTATCATACTGTATGGATCAGAATGTTGGGCTGTGAAAAAGAAGGATGAAAAAAGATTGCATGTAGCGGAGATGAGAATGTTGAGATGGATGTGTGGTGTGACGAGAATGGATAAAGTGAGAAATGAGTATATTCGAGGAAGTTCGAAAGTGGCGCCAGTGACTGAAAGGTTGAAAAGTAATCGGTTGTCTTGGTATGGTCATGTGAAAAGGAGGGATGAAGCGCATATTACTAAAAGAGTTCTGAGTATACATGTAGATAGATGGAGAGAGAGAGGAAGGCCGAAAAAAAGATTGATGGATTGTGTGAGAAGTGATATGAAAGAAAAGGGAGTTAGTGATAGTTTGACGGGTGACAGGACAGAATGGAAGAAGAAAACGTGTTGCGCCGACCCCAAGTAATATGGGATAAGGGCAGGAAGAAGAAGAAGAACTTGTAAACAACGCAATAGTCTCCGATTCGGACATTGGCGACAGCGACAAACACTCGGACATACTCACACCATTTCAACCCCTGAACTCGACATCCAAAACAGAGCTGAGAGAAGCATTGAAAAACTTAAAAAATCGGCAATGTTTAAAAGCCATTCCTGTATTTTATACATGATTAAGAATTTAACACCAATCATACCCGTCTTTAACAAGGGGTGCAAATCTGGGTGCAGAAAACTAGAAAGTGGAAGACAAGAAAATAAGTTTTAACTCTTTTTATTTTTGTTTTTATTGAGGCTTAAGAACAACTTTATTTCTTGTAAAAAATCGTATACATAATTCACTCACTGAGAAACAATATCTTAAACTAATATTAATATTAGAGCGCACAGATGTACGTGTAGGTATAAAATAACAAAATAGCGAGAAAAAAATTATAATCAAACATAACATAGATGCCCGAATTTAATTACAAAGTGGCACTGATGGCATCGTCTGTTATTAGCATGTTTATTAATAAGTTTATTTATTCTATTCCATAGTCATCCCTGACGGAAAAGAGGCGGGGGGTTGTTTTTGGAGTATTTCGTTTATGAGCTGACAATGTCGTGCTCACAAATGAAGAAGCTCTTCATGCCACAGTCAATGTTGACCACCCGGCCGGTGTAGAACATGGAGCCGCACTGCGCACCGTCGTCCTTCGGCTTGTAGCTGTCCCACCACACATCCTCAGCTACATCCAGCGTCGATCCTGGAAAGGGAATTCAATAATCAAAACGGTCTTCTGAACACAGTAGCAAGCCATACGTCGCTTGTAATAAAACTAACGAGCGGTTTTTCTTTTGAGTTGGGAAATCATCAAATAACTTCTTTCGCTCGTGGTGGAGCATGTGGGCGTGTCAGACTCACTCTAATATCCACCCGTGCTCCTTCAGTTGCCCTTTGCGTTGCAGGGTCTTTCGAACATTCGCAACACTACCATTACTATTTACCTTGTTCAAGTTGTAATTACGAATGCGGATGAAATGTTATGCGAAGGTGTGAATTATATTATTTCTATTATTTTTGCTGTCTCTGTCATAACTCTCTTCTCTTCGTAATGAGAGAGGTTGATATTCATGTTGAAGAAGATTAATGTGTAGCTCAATCACTAGGGTCAACACCACGTACCTCTCACTGTCTGCCAGCCCTTGTTGAACTGGTTATGGAAGCCCACGTGATACATTCCACTTTGGTAGTTCTCTTTGACTTTTTCGTGAAGTAGGGTTGTTGTAAACCGCGTTAACTTCATGAGGTGCTTCGCTTCCCGTTTCTTGCTGATCACCGCTAGGTGCGACTGTTCACGTCGGCACATGACATATGCTTCGATCCAGTTCAATGGAGTCGTGTGCACCTTGTAGCACTTGCCGATATTCTTGTCGAAAGTGTAACCTGAAATCGATGAATTGAATATCTATACTCAGATGTAAACCAAATGCCAGAACATGACAAAGCACAACTTGCCTTGTAAAACCTGTGAAGACAGCGCAGCGGGAAATATAAGCTATCAAACTGGCAGTTCCGACCACAAGACCTCGAATTTACAAAATCTGGCTAAGTGAGCCGACACACTATTGAGTAGTTAACTTTTTCAATATTAGGTACTTGTATCAAAAAACAACTTTATCCAATATCGCAAATAGATAGTTTTTTTTTAAATCTGTTCAAAATTAATTAAGTTCAAACCACTCAAATCTGATGTTTTTCGATACACTGTAAGTTACTAAACAAGTGCGAGTCGGACTCGCCCATGGAGGGTTCCGTAGCAGCAAGTAACATAATATAAAAGTTCTTGTAGTTCGTTGTAACTTTGATCGATGTTTTAATAATAGTGTATTTTTTAGATTTATGACGTATTAAAAAAAAATTACTTACTAGATCTCGTTCAAACCAATTTTCGTTGGTAGTTTACATAGTAATGTACATCATATATTTTTTTTTAGTTTTATCATTCTCTTATTTTAGAAGTTAGAGGGGGGGGGACACACATTTTACCACTTTGGAAGTGTCTCTCGCGTAAACTATTCAACTTAGAAAAAAATGATATTAGAAACCTCAATATCATTTTTGAAGACCTATCCATAGATACCCCACACGTATGGGTTTGATGAAAAAAAATTTTTTGGGTTTCAGTTCTAAGTATGGGGACCCCCAAAATTTATTGCTCTTTTTCTATTTTTGTGTGAAAATCTTAAAGCGGTTCACAGAATACATCTACTTACTAAGTTTCAACAGTATAGCTCTTATAGTTTCGGAAAAAAGTGGCTGTGACATACGGACGGACAGACGGACAGACAGACAGACAGACAGACAGACAGACAGACAGACAGACAGACAGACAGACAGACATGACGAATCTATAAGGGTTCCGTTTTTTGCCATTTGGCTACGGAACCCTAAAAAGGATGCACAAACCGACATGTGCTGTCACCGCCATTGAGTGAGGCGCGTGCAAAAGAGAAGAAGTATTCCCACCACGACCCTTCTCTTCTGCTGCTAAGTTACTGCGTTATTTAATAACTAATTGAGTTTCTGTTTTAGAAAAAGATCGAATTTGTGTTATCTGTTGTTAAAAAGATATAAATATTTTACAAAAACAATCAGAGGAGAATATCCAATCGAGTATCAACAAGGTCTTGAGGACTGTTACGGTTTGTAAATCATTCATGCAACACTAAATATCTTCAATCTAGAAAATGTGCTTCCACTCAGAAGATAAAGAAACAAAAACATTAAACTATTATTATTATTTAAAGCTAACTTGTCCAAACACAGACAAACCACGACCAGACGCCAGACGTCGGTGCAAACAGCTGTGAGCGTTACGTCACAGGCTCAGTCAGGCAACTTGTTTACTCGATAAGTAAACAAGTTTTAGCAATAAAACGCGCAGATGTTGTGATTTAAACCGACGCAACATGACGAATGTTACAACATTTACTTCCACATTAAACTTTTCAAAACCTACCTAAGTTAGACATGTTGCACTGACTGTTCCACTCTAGCGATTGAAGAGTCTTCTTGCAAATGAAAGGATAATCGCAAGTACATCCGGATTCATCGAGGTAACCTTTGTTGTTCATGTAAACACAGCGTGCTGATTTCTGATTTGACCCTAGAAAAATGAAATATACCATTATTCTTTTAATGAAATCCCACTGAAAATAATTTTGGACTTTAAGTAAGTTACTCACCGTAGGGTACACACTCGTACCCCGGACCTACTCCAGGCCATGGTATACCGGTGCTCAAAATTACTTCCGAATCCGTACCGTCATTGATTTAAAATCATAAAGATTTTCATATATAAATATAAAAAATCTTAAATATGAAAATCAGATTTTCATATTTATGTTACCGGCAAATTTATAAAATACCTAAAACGTATTGGGTAATGTATGAAATATTATTTATTTCATAATTTGCCTAGCTATTCCATACAATCGCTAATGCGCAGCCAGTAATGTGTGTACGAGAGCAGGGAAGGAGGTGATTTAATTTTAGGCAACTCGACGAATTCTCAGCAACGCGAACTGACTGCTGACATCTCCGAAGATAAGAAGAGAACCATTTTTGCACTTCGGCCGAAACTATAAGATGGGAAACCATAAGAAAGGACAGCATTAAAGGTATTTCAGAAATCAATTAAAACTAAAACAGTAACCTTGGTATTCTCCATGGCTTCTTTAATGTCATCAGTCACTTTAAGGAGAGCAGAGGAGGTACTATGACCAGGCCTAAATCCGGGTTGAAATAAGTTAAAAAACGTTGTTACCGTAAACAAATCCTGGAAACTGCTTATGGACGCAGGCGTCAAGTACTTTGGACAGGAAAGAGAGAATAGAAAATGGATGAAAATGGTTAGGTAGGGTGGGGTAAGAGATTTTAAAGTGGATGCACGTAAGCCATACGTCACAGGGATGTGAATTGTCCGGACTCAAGGGTAAAATTAATTATGTGGGTAATTGGAGGAAGAAGAAAGTCGAAGATTTTTGTTACCATATAACTACTGATGTCAGCATAGCTCACAGGCTTGAACTTGGCTTCGATAGTTTAATCTTTTGATTTCGTCCAACGTGGCCGGCGAAAAGTTCATCGATAGGACCTGGTTGGCTGGTAATGAAATCAACCATCTGAGATAACATTTGCGGATCCAAATGACAGGTGGTAGTCAGCATAAATATAATTTGGTCAAAGGAGAATGCCGGATTTTGTATGGGCACCGTCCCCACCCTCCACCATACAAGAGACAGGTGTCATTTGAAGCGTCTAGTTAAACAGAGTATTTTTTATTATGACGTAGTAGTACTATATTATGAGTAAAGTTAAGGTCTAAAACACTTGGGTTAGGTTAGGTTAAGTCAAACTATAATGCTTTATAAAACATAAACCCCATACTTTAGAGATAGGTCGCCATAATAAAAAATACTCTATTTAACTAGACGCTTCGAATGATACCTGTCTGTAGTCTGATGGTTGGTGGGGACACTTTCATGCAATGCCCGTTTTGGCATTACTTTTTAATAAATAATTGTTGCACATGGAGGATTATAACATTGTGCTTTATAAATTTCTGCTTCATTTTTATTTGATTAAAAATTATATTTCTAAATATTTCATAAAAGAAGAATAAAAAACAATCATAAATATAAAAGAAACGTACAACATTTACTTACACATAATATACTATTTAAAACCTACCTAAGTTAGGTTTGGCGCACTGGTTCCACTGTGGTGATTGTAATACTTACAGCAAGTGAAAGAATTATTGCAAATGCATCCGTAATCCTCCAGGTTGATGTTCTTGGCCGTGTAAACAGAGTGTTGCATGCCGGTTTGATAATCTGGCTGATTTGGCAGCCACCTTTTGTATACTTCTGATATTAGTTTCCCTAGAAAAATCAAATGCATAACCTGTTACGAACGTGACTAATTAAATGCCGGTTTACTAGCAGTAACCTTTATTCGGCATAAACAATAACAAATCTGTCCAATCAATAATAATCAGTGATCGGAATTGGTAGGGCTATTTAGGTTCATTGACCGCAAACATCGATGTTAATATGGATATTCCACGGGATTCCAGCTGATACTACGGGATTTAATTGATTTTCATTATTTTTGTAATTATGAATTAAAAAAAAAATGTAAGCCAATAAGCGCATGATATGCGACGTTATAAGTTTTACGTCAACAGCACGCTACAAAAGTTTTTGCCAAGCGCGTGACTTTTTTTTTTTTATGGTGGGAAAAAATCATGCATTGACATCCTCCGCCCTTGGGCGGAGCGGGAGATAGTGTCAGACTCTTACTGACTAAAAGACCCACCCCGTTCCTTCTAGCCTTCATACCGGGGCTCGAGCGCCCTTTCGGATAACCCTGGCCCCAGTAGGCTTCGACCCGGCTGGGTTCCTGCTGTTGCTGACAACTCCTTGAGGCGCGCGGGAACAGTGCGCGCCGTCGACGACTTGGGCTTGGTCCGGACAGTTACCGGACGGCCGAACAGTGAGCTACCCATTGCTCACTGTCCGCAAGCCCGCGTCTACGTTGGCCGGAAATCGGGATCAGAATCCCGGCGACGGCGGCGGCGATAACGCCGTTGCCTGATGCGTTCGGATTCCTCCTTTGCGAGCATTACTGCTTCGCAGAAGTCGGCGACCGCCTGCCACTCCTCCTCGCTCCGGACCATGGCCTCAACCAAGGCCTGGCGCGAGAGGTCTCCGCCGCCGATCGCCCCCACGAGGGCACGGCGATGCTCCGCCGAAGCAGGGCACACCTCAACTGTGTGCTCCACCGTGTCCTCCGGGCGTTCCGCACAGTGGCGACACCCGGGCGTCACTTCCGCATGAATCGAGTGCAGGAAACTCCCGAACGAACCATGTCCGGTGAGTACCTGCGTCATGCGGAAGGTAAGGACGCCGTGAGGTCTTTCCAGCCACGCCTCAAAGAGGGGACTTACCGCCATGATTGTGGCGTGCCCAGCACTGGGCTGCGATAGTCGTTGACGCCATTTCACCATGAGATCCCGCCGGAGCTCTGTCCGCCATGCCGTGACCTGTCGCGGCAGCGGACTTTCACCCCGGCGTTGCATCTCCACGCGCATATCGTGCATGTGTGCAAGGACTGTTGCCTCCAGATCCCACGGTGGTAGGCCAGCAAGAAGGCTCGCCGCTTCGCGGGAGACCGTGCAGTATCCCCGCACCATCCGTATCGCCATGACCCTCTGGTAGGCGTTCAGTATGGCCGCCGGTTGCTTTTTCAGCGACGGCGCCCACACCGGCGCCCCGTAGAGGGCCATGGACCGAACGATCCCCGCGTAGAGCCTCCGGCAGGAGGCGTCTGGACCCCCAAGGTTAGGCAAGAGCCGCTTGAGCGCAGCCCCAGCCCGGTTGAGTTTGGGAGCCAGACGTCGGAAGTGCTCCACGAAATTCCACCGGCTGTCGAGGACGAGTCCCAGGTACTTCATCGTCGACCCGACACCGATGTGAACTCAATGGCAGCGCGTTCCGAGACCGGTGACCGTGGAAACACATCGCCTCGGATTTGTGAAGCGCCACCTCGAGTCCCAACTCCTGGATCCTATCAACGACCATCGCAACCTCGCATGTCGCTAGAGCGACCGCCGCCTGGTACGACTCTCCCTGCGCTAGAACCAGCGTGTCGTCTGCGTAGCAAACCACGCTGACCCCGTCAGGGAAGTCGCCGCGCAGCACGTAGTCATACCCGATGTTCCACAAGGGTGGCCTTAGTAACGACCCCTGCGGAACACCGCACGACATCTCTCGACGTTTCCAGTCTCCCTGGTGACCGGGGTAGACTATAATTCTATCCGACAGATAGGCCTCGACCACTCGACAGAGGTATTCGGGCACCCGGTGGTACCGGAGTGCCCTCCGGATCGTACTCCAGGGCAGGGCATGTCCAAGGACACTGCCACGACACACCTGCCCCGGGACACCGCAGCCCCTGTCGTGAGGGCTCGCACGCGCATGATGGCGTCCACCGTAGAGCGCATCCTGCGAAAGCCGAACTGTCCGTCCGAAAGGTCCGGCCCCACCCGTGTTAGGCGCCCAACGAGGCGGTTTGCAATGACTCTCTCAAAGAGCTTGCCCACCTCGTCGAGCAGCACAATGGGCCGGTACGCGGACGGAGAGTCCGCAGGGCGCCCTGACTTCGCGATGAGGACCAGTTTCCCCGTCTTCCAGCAAAGTGGGAACTGGCCCCTCTCCATGCATGCGCTGAAGAGCCCTCTCAGTCGAGGCCCGAGAGCCTCCATGGCCAGGACCCAGGCCTTTCCAGGCAAGCCGTCGGGTCCTGGGGCGGTGTTTTTGGCACTCAGCCTTCGCACCGCCACTCTCACCTCTGAAGCATCGTCGTCGTCGTCGCTGTTGCGGTCCGCGTCAGACACCGCTGGCGGTGGCGGCGGAGCCATGGGCGGGGGGGAGTGTTCCCCCCGCGCAGGGAACAGAGCGTTCACCGCACCCTCTACTATCTGGGGCCGGAGACTCTGAGTCAGTGGGGGAGCCCAGGTGCGGAGCTTTTCCCGTACCATATTGTACGGGCGCCCCCATGGGTCCGCGTTTAGAGACCCCAGCCACACGTTGCGACCGAACATGTAGCGACATCTATGGCGTCACATAGGAACTAAACTACGAAATCCTCCATTGCGCAATTAGGTATATACTAAGATCCCAGAGTTGTCTGACATAACTTATTTTCACTTGGATGAAACCTTAGCTTCTCAGTATTATCTCATTGTGCTTTGAATACCTGTGCGCTTGCAGAGTTTCCCCTTGGGGAATCTTGGTAGGTCGGTACCAGGTGAGAAAGGAAAGTAAAATTAAAAGATACTTAAATTACAGCTGATTTTTATAAAATGTTTTGTAGAATATTTTTCAACGGCGCTCACAGTGCCGCAGCTTTTTTTCCTATCCTGATTTCCGGCCACCGTAGGCGCGGGCTTGCGGACCGTCCAGTAGAGTCCGGACCGAGCCCAAGTCATCGACGGTGACTGTTCCTGCGCGTTTCAAGGAGTTGTCAGCAACAGCAGGGGCACAGCTGGGTGG
This sequence comes from Mythimna ferrago, assembly GCA_910589285.2. Lineage (NCBI taxonomy): Eukaryota > Metazoa > Arthropoda > Insecta > Lepidoptera > Noctuidae > Mythimna > Mythimna ferrago. The sequence continues at coordinate 16,815,876 of OU342698.1, read as the reverse complement.
AATCCTACTGGGGCCAGGGTTTAGCTCCGAAAGGGAAGCTCGGCACCGGTGTGAAAGGCAAGAAGGAATGGGGGGGTTTTTAGTTGTAAGAGTCTGGCACTATCTCCAGCTCTGCCCAAGAGCGTTTGATGTCATTTGGATGATTTTTACCAAAAAAAAGAGAGATATTTTTACACTCTACCATAGCCTCTCTTTCGGACCGGATTATTTTCTTACTCGCCCGAGCACTTGGCAGGTATTTCTAAATAACTGTGCTATCATTTGCATACCCATAGATACCGAGCACCAGCAGATCGTTAAAATGCAGCTGGAAGTGAGTTGCAAAGAGAACAGACCCCTGAGGAACTCCGGCATTAGTCGTCATGCGCTCTGTTGATCATCCGTCGACAAATTCTTGGAGGGACCGTTCACTCAGGAAGTCTTTTACCCAATTAATAGACCAAGGGAAATGCCCTACGCTGGAAGCTTACTCAAAAGGCTAGCGTTCCTTACCCTGTGGCCTTCAAGACGTCTAGGAAAGTTACAGTCTGGTGGCAGTTCGACACGACTGCTCCTTTTGGGCACGGGTTGCACGTTGGCAAGCTTCCAGGACTTAGGTACTATACCAGTCCTAAATGAGAGGCGATCCAAGCGCATCAATACAGGAGACAACTCGGGCGCACAAGCCTTGAGAACAAACGCTGGTATACCATCTGGTCCACTAGCTTTATTCACGTGTAGACGACACAGCTCTCTCAGAACTTTCCTGTTTCTTATGCGAACCTCGGGCATTGAAGAGTCACAATAAGGCAGAGTCGGTGGAGTAGTACTGCTTGTGTCAAGAAAGAAGAAAGAGAACTGCTTTCTCTCTCTCCGTATGAGCCAGTGTTCTATCCGGTTTAACCAGTGGAGACAATGCGGGCCGACAGAAGTTCGACTCGACCGACTTGGCAAGGGACTAAAATGCTCTGCTACCGGACGGCTGTACACATATGAGTAATGTGGTCGAAGCGTGCCTTCTTTAGTGCTTTTTTGTAGGATTTGGCAGCATGGTTGAAGGCTCTCTTCTTTGAACTCGGATCAGATCAGATCAGATCCGAAGCTTTGCGGTCACGAGCGTCAACCCAGGCGTGAAACGCCGAATGTTTACGCTCTTCAGCCTAAATCCACTTCAGACTTTACCAGACAGTGATTTGAAGTTCCAAGTGGTGAGGAAACTGTTACGATACATCTGTCCGGATCGGCGGTCAACAGCAGGTAGACCAGACAATCGGCAATATAACTAACTACATCAGGCACCCTTGTCGCTTGCTTTACCATCTGGGAGAGGCCCATCGATACTTCAAAGTTTCGCGCTTCTCTCCCAGCGAGGTCGGTGGCAGTATTGATGGCAGGCGTTAAAATCCCCCAGAGCGACAAACTGAGCATCAGGGTGCCGATGCAGAGCCTCGCTGGGGTGACCAAACAGTCGAGTCGTCTCCTGGTCGCCGCTAAGTTAAGTAACTCTTATTTTTAGATCTTTTCTCACTTGGTACTTTCCCAGCTGCCCCAAGGAGGAACTATACAAGCACATGAGACGCATTCAAAGCACATGAGACGCATTCAAAGTACATGAGACGCTACTGAGAACCTAAGGTTTCATCCATGTGAAAATAAGTTACGTCAGACAGCTCTGGGATCTTGGACTATTAGAGTTGATTGTATTAATTTGTTGTCGGCCATGTATAATCCAGTATTCTATACAATACCGAATGCGCAGCCGGTGAAAAGCCGGTGTAAAAGACGACAGCAGGGAAGTAGGTGACGTAGTTTTAGGGCATTCTGACACGCATAGATTGGAAGTACTTGTAAACAAAATTACACTATGTTACGTACATACTTTAGGAATGTATAAGTACACAGGTCCTGTTTCTGTACGCGGGGTTTAAGCGAGGCTCGTATTTCCGGGTGGTTATAAAAAAAATCCTAAACTAACCTGTCCATGTTGGGGTACCCTAAAATCACTCCAATTCTTTCCTTGCTCTTGTCTTTAACAGACCTTGATTTTAAGTAATATAACATGTTTCATTTGCCCATCATTTTACAGGTGGGTTGGTTTTGGTCAACATTGATAAATGTAGAACAAAATCTATTACGCATAACCGGTGAACTAGCAGGTACTCTATACAATTTCTAGGAAGTGTAATCATTACCTAGGTAAAGTATGTAATGGACAATAATAATCATAATATTTCATACATTGCCTGGACGCCCCAGGTATTTTATACATTGCCGAGGTATTATATAGAATAACTGAATTATTCAGACTGCCGGTAATATAATATAAAACAGCCCAAAATTATATCTCGACAAACCAAACATAACTCCCGTCTGATCGGAGGATTCTCCCTTTTCAACGGAGGTTCCTCCATATACATACATATTATTATGAATTACATTTTTAAATATTTCATGAAAAAAAAAAAAAACATTTCAAAACATGAAAAGAGGAGAATACTTAATGATTCATTTAATATTTATGTCAAGAGTGGCAATAAACATGGCAAAACATTCATACCTAATAATATTATGCGTAGTGATAATTATACTGAATTTCGTTAAGCCAGCATAAGTTTTGGCAATATAATTAATTTATGCTTATCATTAGTAAACTTTAGGATTTAGATATTAATATCGAAAGCTTTTGATGATTCTGATTCTGACCTTTCTGTCCTACAAGTTGGGAGGTATCAATTGTTTAGTAAATAGGGACAAGCACAGAAATAAAAAAGTCATCCTCCATCTCGGAAAGAGTATTTTTGTTCTTCGATATCGGAGTGCAAAAGCCAAGATTAAGTAAATTGAATTTAGATCATCGTGTGCTTTATTATAAATGTGATAAATGATAAATTATATTTATTTTGCAAATAGGTTTAAAAAACACTTTTACACGTCAATTTTTTTTTTTCGTCAGTTTAAGCTAGATGAGGCCGGTGTTTCCTAGCTGACTACCTTGAGAAGAAACACAGAAACAAACTCAGGGGTCAAAGTCTCTTTTAAGGTCCATACAGTAAATATGTAATATTTTGTCAAATCATATGAGAACTATGCAGATTAGTGAAATGGTCTTTTGAAGAAAGAACCATACAGATTTGAGTGAACCCGTCCAGTCAGTGCAAGCATTTGTCAGTATTCGCAAAGCTCAACTCAGGACTACTAAGGAGTTCATGGACTTGACGAACAATACAAAAGGAAAGGACATTTGAATAGGCCGCAGAAAATACTCAAATTGCCAGACAATTTTTTTTTTTGACAATTTAGAGGGCTGAATCACCCGCATCCGTAGGAGGATACCCATTGCTAGGCCCTACACGTGGTCCCCGTGTGGTGCTAATCAGGTGACACTAACTGGTGGTAGGTTTCGACCGACGGCTTGTGACTACCCGCTGGGCAAAGACGTACCGTCAAGCGGCCTAGCCGTGTTTCGGTACGATGCCCAGTGTAGCCGATTCAGAGGAGTTGGGTCAAAGTGGCAGTTCCAATGCTTGCAGACCAGCCAGACTCGTGCTGGTATTGATGTATCGCGAGACTAGTCGTGGAGGGTAGCGGGATCCGAGGCACGGTGCACTGCTGGCCGACCGCTGTTAGTTGGGGCCCAAGTAATGTGCCAGCCACACAAGAAAGGCTGCCCCGCCAACTAGCGAAAAATCCCGGAATGCCCCATCGTGCTGGTTGGCGACCAGATGAGAGGGCCCGATGGTCACTAATGTCCAGCCCGTGCCCAAGAAAGGGAGTCGTGCTGACCCAGCTAACTACCGACCAATCTCAGTAACGTCCATTCTCTGTAAGACTATGGAACGTGTACTCAACACTAAGCTCCTGGCATACCTAGAAGCTAATGATATCCTAAGTGACCGTCAATACGGCTTTCGCCGAAATCGGTGAACTGGAGATTTTCTAGCGTATGCCATCCACATCTGGAGTGAGGCCATCGAGAAGCACGGGAAGCGCTTGCCGTTTCCCTCGATATCTCGAAGACTTTCGTAGGGTTTGGCACGAAGGCCTTATTAGTAAACTTCCTTCTTTCGGTTTATTCGCTGGATTGTGTGCTTGGATCGCAGACTTCCTGAGTAACCGGTCTATCCGAGTGGTTATCGATGGTTGCTCGTCCGGTCAAATGGCTATTAATGCCGGGGTCCTTCAGGGAACAGTACTATCGGCAACAATATTCTTGCTGCACAAAAACGATCTGCTTAAGCCCGGTACGTTTGGGTATGCAGACGACAGCACTGTTGTTGAGAGTTACATATCCAGCGCGCGAGCTAGTGGGTCACAGATCCAGTTTCTTCGAGAGGCTTTGGTTGAGCGCTTGAACTTGTCCTTGAAGGCAGTCTCCGAATGGGCGAAAACCCAGGCGTGTCTATTTTTCGCAAAAAAGAGCCAATTAAGTTCCGCTCCAACTTTCCGGGGTGTAACCGTGCCGATAACCGGCCATCTTGACCTTCTTGGTGTTACGCTGACATCAACGCTCAACTTTGGGCCATACATCGAAGCAAAGGCTCAACTGGCTGCAAAAAAGCTGGGAATCCTCGCAAAGGTCAGACAGTACTTCACGCCGGAACAGCTGCTCAAACTTTATCAAGCGCAAGTTCGATCGTGTATGGAGTATTGCTCTCATCTTTGGGACGGATCTGCCCGATACCAGTTTGATGCACTTGAGGCGAGCCAGAAGGATAATTGGCGATGATACATTCGTCGAGTCGAGGCTTCAAAGTCTTGAGCATCGACGCAGAGTTGCTAGCCTGTTGGTTTTCTACCGGTTGCATTTCTGGGAGTGTGCGTCGGAATTGCATAACCTAATTCCGCCTAGCGCATTCCATCATCGGACTACCAGACTTACGGCTATGCGCCACCGGTATATTGTGGATATCCCACCTACACGCACAAAACGTTTTAGGAACACAATCATTGTGTGTGCGGCTAAAGAGTGGAATTCCTTGCCGGAGTCTGTGTTTACTGATGATAGCTACAACCCTGGAATCTTTAAGTCGAGAGTGGATAGGTTTCTTTTAGGTAAGCGCGTTCCATCGTCGACCGCATCGTTGCTTTCCATCAGGTGAGATAGCGGTAAAGCGTCAACCTATCAACAATAAAAAAAAAACATACGGTTTCGAAAAAAAAAGGAATAAACATAGTCCTCATATTCACAATAATAAAAGGAAATTATAGTTTACAAAATGTAAAACATTGCAAAAAAAAATTAAGTCAAAAAATAAATAAAAAACATGTCAAACTTTAAAAAAAAAATTACAATGTCAAATTATAAAAACTAAATTAATAAAAATAATAAAAAGCACAATTGAAAATAAATAAAACAAAAGTTTCAAAAATTAGAGCATACTAGGGCAGGTCAATCCCAATACTTTTCGTCTTCAACATAGACACAGTTACAGTGTAAAATGCCTTTTGCCACCATCATAACCATCGGGTCTCAAGCCCCTACTGTTTATTTTGCTAGCTGGTCCGGAATATTAATCACCTCTTTGACTCTATTGGTCACTTGCCAACTATTTTTTCAAATATTTGTAATATGACATAATATTTTATTAAGTGTGGGTACATTCTTCTGTCCATTTTATATTTATTCCAATTTATTTATTACTATTGACTTTAATTAGATACTTTTAAGTTTGGTTTTTTATCACCCTTACCTTTGTTGATATTCCTCTTTAATTCATTAAACCCTAAGCGAACGCCGGCGTTCGCGCACCTATTGTCTTTCTATTGTGTCTGTAATTTCCACGATTGAAAGGTATATCTCTTGCTGGTTTGCCAATTTCGTCTGACCGTGTTTGTCATCTATGCGCACTCAAACATCTCCTAAGTTTCTTTACAACTCACTAAAACTCAACATTTCAGCAACTTAATTCACCCATTAACACATATAAGCAAACAAATCGATTGCGAAAGTTGCGTAGGTCAGGAATCTTAGATTTTGCATAATAATTACGTAACTTTGCCGTAGTTATCCATCGATCAGCCATCTTTTCTTGTTACCACAGACTCAAAATGTGACTAAGTGATTGTGAGTGAGTGCATTGACAATTTCTAGTTTTAAGTTCGACCGGTCATTGATCGATCAAAATAATCGACTAGTTCTTGTTTGTTAGCCAACTTTTGTTTTTCTGTTTTTTTTTTTTTCATCTTTATTTTTTGTTTTATAATTATGACGGGTGAGAGACAGATAGAGCCCCATTTTTTTTTGTACTAATTAAAAAATAGGGGTGTATAAGCTGAAGAAGGAGCTACAATGTGGATTGTAGATTTAACAACGTCCACAGAATTACCCCATAAATCTGCAGTCTTTTTTACGTTCAAGGAGTTAAACGTCTTATTAATATCTACATAAGTCACATGTTCGAAAGTAAAATCAGAATCACAAACTTTAACATTCTCTTTAAGCAGAGTCTCCGCAGTTCAGAGATTTTTTCGAAGTGATTACGTTGTCATTAATTATAAGTCTACAGTCACTAGATGGTCTTGTAGATCTTCCAGTTTCACTATTTATAACATTCCAAGTGGTTTTAATAATATTATTACTGTTTTTAATTTTGGAACTCAAAGAACTCGGGGCTGGCTGTGCCGATCAGACATGGTGGTATACTTACCCCATGGCGGGTCGGCATGGACCGTCAGGCACTTCTTCTCATGCAACCGAGCGGGTGGGCAGGTTGCGGATAGCCCAGCTCCGGCTTGGGGACCGCTTCCTGACTGCTTGAGGTCGATGCCTCGGGTGAGGCTCCGGACAAGAGAAGTTACCCAAAGTCTAATCCCAGGCTAGGGTTAACCCGATACCCACTTCCCGTCTTCCCATACCCCCCTAAATCACTCCCTCCATACATCCCCTCATCCTATCGGTCCAGAGGAAGGGCAACCTCGGTTCCAAAAAAGCCCACATACTCTTCAAAATGGAAAAGCAGAAAAGTAAAATAACTACCCAGGTGGGTCCCGGCGTAGCCGGGGAATCCCATGCGGACTTGTCCGTCAGCCCCCATCGTATTCTGGGAGGGGGCAACTCTTTGCCTATTGAAGCCGCGCCTTCAGCGCGACCGGCTGCCGTTTGGGCGCCTATAACTAGCACTGACCAGGCTGCTGTCGACCTGACAGCGCCCCTACCTTGCACAGAACAGGCTGCTGCGTCTCACGCGCCCACATACCCTGACATGACTGGTGCGCAAGCGCCAACCAGACCGACACTGAGCTTACCGTCCACAAGTGCCTGGCAACAGAGCATCGTTAGGAACAGCGTAACGCACAATCCAGACAATGACACTGACGAAGCCAGACTGACCAGTCTCGGTAGCGAACTGCGTGCGTTAGCACGACAGCGCGCAAAGACCGAGGCTAGACTGAGAGACGCTGACCCAGAACTAGGTTCGGGGAAAGTTGATGGCTCAGGTGGGTCCGCCCCGATCCCTGCGGACGAATTACGCCTGCTTTCCAAGCGCGAAAAAATCCGCATCAGGGAAAGGGAGTTGGGTAGCCGCATGCGCAAGATCCGCGCAGGCCTTGGCCAGCGCGATGTGCAGGCGACTACTTCAACAGGAGTACGCGACCAGCCCGGATTACGCGAAGGGCTAGCCCAGCGCAGAAAAGAGCCGGACGCGGAAACACACGAGCGGGGGCAAGTACGCGACGGGGCCACCCGACGCGAAACGCCCTCGCAAATATCGGAGCCCACAGGGACTGTTGACCGGACCCAAGACCAGACAGACAGACCTCACCTGAAGAAAAGGGTGAAACGGGCTGGGGCTAATCGCCAGTTCCGGATCCCAGCTGCACGCAATACGCCGAGCACTTCTAAGCCACAACCTGGCCCAAGTAGCTCAGGGGCGGCAAAGAGGGATTGCCCGGACGACTCGGCATCACCGAGCGCGCTGCAGGGGGATCCGAAGCGGGTGAGGACCCAGGCTGCTCAAGGGGAGCAGTGAACATACGCGCGGGCCACGAAGGACATTCCGGCGCGGCTGGCCGTAGCGATCTGTTTCCCTCCCCCCTCAAGAGATCTGACAAGGGACGAAGCGACTTACGTCAAATCGGAACTTGAAAGACTATTGATTATGTCGGACCCCACGAAACCACTCCCGGCCTTCCGAGGTTACCCTCGGGTGACGAACGGCACCGTGCAGATGTGGTGTGAGGACGACAATGCACTGACTTGGCTGACACAGAACACTCCTCTACTGAAACTTCCTACCACTGACCAGACACTGACAGTCATGAGACAGTCCGACGTGCCAACCCGTGTCCGAGCGGCGCTCTTTGTCCCCAGGTTCAATGGGGACATTGCGTTGCTCCAGAGCCTTCTGATTCGTCAGAACACTTGGTACGACATTGGGAGGTGGTCGCTGTACCGGGCAACCAAAGTCGGTGGGGATAACTATGGGACGTATCTGACCCTGGGTATCCCCACCGATGAGGTTGACAAGGTCTTGGGGCGGGAGCGACGTATATCCTACCTGCTGGGTTCGATATACGTTCGTTTCTACCCCCAGACCCATCCCAAGACTGAAGACACAGACCTTGAACAGACTAAAACAGAGGTAACGGACACAGACAAGGACATGGACAAGCTTGAGGAAGAGATGGCCCGAGCAGCCATGGCTGACGCCGACGCCGACAAGGCACCTGCATCCCCTGGATGGACGGCGCAGCTAATGGCGTCCTCACCCCCCGATGACTGGCGCGGAGCGGAGGAGGGAGAAACAATTTCAGATGGCTCCATCTCTTCCTAACTCCGTTCCGACGCCAACGTCGACAACACCAAATCCTATCCAGATCATCCAGACCAACCTCCAGCACAGTCAGACTGCCTCAGCTACCTTACGCAGGGTGCTGGAGACCAACCCCCGAACCATAGCATTGATTCAAGAGCCGTGGGTCAGAAATGACAAGATTTGCGGCCTTGGAAGCATTGGAGGTAAACTGATATCTAACACATACAATATAGATAAACCCCGAACTTGCATTTACATACCCCAAGACATACCGATCATACCACTAACCCAATTCTGTTCCAGAGACCTGACAGCGATCAGGCTCCAGATTGGAAATGATGCCCAGAATCTAGTACTAGCCTCGTCGTACATGCCAGGTAACGACGACAGCTGCCCACCGAAGGAACTGACTAATCTTGTTCAACACTGCGAAAACGCCAACCTGGACCTGATCATCTGCACCGATTCAAACGCGCATCACCCACTGTGGGGTAGTGAAGTATCAAACAGCAGGGGTGAGTCACTATCCACATACTTATTCTCCACTAATCTTAACATCGTGAACCGAGGCACAGAACCCACTTGGGTCACAGCCCGCGGACAAACGATCATTGACCTGACTTTAGCTACAGAAAACGCGACAAACCTAATCTCCAACTGGCACGTATCAAATGAACCCTCTTGCTCTGACCACAGAAGAATACGTTTTTCTCTGGCAGCCATTACAAAAAACCCAGAACCAAGGCGCAATCCGCGCCGTACAAACATACCCGAATACAAACACCACTTAACTTCCCTACTAGCCAGGGAACAAAGACCCGTTACCCAAATAACTGACCCCGTAGCACTGAATAACGCCGTGACAAAGCTCACGGACAACATAATCGAAGCATACCATACTAACTGCCAACTAAGTCCCTCACATACTAAGGGTAAGGGAAACCCTTGGTGGAATGCAGAGCTTGGCAAACTCAGAAATACATTACGCAAACAATTCAACAGAGCCAAAAACTCAAGACTCCCAGAGGACTGGGAGCAATACAAAGAAACCCAATACAGATATAAGAAAGCAGTCAGGACCGCCAGGAACTCCGCCTGGCGCAATTTCTGTGATAGCATTGAATCAAATACCGAAGCAGCACGGGTCAGGAAAATTCTGTCAATTGACCAGGAACGTACCCTTGGTGCGCTGAAAAAACCCGACAACAGCTACACACAAACAGACCATGAGACCGGTAAGGTCCTCCTAGAAACGCACTTCCCAGACTGCAACCTACTTGAGGACAGGACGTGGTCTAGCGTACAGGAACAAACCCCAACTGATCTCGACTGGTCCAGAGCACATAATATAGTGACAGAAGACCGAATTAAATGGGCTATTAGGACTTTCCAACCGTACAAGTCACCAGGACTAGACGGTGTCCTTCCGGCGCTACTGCAGTGGGGAGAATACTCCCTGGTGCCGTGGCTGCTGGTGATATACCGAGCCTGTATAGCACACAAATATATACCACACACATGGCGTGAGGTGAAAGTCATTTTCATCCCGAAACCCGGAAAAACTTACTATACGCAACCCAAGGCTTACAGACCCATAAGCCTGACGTCTTTCCTACTGAAAACCCTGGAGAGGCTCTGCGATAGACACATCCGAGACGGACCCCTCTTGGTGAGACCGCTCCACAAGCAGCAACATGCCTACTCCACGGGTAAATCAACAGAATCTGCACTACATAGCGTAATCTCAAAGATCGAATGCGCAATAAATCACAAAGGCTCTTCCCTAGCAGTCTTCATAGACATCGAAGGAGCCTTCGATAAGACTATGTTCCGAAGTATTAGCACAGCACTCGAAAGTCACGGTGTTGACCCGACCCTGAGTGGCTGGATCACAAATATGCTCAGGTTTAGAGCAGTACAAGTAAATATAAATAGCACCACAAGGGCCATAGTGGCGAAGGGTTGCCCCCAAGGGGGAGTCCTTTCGCCTTTACTGTGGAACTTAGTTGCAGATGACCTAGTCAAAAGACTCAACACAAAAGGTTATTTCGCCGTAGGTTACGCTGACGATATAACCATTATAATAAATGGCACCCACGAAAATACACTATGCAACCTTATGCGACAGGCCTTGAAAATAGTAGAGGACTGGTGTAAGGAACACCAACTGACAGTAAACCCCACCAAGACTGAATTGGTTCTCTTTACCAAAAAAAGGAAACTGGCAGCACTACAACTGCCACTTTTCTTTGGAACTACCCTTAGCCTATCAACTGAAGTCAAGTACCTGGGCGTTTACCTGGACAAACAGCTGAACTGGGCAAAACACACCGAGTACATCACTAAAAAAGCCAGTATATCCATGTGGCAATGTAAACGCATGCTAGGCCGCAGCTGGGGCATAGCCCCAAAGGTGACCCACTGGCTATATACAACTGTTATCAGACCAATAATCACATATGGCTCACTAGTTTGGTGGCCCAGGACTGAACTGAGCACAGCCCAAAAAGACCTTGAAAAACTGCAACGACTCGCCTGCGTAGCGATCACAAGCAGCATGAGAACCACGCCCACGGCTGCCCTGCAGGCGATGCTGGGACTGCCACCACTGCATCTAATAGTGCAAGAGGAGGCAGCCTCAGCGGCCTTCAGGCTCAGCGTTTCGGGCACCCTGAGCAAAGACTCCAGAATCAAACACATACGCATATTGGAAAACGCTATTAAAAGACAGCCCATGATGGCAGCACCTAGTGACAAAGCTCCAAAGGCGTATCATTTCCAAAAGCATTTCAATATTCAATTAAAAGAGGAAGCACACGACTACTCAGGGCCAGCTGAACTGAGAGTCTACACGGACGGATCAAAGACAGACACTGGCACGGGCGTTGGAGTCTTCTCCAATGACCTCAATATCAGAATATCCAGAACGCTGGGAAAATTCAACACCGCCTATCAGGCGGAATGTGTTGGCATAATCCTAGCGGCCCACGCCATAGAAACTAGAGACGTAAAGGACACACACATTCGGATACTCTCCGATAGTGTCTCAGTCCTACAATCCCTAGACAAAGATTTTACCACCACGAGAATTATACAAGAATGCCACTCTGCACTGGAAAGAGTCACGGTGCCAAAGCGGAACACGGTGACACTACAGTGGATTAAGGGACATAGCGGTTCGCTGGGCAACGACGCGGCGGACGAACTGGCCAGGAGGGGATCTGGAGCGGTGGTCTTCGGGCCCGAACCAATTGTGCCGATCCCCTTTTGTCAGCTGCGTGGTTGGCTACGAGAACACACACAGATACAAGCGGAACGCTGGTGGTCCTCGACATCGGGATGCAGGCAGGCCAAGGAGGCCCTACCACACCTAAATAAAATCCTCACCAAAAAACTTTTAAGTTTGAACAACTAGAGGCGGCCTGCGCCTGGTGACGGCGACCATCACCGGGCACTGCACACTGAATAAGCACCTCCACACAATAGGCATCACAGACAGTCCCCTGTGCAGAGCATGCTTGGAGGGGGAGGAGACAGTTGCACATGTGCTCCTGGACTGCACAGGGATCACTGAAATACGCACACGAACCATAAGATCCCCGAATTCCCTTATAGATGTCCTGAAAAACCTGAGAGGCCTAATCTGCTTTTGGAGAGAGGTGGGCTGGTTGGAATAAGCCCACCCAAGGTTATGGCCGCTATGGCCCACGTACAATGGTCCGCATAGGACTAAGTGCGGAAACCATACTCAGACATAAGACATAAGACATAACGCGATTTCGCTACAGAACAAAGCTTTTTAAATAATTTAGAATAATTTCGCACATATAAACTAAATTCAGCAGTTTTGACAACAATCCTTTCATCGTACAATTCGTAAAGCCAAGTTCTACTTTTATGAATGCCAGTGGTAGCCCATTTTCTGAACGACACGTTACTATTAATCGAAATAGTCTTAGGGGTAAAAGTAGAATTAAATTGATTACAGTACATGTTAAATAAACCTTCGTATTGATGATTAAGATCATCATATATAGACAGAAGTTTAGTTTTAAAAGTTTCTAAACGACTTGTAATTTTAGGGTTAACAAAGAAATTCTTTTTAGCCACTATGTGATTTTTATTCTGAAAAGTAATTAATTGTCCACAATGATCAGAATCTAATCAATTTTGACTGGCCTGTTGGTCTAGTGGTTAGTGACCCTGACTGCTATGCCGGAGGTCGTGGGTTCGATTCCCACCCAGGACAAATGTTTGTGTGATGAGCAAATTCATTTGTTCTGTATCTGGGTGTAATAAAATTTATCTATAATATGTATGCATTTAGAAATATATAAGTGTGTTTATCAGTTGTCTAGTATCCATAACACAAGATCTGCTTAGCTTGGGACTAGACGGCGTTGTGTGATAGTTGTGGAATATTATATTATTATTTTTATATTATATTTGTCATTTCTTTGTGACTTGGTACAATATCCATATTAATATTATCTATGCATGTGGTACTAGTAGGAGTTATTCTTGTGGGCTCCAAAAATAGGTTAACAAGATGGTAGGACTGAAACAAACTTATATTTTTACTACATAAACCTGAGTTTTCAAATAAATTTACATTAAAATCACCACAAGTGATTATGTTCTTGTTTGAATTTATTGAAAATCTTGTGCAATACTTCATCCATTACATTTTCAAAGCAGTCATACAATCCAGAAGGGGGTTTGTACACACTTAGTATAATAAACTGCTCCAATTCAATACAGGCAATTTCAACTGACCGCTCAAAAGATAGGCTCACAATGTCCTTTAAGTATTTACTTCTACCTCCGTGGTGCCAAATTTATCATACAACTTTTTAATTTGTTAAAAACTCAAAGTCAGGACCTTTTTGGTGTACTTTTTGTTTTTATTTTTTGCATTTAGTCTTTTTCTCGCTAAGGTGGGATGACAAGTTACGTGTTGCACTCGAGTGCAAAGATTTTTACCTCGTGCTTTCTTGATTCTCTCGTTAACGCTCAGCATTCTAATTTTTGAAGAATCCTTCGCTTATTCGGTCATCAAAATTGAGCATGTGGTTAAAAAGCAACTTTGCACTCTTGTATTACAAATAACTATTGTGACACTTACAAGTGTATGAATTTTTATAATTACATACCGTCAGTAGTTTCAAACAGTCTCGTCCCCATCATGTCTGACAGCCCAACGTACACTCTCTGGATACGAGGCAGGGTAGCGTTCCAAAACGAAATCACAGCATCTACCTCATCATCGCTGTCTGGGTGCCACAAAATGGCTCCTTCCAGAGCACAGACTCGCTTGGCTTCAGGCCAAGGAAGTCCGACCATATGGATCTTGTAGAAACTGTTTACTGCTTTAATATATTTGTAGTCTATCCGGTAAAACTCCTCTTCATACATGAAATAAAAATAATACTTACATTACATAGTATTACGCCCATATCAACTGAAAAGGTAGACTGTGACTGTTTTTAGTTCAGCAGCAAGGTGTGTCTATTAGTCGTAAGATCCAGTACAAGAATAATATATCCTCATCGGTTATTTAATGACTATAAAGAATATTATGCTAAATAATGTACAATTGCATAAGTCGCAAGAAAATGAGGATATCGGAGATTTCACGAAATCTCTAGATATATCACAAAATCCCAGTAGATGTTGAATATTCTTGTTTATTACGTCTTCGTACTAAAAGTATGTAGTGATTTGATAAAACACCAATTTATCGTCAGTGATATGTCGTTTCACTAAACAAAATTTAGTAAATTATCAGAAAAGTGGATACTGCCGACTAAAAATCGAGCCATGAATTTCTCTCGCTCGCTCTAATTGATAGATCGATCGCCACAAATTGAAATGTCAGTGTTATTTGGTAGAATTTCTACTTTTGGAGGACAAGGTTTTAAAAAATGTGATTGTGAAAAATCAACGCAACAACATACTTACATTATTTTTTTTGTACCTAATGAACGAATCCACGTAATAGAAAAAGGTATAATACCTGACATCATTGTCAGTACCTCTGCTATGAGTTTAAAGCAATAGTATTTTTTGATACTCGATACCGACTAAGTTAATATTTTGTATGGCAAATCTTACGGCACTTCTAGCGGTCACTTACGGAACTAAAAAAAAATTTAAAAATTTGTCATACAAAATATTAACGTAGTCGGTATCGAGTATCGACAAAGACTATTGCTTTAAACTCATGGTAGAGGTACAGATTATTATTTAGTTTTTAGTATATTTATTTAGTTGTATAGTAAAAATGCTCCGATTAATTTGTTATTTTGTTTTATTACTTTGCTCATCAACAGTATTCTTTATTTCACTACATATATTTAGTGAATTGGATTGTAGTGAAATGAAAATGGGTAGTATTTAAACGAGTGACTGTAAATTAAAATTTTAAGTGACAAAAATAATTATTTTGGGTTATAGAAATAATAAGTGAGCGACTGACTGCGAGTGACGAGAAATCAATAGAACAGCGACTTAGAAACTTTAATTTGAGTTACTTAAAATACAAAATGAGAAGCTTCATAATATTTGAGCGACCTAATATTTGTTTGTGTGTCAACGAAAAAAATGGTGAAATAAAATCTGCGAGCAACTTGGTCGTAGCGTTCGCCGGCCGCTGCCGCGGCACCGCTCGCTTCGCTCACTCGGCTCACGCGCGGTAGGTCACAGTTCTAACCTAACCTAACCTATTTCACCCAGTTCAAATGATGAATCTACCTGCGACTAGATAATTCTAGTCGCTTACTTATTATTTTAGTCGCTCACATACTAATTTAATCGTTTAACTAGGATTTCAATAACCCACTTTTAGTAAGCTCGTTCTGGATTTTATTGTAAATCAATATTTGTTGTTAGTTTAGTTAATGTGTCGCTTACTCAAATTCATACCGCTCAAGTTATTAAACCAGTATCTCATCATCAGTCGCTAAGTTTTTTTTTAGTCGCTCGTTTTATAATTCCCCAATGAAAATTAGATTTAGTTAGAATAACAAAATGACATTTACTTATCTTTAACTTTATATAAGTATTTTGTCATATCATTAGATATTTTTAGTAAAAAGACGAAATTCTTGTTTATAAAACAAGAATTTTCGACATCTACCGGGATTTCGTGATATCCCCAGGTATTTCGTAATATTCTCATTTCCCTGCGACATAATTATGTATTGATGAATCGCGCATATGTAGGTTGACCAGCTAAATCATGTGCCGATGATTTTAAACAATAAGATCTGTAATTATTTTTTTTTGTTCAATTTCCTCGGTTAGGTTAGGGAATATACCCCAAGTTTTTCAGTTTGACGTTTGACGTCGGTATCGGTGTGTCGCTGTCCAAATTGTGTTTGGGGAAAGTAAAGAAATAATAGATAAAGTGTTTATAGACTTATCTAATAACAAATTATTAAGTGATAAGTGGTGTGGACCCCAGCGAACTAACTCTTCGATCTCTGGAGGACACCGCGCAACAGAGCTATATAACGGATCATTTTGTCATCACCTGCTGTGCGTCGTAGCTGTTATTGCACCTAATTCATCATGCCGGGTGCCAAATGCGGAGATTGCGGTCGCTTCACTTCTTCACAAGAGGGCATTATATGAGGTAAATGCCTGGAAGTATACCATCGCACGTGTGCCGTATGGGCGTTCCCATGAAGCCTGACAGCATCGATCTGTCGTTGCCCGGAATGTAAAAAATATATTGCCAGGGATAACAGATCGTAGACCACAATCAGAGACTCGACACTGCATCCCCTAAGAGAGGATTCAGGGGAAGCAGCACTTCCGCTGCCGCGACAGGTCACGGCATTGCGGACAGAGCTCCGGCGGGATCTCATGGTGAAATGGCGTCAACGACTATCGCAACCCAGTGTTAGGTACGCCACAATCATGGCGGTAAGTCTCCTCTTTGAGGCGTGGCTGGAAAGACCTGACGGCGTCCTTACGGCGACATGGTTCGTTCGAGAGTTTCCTGCACCGGATTCATGCGGAAGTGACACCCGGGTGTCGCCACTGTGCGGAACGCCCGGAGGACATGGTGAAGCACACAGTCGAAGTGTGCCCTGCTTGGGCGGAGCATCGCCGTGCCCTCGTGGGGGTGATCGGCGGCGGAGACCTCTCGCGCCGGGCCTTGGTTGAGGCCATGGTCCGGAGCGAGGAGGAGTGGCAGGCGGTCGCCGACTTCTGCGAAGCAGTAATGCTCGCAAAGAAGGAGGCCGAACGCATCAGGCAACGGCGTTATCGCCGCCGCCGCCGCCGGGATTCTGATCCCGACTTCCGGCCAACATAGGCGCGGGCTTGCGGACAGTGAGCAATGGGTAGCTCACTGTCCGGCCGTCCGGTAACTGTCTGGACCAAGCCCAAGTCGTCGACGGCGCGCACTGTTCCCGCGCGCCTCAAGGAGTTGTCAGCAACAGCAGGGACCCTGCCGGGTCGAAGCCTACTGGGGCCAGGGTTATCCGAAAGGGCGCTCGAGCCCCGGTATGGAGGCTAAAAGGAACGGGGTGGGTCTTTTAGTCAGTAAGAGTCTGACACTATCTCCTGCCCCGCCCAAGGGCGGGGGATGTCAATGCATGATTTTTTCCCAACATAAAAAAAAGAGGTGGCAGCACTGGAGGGTATCAGCACGCCCAACAATTTCGCCGATATCAATGCCAGGAATAAGAGAGCTAAGGGCGGTGCGCTTGGATATCCAGGGGTTCAGGAAAGAGATGGAGGTGGAAATGACTAAAGGCTGTCGTCTACCCTCAATTTCGGCTCCTACATCGAAGCAACAGCCCAATTAGCTGCCAAAAAATTGGGGATTTTGGCAAAAGTGAGACGGTATTTCACGCCGGAACAGCTGCTCAATCTCTATCATATATATAGATAGGAGATAGTGTCAGACTCTTACTGACTAAAAAACCCATCCCGTTCCTTCAAGCCTTCATACTGGGGCTCGAGCGCCCTTTCGGATAACCCTGGCCCCAGTAGGCTTCCACCCGACTGGGCCCCTGCTATTGCTGACAACTCCTTGAGGCGTGCGGGAACAGCGCGCGCCGTCGACGACTTGGGCTTGGTCCGGACAGTTACCGGACGGCCAGACAGCGGGCTACCCATTGCTCACTGTCCGCAAGCCCGCGCCTACGGTGGCTGGAAATCGGGATCGGAATCCCGGCGGCGGCGAGAGCGCCGTTGCCTGATGCGGTCGGCCTCCTCCTTAGCAAGCATTACTGCTTCGCAGAAGTCGGCGACCGCCTGCCACTTCTGCGGACCATGGCCTAAACCAAGGCCCGGCGCGAGAGGTGTCCGCCGCCGATCACCCCCACGAGGGCAACGCGATGCTCTGCCCAAGCAACCAACGAGTATGTGCTCCACCGTGTCCTCCGGGAGTTCCGCACAGTGGCGACTCTCGACCGTCACTTCCGCTTTAATTCGGAACAGGAACCATGACATTTCCGGTGAGGACCTGAGTCATGTGGAAGGTAAGGACGCCGTTAGGTCTTTCCAGCCACGCCTCAAAGAGGGGACTTATCGCCATAATTGTGGCGTGCCTAGCACTGGGTTGCAATAGTCACTGACGCCATTCCACCATGAGATCCCGCCGGAGCTCTGTCCGCCATGCCGTGACCTGTCGCGGCAGAGGACTTTCACCAGATCCCACGGTGGTAGGCCAGCCAGAAGGCTCGCCGCTTCGCGGGAAATCGTGCGGTATCCCCGCACCATCCGAATTGCCATGACCCTCTGGCAGGCGTTTAGAATGGCCGCCGATCGCTTTTGCAGCGACAGCGCCCACACCGGCGCCCCGTAGAGGGCCATGGACCGAACGATCCCCGCGTAGAGCCTCCGGCAGGAGGCATCTGGACCCCCAAGGTTGGGCAGGAGCCGCTTGAGAGCGGCCTCAGTCCGGTTGAGTTTGGGAGCCAGACATCGGAAATGCTCCTCGAAATTCCATCGGCTGTCGAGGATGAGACCCAGGTACCTCATCGATGACCCGACGCCGATGCGAACTCCTCCTACCGTTAGTTGCGAACCTGATGGTAGCGCGTTCCGACGGCCGCGACCGTGAAATCTTTCTAACCCCCCACTTACGCAAGCGAAGCCGTGGGCAAAAGCTAGTAGACTATAAACACAGACTATAAAGATACTATAAACGGTAAACAGAATCGCGACCTTGGCACAGACTCGAAGTAATGTTGCCACTTTATACATTATTATGATATCGTATTAGCTCTTTATTTATTCATTGTGTTTTTTTTTATTGTATTTTTTTTTCTTTTCTCTAAAATTTATTTTTATTTATCTATCCTATTCAAGTCGTTTAGCACATAACATCGTGCCGACGTCATTCACCCTGAGTAACATAGGCTATATTTATTGCTCGTACGAAGCCGGGACGAGCCACTAGTCAGCTATAAAGAGGTAAATAATTAAGCATTAATAATAGTATCGTGATGAAACTTACCCAGTTCCTTCTCGCATATAAAGCTGTACTCCCTGCTACAAACAATATCATTGACTCGACCATCTCCGTTCATGTGCACACAGTGTTCGTTATTATTTTCGTTGTCTGGCTGGTTAGACTCCCATTTGATGTACGCCTCAGATATAGGTTTACCTAGAGCATATTATGCAAACACAATAAATTTAATATAATTTATAAGTAATTAGATGCATTGCTTTTATGAAGATGTTGAAAATGTTTGTCAAAATAATTCGAATAAATTACTTTTGATTTTTTATGGTCATTCTGTTGCCTTTATAAGCATTTATTTGGAATCAGTATCAAAAAAATATTAATATTATGGGTTCCGTTTGACGTCCGAATTCCATTATGAGAATACGTCGTCTTTTTTCCACGTTTACTCGCTAGATTTCGTCATTTCCGCTACGTAAATCGACCTCAGCGCCACCTGTGGCCGCATCTGGAACTAACTAACAGCACAGAGCATGCCCCGGTATGAAGGCTAGAAGAAACGGGTGGGTCTTTTAGTCAGTAAGAGTCTGACACTATCTCCCGCTCCGCCCAAGGGCGGGGGATGTCAATGCATGATTTTTTCCCACCATAAAAAAATATTTAAAAAAAGCCACCATTCCTTTATCATTGTTGCGTTGTTCTTCGTACCGGGCGCATGTCGCTAGATTTAAATTTAGAAAAAACCTCAATTTTGTTCAAATTTTGTATTTCTTTTATTAAATACCTACTTGTTTTAACTTTCGAGATCAAAGTAGAAAGTTACCGTTTTTATTTATCCGCTATGTAAAATTATTTCGTTCGTTTTAAAAATGATCTTGCGTTAACGACTTCGTGGGCGCTTAAGTAGTCGGTAATCATTAATTATTACTACTCGGCTCGGTCATATAATAGTGCTAACGAACGCGTAAATGAGTCTATTAAGTCAAGTTTGTCAGAATTTAATTCAGTTTGAGTGAAGATAATGAAGCCTCCGTTAAACGGCGCCGGAACCGATCACATAGATTGAAGGTTTGAAGTACAATATCTGGTAAGTCCTTTTTGTACTTTATATTGGGCACTTTACGCTACAATGCAGCCGAGTGTTCCTTGTTCGAGTATGGCGCCTGCATTAGTATGAGTTACACATCGTTAGTTTTTCGAGGTTAGCTTCAATGAAAACGGTTGACTCTTTGGATTAGATTGGAAAGAAATATCTTGCCATTTCGACGTATACAATGCAGGAATCGGATGAGGATTTGAGAATCCGTGGAAGATTTATTTTTTCCAAGTTTTTGATTTTTTTTTCTTCTGTGTACCTACCAAAAGTTTATAACAACATTTTATTCGATCTTTAGGGTGACAAATCAACATCGAGCTATGCTGCGCTATACTGCGCTGTGCTATGTTTGGTCAACTCGCTCGTCTGATATTTTAATGAGGATACAAACAAACCATGCTGTGCTGCGCTGTGTGAGGCTACGCTCTGTTTAAAAACGCAGCAGTCTCGAGCGAGGCGCGCTACCCGCCGTGCTGAGCCGCGCTGTGCCAAACTGTGCTATGTTTTTTACGGAGCTCTGCCATGCTGCGCTGTGTCGAACTAGTGTATGCGCGAAAAAACAAACAAGAACGAACGAGTTTCATCTTTATCGGATTCAATTATGTCATAATGTTTACGTTTTTTTGAAAATAAAGTCATTTTTGACGAGATAAACGACAACACGAGCTGCTGATTACTTTTAATACTGAGCTAAGCAAAGCGCAGCACAGCTTGATGTTGATTGTTAAAAAAACGTAGCTTAAGAAATACAGCATAGCACAGCGCAGTATAGCTCGATGTTGATTTGTCACCCTTAAAGTTTGAAAATAAAGAAGTTGTTGTACCTCTGGACTACCTAATAAACACTCGTTGTTTTTGCAATAAAAATAACGCAACCAAGGAAGGATCATCTAATCTCGTGTAACTTTTCATGATCATACGAAAGGGGGGGGGGGGAATTTACAATTACCAGAAGTAAGCTCAGTACACCTTAAACGGGCAAACTAAACTGATCTTAAATTAATTTCTATGCCTTTGGCTAACACTGTATCAACAATTTAAATTTTTAACAAAAACCAGTGAAAGGCTACCCATCACTTTTACAAGCATGCTGATGAAAGGTTGAGCTTGCAACCAACCCTATCATGAGATGCAAATTTTACAAAGATTACTATCATTTCTATCATGAGATGCGAATTTCACAAAAAGTTTTTCGCATAAGTTAATTAAGAAAAGCAACTGCCACAAATGGTGTGTCTTCCATCTGGTCACACCACAGCACTGAAAAAGTCTCCAGTCATCAGTCCTAAACTTGACTGTGTGCTTGTGAGTGCTTGCGCTGCGTAACATTAAATACTTCTGTACCTGGACCAACTGGTCATTGCCTGGTCCTAAATTAAGACGAATATATTTAATAATTCTCCAAGCAAGGAGTCCTTAAATCTCATGTGCTATTATAATCATAAATCGGGAACTGCATTAGACCGACGTCATACGTGGACGATGCCTGAGTGGTACGTTACATCGCATCAGGTGGCGTCGCGTAGTGTGGGTCTGATGTAGCTCTACAAGTCTGGTTGCTTTATACAATGTATGGGAACCGACACACCCAACGGGCGTAAATAGCCCACATGGGCCCAATGTAATTATACTTTAATTCCTCGCACCCTTAGGTGGGAAGGTCCAACGTATATTTAATCTCCAAGAAGGTTTTAAAAAGCTCCGTGGATTTTTCTGGGTCCGGTAAATTAACTTAACTTTCTTAGCAGCTGGCAAATGGACTCTCTAACAGGCGTAAAGCCTTGAAGGGTGTATCTACTTTATGACCTTCATCACCCTTTTTTATGGTGGGTAAATTCATCCAATGATAACCCCCGTTCCTGGTTGGAGCGGGAGATAATGTCAGACTCTTGCTGACTAAAAGCCCACCCCGTTCCTTCTAGCCTTCATACAGGAACCGGAGTTCCCTTTCAGATAACCCTGGCCCCAGTAGGCTTCGAACCGAATGGGCCCATGCTGTTGCTGACAACTCTTTGAGGCGCACGGGATCAGTGCGCGCCGTCGACGACTTGGTCTTGGTCCGGACAGTTACCAGACGGCCGGACAGCGAGCTACCCATTGCTCACTGTCCGCAAGCCCGCGCCTACGGTGACCGGAAATCAGGATCGAAATCCGGTGGCGGCAAAAACGCCGTTGCCTGATGCGTTAGGCTTTATCCTTTAAGAGCAACCTTCCTCACCCCTTGGGGAAGGTTACGATACCGTAGCTTGTTGGATTTTGCATCGAAACCAAACTTTGAATTATCTGTCAATACCTATTCACTTTCTTAGTAGCTGGCAGTCCACCCTCAAGCAAGCGCAACACCTCAAAGAGTATCCATAAATTGTGACCTTCATCACCCCTTGGAGAAGGTTGCATTGTCGTAGCTTATATTTAGTCCCTGGAAATCGACATTATCCAGTTCCAAGAGTTTACTTCCAGACAAAACTCTAAATTATCGTCAATACCTATTGACTTTTTTAGTAGCTGGCAGTCGGACCCTCAAGCAGACGCAACGCTTTAAAGGGTATCCTTACTTTGTGACTTTCAGCACCCCTTAGGGAAGGTTGCATTATCGTAGCTTGCATTTAGTTCCTGAAAATCGACGTTATCCAACTCCAACAATTTGCTTCCAAACAAAATTCTGAATTATGGTCAATACCTATTGACTTTCTTAATAGCTGGCAGTCGGACCCTAAAGCAGACGCCTTACGCGTTCGACGTTCGTTAACGCCTCAAGGGTATCTTTACTTTATGACCTTCATAACCCCTTGATGAAAGTTGCTTTGTCGTAGCTTACATTTAGTTCCTGGAAATTGACGTTATTCAGCTCCGAGAATTTGCCTCCAAATCAAAAGATTAATCCAAATATTTGTAATTAGTAAGTATTTGGAAGGTTGCATTGTCATACCTTGTGTAGGTTTTCAGAAAATTTTAGAAATACAATCCAGCATCAAGAAGAAGAAGGACCGTGTTTGTAGATTCGCTTAGCAGCCGGCAGTTGATCCCTCAAGTTAGTCAAGCCTCTTAGGGTATCTCAACTTTGCGACCTTCATCACCCGCCGGGGAAGGTTGCTTGCTGTACGCAGCTACAGCAATCGTCTTCTGAGAGGTTCAAGTTAACCGACACAGTTTGCAGATGAATTATGCGGAATACTACATTGGCGAGAAAGAAATCCGGAGAACGAAACTGTAAGTAACACTGACGGGCCGTCTGAAATCTGTCCCCCACCTTGTAATGGGACTGTATAATACAGAACCAGATCTGCTGAGCGACGTGACCTGATCTGCTGAGCGACGTGACCTGCTAGGCATCTACCTGTACATAGACTTGGCCACTACACAGTCATGTCGCTTACATCGAAAGCAACTTTGTCTTTCTTGACGCATTAGATCGAGGCGCTTTCAGCAGATTCTCAAGTAATTCCGTAGTTAGTTATAAATTTTACTGGCACTAACTCTTCTGCCATTTGTGTTATTTCACTACCGGGCATCCTGGAAACCTGGCCATTTTGGCTACGACTCTCTAGCACGAAGTTGTTAAAGTGAGGTTAAGGAAATTTTGTTAGTATAAGAGAAAGTTTCAACACCTATACTACTACTCCCATATGAAAATGCAGGTGGGTGCTGGGACCACCACCCACACCGTCTGTTATAATCTAGTTTTTAGCAAAACATTATTTAGCTTAGTGTACTGTTTTCACTGACAAACAAGCTTAAGCATCAGTTTCTGATTAACTCCGCGAAAATAGTTATATGGGATGCAAGAGCAGTAATCCATTTCTTTAAAAATACTGCTGTAAATTTGTAAACCTACGTGCGTATGTGCTACGTGGCTTACTGCCACTATATTATTACTTGTATTGAGTCATAGAGTTCATACTTCGAATCTCGTTGATTTGGACTCAAAATTCTTGTGGACAATAAGGAAGGCCTTGCCCCCGGAATTTGGCTTTAGCTATTTCGGTTAGACGTTTTAATTTTCCCATACTGAAATGCTTTACTTGAGTTTCGTCAACTAACTAGTACTACTATACTACTAGTAGATGTATAACAGTACTCACCAATGTGGGTCAGCAATTTCATTACGTAACTGTTACAGAGCCCGTTAATTTACATATTCAAACTAAAGTTCAGCTGCGGGCTGCTGCCCGTAAATTTTTTACAACAGACTTTTGCAAAATATCAATTCAGTTCTGTTAAACGCCGATTTCATTAATAGTACGAAATCAGTTTTATTATACGCAATTCAGCAATGCTGATGTCTTTTATGTCCTAAAATCTTTCATTTAATTATAGGAATATTGTTCACATTGTTGCGTTTTCCTAAGCAAGCCACCAGGAGATAACAAACAGATCTCTCATAATGGACTTTGGACGTCAAACAGAACACATAATATAAAAAATTTACCTTAAAATAAAATTTGTATTATGTTTCCTAAGACGTCCGAAATCCAAATAATTTCCTCCTGGTGTATACCATGAGACGAACAATGATAAAGGAATGGTGGCTTGCTCTGTGCTGTTAGTTAGTTCTAGATGCGGCCGCAGGTGCTGCTGAGGTCGATTTACGTAGCAGAAATTACGAAATCTAGCGAGTAAATGTGGAAAAAAGACGATGTACTCTCAAAATGGACTTCGGTCATCTTTGGAAATATAATACAATTTTTTGTATTAGATAAATACCGTCAACTAGGGACTAGTTAAAACAAAGTGGCCTGAAGTGATGCCGAGAGGAGCGGTACTAAAGAGCTAGATTTTAATTGCATTTTATCAAAAAAACTTTTTACAAAAAAAAAAAAAAAAATAACCGACTTAGTTTTTTTGTTTAAAAAAGTTTTTTATTTAACACTTTTTAGTTGCAATACACTTACAGTCAGAGTACCTTTTTCTCATGACAATTCCAATTAACTCAAACCCTGCTAGGATACGTATTTTTTATGAAGTTCCCGTGCCTACCTTCTAGCTCCATCATCATCATCAGATCAGTTTGATAGTACCTTATAGTCAAAGTGTATCCATAACAATTCTAGTAAGCCTAAAAATGACTAGAATACATTGATTAATTACGGAGTTCCGGTGCCTATGTTCCGGCTCCATCATCATCATCAGGTCACATCGATGATACCACTTTCAAGAAATTTATTTTTTATAATTTATTTGGGGTCGACATTAACCAAATATTAATACGAGTCAAATACCGTCAACGGTTTTGAATACTTCTCCCATGTCTCTATAGATGCCCACATACATCCAAGACGTGCTAGAGTGCACTTCCCCGAGCGATACTGCTGCTTTAGCTTCAATGCCGTTCCTTGGGTAGAACAAACTGGCATCTTCGTCACTACACACTTGTTTAGCATCATGCCACGTCTTTTGTGTCTCGTGGAACTTGTAAAGACCTGGAAGTCCTTCTACATGCTTGTAGTCCCGTGCAATAGACTTGTCATTTCTTCGTGCAACTATGGAAAAAAAATAATCATAAGTACTACATCCCGACCCAACAGGCGTAATTCTGTCAACAGCTATGGACTGCGCCGGTCCCATAAACTTGTTAGTATTTTTATGGTCATTCTTTTTTCACGTATTTAATTACCTCAGGACTCTGGCTTCCCGGATTTGGAAGGCGTACGAAAGGTCAAAGCAGTTGGCTTTGCAGAGGCAGACGTCCCTTAGACACTTGTCATGACACGTAGTACCCATCGACGATTATCCCTGTATGCGCTATACACATGCACACAATGGCAACCTCCGGTTAGTGAAAAACGATTGCGACGTATGGTAAACAAAGAAAAAGCTATGGTTTTGGGAGGAGCGGATTGGTTATCAAGAATGATGTAGAGACTATGCAATGTCATTGATAAACATCGATAAAAGAGCCAGGGGGTGACTTGTACACTCAATAAACGGGTCCTCTAAATCTGTCGCTGAATTTAGATAGATCAGCTAAAAGAGCTGACAATAAAGCTGGCACTACAGAATTTTGTTGCATGACTTCATTAAGTAACTATAAATTTACTGATCAGTAGGATAAATAAGAAAGATAACATTTTTTAAACTACCAAGTTAGACTACTTAGTAGTAATAGTAGCTAGATAACATTAATGAAATTGTAATACTCACATGAGAAATCAGAAACAAAGTACACCACAAGAAGGACTGGCAAAGACTTAGACAACATGGTTGACTTTGTGCGACATACGTACAACGTATTTTTGCAACGAATACTTTAGGTATAGTATGAGTCGTCCACCATTTATACGTAATAAATATACAGGATGTTTGGTGCATCGTGTGCCAAATTGAAATAGTCGACTGGAGGGGTCGTCTGCTATCTTTCCAGACCCCTAAACACTTCTCATGCCCTTTGGACTTTTTTCATCAGCTTTTTATTATTTTATGAAAAAAAAAGACCAAAATTTTTCATTAAAATACAATTTTTTAATGTTTAAGGCGTAAACTCTGAATTTTTAAATTATTTAGACGTGTATTGTATTAGTGACAATTTTTAGCCATCTATTTTTTTTTCATTTATATTATTTATCTAAATATATATTTTTTAAGTTGAACTAAGTGCTGCCCAGAATGCACACATAGTGCATTTTGTTCCTCAAGCTAACACCAATCAATAAACTGAGCGCTTTAAAATCTGTCCCAGGAGTCAAGAGAGAAAAAATATTTTTTGCGAATTTTGAAAAGTAGCTTGATAATTGTTTTTAGCGTAATTGATCACTGACTATAAAACACTATCATTGATCACTTACATTAAAAAGGACAATACCAATTTTTATATGGCAGTTGGATTAAGTGCTGCCCAGAATGCGCACATAGTGGATTTTGTTCCTCAGGCTAACACCAGTCACTGGTGACTGGTCTGTGTGATTGGATCGCAGACTTCTTGAGGGATCGATCCATCCAAGTGGTAATTGATGGATGCTCCTCCGGTCAAAAGGATATTAATGCCAGAGTCCCTCAAGGGTCGGTACTCTCGGCAACGCTGTTTTTGCTGCACACAAATGACCTACTTAAACTCGGAACCTTTGGGTATGCAGACGACAGCACTGTTGCTGAGAGATATGTGTCTAACGCAAGAGCTAGTGGGTCACAGATCTAGTCATTTCGAGAGGCTATGGTTGAACGCTTGAACTCGTCCTTAGAGGCAGCCTCAGAATGGGGCGATGCCAATCTGATAAAGTTCAATGCGACGAAAACCCAGGCGTGAGATTTTTTTTAAATTTCAACCCTAACGTGTGATATATCGTTGGATAGGTATTTAAAAATGAATAGGGGTTTACTAAAATCATTTTTTGATAATGTCTATAATTTCGGAAATAATCGCTCCAAAAGTAAAAAACAATGTGTCAAACAACCCTCTAACTTTTGAACCATAAGTTTAGAAAATATGAAAAAAGTCTAAAAAGTAGAACTTTATAAGGACTTTCTAGGAAAAATATTTTGAACTTGATGGAAAGAACAGTTTTTGTACAAAAAAGACAAAAGGGTTCTACAAAATAACTTCTGGACTAAGTTTGTAATATAATCGTATAAGCAAGCATTTTTAAAAACTCATAAGTGGGTACACTTATTGTGACGGACGGGAAACTACGGAACCTTACACTGAGCGTGGCCCGACACGCTCTTGGCCGGTTTTATCGTTTACACTTCGGGGAGTGTGCACTAGAGTTACACAATTTAATTCCGCCAAGTCCGTTTCATCATCGGACCACAAGACGTACGGCGTTGCGCCACCGGTACATGGTGGATATCCCACCTATACGTACAAAGCGTTTTGGGAGTACATTCATTATGCATACAGCTAAGGAATGTAATTCTCTGCCATAGTCTGTGTTTCCTGATAGCTATAACCTAGGGGTCTTTAAGTCAAGAGTGAATAGATTGCTTCTAGGCAAGCGTGCTCTATCGTCGGCCATATCATCGCTTACCATCAGGTGAGATTGTGGTCAAACGTGAGCCTATAACCTAAAGTCAGTAAACTGAATAGCACTAAAATCTGTTCCAGGAGTCAAGAGAAAAAAAAGGTTTTGTGTGAATTATTTATTTTCGAAAAATAGCTTGATAATATAATTGTTTTTAGCCTAATTGATTACTGACTATAATGGGAGTTGGATTAAGTGCTGCCCCGAATGCGTACAAAATCCACTATGTAGTGGATTTTGTTCCTCAAGCCAACACCAGTCAGTACACTGAAGGCTCCAAAATCTGTCCCAGGCGTAAAGAGAAAAAAATTGTTTGTGTGAATTATTTATTTTCGAAAAGTAGCTTGATAATTGATTCTAGCCTAATTGATTACTGACTATGATATATATCAGTAATCAATTATACTGAAAAGGACATTGCCAATCTTTGTATGGGAGTTGGATTAAATATATGTTTAATAGTGTATTTTATTTCAATTATTTTTTTTTTTTTCATATAAGCCATTTTATAAGTGTCCTTGTTGGACACTTATAAAATGTTAAAAGTCTATGCACGGCTCTAACTATTAGTTTCTTATGAAGGAAAACTGACAACAAACCCCATGAAAACTTTATAAAAAATAATTATTATACATATATGTAACTATATTAATAAGCAGGAGAGCACAGTGTAGAATAGTCAACATTGTATTCAAAAGCTGAAAAATACTAAAGAGAAGAAAAAAACCTATCATTAAAAAATTAAGGTGGCTGGATATAAATAATGTAAAAAAAAACACTGTAAAAACAAATATGGAGTAATCAATATATACGTTTACACGATAATGCAGTCAATGAACTACCAGAGAAGCCACATATGCGGAAGCAGTCATTGTCAAACAAGTGTATCTACAACATAGTCTTAAATCTTAACTTGTAATAATAATACTTTATCTTGGTAAGAATATGCTTGATGTGAGTTTTGAGTTTTCCCTCACTGAGTTCTGTAACTGATATGGCAGCTTAAAATAAAAGCGTATGCTGTTTATGACGAATGACTTGCTTTTTTCAGTTGGCATTTATTTGAGTATTACAATTTTAATTATTATTTGAAGAGTCCTGAGTTTTTGCGAATATAAAAAATATAAAATAAAGATAGATTCAGTATATCTATTTTATAAATAGTCTGGATTATTCTCTTTTGCGACATGAAAACTAATTTTACATCAGCTGCAGAACAATATACCATAAACTGTAATGTTGTGAAAATAAGCGGAGTAAACTAACCTTGCTATGACTCTACCTATCTGTCAATTCCCTTATTTTTCTTACTCTACCTTAAAGAGTGTTAATATAAGCACCCTACTGCTATTTCCAATCGAAAAAGTTTTAAGTATCTTAAAATACTGTTTCCGCCAAAAAATTAAGTTTTTGGCCACCAAAGATAATATTGAGGACAATCTGAGGAATATTCGGCTGCAGTAGACTATACACTATCCTCAAACACTAACTTGAATGGTTTTGATACAAGAAATATGATTTAATGAGAAATATTTATTAAAAACTAGCTTTTGCCCGCGCGGCTTCGCTCCCGCTCTTCCCTACTTCAGCCTACTATACCCTACTCTACCCTACTATACCCTACTCTACCCTACTCTACTCTACCCTACTCTACCCTACCCTAATCTACTCTACCCTACTCTACCTTCCTCTACCTTACTCTACCCTACTCTACCCTACTCTACCCTACTCTACCCTACTCTACCCTACTCTACCCTACTCTACCCTACTCTACCTTACTCTACCCTACTCTACCCTACCCTACTCTACTCTACCCTACTCTACCCTCCTCTACCTTACTCTACCCTACTCTACCCTACACTACCCTACTATACCCTACACTATCCTAATTTTCATTTTTTTTTCCATAAGAACCTTCTCCTCATAATAACGAACACAACAAAAAAAAATTAGCGAAATCGGTCCAGGCGTTGTT
This sequence comes from Mythimna ferrago, assembly GCA_910589285.2. Classification (NCBI taxonomy): domain Eukaryota; kingdom Metazoa; phylum Arthropoda; class Insecta; order Lepidoptera; family Noctuidae; genus Mythimna; species Mythimna ferrago. The sequence continues at coordinate 16,785,686 of OU342698.1, read as the reverse complement.
GAGTTATGCGCTTACCAACACATTTTGCGATTCATTTTTATATTATAGATAAAAGTGGTTTTTATTTGGATCACCAATATTTTTTTCATATTTTTTTTAGTGTAAATTAAAGCTACGATGCTCTGGAACTACTCTCATTCCTGGGCAGCACTTGGTCCCAACCCTGGCAATGTCCTTTATTTGCAAAGATTCAGACTTAAATTAAAGCTGTCCATGTTACAGCTATTTACATGGCTACAAAAAAATGTAGTAGCACGATCATTTGTTTTATGTCTGGGTGTAATTTATCTATATATGTATGTATTTAGAAATATATAAGTATGTTTATCGGTTGTCTAGTACCCATAACACAAGCTCTGGTTAGCTTGAGACTAGGCGACGTTAAATGATAGTTGTGGAATATTATTTATTATTATTATCATATTTGTATTTGTACATTGTTTACAAGACATGCCTTTTAAAACCTGTAAAGTTCACGGTGCGCAGAAAGCGCAGTGGGCAACGTTAGCCATCAAACTGGCAGTTTTGACTGCATTAGTTCGAATCTGCGTCTGCGACCTTGGTCTGGCAAGTAGAGCGGCAAACTTCGAGGCTTGGAAAAAAGGATTTTGCTTACAAATAAATATTAATGTAATGGCTGTAATATTTTGGGCTGGTGAGTCTCAATGCAGGTTACTTTGTTACCTAGGTAGGTCTCCATTGCCAGAACCTTCATCATGTATCATTTAAATTGGACATTAAAAACAAATAACAGCTATGACGTCAAAATATGGGGGAGAGTCGTTCTTATTTAAAATCGTATTGTACAAAAATAATTTACTTCTAATTTACGAGACTCCAATCGGGAATTGAACTCATTATAAAGGTAGGTACGGGACCCTCAGGGCGTGAGTCCGACTCGCACTTGCCCAATTTTTGTATACTTCCTTATTTGTTACTGTCATAATACTAGCTTTTTCCAGCGGCATTGGCCCCGTGAATGTTTAAAATTATCCCGCGAGAATGAGTATTCGCCGATAGCCTACTACAGGCTGTAGTATCCCGTGTTCTAAATGACTTGAATCCGCCCGGCCGTTGATTTAAAAAAAAAAACATTAAACGTATTTATACTAAACCTAGTTATCTAAATAATAAAAATATTCCTTCACATCGCTGTCCCCGGAAATGTGCCCAAATGCTGATTCTTTGGTAAAGAACGAGCCAGCTCAGTGCTTACGCAATATCATAAACATTTTTGCATCTTACTAATATCTTAAACGCGAAAGTTTGTGTATGTATGGATGGATGTTTTTTACTCTTTCACGCAAAAACTCCTGAACGGATTTCAATGAAACTTGGCAAACAGGTACTTACACCATGTTCTAGAATAACACATAGGATACCTTTTATCCTGGAATTATTTATGTTCTCTTAGTACCTATAATTTTTTAACCCGCTGGAAAATGACAGCAACTGTCAAATACATGGCAGCAACTGTGCAATTCTATTAATTCTGTCAAACATTCCAAGATTGACAACACATATGTGAAAATGTGAAAATATTGGATCATTCCAATGTCACCCTGTATATTTTTTAAAAATAAAACAAATTCGTATTAGTTAAACTATATATGAAACATAAGCGACTACTTTAACAAAAGCTGTGTTTGGAAGAGTTCTCCCGTTTACGCGATACAAGTAAAACCGAAGTATATGTTGCATATATATAACGTAGAAAAGATTCAGCAGATGCAGATTCGACGATTGTAATTAATAATAATAATATTTTTATTAGCCCAAAATAACAATTTTGACACAAAAGTTAGGTAATAAAAAATAAAGAAGAAAAACTGTATTACACTGGTCAAAATAAACATTTGCACCCTGCCTCCTAAACTAGGAGGATCCTGTATCTTAGGAGGCAGTGTCTTCGCATATTTATGGTGAAACAAAAAAATTAAGAGCTTACAGCGTAGAAGAGTCGTTAGATAGACAAAAGGGTGAGGAATGTATAAATATATTATATATATGTAGATTTATATAGAATATATATGTATATATATAAATATGTATATGTATATGGATTGTATTTATGTGTGAGGTGTGTTTGTGTAGAGTATGAGTATAATGTTCATATATTTATTTGTGATGCCTTGTCATGAACAAATGTTGTGTGGGTACGTGTAAGTGAGGTGGGTGTGTGGTATGATGTAGGTGATTAGCAGATACGAGTAAGTATGTTTTCAGTTGCCTCGTAGTCTTGATCTTTCAACCACTCCTCGATTTTAAGTTTAGCATTAAAAGTATTTAATTCAGTTATGTTTATTTTTTTATTTATTTTTGTATATAGGTATGAGCTTAGGACATAGTGCTGGCGCTTAGCGAAAGCGGTCTTGTGTGTTACCGTAAGAATAAGAGGTTTATTCTTGCGGCGTATTGGGTCTGGCGGCGGGACCTTAGTGTGTGTTCTCAGTATGGATCGAAGCACAAATAGCTGTCTAACGGTAAGTACATTTGCATCTTTGTATTATTGAGTGGTGGGATACATAAAGTTCTTCTTTGACATCACCTTAAGAACAGCTCTTTGTGCCCGTTCCAACTTCAGAAGCTTTGACCGGACTGCGCCTCCCCACACTGTGATACAGTAGGTGATAACGGACTGGCAGATAGCAATATATACCATTCTAATCGTGTTAAATTCAGCGGATGACTTAAGTAGTTTGAATACGTAAATCATTCTTCTGACTCTTGTACAAATAGTTTCAATGTGCAAGTACCAGTTGAGACCGCTATCAATAACCACACCCAAATACTTTAGATGATCTACCTCACGAAGAGAAAAGCAAGAACATGGTGTATGGCCATCACATGTGTGGGCGTTAATGACAAAGTCTGGAGGTTTAGTACTGAGGTGTAGTTTGAACGGTATGTAATAGGTCTTATCCAGATTAAGTGTAAGAAGATTTAGCTCCAACCAACAGATAACAGATTTTAGTGACGTTTCGGCAGAAGTTCTCAGAGACTCCCAATCGGATCCGTGAACAATAATTGCAGTGTCATCAGCATAGGTGAATATTTTGGAGTTAGAGAGAGGTAAGCAGCAAAGCCCGTTGATATAGACCTGGAAAAGGGTCGGGGCAAGGACACTTCCTTGCGGTACGCCGAAGGAGGTGTTTTCCTCCCTACTAACGTGTTCACCAACTCTAACACACAGTCTGCGATTAGTGAGATAGCTTGCGAAAAAGTCAAGAGCTATGCCGCGTATGCTGATGTCTTCCAATTTTGCTAGAAGGATAGGAACAGAGACTGTGTCAAATGCCTTTTTTAAATCCAGGAATAAACCTAGGCAATGCTGTCTTTCATCAAGCTTTCTTGCAACAAACTCAGTTAAGTTGAGAACTGCATCTTCTGCTGATACTCCTTTTTTGAAACCGAACTGATTTTGTGCAATTAAGTTGTTTTTCTCGAGGTACTGAGTAAGCCTAATATTTACTAGTTTTTCGAAAATTTTGGAAATAGATGTGAGGACTGAAATAGGCCTATAATTATTCACACAGTCTCTGTTTCCACCCTTGTAAATCGGGTGCACAACAGCCTTTTTAAATGCCTCTGGAAAAATTCCAGTGGCAATGGAACGATTGAAAATATGGGTAATAGGGGGTACAAGGATGTGACGACATTGTTTTAATAAATTTGTTGACAGACCATCCCACCCGGTAGCAGAATCTCGACGGAGCTGAATTATGGCGTTGTTTATTTCCGATTCATCAAATTCTAACAGAACCAATGAGTTAAGGGGAGCATTTTTATAAGGCTGTTTTCGCGGATTGGGGGGCAACGCGAGGCGCGAGGTGATGCTAAACGCGAGGTCTTTGCCAACATTCGCGAAGTACCTACACACGTGATCCACAGCAGCTTGAGGATTAGGTTCAATTTTTAATAAGTTCGTGGAGGATGTAGGTAACTTTTTATAATTTGTCAAGTCTTTAATTTTTTTCCAAAGTGTCTTTATGTTTGTTTTGGCCTTCTCTAACTCATACTTTTCGAACTGAGCTTTTAGGTTACGTAATATAATATTACAGTGGTTACGGTAGCGACTGTAGGTAATTCTTAAGATGGCATTATCCGGCGACTTTCTAGAGTTCATGTGAAGTAAATCACGATGACGAATACACCGCATAAGACCAGGCGTTATCCATGGCTTAATATTTCTGTCTTTTTTGGGAATTGTGACCACATATGTATGTTTTTTTATTAAGTTCTGGATAACTCCGATCAGTTCGTCTGCAGCTATGTTTGCATCGTGCGTGTTCGAGATATGTGAGAGGTTCGTTTCCTTGTTCGTGCTTTCGATTTCCTTAACCAGCTTAGCGAAGTCCACTCGTGAGATAGTTTTTTGAAGTTTTATGGGTAATTTAGTATCTTCGTATCAGTAACAAAATAGGCATGTGATCCGTAATAAATGATTCCAAAATGAGTGTTGTTGCTGGTGTTGTTGATTTGAGAATTATATGATCGAGGCAGTTTGTTCCTCTCGTGGGTAAGTTATGAGCCGGTAAAAGGCCATGCGACGCGCTTAATGTTAGGTAATCAGTGTTACGATCATCATTGTTAGAAGGTTTAATATCCACGTTAACATCCCCCACAATAGCAACAGTTTTAAATATTTTTAGTTGGGTGAGTACAGTATCCAAACTATGTAGAAAACATTGAAATTGCTCTCGCCATCATTGAACTTTTTTGTTCAATGATATATCGCAACTATTGCTGTATTATTATTAATTATGCATGTGAGACAGTTCGCGTTCGTGAACACTGGTTCCAGAACAGAACAAACCAAGTTTTGTTTTGTAAAAATCACGATGCCATCATTTTGATTTTGTGTATTCGATGTATAATGAGAATTATATCCGTCTAATATAGGAACGTTCATAATCTTACTCAACCAACATTCTGTGAGAACTATGACGTCACAGTCTATATTCATAAGAGACAGCAACACTAAAAGTTCATTGAAATTCTTATTGATGCTACGAATATTTAAATGGAGAATTTTTAAGCTAGACACGGTGGAATCAATAAAATCTGCACACTTTTCCGGTGGACACTTATGTACTTTCGCAAATTCAAGGTTTTCCAAGTCACCGATGATATTCTCAATATTAGTAGCCATCAATAATAGATGTAAAAAGCAAAACAATAGGCAAAAATAACCGAGTTCAAAGATATGTTCACAACAAAATTGCGCTGTAGGTATCTACGTATGCAACCGAAAACAAAACGATAAACAGATATGATCGTTAGAATAAATTTACTAAGCAAACGCATTGAAAATAAACAAAACATTGAGTCATCGTGACTTATTATTATGAGGGCCGAGTTATTAGACTGGCAGCTGTTGAGATTATGTGTAAGAATGAATGTAGATGTATATTGAGGTGTGTTATGTTTACAGTTTTGTGTATAGTGTATCAAAGTTCGTGTTGAACTTGTAGTCCAAGAACACAACAAGTGCAATATGTTATGAGTAGGGTGTAGAATGTATGATGTAATATATAACATAAACTTACTTACAGGTATTTTACAGAGGACAATTTGCATAATTATATAGCACAATGATATTGACTTGAGATCGAATAAGTGCAGAATTAATATTAGGTATCGCGAGACTAATATAATCACTGTAAGTCACTGAGTTAACAGATTCGTCACTAAGTTGGTCAGACAACGCTCCGATTTAATGAGGATATGTTGGGCTCCGGTTTCTTTACGAAGAAAAATGCTGCCATCTTTTGTCCAGCAAAACATGAACTTTTGGTTCTTTGCAAATTCCTTGGCCTTGAAAAATAGTTTTCTCATGCTTGAAGGAAGATGTTCTGCTACGTAGATGGGCTGCTGGACTCCAGTAAGGCCGATGCTGTGTGTATTCAGTGTTTCACCCTTTGGCTGTTTTTTATTGAAATTTCGTACATTATTGATCAGCTGGGTTTTAGTGTGCACAGTCATAAATTCAGTGACTATAGGTCTTATTGTTCCTTTTTTGCCCGGCAGGCGATACACATCTCTGATCTCCATTTTAGACAAAGGCATATTTATAGCAGTACCTACTTTCTCAATAATAGTAGATAAATCAGAAGTAGTTTCGTTCTCTTTAGTAGGTATGTTCCTGAGTACTACACATGATGATCGTGTGGACTGCTGAAGATCTTGGATTTTATTTTCGAGTTCGTTGATACAGATTTTATAAGCGTGGTTTTCCTTTTTCAAGGTATTAATCTGCTGTTGCTTATCTTCAAAATTGGTATTTATAAATTCCATTGATTCTTTTATCTCCAGGTTGACCGACTGTATCGAGGAGTTTTGTTGTTTGAGGTCCGCAATCTCTGCAACAAGTTTGTCCAACATCGACGATTGCTGTGCGTATAATTTATTTACTTGCTCATCTTGATCCTTTTTCCAGGATTCGAGAAGGGATTTTAGATCCGAATCTGAAACATCTTGATCGTCCAGTGACGGCGAGGACTTGGGTGAGACAAAACGTCGTTTGTTGTAACGCTTTGTGGCGTTTACGCTAGCGTTTTCACCCTCAATACATAACCTTTGTGGAGTATTCACATCTGATGACAATTTCGGCTCCGTGTTGTTTTTGGTCGCAGTTTTTGCGGGTGGAGGCGTACGTCGTAGGCTAGACATTGTGGTGACTTGCAGACGAAGTTGGGGGAAGCAGGTCTTATTGCTTGCTAGTTGGACTGGTGTTTGTTCTAGCAGATCCACAGGTTAACCACACATACGCGACCGCAGCAGTATCGCTAGGTAGATGAAATTGGTGCCTCGGTAAGGAAACGGGACAGCAATTATGTCGTGCGTCCTGGTCACGCGGAGGTGAAGGCGGGCGCGCGGCGGCGATCGCTGCTCGATGACGCGACGATTAAGTCAAAGAGCACAAGGCGAAATTATGCGAACACTATGAACTTGACGGGTCGTAGAGGTTAGAGTTCTATGAATCGCTAATTGATGTAATACCGAAATAGTTAAAAAATTTTAGCACACGTCCGCTCTCGAACAAGGCGCGGAGCGAAGCAATTGGAAAAGCATAATTGGAAGTAATGACCAGTTATGTATTTTATATTAATTAAAAAAACATAAATATTCTGGCCAGTGTAATTGTGACCAGAGATGTATTTTATTATATTTAAACTGAAGTTTTTAACATATAAATATTCTATACTCCATGGGTATATTACGGCGATATATAACAAAGAATTATAAGAACTGACCACACACCTGTAACAAGCAATAAATGAATTTGAATTATAAAAGGAAAAACTGTCTGACTGACTTATCAATTTCCAGCCGAAACTACTGGGACTAATAGTGTGCAATTTTGCACAAGCTTTCCTTAATGGCGTAGGCGGAGGCTCCTGTAGTGCGTTCAAATTTGAGTTTAAAGGTTACTCTAATGACGTCATTGGGTAATTAATTACTCTACCCTGGCATTTTTACCCTCAAAGTTAGAGTAATACCGAGTAAACGGGCCAGACAGTGCTTTCGGCCGAGTACTCGGTACGTGTAAACACAGCGCCGAGTACTCGGCCAAGCGCTTTTCTCTAAAATTCGCTTACATCACTGTCTCGGCCGAGCAACATTTTACTGTCTCGCCTTTTTACTCGGTACTTGTGAGCAAGGCATTAGTTGGGTTAACTCAAGGGTTATAAAAGAACGACCCTGGATTGCATCTCTATTAGACTCTGGTTATTTTTGAACGCAGGGCTGAGGGGTTGAAACGGAGGTCTAAAGTTTGTAAACAGAAACCTGCTTTCACGCGATTAAAGCCATTAGCAGATGCTAGTATAGTGTAACATATTATAAAAACGACGCATGATAGCTTCTAAAATCGATCCTGATACTGCGAAAGTCACATAAAGCAAATTGAACGAGCTGTCACCGAAACACTAAACTCATTCGCCCCGCAAAAACCATTGGATATGAAAGACAGTCAAAGGCTGCGTGCAACCTATAATTCAATAAAATGCAACCTTGCAATGAAAATTGCTGAAAACGAAGAACAAAAATTGATTAAACTATAAAAATCCTAGAAAATAACAGAAAAATGATTTAGAGCGTACAAGAGCCATGAAAAAACCACCACAGCTACTACCGATGATATCAAACTGCAAAACTGAATTCGAAATCATAGACGAACTTGTAAACATGGCAATTGTCTCCGATTCGGACATTCTCATAGTCGTCCATTCGACAACTCGACATCCAAAACAGAGCTGAGACAAGCATTGAAAAACTTTAAAAATCGGCAGTGTTCGAAAGCAATTCCTGTATTTTATACCATCATCATCATTATTTCAGCCGATAGACGTCCACAGTTGGACATAGGCCTCCCCCATGTATTTTATACATGATTAAGAATTTAACACCAACCAGAGCCGTCTATATCAAGGAGTGTTGCGCCGTAATGTTGGCTCTGTCTGTCTATAGAAAAAAGAAAACAGTTGCCTAATCTAGCAAAATTGTTGCACGAAATGCGGAACGAAATCAATTTTAACGGTATTCATAATACCTTATGGAGAAATATGAGGGGAATGGGTTTTATTTAAAAAAAAAACTGGGCAAGTGCGAGGGTTCCATGCAAACTACAATTCCCGAATAAAGTCTCGAAGATTTTTCCGAATTGCATTTTTTTTTGTGACCTAGGTAACAACAAATTTGATGTTTTCAGATTTTTCCCTATACCTGTGCTATAGGACCTTGCTTTGTGCCAAATTTCAGGATTTTAATTCAACGGGAAGTACCCTATGAATTTCGATCTTTGAGAGTATCAAAATATACGTTTTTTTGCGACATAAACGGCCGTATCTTTTTAATTCTTTAACTTAGAAGTTTGATTCCACAGCTTGAAGGGACCGCTGACTTGAGTCTTGTGTGTTGTTGGTTTTAATTTCAACTTGATACCTTTACTCGTTCTCGAGATAAAGGGTCTTGACAGACAGACAGACAGACGGACGGACAACAAAGTGATCCTATAAGGGTTCCGTTTTTTCCTTTTTAGGTACGGAACCCTAAAAAGCAGGTGTAAAAGGAAGAAAAAATTGCAGGAAAATCGAAGTGGAGCCCAGCGTCATATACTTTATTTAAAAATAGTTTTTACAATTTACAAAAGAAGAGAAAAAGAAAATTATAAGGCAATTGTCAAAAGTAACGAAATATAAGTTAATCTCCCTAGTATTAAGTAATTTCATTGCTAGAAATATAGCAACATTGTGGTTCCGTGTCGCCAACAATTCGGCGAAGGGAATTCTTACCTGAAACTCACTATACGTTATCGCGTCCATCCATACTAATATTATAAATGGGAAAGTGTATGTGTGTGTCTCTTTGTCCGTCTTTCACGGCAAAACGAAGCAACGAATTGACGTGATTTTTTAAGTGGAGACAGTTGAAAGCATGGAGAGTGACAAAGGCTAAGTACTTTTTGTCTCTTTCTAACCCCCCACTTATGCGAGCGAAGCCGTGGGCAAAAGCTAGTAGACTATAAACACAGACTATAAAGATACTATAAACGGTAAACAGAATCGCGTCCTTGGCACAGACTCGACGCAATGTTGCCACTTTATACATTATTATGATATCGTATTTGATCTTTATTTATTCATTGTGGTTTTTTTTTTATTATTTATTTATTTTTCTTTTCTCTATTTTTTTTTTTTATCTATCCTATTCAAGTCGTTTCGCACATAACATCGCGCCGACGTCATTCACCCTGAGTAACATAGACTATATTTATTGCTTGTGCGAAGCCGGGACGAGCTGCTAGTCAGCTATAAAGAGGTAAATAATTAAGCATTAATAATAGTATCGTGATGAAACTTACCTAGTTTCTTCTCGCACATAAAGCTGTACCGCTTGCTACAACCGACATCGTTGAATCGACCATCTCCGTTCATGTGCACACAGTCTTCGTTATTATTATGGTTGTCTGGCCGGTTAGGCACCCAGTTGATGTACGCCTCAGACATAAGTTTACCTAGAGCGTGTTATGCATACACAATAAATAAGTATAATGTATAAGTAATTAGACCGCATTGCTTTTATGAAGATGTTGAAAATGTTAGTCAAAATAAATCGAATAAATTACATTTGATTTTTAATGGTCATTCTGTTGCCTTTAAAAGCATTTATTTGGAATCGGTATCAAAAAAATATTAATATTATAGGTTCCGTTTGACGTCCGAAGTCCATTAGAGTTCATCGTCTTTTTTCTACGTTTACTTGCTAGATTTCGTCATTTCCGCTACGTAAATCGACCTCAGCGCCACCTGTGGCCGCATCTGGAACTAACTAACAGCACAGAGCAAGCCACCACTCCTTTATCATTGTTGTTTCGTTCTTTGCACCGCGCGCTAGTCGCTAGATTTTGAATTTAGAAAAAACCTAAGTTTTGTTCAAATTCTGTATTTTTTATTTATTTAAATACCTACTTGTTTTAACTTTCAAGATCAAAGTAGAAAGTTACCGTTTTTATTTTTCCGTTATGTTAAATTATTTCATTCGTTTTAAAAATGATCTACCGTTAACAACTTCGTGGGGAGAGAATCCGTGGACGATTTATTTTTTCCAAGAGTTTGTTTTTTTTTTTCTGTGTACATACCAAAAGTTTATAACAACATTTTATTCGATCTTTAAAGTTTGAAAATAAAGAAGTTGTTGTACCTCTGGACTACCTAATAAACACTCGTTCTCTTTGCAATAAAAATAACGTAACCCAGGAAGGATCTAATCTCGTGTAACTTAAATATTATTATCAAAAGAAAGGGAGGGGGGGGGGGGGCGAAAATGTACGATTACCAGAAGTAAGCTCAGTGCAATGGACTTCGGACGTCAAACAGAACACATCATCATCTTCCTGCCCTAGTCCCGTTTTATTTTGGGGTCGGCGCAACACGTTTTTTTCTTCCATTCTGTCCTGTCACTCGTCACGCTATCACTAAATCCCTTTTCTTTCATATCGCTTCTCACACAATCCATCCATCTTTTTTTTGTATAACATAAAAATTTTACCTTAAAATAAAATTTGTATTATGTTTCCTAAGACGTCCGAAGTCCAAATAATATCTTCCTGGTGTATACCATGAGACGAACAATGATAAAGGAATGGTGGCTTGCTCTATGCTGTTAGTTAGTTCTAGATGCGGCCACAGGTGGCGCTGAGGTCGATTTACGTAGCGGAAATGACGAAATCTAGCGAGTAAACGTGGAAAAAAGACGATGTACTCTCATAATGGATTTCGGACGTCTTAGGAAATATACTACAAATTTTTATATTAGATAAATACTGTCAACTAGGGACTAGTTAAAACAAAGTGGCCTGAAGAGATGCCCAGAGGAGCGGTATTAAAGAGCTAGATTTCGATTGCATTTTATCAAAAATGCAGGTAATGATGTCTATGTCCATTTAAAACAACAGTTGGTGGATTAAACATTAAAAACCTATATAAGGTAATCCAGGCATTTTTCTATCACACAAACAGTAGTGTATACTTGAGCGGAATTGAATAAATTATTTCTGATTGAAAACTCGTCGTTCATGATTCGTTAATAAATGTTATTTAAAAAATAACTTGTTTTGCTCACTCACTCCACTCAATTTCATTGATTTGATTCTATAAATTCACAACATGGTGCTAAGTTACTTCTATTCTCATTTGAAACGCGTGATACAAGAATCTATTTGGGGTCGATATTAACAAAATATTAATATGAGTCAAATACCGTCAACGGTTTTGAATACTGCTCCCTTGTCTCTATCGATGCCCACAAACATCCAAGACGAGTTAGAGTTTAGTTTCCCGAACGATATTGCTGCGTTAGCCTCAGTGCTGTTCCTTGGGTAGAACAAACTGGCATCTTCGTCAATACACGCTTGTTTAGCATCATGCCAATTCTTTTGTGTCTTGTGGAACTTGTAAAGACCTGGAAGTCCTTCTATATGCTTGTAGTCCTCTGCAATAGACTTGTCATTTTTTCGTGCAACTACGGAAAAAAATAATCATAAGTTATACATCCCGACCCAACAGTCGTCATTCTATCAACAGTTATGGACTGCGCCAGTCCTATAAACTTATTAGTATTTTTATGATCATTCTTTTTTCATGTACCTATTTAATTACCTCAGGACTCCGGCTTCCTGGATTTGGAAGGCTTACGAAAGGTCAAAGCAGTTGGCTTTGCAGAGGCAGAGGCCCCTTAGACACTTGTCATGACACGTAGTACCCATCGACGGTTATCCCTATATGCGCTATACACATGCACACAATGGCAACCTCCGGTTAGTGAGAAACGATTGCGACATATGGAAAACAAAGAAAAAGCTATGGTTTTGGGAGGAGCGGATTGGTTACCAAGAATGATGTAGATAGAGACAATGCAATGTCATTGATAAACATCGATAAAAGAACCAGGGGGTGACTTGTACACTCAATAAATGGCTCCTCTAAATCTGTCGCTGAATTTAGATAGATCAGCTAAAAGCTAAAAGCTGACACTACAAAATTTTGTTGCATGACTTCATTAAGTATTTATAAATTTACTGATCAGTAGGATAAATAAGAAAGATAACATTTTTTAAACTACCAAGTTAAACAACTTAGTAGTAATAGTAGCTAGATCAACATTGAAGAAATTCTGCCGTCCATTATCTAAAAGGCCGTTAAGATACAGTTGGTCGTTTTTCACTTTTTAATGTAGCCTTATACAACTTTCAATGCTCTATCTTTTAGTCTAAGAATCATTTTTCTATGATTAATAGTTTTAGACATTGCTGAGCAGTTAAATTACATAAATTTCGTTACTGTTTTAATTAAAAAGCGGCTAAGCCACAACACTTCTCTATAAAGACGTTAACATACTTCAACGGTTAATTAAATGATACATCATTTTTTTTTTCTAAATTTACCTAATTAAAAGTACGCTATCTAGTCATGCTTGACTAAAAAGCAGTTAAGGGTCTTTAACTACCTTCATGTATTGTGTCATACAAATAACCATCTGAACATCGTACCTTAACTATAAAGCAGTTATAAAGAAAAACTACACTAGAAAGCAGTTATACGCCAATAGTGTCTTTTAAGTTATGTATTGAAATAAGTATTAGCTAAATATCAATGGCTAGAGAGCAGCTAAACGACAATACTAGACTAAGTAGCAGTTAAATGCTTGTGATTTTCTTTTGGGTTTGACCAGCTCAGGCTATAACTCCTTCCTTTTTACTTCGGTTGCTCGTAGCGGAAGGACGTGCGTCGCGTCTCTTGCTTTTTGGCGCCATAATCACAAAAATGGCGCAAAATAGGCAATGTATGTAATGACTATGCCATAAAGCTTTCAAAAACGATACTCACATGGTCCTATGGTGTGGTTTCGAGTGCCTAGGAAGCTTCGTGGACAAATATAATTAGGGTTCGTGGAAGCTGTCCCTACGGTCGGGTCTCAGTTTTTTAAGACTCGTACAAGTAAGACCAAGAGGCTCACGGATCAAACTCTCGAGCTCATGAAGAAGAGACGTAAAATTACTTTGCAGTTTACAGATGATGCATGCACGTACTCAATAAACGGATCTTGAAGTCTCTGAAACGTGACCTTCGGCGAGTTAATACCAAGAGGGTTAAGGAAGCCATTAAGTGGAACAAGGGCTCCAAATTTTATGCACGGGATCTGTCTATTGAGCAGAGCCAGCTCACGAAACTGAGGACCGAAGATGACAGAGTCATACCCGCCAAATCTGAGCTTCTGGGAGAGATCTAGGAATTTTATGGTCAGTTATAACGTCAATCTCCAAACCTGCTACAAATCTGGCAAACGACCCAAGAGCTAGATTGACTCGACACTACACTGAAGATATCCCGGACGTCAGCCTGTACGAGATTAGGATGGTTCTGAAGCAGTTTAAGAACAACAAGGCATCGGGTGAGGACGGAACCACGGCTGAGCTCCTGAAGGCGGGTGGAAAACCGGTCCCAAAGGCCCTTGCGAAGTTGTTCGATTCGAATAAAAAATTAAAATATCCGCAGGAGAACTAAGGTTGCCGAAATGCCGACATAGCACGAAGACTTGGCAAACTTAAGTGGCAATGGGCTGGAGACATTTTTTTTTTAATTTGTATAAACTAGTGCTTGACTGCAATCCCACCTGATGGTAAGCAGTGATGCAATCGTTGATGGTGAGGCGCACTAGTTTATTAAGAGCATATTCACTCTTGCCTTAAAGACACCTAAATTATAATCAGACGGGAAGACCGCAGCAGGCAAATTGTTCCAGTCCCTAGACGTACGTGGTATAAACGACGAGGCGAAACGCTTGGTCCGGATCCGGACCGTAGAGGTTTCAACAACAGTAGGGCGTTTTCTCCATAAATACTTTTTGCACTTAGCTGCTTTTTAGTTAGAAGACGGCAGAATTGTAATACTCACATGAGAAATCAGAAAGAAAGTACACCACAAGAAGGACTGGCAAAGACTTGGACTTATTTTCATTAGCTTTTTATTATTTTATGAAAAAAAGACCAAAATTTTTCATTCAAATACAATTTACTTTAAATTTATTTGCAAAGTTTCAGACTTACATAAAGCTGTTCATGTTACAGCTATTTACATGGCTACACAAAAAAATGTAGTAGCAAGATCATTTGTTTTGTGTCTGGGTGTAATTTATCTATATATGTATGTATTTAGAAAATAAGTATGTTTATCGGTTGTCTAGTACTCATAACACAAGCTCTGTGTTGTATTTTTATTTGTATAACACAAGCTCTGCTTAGCTTGAGACTAGGTGGCGTTGTGTGATAGTTGTGGAATATTATTTATTATTATTATCATAGATGTTTTGATGATGCTGCTTTGTACATTGTTTACAAGACATGTCTTGTAAAACCTGTAAAGATCACGGTGCGCAGAAAGCGCAGTAAGCAACGTTAGCCATCAAACTGGCAGTTTTGACTGCATTAGTTCGAATCTGCATCTGCGACCTTGGTCTGGCAAGTAGAGCGGCAAACTTCGACGCTTGCAAAAAAGCCAGCAACAACGACCTATAGGAGTGCCTGTCGCCAAAGAAACCTCGCTGGCACCTACGTCGCAGGTTGCTGCCTGTTGGTCAGTGGGTCCTACTTACTCTGCATGAAAATAACTGGTCAGTGTGTGCTAACTATACTACCTATTCTAAATTACATACAAAATAACAACAGTGTGTGTAAGGATTATGAATTAAACGGGTCTTATCATATTGGTTAAATATTGATATTGCTTATTATATATATAAGATACTGGTGTTGGACATTGAATAACCTGATAAACCTTTTAATTTAGCATTTTATCTGTATTTCTTGCATGTTTGTGTCCATTTCTTTGTTTACTGGTTGTTGGCACTATTTACTTTTTGATATTTTGCTTTTGTTTTGGGTTGTTTATGCACTATTGTAAAACTTTACTACTATCACTTACTGATTAACTTGCACGCAACCCCCTTAATTTAATATGGCTGATGAATCCAAGGAAGTGTTCCATGACCCGGCTGGCTCTGGTGGTGAGCAAGAGTCAACACCTACACACATTATTAACAGAGTTTCCATCCGTGTCCCAACCTTTTGGCCCGACAAGCCCGGATTGTGGTTTGCCAGCCTCGAGGCACAATTTCACATCAACAACGTGACGCAAGAATTAACAAAATATTATTATGCTGTCAGCCAACTCGACACAAAATCTGCTGGTGAGGTGGAAGATATCGTAACAGCACCACCTTCTCACCAGCCATATACCACATTAAAAAATGCCTTAATTAACCGTTTCTCAGACTCCTATGAGGAAAAAATTAGAAAAGTGTTAGTAAAAGAAGACATTGGTGACCGGAAACCTTCATCTTTCCTTAGACACCTAAGATCTCTAGCTGGCACATCAGTGCCAGAACAGCTAATACAAACTATCTGGCTAAACAGGTTACCTAGTACATATCAAGGAATACTGATAGCCTAAAAACAGGCCACGCTCCAAGATCTCGGTGAATTGGCTGATAAATTAAGTGAAATTGGTCCACAACCTACAAGTGTCCATAGCACACTGAAGTCTACCTCATCAATGGGACATGGGACAACAGTTGCGGATTCTGCAACAGCAAGTGGCTGACTTGACACTCGTGGTTTCTTCTCTCTCCACAAATAGTTATCATAGACGTCCGTTCAGTCGTACTCGAAGTCGTTCACGCTCTCGTTCTCGGTTTTGTTGGTACCATCAGCGTTATGCAGCGAAGGCCTCGAAGTGCGTTTCACCGTGTCGTTGGTCTGACGCTACCGCAACTTCTCGGACCAACCGGGGAAACATCAACAGCAATCAGTAATGGTGACACCTGATTGCTCACAGATGAGTCGCCGCCTGTTTGTTACGGATCGGTTTTCGAATCGTCGATTTCTTATAGACACTGACTCCTATCTTTCCTGCCTACAACGACGTCATCACAAAGGCAACACACAGCCTCTCCCATACGAACTGATTCAGCCAACGACATCAAAATCAATACTTTCGGACTCGTTGAATTAAAATTAAACTTAGGCCTACACCGCGACTTTGTATGGAAGTTCGTTGTTGCTAAAGTAGACACCTCCATAATCGCCTCTGACTTCCTGGCATATTATAATTTCTTTTCTCTAAAATTTATTTTTATTTATCTATCCTATTCAAGTCGTTTATCACACAACATCGTGCCGACGTCATTCACCCTGAGTAACATAGGCTATATTTATTGCTCATGCGAAGCCGAGACGAGCCGCTAGTCAGCTATAAAGAGGTAAATAATTAAGCATTATTAATAGTATCGTGATAACACTTACCTAGTTTCTTCTCGCACATAAAGCTGTACCGCTTGCTACAACCGACATCGTTGAATCGACCACCTCCGTTCATGTGCACACAGTCTTCGTTATTATTATGGTTGTCTGGCTGGTTAGGCACCCAATTGATGTACGCCTCAGATATAGGTTTACCTAGAGCATGTTATGCATACACAATAAATATATATAATGTATAAGTAATTAGATTGCATGCCTTTTATGAAGATGTTGAAAATGTTTGTAAAAATAATTCGAATAAATTACTTTTGATTTTTTATGGTCATTATGTTGCCTTTATAAGCATTCATTTGGAAACGGTATCAAAAAAATATTAATATTATGGGTTCCGTTTTACGTCCGAAGTCCATTATGAGAGTACATCGTCTTTTTTCCACGTTTACTCGCTAGATTTCGTCATTTCCGCCACGTAAATCGACCTCAGCGCCACCTGTGGCCGCATCTGGAACTAACTAATAGCACAGAGCAAGCCACCATTCCTTTATCATTGTTGCATCGTACCGCGCGCATGTCGCTAGATTTTGAATTTAGAAAAAACCTGAAAAGTTACCGTTTTTATTTTTCTGTTATGTAAAATTATTTCGTTCGTTTTAAAAATGATCGACCGTTAACAACTTCGTGGCCGTTTAAGTAGTCGGTAATCATTAATTACTACTCAGGTTGGTCATATAATCAGAATTAAATTCAGTTTGAGTGAAGATAATGAAGCCTCCGTTAAACGGCGCCGGACCCGATCACATAGATTGAAGGTTTGAAGTACAATATCTGGTAAGTCATTTTAGTCTTTATATTGGGCACTTTACGGTACAATCCAGCCGAGTGTTCCTTGTTCGAGTATGGCGTCTGCATTAGTATGAGTTACGCACCGTTAGTTTTTCGAGGTTAGCTTCAATTAAAACGGTTGACTCTTTGGATTAGATTGGAAAGAAATATCTTGCCATTCCGACGTATACAATGCAGGAATCGGATGAGGATTTGAGAATCCGTGGACGATTTATTTTTTCAAGTTTTTGTTTTTTCTTTTCTTCTGTGTACCTACCAAAAGTTTATAACGACATTTTATTCGATCTTTAAAGTTTTAAAATAAAGAAGTTGTTGTACCTCTGGACTACCTAATAAACACTCGTTCCTTTTGCAATAAAAATAACGTAACCCAGGAAGGATCATCTAATCTCGGTAACTTTTCATGATCAAAAAAAAGAGGGGCGGGGGGCGAAAATGTACAATTACTAGAAGTAGCTCGGTGCACCTTAAATGGTTAAATTAAAATGATCTTCAAATTAATTTCTATGCCTTTGGCTAACACTGTATCAACACTTTAAATTTTTAACAAAAACCAGTGAAAGGCTACCCACCACTTTTACAAGCGTGCTGATGAAAGGTTGAGCTTGCAACCAACCCTATCAGATGACATGCAAATTTTACAAAGATTACTATCGTTTCTAAAAAGTCTCCATCAGTCCTAAACTTGATTGCCGAGGTGTAACGTTGTGCTTGTGCTGCGTAACATTAAATACTTCTGTACCTGGGCCAACTGGCCATTGCCTGGTCCTAAATTAAGACGAATATATTTAATAATTCTCCGAGCAAGGAGTCCTTAAATCTCGTGTGCTATTATATTCATAAACCAGGAACTGCATTAGACCGACGTCATACGTGGGCGACGCCTGAGTGGTACGTTACGTCGCGTTAGGTGGCGTCGCGTGGTGTGGGTCTGATGAGCTCTACAAGTCTGGTTGCTTTATACAATGTATGGCAACCGACATACCAAACGGGCGTAAATGGCCCACGTTGGCCCAATGTAATTATACCTTTATTTCTCGCGCCCCTAGGTGGGAAGGTCCAACGTATATTCAATCTCCAAAAAAGTTGTAAAAATCTCCGTGGATTTTTCTGGGTCCAGTAAATAAACTTAACTTAGCAGCTGGCAAATGGACTCTTTAACAGGCGCAAAGTCTTGAAGGGTATCTCTACTTTATGACCTTCATCTCCATTTTTTTTTATGGTGGGTAAAATCATCCAATGACAACCCCCGCTCTTGGGCGGAGCGGCAAATAGTGTCAGACTCTTACTGATTAAAAGACCCACACTGTTTCTTCTAGCTTTTATACCGGAACCTGAGTTCCCTTTCGGATAACCCTGGCCCCAGTAGGCTTCGACCCGGCTGGGCCCCTGCTGTCGCAGACAACTCCTTGAGGCGCACGGGAACAGTGCGCGCCGTCGACAACTTGGGCTTGGTCTGTACAGTTACCAGACGGCCGGACAGCGAGCTACCCATTGCTCACTGTCCGCAAGCCCATGCCTACGGTGGCCGGAAATCAGGATCGGAATCCCGGCGGCGGCAGCGAAAACAACGTTGCCTGATGCGTTCGGCCTCCTTCTTTAAGAGCAACCTTCATCACCCCTTGGGGAAGATTGCGATACCGTAGCTTGTTGGATTTTGCATCGACACCAAACTTTGAATTATCTGTTAAAACTTATTGACTTTCTTAGTAGCTGGCAGTCCACCCTAAATCAGGCGCAACGCCTCAAAGAGTATATATAAATTGTGACCTTCATCACCCCTTGGGGAAGGTTGCATTGTCGTAGCTTATATTTAGTACCTGGAAATCGACATTATCCAGTTCCAAGAGTGTACTTCCAGACAAAACTCTGAATTATCGTCAATACCTATTGACTTTTTTAGTAGCTGGCAGTTGAACCCTCAAGCAGACGCAACGCCTCTAATTGTATCCTTACTTTGTGACCTTCAGCACCCCTTAGGGAAGGTTGCAGTATCGTAGCTTGCATTTAGTTCTTGAAAATCGACGTTATCCAGCTCCAAGAATTTGCTTCCAGACAAAATTCTGAATTATGGTCAATACCTATTGACTTTCTTAATAGCTGGCAGTCGGACCCTGAAGCAGGCGCAACGGCTCAAGGGTATCTTTACTTTATGACCATCATCACCCCTTGGGGAAAGTTGCTTTGTCGTAGCTTGCATTTAGTTCATTGAAATTGACGTTATTCAGCTCCGAGAATTTGTCTCCTAATGAAAAGATCAATCCAAAGATTTGTAATTAGTAAGTATTTGAAAGGTTGCATTGTCATACCTTGTGTAGGTTTTCAGAAAATTTAAGAAATGCAATTCAGCATCAAGAAGAAGGAAGACCGTGTTTGTAGATTCGCTTAGCAGCTTCTTAGGGTATCTCCACTTTGCGACCTTCATCACCCTCAGGGGAAGGTTGCTTGCCGTACGCAGCTACATCAATCGTCTTCAGAGAGGTTTAAGTTACCCGACACAGTTTGCAGATGAATTACGCGGAATACTACATTGGCGATAAAGAAATCCAGAGAACAAAACTGTAAGTAACACTGACGGGCCGCCTGATATCTGTCCCCCACCATGTAATGGGACTGTATAATACAGAACAAGACCTGCTGAGCGACGTGACCTGCAAGGCCACCTGTACACTACACAGTCATGTCGCTTACATCGAAAGCAACTTTGTCTTTCTTGACGTATTAGATCGAGGCGCTTTCAGCAGAGTCTCAAGTAATTCCGTAGTTAGTTATAAATTTTACTGGCACTAACTCTTTTGACATTTGTGTTACTTGATCACTGGGCATCCTGGAAACCTAGCCATTTCGGCTACGATTCTCTAGCGCGAAGTTGTTAAAATAAGGTTAAGGAAGTTTTAACAGCTCTTAAAGCTTATCACGGATATGTCTCGTCAGTGCTGCGTTATGGACTGGTGATATGGGGTAACTCAGTAGACGTGAACAGAGCCTTCCTTGCACAAAAAAAGTGTGTAAGACCGGTTTATGGAGCTGAATATTTGGAACATTGCAAACCCTTATTTAAATCATTAAAAATTCTTCCACTTCCTTGTCTATACATTTATGAAATCTGTTTATTCGTAAAAAAATATTCTCACTTGTTCCCATTATATGAGCACGTTTCCAAAAGAGTACAGAACAGGAATCCAAACGAATTGCTGGTACCTAGACAGAGACTACACTTATACAGCAGGAATTCCTATTGCATGGCAATCAAAATTTTTAATAAACTACCTGCATACATTAGAGTGTTGCCTACTAATAAATTCAAGAAAATAATTTTCGATTGGCTTTCGGATAACTGTTTCTATTCAGTAAATGAATTTTTAAATCGAAAATATTGACATTGCATAAATAATAAATATTGACATTGTAGAAGTAATAAATATTGACATTTTATTAATAATAAACATTGGTATTGTATTAATTATAAATATTGACATTTAATTCATAATAAATATTGACATTGTATTAATAATAAACATTGACATTTTCGGAATTATTTTTTTTTGACATTATTATAATATTTTTGGATGACTTTTTATTATTCATATTGACATTATATAAAATAGTTAACATTGAATAACGTCTTATTTTTAATAATGTACGCATAAAAATAATGTGGTTACACATATTAATTGTATTTTTTTTTTTTATTTGGTTGGTTTAATTTTAAATTTTATTCAGTATTGCATGATTTGTAACTATATGCATTGTAAATTACATACTCATTTAATATTTCTACACCAGTAAAGGTAGTATATGTGATTCTGTTTAATATTAAGATCTTCATGCACCATGTACTCAGAAATAAACGATTCTATTCTATTCTATTCTATTCTAGTATAAGAGAAAGTTTCAACACCTGTACTACTTCCATACGAAAATGCAGGTAGGTGCTGGGACTACCACCATTTTTTTTTCCGTCTGATATAGTCCAGTATTTAGCAAAACATTATTTAGCTTAGTGTACTGTTTTCACTGACAAACAAGCTTAAGCATCAGTTTCTGATTAACTTCGTGAAAATAGTTATATGGGATGCAAGAGCAGTAATCCATTTCTTTAAAAATACTGCTGTGAATTTGTAAACCTACGTGCGTATGTGCTACGTGGCTTACTGCCACTATATTATTGCTTGTATTGAGTCATAGAGTTCATACTTCGGATCTCGTTGATTTGGACTCAAAATTCTTGAGGACAATAAGAAAGGCCTCGCTTCCGGAATTTGACTTTAGCTATTTGGGTTAGACGTTTTAATTTTTCCATACTGAAATGCTTTATTTTAAAATAACATTTTTTTTTTTACCTTCAACTGAGTTTCGTCAACCAACTAGTACTACTATACTACTAGTAGATGTATAACTACTTGAAGTGGGAATAGACGTTGCTTCTAGTACTCACCAATGTGGGTCAGCAATTTCATTACGTAACTGTTACAGAGCCCGTTAATTTACATACTCAAACAAAAGTTAAGCTGCGGGCTACTGCTCGTAAGTTTGTTACTACAGACTTTTGCGAAATATCAATTCAGTTCTGTTAAACGCCGATTTCATTAATAGTACGAAATCAGTTTTATTATACGCAATTCAGCAATGCTGATTTCTTTTGTGTCCTATATTGTTCACATTGTTGCGTTTTCCTAAGCAAGCCACCAGAAGATAACAAACAGATCTCTCATAATGGACTCGGACAACAAACGGAACACATAATATAAAAATTTTACCTTAAAATAAAATTTGTATTATGTTTCCTAAGACGTCCGAAGTCCAAATAATTTCCTCCTGGTGTATACCATGAGACGAACAATGATATAGGAATCATGGCTTGCTCTGTGCTGTTAGTTAGTTAGTACAAGATGCGGCCACAGGTGGCGCTGAGGTCGATTTACGTAGCGGAAATTACGAAATCTAGCGAGTAAACGTGGAAAAAAAGACGATGTACTCTCATAATGGACTTCGGACATCTTAGAAAATTTAATACAAATTTTTATATTAGATAAATACCGTCAACTAGGGACTAGTTAAAACAAAGTGGCCTGAAGTGATGCCGAGAGGAGCGGTATTAAAGAGCTAGATTTCGATTGCATTTTATCAAAAATGCAGGTAATGATGTATACTTCCATTTAAAACAACAGTTGGTGGATTAAACATTAAAAACCTAAATTAGGTAATACGTTTTTTCTATGGAAAGCACAGTGATGATGATATTGGTGATGGCGATGACGATGACCACACATATAGTAGTGTAGACTTGAGCGGAATTGAATAAATAATTTCTGATTGAAATTTCGTCGTTCATGATTCGCAAATAAATGTTATTTAAAAATAACTTGTGTTGGTTACTCACTCCACTCAATTTGATTGATTTGATTCTATGAATTCACAACATGGTGCTAAGTTAATCCTATTCTTATTTGAAACGCGTGATAAAAGAATTTATTTGGGGTCGATATTAAGAAAATATTGATAAAGTCAAATACCGTCAACGGTTTTGAATACTGCTCCCTTGTCTTTATCGATGCCCACATACATCCAAGACGAGCTAGAGTTTAGTTTCCCGAACGATATTGCTGCGTTAGCCTCAATGCTGTTCCATGGGTAGAACAAACTGGCATCTTCGTCAATACACGCTTGCTTAGCATCATGCCAACTCTTTTTCGTCTCGTGGAACTTGTAAAGACCTGGAAGTCCTTCTACATGCTTGTAGTCCTCTGCAATAGACTTGTCATTTCTTAGTGCAACTACGGACAAAAAATAATCATAAGAATACCTCTATTTGTTACATCCCGACCCAACAGGCGTCATTCTATCAACAGTTATGGACTGCGCCGGTCCCATAAACTTGTTAGTATTTTTATGGTCATATAAAGATAGATCAGCTAAAAGAAAAATAAAGCTGACACTACAAAATTTTGTTGCATGACTTCATTAAGTAATTATAAATTTACTGATCAGTAGGATAAATAAGAAAGATAACATTTTTTAAACTACCAAGTTAGACTACTTAATAGTAATAGTAGCTAGATCAACATTGAAGAAATTCTGCCGTCCATTATCTAAAAGGCCGTTAAGCCACAGTTGGTCGTTTTTCACTTTTTAATGTAGCCTTATGCAACTTTCTATGCTCTATCTTTTAGTCTAAGCATCATTTTTCTATGATTAATAGTTTTGGAGAAACAGAACATTGCTGAGCAGTTGAATTACATAAATTTCGTTACTTTTTTAATTAAAAAGTGGCTCAGCCACAATACTTCTCTATAAAGACGTTAACATACTTTAAAGGCTAATTGATGTATCATTTTTTTTTCTAAATTTCCTTAACTAAAAGTACGTTATCTAGTCATGCTTGACTAAAAAACAGCTAAGGGTCTTTAACTACCTTCATGTATTGTGTCAAACAAATATCCATCTGAACATCGTACCTTAACTATAAAGCAGTTATAAAGAAAAACTACACTAGAAAGCAGTTATACGCCAATAGCGTCTTTTAAGTTATGTATTGAAATAAGTATTAGCTAAATACCAATCGCTAGAGAGTAGTTAAACGACAATACTAGACTAAATAGCAGTTACAAGCTTGTGATTTTCGTTTGCGTTTGACCAGCTCAGGCTATAATTCCTTCCTTTTCATTTCGGGTGCTCGTAGCAGAAGGACGTGCGGCGCGTCTCTTTGGCGCCATTATTACGAAAATGGCGCAAAATAGGCAATGTATGTCATGACTATGCCATAAAGGCACAGTCATGACATACAAAAACGATACTTACATGCTTTCAAAAACGATACTTACATGGTCCTATGGTGAGGTTTCGAGTGTCTAGGAAGCTCCGTGGACAAATATAATGATGGGTTCGTGGAAGCTGTCCCTACAGTCGGGTCTCATTTTTTTAAGACTCGTAAGAGCTCGACAGTTTGATCCGTGAGCCTCTTGGTCTCAAACTGTCGAGCTCATGAAGAAGAGACGTAAAATGACTTTGCAGTCTTCAGATAATGCATGGAAAAACGGATCTTGAAGTCTCTGAAACGTGACCTTCGGCGATTTAATACCGAGAGAATTAAGGACGCGATTGAGTGGAATGAGGGCTCCAAAGTTTTTGCACGGGATCTGTCTATTGAGCAGAGCCAGCTCATGAAACTGAGGACCAAAGATGACAGAGTCATACCCACCAAATCTGAGCTTCTGGGAGAGATCTAGGAATTTTATGGTCAATCTCCAAACCTGCTACAAATCTGGCAAACGGCCCAAGAGCTAGATTGACTCGACACTACACTGAAGATATCCCGGACGTCAGCCTGTGCGAGATTAGGATGGCTCTGAAGCAGTTAAAGAACAATAAGGCGTCGGGTGAGGACGGAACCACGGCTGAGCTCCTGAAGGTGGGTGGAAAGTCGGTCCCAAAGGCCCTTCCGAAGTTGTTCGATTCGAATAAAAAATTAAGATATCCGCAGGAGAACTAAGGTTGCCGACATAGCGCGAAGAATTGCCAAACTTAAGTGGCAATGGACTGGACACATTGCTCGCAGAACAGATGGCCGTTGGAGCCGAAAGGTTCTGGCGTGGCGACCGCGTACCGGAAGACATAGCGTTGGAAGGCCTCCTACAAGGTGGACCGATGAGCTGGTGAAGGTTGCGGGAAATCGATGGATGCGAGACGCAGAGGAACGTTCGTTGTGGCGACACTTGGTGGAGGCCTATTTCCAAAAGTAAACTTATATCGGCTGAAATGATGATGATGGTCCTATGGTTTCGCGAATACGGATTATTATTAAAGATGTAGGTAATTGTGATCTCATCACTGAATAAGATTTGTAAAAGTTTGATGAAACTTGGTTTTTTTATTTTATATTGTTTCATTATTAATAAACTATTTCTGACTGTCTATTTTTTTTTTTAATAAATAAAGTTCTGATTTTCATAAAATAGTTTTTAACTTCTCATCTTTTTACCCGGAAGTGCTTACTTAAAATGCAGTTAATTGCGAGCAAGATGTCTTTAGCTGCCTTTTAGTTAAGCAATAGGAGAACCAGTGTAAAAATATATTTTACAATACCAAGCTTATAAGCGTTTAAAATCCCATAACTGCTTTCTAAGTAAAGTAAGCAAAGTTAATCTTCCAAGTGTTAGCTACTAGACTGTAAGTCTGTTAAAATCCTTTAACTGCTATATAACAAATTATATTTTGATAACTTTTACTATAAGTACAAGACGTGGCGGCTACAAGAAATTGCTTTGCTTTAAAACAGTTAAGGTATGGTTAGCGGCCTTAAAGTGCAGTATATTACGTAAAACTGAAAAAAATTGCTCAGCTAAAAGTTAGAAAATGAATTTAAATAAAATATAATAAATATGAGTGAATGAAATATATCACATATTGTGCACAAAGACTATACCTACATATATAACTTGCAATCTTGTTCCTAGGTAGCATATTTTTCAAGAGACATCTATTCCCACTTATTTTTGCGTTTTCTCGAAAAATACTTTTTGCACTTAGCTGCTTTTTTAGTTAGAAGATGGCAGAATTGTAATACTCACATGAGAAATCAGAAAGAAAGTACACCACAAGAAGGACTGGCAAAGACTTAGACAACATGGTTAACGTTGTACGACATACGTACAGCGTATTCTTGCAACGAATACTTTATAGTATGAATCGTCCACCATATATATATACGTAATATACAGGATGTTTGGTGCATCGTGTGCCAAATTGAAATAGTCGACTGGAGGGGTCGTCTGCTATCTTTTCAGACCCCTAAACACTTCTCATGCCCTTTGAACTTTTTTTCATCAGCTTTTTATTATTTGATGAAAAAAAGACCAAAATTTTTCATTCAAATACAATTAAAAGAAGGCGTAAAATCTGAATTTTAAAATTTAGACGTGTATTGTATTAGTGATATTAGCTATCTATTTTATTTCTATTTACTTTAAATTTATTTGCAAAGTTTCAGACTAACATAAAGCAGTTCATGTTACAGCTATTTACATGGCTACGCAAAAAAAATTGTAATAGCACGATCATTTGTTTTGTGTCTGGGTGTAATTTATCTATATATGTATGTATTTAGAAATATGTATCTTTATCGGTTGTCTAGTACTCATAACACAAGCTCTGCTTAGCTTGAGACTAGGCGGCGTGGTGTTATAGTTGTGGAATATTATTTATTATTATTATCATAGATGTTTTGATGATGCTGCTTTGTACATTGTTTACAAGACATGTCTTGTAAAACCTGTAAAGATCACGGTGCGCAGAAAACGCAGTTTGCGCTACATTAATTCGAATCTGCGTCTGCGACCTTGGTCTGGCAAGTAGAGCGGCAAACTTCGAGGCTTGGAAAAAGGCTTTTGCTTACAAATAAATATTACTGTAATGGCTGCAATACTTTGGGCTGGTGAGTCTCAATGCAAGTTACTGTGTAACCTAGATAGGTTTCCATTACCAGAACCTTCATCATGTACCATTTAAATTGGACATTAAGAAAAAATAACAGCTATGCCGTCACAATATGGGGGAGAGTCGTTCTTACAAAAATAATTTACTTCTATTTTACGAGACTACAATCGGGAATTGAACTCATTGTATAGGTAGATACGGGGCCCTAAGGGCGTGGGTCCGACTCGCACTTGCCCAATTTTTGTATACTTCCATATTTGTTACTGTCACAATACTAGCTTTTTCCAGCGGCATTGGCCCCGTGAATGTATAAAATTATCCCGCGAGAATGAGTATTCGCCGATAGCCTACTACAGGCTGTAGTATCCCGTGTTCTAAATGACTTGAATCCGCAAAGCCGTTGATTTAAAAAAAAAATCAATTAACGTTTTTATACTATACATAGCTATCTAAAAAAAAAAAAAAAATTCTCCACATCTTTGTCACCCGGAAATGTGCCCAAATGCTGATTCTTTGGTAAAGAACGAGCCAGCTCAGTGGTTACGCAATATCATAAACATTTTTGCATCCTACTAATATTTTAAACGCGAAAGTGTGTATGTATGGATGGATGTTTTTTACTCTTTCACGCAAAAACTCCTGAACGGATTTCAATGAAACTTGGCAAACAGGTACCTACACCATGTTCTAGAATAACACATAGGATACCTTTTATCCTGGAGTTATTTATGTTCCCTTAGTACCTATAATTTTTTAACCCGCTGGAAAATCATTACATCATTCTATTAATTCGGTCAAACATTCCAAGATTGACAACACAATAAATATGAAATCTTGGATCATTCCAATGTCACCCTGTATATTAAAAAAAAATAAAACAAAGTCGTGTTAGTAACACTATTTATAAAACATGAGCGACTACTTTAACAAAAACTGTGTTTGGAAAAGTTTACGTTTGACGTTTACGCGATACAATGAAAACCGAAGTACATGTAGCATATATATAACGTAGAAAAGAGTCAGCAGACGCAGAGTCGACGATTGTAACTTGAAGTAATGACCAGTTATATATTTTATATTAATTGAAAAGACATATATAAATATTCTGACCAGTGTAATTGTGACCAGTGATGTATTTTATTATATTTAAACTGAAGTTTTGAATATGTAAATATTGTACACCCAATGGGTATGTTACAGTGATATAATAACAAAGAATTATAAGAACTGACCACAACTGTAACAATCAATAAATTAACTCTAGGGTTATGAAAGAACGACCCTGGGTTGCAACTCTACTCGACTCTGGTTATTTTTGAACGCAGGGCTGAGGGGTTGAAACGGAGGTCTAAAGTTTGTAAACAGAAACCTGCTTTCACGCGATTAAAGCCATTAGCAGATGCTAGTATAGTGTAACATATTATAAAAACGACGCATGACAGCTTCTAAAATCGATCCTGATACTGTGAAAGCCAAATAAAGCAAATTGAACGAGCTGTCACCGAAACACTGAACTCATTCGCCCCGCAAAAACCATTGGATATGAAAGACAGTCAAAGGCTGCGTGCAACCTATAATTCAATAAAACGCAACCTTGCAATGAAAATTGCTGAAAACGAAGAACAAAAATTGATCAAACTATAAAAATCCTAGAAAATAACAGAAAAATGACGTAGAGCGTACGAGAGCCATGAAAAAACCACCACAGCGACTACCGATGATATCAAACTGCAAAACTGAATTGGAAATCATAGACGAACTTATAAACACGGCAATAGTCTCCGATTCGGACATTGGCGACAGCGACAAACACTCTGACATACTCACACCATTTCAATCCATTTTAAAAGACCCACCCCGTTCCTTCTAGCCTTCATACCGGGGCTCGAGCGCCCTTTCGGATAACCCTGGCCCCAGTAGGCTTCGACCCAGCTGGCCGGCAGGGTCCCTGCTGTTGCTGACAACTCCTTGAGGCACGCGGGAACAGTGCGCGCCGTTGACGACTTGGACTTGGACCGGACAGTTACCGGACGGCCGGACAGCGAGCTACCCATTGCTCACTGTCCGCAAGCCCGCGCCTACGGTGGCCGGAAATCGGGATCAGAATCCCGGCGGCGACGGCGATAATGCCGTTGCCTGATGCGTTCGGCCTCCTCCTTTGCGAGCATTACTGCTTCGCAGAAGTCGGCGACCAGTCGGTTGCCACTCCTCCTCGCTCCGGACCATGGCCTCAACCAAGGCCCGGCGCGAGAGGTTTCCGTCGCCGATCGCCCCTACGAGGACCATTTCAACCCCTGAACTCGACATCCAAAACAGAGCTGAGACAAGCATTGAAAAAATTAAAAAATCAGCAGTGTTCGATAGCGATTCCTGCATTTTATACCATCATCACCATCATCATCATCATTTCAGCCGATAGACGTCCACTGTTGGACATAGGCCTCCCCATGTATTTTATACATGATCAAGAATTTAACACCAAACAAGACGCAGAAAACTAGAGAGTGGATGACAAAAAATAACTTTAAACAACACTTTATATTTGTGTTTTTATTTAGGCTTAAGAACAACTTTATTTCTTGTAAAGAATCGTATACATAATTCACTTACTGAGAAACAATATTTTAAACTAAGATTAATATTAGAGCGCACAGATGTACGTGTAGGTATAAAATAACAAAATAGCGAGGAAAAAAATAAAATAAAATGTGGTTATACATGAAACTGATGACACAACATACGCAATAGTAAGTTAAGCAAGAAAACATGGATGTACGAATTTGATTAAAAAGTGGCAATGATGGCATCGTCTGCTAGTAGCACGTTTTTTATTATAAGTTTATTTATTTTATTCCATAAACACCCCCGACGGAAAAGAGGGGGGTTGGTTTTGGAGTATTTACTATTGGAGTATTTATTATTTTATTAGATATAATTATATTTGCTGATGACACTTCTCTGATTTTTAAAGTCTGGCTGTTCTTTCGAAATGGTTCGCAGCTAATAATCTTTTACTAAATGCAAATAAAACTAAATGTATAAAGTTTTCATTACCGAATGTCCCTCAAGTTGGCGTCAATCTAATTCTTGATAGCAAAAAACTTGATGTAATTACAGAAACTGTGTTCTTAGGTATAACTGTCGATTCTAAACTGCAGTGGGGTGCTCATATTAGAACTCTCTCAGGTAGATTAAGCTCCCTGACGGGGTCAGCGTGGTTTGCTACGCAGACGACACGCTGGTCCTAGCGCAGGGAGAGTCGTACCAGGCGGCGGTCGCTCTAGCGACACGCGGGGTTGCGATGGTCGTTGATCGGATCCAGGAGTTGGGACTCGAGGTGGCGCTTCACAAATCCGAGGCGATGTGTTTCCACGGTCGCCAGTCTCGGAACGCGCCGCCATTGAGTTCCCAACTAACGGTAGGAGGAGTTCACATCGGTGTCGGGTCGACGATGAAGTACCTGGGACTCGTCCTCGACAGCCGGTGGAATTTCGTGGAGCATTTCCGACGTCTGGCTCCCAAACTCAACCGGGCTGGGGCTGCGCTCAAGCGGCTCCTGCCCAACCTTGGGGGTCCAGACGCCTCCTGCCGGAGGCTCTACGCGGGGATCGTTCGGTCCATGGCCCTCTACGGGGCGCCGGTGTGGGCGCCGTCGCTGAAAAAGCAACCGGCGGCCATACTGAACGCCTGCCAGAGGGTCATGGCGATAAGGATGGTGCGGGGATACTGCACGATCTCCCGCGAAGCGGCGAGCCTTCTGGCTGGCCTACCACCGTGGGATCTGGAGGCAACAGTCCTTGCACACATGCACGATATGCGCGTGGAGATGCAACGCCGGGGTGAAAGTCCGCTGCCGCGACAGGTCACGGCATGGCGGACAGAGCTCCGGCGGGATCTCATGGTGAAATGGCGTCAGCGACTATCGCAACCCAGTGCTGGGCACGCCACAATTATGGCGGTAAGTCCCCTCTTTGAGGCGTGGCTGGAAAGACCTCACGGCGTCCTTACCTTCCGCATGACACAGGTACTCACCGGACATGGTTCGTTCGGGAGATTCCTGCACTCGATTCATGCGGAGGTGACGCCCGGGTGTCGCCACTGTGCGGAACGCCCGGAGGACACGGTGGAGCACACAGTCGAGGTGTGCCCTGCTTGGGCGGAGCATCGCCGTGCCCTCGTGGGGGCGATCGGCGGCGGAGACCTCTCGCGCCGGGCCTTGGTTGAGGCCATGGTCCGGAGCGAGGAAGAGTGGCAGGCGATCGCCGACTTCTGCGAAGCAGTAATGCTCGCAAAGGAGGAGGCCGAACGCATCAGGCAACGGCGTTATCGCCGCCGCCGTCGCCGGGATTCTGATCCCGATTTCCGGCCAACGTAGACGCGGGCTTGCGGACAGTGAGCAATGGGTAGCTCGCTGTCCGGCCGTCCGGTAACTGTCCGGACCAAGCCCAAGTCGTCGACGGCGCGCACTGTTCCCGCGCGCCTCAAGGAGTTGTCAGCAACAGCAGGGACCCAGCCGGGTCGAAGCCTACTGGGGCCAGGGTTATCCGAAAGGGCGCTCGAGCCCCGGTATGAAGGCTAGAAGGAACGGGGTGGGTCTTTTAGTCAGTAAGAGTCTGACACTATCTCCCGCTCCGCCCAAGGGCGGGGGATGTCAATGCATGATTTTTTCCCACCATAAAAAAAAAAAAAAAAAAAAGGTAGATTAAGCTCAAACCCATATTAAGCGTGTCTTAATCAAAAAAGCGTATTATATGGTTAAAAACTATGTCGAAGACACGCTTGTCTGGCAATGACGGCCTCTGCACTTGTGGCCCCCTAGTTACTCAAAATATTGTGTGAATGTATCTATTAACTGCTCCATCATTGTTGTAACATTTTTTTTTTCTAACACATTGCTTTTGCAATATTTTTTTTATAATCTGATTCCAACCACATCAAATTCGTTAGTTTTTCTTTTTTGGTTGTTAACGTCTCATTTATTGACAGTTGTAATTATTATTATTTTTCTATTTTTTTTTTATACGTAGCCTCTTTTTTTATAATGTAAATGGAAGAACACTGTAGACTCCACGAATTCTTAGATTACATCATATTTTGACTCACTTTTTTTAAAAGATTGTTTTTATTGTGCTTTTGAGTACAATATAGACCGGTTTACACTGTTCTTAAATAATACCTATTAATACTGTAATATGGAAATATTGTAAGTATAGTCTATCTAATAAATCAACCGACTTGGGATTTTTTATAATATTTAATTATTTAAAAAATACTTATATTCGATACTTTTTTAAGGTTTTTCTGTTAGTTAACAATGGTCTCTATCTCTTAATCGACCTTGATTATTGAACTCGTGTTGAATACATCAGATTTCATTAAATCCTAATAATTACCCAAGTCGTTTAACTTATTAGACAGACTCTACAACCATTTTTTTAAAAGAGTAACCATTGAGTTTCTCGCCGGTTCGTCGCCATAGGAAACAACCAATTTCGAACCGTGCACTAGCTTCTGACGTTTCAAAAGTCCCCATGTAAGCCAATGTGAAATAAAAAATTTTTTAACTTTGACTTTGATTTCGTTTATGAGCCAATGTCGTGCTCGCAAATGAAGAAGCTCTTCATGCCACAATCAGTGTTGACTAGCCGGCCGGTGTAGAACATGGAGCCGCACTGGGCACGATCGTCCTCTGGCTTGTAATTGTCCCACCACACATCCTCAGCTACATCCAGCGTCGATCCTGGAAAGGGAATTCATCAATCAAAACGTTCTTACACTTTGCACACAGTAGTGAGCCATACGTCGCTTGTAACATTATGTCCTAGAACTAACGAGCGGTTTTTCTTTTGAGTTAGGAAATAATCAAATAACGTCTTCCGCTCGTGGTGGAGCATGTGGGCGTGTCAGACTTACTGTCTTATATCCACCCGTACTCCTTCAGTTGCCTTTTGCGTTACAGGGCGTCTTTCGAACATTCGCAGCATACCATTACAACTTGAACAATGAAAATAGCATTTTCATTGTTCAAGTTGTAATTACGAATGCGGATCAAATGTTATGTGAAGGTGTGAATTATATTTCTATTATTTTTGCTGTCTCTTTCATATATCTCTCTTCTCTTCGTAGTTGAGAGAGGTTGTTATATAAGTTGAAGGAGATTCATGTGTAGCGCAATCACTAGAGTCAACCCCACATACCTCTCACAGTCTGCCAGCCCTCGTTGAACTGGTTATGGAAGCCCACGTGATATATTCCTCTTTGGTAGTTCTCTTTAACTCTTGGGTTCGGTGTGGACTTTGTTAAGTTCGCGAGGTGCTCCGCTTCCAGTCGTTTGCCGATCACCGCCAGGTGGGACTGTTCACGTCGGCACACGGCATATGCTTCGGTCCAGTTCAATGGAGTCGTGTGCAGCTTGTAGCACTTGCCGATATCTTCGTCAAAAGTGTAACCTGAAATAGATATATGTGTTTACTGTACATAATGTAAACCGAATAAATTTCTAGATGCTTTGTCATGTCATGCATGACAATATAGAAATCAAATCATAAAGGCAAAGACATTAAATATATACTACCAACCTTTCAACCTTTCAGTCATTGGCGCCACTTTCACACTTCCTCTAATATACTCATTTCTCACTTTATCCATTCTCGTCACACCACACATCTATCTCAACATTCGCATCTCCGCTACATGCAATCTTTTTTCATCCTTCTTGTTCAAAGCCCAACATTCTGATCCATACAGTATGACAAGTCTTATGACAGACTTGTAAATTTTACCTTTCAACTTGATGTACAGTACAATTCACGAATGATGGCGGCCGTGAAGTTAGCCTTTGCGAACGTTCGCACATACTACACTCTTCTCGCACACGCACGTCGCCATTTGGTTCTTAAAACACGTTACTGCGCAGCCTTCTGCGCAATCTTCACGGCCGCCATCATTCGTGAATTGTACTGTACGAAGAGTGATATAAGACGAAAATCTCCATTTTACAGCAGAACAAAAACAAAGTTTTAAAAAATTCCTGTTCGTGAGCTAAGTGGGCTAGGTTAAACTTGAGCATCTTTTTTTTGTAAATAACAATATTCTCGTTCACAATGAATTTAATTGTTTATGGTAAATATAGATAAATATGTGGCGGCTTAGTAACTGCGATTCGCTGAGTTGCAATTTTGATGAAATACGGGAGCGCGAGTGCAAGGCTCGCCAGTCGCTTACGTTACACCGCCCTGCCTCGACACTTGCATAGTACGTAGTTAGTAATAACGAACTATTTATTGTGGAAACAGTATTAAAGACATTTATTTCATTGAAGTCACGTTTACTTTGAACATCTCCCCTGTACACCGAACACGCACAACACTGGTGACCCTTCAACGATTCAAGATTTCGTGTTTTTCGTGACAATAGTAGGCGACTCAATAGCGTGCGAGGCAGAGGCATAAATACCGCGTGGTGCTAAGTAGAACGCAACGTGCTAAAGTGAGGTTATAAAGCAACGCGTGCAGATCGTTTTTCGAGATGAACCCGCAAGTGGCAACCGGTCCTCCAGGCGCAGCACCAGCAACAGCTGCGGATATAGCGATGGTAACGGTGCAAATGAGAGTTCCGGAATTTTGGAGAGAATTACCAAGGTCGTGGTTTTGCCAGTTCGAGGCGATTATGGGACCACAGAAACAAGGCGACATTCAAAAGTACGATATGGTGCTCGCGAAATTGCCCACAGATGCATTACAGCAAGTTACTGACATCATAGAAGCTCCACCGGAAACAGGGAAGTACGAAACGATAAAAAAGCGTTTGTTGTCTGTTTATGAAGAGAGTACAGATAAACAATTTCAGAGATTAATGCATGAAATGGACCTGGGAACACAAAAACCGTCACAGTTACTCAGGAAAATGACAGCTTTGGCGAAGAAATGCAATCTAACGGAAGAACCGCTAAAGAGGCTGTGGTTAGACAAGTTAAACCAATATACGCGCACTGCTGGCAATGAGCGAAGACACCAAGTTGGAGGACATGGCTAGGAAGGCGGACAGAATATTAGAAACCTTGGGAAACGGCGAGGTCGCATCCATAGCACCAAGTACGTCAACAGCAGGGTCCAGCGCAGACGACAGTGTAGCAGACCATCTGAAGGAATTAGCATTAGGGATGAAGGAATTACGAGGAGAAATAGATGAGATCAGGAAGCGAAATAGGAACGCTGCATGAAACACGGGAGGTGGACAATGGCAACGTTTTAGATCCAGAAGCCGGATGCGGCGCACGCCAGAATCACCCGACTGGCTATGTAGATATCATTACCGCTATGAGAACAACGCGCGGGCATGTGAATCACCGTGTAATTGGGCCAAGAAGCAGCAGAAGACGGAAAACTAGACGCGGTGCAGTCAGCAGCGGTGGAGGATTGTGCCGCGGGAAACCACCGACTTTGTGTGAAAGACTTCAAAACGGGAATTGTGTATCTAGTGGACACAGGCGCTAATGTATCAGTGATACCTGTAAGTAAAGTGAAAACAAAGCAAAAACAAGAGTGTACGTATAAACTTTTCGCAGCAAACATTTCTGAAATTACAACCTATGGCGTAGTGACTATAGAATTAAATTTAGTTTATAGTTTGCGATGTAAAACAGCCAATCATAGGGGCAGATTTTTTAAAGGCACATCAATTAGTTGTAGACTTACATAATAAAAGGTTGATTGACGGTCTCACCAATTTGAGTAGGGAAGCAACTGTAGTGAAATGTTCCGAATTTTCCATATCCAGTATACAGCATGATAACCCGTACAAACATTTGCTCGAGGAGTTCTCAGAAATAACAAAGCCGGTTTCGTATAAACAACCACCTAGTCATAACACATATCATTATATCGAGACTACAGGCCCTCCCGTATTTACCCGTGCTAGGCCGTTGCCACCCCATAGATATAAAACGGTACAAGAGGAATTTAGGCTAATGCAAGATTTAGGTATATGTCGGCCATCGAAGAGTCCATGGGCGAGCGCGCTTCACGTCGTGCCGAAGAAGGACGGCCAGATCAGACCCTGTGGCGACTATCGTGCACTCAACGCGATCACGAAGCCGGACAGGTACCCAGGATTTCACCTATGGACTAGCAGGTAAGAAAACTTTTGCACGCTTAGATATTAATAGAGCCCACCACAATATTCGCGTAGCACCACAGGATGTAGAGAAAACAGCTATCATTACCCCATTCGGACTGTTCGAATTCCCCAGAATGTCATTCGGTTTGCGTAACGCGGCGCAAACATTTCAAAGGTTCATGAACAATACAGTTTTACAGGGTTTAGAGTATATAAACGGAGAACGGAAAGGGGACTGCTCGTACCTATTCTGTTATATAGATGACGTAATCATCGCCAGTACAGACTCGAAATTACTTCGCAAGCACCTAAGACTCGTTTTTAGCAGATTCGAACAGTTTGGAATAACCATTAATCTGTCAAAATGTTGTTTTGGAAAGCCGGAAATAGAGTTTTTAGGTTACAGTGTTAGCTCAGAAGGGATAAAGCCCTTGAAAGATAAAGTCGACGCCATACAAAGTTACCCGCGACCGGAAACCGTAGAACAGTTACGACGATTTCTGGGAATGGTTAATTTTTACAGACTACACATAAAGCAGGCGGCTGAGCATCAAGCCGAGTTGAATAAGTTTTTGCATGGGGCCAAGAAAAAGGATAAGTCTAGAATAACATGGGACGATAAGGCCGCGGCGGCTTTCGAGAGTGTAAGGCAAGCCTACAAGGCGCCATTACACTGACATATCCAGAGGTTAAAGGTAGATTGTCCCTTATGTGTGACGCATCAAATACATGTGTGGGGGCAGTGCTACAACAAGGAACCGCCGGAAAAACGAAGCCATTAGGTTATTTCTCTAAGAGACTATCGGAAGCCCAGCAAAAATACAGCACTTACGATCGAGAGCTGTTGGCAGTTTATTTAGCTATTGTACATTTTAGAAACATGATTGAAGGTCGAGAGATTACTATTTTCACTGATCATAAACCATTAACGTATGCCTTTTCTAAAATAGGTACCGAACGAGAAACCCCACGGCGCACAAGGCAGCTATTGTATATTAGCGAATTCACGAGCGACATACAATACGTCAACGGAAACGAGAACCCGGTTGCTGACGCGCTATCACGAGTAGAGTCCGTGTTTTGTCCAACGGCTATCGATTTCGACGAAGTCGCACGGGCACAGGAAACAGACGATCAAATGGCGCGTATGTTAACAGAACCACAAGGTAACATTGTATTAAAACAAATTCATTCACCATTGTGTAATAAAACCATTTATTGCAACATTTCAGATAAACAGGTAAGGCCATATCTCCCACAAAGATTTCGTAAATTAGCGTTCGATACAGTACATAGCATCAGTCACCCCGGAATCAGGGCCACACGGAAAATGATAACGAAACGTTTCTTTTGGCCAGAAATGAACAGAGATGTAACCAGATGGGCTAGGTCTTGCATTCAATGTCAAAAAGTAAAAATACAGCGGCATACAGTTTCCAAATTAAGTAGTTTTCCGTTGACAGATAGGTTTGAGCATACACAAGTCGATATAATAGGCCCCCTGGCCACGTCACAAGACGGCTATCGATATTGCGTCACTATGATAGATAGATTCACCCGATGGCCTGAAGCAATTCCAGTTAGAGATATAACCGCGGACACAGTAGCTAAAGCCATATACGAGGGTTGGGTATGCAGATTTGGCTGCCCCCTGACAATAACGAGTGATCAAGGGAGACAGTTCGAGAGTGAAGTTTTTAAAAGCTTACTAAACATTCTAAGCATAAAGAAGACTCGTACAACAGCTTATCACCCGCAGGCAAACGGAATGTGTGAAAGAATGCATCGCTCGCTAAAGGTCGCAATTAAGGCTAGGCTTCAGGATAATAGATCATGGGTCGACGAATTACCGACAGTATTGTTGGGACTTCGTGCGGTTTGTAAAAGTGACGAAAACGTAAGTTCAGCGGAATTAGTATTAGGACAAACACTACGTTTACCAGGCGATTTTTATAGCGAAACTGAGAAAACCAAAGTAGATCATTTACCAACTTTCGTAAGCAAACTTCGAAACGTTATAAATAGCATGCGGCCTAAGTCAAGAGAGAACAGCGATTCACGAAAAATATTTATCCACAAAGATTTAAACACGTGTTCTCATGTTTTCATAAGAAATGATATGGTAAAAAGTCCTCTAACCCCATCGTATAGCGGACCTTATAAAGTTATCAGTAGGGACAAGAAAATATACTACATACAGATAGGCGATCGTCAATCAACCATTTCCATAGACAGATTAAAACCAGCGTATATTATTAATGAAGAAAAACCACCCGAAAAAACCTGTACTAATAATGAGAGTCAATCGGATATAGAACCAAGTGAACAAAACCGCTACCACCTATGGCTAAAACCACACGCTGCGGTCGAGTGATTAAGCAACCAGTGCGATTTTTGCTCACATGACAAAACAATGTAAGTACATGGAACGTGGTTAGGAATTTTTGTACATTTCACCACGGTTATTGCTAGTAAATTTTTAAGAGTGCCAACTAAATAGAGTTTGAGATGGGCAACCACCAGAATAAGGAGTACGTAGCTATAGCACAGGCTCAAGTAGTAGCAGGACAGCAGTTAGAGAGTAAACTGAACTACTTCGGAATAGTACTCATCGTCATCGCCGTAATATTGGGCATACTATTATGTTACGCTATCAAGAGGGGTTGCGTAGGCCACGCTAGAGATTGGTTAAGAAGAGAAGTGCCGTTGATACTGTCAGGACAACCCGGGACCGTAAGCAACCCGGCACCTACCGCGACTGTCTCGGGATATGTTTAGCAAAGTGGCGTTGTGAAATGTGCAAAAGTTGGTTTATACGTGTTTGAAAAAACTCAGTACTGGTAACCTGTGATTCTAGGATTGTGTGTCGTATATCTGTATTTTATTTAGTGAACGGCGTTGCCATAACCAATGCTGCCGACCCTCGAGGTGTTAGTTAATTATTGCAGAGCGGAGGTTATGGCAACTACCCTTAATATTATATTTTTATCATATGTATAGTTTGAAGTCGGCTCGGAGCTCATGCAATGATGAGACCGCAAAAATGTATTTTTAGCGACAGAGTAAAACAATAGGCAGCATTCAACTGTTGGAATGCTGACAGGTATATAATGTTATCATAAGCAACATTGTAAGCTTAGAGACTTCCCGGTATTGTAATAGTGATGTAAGTACGTAGTTTCACTGTATTTAAAAAATATTGTAAAAAAATTTGGAGAAAGGGGGGGTGTGATGTGGCGGCTTAGTAACTGCGATTCGCTGAGTTGCAATTTTGATGAAATACGGGAGCGCGAGCGCAAGGCTCGCCAGTCGCTTACGTTACACCGCCCTGCCTCGACACTTGCATAGTACGTAGTTAGTAATAACGAACTATTGTGGAAACAGTACTAAAGACATTTATTTCATTGAAGTCACGTTTAATAGCCATTTGACCGGACGAGCAGCCATCGATAACCACTCGGATGGACCGGTTACTCGACCGGTGACGATGGAAGTTTGCGATCCAAGCACATAATCCAGCGGGCAAACTGAAAGATGGAAGCTTACTAATAAGGCCTTCGTGCCAAACCCTATCAAAAATCTTCGAGATATCGAGGGAGACGGCAAGCACTCCCCGGTACTTCTCGATGGCCTCACTCCAGATGTGGATGGCATACGCTAGAAGATCTCTTGTTGTCCGATTTCGGCGAAAGCCGTACGGTCACTAAGGATATCATTAGCTTCTAGGTATGCCAGGAGCTTAGTGGTGAGTACACGTTCCATGGTCTTACAGAGAATGGACGTTACTGAGATTGGTCGGTAGTTAGCTGGGTCAGTCCGACTCCCCTTCTTGGGCACGGGCTGTACATTAGCTTGCTTCCATGCAATCGGCACTTTTCTAGCCTCAAATGAAAGCCTAAATAGGCGTGTCTGAATCGGAGACAATTCAGGCGCACACGTTCTCAAAACAATTGCTGGTATCCCGTCTGGACCGCTAGCCTTGTTCACGTCAAGGTTACGTAGCACCCTACGGACGTCCTTCTGATGGATGCGAATATCCGACATACTCGTATCGCAACCATCAGGGTGAACAGGGGGCCGCGCGTTACCTGGATGGATGCTTTTTCCTCAGCGGTATGTGCCAGCGACCCGTCGGGTTTCAGCAGTGGTGGTAGTGAGGGGCGGCAGAAGTTCGATTCAACCGACTTAGCCAGGGACCAAAACGCCTTAGGCCGCAGGGTATGAAGCTAGTTTGTTCTCGATGCGACTAATGTAGTCGCAAGACTTGGTAGCTCTGTTGAAAGCTCTCTTCTTCTGGCTTACGTCATTCGTCTTGTGCATACGAGCATCGGCCTATGCTTGATATGCTGCGTGCTTGAGCGCGTTAGCGCGATCACACTCCGCACCAAACCAAGGGCGAGCTCGGCCAGACATGGTTACGTCGGAGAATGGAATATAGTACTCCATCCCCCGCCGCAACACATCCGTCACAGCATCCGCGCACGACAGTGGATCTCCCGAAGAAAAAGAAGTAGGCTGCTAAGGATAACATGCGAAGAAATATCGCATGCCATCACAATCTGCTGACCTGCATCTCCATACCCGTCTAGTGCCTCTAGGGCAGGGATTGGGCGGGGAGTAGACTGATACAGATTTCACCAGACATTGGTCGGAACTACCTAACGGTGATGATATCGACACTGAATAGCGGTCTGGATCTATTGTCAGCAGAAGGTCTAAGCAATTGGCCGTGTACGACTCAACGTCCGGCACCCTTGTTGCTTCCTAGACCAGCTGGGTAAGATTTAACGCTAGCGCAAGCTTTCGCGTCTCTCGACCAGCATGGTCTGTGCACTGGTTGCCACATGGCTTGTAGTTTCGTTTAATACAGTTTTTTTTTCTTAAACCTAAATATATTGGGTACAAATTATTAAGCAATATTGAACCATGCAAAGTTAGCTTTATAAAAACACAAAATTAACATCATTGACCTTCACGTAACTCACAAAGACTGGCGCTATACCCAATTTCCCAAATTCACCCATTAGCATTTTACTACTTGCACCTTTACCTGGAGCTACAAAAAGGGTGCTGTTTTGGAGGTTTAATAAGTTTCCGTTAACGTGATAACGTTTCTATTAGAAACAGATGGATTTACTTGAAAAAGTTGGATACCATACCGCCCGCAGAAGCCGATAATTAAAATGAATTCGCTCGACAGCTAAATTTTAGCTGCTCTCCTGTTCGTCTGGTATACCAAAGGTTTTAAGAAACCCGTGGGTATATTCGGCGACCAGGATATGGCCAGTGGCGTATAGGATCAGGGCGTGATTTTCGCTTTTCTGTAACAAGCACTTTGAGAAATCGACTACTGAACACGATTAAACTGACACAAAAGCTTTAAGAAGTTTGCAATGTCAGTATAAATCACTGGACGATTAGGGAAAGACTGAGTGAAGCAGGTCTGACTATACATTACACAGCAAATAGTACCAAATTGACCACAGCTCATCGACAAGCCCGGCAATAATTTGCCACGAAACACTTAAATTGGATGTATACCTAATGGCAGGCTGTTGTGTTTTCTGATAAGTGCAGAATGATTTAGTTGACCATGATGAATGCTGTAGGTTCTACAAAATGTCATCAGGGCAATTTTAACAATGCTGCATAAGCGAAGCTGGGTTTTGGAGGCGAATTGGGGTGGCATAATGTTGGACACTAAAACTAACATTGTATTCATCACGGGGCCATTACTGGCCTAGTATCGAGAGGATTGATGGCTTTATTATTCATCAAAAAAGTGCTCGAAGAATATGTGAAGCCACTTGTGTGGCTCATGGTAGATTTTTTTTCCTTAATGCAGAACAATACCAGATCGCATATGGCTATAACAGTTTGCGACGACATGTAAGACGTTGGAATCATTGCGATATAGAGGCCAGCTCGTAGTTCTGATCTTGATCCAATTGAGCTTATCTGGAATGACCTTGAAAGAAGACTCAGTGCCAAAAGCTTGGAGAAAACCAAGAGCTTTAATTTGTCATTAACGAGAAGTGGGACGTTATACCCTAAGATTTCATGGTAAACTTAATAAGGTTGATGAAAAATCGAGTTTATACAGCTTTAAATAAGGCTAAGGGAGGGATTACACTGTATTGACAAACAGGATATTTGGTAAGTTTTCCCATATGTTGGATTTTGCGTTCTTAGGTAATTAAATAGGCTTTCAATTAGTGTACGACATGTTTTCAATAACTATTCACATTTATGACAACAACTGCCTTAACAAAAAGAGTTATGATGGCGATTTTTTTGCTCTCGAGTGTATATCAATATTCGAAATTTTTTTTCCAAAATCGCGTCAGTTATATCACTTTGCACAAAATTATCTCCGAAACTATGAGAGACAGAAGAACGTGAGTTAGACCAAAATATTCGTTTTTTTTTTTTTTAAAGTTTATGAAAAAAACCAAAACTGCTATAAGTCGAATTATATCACTTTTTACAGGAGGCACAGAATTGGAGTTAATAACCAGTTGTTTATTTATTTAATTAAAGCTTTATCCACAAAAAAACTGTACAAAGGCGGACTTAATACCCTAGGCATTATCTGCCAGTCGACTTTAGGATGGTGGTGCACAAACATAACATGGCAGGTGCAACTTAATAAATAGACAAACAGAAAAGAAACGAATACAATAGTTAATGTAATAATTCCACTGTGTAGT
Source organism: Mythimna ferrago (assembly GCA_910589285.2). Classification (NCBI taxonomy): domain Eukaryota; kingdom Metazoa; phylum Arthropoda; class Insecta; order Lepidoptera; family Noctuidae; genus Mythimna; species Mythimna ferrago. Next base: position 16,742,762 of record OU342698.1, on the reverse strand, counting down.
GTACAGTGGAATTAAATAAGATATATTTTAATTATAAATATACTGACAATACAGCTTGTTGTAAAATGTGTGACTTTTTTTTGTTTCTTCTTATTTGTCTATGTGACCATAGATATTATATGATGTGATATGTGCCCTAAGAGGGCTGACCCACTATTTTGATAAGTTAATCATTATTTTGCTGTTATTAAAGATGAAAATCATTTGTGCCAGCATTTCGATAAATCTTGCTATCCTAATGTGAGGGTAGATTGATAAAAGAAAATGGCACGTCAGTGACAAAAGATAACTGCTAATTCCATGAGTCTTATCAACTGCTTGTAAATGGGCCATAATATTGCGTCCAGAATTACAAGTAACGTTGAATTTCGATACCGTCTATAAGAATCCATTTAATCCAGTGGCATTAACAGCGACTTGACACGTAGGTGTAGCTGGTTCAAATCTCAGTTTAAACGTCTAACTTTTTGTTTTCCATCTTTTGTGTTTTAGTTATCTTTTTTTACTTTTCTTTAACGACAAAAGTCGAGAAATGGACAGTTTGTATAGAAATAAAACAAAATATTGCAAGTAAATAAAATGTTTATTATTTCACTTCATTTAACATATAAATATATAAAGTAAGTAAATGGTCAAAGTTAAAAATTAAAATACAGTTTTTTAATATTATAATCAAACAAATACATGTATAACCATTTATAAAGGGATATAATAATGGTATAAATAACTACTTATTAAGCAATTTTGATTCTTATGAACTTAGACTTATAGTTTATTATTGGTATTTTAAAATGTAGTGACTATTGATAGCTTATTTTGGTATTCTCAAACAAGGTAGTATTGCTTATTGATCTGTGTAAAGACTTTGAAGAAATAAGGCACGAGTTCAATTCTCATACCCTGTATATTGTTTTGCTTTCCATTTAGAACTTTTTTATTATTTTAAGTAACATTCAACAAACTAAATATTCTTCAAACATATTTGGAATAATTTCGCCTTGTAATAAGTGGGTAGTCAAGATAAAAATGCGTATTCATCATAAAACTGGTATTCAAATGTTACTTAGATTAAGGGTAGAAGAATAAAAATGAACCATTCTAATAAAGCAAAAACCAGACGACGCTCAATAGCAGCGACGTCGTGCAAACAATTTTTACGTTGCCTTACATTACGTAAAACAACGTCTATAGTTAGAGTATTTTTATATACCTAGTTCTAAAATATAAAATAATCTATTCACATGAGGAGAATGTTGGTTTTCGGTGAGATTGATAGAAGACTTAAAATTGCAGTAGGTAAGTGTCTTTATTTTTCATTTTATGTATACTTCGTTTTTAAGCTTATACATTTTTATGCTGTGACGTTATCAAACATCTTTTTAATTATACATACACATAAAGTAACTTCTGTTTCGTTTCTTTGTTTCAGAGAAATACAGTCAGGTTGTGGTTTGAAACTGTAACAAACAACACATGTCAGGACGTAAAATTGAAATAACTGCTGGTCATCCGTCAAGTCAATTTTGCCCAAGAATATCTGGATTTCTATCTGAGAAAAAAACATGTTATTATAACCACCGTATAGAACTGGCGGGTATAAAACTCTGGGTGTGTTGAATTTCTTCTGTGGAACCTGGTTAACTTGTAGAAATTGGTGGCCGATTCAGTAATAAATATTACGTGACGTAATGTCATCAGTGCATGTAAGCAACAATGGACAATTATTTACTTCTTGTAAGCAGCCACAATACCTTCTTGTCAGTGCTTATGTGTGGTGTATTGGTTAAATAAATCATAGTAATCTTAATTTGTTAGGAAGTGTTTATATAATATATTAACTGTTCTGTGTTTCTTTCATAATCAAACTTAAAATGCTACATAAAACCTGTAAAGTAGTTAAAATATCAAAATATTTAGTGCTATTTTCACTTTTATTTTTTGAGCAGATATGACAGTTAATGCAGTGCTGCTATTGTTATAAAATAGAAATATTATATATTTCTAATCATGTAACATGTTGATTCACAGAATTAAACTCATCTTTAAAAATAAAATTAGTATTTCATTAGCACTATTGAAATAAATACTTAAATAGCTTTTTCTCCTGCTCAAAACTGCATTTCAAATATATGTTTTACCTTTATATATAGTTATTTAAATTATGTCTATTAGACGAGTAAATATTTATTTATGTAAATTGTAAGTATTACTTGAATAAACCGTTACCTATCCTAACCATTTTTATTTTTTTATTCATGGCTTTTATGTTTGAATAGTTAATTTAAATTTATTTATTTAACTTAATACAAATTATAATTTGATTTCAAAAATCATAATCCAATATTATAAACACAAAACTACTAAAAGAAGCACGACAGATTTGAACTTACGACCATGTCAATATAAGTCTACTGTTATGACCATTAGACTAATTTGACTTACGCTATTATGTTGAAATTAGCAAGTGCATTATTAGACAAAACCGTATTCTAAGTTTACCTACCTTAACGTTACCTCTTAAAGATCAAATTGATGTGACAGTATTCTATAATTCTTATTATATTCTAATTATATTCTTGATTATCATGTATCTTCTGCTAATTGCAGAAAGTTCAAATTCGTCCAATTTTTAGGATGTCTTATATTACCTTCTGCTGTCACGTGAGTCAGATTTCTTGGGTCTTTTTGGATTTTTATGTCTACATATTGCATTACCTACCTATTTTCAACAACCCCATTTAATCCAATTTGCTTAACACAAAACATATGTTTCACGCCACATAGACCTTTGGTTAAGATATCTGCAAGCATAGCCTTTGTATCACAATATTCAATATAACAAATTGATACCTAATGTTTATGTTTAGACCGTCTGCCAATTGATGGACTATACAGTAATTTATTAGCACTTTGACTGTCGCTATATATAACGATAGGGTTTTCAATATTTCTTCCTAATTCAGCTAGTAAACCCTTTACTGAAATTACCTCCGTGGCAGCCTCACAAATAGCAAAATATTCTGCTTTCGTAGTACCAAGCGCAACACAACGCTGTTTATGAGCTTGCCAAGTCACAGCAGCACCACCAAAAAACAAAGCATAACCAGTAAATGAATGACCATCACTATTACTACCCCAATCAGCATCAGCGTAGGCCGTCATAGGCTTACTGGTTCTTTTGTAACACAGTGCATAATCAGATGTACTTTTAAGGTATCTCAAGACCCTTTTTAAAGCACTAAAGTGTGTATTGTTATTGTAGGCATTAAATTAGCTCACATAACTGACCGAAAATGAAATGTCAGGTCTCATAGCATAGGCTAGATACATCAAGGAGCCTATTATTTCTTGATATCTTCTATCATCTTGTTTATCTCCTTTCTCTAACCTCAAGTTACACTCTATTGGAGTTCCAACTGCATTACAATCTTGCATGCCATATTTTTCCAAAATTCTCTTAATGTAGTTACTTTGCTTTAAATAAACTTCACTCTTAGACCTGTCTCTCGTTACAGTAATACCCAAACAATCTCTTACTTCACCTAAGTCTTTAATCTTAAAACGTTTCCCAATTTTGGTTTTAAGTTCTTCAGCTTTTGCAATTACATCTGTGAATATATAGAAGTCATCCACATAAAGAGTAATAGCCAAGAAATGTTTGGTATTTTTAGTCATGTATACACATTGGTCATATTTTGATGGAACCAAACCTATTTCTAAAAGGTAAGTGTGTATTTTCTCGTTCCAGCAACGAGGTGATTGTTTCAAACCATATAATGATTTAATTAACTTGCAGACTTTTTCTTCTTCCCCCCTTTTAAAAAACATTTCAGGCTGTTCCATATACAACTCCTCATCTGAGTCTCCATTTAGGAAGGCAGTTGTCACGTCTATATGGTGAACTTCTAAGTTTCTTTCCGCAGCCAAACCAAGTAAAAGCCGGATAGAAGATAGCTTGACTACTGGAGCGAAAGTTTCAAAATAATCTTCTCCATAAACTTAAGAATAACCTTTTGCAACTAGTCGCACTTTATAACGTTGTATAGATCCATCTGCTCCACTCTTCAGCTTAAAAACCCACTTGCTTTTCACAACATTTTTGTCTGGACGATTTACAAGTTTTCACGTTTTATTTTCAATCAATGAATTATATTCATCTTGCATTGCTATCATTCACAGGTTTTTATCACTTCGAGTCATAGCATCTTTCACTGAAGCAGAATTTGCATAGTCTGTTACGTTAAAATTGTAAACAAAGTTTTTATCTACCTTTGTTTTTCTATTTCTCAATGGATAGCGTCGCTCTACTGATGCACCATCTAAATCTAGAGGCACATTCATCGAGTCGATACTATCATGGAATTGATCCTCTGTTTCAGGTGTCAACAATTCCTTAACAGTTGTATCCACCTCACAATCACTTGAAGAAGCCAACCCTTCAGGTTCAGGGCTCCTTACATTAAGATCTGACTGATTAGACCTAATAGGGATCAACTCTTCTACTCCTACTGAGTCCTCAATAGTTTCCGTCGATAATGGGACACCTACTATAGTCGACTGAATAGTAGTGGTAACATTGTTATCAAGTACTATAAATACATCCTTAAAAGGAGAGTTATCCTTTATGGGACTACTTGATGCTATCACACTTTCATTAAACACCGCATCTCTTGCGACTATAATTCTGCGTGTATCATTTAAATTCATAAAACGATAACCTTTTTGATTCTCACTATAGCCAACCATAATTAATCCAACCGACTTAGAATCAAACTTTTTTCTACCACTTTTAATAAGTACTTCAGCTGCAGTTGCTTCCAAATATCTTAAAATGAGAGACATCAACTTTCTTTCCTGACCACACTTCCTCGGGCACCTTATTTGTAAGAGCCATAGTAAGTGATCTATTCTTTAAATAAATCGCACAAGTCATGGCTTCACCCTAAAACAGCTTATTGAGACCACTATCCTGAAACATTCATCTAGTTTTCTCGGCAATTGTGCGAATTGTCCGTTCTGCCACCCCATTCTGTTGAAGTGTATATGCAACAGACGTTTGATGTCGTACCCCATGCTGACGTAGAAAATTTTCAACATCTCTATTGATATATTCTGTGCCATTATCGCTTCTGAAACATTTGATTTTCTTACTAGTTTCATTTACGACTAGGGGTTTAAATTATTTAAATTTAGCCAATACCTCAGTCTTAGATTTCAGCATATACCCGAAAGCTTTCCTACTAAAATCATCAATGAAAATCAGACAGTATCTATTGCCTCCCCAAGTATCTACCTCCATGGGTCCAGCTAAATCACTGTGCAAGAGCTCTAATAATCCCTTTGCCCTGTTATTTTTGCGTTCAGTAAACTTTTTCACGCACATTTTCCCTTTACAGGAACATACACAGGGTTCCTTGTTGGTTTCTTGAAATGTCAAGCCAATAAAAATTTCTTTCAACTTTTTCATTTGACTTTCAGACAGGTGCCCCAATCTTCTGTGCCATAATTTAAAAGCACATTGATTGTCAGGGTTTTCGGCAAGAACCAACGCTTTATCGTCTTTATTTATAAAATATAACCCGTCTCTTAGTGGTGCTGTCATTATAGGTTTCCCGACAAAGGACACATCATTATTAAAAATTCTACAAAAAGTCTTATCAAAAACAACTACACTAAATTTACTACTACAGTAAATTTGTTACTAATTCTGGAACATGTAAGAAAATCAAAAAATCAAAATCAAAAAATCAAAACATTTATTTCAAATAGACCATTTACAGGCACTTTTGAATAGTCAAATGTCGGTCAGTCCAAGAAAAGTGAAGCTAAATTGCACGTTCCAAAGAGTAGGTCTCTATGGAGAAGAACGTGCAAGAAACTCCATGGACACTCTTTTAAATCATATTATGTGTTACATATAATGCTTGGTTACATATTACTTGTTGCTTCTATCATGTGAGCACAATGTCGATAATGAAATAAAAAATGTAAAATAATTAAAAGATAGAAACTGAATTAAGCCACTGGCAGCTAAGAGATGACCAGTCCCATCTGACGGCACCCGTTCACGAGCATGACGCGTGCATCAGCCCCACTCAGCTCAACCATTTTGAAGGGAACTGAACGACCCAATAACACGTGCCACCAACAGCGAGACATTTGAGTGAGCATGACAAACTCTCAACTGCCATGCTCGTAATGTCAAAAAAGAAGTTGTAACCTAATAAAAATGCTCCATGGTGCTTCACATTCACAAACTTGGAAAAAGTGCTTCTACATTATACAATGCAATTGTGTCTTTCAAATTAAAAATAATAATATTAGTTTCCAACTAATCAACTAATTAGTACGCCCTAGTGGTAGTGGAGCTGGACCAGCATTGAGCCAAGCATTTTTATCTTGAATATAATCCTCCAACTTATAATATGCTTGCCTGCATAGTGTGCGTTTAATACAAGATTTAAATTTCGTTTCATTGAGTTCTAATATTTGGGGCGGTATTTTATTATAACATTTCAAACAGTACCCCATGAAAGAAGAGGCCACTTTAGCCAGTCTGAAACCTGGTTGAACTAATTGATCCCTATTTCTTGTAACATAATTATGTATATCGCCTCTTTTGCTAAAAAGATGAAGATTTTTTCTAACATACATGATGTTTTCATAGATATATTGACAAGGTACCGTCATTATGTTAATATCTTTAAACAGTTCCCTTAAAGAATCGCACCGGCGGAGATTGTAAATAGCTCTGATGGCTCTTTTCTGTAATATAAAGATTGACTCGATGTCTGCAGCCCGTCCCCATAGTAAGATACCGTACGACATGACACTATGAAAATAACTAAAATAGACTAGTCTAGCGGTATCAACATCCGTAAATTGGCGGATTTTTCTAACAGCATATGCAGCCGAGCTAAGCCGTCCTGCAAGAGATGTTAAGTGAGGACCCCATTGTAGCCTAGAGTCAAGCGTAATCCCCAAGAAAACTGTTTTATCAACAAATTCTAGTTTCTCATTGTTCAATACTATGTCGCAATCACTACTTATGACATTTGGTAAGGAAAATCTTATGCATTTAGTTTTTTTCCCATTTAGAACTAGATTATTAGCAGTGAACCAGTTTTGGACCTGCAATAAAGCGTTATTTTCATCGTCAAGATTATTAGTCCTTCTATTTATCTTAAAAATCAAAGAAGTGTCGTCAGCAAACAACACCATATTAAGTTTATTTTTCAGCAAATAGGGTAAATCATTAATATAAACTAAAAATAAAAAAGGACCTAAAATTGAACCTTGGGGTACCCCCATTTTCACATTTAATCCCGACGAATTGACACCGTTTATTTGAACTAGTTGCTGTCTGTCATTCAAATACGATTTTAATAAGCTTAACGCTGCTTTGCCTAGTCCGTAATGCTCCAGTTTCAGGAGTAATGTTTCATGAACCACACAATCAAACGCCTTAGACAGGTCGCAGAAGATGCCTATAGCATCTTGTGCCTCCTCCCACGCATTAAAAATGTGTTTTAGTAAGGAGACAACAGCGTCAGTTGTACAACGCCCTTTGGTGAAACCATACTGTTTATCGTGTAAGATGTTATTGGTGTTAAAATGATTAAGCATTTGATTTAACATCACCTTTTCAAATATCTTGCTAAAAACCGGCAAAACGGACACCGGCCTATAATTATTAGTGTCTTTACTGTCTCCGGATTTAAAAAGTGGTATCACTTTACTATATTTCATTAGATCCGGAAAGACTCCTTGATCTATACACAAATTAAATATTAACGCTAAGTACGGCGCTACAGTCTCAATAATTGAGGTACAAACTTTGATAGACATACCCCATAGATCTTCTGTCAATTTAATCTTGATTTCTTTAAAAGCTTTTATTACTGTTATGGGGTTTATATGTTTAAAGTTAAATTCAGTCGAACAGGCTGCAACGTTCGCCTGTAATAAACCAAAAGCATGCGATGGCGACGAATTTAGGGCTTCAGTAGTTTTAATTGGAATGCTGGTAAAGAAATTTACAAATTCTTCTGCAACTAGTTTGTTATCGCTAATAAGACCATGATGAGTCTCCAATGTGTAATCATTATTATTTCTTTTGTTTCTGTTGGTTTCATTATTTATTATATTCCAAACCGTTTTTATTTTATTATCTGCTGTTTTAACTTTGTTGCTGATGTATAAGGCCTTAGCTGCCTTACAAGTATTTTTAAACATTTTAGAATAAGTAGCAACATATTTATTAAAAGTTTCAGTGTTAATAATAGGCTTAAGGCCATACAACTCGAAAAGTCTTTCCCTACTTATTCTGATTCCTTTAGTTGCCCAGTCACTAAATCTAAACTTAGGGCAGATAGTTTTAGTTTTTTTCTCAAACGTCTGATTAAACTCCTTTTGAACTACTGAAAAAAAATTTTTATACAAAATATTACCATTGTTTTCTGCAAGGTTCCAATCACCCAACCTGCTAGTTAAAGTGCTATTAAATTTATTTAGTTTACCGGATGTTATTGGTCTGAATTGTATCTGCACTTGTTGTATTGGTAAGTTGGATTCAAATGTTACCATTAAGCCGCTATGATCAGAAGGCAGATAATTTACAATGGCTTTTTCTAAATACTTGCAGCAACAAAAAACATTATCGATACATGTAGCAGTAGTTGTCGTTGTTCGAGTTGGTTCAATAAACACATTTGATAAATTAAATGATTTGAAAAGATTTAATAATCTACTGCTATCTGAATTATTTTCTAAAATATTAACATTAAAGTCTCCGCAGATAATTACTGATTTATTACCAGTTGAAAGTTTAGCCATAACATCTTCCATGACTGACTCAAAAATAGAGTAGTTTTGATAATTAGGGGGCCTGTAAACGCACACTATGACATGCCTATCCAGCTCAACACACGACACTTCAATGCTATGTTCAACGGACAGTGCAACTATATCTTTACGAGTTTTAAATTTGATACTATTTTTAATAAGGATTAATGAACCCCCACGTAACATTGACTTTCGGTTAAAACAACTGCCCACATTATAATTATCATAATTAATTAGCATTTCAAAATCCTTTAACCAATGCTCAGTAAAACAAATAATGTCAAACATAGTTTTTTCTAAGAATAATTCAATTTCCAATTGTTTTGCAGAGACCTCCTCAAATTTAATTTTGTGATTCTCGAATAAAACATCACCTTTAAAATAATAAAACATCGCTTTTGAAACTATTTTGCCATTGTTGGCACTAGTGATATATTTACTGTCACTACGCGAATAATACATCGACATAAATCAACATAAACGAATAAAACATCGCTTTTGAAACTATTTTGCCATTGTTGCCACTAGTGATATATTTACTGTCACTACGCGAATAATGACAGCATCAGCGGACGGCATTGCCGTGGCCGAATTCTGGGTCAGGCAAGGAATTTAACTAGTTTTGCCATCGATACGATAAGAAGAAGACTACGCGAATTATTCAAATAATTCTTACATGCTGTCATATGAGACGTTGCACCAGAATCAATAACCCAATTGCTCTTACTATTAGTCAAAGTAGACAGTAAAGTAATAAAATGATCACTCTCACAAGTAGCAGCGACTGTAGCCATGCCGTCTGCTTTGCTGTCAGTTTTATGAGACTTGAAAGCCTTACATTGCCCCTTGTAGTGTCCTTTCTTTTTGCAGAAATGACAAGTAATCGTCTTATTTCGGCTACCACTCGGTTTTGAAATCATTGCTGAACCGTTATTATCGGTTGACGTTACAGCTTTCCGTTGTCCTTCTCTAAGCAAAGCCGTTATAACAGTTTCGGAAGTTAACTGCATATTTGAGTGCTCTAAGGCCATTGCTAACGGATTTTAAGCATCATTTCTGAACCCGCCTGTATTGACTGTAGAGCTTGATATGTAGATTGGATCTCGGTATTACAAAGTTGGACATCCACAAAATTTTGTAGTTTAAAACTAAACAGTTTCCTCAATAATGTAAGGCGCCTGAGTAGACCTCCATCTGCGTAAGCCTTTTGTAGTGCATCCCACGTCTTTTGCAGTTTTGGCATTGACTACTAGCAGAAACACATTTTCCGCACACATGAGGCATATTTTCGACCTCGCTTTCGCATCTTTTTTCTTAGTGGCCTCGGTGTCCAATTTAGAACGGTCCGCAACTTCGAAACAGTCCCATTGACCACAATCGATCAGAAACATTTGCATGGCAAACGACCACGTACCATAATTACTCTGACCGACGAATTTTTGTATTGTCGTCGAAGAAATTTTGCATCTTGACAAAATATATATTTTCTATCGAAATATCATAACAATAGCATTTATTTCGTTGCAAACCCCCCTTGCGTGCCCATAACCTAATGTAAATAACACTACACAGTGGAATTAAATAGGATATTTAATTATAAATATACTGACAATACAGCTTGTTGTAAAAGGTGTGACAAATACCTTTTTGTTTCTTCGTATTTGTCTATGTGACCATAGTACCTACATATTGCATTACCTACCTATTTTTAACAATAGTAAATACATACTTAGATACATACATATAAATAAACTATGCTGTAGTGAAAAAACAAATCCAACCAATTAGTGCGGTGGTGATTCTACCAACATCTTGCGAATATGCTCACGTTGAAGACAAATCGAATGCAGTTATTCAGAAGACGGTCAAGTTTATTGAGGAGATCTGCATTCAGGTCATAGTAGCACACATCAGCAAAGTCGATTATGGGAAAGATTAGGGACTGTACTCGGAGGGTGTTTTTCACAAAAAATGACCCTAGCAAAATCGGACTGTCCCACACCTTGAAACATTTTTATTTTTATTTTTTTATATGGCACATGTGGAAGTGAAACTTTGTGTGATTTAGGTAAATATTTCAATATACCATTAAATTAATAAGTACCATAAAAAGTGGATAGTTATTTTTATATTTAAAAAAAAACAAAACAGGACGTAAAAATATCATGTGTCCCACGGTGCTCTTGGAGATTTCAAATACATCTAACTTGTAGAATATTAGTCTTTAGGTATGTTTAAGTTTTTGAACATAGTCTCTGTATTTCTAAAAGCGTATTTTCGATTTTTATGGGATAAATTAATAGTTATTTTAATAAATATCATTATTTTAATGTTGTCCTACGAAAATCATAGTACCGGAAAATCCGATTTCGTCACGGTGAATTCGATATCGTACACAAGACAAAATCTACTAATTTGTATTTTTCTGCCTTCCTGGCAACATTATAATCCGTATTAGGATACCGCCATTGTTGTTTTAAAGTCAGTTGCGACAAAAACTGAGACGAAAGTGTTGGTGTCATCGGCGCGCAGAATTTTTTATCTGGAGAGTGACAGTATTTAAAAGGTAAATAAACTGTTTTCTTTACTTTATGATATTGTATATAACACAATAAACTAACCTATATTAGATAAGTATAGCTAAAAACAAGTTAATTTAACTAAATATTAGTTATTTTCAATTTTAAAAGTATCGTGGATTGAAAACGTCACCTCCTGTGCGTCATGTTACATACTACCGGAACAAAATCGTGACGAACTTGAATTGTAAAGCTTAGTGTACAATGAAATATTTTAAAACATTGATTTAATTACCCGACTACGGCGAAGTAAAAAGAAGGGTTATGAGTTTTTACCCGCCTACGACGAAGCAAAATGGAGGGTTATGATTTTGACCGGTAATGTATGTATTGTTCATCTATTTCCACATAACTTATGAACTATGTTGGAAGTGTTTTAATGTCCGCGCGTGTGTTAGGTATTAAACGAAAGGGCTTTGGAAGCACATTTCATCGGCTTTGTTTGCATGCACCTGATAATTAGAAATAACTTCATTATTAAATACTTATTAAATACATTATAATAAATAAGGTGTTAGTTGTTTTTTTAACAGACAACAAATATCGAACGGTTTGTAGGAACATAACAATTTCTGACGAGAATATTTCTTGTTTTTATACTTTATAGAGCATGATTTTTCAGTAGTCGGGTTTTTGTTTTGAACTTATTTTTCATGTACTTACGTGTTAGCTTTTATAAAGAAGTTAAATTGGGACTGTGTTTGTACTTAGGTACTACGGACTAAAAAAAAATTAAGATTAAAAGAATAAAGCTCTCCATTATTGCTGAAAGCTAAGAGTAGATTACTTTTCACTCAATTTTAATATTGCATTTGATGTTGGTTCGTATTATTTAAAAAGATATAGCCATAGGACCTTTTTTTGTTTCAGATCAAAGTTCGCATTTAGCATATGCTTACACGTATGGATGATCACTCTGCTAGCAGCTATGGTAGTCTATTGGGACGTTGACAAAATCCTAACATATTTTGATTTAAATCAATGTTACATTAATAATGCTAAGTGGCCTTGACCTGTTACACATTTCAAAATTACTAAAAATTGTTTCGGATGTCGGCGAAAAATCAACCATAGTATGAAACTGCAGCATTTTACTTTGGCTATGAGTCAAAGTGATATCAGGAAATTACTTCAGTGCTCCATTTTTTGGTGTTCTTTTTGTATGCATTCTATTTATGACCATTTTCCTGAGGACGAGTGTGAGGTTTGTGTGTGAGAAAGTAATTAATAGTTATTGTTATTGTCTTGAACCCATTGAAACTGATGTTAGTTCCCAGATAAGTAAAATCATTTCTATTGACCCAAGTATTTTGATTGATCTTACCAATGTAATAGACCTAGAAACTTTAGATGTATCTACTTTTATACCACAAAATGATGTTTTGCACTGTAGTTCTGAACATAATATTGAAGAACCTAGTACTTCTACAGGCTTGAAACATGTTGATTCGAAGAATTTAAATGTACCTAGAAAACGGGCAAAGGTAATGACACCAGTAGAGAGCTCGAAATCTAGATCACTAAAAACTGTAGTTTCAAGGTACTTTTTATGTCATTTATGTAAAAGTCGTAAATTTTTTGTACCTAATGATATGACACGTTGCGTTGCATGCAAAAACTGGGTATGCATCCTTCAATCATTGACTATATTTGCGACATATGTTACGGATCTGAATAATACAATTATTCAAATGATAGATCACACTTGCGACACATGTCGCAGTAACTTAAGTTTTAAAATTATGATTGAATAGTTGATTCAAGTAGGATTGTAATGTCTGAAATTAGTACAAAATAATATTAATCTTTGTCGATAAGAATATCAAAAAGTTCCTAATAATCCAAAGTAATTGTGATAATGATGTTGGTGAAAGTAAAATTTTAAAGTAATCGCTAACGACTAAGCTGGTTCTATATTATGAGAACCAACTTAGTCACTGGCGATAACTTTTAAAATTTCACTTTCATCTATCTCAAATTGATAATTTTATATCTTTTAATAATTTTATGTGTAAAAACAAAGGTTTAATGAATCTAAAATTTCAGTAAGTTAATGCTTTATTCTTTGTAATTGTGTTTTTAAAACGGCAGTGTGAACATTGCTCAAATTATTCCTGTTCGTCACGCAATTTTCATAATAGTCACTGTCCCATATTATGAATGGTACAAAAATGGTTTTAAAATATCTATTTTCAATTTTATTACATTTATTTGGTCATCATCAGTATTTTGTTATTATCGAAAATTCCTCACTCTGCTTGATTTTTGAATTTGTAACACGTATCATTAGTAATGACAACTTTTCTAGTGCGATGTGTCCGAGAAGTGACGAACATGAAACTATTTAGCTGATTATTTAATAATCTAATAGAATTATGCTACCCTTTTGTTATTTTTTTAAAGATTTTAAGCATATATTTATGCCAATATAAGTTGATTTTGTTTCAATACTTGGTTGTTTGATTTCCGATTGATTATATTTTGTGACGTACAGGAATACTTTGCATCATATCCTAACAGAAAAACTTGAATATTTCTTAAAATCATGGTATAATTTTAATTTTAATAGCATATCTAGCTAATTAACAATATATTCTTTAATACCAGAGTAAATATAGAACATTTCATGAAATACCAAAATTATATTTCCTGTCCGTCACAGGGTCATTTTTTCTGAAAATCACCCACGAGCAATTCTTTTATGTGAGCTGGGAGAAAATTCTTCAGACGATAGAGAAACCGTAACTTTCCAATAACTTTTTGACTGATATTTGTGATCTGCTTCCGCCGATCAAGACAAGCATCAACATTATAGACCAAGATCCTTGACCTAAGAGCCAAATGGAATCACCGTGTTGTTGAAGATTACGAGTGGTACAACTAGTCCATCTAGTAGTTATGTATTTTATATTAATTGAAAAGACATTTAAACATTGTACCTAACTAGTGTAATGTAACAAGCAAGAAATGAATTTTTGAATTACAAAAGGAAAAACTGACTGACTGGCATATCAACTCACAGCCCAAAACTACTGGGACGAATAGTATGCAATTTTGCACAAGCTTTCCTTAATGACGTGGGCGAAGAGGTTCCTGAGGGGATGAAATGGAGGTCTAAAGTTTGTAAACAGAAACCTGCTTTCACGCGCTTTTAGCCACCAGCAGATACTAGTACTTATAGTGTAAATCAATATTATAAAAACGACAAGATAATACCCAGTTATTTTAAAGTCCAGTAAAGAAAAACGTGAACAGTTCGAACACATGATAGCTTCTAAAATCGATCCTGATACAGACTGTAAAAGCCACACATAAAGTAAATTGATCGAGCTATCACCGAAACACTCAACTCATTCGCCCCGCTAAAACCATTAGACATGAAAGTCCAGACAAGTATTTTAAAGTCCGGTAAAGAAAAACGTGAACAGTTCGGACGCGCATGATATCTTCTAAAATCATTCCTACTACGGGAATAGCTTTCACAATTTGTATCAGTTGCTATTTAACGAGCTAATTGAACGAGCTGTCACCGAAACACTGAACTTATTCGCCCTGCAAAAACCATTGGACATGAAAGACAGCCTTCCGGAGGAAATTCAAAACATTACAAAAGAGAGAAATGCGGCAAAACAAAAAGCGTGACGTTTTCTCTTTACCGATAGATATCAAAGGCTGCATGCAACCTATAATAATTCAATAAAACACAACCTTGCAGAGAAAATTGCAGAACACGAAGAACAAAAATGGATCAAACTATAAAAATCCTAGAAAATAACAGAAAAATGATGTAGAGCGTACAAGAGCCATGAAAAAACCACCATAGCGAGTACCGACGATATCAAACTGCAAAACTGAATTGGAAATCATAGACGAAATTAAGTAGAACAAAAACGGAGTATTTTTTCTGCGATTTCGGCAGTTTTTCCAACCCTGTGCCTTTAGCTCTCGCCGGAACGCCCATACCAATCTGTTCCGACTTTCCGTGCCTCGGGTCACTCGTCCAAGAGGATGGTGAGGTAGAGCGAGACGTAACACGTCAGATCAACGCAGGATGGATGAATTGGCGACAGGTCACGGGTACAACTTGTGACCCACGCATGCCCCTCAAGTTGAAGGGTAAAATTTACAAGTCTGTCATAAGACCTGTCATACTGTATCGATCAGAATGTTGGGCTGTGAAAAAGAAGGATGAAAAAAGATTGCATGTAGTGGAGATGAGAATGTTGAGATGGATGTGTGGTGTGACGAGAATGGATAAAGTGAGAACTGAGTATATTAGAGGAAGTTCGAAAGTGGCGTCAGTGACTGAAAGGTTGAAAAGTAATCGGTTGTCTTGGTATGGTCATGTGAAGAGGAGGGATGAAGCGCATATTACTAAAAGAGTTCTGAGTATACATGTAGATAGATGGAGAGAGAGAGAGGAAGGCCGAAAAAAAGATTGATGGATTGTGTGAGAAGTGATATGAAAGAAAAGGGAGTTAGTGATAGTTTGACGGGTGACAGGACAGAATGGAAGAAGAAAACGTGTTGCACCGACCTCAAGGAATATGGAATAAGGGCAGGAAGAAGAAGACGAACTTGTAAACACGGCAATAGTCTCCGATTCGGACATTGGCGACAGCGACAAACACTCGGACATACTCAGACCATTTCAACCCCTGAACTCGACATCCAAAACAGAGCTGAGAGAAGCATTGAAAAACTTAAAAATCGGCAATGTTTAAAAGCCATTCCTGTATTTTATACATGATTAAGAATTTAACACCAATCACACCCGTCGTTAACAAGGGGTTCAAATCTGGGTGCAGAAAACTAGAAAGTGGAAGACAAAAAAATAAGTTTTAACTCTTTTTATTTTTGTTTTTATTGAGGCTTAAGAACAACTTTATTTCTTGTAAAGAATCGTATACATAATTCACTGACTGCGAATCAATATCTTAAACTAAGATTAATATTAGAGCGCACAGATGTACGTGTAGGTATAAAATAACAAAATAGCGAAAAAAAAATTATAATCAAACATAACATAGATGCACGAATTTAATTACAAAGTGGCAATGATGGCATCGTCTGTTATTAGCATGTTTATTATTATAAGTTTATTTATCCCTTTTACTGATGACGGCAATATACGTGCCAGGTGCCACCATCTAATAGGCGTATTAAATCCAGAAGTTTATTCTTCCATTCGGAATCGTTACTAATATGTAGTTGAATGTACATCACTATAAAAAAAAAACAGTGGTGCCAACCACATGCAAAAAAAAATTTGACACTTGGTAAAAAAAAGTTCCCGCTTTTCGTGACTTCGAAAATTAATTTAAGAATATTCTCAGCAATCCTACAGATAAAAATGTAAGTGACCTTCTTTTTTTACGTGAGGAATTGGTATGGAAGACGATAGTATCATTATTTTCAAAAAAAGTCGTCGTAGTTTATTTAGAATCCATTTTTCTATGGTGGTGGTGGGTATGGTGGTGGGGTGGTGGTGGTGTGGTATGATATGGGTACATGTTGCCTGAAATAAATTGATTATTATTATTATTATCAATTTGTAACTACCTACATGGTGGCAATATAATGTACACTGCCAGTTGGAGGTAAAGTATTTTTGTCTTATTTTTCTTTTAGATAATCTACAATGAGCCGGAATAAACCCATATCAGATGATCTCATTGCCCAGGAGTTGGAAGAAATGTTCGGAATTCCAGATGGTATGATTTCTGAAGATGATTTGGAAGAATCGGATTCAGAACAAGGTACCCAAGAAGATTTGGTAAGGGTACTAACAGGTGATGATGTTCTACTTAGTTCTACGGCAATATCGTCACCATCCTCATCAACTTGTCAAAGTCCTTCACTCCCCAGACTCCAAAGCGCTTCAATATCTACACCAGCAGCCCCACATCAGAGTACCAATACCTCCACAACGTCAAAGTCCTTCAGTCGCAAGACTACCGAGTGACGCAGAACCAACAGCATCACCACATACGGCAGATAGGATTGATGGAGTGAGTGAATTATCAGATTTTTCGTCTTCAGATTCAGATTCGGACATAGATGAGACTGATTGGAAAAAATAAGAATGGACCCAGAATCCAGATCTCAGCTATTTCGACACTCCGCACATTCACTCTTCAAAACAACTTCCAAACAGGACGAAACCACTGACCTACTTTGGTTTATTTTTTAATGATGATGTACTACAGATCATTGTAGATCAAACTAATTTATACGCTTCGCAAGTAGGTAACAGGAGTTGGACACCAATCACTATTGAAGAGATCAAGGCTTTTCTTGGCGTTCTCATTCAAATGGGTATTCATGTTTTGCTGTACTGCAAGTGCCAGAAATAGATGAAACAATGACCCTAAAGAGATTTCAGCACATCATAAAGCATTTGCATCTCAACAATAATTCGCAGATGCCAGCCAGAGATAGTAATGACTATGATAAACTCTACAAGATAAGGCCTCTGCTTGAAAAATTGAATGAGAAGTGCCAAGAAAATGCTGTTACAACCAATTCTCAATCAATAGACGAGTGCATGATCAAATTCAAAGGCCGTAGTAGCCTCAAACAGTATATGCCTATGAAGCCGGTGAAGCGTGGCTATAAGGTTTGGGTTAGGGCAGACAGCTCTACAGGTTACGTTTACATGTTTCGTATTTATACTGGAAAGACTGATACGACGGAGACAGGATTAGGAAGCAATGTAATCAAGTCATTGTGTGAGCCTATGATCAGAGCAAATTATCGTGGTCATTTAGCATTTGATAACTTTTTTTCGAGTACTGATTTGTTACAGTATTTGTTCGATCATGGAATATATTCAACAGCAACGGTAAGAAGTGACAGGCAAGACTTACCTCTTTTAGTAAAGAAGCCGAAACTTACTGGAGACAAGGAGGCAGACAGCAAAGCTGCAGAGGCTTCTAAAAGACAAAGTGCACGGGTGAAAAAGATGAAGAGGGGTAAATGGAAGTGGAGAGTGAAAAGAAATGTCGCGTTTGCTGTATGGAGAGACATGAAACAAGTAACTGTTTTGAGTACTGCTTTTCACCCAAAAGAAAGAAGGACTTGCTCGCGCACCCAAAAAGATGGGTCAAAGAAAGCCTACAATTGTCCTCAGATGATACCTGAGTACACGAAGCGGATGGGTGGTGTAGACAGGTTTAATCAGAAAAGGACTCCATATGCTGTGGGTAGGAAAAGCAAAAAATGGTGGAAGAGAATTTTCTATTTTCTTATTGATCTCGCGATCACAAATGCTTATATACTATATAAGAGTAATTCACGAGTCCATAACGTAATGACCCAAAAGTATTTCCGGATTACACTATCAAAAGAACTTATCAATAACCTGTCATTTCGAAAGAGAAGCTTTCATTCAATGCCCAAATACAACATCAAGAAAAGTAAGCAGAGTAATGAGAGACAGAAAACAGTACACAATGTTCCAGATGAACTGAGGACTGAGCAGTTGGGAGAACATTGGCCAGTGGAAATAGAAACATACAAACGTTGTAGATTATGCAGCACTAAGACAAATAACAAGAGATCAAAAATACTATGTGAAAGATGCGAAGTTCCTTTATGTATAAGTCCCTGTTTTCGACAATTTCAATTTGATTGAGTTGACTAATTGTAATTTCACAGACTGATTATTTTTATATTGATTTTGTAACTAAGATTTGATTATTACAAAGACTAATTGTTCTATTGCTACTAAGACTAAGTTTTGATGTTCACTGATAATTTTTAGACTGATTTTGTACCTAAGATTTTATTATTAGTAATACAATTTTTTCTATTGCTACTAAGACTAATTTTTGATGTTCAAGCTAGTAATGTTCACTGATTATTCAGACTGATAATTTTTAGATTGATTTTGTACCTAAAATTTTATTAATACTAAGATTCTTTTTTCTATTATTACTAAGACAAATTTTTGATGCCCAAGCTGGTAATGTCCAAGCTAGCAGTGGCAACCATATTGCCACCATGTTTTTTTTATAGTAAATGTGAACTTAAAAAAAAAAAACAAAAATTGGTTTAATTAAAGTTTAATTTTGTTAAACCATACCCCAAATTTTATTTTACTGCTACACTTGGATACTTCTGCTGGTAAAAGGGTTATTCTATTCCATAGTCATCCCTGACCGAAAAGAGGCGGGGGGTTGTCTTTGGAGTATTTCGTTTATGAGCTGTCAATGTCGTGCTCACAAATGAAGAAGCTCTTCATGCCACAGTCAATGTTGACCACCTGGCCGGTGTAGAACATGGAGCCGCACTGCGCATCGTCGTCCTCTGGCTTGTAGCTGTTCCACCACACATCCTCAGCTACATCCAGCGTCGATCCTGGAAAGGGAATTCATTAATCAAAACGGTCTTCTGAACACAGTAGCAAGCCATACGTCGCTTGTAATAAAACTAACGAGCGGTTTTTCTTTTGAGTTGGGAAATCATCAAATAACTTCTTTCGCTCGTGGTGGAGCATGTGGGCGTGTCAGACTTACTCTAATATCCACCCGTGCTCCTTCAGTTGCCCTTTGCGTTGCAGGGTCTTTCGAACATTCGCAACACTACCATTACTATTTTCCTTGTTCAAGTTGTAATTACGAATGCGGATGAAATGTCATGCGAAGGTGTGAATTATATTATTTCTATTATTTTTGCTGTCTCTGTCATATCTCTCTTCTCTTCGTAATGAGAGAGGTTGATATTTATGTTGAAGGAGATTAATGTGTAGCTCAATCACTAGAGTCAACCCCACGTACCTCTCACAGTCTGCCAGCCCTTGTTGAACTGGTTATGGAAGCCCACGTGATACATTCCACTTTGGTAGTTCTCTTTGACTTTTTCGTGAAGTAGGGTTGTTGTGAACAGCGTTAACTTCACGAGGTGATTCGCTTCCAGTTTGTTACTGATCACCGCTAGGTGTGACTGTTCACGTCGGCACATGACATATGCTTCGATCCAGTTCAATGGAGTTGTGTGCACCTTGTAGCACTTGCCGATATTCTTGTCGAAAGTGTAACCTGAAATCGATGAATTGAATATCTATACTCAGATGTAAACCAAATGCTAGAACATGACAAAGCACAACCTGCCTTGTAAAACCTGTGAAGACAGCGCAGCGGGAAATATAAGCTATCAAACTGGCAGTTCCGACCACAAGAAGAATTTACAAAATCTGGCTAAGTGAGCCGACACACTATTGAGTAGTTAACTTTTTCAATATCAGGTACTTGTATCAAAAACAACTTTATCCAATATCGCAATTAGATAGTTTTTTTTTTAAATCTGTTCAAAATTAATTAAGTTCAAACCACTCAAATCTGATGTTTTTCGTTACACTGTAAGTTACTAAAAAAGGATGCACAAACCGACATGTGCTGTCACCGCCATTGAGTGAGGCGCGTGCAAAAGAGAAGAAGTATTCCCACCACGACCCTTCTCTTCTGCTGCTAAGTTACTGCGTTATTTAATAACTAATTGAGTTGGTGTTTCAGAAAAATATCGAATTTGTGTTATCTGTTGTTAAATAGATATAAATATTTTACAAAAACAATCAGAGGAGAATATCCAATCGAGTATCAACAAGGTCTTGAGGACTGTTACGGTTTGTAAATCATTCATGCAACACTAAATATCTTCAATCTAGAAAATGTGCTTCCACTCAGAAGATAAAGAAACAAAAACATTAAACTATTATTATTATTTACAGCTAACTTGTCCAAACACAGACAAACTACGACGTCAGACGCCAGACGCCAGACGTCGCTGCAAACAGCTGTGAGCGTTACGTCACAGGCTCAGTCAGGCAACTTATCGAGTAAACAAGTTTTAACAATAAAACGCGCAGATGTTGTGATTTAAACCGACGCAACATGACGAATGTTACAACATTTACTTACACATTAAACTTTTCAAAACCAACCTAAGCTAGACATGTTGCACTGACTGTTCCACTCTAGCGATTGAAGAGTCTTCTTGCAAATGAAAGGATAATCGGAAGTACATCCGGATTCATCCAGGTAACCTTTGTTGTTCATGTAAACACAGCGTGCTGATTTCTGATTTGACCCTAGAAAAATGAAATATACCATTATTCTTTTAATGAACGTAGGTATCTAAAGTCGAAAATTATCCCACTGAAAATACTTTTCGACTTTATGTAAGTTACTCACCGTAGGGTACACTACTCGTACCCTGGACCTACTCCAGGCCATGGTATACCGGTGCTCAAAATTACTTCCGAATCCGTACCGTCATTGATTTAAAATCATAAAGATTTTCATATATAAATATAAAAAATCTTAAATATGAAAATCAGATTTTCATATTTATGTTACCGGCAAATTTATAAAATACCGAAAACATATTGGGTACATAATGTGTGAAATATTATTTATTTCATAATTTGCCTAGCTATTCTATATAATCGCTAATGCGCAACCGGTAATGTGTGTACGAGAGCAGGGAAGGAGGTGATTTAATTTTAGGCAACTCGACGAATTCTCAGCAACGCGAACTGACTGCTGACATATCCGAAGATAAGAAGAGAACCATTTTTGCACTTCGGCCGAAACTATAAGATGGGAAACCATAAGAAAGGACAGCATTAAAGGTATTCCAGAAATCAATTAAAACTAAAACAGTAACCTTGGTATTTCCCCATGGCTTCTTTAATGTCACCAGTCACTTTAAGGAGAGCAGAGGAGCTACTATGGCCAGGCCTAAATCCGGGTTGAAATAAGTTAACCCCTCGAGTGCCAGGGGTTCATTGACCCGGAAAATTGCACTGTTTCCGTAAAACACCAAAAAAAAAACAAAAAAAAAGACATGTGGCACTCGGGGACTGCCGCGGTAAAGCTATTGCATAGCATTTTTATCAACTTATGCAATTATAATTATTTATTTATTTTATTTATGCAGTATTTTTTTTCCTTTGTTTTTTTTTCTTTGATATTAATTGAAGTTACACTTTCACACATTGAATTGAATTTTGATTGATTGTTCACTCATTTGTTTTCTTATCGGTCACCACGCTCAAGGCCCGCGATAGAAGCTATGCAATAGCTTAAAAAAAAACTTTTTTCGGATTTTTCTAGGAAAAACAAATAATATAATATATATAAAAGAATATGTAAAGAAACCAAAATTTTTGACCAAATAACTTTCGTACAAACTTGGGGAAGACACGAAAATTAAGCAATTTTCAAGGACATCCAAGAAATCAGAAACGTTTATTTCAAATAGACCAGTTACAGGCACTTTTGAATTGTCAAAATGTCGGTCAGTCAAACAAGTGAAGCTAAGTTGCACGTTCCAAGTTGTACAGACGTATGTACAATCGGTGCTAGAGGGGTTAAAAACGTTGTTATCGTAAACAAATCCAGAAAACTGCTTATGGACGCAGGCTTCAAGTACTTTGGACAGGAAAGAGAAACTAGAAAATGGTTAGGTAGGATGGGGTAAGAGATTTTAAAGTGGATGCACGTAAGCCATACGTCACAGGGATGTGAATTGTCCGGACTCAAGGGTAAAATTAATTATGTGGTAATTGGAGGAAGAAGAAAGTCGAAGATTTTTGTTATCATATAACTACTGATGTCAGCATAGCCCGCAGGCTTGAACTTGGCTTCGATAGTTTAATCTTTTTGATTTTCGTCCAACGTGGCCGGCGAAAAGTTCATCGATAGGACCTGGTAGGCTGGTAATAAAACTAAAAAATATGTTTGCAGAATTGTACAGAACTTTTAAAGCCGCATTCAAAAATATATAATAGTACTATATTATGAGTATATTTAAGGTCTAAAACACTTGGGTTAGGTTAGGTTAAGTCAAACTATAATGCTTTATAAAACCTAAACTCCATACTTTAGAGATAGGTCGCCTTAATAAAAAATACTCTATTTAACTAGACGCTTCGAATGATACCTGTCTGTAGTCAGATGGTTGGTGGGGACACTTTCATGCAATGCCCGTTTTGGCATTACTTTTTAATAAATAATATTTGCACATGGAGAATTATAACATTGTGCTTTATAAATTTCTGCTTCATTTTTATTTGATTAAAAATTATATTTTTTAAATATTTCATAAAAGAAGAATAAAAAATAATCATAATTATAAAAGAAACGTACAACATTTACTTACACATAATATACTATTTAAAACCTACCTAAGTTAGGTTTGGCGCACTGGTTCCACTGTGGTGTTTGTAATACTTACAGCAAGTGAAAGAATTATTGCAAATGCATCCGTAATCCTCCAGGTTGATGTTTTTGTCCGTGTAAACAAAGTGTTGCATGCCGGTTTGATTATCTGGCTGATTTGTCAGCCACCTTTTGTATACTTCTGATATTAGTTTCCCTAGAAAAATCAAATACATATACTGTTACGAACGTGACTAATTAAATGCCGGTTTACTAGCAGAAAACTTTATTCCGCATAAACAATAACAAATCTCTCCAATCAATAATAATCAGTGATCGGAATAGGTAGGGCATTTAGGTTCTTTGATCGCAAACATCGATGTTAATATGGATATTCCACGGGATTCCAGCTGATACTACGGGATTTAATTGATTTTCATTATTTTTGTCAATATGAATTAAAAAAAAATGTAAGCCAATAAGCGCATGATATGCGACGTTGTAAGTTTAACGTCAACAGCATGCTATAAAAGTTTTTGCCAAGAAAGAAAGAAAGAAAGAAAATACGTTTATTTGGTACACAGGTAGGTACACACAATGATATACAAATTTATTATAGTATGGAATCTTAAACTTAAAATATATCTACATTGTATGTCCCACGGCTGCACCAAATGGGTCCAGTTCAGCATCATGCCAGGCCACTACGTAGCAGTTGCCTGACGCTGGTTTTCAACTGAACCTTGCTATGAGTCTACGGATGTTAATCAGTTGTTAGGTGTGAGATAAATCTCTTTGAGGCGTGGCTGGAAAGACCTCACGGCGTCCTTACCTTCCGCATGACGCAGGTACTCACCGGACATGGTTCGTTCGGGAGTTTCCTGCACGGGATTCATGCGGAGGTGAGGCCCGGGTGCCGCCACTGTGCGGAACGCCCGGAGGACACGGTGGAGCACACAGTCGAGGTGTGCCCTGCTTGGGCGGAGCATCGCCGTGCCCTCGTGGGGGCGATCGGCGGCGGAGACCTCTCGCGCCGGGCCTTGGTTGAGGCCATGGTCCGGAGCGAGGAGGAGTGGCAGGCGGTCGCCGACTTCTGCGAAGCAGTAATGCTCGCAAAGGAGGAGGCCGAACGCATCAGGCAACGGCGTTATCGCCGCCGCCGTCGCCGGGATTCTGATCCCGATTTCCGGCCACCGTAGGCGCGGGCTTGCGGACAGTGAGCAATGGGTAGCTCGCTGTCCGGCCGTCCGGTAACTGTCCGGACCAAGCCCAAGTCGTCGACGGCGCGCACTGTTCCCGCGCGCCTCAAGGAGTTGTCAGCAACAGCAGGGACCCAGCCGGGTCGAAGCCTACTGGGGCCAGGGTTATCCGAAAGGGCGCTCGAGCCCCGGTATGAAGGCTAGAAGGAACGGGGTGGGTCTTTTAGTCAGTAAGAGTCTGACACTATCTCCCGCTCCGCCCAAGGGCGGGGGATGTCAATGCATGATTTTTTCCCACCATAAAAAAAAAAAAAAAAAAAGGTTTGAGATAAATAAATATAAAAAAAACCGGTCCTAAGCGATTCAAATTAACGTAGTTCGTGTTACGTAACAATTTATCCAGTATATCTTGGGTAGCTGAGCGCAACAGACAAGCTGTAGCCAAATATATTATATAATAGAGAAGTAAACTTCGGGTATTAGAAAAAAAAAAACAAATACCTATTACGATCTGATTATAGTTGTCAGTGAAACCAAAATAATGTAACAGTGAAACCCAGTGAGTGTAATTATGTGTATCAAAGGTAAGTATCGCAAAATAGTAATAACCATTTAAATGTTTGAGTAAGCAATGCATGTAAGTATATGTATTTATTACTTTTCCAAGCGCGCGACGTTGCCGCTTTGTTGAGACGCGTACAGATACCGGCACGGATCTTGAGCGCTCGGCTAATCTTTCATTAGTCCCGAAGGCAAGATAGTTTTCTTTATAATTTTACTACTTTAAAAAAAAATCCCGGGACTCGGGGAATACCCATATTATTCTAACCTATGGCAAGTACATAAAACAGCCCTACCTATTCCGATCTATGATAAGAATCCACATCACAATGAACACTACAGATCTGTCTCAATATAGCTTAGGTCGTTAAGTAAGATCACTTCACACACGTAGCTATCGCACTCGTTTCGCAGTCGAAAACAAACTGACTCACTTCCGGTCAGGAGCTCGTATTTATATGCGAAGCCAGGAAAATTCTACATACCGACGTTTCAAAGCCATAATTTAGAATGGATGTAGACTACATTACAACAATAAGCCCTAATAAATTATTGTTTCGCGTTTATAATATTGAGCTTTATAAATTTATGCTTCACTTTTATTTACATGTAGCGACATCTATGGCGTCACATAGGAACTAAACTACGAAATCCTCCATATACTAAGATCCCAGAGTTGTCTGACATAACTTGGATGAAACCTTATAGTAGAGGATACGGTTAAGGACGACCTTCACCGGTTTGTTTAATGGATGAAACGTATTTTACGATAAATTTAGTATATTAAAGAATATAACGCGGGTGGGTTGCCTGAGAAATTCCTGGCCAAACATTTTTTTTTTTTTTGAAAAATTCGCCGGTGTGTTTAACGAATAAATTTAATACTAACCGAAAGAGTGAAGCCTTTAGAACATAAAATGTTGGGTTGCCTATTTGTTTCCTGGCATAACTATGGGTTGCCAGGTATAAACAGGTATGTATAAACAGGTGTGTTTATTTTGATATACAACAAATTCTATATCAAAATAAACGCTGTTTCGTTACGAATACGATGTTATAGTGTTGTCTGCAAAAAAATCTGGTATGAATAACGGTTGTGCATTTTTCTAAAAAAAAAGTAAATTTTCAATTTTTAATTAATAATAGTCTGGCCAGGAATTTCTTAGGCAACCCACCCGCGTTATATTATTTAATACACTAAATTTATCATAAAAAAAGTTTCATCCATTAAACAGACCGGTGAAGGTCGTTCTTAATCGGATCTTAGACTATTAGGTTCTCAGTATTATCTCATTGTGCTTTGAATACCTGTGTGCTTGCGGAGTTCCCCCTTGGGGAATCTTGGTAGGTCGGTACCAGGTGAGAAAGGGAAGTAAAATTAAAAGAGACTTAAATTATAGCTGATTTTTATAAAATGTTTTGTAGAATATTTTTCAACGGCGCTCACAGTGCCGCAGCTTTTTTTCCTATCCTGATTTCCGGCCACCGTAGGCGCAGGCTTGCGGATCGTCCAGTAGAGTCCGGACCGAGCCCAAGTCATCGACAGTGACTGTTCCTGCGCGTTTCAAGGAGTTGTCAGCAACAGCAGGGACACAGCTGGGTGGAATCATACTGGGGCCACGGTTTAGCTCCGAAAGGGAAGCTCGGCGCCGGTATGAAAGGTGTATAAAATTGCAGGATATTCTCAGGAATTTTAGAAATTAAAAATACAGGATCGTAGCTTGCAGTGTATCAGTTTTAATTTGCCAGTCATGAGATTCAAAAATCATGAAGGTAGTTAATAGTTAACTCCTGATAAAAAACTTATAGCTAATATTTATAACTACTTATTGCTAACTTAAATTAGTGGTGCAAAATTGAAGTGACGCTTCAACATGCCGCCGGCCGTTGAAAGCTTGCCTTTCAACAGCTGTCTTCCAACAACGGACAGATCTTGGAAAATGCTCTTCTGACAATTCCGGTGGAGGTCCTGATATCAGCAACTCTGCTAATGCCATCTGTGCCAGGATGAAGAGCAATAACGCGACTCAACTTCCACTTCAAGGGTGGCTGGTTGTCCTCCTTGATAACAACGAGGGAATCCAAATGCAGGTTGTCGTTGCCGGTCCGCCATTTTACACGCTGCTGAAGTTCAGAGACGTACTCCTTGCTCCATCTCGTCCAAAAATGCTGCCGCAGCTGCTCCATACGCTGATGGCGTGTCAAGTGAGGAGTGGAGTGGTCCCGGATGTCCTTTACAGGCAGAGACGTGATAGTTCGGCCGATCAAAAAATGACCAGGAGTGAGAGGCAACAGGTCTTCTGGGTTCGACGTTAGCGGTGTAAGCGGTCGAGAATTCAGAATGGCCTCAATCTGTATCAGGACGGAGTTAAGCTCCTCGTAAGTCAAATTACAATTGCCCAACACTCGAGACAAATGATATTTGGTCGATTTGACACCCGCCTCCCAAAGACCACCAAAGTGTGGAGCGTAAGCAGGTATAAAGTGGAAGTTTATACCGTCTTGAGCTGCACTATCAGATAAGGACACACAATTGCGTTTCAAAAAATCAGATATTTCATTGTAGGCTCCTACAAATGAAGTTCCGTTATCGGAGTAAATGTTGAGAGGTTTTCCTCTCCTAGACATAAACCTATGTAAAGCCTGTAAATAATTGCTGCTCGTCAAGTCACCAACCAATTCTAAATGAATGGCCTTGGTGGTGAAGCACACAAAAACAACGATGTATACCTTCACCAATCTATATCCACGACCTTGACGACTAGCCGCGGTTATAGGGCCTGCGTAGTCAACCCCTACACTTTGAAAAGGGAAGTCGGCTGGCGAGAGTCTGTTCAGTGGTAGATTACCCATTTGAGGAGTAATTGTCTGTGGCTTTAGTCGCTGACACCGAACGCACTGACGATAACAGGCTCTGGCTAAGTTGCGACCACCTAGTGGCCAGTAGGTCTCTCTGATTGTACTTAATAATAATTGAGGATGCATTAATCTAATGTGCTCAGATTTAAATAAAAGTTTAACAAAATGATGAGTGGACTGTATCAATATTGGGTGTTTCTTTGTGTATAAATATTCTGAGTTATGTAACCTACCCCTATACGAATGATTTGGTTTTTATCTAAAAATACGTTTAAACTTGATAACCTATTTTTTGGGGTAGTTTTTTTATTATTTATTAGTAAATTGTATTCAGGAAAAGACTCCTTTTGCGACTGAGTAACGATAACGTATAAAGCATCTTGTAGCTCATTCGCATTAAAACAAGATGTAGTTTTTGTTGAACGTCCTTTGCAAGTATTAATGAAGCGGAAAACATAACAAACGGAACGCTGTAATCGATTAAAATTAGATAATCGATTAAACTCGATTATTCCCTTAAGTCAGAGTCAGTCCAAAAAACAATACTAGACGGTTTAATGTGAAGAGAATTAGCAACCTTTTGATATAAGCGTACACCAAGCACAGCAGCACAGAGCTCCAGTCGCGGTATAGTTAGTGGTTTGATAGGAGCGACGCGACTTTTGGCTGTTAATAATCGCACGTCGACGTCACCCTGCTCATTCATACTACGAACATACAAACAAGCGCCATATGCTTACTCCGACGCGTCGGTAAAAATGTGAAATTCGAAGTGTTTGTATGCGTCACAGAGCACGCGACGTGAAACCCGTAAATTGTGAATGCAAGGTAATGATTTAATTATGTTCGCCCATATTGTTGCAATGTCAGGTGATAACTGATCATCCCAGTTCAACTTGTCTAGCCAAAGTTTTTGGAGCAACATCTTCATGTTCACGACACACGGTGCTAACAGTCCTAAAGGATCGTAAATTCGTGCAATTACTGCTAACATGCCACGCTTAGTATTTTCTATGCAGTGAGGAACTTGTATAGAGAAAATGAGGTCATCAGTGTCTGTTCGCCAACTAAGACTCAGTGTTTTACTACAGACATCACCTTCCTTGTGAAACTCGAAGCAAGACTCGTCAGATGGATCTGAAATTAAAGTGGGCTCGTTCGATTTCCACTTCCGTAACGGCATGCAAGCAGAGGCAAGAGCATCAGTCACCTTGTGACGCAACACGAGAGCTTCCTCATACACGTCTTCGCCGGTCAGCAGGTCGTCTACATAAAAATCATGAAGAATGACTTCAGCGACCCTTTGATCCTGACATTCCAGGCCTATTTGTTTTATGCATCTAGTCGCGAGAAAAGGTGCACTAGCCGTACCGTACGTTACGGTATTTAATTGATAAGTTTTAAGCGTGCTGGTAACATCATCACGCCAAACGATTTGCTGCAGGTGCCTATCTGAAGGATCTACAAACACTTGCCTGTACATTTTCTCTACGTCAGCAGAGAGAACGTACTTATGAGTTCGAAATCTAAGAATGATTGCAGTCAAATCGTCCTGAACAGTAGGCCCGACCATCTGGATTGCATTTAAAGAAAGTCCAGAGGTAGTGGGTGCACTAGCATTAAATATAACCCGTAATTTTGTTGTGCTACTGCTTTCACGCAGGATTCCGTGATGAGGAATATAATATGACCGCAAATCTTGATTAATATGACATCCTGACATATGGCCTAAATAAATGTACATCTATAAATGTAGTGGTGCAAATCATAATGTCTTTGTACATTTTGTCAAGTGGAGGTTGGCTGAGGCTTCTGCGCTCTATTGACAGAAAACATCGTTTTGCACGATGATATGAATCACCTAAACCCTCCGGAGATTCCTTCAACGGAATCTTAACACTAAAACGGCCATCTGATAAGCGCGTCATGTTTTTTATGAAGTGTTCTACACACATGTTCTCCTCAGCTGAATAAGTCGATGCATCATGGCTAACTTCCTCGAGCTGCCAGAAACGCGTCAATTGGTTTCGGATGTCATCTAACTCATTCGAACTGGAAGAACTTTTG
This sequence comes from Mythimna ferrago, assembly GCA_910589285.2. Lineage (NCBI taxonomy): Eukaryota > Metazoa > Arthropoda > Insecta > Lepidoptera > Noctuidae > Mythimna > Mythimna ferrago. The sequence goes on along the minus strand of OU342698.1, from coordinate 16,712,489 downwards.
TAATAATCGTTTACGAAATTACATTTAATTGAAGAAAGTTGAGAAGAATTAATATTATAATTAAAGCCGCCGTTTATTGGGCCACAAACTAGCCAACCTAGTCTAGTTTGGTGAAGTGTTGGTTTCCCATCACCTAATAAAATCTTATCAGATCCTAATAAACTCCAGAATACATCAGCCCCTATAAACATATCAATAGAAGCCGGTGTGTGGAAATATGGATCAGCTAATTGAATATTTGAAGGTATATTTACATGTACCTGTCTAGCGGGAACATTATCAGTAAATGTGGGTAAGACAAAACAAGTTAAATTATTTGAGTACGATTCGTGCAACGACTTAATATGCACACGAGACAGAGAATTGTTTATACCTTGTATCGATCTTTCTGTGTTTACGTAGGGCAACTTCAACTTATTGTATAAAGTCTCCGTCATTAGACAAGCCGAACTACCTGAGTCGAGAAGTGCCCGAGCGATGTGTTCCTTATTATTTGCATCGTAACATCTAATTAGTGCAGTCGACAACAAAATGTTACCTGTGCTAGTCGTATGCGAATGTGCGGAGATATTGGCTGAGAGTGCAACGTGATTGTTTGTGTCGATAGTGGAGGATGACTCACAGTTAGTCTTATCAGTCATAACAGCTGATTTGTTTGAAACGGGTGTTTGTTTGTACTCTGCGTTATGAATAAGTGTGTGGTGTTTGCGCTTACATATTTTGCACCCCGATTTCTTGCAATTACTAGGATAGTGACCGTGACGCAAACAGTTATAACATATCTTATAGCTAGGTAGTAAAGACATTCTCTCGTTAACATTTAATGATAGATATTGTGGGCGTGAATTAAGATTGTGATCACCTTTACACCTAGGACAGTTTTTTGATTTATCAATACGCCCTTTGTATTCTTCCCATTCTCGGAATGATTTTGTGTCTAATTTTTGTCGTATGATGTAAATAAGTAATGTGTCCCAATTGTGAACAGGTTCACCTAATGTTTTTAAAGCTCTGATATTTTTGTTTCTCTACGATGCCTTTTAACGCAGTTGAGGACTCCTTTGTGATTGACTCGATATTGAATAAAGCTGTAACGTGATTTTCTATTAATATTCTTTCGTTATCAAATCGCTCACAAAGCAGTTCCCACGCCATATTGTAGTTTCGAGCTGAAAACTCGATAGACTGAATTACAATAGCAGCAGATTCTGTTAATGAGGACCTCAAATAATGGAATTTATTGACCTCGTCTATATCGTCATTGCCGTGAATGAGACTAGAGAAAGTATCTCGAAATTCGAGCGAGTTATCGTACGAGCCTGTAAATTTAGGTAACTGTATGGTGGGTAACTTGACGAACTGACGCTTACTACTAGAGGTTGACTTTACTTCCTCTTGCTTAAATTTTAAGAACTTATTTAATAGTACTTTAGCTTGAGCCATCAAATCATAATATTGCGATTCAATTGTAGCTCGTTCGAGTACCTCAGAGGCAACGTCACACATACATTCCAACTTTGATTGAACTTCGTTAAATTCGTCATATAAATTATCTAATTTGTTGACTCGCAACTGCAACTCCATTACCTGAGACGGGTTTACCGTAGAGTCTTGAAATTTATTTAAATATGTTTCAAAGACGGTTAATCTTCCCTTATAACTGCTTCGCTTCTTTTTAAGATCTTTTATATCAGTCATTTTGACAGGAAGGTGTCGTAGACCTGAAATTATACAGTTGTAATGTTAAATAACGAAACTATATTTATCAAAAATACCTAGGCGTAATAAATAATGAGACTAAGCAACTATTGGTCTGAGTTATTGATTAATTTTACAATGTTGACCTTTGATCACTGCAAATTATAAAGAACTACCGTAGTAACAAGTAGGTAGGTAAGGTTTACTATTCTATTAGAATAATGTAACAAACAAATTAATTACCTAATAATTTATATTGTAAAGGTTTACAAAGCGTCAATTAATGGTAAAGGTTAAAATTAAGAAATAATATTTGTAAATTGAAAAATAAATAGCTAACTAATGTAGGTTAACACAAACACTACTTTACGGTATTATAAGCACTATTAACTATATTTTACAAATATAATTCAACCTAAAACTTTGTAAATAAATCCTTGTAAATAAATTGTATAAAATAATGTGTAAATAATTTGTAAATATGTATAAAATAACTATGTTACTAACCTTATTTAAGTTTTTATAATCGCTACTTATTACCTATATTTTGTATATTACCTGATTAAATATTAATGAGTGTTGGGTGAATTTAATTGATATTATAATGCTTTGGCTTTAACACTTATGGTTTTACTTCACTTGACCTTCACTTCACTTTCCCTCCAAAACGTGTTCGTCACCTCGTCACTCCGGTAATTTTCAATATAATCTCCAAAATATCCAATATTTAGCTTTTTCCACTTTGCTAGTTGTAGATAATATAATATCCGGTTCGTATGGACCATGTATAAAATTGTAGGATATTCTCAGGAATTTTAGAAATTAAAAATACAGGATCGTAGCTTGCAGTGTATCAGTTTTAATTTGCCAGTCATGAGATTCAAAAATCATGGAGGTAGTTAATAGTTAACTAATGATAAAAAACTTATAGCTAATATTTATAACTACTTATTGCTAACTTAAATTAGTGGTGCAAAATTGAAGTGACGCTTCAACAAAAGGCAAGAAGGAATGGGGGGGTTTTTTACTGTGACTATTTCCCGCTCTACCCAAGAGAGTTTGATGTCATTTGGATGATTTTTACCAAAAAAAAAGAGAGATATTTTCACACTCTACCATAGCCTCTCTTTCGGACCGGATTATTTTCTTACTCGCCCGAGCACTTGGCAGGTATTTCTATATAACTGTGCTATCATCTACATACCCATAGATACCGAGCACCAACAGATCGTTAAAATGCAGCTAGAAGTGAGTTGCAAAGAGAACAGACCCCTGAGGAACTCCAGCATTAGTCGTCATGCGCTCTGATGATCATCCGTCGACAAATTCTCGGAGGGACCGTTTACTCAGGAAGTCTTTTACCCAATTAATAGACCAAGGGAAATGCCCTACGCTGGAAGCTTACTCAAAAGGCTAGCGTGCCTTACCCTGTGGCTTTCAAGACGTCTAGGAAAGTGGCAGTCTGGTGGCAGTTGCAGACACGACTGCTCCTTTTGGGCACGGGTTGCACGTTGGCAAGCTTCCAGGACTTAGGTACTATACCAGTCCTAAATGAGAGGCGATCCAAGCGCATCAACACAGGAGACAACTCGGGCGCACAAGCCTTGACAACAAACGCTGGTATACCATCTGGTCCACTAGCTTTATTCACGTGTAGACGACACAGCTCTCTCAGAACTTTCCTGTTTCTTATGCGAAGCTCGGGCATTGAAGAGTCACAATGAGGCAGAGTTGGTGGAGTAGTACTGCTAGTGTCAAGAAAGAAGAAAGAGAACTGCTTTCTCTCTTGCCGTATGAGCCAGTGTTCTATCCGGTTTAACCAGTGGAGAGAATACGAGCCGACAGAAGTTCGACTCGACCGACTTGGCAAGGGACCAAAATGCTCTGCTACCGGACGGCTGTACAAATATGAGTAATGCGGTCGAAGCGTGCCTTCTTTAGTGCTTTTTTTGTAGGATTTGGCAGCATGGTTGAAGGCTCTCTTCTTTGAACTCGGATCAGATCAGATCAGATCCGGAGCTTTGCGGTCACGAGCGTCACCCAGGCGTGAAACGTTTACGCTCTTCAGCCTAAACCCACTTCAGACTTTACCAGACAGTGATTTGAAGTTCCAAGTGGTGAGGAAACTGTTACGATACATCTGTCCGGATCGGTGGTCAACAGCAGGTAGACCAGACAATCGGCAATATAACTAACTACATCAGGCACCCTTGTCGCTTGCTTTACCATCTGGGAGAGGCCCATCGATACTTCAAAGTTTCGCGCTTCTCTCCCAGCGAGGTCGGTGGCAGTATTGATGACAGGCGTTAAAATCCCCCAGAGCGACAAACTGCGCATCAGGGTGCCGATGCAGAGCCTTATTGATGGCCTCGCTGGGGTGACCAAACAGTCGAGTCGTCTCCTGGTCGCCGCTAAGTTAAGTAACTCTAATTTATAGATCTTTTCTCACCTGGTACTTTCCCAGCTGCCCCAAGGAGGAACTATACAAGCACATGAGACGCATTCAAAGCACATGAGACGCTACTGAGAACCTAAGGTTTCATCTATGAATGATGAAAATAAAAATGATGAAAATAAGTTACGTCAGACAGCTCTGGGATCTTGGACTATTAGAGTTGATTGTATTAATTTGTTGTCGGCCATGTATAATCCGGTATTCTATACAATACCGAATGCGCAGCCAGTGAAAAGCCGGTGTAAAAGACGACAGCAGGGAAGTAGGTGACGTAGTTTTAGGGCATTCTGAATTCTGATACACGCATAGATTGGAAGTACTTGTATACAAAATTACACTATGTTACGTACATACTTTAGGAATGTATAAGTACACAGGTCCTGTTTCTGTACGCGGGGTTTAAGCGAGGCTCGTATTTCCGGATGGTTATAAAAAAAATCCTAAACTAACCTGTCCATGTTGGGATACCCTAAAATCACTCCAATTCTTTCCTTGCTCTTGTCTTTAACAGACCTTGATTTTAAGAAATATAACATGTTTCATTTGCCCATCATTTTACAGGTGGGTTGGTTTTGGTCAACATTGATAAATGTAGAACAAAATCTATTACGCATTACCGGTGAACCAGCAGGTACTCTATACAATTTCTAGGAAATGTAATCATTACCTAGGTAAAGTATGTAATGGACAATAATAATCATAATATTTCATACATTGCCTGGACGCCCCAGGTATTTTATACATTGCCGAGGTATTATATAGAATACCTGAATTATTCAAACTGCCGGTAATATAGTATAAAACAGCCCAAAATCATATCTCGACAAACCAAACATAACTTCCGTCTGATCGGAGGATCCTCCCTTTTCAACGGAGGTTCCTCCATATACATACATATTATTATGAATTACATTTTTAAATATTTCAACAAATAAACATTTCAAAACATGAAAAGAGGAGAATACTTTATGATTCATTTATTATTTATGTCAAGAGTGGCAATAAACATGGCAAAACATTCATACCTAATAATATTATGCGTAGTGATAATTATACTGAATTTCGGTAAGCCAGGATAAGTTTTGGCAATATAATTAATTTATGCTTATCATTAGTAAACTTTAGGATTTAGATATTAATATCGAAAGCTTTTGATGTTTCTGATTCTGACCTTTCTGTCCTACAAGTTGTAAATAATTGTTTGGTAAATGGGGACAAGCACAGAACTAATATAAAAAAGAATATTTTCATCCTCCATCTCGGAAAGAGTATTTTTGCTCTTCGATATCGGAGTGCAAAAGCCAAGATTAAGTAAATTGAATTTTGATCATCGTGTGCTTTATGATAAATGATAAATTATATTTATTTTGCAAATAGGTTTAAAAAACACTTTTACACGTCAATTTTTTTTTTTCGTCGGTTTAAGCTAGATGAGGCCGGTGTTTCCTAGCTACTTGAGAAGAAACACAGAAACAAACTCAGGGGTCAAAGTCTCTTTTAAGGTCCATACAGTAAATATGTAATTGTCAAATCACATGAGAATCATGCAGATTAGTGACATGGTCTTTTGAAGAAAGAACCATACAGATTTGAGTGGACCCATCCAGTCAGTGCAAGCATTTCTCAGTATTCACAAAGCTCAACTCAGGACTAATAAGGAGCTCAACGACTTGACGAACAATACCAAGGAAAGGACATTTGAGTAGGCCGCAGAGAATACTCAAATTGCCAGACAATTTTTTTTTTGACAATTTAGGGGGCTGAGTCACTCGCGTCCGTAGGAGGATACCCATTGCTAGGCCCTACACGTGGTCCCCGGGTGGTGCTAATCAGGTGACACTAACTGGTGGTAGGTTTCGACCGACGGCTTGTGACTACCCACTGGGCAAAGACGTATCGTCAAGCGGCCTAGCCGTGTTTCGGTACGATGCCCAGTGTAGCCGATTCAGAGGAGTTGGGTCAAAGTGGCAGTTCCAATGCTTGCAGACCAGCCAGACTCGTGCTGGTATTGACGTATCGCGAGACTAGTCGTGGAGGATAGCGGGATCCGAGGCACGGCGCACCGCTGGCAGACCGCTGTTAGTTGGGGGCCCAAGTAATGTGCCAGCCACACAAGAAAGGCTGCCCCGCCAACTAGCGAAAAATCCCGGAATGTACCATCATGCTGGTTGGCGACCAGATGAGAGGGCCCGATGGTCACTAATGTCCAGCCCGTGCCCAATAAAGGGAGTCGTGCTGACCCAGCTAACTACCGACCAATCTCAGTAACGTCCATTCTCTGTAAGACTATGGAACTAACTAAGCTTCCTTCTTTCGGTTTATTCGCTGGATTGTGTGCTTGGATCGCAGACTTCCTGAGTAACCGGTCTATCCGAGTGGTTATCGATGGTTGCTCGTCCGGTCAAATGGCTTTTAATGCCGGTGACCCCTAATCAGTACTCTCGGCAACATTATTCTTGCTGCACAAAAACGATCTGCTTAAGCCGGTACCTTTGGGTATGCAGACGAAAGCACTGTTGTTGAGAGTTACATATCCAGCGCGCGAGCTAGTGGGTCACAGATCCAGTCTCTTCGAGAGGCTTTGGTTGAGCGCTTGAACTTGTCCTTGGAGGCAGTCTCCGAATGGGCAAAAACCCAGGCGTGTCTATTTTCCGCTAAAAGGAGCCAATTCAGTCCCGCTCCAACTTTCCGGGGTGTAACCGTGCCGATAACCGACCATCTTGACCTTCTTGGTGTTACGCTTACATCAACGCTCAACTTTGGGCCATACATCGAAGCAAAGGCTCAACTGGCTGCAAAAAAGCTGGGAATCCTCACAAAGGTCAGACAGTACTTCACGCCGGAACAGCTGCTCAAACTTTATCAAGCGCAAGTTCGATCATGTATGGAGTATTGCTCTCATCTTTGGGACGGATCTGTCCGATACCAGCTTGAGCAACGACGCAGAGTTGCTAGCCTGTCGGTTTTCTACCGGTTGCATTTCGGGGAGTGTGCGTCGGAATTGCATAACCTAATTCCGCCTAGCCCGTTCCATCATCGGACTACCAGTCGTACGGCTATGCGCCACCGGTATATGGTGGATATCCCACCTACACGCACAAAACGTTTTGGGAACACATTCATTGTGTGTGCGGCTAGGAAGTGGAATTCCTTGCCGGAGTCTGTGTTTACTGATAGCTACAACCCGGGAATCTTTAAGTCGAGAGTGGATAGGTTTCTTTTAGGTAAGCGCGTCCCATCGTCGACCGCATCGTTGCTTTCCATCAGGTGAGATAGCGGTCAAGCGTGAACCTATCAACAATAAAAAAAAACATACGGTTACGAGAAAAAAAAAGTAATCAACATAGTCCTCACATTCATAATAATAAAAGGAAATTATAGTTTACAAAATGTAAAAGTTTTCAAAAAAAAAAAAATTAAGTCAAAAAATAAATAAAAACATGTCAAACTTTAAAATAAAAAAAAAATTACAATGTCAAATTAAAAAACTAAATTAATAAAAATATGTAATAAAAAGCACAATTGAAAATAAATAAAACAAAAGTTATAAAAGTTTCAAAAATTAGAGCATACTAGGGCAGGTCAATCCCAAGCCTTTTCGTCTTCAACATAGTCCTTTACAGTGTAAAATGCCTTTTGGCAAAGTTTTCGCTTTACAAATGATTCGAATTTATTAAGGCCGAGTTGTTGAATATGACTAGGAAGTTTATAATAGAAGTGTATGCATTGACATCTTAATGGGCCCTCTATTTTTTTGAGTCTGGTTGCAGGAACTACAAATTTGTGTTTATTCCTAGTATTAAAATTATGAATATCACTGTATTTTTTAAACATGTTTTTATTTTTATGTGCATACAAAATACTTCGTTACTAAAAAAGTTATGAGTTTACACGTGGATGGATGGAGGGGAAGAGGAAGGCCAAAGAAAAGATGGATAGATTGTGTGAGAAGCGATATGAAAGAAAAGGGAGTTAGTGATAGCGTGACGAGTGACAGGACAGAATGGAAGAAAAAAACGTGTTGCGCCGACCCCAAATAAAACGGGATTAGGGCAGGAAGATGATGATGACAAAATACTCTCGTAAATGTACCTACTGTGAAGGTACAGTCAATATACTTATATCTTTAAATTTGTCTCTAAGAGAGTACTTGGGACTTAATTTATAAATCGAACGAATAGCCCTTTTCTGCAAAACGAAAATTGTCTGGATATCGGCGGCATTGCCCCACAGTAGAATATCGTACGACATGACACTATGGAAATAGCTAATGTAAACTAAACGGGCAGTTTCTACATCAGTTAAATTTCGAATTTGTCTAACAGCGTATGCTGCAGAGCTAAGTTTTTTTAATAATTTGTCTATATGTGGGCCCCACTGAAGCTTAGCATCAAGAGTTATGCCCAAGAACACTGTAGTATCTTCAGGACTCAACTCTTTACCTTTTATTAGCACACTAGTTTCTACTTGCTTAACATGAGGCTTCTTCTTCTTCTTCTTGCCCTTGTCCCATTTTATTTGGGGTCAGCGCAACACGTTTTTTTCTTCCATTCTGTCCTTTCACTCGTCACACTATCACTAACTCCCTTTTCTTTCATATCACTTCTCACACAATCCATCCATTTTTTCTTTGGCCTCCTTCTCCCTCTCCATCACTCCACATGTAAATTCATAACTCTTTTAGCAACAATTGCCTAACATGAGGCATGGTAAACTTAATACATTTAGTTTTCTTTTCGTTAAGAAGTAGGTTATTTACATTAAACCATTGTACTATTTTTGAAAGAGCTATATGTATATCGTCAGAAACCGGTCAGCACGTTTAAGTTTAAACAAAAGTGAAGTGTCGTCTGCAAACAACACTATATTATGGGTATCCTTTATGAGGTAAGGTAAGTCGTTTATATAGATAAGAAACAAAACATGGGCCAAGAATTGAGCCCTGGGGGCTCAACACCCATTTTTACTACATTACTTTTTCCGTTTACATCAACTCTCTGTATCCTGTCACTAAGATATGATGTAAGAAGATCCAGGGAGGAGTTCCGGATTCCATAATGGTGTAGTTTCCTGATTAATGTTTCGTGGAGAGCGCAATCAAAGGCCTTAGACAAATCGTAAAAAATACCCAGAACATCGCATTTGTCTTTCCATACATCATAAATATGTCCTAAAAGTTCAACACGGTACGGTTCATCGGTTGTTGAACGAACCCTTGTAAAACCAAACTGTTTGGTATGCAACAATTTATGTCTGTTACAAAATCTTTGAAGTTGCTCTAAAATAAGTTTTTCAAATATTTTACTAAAAGTGGGTAGTACTGAAATGGGTCTGTAATTCGTGGGGTCTGATGTACTACCCGTTTTGAACAATGGAATTATTTTACTATTCTTCATCAGGTCAGGAAACTCACCGCGATCGATACAATTATTAAAAATACACCACCAATTTTTAATTAGTACAAATACTTAAGTGGCTTATTAGAAAAGCCCTTGTTATTATTTAAGTAAAGTCTCAATAAATAATATTCATAAACAGCAAAGTTATTAGCTATTATGTTTACCCCAAAATGTCTCTCAATTTATGGAAATATTGTGCAGGCTATTGATTATGAATGAATAAATGACGATTAAAATGGAAAAACACTGCCCACAGTATTTTCTACTAGCAATTGTTATGTAAGATTGAATCTATGATAAATTTACCTTTTCGTGGTCAATTTTAGGATTTCGGTTTTTTCTACTTTTGAATACAAAAATATGATCATGATAAGTGACGGGAACAGATAGAGCCCCATTTTTTTTTTGTACTAATTAAAAAGTAGGGGTGTATAAGCTAAAGAAGGAGCTACAATGTGGATTGTAAATTTAACAACGTCCACAGAATTACCCCATAAATCTGCAGTCTTTTTACATTCAAGGAGTTAAACGTCTTAATAATATCTACATAAGTCACATGTTCGAAAGTTAAATCAGAATCACAAACTTTAACATTCTCTTTAAGCAGAGTCTCTGCAGTTCAGAGATTTTTCCGAAGTGATCACGTTGTCATTAATTACAAGTCACTAGATGGTCTTGTAGATCTTCCAGTTTCACTACGTATAATATTCCAAGTGGTTTTAATAATATTATTTTAATTTGTCTAACAGCGTATGCTACAGAACAAAGCTTTTTAAATAATTTAGAATAATTTCGCACATATAAACTAAATTCAGCAGTTATGACAACAATCCTTTCATCATACAATTCGTAAAGCCAAGTTCTACTTTTATGAATGCCAGTGGTAGCCCATTTACTGAACGACACGTTACTATTTATCGAAATAGTCTTAGGTGTAAAAGTAGAATTAAATTGATTACAGTACATGTTAAGGAAACCTTCGTATTCATGATTAAGATCATCATATATAGACCAGTCCGGTACCTAAATTATTAGTGAGTTTAGTTTTAAAAGTTTCTAAACGACTTGTAGTTTTAGGGTTAACAAAGAAATTCTTTTTAGCCACTTTGTGATTTTTATTCTGAAAAGTAATTAATTGTCCACAATGATCAGAATCTAATCAATTTTGACTGACCTGTTGGTCTAGTGGTTAGTGACCCTGACTGCTATGCCGGAGGTCGTGGGTTCGATTCCCACCCAGGACAAATGTTTGTGTGATGAGCAAATTCATTTGTTCTGTATCTGGGTGTAATAAAATTTATCTATAATATGTATGCATTTAGAAATATATAAGTATGTTTATCAGTTGTCTAGTACTCATAACACAAGATCTGCTTAGCTTGGGACTAGACGGCGTTGTGTGATAGTTGTGGAATATTATATTATTATTTTTATATTATATTTGTCATTTCTTTGTAACTTGGTACAATATCCATATTAATATTATCTATGCATGTGGTACTAGTAGGAGTTATTCTTGTGGGCTCCAAAAATAGGTTAACAAGATGGTAGGACTGAAACAAACTTATATTTTTACTACATAAACCTGAGTTTTCAAATAAATTTACATTAAAATCACCACAAGTGATTATGTTCTTGTTTGAATTTATTGCAAATCTTGTGCAATACTTCATCCATTACATTTTCAAAGCAGTCATACAATCCAGAAGGGGGTTTGTACACACTTAGTATAATAAACTGCTCCAATTCAATACAGGCAATTTCAACTGACCGCTCAAAAGATAGGCTCACAATGTCCTTTAAGTATTTACTTCTACCTCCGTGGTGCCAAATTTATCATACAACTTTTTAATTTGTTAAAAACTCAAAGTCAGGACCTTTTTGGTGTACTTTTTGTTTTTATTTTTTGCATTTAGTCTTTTTCTCGCTAAGGTGGGATGACAAGTTACGTGTTGCACTCGAGTGCAAAGATTTTTACCTCGTGCTTTCTTGATTCTCTCGTTAACGCTCAGCATTCTAATTTTTGAAGAATCCTTCGCTTGTTCGGTCATCAAAATTGAGCATGTGGTTAAAAAGCAACTTTGCACTCTTGTATTACAAATAACTATTGTGACGCTTACAAGTGTATGAATTTTTATAATTACATACCGTCAGTAGTTTCAAACAGTCTCGTCCCCATCATGTCTGACAGCCCAACGTACACTCTCTGGATACGAGGCAGGGTAGCGTTCCAAAACGAAATCACAGCATCTACCTCATCATCGCTGTCTGGGTGCCACAAAATGGCTCCTTCCAGAGCACAGACTCGCTTGGCTTCAGGCCAAGGAAGTCCGACCATATGGATCTTGTAGAAACTGTTTACTGCTTTAATATATTTGTAGTCTATCCGGTAAAACTCCTCTTCATACATGAAATAAAAATAATACTTAACATTACATAGTATTACGCCCATATCAACTGAAAAGGTAGACTGTGACTGTTTTTAGTTCAGCAGCAAGGTGTGTCTATTAGTCGTAAGATCCAGTACAAGAATAATATATCCTCATCGGTTATTTAATGACTATAAAGAATATTATGCTAAATAATGTACAATTGCATAAGTCGCAAGAAAATGAGGATATCGGAGATTTCACGAAATCTCTAGATATATCACAAAATCCCAGTAGATGTTGAATATTCTTGTTTATTACGTCTTCGTACTAAAAGTATGTAGTGATTTGATAAAACACCAATTTATCGTCAGTGATATGTCGTTTCACTAAACAAAATTTAGTAAATTATCAGAAAAGTGGATACTGCCGACTAAAAATCGAGCCATGAATTTCTCTCGCTCGCTCTAATTGATAGATCGATCGCCACAAATTGAAATGTCAGTGTTATTTGGTAGAATTTCTACTTTTGGAGGACAAGGTTTTAAAAAATGTGATTGTGAAAAATCAACGCAACAACATACTTACATTATTTTTTTGTACCTAATGAACGAATCCACGTAATAGAAAAAGGTATAATACCTGACATCATTGTCAGTACCTCTGCTATGAGTTTAAAGCAATAGTATTTTTTGATACTCGATACCGACTAAGTTAATATTTTGTATGGCAAATCTTACGGCACTTCTAGCGGTCACTTACGGAACTAAAAAAAAATTAAAAAAAATTGTCATACAAAATATTAACGTAGTCGGTATCGAGTATCGACAAAGACTATTGCTTTAAACTCATGGTAGAGGTACAGATTATTATTTAGTTTTTAGTATATTTATTTAGTTGTATAGTAAAAATGCTCCGATTAATTTGTTATTTTGTTTTATTACTTTGCTCATCAACAGTATTATTTATTTCACTACATATATGTAGTGAATTGGATTGTAGTGAAATGAAAATGGGTAGTATTTAAACGAGTGACTGTAAATTAAAATTTTAAGTGACAAAAATAATTATTTTGGGTTATAGAAATAATAAGTGAGCGACTGACTGCGAGTGACGAGAAATCAATAGAACAGCGACTTAGAAACTTTAATTTGAGTTACTAAAAATACAAAATGAGAAGCTTCATAATATTTGAGCGACCTAATATTTGTTTGTGTGTCAACGAAAAAAATGGTGAAATAAAATCTGCGAGCAACTTGGTCGTAGCGTTCGCCGGCCGCTGCCGCGGCACCGCTCGCTTCGCTCACTCGGCTCACGCGCGGTAGGTCACAGTTCTAACCTAACCTAACCTATTTCACCCAGTTCAAATGATGAATCTACCTGCGACTAGATAATTCTAGTCGCTTACTTATTATTTTAGTCGCTCACATACTAATTTAATCGTTTAACTAGGATTTCAATAACCCACTTTTAGTAAGCTCGTTCTGGATTTTATTGTTAATCAATATTTGTTGTTAGTTTAGTTAATGTGTCGCTTACTCAAATTCATACCGCTCAAGTTATTAAACCAGTATCTCATCATCAGTCGCTAAGTTTTTTTTTAGTCACTCGTTTTATAATTCCCCAATGAAAATTAGATTTAGTTAGAATAACAAAATGACATTTATCTTTAACTTTATATAAGTATTTTGTCATATCATTAGATATTTTTAGTAAAAAGACGAAATTCTTGTTTATTAAACAAGAATTTTCGACATCTACCGGGATTTCGTGATATCCCCAGGTATTTCGTAATATTCTCATTTCCCTGCGACATAATTATGTATTGATGAATCGCGCATATGTAGGTTGACCAGCTAAATCATGTGCCGATGATTTTAAACAATAAGATCTGTAATTATTTTTTTTTGTTCAATTTCCTCGGTTAGGTTAGGGAATATACCCCAAGTTTTTCAGTTTGACGTTTGACGTCGGTATCGGTGTGTCGCTGTCCAAATTGTGTTTGGGGAAAGTAAAGAAATAATAGATAAAGTGTTTATAGACTTATCTAATAACAAATTATTAAGTGATAAGTGGTGTGGACCCCAGCGAACTAACTCTTCGATCTCTGGAGGACACCGCGCAACAGAGCTATATAACGGATCATTTTGTCATCACCTGCTGTGCGTCGTAGCTGTTATTGCACCTAATTCATCATGCCGGGTGCCAAATGCGGAGATTGCGGTCGCTTCACTTCTGCACAAGAGGGCATTATATGAGGTAAATGCCTGGAAGTATACCATCGCACGTGTGCCGTATGGGCGTTCCCATGAAGCCTGACAGCATCGATCTGTCGTTGCCCGGAATGTAAAAAATATATTGCCAGGGATAACAGATCGTAGACCACAATCAGAGACTCGACACTGCATCCCCTAAGAGAGGATTCAGGGGAAGCAGCACTTCCGCTGCCGCGACAGGTCACGGCATTGCGGACAGAGCTCCGGCGGGATCTCATGGTGAAATGGCGTCAACGACTATCGCAACCCAGTGTTGGGTACGCCACAATCATGGCGGTAAGTCTCCTCTTTGAGGCGTGGCTGGAAAGACCTGACGGCGTCCTTACGGCGACATGGTTCGTTCGAGAGTTTCCTGCACCGGATTCATGCGGAAGTGACACCCAGGTGTCGCCACTGTGCGGAACGCCCGGAGGACATGGTGAAGCACACAGTCGAAGTGTGCCCTGCTTGGGCGGAGCATCGCCGTGCCCTCGTGGGGGTGATCGGCGGCGGAGACCTCTCGCGCCGGGCCTTGGTTGAGGCCATGGTCCGGAGCGAGGAGGAGTGGCAGGCGGTCGCCGACTTCTGCGAAGCAGTAATGCTCGCAAAGAAGGAGGCCGAACGCATCAGGCAACGGCGTTATTGCCGCCGCCGCCGCCGGGATTCTGATCCCGACTTCCGGCCAACGTAGGCGCGGGCTTGCGGACAGTGAGCAATGGGTAGCTCACTGTCCGGCCGTCCGGTAACTGTCCGGACCAAGCCCAAGTCGTCGACGGCGCGCACTGTTCCCGCGCGCCTCAAGGAGTTGTCAGCAACAGCAGGGACCCTGCCGGGTCGAAGCCTACTGGGGCCAGGGTTATCCGAAAGGGCGCTCGAGCCCCGGTATGAAGGCTAAAAGGAACGGGGTGGGTCTTTTAGTCAGTAAGAGTCTGACACTATCTCCTGCCCCGCCCAAGGGCGGGGGATGTCAATGCATGATTTTTTCCCAACATAAAAAAAAGAGGTAGCAGCACTGGAGGGTATCAGCACGCCCAACAATTTCGCCGATATCAATGCCAGGAATAAGAGAGCTAAGGGCGGTGCGCTTGGATATCCAGGGGTTCAGGAAAGAGATGGAGGTGGAAATGACTAAAGGCTGTCGTCTACCCTCAATTTCGGCTCCTACATCGAAGCAACAGCCCAATTAGCTGCCAAAAAATTGGGGATTTTGGCAAAAGTGAGACGGTATTTCACGCCGGAACAGCTGCTCAATCTCTATCATATATATAGATAGGAGATAGTGTCAGACTATTACTGACTAAAAAACCCATCCCGTTCCTTCAAGCCTTCATACTGGGGCACGAGCGCCCTTTCGGATAACCCTGGCCCCAGTAGGCTTCCACCCGACTGGGCCCCTGCTATTGCTGACAACTCCTTGAGGCGTGCGGGACAGCGCGCGCCGTCGACGACTTGGGCTTGGTCCGGACAGTTACCGGACGGCCAGACAGCGGGCTACCCATTGCTCACTGTCCGCAAGCCCGCGCCTACGGTGGCTGGAAATCGGGATCGGAATCCCGGCGGCGGCGAGAGCGCCGTTGCCTGATGCGGTCGGCCTCCTCCTTAGCAAGCATTACTGCTTCGCAGAAGTCGGCGAGCGCCTGCCACTTCTGCGGACCATGGCCTAAACCAAGGCCCGGCGCGAGAGTTGTCCGCCGCCGATCACCCCCACGAGGGCAACGCGATGCTCTGCCCAAGCAACCAACGAGTATGTGCTCCACCGTGTCCTCCGGGAGTTCCGCACAGTGGCGACTCTCGACCGTCACTTCCGCTTTAATTCGGAACAGGAACCATGACATTTCCGGTGAGGACCTGAGTCATGTGGAAGGTAAGGACGCCGTGAGGTCTTTCCAGCCACGCCTCAAAGAGGGGACTTATCGCCATAATTGTGGCGTGCCTAGCACTGGGTTGCAATAGTCACTGACGCCATTCCACCATGAGATCCCGCCGGAGCTCTGTCCGCCATGCCGTGACCTGTCGCGGCAGAGGACTTTCACCAGATCCCACGGTGGTAGGCCAGCCAGAAGGCTCGCCGCTTCGCGGGAAATAGTGCGGTATCCCCGCACCATCCGAATTGCCATGACCCTCTGGCAGGCGTTTAGAATGGCCGCCGATCGCTTTTGCAGCGACGGCGCCCACACCGGCGCCCCGTAGAGGGCCATGGACCGAACGATCCCCGCGTAGAGCTTCCGGCAGGAGGCATCTGGACCCCCAAGGTTGGGCAGGAGCCGCTTGAGAGCGGCCTCAGTCCGGTTGAGTTTGGGAGCCAGACATCGGAAATGCTCCTCGAAATTCCATCGGCTGTCGAGGATGAGACCCAGGTACCTCATCGATGACCCGACGCCGATGCGAACTCCTCCTACCGTTAGTTGCGAACCTGATGGTAGCGCGTTCCGACGGCCGCGACCGTGAAATCTTCCTAACCCCCCACTTACGCAAGCGAAGCCGTGGGCAAAAGCTAGTAGACTATAAACACAGACTATAAAGATACTATAAACGGTAAACAGAATCGCGACCTTGGCACAGACTCGACGTAATGTTGCCACTTTATACATTATTATGATATCGTATTAGCTCTTTATTTATTTCTTGTGTTTTTTTTTATTGTATTTTTTTTTCTTTTCTCTAAAATTTATTTTTATTTATCTATCCTATTCAAGTCGTTTAGCACATAACATCGTGCCGACGTCATTCACCCTGAGTAACATAGGCTATATTTATTGCTCGTACGAAGCCGGGACGAGCCACTAGTCAGCTATAAAGAGGTAAATAATTAAGCATTAATAATAGTATCGTGATGAAACTTACCCAGTTCCTTCTCGCATATAAAGCTGTACTCCCTGCTACAAACAATATCATTGACTCGACCATCTCCGTTCATGTGCACACAGTGTTCGTTATTATTTTCGTTGTCTGGCTGGTTAGACTCCCATTTGATGTACGCCTCAGATATAGGTTTACCTAGAGCATATTATGAAAACACAATAAATTTAATATAATGTATAAGTAATTAGATGCATTGCTTTTATGAAGATGTTGAAAATGTTTGTCAAAATAATTCGAACAAATTACTTTTGATTTTTTGTTGCCTTTATAAGCATTTATTTGGAATCAGTATCAAAAAATATTAATATTATGGGTTCCGTTTTACGTCCGAATTCCATTATGAGAATACGTCGTCTTTTTTCTACGTTTACTCGCTAGATTTCGTCATTTCCGCTACGTAAATCGACCTCAGCGCCACCTGTGGCCGCACCTGGAACTAACTAACAGCACAGAGCATGCCCCGGTATGAAGGCTAGAAGAAACGGGTGGGTCTTTTAGTCAGTAAGAGTCTGACACTATCTCCCGCTCCGCCCAAGGGCGGGGGATGTCAATGCATGATTTTTTCCCACCATAAAAAAATATTAAAAAAAAAGCCACCATTCCTTTATCATTGTTGCGTTGTTCTTCGTACCGGGCGCATGTCGCTAGATTTAAATTTAGAAAAAACCTCAATTTTGTTCAAATTTTGTATTTTTTTATTAAATACCTACTTGTTTTAACTTTCGAGATCAAAGTAGAAAGTTACCGTTTTTATTTATCCGCTATGTAAAATTATTTCGTTCGTTTTAAAAATGATCTTGCGTTAACAACTTCGTGGGCGTTTAATTAGTCGGTAATCATTAATTACTACTCGGCTCGGTCATATAATAGTGCTAACGAACGCGTAAATGAGTCTATTAAGTCAAGTTTGTCAGAATTAAATTCAGTTTGAGTGAAGATAATAAAGCCTCCGTTAAACGGCGCCGGAACCGATCACATAGATTGAAGGTTTGAAGTACAATATCTGGTAAGTCATTTTAGTACTTTATATTGGGCACTTTACGCTACAATGCAGCCGAGTGTTCCTTGTTCGAGTATGGCGCCTGCATTAGTATGAGTTACACATCGTTAGTTTTTCGAGGTTAGCTTCAATGAAAACGGTTGACTCTTTGGATTAGATTGGAAAGAAATATCTTGCTATTTCGACGTATACAATGCAGGAATCGGATGAGGATTTGAGAATCCGTGGAAGATTTATTTTTTCCAAGTTTTTGATTTTTTTTTCTTCTGTGTACCTACCAAAAGTTTATAACAACATTTTATTCGATCTTTAGGGGGACAAATCAACATCGAGCTATGCTGCGCTGTACTGCGCTGTGCTATGTTTGGTCAACTCGCTCGTCTAATATTTTAATGAGGATACAAACAAACCATGCTGTGCTGCGCTGTGTGAGGCTACGCTCTGTTTAAAAACGCAGCAGTCTCGAGCGAGGCGCGCTACCCGCCGTGCTGAGCCGCGCTGTGCCAAACTGTGCTATGTTTTTTACGGAGCTCTGCCATGCTGCGCTGTGTCGAACTAGTGTATGCGCGAACAAACAAACAAGAACGAACGAGTTTCATCTTTATCGGATTCAATTATGTCATAATGTTTACGTTTTTTTGAAAATAAAGTCATTTTTGACGAGATAAACGACTACACGAGCTGCTGATTACTTTTAATACTGAGCTAAGCAAAGCGCAGCACAGCTTGATGTTGATTGTTAAAAAAACGTAGCTTAAGAAATACAGTATAGCACAGCGCAGTATAGCTCGATGTTGATTTGTCACCCTTAAAGTTTGAAAATAAAGAAGTTGTTGTACCTCTGGACTACCTAATAAACACTCGTTGTTTTTGCAATAAAAATAACGCAACCAAGGAAGGATCATCTAATCTCGTGTAACTTTTCATGATCAAACGAAAGGGGGGGGGGGGAATGTACAATTACCAGAAGTAAGCTCAGTACACCTTAAACGGGCAAACTAAACTGATCTCAAATTAATTTCTATGCCTTTGGCTAACACTGTATCAACAATTTAAATTTTTAACAAAAACCAGTGAAAGGCTACCCATCACTTTTACAAGCTTGCTGATGAAAGGTTGAGCTTGCAACCAACCCTATCATGAAATGCAAATTTTACAAAGATTACTATCATTTCTATAATGAGATGCGAATTTCACAAAAAGTTTTTCACATAAGTTAATTAAGAAAAGCAACTGCCACAAATGGTGTGTCTTCCATCTGGTCACACCACAGCACTGAAAAAGTCTCCAGTCATCAGTCCTAAACTTGACTGTGTGCTTGTGAGTGCTTGTGCTGCGTAACATTAAATACTTCTGTACCTGGACCAACTGGTCATTGCCTGGTCCTAAATTAAGACGAATATATTTAATAATTCTCCAAGCAAGGAGTCCTTAAATCTCATGTGCTATTATAATCATAAATCGGGAACTGCATTAGACCGACGTCATACGTGGACGATGCCTGAGTGGTACGTTACGTCGCATCAGGTGGCGTCGCGTGGTGTGGGTCTGATGTAGCTCTACAAGTTTGGTTGCTTTATACAATGTATGGAAACCGACACACCCAACGAGCGTAAATAGCCCACATGGGCCCAATGTAATTATACTTTAATTCCTCGCACCCCTAGGTGAGAAGGTCCATCGTATATTCAATCTCCAAGAAGGTTTTAAAAAGCTCCGTGGATTTTTCTGGGTCCGGTAAATAAACTTAACTTTCTTAGCAGCTGGCAAATGGACTCTCTAACAGGCGTAAAGCCTTGAAGGGTGTATCTACTTTATGACCTTCATCACCCTTTTTTATGGTGGGTAAAATCATCCAATGATAACCCCCGTTCTTGGGTGGAGCGGGAGATAATGTCAGACTCTTCCTGACTAAAAGCCCACCCCGTTCCTTCTAGCCTTCATACAGGAACCGGAGTTCCCTTTCAGATAACCCTGGCCCCAGTAGGCTTCGAACCGAATGTGCCCATGCTGTTGCTGACAACTCTTTGAGGCGCACGGGATCAGTGCGCGCCGTCGACGACTTGGTCTTGGTCCGGACAGTTACCAGACGGCCGGACAGCGAGCTACCCATTGCTCACTGTCTGCAAGCCCATAGGAATCGGAGGTTGCCATGGCGCTGAGCTGGTTGAGGAGCCGGTGGGTTTTCGGGATCGCGGGGTGGATTGGCCGCGCTTTCAGCAGACCATCCATGCACGAATGGGTAGGCTTGACTTCGACAAACCAGCGTCCTTTGTTTGCAGGGACTTTACTGAAATAATTGTGGATACAGCGTGCCAGTGCCTAGGAGCGAAAGGAAAACCAAAGGACGCAGGGTATGAATGGTGGAATCCAGAGCTTGAAAAGCTCCGGAAACAGAATAGTAGGGCGAGGAATACATGGCAAGGTGCGCGTAAGGGTGGGGGGCTGCGTGAGGAATGCTTGCGTGCTGGGTTTCATGCCATGAGAGCGAGATACCGAAAAGCAATGGAGGAGGCGGAGCTTGAGCACTTTAGGCGTATTGCCGATTCTGGCAACGGTGATCCGTGGGGGCTGGCTTATCGGGCTGCCAGTGGCAGACTGAGACCGCCCGTCCGGGTAATTACTGGCATGAAGCTGGCGGAGGGCTTTGCGACCTCAGTGGGCGATGCGGCGACTGGGCTCCTGCGGGCTCTGTGCCCGGATGATGACCCGACACGCGACACGCCCTACCATAGGCAGATCCGTGCCGCTGCATCGCTCACCCCGTCAGGCCAGGCTGCGCCTCCCCTGTCGCGCGACAGTCTGGGAGCCATAATCAGGAGATTGCCCAACACGGCCCCGGGATTGGACGGTATTAGTGCACGGATAGTGAAGAATGTCTGGGCAGTCGTACCTGCGGAAGTCACTGCAGTGTACGGCAAGTGTGTCACGGAAGGCGTGTTTCCTGATGTGTGGAAGGATGGCCGGCTCCTAGTCTTGCCGAAGGGCAACGGTAAGCCACTTACCGACCCCAAGGCCTACAGACCGATCACGCTCCTCCCTGTGCTAGGCAAAATTTTAGTGCGTATAATCCTCAAGTGCGCTCCGACGATCGGCAATCAGATCTCTGCCGCACAGCACGGGTTCTCTCCTGGAAGGTCCACCGTAACTGCGCTCAATGAAATATTGGGTGCTGCGATGGCCGGGCCGGACAAGTATCTGCAGACCATATTTTTGGATATATCGGGCGCCTTTGACAACGCCTGGTGGCCGATGATCTTGACGAAAGTCAAGCGGGGGTGTGCCCGCCTAACATCTTCAAGATGCTGACGGACTACTTCGCCCGCCGACGAGTCGGGCTATTCATCGGGGACCGGGTGGAGTGGAAGGTGTCCACCATGGGCTGCCCGCAGGGTTCCGTCCTTGGTCCGCCACTATGGAACCTGCTAATGGACGACTTGTTTCGACTGCCACTACCGAGCGGCGTTCGTATTGTTGCGTACGCTGACGATGTGACGCTCTTGATTGGGGCGCGTTCTCGACTAGAACTTGAGAGGGCGGCTAAAGAGTCGCTGGACCTGATAGCGGCGTGGGCCGAGAGGAACCGTCTGGAGTTCTCCCCGCCAAAGTCAGCAATGATGACGATGAGGGGAAAGCTCCAGCGGCCTCCCACGGTAAAGCTCGCCGGGGATCCGGTCAGGAGCGTCACCTCGACGACAGTGCTGGGCGTGGTCCTCGATTCAGGTCTGTCCTTTGCGCAGCATGCGGTATCGATAGGGGAGCGAGCAGCCAAATGCTTTGGGAAGATGTCGCGGGTGTCGGCATCGTCCTGGGGCATTCGATATCCCGGTCTGCGGATCCTCTATAAGGGCACGTTCGTTGCCACGGTTACGTATGCTGCTGCTTGTTGGTACCAAAGAGCCACACTCCACGTTGTTCGCAGCGCGCTGCTGAGGTGCCAGAGACCAAGCCTGATTCTGCTGACGAAGGCGTACAGGTCCACCAGTACGGCTGCGCTGGCAGTTTTGGGTGGTGTTCTGCCGGCTGACCTGGAGGTGATCCGTGCTGGACGATATGATGAGGAGCGCCAAGCCGCGGCTGAGGCGCAGGTGGAGCCGATCGTGAGGAAGCGGGAGTTGGCCAGACGGAGACAGGTGATATGGAGCGAGACGATGGATGCTTGGCAAAGGAGATGGACGAATGAGGAGAAAGGACGGGAACTATACCGTTTCTTCCCGGACGTGGCAGTCAGACTTAAGTGCAACTGGGTCGTCCCTGACTACCAGGTCTCCCAGATTCTCGCGGGGCACGGATGTTTCAGGAAAAGACTGCTCGATATGAAGTTATGTGAGGTCAGTATATGTTATTGCGGTATGGAAGATGAGGACCTACACCATGCGCAGTGGGTCTGTCCCCTGTACGCAGAGGCCAGGCGAAAGATGATGGATGGGATTCGACGCTTGGAGGCCGGTCCGATCTATTACGGCGATCTTGTGAGCTCACCGGCGAACTTCGAGAGGCTGCGGGATTTCGCGCACGCGTGGCACGCCGCCCGAGCAAGATGGAGCGTGAGGTTTTCATGAGAGTACGTAAGACCATACCATCAAGGCGCAACAGGCGACGAGTACCATCACGATTTATTTGTAGTGTGTTGTTGTTGTGCAAGCCCATTAGGGAGAATGCCACAGGGACACATGACGACTAATTTGTAAGGGATCAAGAAGCGCCTGCGGACACGAAAAAAAGATGGCCAAGGGAGCTATGTCCGCAGCCGCCCCACGATTCGGCCCGTATAACAGTTGTTAGTTGGTCGGGCCATGGGAAGGTGAAGGGAGTGTCCGCAAGCCCGCGCCTACGGTGGCCGGAAATCAGGATCGAAATCCGGTGGCGGCAAAAACGCCGTTGCCTGATGCGTTAGGCTTTATCCTTTAAGAGCAACCTTCCTCACCCCTTGGGGAAGGTTACGATACCGTAGCTTGTTGGATTTTTCATCGAAACCAAACTTTGAATTATCTGTCAATACCTATTCACTTTCTTAGTAGCTGGCAGTCCACCCTCAAGCAAGCACAACACCTCAAAGAGTATCTATAAATTGTGACCTTCATCACCCCTTGGGGAAGGTTGCATTGTCGTATCTTATATTTAGTCCCTGGAAATCGACATTTTCCAGTTCCAAGAGTTTACTTCCAGACAAAACTCTAAATTATCGTCAATACCTATTGACTTTTTTAATAGCTGGCAGTCGGACCCTAAAGCAGACGCCTTACGCGTTCGACGTTCGTTAACGCCTCAAGGGTATCTTTACTTTATGACCTTCATCACCCCTTGAGGAAAGTTGCTTTGTCGTAGCTTACATTTAGTTCCTGGAAATTGACGTTATTCAGCTCCGAGAATTTGCCTCCAAATCAAAAGATCAATCCAAATATTTGTAATTAGTAAGTATTTGGAAGGTTGCATTGTCATACCTTGTGTAGGTTTTCAGAAAATTTTAGAAATGCAATCCAGCATCAAGAAGAAGAAGGACCGTGTTTGTAGATTCGCTTAGCAGCCGGCAGTTGATCCCTCAAGTTAGTCAAGCCTCTTAGGGTATCTCAACTTTGCGACCTTCATCACCCTCCGGGGACGCAGCTACAGCAATCGTCTTCTGAGAGGTTCAAGTTAACCGACACAGTTTGCATATGAATTACGCGGAATACTACATTGGCGAGAAAGAAATCCGGAGAACGAAACTGTAAGTAACACTGACGGGCCGTCTGAAATCTGTCCCCCACGTTGTAATGGGACTGTATAATACAGAACCAGATCTGCTGAGCGACGTGACCTGATCTGCTGAGCGACGTGACCTGCTAGGCATCTACCTGTACATAGACTTGGCCACTACACAGTCATGTCGCTTACATCGAAAGCAACTTTGTCTTTCTTGACGCATTAGATCGAGGCGCTTTCAGCAGATTCTCAAGTAATTCCGTAGTTAGTTATAAATTTTACTGGCACTAACCCTTCTGCCATTTGTGTTATTTCACTACCGGGCATCCTGGAAACCTGGCCATTTTGGCTACGACTCTCTAGCACGAAGTTGTTAAAGTGAGGTTAAGGAAATTTTGTTAGTATAAGAGAAAGTTTCAACACCTATACTACTACTCCCATATGAAAATGCAGGTGGGTGTTGGGACCACCACCTACACCGTCTGTTATAATCCAGTTTTTAGCAAAACATTATTTAGCTTAGTGTACTGTTTTCACTGACAAACAAGCTTAAGCATTAGTTTCTGATTAACTCCGCGAAAATAGTTATATGGGATGCAAGAGCAGTAATCCATTTCTTTAAAAATACTGCTGTAAATTTGTAAACCTACGTGCGTATGTGCTACGTGGCTTACTGCCACTATATTTGCTTGTATTGAGTCATAGAGTTCATACTTCGAATCTCGTTGATTGAACTCAAAATTCTTGAGGACAATAAGGAAGGCCTTGCTTTCGAAATTTGGCTTTAGCTATTTGGGTTAGACGTTTTAACTTTTTCATACTGAAATGTTTTATTTTAAAATATCATTTTTTTTAACTGAGTTTCATCAACTAACTAGTACTACTATACTACTAGTAGATGTATAACAGTACTCACCAATGTGGGTCAGCAATTTCATTACGTAACTGTTACAGAGCCCGTTAATTTACATATTCAAACTAAAGTTCAGCTGCGGGCTGCTGCCCGTAAATTTTTTACTACAGACTTTTGCGAAATATCAATTCAGTTCTGTTAAACGCCGATTTCATTAATAGTACGAAATCAGTTTTATTATACGCAATTCAGCAATGCTGATGTCTTTTATGTCCTAAAATCTTTCATTTAATTATAGGAATATTGTTCACATTGTTGCGTTTTCCTAAGCAAGCCACCAGGAGATAACAAACAGATCTCTCATAATGGACTTTGGACGTCAAACAGAACACAATATATAAAAAATTTACCTTAAAATAAAATTTGTATCATGTTTCCTAAGACGTCCGAAATCCAAATAATTTCCTCCTGGTGTATACCATGAGACGAACAATGATAAAGGAATGGTGGCTTGCTCTGTGCTGTTAGTTAGTTCTAGATGCGGCCGCAGGTGCTGCTGAGGTCGATTTACGTAGCAGAAATTACGAAATCTAGCGAGTAAACGTGGAAAAAAGACGATGTACTCTCAAAATGGACTTCGGTCATCTTTGGAAATATAATACAATTTTTTGTATTAGATATATACCGTCAACTAGAGACTAGTTAAAACAAAGTGGCCTGAAGTGATGCCGAGAGGAGCGGTTCTAAAGAGCTAGATTTTAATTGCATTTTATCAAAAAAACTTTTTACAAAAAAAAAAAATAACCGACTTAGTTTTTTTGTTTAAAAAAGTTTTTTATTTAACACTTTTTAGTTGCAATACACTTACAGTCAGAGTACCTTTTTCTCATGACAATTCCAATTAACTCAAACCCTGTTGGGATACATATTTTTTATGAAGTTCCCGTGCCTACCTTCTAGCTCCATCATCATCATCAGATCAGTTTGATAGTACCTTATAGTCAAAGTGCATCCATAACAATTCTAGTAAGCCTAAAATGACTAGAATACATTGATTAATTACGGAGTTCCGGTGCCTATGTTCCGGCTCCATCATCATCATCAGGTCACATCGATGATACCACTTTCAAGAAATTTATTTTTTATAATTTATTTGGGGTCGATATTAACCAAATATTAATATGAGTCAAATACCGTCAACGGTTTTGAATACTTCTCCCATGTCTCTATAGATGCCCACATACATCCAAGACGTGCTAGAGTGCACTTCCCCGAACGATACTGCTGCTTTAGCTTCAATGCCGTTCCTTGGGTAGAACAAACTGGCATCTTCGTCACTACACACTTGTTTAGCATCATGCCAAGTCTTTTGTGTCTCGTGGAACTTGTAAAGACCTGGAAGTCCTTCTACATGCTTGTAGTCCCGTGCAATAGACTTGTCATTTCTTCGTGCAACTATGGAAAAAAAATAATCATAAGTACTACATCCCGACCCAACAGGCGTAATTCTGTCAACAGCTATGGACTGCGCCGGTCCCATAAACTTGTTAGTATTTTTATGGTCATTCTTTTTTCACGTATTTAATTACCTCAGGACTCTGGCTTCCCGGATTTGGAAGGCGTACGAAAGGTCAAAGCAGTTGGCTTTGCAGAGGCAGACGTCCCTTAGACACTTGTCATGACACGTAGTACCCATCGACGATTATCCCTGTATGCGCTATACACATGCACACAATGGCAACCTCTGGTTAGTGAAAAACGATTGCGACGTATGGTAAACAAAGGAAAAGCTATGGTTTTGGAGGAGCGGATTGGTTACCAAGAATGATGAAAAGAATATGCAATGTCAAAGAGCCAGGGGGTGACTTGTACACTCAATAAATGGGTCCTCTAAATCTGTCGCTGAATTTAGATAGATCAGCTAAAAGAGCTGACAATAAAGCTGGCACTACAGAATTTTGTTGCATGACTTCATTAAGTAACTATAAATTTACTGATCAGTAGTTATCCTATAAGAAAGATAACATTTTTTAAACTACCAAGTTAGACTACTTAGTAGTAATAGTAGCTAGATAACATTAATGAAATTGTAATACTCACATGAGAAATCAGAAACAAAGTACACCACAAGAAGGACTGGCAAAGACTTACACAACATGGTTGACTTTGTGCGACATACGTACAACGTATTTTTGCAACGAATACTTTAGGTATAGTATGAGTCGTCCACCATTTATACGTAATATACAGAATGTTTGGTGCATCGTGTGCCAAATTGAAATAGTCGACTGGACGGGTCGTTTGCTATCTTTCCAGACCCCTAAACACTTCTCATGCCCTTTGGACTTTTTTCATCAGCTTTTTATTATTTTATGAAAAAAAAAGACCAAAATTTTTCATTCAAATACAATTTTTTAATGTTTAAGGCGTAAACTCTGAATTTTTAAATTATTTAGACGTGTATTGTATTAGTGACAATTTTTAGCCATCTATTTTTTTTTTCATTTATATTATTTATATATATATATATGTAATGAAATGACCTCCTTGGAAATGACATTTCATTTTTTCATTTTTAAGCTGTGGATACGGGGTGACGTATCATTCAATGACAGATGATGTTTAGATTATATGTGCATTTTATTGTTATAAAAACTTGTAGAGAGATAATTAAAGGGATATAATTGAGGAGGCGATATTAGTGAACTTTAATGTCGTTTCTTTGTTTTCAGGTGAGATAAAAGTGTAACTTTAGTTAAACGATAATTTATTACATAATACTGTAAAAGCATGTTGAATAAAATAAACCTTTGTTTTCAGAGAAACAATTTGTGGTTTATTTCGAAAATCCTCAATAATATACCTTATTAAACGAAATTTTTGTTAACTAAAAGAAGATGGACCGGCTGCAATTTGAGTTTACGATGATAGCTTCAAATGATGGCAAATCAAATGTATTAGCCATAACCTCAATATCTACAGAAGAAGGAAAATGTTATGTTTTACCTGATGAGCTGAAGCCGGTGATTCATCATACATATATTGTCAAAATGAATACTTTCTCAAAAATAAAAAATAGTATAAAAAAAAGATATCAAAGTAGAAAAATATGGATAAAATTGGATGAAGATCTTAAGAAAACATATAGAGATGAGGAAGGTAATATGCAATTTTTAGATCAATATTTAGAAGAAATGAGCACAAAACAACCAATAGACATAAACGACAATTTCCAACATATCTTGGAAAAATTAATAGAAACTACTACAAAGAAAGAAAATCAACATAACCTAAAACATATTTCAGAGAAATTTATTATTGAAAAATTCACAAGCAAGAACCCTAATGCAATGCAATGGATTGAGAATTTTGAAAAGGAGTGTGAGCGCTTTAATATATCAAAAGATGAAACAAAAATAGATATATTGAGATTATTTTTAGAAAAATCTTGTTTGGATTGGTATAGCTCGATGGCCATAAAACTAACAATAAAGGCTGAATGGAATGAATGGAAAAACAAATTTTTAGAAACTTTTAAAAACCGAGGATGGGACATAGTTACATATGCTCTCGCATTTAGATATAAAGAAGGACTACTAATTGATTACGCTATTAGAAAAGAAAGGCTAATGCTAGGCATAAACAAATCGATAGACTCCAAAACAATGATAGATCTTATTGCAACAGGTTTACCTGGGTTTATCTTAAATAGGTTAAACAGAGATGAACTCAATGACACTACTGATTTGTTCAATGAGATAAGAAAATATGAAGGTATGATGTACAAGAAAAACTCAAGTACAATAAAGAGTTGTACATTCCTTTATAAAAATAAAACTAATGAGAAGAAGCCATGTAACACTTGTGAATCTTTGAACAAAGGAATTAGATATCATCCGGAAGAGTCATGTTGGTTCAAGAAAAATAAAAATGAATCTGAAAAAGTTTTTAAACCCAGAAATGTAAATAACAACTCCATTATTGAAGTAGATATAAATACTGAGAAAAAAAACGAGTAAGTACACCATTAATCAAAAGCAAGCTCTTATTAGAAAATAAACTAGAAGTGAGCGGCATTTATGATTCAGGATCTCTTTAATAAATTCAAGACTGATTAAAATAAAAGAAAAAAAGGACAATGAGAATATAGCATATATGAAAACGGTTAATGGTGTGAAAAAAACAGATGGCTTGATAACAATAAAAATAAAAATATTTGATTTAGAAGAAGAGGTGGATGTATACATAGTAGAAAATGAATATTTTGATGATTTTATAATCGGATTGGATATGATAAAGAAATTCAGACTAACCCAAAACGAGGACTTGCGGATAGAACAAAAGATAAGAACAAATAAAATAGATGAAATGTCTAAAGATAACAGAAATGAAGAAAAGAATATAAAAACATTAGCAATAAATTTTAATGAACATATAGAAACAGAAGAGTTTGTAAGTATGACAGACCATTTAGATAATGAAAAGAAAATTGAGATCGAGAAAATAATAAAGGAATATAAAACAATTTTTGCAAAGGACAAGTATGATATAGGAACAGTTAGAGATTATGAAGCTCACATAGATTTACTAGTAAATAGATACTGTAGTAAAAGACCATACAGATGTACAATAGAAGATAAATTAGAAATTGAAAAGCAAATATCCATGTTACTAAAGAATAATTTAATAGAAGAATCCTACAGTCCTTTCGCTGCTCCAGTGACATTGGCATTTAAAAAGGGTGAAAATAGGAAATCCCGCTTGTGTATAGATTTCAGAGAACTAAATAAAATTGTTGTTCCACAAGCTCAACCTTTTCCGTTAATAGATGATTTGATTGTTAAAACTAGAAATTGTAAGTATTTTACTACACTGGATATAAATTCAGCATTCTGGGCGATACCATTACGGGTGGAAGACAGATATAAAACAGGATTTGTCACACAAGATGGCCACTTCCAGTGGACCTGCCTTCCCTTTGGCTTGAAAACATCACCAGCAATTTTCCAGAGAATTTTAAGCAATATTCTAAGAAAGCACAATCTCACAGGATACTCTGTAAACTATATTGATGATATTCTGATATACTCGAACACCTTTGAAGAACATATAAAACACATAAGAAATGTATTAGAGGCAATAATACAAGAAGGCTTTAGATTGAAGTTTACAAAATGTAACTTTGCTTCAGACTCAGTAAAGTACCTCGGCCATGTAATTCAGAACAATTCGGTAAGACCACTAAAAGACAATTTGATCTCGATAAGACATTTTCCAACTCCTAAGACACAAAAGAATGTCAGACAATTTTTGGGAAAAATTAACTTCTACCATGAATACATACCAAGAAGTGCAATTATTTTAGACCCATTACATAATTTATTAAGAAAAAGTGAAAAGTTTGTGTGGTCAGAGAAGTGTGAAGAAACATTTAATCAAATAAAAAGATATTTATGTTCTCAACCTGTGTTGGAAATATTCGACAAAGACTTACCAATAAAGATCTTTACAGATGCATCTTTAGTGGGTATTGGGGCAATATTAAAACAGACTCAACTAGACGGTAAAGACAAACCGGTGGCATATTTTTCAAAAAAATTAAACGAATCTCAAAAACGAAAAAAGGCCATATATTTGGAATGTATTGCTATGAAAGAAGCAGTAAAATACTGGCAACACTGGCTAATTGGAAAACATTTCACTATTTACTCAGACCACAAACCTCTAGAGAACATGAATATTAAATGCAGGACAGATGAAGAATTGGGTGACCTCACATATTACCTATTTCAATATGACTTTACAGTAAAATATATACCTGGTAAAGAAAATATAGAAGCAGGCTGTTTGAGCCGAAACCCTGTATTAGAATCAGAAGATAACAAGGAGGAACTATTAAAAATAGTTAATTTAATACAAATAAAAGATATAGTTGAAGACCAAGAAAAAAATGAAACAATAAAAGAAAAGAAACAAAATCTACTACACAAAAATAAAATCTATTATAAAAAAATAAAGAAACTTGAAAAGATTATACTCTCAGAAGAATTTAGTAAAAAAATTATAAAAAAGGTGCATGAAGATTTATGCCATATTGGAATCAGACAATTACAGAAAAAAATAAGTCCACTATATACAGCTAAAAACCTAACAAAAAATATCATAAATATTTGTAAAACATGCGAAATATGCATAAAAAATAAATCAAGATGTCAAGGAAAATTTGGGTTAATGTCACAACTGGGACCAGCAACAAAACCATTTGAGATAATGTCAATGGATACTATAGGTGGCTTTGGAGGATCTAGGTCAACAAAAAAATACTTACACCTTTTAGTAGACCACTACACAAG
The DNA here is from genome assembly GCA_910589285.2 of Mythimna ferrago. Taxonomy (NCBI): domain Eukaryota; kingdom Metazoa; phylum Arthropoda; class Insecta; order Lepidoptera; family Noctuidae; genus Mythimna; species Mythimna ferrago. The sequence goes on along the minus strand of OU342698.1, from coordinate 16,681,560 downwards.
ATATGCGTTTATTGTGACTTCAAAAACACAGAACGCAAGTGACTTTATAAAACTAACAAAGAAAGTACTCGAGACAGATGAGATTGGAATAATTCTGACAGACCAATATCCAGGCATCAATTCAAAAGAATTTAAACAGTATTTGCAGGAGAATAACATCAAACTAATATTTACAGCTGTGAATACGCCATTTTCGAACGGCTTGAACGAAAGATTAAACCAAACAATAGTAAATAAAATAAGATGTAAAATAAATGAGAAAAATAATAAGAGAACATGGACAACAGTAGCAAGAGAATGTGTACAGAAATATAATGAAACAGACCATTCTGTTACAGGTTTTGCACCAAAATATTTACTGGATGGTACAAATGTCAGTATTTTACCAAATGAAATTAAAACAATAGAAAAGGAAGACAAGTGGATTGCTGATAGAAAATTAGCATTAGAAAATACAATAAAATCTCACAAGTACAACAAGAAAATATTTGATAGAAATAGGAAAATACAAGAGTTCGAGATAGGAGACAGTGTATATGTAGAAAATGGAAATAGACTGAACAGGAAAAAATTAGACGAATTAAAAATAGGCCCTTTCAAGATAATAGAGAAAATATCGAACTCCATTTATAAGATTGACACTGGCAACAGAAAAACAGAATCAACTTTATTCCACATAACAAAATTACAACCTGTTACGGCAGAAGATGAAGTAGAAGAAAACGAATAGGTATAAAGATAGCTTGCAGGTGCATTGTTTGTATTATATTATTTAGAATTTTCGTTCCTATGGGGGGGAGATGTAATGAAATGACCTCCTTGGAAATGACATTTCATTTTTTAATTTTTAAGCTGTGGATACGGGGTGACGTATCATTCAATGACAGATGATGTTTAGATTATATGTGCATTTTATTGTTATAAAAATTTGTAGAGAGATAATTAAAGGGATATAATTGAGGAGGCGATATTAGTGAACTTTAATGTCGTTTCTTTGTTTTCAGGTGAGATAAAAGTGTTACTTTAGTTAAACGATAATTTATTACATAATACTGTAAAAGCATGTTGAATAAACAAATCTTTGTTTTCAGAGAAACAATTTGTGGTTTATTTCGAAAATCCTCAATAATATACCTTATATATATATTTTTTAAGTTGGACTAAGTGCTGCCCAGAATGCACACACAGTGCATTTTGTTCCTCAAGCTAATACCAATCAATAAACTGAAGCGCTTTAAAATCTGTCCCAGGAGTCAAGAGAGAAAAAATATTTTTTTGCGAATTTTGAAAAGTAGCTTGATAATTGTTTTTAGCGTTGTTGATCACTGACTATAATACACTATCATTGATCACTTACATTAAAAAGGACAATACCAATTTTTATATGGCAGTTGGATTAAGTGCTGCCCAGAATGCGCACATAGTGGATTTTGTTCCTCAGGCTAACACCAGTCACTGGTGACTGGTCTGTGTGATTGGAACGCAGACTTCTTGAGGGATCGATCCATCCAAGTGGTAATTGATGGATGCTCCTCCGGTGAAAAGGATATTAATGCCAGAGTCCCTCAACGGTCGGTACTCTCGGCAACGCTGTTTTTGCTGCACACAAATGACCTACTTAAACTCGGAACCTTTGGGTATGCAGACGACAGCACTGTTGCTGAGAGATATGTGTCTAACGCAAGAGCTAGTGGGTCACAGATCTAGTCATTTCGAGAGGCTATGGTTGAACGCTTGAACTCGTCCTTAGAGGCAGCCTCAGAATGGGGCGATGCCAATCTGGTCAAGTTCAATGCGACGAAAACCCAGGCGTAAGATTTTTTTTTAATTTCAACCCTAACGTGTGATATATCGTTAGATAGGTATTTAAAAATGAATAGGGGTTTACTAAAATCATTTTTTGATAATGTCTATAATTTCGGAAATAATCGCTCCAAAAGTAAAAAACAATGTGTCCCCCCCTCTAACTTTTGAACCATAAGTTTAGAAAATATGAAAAAAATCTAAAAAGTAGAACTTTATAAGGACTTTCTAGGAAAATTATTTTGAATTTGATGGAAAGAACAGTTTTTGTACAAAAAAGACAAAAGGGTTCTACAAAATAATTTTTGGACTAAGTTTGTAGTATAATCGTATAAGCAAGCATTTTTTAAAACTCATAAGTGGGTACACTTATTGTGACGGACGGAAAACTACGGAACCTTACACTGAGCGTGGCCCGACACGCTCTTGGCCGGTTTTATCGTTTACACTTCGGGGAGTTTATGCATACAGCTAAGGAATGGAATTCTCTGCCATAGTCTGTGTTTCCTGATAGCTATAACCTAGGGGTCTTTAAGTCAAGAGTGAATAGATTGCTTCTAGGCAAGCGTGCTCTATCGTCGGCCATATCATCGCTTACCATCAGGTGAGATTGTGGTCAAACGTGAGCCTATAACCTAAAGTCAGTAAACTGAATAGCACTAAAATCTGTCCCAGGCGTAAAGAGAAAAAAATTGTTTGTGTGAATTATTTATTTTCGAAAAGTAGCTTGATAATTGATTCTAGCCTAATTGATTACTGACTATGATATATATCAGTAATCAATTATACTGAAAAGGACATTGCCAATCTTTGTATGGGAGTTGGATTAAATATATGTTTAATAGTGTATTTTATTTCAATTAAATTTTTTTTTTTCATATAAGCCATTTTATAAGTGTCCTTGTAGGACACTTATAAAATGTTAAAAGTCTATGCACGGCTCTAACTATTAGTTTCTTATGAAGGAAAACTGACAACAAACCCCATGAAAACTTTATAAAAAATAATTATTATACATATATGTAACTATATTAATAAGCAGGAGAGCACAGTGTAGAATAGTCAACATTGTATTCAAAAGCTGAAAAATACTAAAGAGAAGAAAAAAACCTATCATTAAAAAATTAAGGTGGCTGGATATAAATAATGTAAAAAAAAACACTGTAAAAACAAATATGGAGTAATCAATATATACGTTTACACGATAATGCAGTCAATGAACTACCAGAGAAGCCACATGTGCGGAGCAGTCATTGTCAAACAAGTGTATCTACAACATAGTCTTAAATCTTAACTTGTAATAATAATACTTTATCTTGGTAAGAATATGCTTGATGTGAGTTTTGAGTTTTCCCTCACTGAGTTCTGTAACTGATATGGCAGCTTAAAATAAAAGCGTATGCTGTTTATGACGAATGACTTGCTTTTTTCAGTTGGCATTTATTTGAGTATTACAATTTTAATTATTATTTGAAGAGTCCTGAGTTTTTGCGAATATACAAAATATAAAATAAAGATAGATTCAGTATATCTATTTTATAAATAGTCTGGATTGTTCTCTTTTGCGACATAAAAATTAATTTTACATCAGCTGCAGAACAATATACCATAAACTGTAATGTTGTGAAAATAAGCGGAGTAAACTAACCTTGCTATGACTCTACCTATCTGTCAATTCCCTTATTTTTCTTACTCTACCTTAAAGAGTGTTAATATAAGCACCCTACTGCTATTTCCAATCGAAAAAGTTTTAAGTATCTTAAAATACTGTTTCCGCCAAAAAAATAAGTTTTTGGCCACTAAAGATAATATTGAGGACAATCTGAGGAATATTCGGCTGCAGTAGACTATACACTATCCTCAAACACTAACTTGAATGGTTTTGATACAAGAAATATGATTTAATGAGAAATATTTATTAAAAATTAAAGTGGTTTTTATTTGTATTACTCAATATTTTTTTCATATTTTTTTTAGTGTAAATTAAAGCTACGATGCTCTGGAACTACTCTCATTCCTGGGCAGCACTTGGTCCAAACCCTGGCAATGTCCTTTATTTGCAAAGATTCAGACTTAAATTAAAGCTGTCCATGTTACAGCTATTTACATGGCTACAAAAAAATGTAGTAGCACGATCATTTGTTTTGTGTCTGGGTGTAATTTATCTACATATGTATGTATTTAGAAATATATAAGTATGTTTATCGGTTGTCTAGTACCCATAACACAAGCTCTGGTTAGCTTGAGACTAGGCGACGTTAAATGATAGTTGTGGAATATTATTTATTATTATTATCATAGATATTTTGATGATGCTGCTTTGTACATTGTTTACAAGACATGCCTTTTAAAACCTGTAAAGTTCACGGTGCGCAGAAAGCGCAGTGGGCAACGTTAGCCATCAAACTGGCAGTTTTGACTGCATTAGTTCGAATCTGCGTCTGCGACCTTTGTCTGGCAAGTAGAGCGGCAAACTTCGAGGCTTGGAAAAAAGGTTTTTGCTTACAAATAAATATTAATGTAATGGCTGCAATATTTTGGGCTGGTGAGTCTCAATGCAGGTTACTTTGTTACCTAGGTAGGTCTCCATTGCCAGAACCTTCATCATGTATCATTTAAATTGGACATTAAAAACAAATAACAGCTATGACGTCACAATATGGGGGAGAGTCTTTCTTATTTAAAATCGTAATGTACAAAAATAATTTACTTCTAATTTACGAAACTCCAATCAAATCAAATCAAATCAAATCAAAACATTTATTTCAAATAGACCATTTACAGGCACTTTTGAATAGTCAAATGTCGGTCAGTCCAAGAAAAGTGAAGCTAAATTGCACGTTCCAAAGAGTAGGTCTCTATGGAGAAGAACGTGCAAGAAACTCCATGGACACTCTTTTAAATCATATTATGTGTTACATATAATGCTTGGTTACATATTACTTGTTGCTTCTATCATGTGAGCACAATGTCGATAATGAAATAAAAAATGTAAAATAATTAAAAGATAGAAACTGAATTAAGCCACTGGCAGCTAAGAGATGACCAGTCCCATCTGACGGCACCCGTTCACGAGCATGACGCGTGCATCAGCCCCACTCAGCTCAACCATTTTGAAGGGAACTGAACGACCCAATAACACGTGCCACCAACAGCGAGACATTTGAGTGAGCATGACAAACTCTCAACTGCCATGCTCGTAATGTCAAAAAAGAAGTTGTAACCTAATAAAAATGCTCCATGGTGCTTCACATTCACAAACTTGGAAAAAGTGCTTCTACATTATACAATGCAATTGTGTCTTTCAAATTAAAAATAATAATATTAGTTTCCAACTAATCAACTAATTAGTACGCCCTAGTGGTAGTGGAGCTGGACCAGCATTGAGCCAAGCATTTTTATCTTGAATATAATCCTCCAACTTATAATATGCTTGCCTGCATAGTGTGCGTTTAATACAAGATTTAAATTTCGTTTCATTGAGTTCTAATATTTGGGGTGGTATTTTATTATAACATTTCAAACAGTACCCCATGAAAGAAGAGGCCACTTTAGCCAGTCTGAAACCTGGTTGAACTAATTGATCCCTATTTCTTGTAACATAATTATGTCTATCGCCTCTTTTGCTAAAAAGATGAAGATTTTTTCTAACATACATGATGTTTTCATAGATATATTGACAAGGTACCGTCATTATGTTAATATCTTTAAACAGTTCCCTTAAAGAATCGCACCGGCGGAGATTGTAAATAGCTCTGATGGCTCTTTTCTGTAATATAAAGATTGACTCGATGTCTGCAGCCCGTCCCCATAGTAAGATACCGTACGACATGACACTATGAAAATAACTAAAATAGACTAGTCTAGCGGTATCAACATCCGTAAATTGGCGGATTTTTCTAACAGCATATGCAGCCGAGCTAAGCCGTCCTGCAAGAGATGTTAAGTGAGGACCCCATTGTAGCCTAGAGTCAAGCGTAATCCCCAAGAAAACTGTTTTATCAACAAATTCTAGTTTCTCATTGTTCAATACTATGTCGCAATCACTACTTATGACATTTGGTAAGGAAAATCTTATGCATTTAGTTTTTTTCCCATTTAGAACTAGATTATTAGCAGTGAACCAGTTTTGGACCTGCAATAAAGCGTTATTTTCATCGTCAAGATTATTAGTCCTTCTATTTATCTTAAAAATCAAAGAAGTGTCGTCAGCAAACAACACCATATTAAGTTTATTTTTCAGCAAATAGGGTAAATCATTAATATAAACTAAAAATAAAAAAGGACCTAAAATTGAACCTTGGGGTACCCCCATTTTCACATTTAATCCCGACGAATTGACACCGTTTATTTGAACTAGTTGCTGTCTGTCATTCAAATACGATTTTAATAAGCTTAACGCTGCTTTGCCTAGTCCGTAATGCTCCAGTTTCAGGAGTAATGTTTCATGAACCACACAATCAAACGCCTTAGACAGGTCACAGAAGATGCCTATAGCATCTTGTGCCTCCTCCCACGCATTAAAAATGTGTTTTAGTAAGGAGACACCAGCGTCAGTTGTACAACGCCCTTTGGTGAAACCATACTGTTTATCGTGTAAGATGTTATTGGTGTTAAAATGATTAAGCATTTGATTTAACATCACCTTTTCAAATATCTTGCTAAAAACCGGCAAAACGGACACCGGCCTATAATTATTAGTCTCTTTACTGTCTCCGGATTTAAAAAGTGGTATCACTTTACTATATTTCATTAGATCTGGAAAGACTCCTTGATCTATACACAAATTAAATATTAACGCTAAGTACGGCGCTACAGTCTCAATAATTGAGGTACAAACTTTGATAGACATACCCCATAGATCTTCTGTCAATTTAATCTTGATTTCTTTAAAAGCTTTTATTACTGTTATGGGGTTTATATGTTTAAAGTTAAATTCAGTCGAACAGGCTGCAACGTTCGCCTGTAATAAACCAAAAGCATGCGATGGCGACGAATTTAGGGCTTCAGTAGTTTTAATTGGAATACTGGTAAAGAAATTTACAAATTCTTCTGCAACTAGTTTGTTATCGCTAATAAGACCATGATGAGTCTCCAATGTGTAATCATTATTATTTCTTTTGTTTCTGTTGGTTTCATTATTTATTATATTCCAAACCGTTTTTATTTTATTATCTGCTGTTTTAATTTTGTTGCTGATGTATAAGGCCTTAGCTGCCTTACAAGTATTTTTAAACATTTTAGAATAAGTAGCAACATATTTATTAAAAGTTTCAGTGTTAATAATAGGCTTAAGGCCATACAACTCGAAAAGTCTTTCCCTACTTATTCTGATTCCTTTAGTTGCCCAGTCACTAAATCTAAACTTAGGGCAGATAGTTTTAGTTTTTTTCTCAAACGTCTGATTAAACTCCTTTTGAACTACTGAAAAAAAATTTTTATACAAAATATTACCATTGTTTTCTGCAAGGTTCCAATCACCCAACCTGCTAGTTAAAGTGCTATTAAATTTATTTAGTTTACCGGATGTTATTGGTCTGAATTGTATCTGCACTTGTCGTATTGGTAAGTTGGATTCAAATGTTACCATTAGGCCGCTATGATCAGAAGGCAGATAATTTACAATGGCTTTTTCTAAATACTTGCAGCAACAAAAAACATTATCGATACATGTAGCAGTAGTTGTCGTTGTTCGAGTTGGTTCAATAAACACATTTGATAAATTAAATGATTTGAAAAGATTTAATAATCTACTGCTATCTGAATTATTTTCTAAAATATTAACATTAAAGTCTCCGCAGATAATTACTGGTTTATTACCAGTTGAAAGTTTAGCCATAACATCTTCCATGACTGACTCAAAAATAGAGTAGTTTTGATAATTAGGGGGCCTGTAAACGCACACTATGACATGCCTATCCAGCTCAACACACGACACTTCAATGCTATGTTCAACGGACAGTGCAACTATATCTTTACGAGTTTTAAATTTGATACTATTTTTAATAAGGATTAATGAACCCCCACGTAACATTGACCTTCGGTTGAAACAACTGCCCACATTATAATTATCATAATTAATTAGCATTTCAAAATCCTTTAACCAATGCTCAGTAAAACAAATAATGTCAAACATAGTTTTTTCTAAGAATAATTCAATTTCCAATTGTTTTGCAGAAAAACCCTGAATGTTTTGAAGAAACATATTAAAGGATTTTTGCTTACCCCCTGTAGCTTGAATGCTAGAAGATACTTTATTTTTAAGTTGACATACATTGCCAACATCAGTACCAACTGTTGTCTTATTACCTAGTTTAAAATATTAGTACTATTACTAATGGTGCAACTGATTACAATCGGGAATTGAACTCATTATAAAGGTAGGTACGGGACCCTCAGGGCGTGAGTCCGACTCGCACTTGCCCAATTTTTGTATACTTCCTTATTTGTTACTGTCATAATACTAGCTTTTTCCAGCGGCATTGGCCCCGTGAATGTTTAAAATTATCCCGCGAGAATGAGTATTCGCCGGTAGCCTACTACAGGCTGTAGTATCCCGTGTTCTAAATGACTTGAATCCGCCCGGCCGTTGATTAAAAAAAAAACATTAAACGTCTTTAAACTAAACCTAGTTATCTAAATAATAAAAATATTCCTTCACATCGCTGTCCCCGGAAATGTGCCCAAATGCTGATTCTTTGGTAAAGAACGAGCCAGCTCAGTACTTACGCAATATCATAAACATTTTTGCATCTTACTAATATCTTAAACGCGAAAGTTTGTGTATGTATGGATGGATGTTTTTTACTCTTTCACGCAAAAACTCCTGAACGGATTTCAATGAAACTTGGCAAACAGGTACTTACACCATGTTCTAGAATAACACATAGGATACCTTTTATCCTGGAATTATTTATGTTCTCTTAGTACCTATAATTTTTTAACCCGCTGGAAAATGACAGCAACTGTCAAATACATGGCAGCAACTGTGCAATTCTATTAATTCTGTCAAACATTCCAAGATTGACAACACATATTATGTGAAAATGTGAAAATATTGGATCATTCCAATGTCACCCTGTATATTTTTTAAAAATAAAACAAATTCGTATTAGTTAAACTATATATGAAACATAAGCGACTACTTTAACAAAAGCTGTGTTTGGAAGAGTTCTCCCGTTTACGCGATACAAGTAAAACCGAAGTATATGTTGCATATATATAACGTAGAAAAGATTCAGCAGATGCAGATTCGACGATTGTAATTAATAATAATAATATTTTTATTAGCCCAAAATAACAATTTTGACACAAAAGTTAGGTAATAAAAAATAAAGAAGAAAAACTGTATTACACTGGTCAAAATAAACATTTGAACCCTGCCTCCTAAACTAGGAGGATCCTGTATCTTAGGAGGCAGTGTCTTCGCATATTTATGGTGAAACAAAAAAATTAAGAGCTTACAGCGTAGAAGAGTCGTTAGATAGACAAAAGGGTGAGGAATGTATAAATATATTATATATATGTAGATTTATATAGAATATATATGTATATGTATATGGATTGTATTTATGTGTGAGGTGTGTTTGTGTAGAGTATGAGTATAATGTTCATATATTTATTTGTGATGCCTTGTCATGAACAAATGTTGTGTGGGTACGTGTAAGTGAGGTGGGTGTGTGGTATGATGTAGGTGATTAGCAGATACGAGTAAGTATGTTTTCAGTTGCCTCGTAGTCTTGATCTTTCAACCACTCCTCGATTTTAAGTTTAGCATTAAAAGTATTTAATTCAGTTATGTTTATTTTTTTATTTATTTTTGTATATAGGTATGAGCTTAGGACATAGTGCTGGCGCTTAGCGAAAGCGGTCTTGTGTGTTACCGTAAGAATAAGAGGTTTATTCTTGCGGCGTATTGGGTCTGGCGGCGGGACCTTAGTGTGTGTTCTCAGTATGGATCGAAGCACAAATAGCTGTCTAACGGTAAGTACATTTGCATCTTTGTATTATTGAGTGGTGGGATACATAAAGTTCTTCTTTGACATCACCTTAAGAACAGCTCTTTGTGCCCGTTCCAACTTCAGAAGCTTTGACCGGACTGCGCCTCCCCACACTGTGATACAGTAGGTGATAACGGACTGGCAGATAGCAATATATACCATTCTAATCGTGTTAAAGTCAGCGGATGACTTAAGTAGTTTGAATACGTAAATCATTCTTCTGACTCTTGTACAAATAGTTTCAATGTGCAAGTACCAGTTGAGACCGCTATCAATAACCACACCCAAATACTTTAGATGATCTACCTCACGAAGAGAAAAGCAAGAACATGGTGTATGGCCATCACATGTGTGGGCGTTAATGACAAAGTCTGTGGGAGGTTTAGTACTGAGGTGTAGTTTGAACGGTATGTAATAGGTCTTATCCAGATTAAGTGTAAGAAGATTTAGCTCCAACCAACAGATAACAGATTTTAGTGACGTTTCGGCAGAAGTTCTCAGAGACTCCCAATCGGATCCGTGAACAATAATTGCAGTGTCATCAGCATAGGTGAATATTTTGGAGTTAGAGAGAGGTAAGCAGCAAAGCCCGTTGATATAGACCTGGAAAAGGGTCGGGGCAAGGACACTTCCTTGCGGTACGCCGAAGGAGGTGTTTTCCTCCCTACTAACGTGTTCACCAACTCTAACACACAGTCTGCGATTAGTGAGATAGCTTGCGAAAAAGTCAAGAGCTATGCCGCGTATGCTGATGTCTTCCAATTTTGCTAGAAGGATAGGAACAGAGACTGTGTCAAATGCCTTTTTTAAATCCAGGAATAAACCTAGGCAATGCTGTCTTTCATCAAGCTTTCTTGCAACAAACTCAGTTAAGTTGAGAACTGCATCTTCTGCTGATACTCCTTTTTTGAAACCGAACTGATTTTGTGCAATTAAGTTGTTTTTCTCGAGGTACTGAGTAAGCCTAATATTTACTAGTTTTTCGAAAATTTTGGAAATAGATGTGAGGACTGAAATAGGCCTATAATTATTCACACAGTCTCTGTTTCCACCCTTGTAAATCGGGTGCACAACAGCCTTTTTAAATGCCTCTGGAAAAATTCCAGTGGCAATGGAACGATTGAAAATATGGGTAATAGGGGGTACAAGGATGTGACGACATTGTTTTAATAAATTTGTTGACAGACCATCCCACCCGGTAGCAGAATCTCGACGGAGCTGAATTATGGCGTTGTTTATTTCCGATTCATCAAATTCTAACAGAACCAATGAGTTAAGGGGAGCATTTTTATAAGGCTGTTTTCGCGGATTGGGGGGCAACGCGAGGCGCGAGGTGATGCTAAACGCGAGGTCTTTGCCAACATTCGCGAAGTACCTACACACGTGATCCACAGCAGCTTGAGGATTAGGTTCAATTTTTAATAAGTTCGTGGAGGATGTAGGTAACTTTTTATAATTTGTCAAGTCTTTAATTTTTTTCCAAAGTGTCTTTATGTTTGTTTTGGCCTTCTCTAACTCATACTTTTCGAACTGAGATTTTAGGTTACGTAATATAATATTACAGTGGTTACGGTAGCGACTGTAGGTAATTCTTAAGATGGCATTATCCGGCGACTTTCTAGAGTTCATGTGAAGTAAATCACGATGACGAATACACCGCATAAGACCAGGCGTTATCCATGGCTTAATATTTCTGTCTTTTTTTGGGAATTGTGACCACATATGTATGTTTTTTTATTAAGTTCTGGATAACTCCGATCAGTTCGTCTGCAGCTATGTTTGCATCGTGCGTGTTCGAGATATGTGAGAGGTTCGTTTCCTTGTTCGTGCTTTCGATTTCCTTAACCAGCTTAGCGAAGTCCACTCGTGGGATAGTTTTTTGAAGTTTTATGGGTAATTTAGTATCTTCGATATGTAACAAAATAGGCATGTGATCCGTAATAAATGATTCCAAAATGAGTGTTGTTGCTGGTGTTGTTGATTTGAGAATTATATGATCGAGGCAGTTTGTTCCTCTCGTGGGTAAGTTATGAGCCGGTAAAAGGCCATGCGACGCGCTTAATGTTAGGTAATCAGTGGTACGATCATCATTGTTAGAAGGTTTAATATCCACGTTAACATCCCCCACAATAGCAACAGTTTTAAATATTTTTAGTTGGGTGAGTACAGTATCCAAACTATGTAGAAAACATTGAAATTGCTCTCGCCATCATTGAACTTTTTTGTTCAATGATATATCGCAACTATTGCTGTATTATTATTAATTATGCATGTGAGACAGTTCGCGTTCGTGAACACTGGTTCCAGAACAGAACAAGCCAAGTTTTGTTTTGTAAAAATCACGATGCCATCATTTTGATTTTGTGTATTCGATGTATAATGAGAATTATATCCGTCTAATATAGGAACGTTCATAATCTTACTCAACCAACATTCTGTGAGAACTATGACGTCACAGTCTATATTCATAAGAGACAGCAACACTAAAAGTTCATTGAAATTCTTATTGATGCTACGAATATTTAAATGGAGAATTTTTAAGCCAGACACGGTGGAATCAATAAAATCTGCACACTTTTCCGGTGGACACTTATGTACTTTCGCAAATTCAAGGTTTTCCAAGTCACCGATGATATTCTCAATATTAGTAGCCATCAATAATAGATGTAAAAAGCAAAACAATAGGCAAAAATAACCGAGTTCAAAGATATGTTCACAACAAAATTGCGCTGTAGGTACCTACGTATGCAACCGAAAACAAAACGATAAACAGATATGATCGTTAGAATAAATTTACTAAGCAAACGCATTGAAAATAAACAAAACATTGAGTCATCGTGACTTATTATTATGAGGGCCGAGTTATTAGACTGGCAGCTGTTGAGATTATGTGTAAGAATGAATGTAGATGTATATTGAGGTGTGTTATGTTTACAGTTTTGTGTATAGTGTATCAAAGTTCGTGTTGAACTTGTAGTCCAAGAACACAACAAGTGCAATATGTTATGAGTAGGGTGTAGAATGTATGATGTAATATAAAACATAAACTTACTTACAGGTATTTTACAGAGGACAATTTGCATAATTATATAGCACAATGATATTGACTTGAGATCGAATAAGTGCAGAATTAATATTAGGAATCGCGAGACTAATATAATCACTGTAAGTCACTGAGTTAACAGATTCGTCACTAAGTTGGTCAGACAACGCTCCGATTTAATGAGGATATGTTGGGCTCCGGTTTCTTTACGAAGAAAAATGCTGCCATCTTTTGTCCAGCAAAACATGAACTTTTGGTTCTTTGCAAATTCCCTGGCCTTGAAAAATAGTTTTCTCATGCTTGAAGGAAGATGTTCTGCTACGTAGATGGGCTGCTGGACTCCAGTAAGGCCGATGCTGTGTGTATTCAGTGTTTCACCCTTTGGCTGTTTTTTATTGAAATTTCGTACATTATTGATCAGCTGGGTTTTAGTGTGCACAGTCATAAATTCAGTGACTATAGGTCTTATTGTTCCTTTTTTGCCCGGCAGGCGATACACATCTCTGATCTCCATTTTAGACAAAGGCATATTTATAGCAGTACCTACTTTCTCAATAATAGTAGATAAATCAGAAGTAGTTTCGTTCTCTTTAGTAGGTATGTTCCTGAGTACTACACATGATGATCGTGTGGACTGCTGAAGATCTTGGATTTTATTTTCGAGTTCGTTGATACAGATTTTATAAGCGTGGTTTTCCTTTTTCAAGGTATTAATCTGCTGTTGCTTATCTTCAAAATTGGTATTTATAAATTCCATTGATTCTTTTATCTCCAGGTTGACCGACTGTATCGAGGAGTTTTGTTGTTTGAGGTCCGCAATCTCTGCAACAAGTTTGTCCAACATCGACGATTGCTGTGCGTATAATTTATTTACTTGCTCATCTTGATCCTTTTTCCAGGATTCGAGAAGGGATTTTAGATCCGAATCTGAAACATCTTGATCGTCCAGTGACGGCGAGGACTTGGGTGAGACAAAACGTCGTTTGTTGTAACGCTTTGTGGCGTTTACGCTAGCGTTTTCACCCTCAATACATAACCTTTGTGGAGTATTCACATCTGATGACAATTTCGGCTCCGTGTTGTTTTTGGTCGCAGTTTTTGCGGGTGGAGGCGTACGTCGTAGGCTAGACATTGTGGTGACTTGCAGACGAAGTTGGGGGAAGCAGGTCTTATTGCTTGCTAGTTGGACTGGTGTTTGTTCTAGCAGATCCACAGGTTAACCACACATACGCGACCGCAGCAGTATCGCTAGGTAGATGAAATTGGTGCCTCGGTAAGGAAACGGGACAGCAATTATGTCGTGCGTCCTGGTCACGCGGAGGTGAAGGCGGGCGCGCGGCGGCGATCGCTGCTCGATGACGCGACGATTAAGTCAAAGAGCACAAGGCGAAATTATGCGAACACTATGAACTTGACGGGTCGTAGAGGTTAGAGTTCTATGAATCGCTAATTGATGTAATACCGAAATAGTTAAAAATTTTTAGCACACGTCCGCTCTCGAACAAGGCGCGGAGCGAAGCAATTGGAAAAGCATAATTGGAAGTAATGACCAGTTATGTATTTTATATTAATTAAAAAAACATAAATATTCTGGCCAGTGTAATTGTGACCAGAGATGTATTTTATTATATTTAAACTGAAGTTTTTAACATATAAATATTCTATACTCCATGGGTATATTACGGCGATATATAACAAAGAATTATAAGAACTGACCACACACCTGTAACAAGCAATAAATGAATTTGAATTATAAAAGGAAAAACTGTCTGACTGACTTATCAATTTCCAGCCGAAACTACTGGGACTAATAGTGTGCAATTTTGCACAAGCTTTTCTTCATGGCGTAGGCGGAGGCTCCTGTAGTGCGTTCAAATTTGAGTTTAAAGGTTACTCTAATGACGTCATTGGGTAATTAATTACTCTACCCTGGCATTTTTACCCTCAAAGTTAGAGTAATACCGAGTAAACGGGCCAGACAGTGCTTTCGGCCGAGTACTCGGTACGTGTAAACACAGCGCCGAGTACTCGGCCAAGCGCTTTTCTCTAAAATTCGCTTACATCACTGTCTCGGCCGAGCAACATTTTACTGTCTCGCCTTTTTACTACCAGAAACAACCCAACTAATGCCAACCCAACTAATGCCTTGCTCACAAGTACCGAACTTGTGAGCAAGGCATTAGTTGTGTTAACTCAAGGGTTATAAAAGAACGACCCTGGATTGCATCTCTATTAGACTCTGGTTATTTTTGAACGCAGGGCTGAGGGGTTGAAACGGAGGTCTAAAGTTTGTAAACAGAAACCTGCTTTCACGCGATTAAAGCCATTAGCAGATGCTAGTATAGTGTAACATATAAAAACGACGCATGATAGCTTCTAAAATCGATCCTGATACTGTGAAAGTCACATAAAGCAAATTGAACGAGCTGTCACCGAAACACTAAACTCATTCGCCCCGCAAAAACCATTGGATATGAAAGACAGTCAAAGGCTGCGTGCAACCTATAATTCAATAAAATGCAACCTTGCAATGAAAATTGCTGAAAACGAAGAACAAAAATTGATTAAACTATAAAAATCCTAGAAAATAACAGAAAAATGATTTAGAGCGTACAAGAGCCATGAAAAAACCACCACAGCTACTACCGATGATATCAAACTGCAAAACTGAATTCGAAATCATAGACGAACTTGTAAACATGGCAATTGTCTCCGATTCGGACATTCTCATAGTCGTCCATTCGACAACTCGACATCCAAAACAGAGCTGAGACAAGCATTGAAAAACTTTAAAAATCGGCAGTGTTCGAAAGCAATTCCTGTATTTTATACCATCATCATCATCATTTCAGCCGATAGACGTCCACTGTTGGACATAGGCCTCCCCCATGTATTTTATACATGATTAAGAATTTAACACCAACAAGACCCGTCTATATCAAGGAGTGTTGCGCCGTAATGTTGGCTCTGTCTGTCTATAGAAAAAAGAAAACAGTAGCCTAATCTAGCAAAATTGTTGCACGAAATGCGGAACGAAATCAATTTTAACGGTATTCATAATACCTTTTGGAGAAATATGAGGGGAATGGGGTTTTATTTAAAAAAAAACTAGGCAAGTGCGAGGGTTCCATGCAAACTACAATTCCCGAATAAAGTCTCGAAGATTTTTCCGAATTGCAATTTTTTTTGTGACCTAGGTAACAACAAATTTGATGTTTTCAGATTTTTCCCTATACCTGTGCTATAGGACCTTGCTTTGTGCCAAATTTCAGGATTTTAATTCAACGGGAAGTACCCTATGAATTTCCATCTTTGAGAGTATCAAAATATACGATTTTTTGCGACATAAACGGCCGTATCTTTTTAATTCTTTAACTTAGAAGTTTGATTCCACAGCTTGAAGGGACCGCTGACTTGAGTCTTGTGTGTTGTTGGTTTTAATTTCAACTTGATACCTTTACTTGTTCTCGAGATAAAGGGTCTTGACAGACAGACGTACAGACAGACGGACGGACAAAAAAATGATCCTATAAGGGTTCCGTTTTTTCCTTTTGAGGTACGGAACCCTAAACAGCAGGTGTAAAAGGTAGTTGTTAATGGAGAGGTATGACTTTGTGGCTTGGCGTTTTCGGTACTTATTAGAAAGAATTGCAGGAAAATCGAAGTGGAGCCCAGCGTCGTATACTTTATTTAAAAATAGTTTTTACAATTTACAAAAGAAGAGAAAAAGAAAATTATAAGGCAATTGTCAAAAGTAACGAAATATAAGTTAATCTCCATAGTATTAAGTAATTTCATTGCTAGAAATATAGCAACATTGTGGTTCCGTGTCGCCAACAATTCGGCGAAGGGAATTCTTACCTGAAACTCACTATACGTTATCGCGTCCATCCATACTAATATTATAAATGGGAAAGTGTATGTGTGTGTCTCTTTGTCCGTCTTTCACGGCAAAACGAAGCAACGAATTGACGTGATTTTTTAAGTGGAGACAGTTGAAAGCATGGAGAGTGACAAAGGCTAAGTACTTTTTGTCTCTTTCTAACCCCCACTTATGCGAGCGAAGCCGTGGGCAAAAGCTAGTAGACTATAAACACAGACTATAAAGATACTATAAACGGTAAACAGAATTGCGTCCTTGGCACAGACTCGACGCAATGTTGCCACTTTATACATTATTATGATATCGTATTTGCTCTTTATTTATTAATTGTGTTTTTTTTATTATTTTATTTGTTTTTCTTTTCTCTAAAATTTATTTTTATTTATCTATCCTATTCAAGTCGTTTAGCACATAACATCGTGCCGACGTCATTCACCCTGAGTAACATAGGCTATATTTATTGCTCGTGCGAAGCCGGGACGAGCCGCTAGTCAGCTATAAAGAGGTAAATAATTAACCCATTAATAAAAATATCGTGATGAAACTTACCTAGTTTCTTCTCGCACATAAAGCTGTACCGCTTGCTACAACCGACATCGTTGAATCGACCATCTCCGTTCATGTGCACACAGTCTTCGTTATTATTATGGTTGTCTGGCTGGTTAGGCACCCAGTTGTTGTACGCCTCAGACATAAGTTTACCTAGAGCGTGTTATGCATACACAATAAATAAATATAATGTATAAGTAATTAGACGCATTGCTTTTATGAAGATGTTGAAAATGTTAGTCAAAATAAATCGAATAAATTACATTTGATTTTTTATGGTCATTCTGTTGCCTTTAAAAGCATTTATTTGGAATCGGTATCAAAAAAATATTAATATTATGGGTTCCGTTTGACGTCCGAAGTCCATTAGAGTTCATCGTCTTTTTTTCACGTTTACTTGCTAGATTTCGTCATTTCCGCTACGTAAATCGACCTCAGCGCCACCTGTGACCGCATCTGGAACTAACTAACAGCACAGAGCAAGCCAGCATTCCTTTATCATTGTTGCATCGTTCTTTGTACCGCGCGCATGTCGCTAGATTTTGAATTTAGAAAAAACCTAAATTTTGTTCAAATTTTGTAATTTTTATTTATTTAAATACCTACTTGTTTTAACTTTCGAGGTCAAAGTAAAAAGTTACCGTTTTTATTTTTCCGTTATGTAAAATTATTTCATTCGTTTTAAAAATGATCTACCGTTAACAACTTCGTGGGGAGAGAATCCGTGGACGATTTATTTTTTCCAAGAGTTTGATTTTTTTTTTCTGTGTACCTACCAAAAGTTTATAACAACATTTTATTCGATCTTTAAAGTTTGAAAGTAAAGAAGTTGTTGTACCTCTGGACTACCTAATAAACACTCGTTCTTTTTGCAATAAAAATAACGTAACCCAGGAAGGATCATCTAATCTCGTGTAGCTTGAATATTATTATCAAAATAAAGGGAGGGGGGGCGCGAAAATGTACAATTACCAGAAGTAATTCGGTGATGTTTAGCCGGGTGCGTTCAGTAAATCCTCTTTATTTGCGTACAGTATCTGTTTTTTTTTTTTTTTTTTATTGGTGGGAAAAAATCATGCATTGACATCCCCTGCCCTTGGGTGGAGCGGGAGATAGTGTCAGACTCTTACTGACTAAAAGACCCACCCCGTTCCTTCTAGCCTTCATACCGGGGCTCGAGCGCCCTTTCGGATAACCCTGGCCCCAGTAGGCTTCGACCCGGCTGGGTCCCTGCTGTTGCTGACAACTCCTTGAGGCGCGCGGGAACAGTGCGTGCCGTCGACGCCTTGGGCTTGGTCCGAACAGTTACCGGACGGCCGGACAGCGAGCTACCCATTGCTCACTGTCCGCAAGCCCGCGCCTACGGTGGCCGGAAATCGGGATCAGAATCCCGGCGGCGGCGGCGGCGGCGATAATGCCGTTGCCTGATGCGTTCGGCCTCCTCCTTTGCGAGCATTACTGTTTCGCAGAAGTCGGCGACCGCCTGCCACTCCTCCTCGCTCCGGACCATGGCCTCAACCAAGGCCCGGCGCGAGAGGTCTCCGCCGCCGATCGCCCCCACGAGGGCACGGCGATGCTCCGCCCAAGCAGGGCACACCTCGACTGTGTGCTCCACCGTGTCCTCGTACAGTATCTGTGCCCCTGGCTATTGTTTGCTTTCGCTGCACTTAAACGGTCGTATTATTGTGACCAAAGCTTCTACAGAGGGGTGCTACCCTAGTATCCTAGTCAATGATTATCAATTCATTCGTTCAAACGCGCACGCTGCAGTAATGTCCCTTTTAATCTGACAAAACGAATTTCGAAGCTTTTTCTCCCCCATTGATGCTCATGTTGATTGTTAACGGTTAATGAGATAGAATGTCCAATTGCCCTGTGCAATAAGACCGCCTATTGTACACTTATTTTTTGTTAAATATTATTCTTTAGTAAGTTAAGGTGTGCAATAAAGATGTATAATAATAATAATAATGTACGCAATTCTTGAATGATTTCTTTTGTGTCCTATATTCTTTCATAATATATAACTACAGGAATATTGTTTACATTGTTGCGTTTTCCTAAGCAAGCCACTAGGAGATAACAAACAGATCTCTCATAATGAACTTCGGACGTCAAACAGAACACATCATCATCATCATCTTCCTGCCCTAGTCCCGTTTTAATTGGGGTCGGCGCAACACGTTTTTTTCTTCCATTCTGTCCTGTCACTCGTCACGCTATCACTAACTCCCTTTTCTTTCATATCGCTTCTCACACAATCCATCCATCTTTTTTTGTATAATATAAAAATTTTACCTTAAAATCGTTATCGTTACGTTATCTCTCCGAAACTTTTCACGGCCGCAATGGAGGATGTCTTCAAGGTTCTGGACTGGAGTGGACTAGGCATTAATGTCAATGGCGAATACATCACTCACCTTCGGTTTGCCGACGACATTGTAGTCATGGCGGAGACTATGGAGGAGCTCAGTACAATGCTCAATGACCTCAGGAGAGCTTCTCTAAGAGTGGGTCTTAAAATGAACATGGATAAAACCAAGATCATGATTAACAACCATGTAGCGCCCACTCCTATCAAGGTCGGAGACTCTACACTCGAAGTTGTGGACGATTACGTCTACCTCGGACAGACAGTCCAGTTGGGTAGGTCCAACTTCGAGAAAGAGGTCAACCGTCGAATCCAACTCGGTTGGGCAGCGTTCGGGAAGCTACGCGGTATCTTCTCGTCCAACATACCACAGTGTCTCAAGACGAAAGTCTTTAACCAGTGCGTGTTGCCAGTGATGACATATGGCTCCGAAACGTGGTCGCTCACAATGGGCCTCATCAGAAGGCTTAAAGTCACCCAAAGAGCAATGGAAAGGGCTATGCTCGGGGTTTCCTTGCGTGATCGAATAAAAAATGAAGATATCCGCAGGAAAACTAAGGTTGCCGACATAGCACAAAGAATTGCCAAACTTAAGTGGCAATGGGCAGGGCACATTGCTCGCAGAACAGATGGCCGTTGGGGCCGAAAGGTTTTGGAGTGGCGACCGCGTACCGGAAGACGCAGTGTTGGAAGGCCTCCTACAAGGTGGACCGATGACCTGGTGAAGGTAGCAGGAAACCGTTGGATGCGGGACGCACAGGAACGTTCGATGTGGCGACGCTTGGGGGAGGCCTATGTCCAACAGTGGACGTGTATCGGCTGAAATGATGATGATGATGATGACCTTAAAATAATGGTGATAGGTAATAAAGGAATGGTGGCTTGCTCTGTGCTGTTAGTTAGTTCTAGATGCGGCCACAGGTGGCGCTGAGGTCGATTTACGTAGCGGAAATGACGAGATCTAGCGAGTAAACGTGGAAAAAAGACGATGTACTCTCATAATGGATTTCGGACGTCTTAGGAAATATAATACAAATTTTTATATTAGATAAATACTGTCAACTAGGGACTAGTTAAAACAAAGTGGCCTGAAGTGATGCCGAGAGGAGCGGTATTAAAGAGCTAGATTTCGATTGCATTTTATCAAAAATGCAGGTAATGATGTCTATGTCCATTTAAAACAACAGTTGGTGGATTAAACATTAAGAACCTATATTAGGTAATCCAGGCGATTTTCTATCACACAAACAGTAGTGTAGACTTGAGCGGAATTGAATAAATTATTTCTGATTGAAAACTCGTCGTTCATGATTCGTAAATAAATGATATTTAAAAAATAACTTGTTTTGCTCACTCACTCCACTCAATTTGATTGATTTGATTCTATAAATTCACAACATGGTGCTAAGTTACTTCTATTCTCATTTGAAACGCAGGATACAAGAATCTATTTGGGGTCGATATTAACAAAATATTAAGACGAATCAAATACCGTCAACGGTTTTGAATACTGCTTCCTTGTCTCTTTCGATGCCCATATACATCCAAGACGAGTTAGAGTTTAGTTTCCCGAACGATATTGCTGCGTTAGCCTCAGTGCTGTTCCTTGGGTAGAACAAACTGGCATCTTCGTCAATACACGCTTGTTTAGCATCATGCCAATTCTTTTGTGTCTTGTGGAACTTGTAAAGACCTGGAAGTCCTTCTACATACTTGTAGTCCTCTGCAATAGACTTGTCACTTCTTAGTGCAGCTACGGACAAAAAATAATCATAAGTAAAACATCCCGACCCAACAGGCGTCATTCTGTCAACAGTTATGGACTGCGCCGGTCCCATTGACTTATTAGATTTTTTATGATCATTCTTTGGGCGATGTAGTCGCTAAGCGACAAAGCCCTTTAATAATAAAATGATCATTCTTTTTTCATGTACCTATTTAATTACCTCAGGACTCTGGCTTCCTGGATTTGGAAGGTGTACGAAGGGTCAAAGCAGTTGGCTTTGCAGAGGCAGAGGTCCCTTAAACACTTGTCATGACACGTAGTACCCATCGACGATTATCCCTGTATGCGCTATACACATGCACACAATGGCAACCTCCGGTTAGTGAGAAACGATTGCGACGTATGGTAAACAAAGGAAAAGCTATGGTTTTGGAGGAGCGGATTGGTTACCAAGAATGATGAAAAGAATATGCAATGTCAAAGAGCCAGGGGGTGACTTGTACACTCAATAAATGGGTCCTCTAAATCTGTCGCTGAATTTAGATAGATCAGCTAAAAGAGTAATAAAGCTGACACTACAAAATTTTGTTGCATGACTTCATTAAGTAACTATAAATTTACTGATCAGTAAGATAAATAAGAAAGATAACATTTTTTAAACTACCAAGTTAGACTACTTAGTAGTAATAGTAGTAGAAACAATAAATGCACTTGCCAGACAGAATCTAACCCGGCTGGCCTCGAACTTGTGGTAACGGAGAACTCATCCCAGCCCATCAGTGCTCAGGACTGTATTCCCGACCAGGTACCATCATCAAGGTGTAGATTCAGAAAATTGTAATTTTTCCTCTCATAACAGTAGGGATTATCAATCAATTATATTATCAGATAGCATAGGAAGAGGATTAAGGCAATTAATTAGTAAAAAACTCCCATTTCTTCCTCAACAAAATTATTGCACACCTCAAGCTTCCTACCATCACATAATGTCATTAGTAAATGAGAAAGTATATGATCCCAACGCTATTCTAACTGTATTTGTGGGTAATAGCTTAAATGTGAAGAAAGATGATTTCACCAATAATGTCACTGAACTGTTGAAGATAAATTGTAAAAAGATTATTTTGTGTGTTTTTCCTTACTTTGAGCACTTATCAAACAGACAAAATAAGTACATACATATGCTAAATATGCACATGCATTTTTTAGTTACTCACCATTGTGATAAGTTTTTATATTTTGACATCAACAATATTGTTGATAAACTTTTTTCGACCAGGTATACTGTATACCTACCTATTGTTTTAAGACGTCAAATAGCGAAGCTATTAGCATTTAATATTTACTCAGACATAAATAGTATGTCAACGTACCCAGTAATTAGTCCCACCATTAGTAGTAGTACTAATGTTTTAAACTAGGTAATAAGACATTTGTACATATGTAAAAAAAAAAGGAAAGGCAAAACAAACACTGTATTTACAGCAGTAGTTATAGTTATTGATGATATAATATATTTATGGTTATTGATGTGTGTATTTATATTGTATAATATTAATTATAGTTATGTATCTGGAGCTGGGGGGCCGTTTGCTTGGGCGGCATTTTGGGCGGCGGGGGGTTGTATGTGTGTTGAAGGTTGGGAGAACCCTGATGTTTGATGCGTTTATGACTCGTTGTTCCTTGGGTATCGCTTCGGGCTGATGGCCTCTCAGCCATGAAATTTTGACGGGATTTACTGTAATAGCTTAAGTGCTCTGGAGTGACGCCACTTGCCCGTGGAGTTGCCCAGCAGCAAACAATGTAGAACTATTAAACAAGAGCACGGACGTCATGTCTGTGGTTTAAATGTAAGGCAGGAGTGTGGTTTTAGTCAGTAGAAGTCTGACACTGCCCAGACCGGCACGTTTGTGAGGTAGCCTGGCCGTCCATGAGGATTTCCCAATCGTGCCGAAAAAAAAAAAAATTGGTACTGTTGGCAATTTATGCCAACTTAACGATACAGTATCATCTAGCATTCAAGCTACAGCGGGTAAACTAAATAAATTTAATAGCAATTTAACTAACAGGTTGGGTGATTGGAACCTTGCAGAAAACAATGGTAATATTTTGTATAAAAATTTTTTTTTCAGTAGTTCAAAAAGGGGTTTAATCAGACGTTAGAGAAAAAAACTAAAACTATCTGCCCTAAGTTTATATTTAGTGACTGGGCAACTAAAGGAATCAGAATAAGTAGGGAAAGGCTTTTCGAGTTGTATGGCCTTAAGCCTATTATTAACACTGAAACTTTTAATAAATATGATGCTACTTATTCTAAAATGTTTAAAAATACTTGTAAGGCAGCTAAGGCCTTATACATTAGCAACAAAGTTAAAACAGCAGATAATAAAATAAAAACGGTTTGGAATATTATAAATAATGAAACCAACAGAAACAAAAGAAATAATAATGATTACACATTGGAGACTCATCATGGTCCTATTAGCGATAACAAACTAGTTGCAGAAGAATTTGTAAATTTCTTTACCAGTATACCAATTAAAACTACTGAAGCCTTAAATTCGTCGCCATCGCATGCTTTTGGTTTATTACAGGCGAACGTTGCAGCCTGTTCGACTGAATTTAACTTTAAACATATAAACCCCATAACAGTAATAAAAGCTTTAAAAAAAATCAAGATTAAATTGACGGAAGATATATGGGGTATGTCTATCAAAGTGCCGTACTTGGCTTTAATATTTAATTTGTGTACAGATCAAGGAGTCTTTCCAGATCTAATGAAATATAGTAAAGTGATACCACTCTTTAAATCCGGGAATAGTAGAGACACTAATAATATAGGCCGGTTTCCGTTTTGCCGGTTCTTAGCAAGATATTTGAAAAGGTAATATTAAATCAAATGCTTATTCATTTTAACTCCAATAACATCCTACATGATAAATAGTATGGTTTCACCAAAGGACGGTGTACAACTGACGCGGGTGTTTCCTTACTAAAACACGTTTTTAATGCGTGGGAAGAGGCACACACAAGATGCTATAGGCATCTTCTGCGACCTATCTAAGGCGTTTGATTGTGTAGTTCTTGAAACATTGCTTCTGAAACTCAAGCATTACGGAATAAGCAATGCAGCGTTAAGCTTATTAAAATATTATTTGAATAATAGACAGCAATTAGTGCAAATAAACGGTGTCAATTCGTCGGGATTGAATGTTGAAATGGGGGTGCCCCAAGGTTCAATTTTAGGTCCTTTTTTATTTTTAGTTTATATTAATGATTCACCCAATTTGTTGCAAAATAAACTTAATATGGTGTTGTTTGCTGACGACACTTCTTTGATTTTAAGATAAATAGAAAGACTAACAATCTTGACAACGAAAATAGCGCCCTATTGCAGGTTCAAAACTGGTTCACTGTTAATAATCTGGTTCTAAATGGGAAAAAAACTAAATGCATAAGATTTTCCTTACCGAATGTCAAAAGTAGTAATTGTGACATTGTATTGAATAATGAAAAACTAGAATTTGTTGATAAAACGATTTCCCTGGGGATTACGTTCGACTCAAGGCTACAATGGGGTCCTCACTTAACGTCTATTGCAGGGCGGCTTAGCTCAGCTGCATATGCTGTTAGAAGAATCCGCCAATTTACGGATGTTGAAACCGCTAGACTAGTCTATTTTAGTTATTTTCATAGTGTCATGTCGTACGGTATCTTACTATGGGGACGGGCTGGAGACATCGAGTCAATCTTTATATTACAGAAAAGAGCCATCAGAGCTATTTACAATCTCCGCCGGTGCGATTCTTTAAGGGAACTGTTTAAAGATATTAACATAATGACGGTACCTTGTCAACATATCTATGAAAACATCATGTATGTTAGAAAAAATTTTATTTATTTATTTATTTAAACTTCATGTACAATAGTGGTACATAGGCGGACTTAATGCCACAAGGCATTCTCTACCAGTCAACCTTTGGGTTAAAAAAGACAACACTGTGGTAGGTTTGCACAATAAACAAATACATAATAACAAATAGTTCAAATGGAACAATATAAAATAAGTTATTTATAATAATAAAATACATATATATGCTAAAATAATAAACTAATAAATACTATGAAAAATATGAAATCACTATGAGAACTTAATAACAATACTGAACGAAGACCGAACTAAGGTTGAGAGGACTTCAAAAATCTTCATCTTTTTAGCAAAAGAGGCGATAGACATAATTATGTTACAAGAAGTAGGGATCAATTAGTTCAACCAGGTTTCAGACTGGCTAAAGTGGCCTCTTCTTTCATGGGGTACTGTTTGAAATGTTATAATAAAATACCTCCCCAAATATTAGAACTCGATGAAACGAAATTTAAATCTTGTATTAAACGCACACTATGCAGGCAAGCATATTATAAGTTGGAGGATTATATTCAAGATAAAAATGCTTGGCTCAATGCTGGTCCAGCTCCACTACCACTAGGGCGTACTAATTAGTTGATTAGTTGGAAACTAATATTATTATTTTTTAATTTGAAAGACACAATTGCATTGTATGATGTAGAAGCACTTTTTTCAAGTTTGTGAATGTGAAGCACCATGGAGCATTTTTATTATGTTACAACTTTTTTTTTTGACATTACGAGCATGACAGTTGAGAGTTTGTCATGCTCACTCAAATGTCTCGCTGTTGGTGGCACGTGTTATTGGGTCGTTCAGTTCCCTTCAAAATGGTTGAGCTAAGTGGGGCTGATGCACGCGTCATGCTCGTGAACGGGTGCCGTCAGATGAGACTGGCCATCTCTTAGCTGCCAGTGGCTTAATTCAGTTTCTATCTTTTAATTATTTTACATTTTTATTTCATTATCGACATTGTGCTCACATGATAGAAGCAACAAGTAATATGTAACCAAGCATTATATGTAACACATAATATGATTTAAAAGAGTGTCCATGGAGTTTCTTGCACGTTCTTCTCT
Organism: Mythimna ferrago; assembly: GCA_910589285.2. Classification (NCBI taxonomy): domain Eukaryota; kingdom Metazoa; phylum Arthropoda; class Insecta; order Lepidoptera; family Noctuidae; genus Mythimna; species Mythimna ferrago. The sequence continues at coordinate 16,655,202 of OU342698.1, read as the reverse complement.
ATAGAGACCTACTATTTGGAACGTGCAATTTAGCTTCACTTTTCTTGGACTGACCGACATTTGACGATTCAAAAGTGCCTGTAAATGGTCTATTTGAAATAAATGCTTTGATTTTGATTTATGCAGTTATAAAGAAAAACCACACTAGAAAGCAGTTATACGCTAATAGCGTCTTTTAAGTTATGTATTGAAATAAGTATTAGCTAAATATCAATGGCTAGAGAGCAGCTAAACGACAATACTAGACTAGTGATTTTCGTTTGCGTTTGACCAGCTCAGGCTATAATTCCTTCCTTTTCACTTTGGCTGCTCGGGACGGAAGGACGTGCGGCGCGTCTCTTGCTTTTTGGCGCCATAATTACGAAAATGGCGCAAAATAGGCAATTATGTATGTCATGACTATGCCATACAGCTTTCAAAAACGATACTTACATGGTCCTATGGTGAGGTTTCGAGTACCTAGGAAGCTCCGTGGACAAATATATTGCTGGGTTCGTGGAAGCTGTCCCTACAGTGGGGTCTCAGTTTTTTAAGAGATGTAAAATGACTTTGCAGTCTTCAGATGATGCATGCACGTACTCAATAAACGGATCTTGAAGTCTCTGAAACGTGACCTTCGGCGATTTAATACCGAGAGAATTAAGGACGCGATTGAGTGGAATAAGGGCTCCAAAGTTTTTGCACGGGATCTGTCTATTGAGCAGAGCCAGCTCACGAAACTGACGACCGAAGATGACAGAGTCATACCCGCCAAATCTGAGCTTCTGGGAGAGATCTAGGAATTTTATGGTCAGTTATAACGTCAATCTCCAAACCTGCTACAAATCTGGCAAACGACCCAAGAGCTAGATTGACTCGACACTACACTGAAGATATCCCGGACGTCAGCCTGTACGAGATTAGGATGGTTCTGAAGCAGTTTAAGAACAACAAGGCATCGGGTGAGGACGGAACCACGGCTGAGCTCCTGAAGGCGGGTGGAAAACCGGTCCCAAAGGCCCTTGCGAAGTTGTTCGATTCGAATAAAAAATTAAAATATCCGCAGGAGAACTAAGGTTGCCGAAATGCCGACATAGCACGAAGACTTGGCAAACTTAAGTGGCAATGGGCTGGAGACATTTTTTTTTTAATTTGTATAAACTAGTGCTTGACTGCAATCCCACCTGATGGTAAGCAGTGATGCAATCGTTGATGGTGAGGCGCACTAGTTTATTAAGAGCCTATTCACTCTTGCCTTAAAGACACCTAAATTATAATCAGACGGGAAGACCGCAGCAGGCAAATTGTTCCAGTCCCTAGACGTACGTGGTATAAACGACGAGGCGAAACGCTTGGTCCGGATCCGGACCGTAGAGGTTTCAACAACAGTAGGGCGTTTTCTCCATAAATACTTTTTGCACTTAGCTGCTTTTTAGTTAGAAGACGGCAGAATTGTAATACTCACATGAGAAATCAGAAAGAAAGTACACCACAAGAAGGACTGGCAAAGACTTGGACTTATTTTCATCAGCTTTTTATTATTTTATGAAAAAAAGACCAAAATTTTTCATTCAAATACAATTTACTTTAAATTTATTTGCAAAGTTTCAGACTTACATAAAGCTGTTCATGTTACAGCTATTTACATGGCTACACAAAAAAATGTAGTAGCACGATCATTTGTTTTGTGTCTGGGTGTAATTTATCTATATATGTATGTATTTAGAAAATAAGTATGTTTATCGGTTGTCTAGTACTCATAACACAAGCTCTGTGTTGTATTTTTATTTGTATAACACAAGCTCTGCTTAGCTTGAGACTAGGTGGCGTTGTGTGATAGTTGTGGAATATTATTTATTATTATTATCATAGATGTTTTGATGATGCTGCTTTGTACATTGTTTACAAGACATGTCTTGTAAAACCTGTAAAGATCACGGTGCGCAGAAAGCGCAGTAAGCAACGTTAGCCATCAAACTGGCAGTTTTGACTGCATTAGTTCGAATCTGCATCTGCGACCTTGGTCTGGCAAGTAGAGCGGCAAACTTCGACGCTTGGAAAAAAGCCAGCAACAACGACCTATAGGAGTGCCTGTCGCCAAAGAAACCTCGCTGGCACCTACGTCGCAGGTTGCTGCCTGTTGGTCAATGGGTCCTACTTACTCTGCATGAAAATAACTGGTCAGTGTGTGCTAACTATACTACCTATTCTAAATTACATACAAAATAACAACAGTGTGTGTTAAGTGAGGATTATGAATTAAACGGGTCTTATCATATTGGTTAAATATTGATATTGCTTATTATATATATAAGATAATATAAGATACTGGTGTTGGACATTGAATAACCTGATGAACCTTTTAATTTAGCATTTTATCTGTATTTCTTGCATGTTTGTGTCCACTTCTTTGTTTACTGGTTGTTGGCACTATTTACTTTTTGATATTTTGCTTTTGTTTTGGGTTGTTTATTCACTATTGTAAAACTTTACTACTATCACTTACTGATTAACTTGCACGCAACCCCCTTAATTTAATATGGCTGATGAATCCAAGGAAGTGTTCCATGACCCGGCTGGCTCTGGTGGTGAGCAAGAGTCAACACCTACACACATTATTAACAGAGTTTCCATCCGTGTCCCAACCTTTTGGCCCGACAAGCCCGGATTGTGGTTTGCCAGCCTCGAGGCACAATTTCACATCAACAACGTGACGCAAGAATTAACAAAATATTATTATGCTGTCAGCCAACTCGACACAAAATCTGCTGGTGAGGTGGAAGATATCGTAACAGCACCACCTTCTCACCAGCCATATACCACATTAAAAAATGCCTTAATTAACCGTTTCTCAGACTCCTATGAGGAAAAAATTAGAAAAGTGTTAGTAAAAGAAGACATTGGTGACCAGAAACCTTCATCTTTCCTTAGACACCTAAGATCTCTAGCTGGCACATCAGTGCCTGAACAGCTAATACAAACTATCTGGCTAAACAGGTTACCTAGTACATATCAAGGAATACTCATAGCCCAAAAACAGGCCACGCTCCAAGATCTCGGTGAATTGGCTGATAAATTAAGTGAAATTGGTCCACAACCTACAAGTGTCCATAGCACACAGAAGTCTAGCTCATCAATGGGACATGGGAGAACAGTTGCGGATTCTGCAACAGCAAGTGGCTGACTTGACACTCGTGGTTTCTTCTCTCTCCACAAATAGTGATCATAGACGTCCGTTCAGCCGTACTCGAAGTCGTTCACGCTCTCGTTCTCGGTTTTGTTGGTACCATCAGCGTTATGCAGCGAAGGCCTCGAAGTGCGTTTCACCGTGTCGTTGGTCTGACGCTACCGCAACTTCCCGGACCAACCGGGGAAACTTCAACAGCAATCAGTAATGGCGCCATCTGATTGCTCACAGATGAGTCGCCGCTTGTTTGTTACGGATCGGTTTTCGAATCGTCGATTTCTTATAGACATTGGCTCCGATCTTTTCTGCCTACCACGACGTTATCACAAAGGCAACACACAGCCTCTCCTATACAAACTGATTGCAGTCAACGGCACCAAAATCGTGGGCCCAGGAGTACGGAGTGGTCATCAACCCTGCAAAATGCGTTTTTGGGGCAAAAGAGGTGACTTTTTTAGGATACCGCATTAACGCTTCGGGTACGTATCCCCCAGAGGACCGCATCCGTGCGTTGGGTGATTTCCCTTTGCCCGACACAGTACAAGGCGTGCGCAGATTTCTGGGCATGATAAACTATTATCGTAGATTCTTGCCTGGCGCCGCCAAGTACCAAGCACCCCTAATTGACGCAGTAGCTACGACCAATAGCAAGGGCGCCAAGCCTTTCCCCTGGACGCCTGAACTCCGGCATTGCTTTGAGAGCTGTAAGAGGAGTTTGGCTGATGCCACGCTTTTATCCCATCCTGCATCCGAAGCACAAAAAATCTTTTTCTATTCAACGCTTTTTTCTCAAAACTTCTCATCCGACTCCAACACTGTTCCAATCTTGTACGTCAATAAATCTCACCGTATCATCCGAAGCTCAAGTAGGTCTGTTCACCGACGCATCTAGTGTGCATATCGGCGCGTGTCTACAACAGAAAGTTGGTGACGCGTGGCAACCTCTGGCTTATTTCAGCAAGAAACTCACGATGAAGCAGGCGGAGTGGCCGGCATACTACCGGGAACTCCTGGCTGTATACGAAAGCGTTCAACACTTTCGGCACATACTAGAGGTTCACCACGCCACGATTTACATCGACCATAAACCTCTCGTTTATGCCTTCGTACAGCGCCGTGAAAAGTTGCCACCCATCAAACTCAACCAACTCTCGTTCATAAGTCAGTACACCACCGACGTTCAGTACGTTAAGGGTAGTGACAACATAGTTGCGGACGCTATGTTCCACATTGAATCAATATCTCTAGAGTTCGATTACGAAGCCCTTGCGGAATAACAAGAACATGATGATGAGCTCAAAGAGTTCACATTTTCTTCCTCTTCTTCTTCTGTAAAAATGGCGAAGGTCAACGTTCCCGGGACTAATATCCACATTTTCTGCGACACTTCGACAGATAAACCTCGCCCGTATCTTACTCCACCTTTTCGTCGAACAGCTTTCAACAAACTTCACGGACTCAGTCACCCAGGTGTACGAGCAACAATACGTTTGGTGACTGAGCGTTTCATATGGCCCAATATTAACAAAGACTGTCGCGCATGGGCTCAATCTTGTTTACAATGCCAGCGTAGTAAAATCAGCAGACACGTATCATCACCGCTCTCATCCTTTACCAATCCATCTCACAGATTCCGTCATATTCACATGACATAATTTGGCCCTCTTCCACACTCCGGTAATTCCACATATTGTCTTACCGCGGTACACAGGGACATGCGGTGGCCCGACGCATGGCCCATGTCCTCCATTACGGCGGAAGAAGTGGCTGACACGTTAGTGACTGGCTGGATATCCCGTTTGGGTGTTCCGAGCACTGTGACGACCTACCAGGGACGTCAATTTGAATCCGCTTTGTTTCAGCGCCTCATGAACGTGTGCGCAACAAAGCGAGTTCGAACGACCAGTTACCATCCGTGTGCTAATGGTATGGAGAAAACAATTGCCTAATCTAGCAAAATTGTTGCACGAAATGCGGAACGAAATCAATTTTAAAGGTATTCATAATACCTTATGGAGAAATATAAGGGGAATGGGGTTTTATTTAAAAAATACTGGGCAAGTGCGAGTCGGACTCGCGCACTGAGGGTTCCGTGCAAACTACAATTCCCGAATGAAGTCTCGAAGATTTTTCCGAATTGCAATTTTTTTTGTGACCTAGGTAACAACAAATTTAATGTTTTCAGATTTTTCCCTATACCGGTGCTATAGGACCTTGCTCTGTGCCAAATTTCAGGATTTTGAGTCAACGGGAAGTACCCTATGAATTTCGATCTTTGAGAGTATCAAAATATACGTTTTTTTGCGACATAAACGGCCGTATCTTTTTAATTCTTTAACTTAGAAGTTTGATTCCACAGCTTGAAGGGACCGCTGACTTGAGTCTTGTGTGTTGTTAGTTTTAATTTCAACTTGATACCTTTACTCGTTCTCGAGATAAAGGGTCTTGACAGACAGACAGACAGACGGACGGACAACAAAGTGATCCTATAAGGGTTCCGTTTTTTCCTTTTTAGGTACGGAACCCTAAAAAGCAGGTGTAAAAGGAAGTTGTTAATGGAGAGGTATGACTTTGTGGCGTAGCGTTTTCGGTACTTGTTAGAAAGAATTGCAGGAAAATCAAAGTGGAGCCCAGCGTCATATACTTCATTTAAAAATAGTTTTTACAATTTACAAAAGAAGACAAAAAGAAAATTATAAGGCAATTGTCAAAAGTAACGAAATATAAGTTAATCTCCCTAGTATTAAGTAATTTCATTGCTAGAAATATAGCAACATTGTGGTTCCGTGTCGCCAACAATTCGGCGAAGGGAATTCTTACCTGAAACTCACTATACGTTATCGCCTCCATCCATACTAATATTATAAATGGGAAAGTGTATGTGTGTGTCTCTTTGTCCGTCTTTCACGGCAAAACGAAGCAACGAATTGACGTGATTTTTTAAGTGGAGACAGTTGAAAGCATGGAGAGTGACAAAGGCTAAGTACTTTTTGTCTCTTTCTAACCCCTCACTTATGCGAGCGAAGCCGTGGGCAAAAGCTAGTAGACTATAAACACAGACTATAAAGATACTATAAACGGTAAACAGAATCGCGTCCTTGGCACAGACTCGACGCAATGTTGCCACTTTATACATTATTATGATATCGTATTTGATCTTTATTTATTCAATTTGTTTTTTTTTTTTATATTTTATTTATTTTTCTTTTCTCTAAAATTTATTTTTATTTATCTATCCTATTCAAGTCGTTTAGCACATAACATCGTGCCGACGTCATTCACCCTGAGTAACATAGGCTATATTTATTGCTCGTGCGAAGCCGGGACGAGCCGCTAGTCAGCTATAAAGAGGTAAATAATTAAGCATTAATAATAGTATCGTGATGAAACTTACCTAGTTTCTTCTCGCACATAAAGCTGTACCGCTTGCTACAACCGACATCGTTGAATCGACCATCTCCGTTCATGTGCACACAGTCTTCGTTATTATTATGGTTGTCTGGCTGGTTAGGCACCCAGTTGATGTACGCCTCAGACATAAGTTTACCTAGAGCGTGTTATGCATACACAATAAATAAATATAATGTATAAGTAATTAGACGCATTGCTTTTATGAAGATGTTGAAAATGTTAGTCAAAATAAATCGAATAAATTACATTTGATTTTTAATGGTCATTCTGTTGCCTTTAAAAGCATTTATTTGGAATCGGTATCAAAAAATATTATTATTATGGGTTCCATTTGACGTCCGAAGTCCATTAGAGTTCATCGTCTTTTTTTCACGTTTACTTGCTAGATTTCGTCATTTCCGCTACGTAAATCGACCTCAGCGCCACCTGTGACCGCATCTGGAACTAACTAACAGCACAGAGCAAGCCACCATTCCTTTATCATTGTTGCATCGTTCTTTGTACCGCGCGCATGTCGCTAGATTTTGAATTTAGAAAAAACCTAAATTTTGTTCAAATTTTGTAATTTTTTTTATTTAAATACCTACTTGTTTTAACTTTCGAGATCAAAGTAGAAAGTTACCGTTTTTATTTTTCCGTTATGTAAAATTATTTAATTCGTTTTAAAAATGATCTACCGTTAACAACTTCGTGGGGAGAGAATCCGTGGACGATTTATTTTTTCCAAGAGTTTGATTTTTTTTTTCTGTGTACCTACCAAAAGTTTATAACAACATTTTATTCGATCTTTAAAGTTTGAAAATAAAGAAGTTGTTGTACCTCTGGACTACCTAATAAACACTCGTTCTTTTTGCAATAAAAATAACGTAACCCAGGAAGGATCATCTAATCTCGTGTAGCTTGAATATTATTATCAAAATAAAGGGAGGGGGGGGGGGGGGCGAAAATGTACAATTACCAGAAGTAATTCGGTGATGTTTAGCCGGGTACGTTCAGTAAATCCTCTTTATTTGCTTACAGTATCTGTGCCCTTGGCCATTGTTTGCTTTCGCGGCACTTAAACGGTCGTATTATTGTGACCAAAGCTTCTACAGAGGGGTGCTACCCTAGTATCCTAGTCAATGATTATCAATTCATTCGTTCAAACGCGCACGCTGCAGTAATGTCCCTTTTAATCTGACAAAACGAATTTCGAAGCTTTTTCTCCCCCATTGATGCTCCCTCATGTTGATTGTTAACGGTTAATGAGATAGAATGTACGCAATTCTTGAATGATTTCTTTTGTGTCCTATATTCTTTCATAATATATAACTACAGGAATATTGTTTACATTGTTGCGTTTTCCTAAGCAAGCCACTAGGAGATAACAAACAGATCTCTCATAATGAACTTCGGACGTCAAACAGAACACATCATCATCATCATCTTCCTGCCCTAGTCCCGTTTTAATTGGGGTCGGCGCAACACGTTTTTTTCTTCCATTCTGTCCTGTCACTCGTCACGCTATCACTAACTCCCTTTTCTTTCATATCGCTTCTCACACAATCCATCCATCTTTTTTTGTATAATATAAAAATTTTACCTTAAAATCGTTATCGTTACGTTATCTCTCCGAAACTTTTCACGGCCGCAATGGAGGATGTCTTCAAGGTTCTGGACTGGAGTGGACTAGGCATTAATGTCAATGGCGAATACATCACTCACCTTCGGTTTGCCGACGACATTGTAGTCATGGCGGAGACTATGGAGGAGCTCAGTACAATGCTCAATGACCTCAGGAGAGCTTCTCTAAGAGTGGGTCTTAAAATGAACATGGATAAAACCAAGATCATGATTAACAACCATGTAGCGCCCACTCCTATCAAGGTCGGAGACTCTACACTCGAAGTTGTGGACGATTACGTCTACCTCGGACAGACAGTCCAGTTGGGTAGGTCCAACTTCGAGAAAGAGGTCAACCGTCGAATCCAACTCGGTTGGGCAGCGTTCGGGAAGCTACGCGGTATCTTCTCGTCCAACATACCACAGTGTCTCAAGACGAAAGTCTTTAACCAGTGCGTGTTGCCAGTGATGACATATGGCTCCGAAACGTGGTCGCTCACAATGGGCCTCATCAGAAGGCTTAAAGTCACCCAAAGAGCAATGGAAAGGGCTATGCTCGGGGTTTCCTTGCGTGATCGAATAAAAAATGAAGATATCCGCAGGAAAACTAAGGTTGCCGACATAGCACAAAGAATTTTTTTTTTTTTTTTTTTTTTTAATTAAGATAAACTAGTGCTTGACTGCGATCCCACCTGATGGTAAGTAGCGATGCAATCTTTGATGGTGAGGCGCACTAGTTTATTAAGAGCCTATTCACTCTAGCCTTGAAGACACCCAAATTATAATCGGACGGGAAGACCGCAGCAGGCAGACTGTTCCAGTCCTTCGACGTACGTGGTATAAACGACGAGGCGAAACGCTTAGTCCGGACCGTAGAGGTTTCAACAACGTAAGGGTGAATATTCGCCGTACGTCGGGATGTCCGATGGTAGAATTGCGATGGCGGAATCAAGTCATGCAATTCCTGCGCACACTCTCCAAAATGCATCCTGTAAAACACCGAAAGGCTGGCTACCCTACGCCTATGCTCAAGGCTTTGAAGGTTGGACTTAACCAAATCTGGATCACCAATTAGCCTCTTTGCACGCCTTTCCACCGAGTCCAAAGCTGCCAGGTGGCATTTTGCAGCACCAGCCCATATGTGACTGCAGTACTCCACACACGAACGGACCTGTGCTTTGTATAACATTAAAAGCTGTCCCGGTGTGAAGTACCGCCGGACCTTTGCAAGAACGCCCAGCTTCCTAGCAGCTACCTTGGCTTTGGACTCAATGAACCGCCCAAAGTTAAGGTCTGAGGGAATTTCAACCCCCAAGAGCTGAAGGCGGTCGGTGTACTCCAGGGATAAATTCCGAAAAGTAGGAACCAAGGTGCACGGGCTCCTTTTGGCAGTGAAAAGACACGCTTGTGTTTTGGCGGCGTTGAATCCCACTAGATTGGCTTCACCCCACTTGGAGACTGCCTGAAGTGAGATATTCGTTCGCTCTACCATAGCCTCTCTTTCGGACCGGATTAGCTCCTTACTAGCCCGAGCACTGGGCAGGTATCTCTCTACAACTGTGCTATCATCTGCATACCCATAGATACCGGGCACCAGCAGATCGTTGATATGCAACAGGAAGAGAGTTGCAGAGAGAACAGACCCCTGAGGAACTCCGGCATTAATCGTCATGGGCTCTGATGAGCATCCGTCGACAACAACTCGGAGAGACCGTTCACTCAGGAAGTCTTTTACCCAGTTAATCAGACCAGGGGAAATGCCGTACGCTGGAAGCTTACTCAATAGGCTAGCGTGCCATACCCTGTCGAAGGCCTTCGAGACATCTAAGGAAACGGCAATCGCTTCCCCATTCTTCTCGAGGGCCTCGCCCCACAAGTGGGTAGCATAAACCAGTAGGTCCCCAGTAGACCGCTTGCGGCGAAACCCGTACTGTCGGTCACTGAGGAGATCGTTACCTTCCAGGTATGCCATGAGGCGCGAGTTCAATACACGCTCCATAATCTTGCAGAGTATGGAGGTTACCGAAATCGGCCGATAGTTGGCAGGATCGGCACGACTGCCCTTTTTGGGCACGGGTTGCACGTTGGCAAGCTTCCAGGACTTGGGCACTATACCAGTCCTAAATGAGAGGCGATACAAGCGCGTCAATACAGGAGACAACTCGGGCGCACAAGCCTTTAGAACAATCGCTGGTATGCCATCTGGTCCACTGGCTTTATTCACGTCTAGACGACGCAGCTCTCTCAGAACTTCTCTGTTCCTCATGTGAACCTCCTGCATTGAAGAGTTACAATGAGGCAGAGTCGGTGGAGCAGCATTGCTAGTGTCAAGACGAGAATTATGGGCAAAGAGAGATGCAAAGAGTCCTGCTTTCTCTCTTGCCGTATGAGCCAGTGTTCCATCAGGCTTTACCAGCGGAGGCAAAGCGGGCCGACAGAAGTTCGCCTCGACCGACTTGGCAAGAGACCAGAATGCTCTGCTACCGGACGGCTGTGCAGAGAGTTTTTTGCCAATATGGGTTATGCGGTCGAAGCGTGCCTTCTTTAATGCTTTTTTGTAGGACTTGGCAGCATGGTTGAAGGCTCTCTTCTTTGAATTCAGATCCGGAGCTTTGCGGTCACGAGCGTCAACCCAGGCGAGAAACGCCGAATGCTTACGCTCTTCAGCCTGAACGCAATCGGCGTTGAACCACGGGTGAGCTGAGCCACCGATGCGTACATCGCTATAAGGGATAAAATACTCCATAGCTTGGTGTATCACATCGGTTACAGCATCCGCACAGCTCGACGGATTTTCAGAAGAGAAGCAGACCTGCTGCCAAGGATAAGACGCAAAGAAATGCCGCATCTCATCCCAATCTGCCGACCTGTATCGCCACATTCGCCGTTCGCCACGTGAGTCGCGGTCAGGTGGGGAGAAGGACGATACAGACTTCACCAGACAGTGATCTGAAGTTCCAAGTGGTGAGGAAACTGTTACGATACATCTGTCCGGATCGGTGGTCAGCAGTAGGTCCAGACAATTGGCAGTATGACCAACTACATCAGGCACCCTCGTCGCTTGCTTTACCAACTGGGAGAGGCCCAGCGACACTGCAAAGTTTCGAGTTTCCCTCCCAGCGTGGTCGGTCCTCTGGTATGGGAAAAGCCAGTCTTGATGGCAGGCGTTAAAATCCCCCAGAGCGACAAACTGCGCATCAGGGTGCCGATGCAGAGCCTCATCGGCGGCCTCACTGAGGTGGCCAAACAGCCGAGTCGTCTCCTGGTCGCCACTGTGCGACCGGTAAACACAGGTGTAGACAATTTTGTCCACACCGGTGTCCACCAGTAACCATAAACTTGAAAAACTGGGGTCTTCAAGGTGACGGAGACGCTGGCAGCAGATGTCATTGCGGACGTATACACAGACCCCGGCACGCTGCAGGAAATGGTGCTCCAAAGAGTATCCCGGGTAGTCGAGATACGCCGCATCAATTGCCAAACTTAAGTGGCAATGGGCAGGGCACATTGCTCGCAGAACAGATGGCCGTTGGGGCCGAAAGGTTTTGGAGTGGCGACCGCGTACCGGAAGACGCAGTGTTGGAAGGCCTCCTACAAGGTGGACCGATGACCTGGTGAAGGTAGCAGGAAACCGTTGGGTGCGGGACGCACAGGAACGTTCGATGTGGCGACGCTTGGGGGAGGCCTATGTCCAACAGTGGACGTGTATCGGCTGAAATGATGATGATGATGATGACCTTAAAATAATGGTGATAGGTAATAAAGGAATGGTGGCTTGCTCTGTGCTGTTAGTTAGTTCTAGATGCGGCCACAGGTGGCGCTGAGGTCGATTTACGTAGCGGAAATGACGAGATCTAGCGAGTAAACGTGGAAAAAAGACGATGTACTCTCATAATGGATTTCGGACGTCTTAGGAAATATAATACAAATTTTTATATTAGATAAATACTGTCAACTAGGGACTAGTTAAAACAAAGTGGCCTGAAGTGATGCCGAGAGGAGCGGTATTAAAGAGCTAGATTTCGATTGCATTTTATCAAAAATGCAGGTAATGATGTCTATGTCCATTTAAAACAACAGTTGGTGGATTAAACATTAAGAACCTATATTAGGTAATCCAGGCGATTTTCTATCACACAAACAGTAGTGTAGACTTGAGCGGAATTGAATAAATTATTTCTGATTGAAAACTCGTCGTTCATGATTCGTAAATAAATGATATTTAAAAAATAACTTGTTTTGCTCACTCACTCCACTCAATTTGATTGATTTGATTCTATAAATTCACAACATGGTGCTAAGTTACTTCTATTCTCATTTGAAACGCGTGATACAAGAATCTATTTGGGGTCGATATTAACAAAATATTAACACGAGTCAAATACCGTCAACGGTTTTGAATACTGCTTCCTTGTCTCTTTCGATGCCCATATACATCCAAGACGAGTTAGAGTTTAGTTTCCCGAACGATATTGCTGCGTTAGCCTCAGTGCTGTTCCTTGGGTAGAACAAACTGGCATCTTCGTCAATACAAGCTTGTTTAGCATCATGCCAATTCTTTTGTGTCTTGTGGAACTTGTAAAGACCTGGAAGTCCTTCTACATGTTTGTAGTCCTCTGCAATAGACTTGTCACTTCTTAGTGCAGCTACGGACAAAAAATAATCATAAGTAAAACATCCCGACCCAACAGGCGTCATTCTGTCAACAGTTATGGACTGCGCTGGTCCCATTGACTTATTAGATTTTTTATGATCATTCTTTTGGGCGATGTGGTCGCTAAGCGACAAAGCCCTTTAATAATAAAATGATCATTCTTTTTTCATGTACCTATTTAATTACCTCAGGACTCTGGCTTTCTGGATTTGGAAGGTGTACGAAGGGTCAAAGCAGTTGGCTTTGCAGAGGCAGAGGTCCCTTAAACACTTGTCATGACACGTAGTACCCATCGACGATTATCCCTGTATGCGCTATACACATGCACACAATGGCAACCTCCGGTTAGTGAGAAACGATTGCGACGTATGGTAAACAAAGGAAAAGCTATGGTTTTGGAGGAGCGGATTGGTTACCAAGAATGATGAAAAGACTATGCAATGTCAAAGAGCCAGGGGGTGACTTGTACACTCAATAAATGGGTCCTCTAAATCTGTCGCTGAATTTAGATAGATCAGCTAAAAGAGTAATAAAGCTGACACTACAAAATTTTGTTGCATGACTTCATTAAGTAACTATAAATTTACTGATCAGTAAGATAAATAAGAAAGATAACATTTTTTAAACTACCAAGTTAGACTACTTAGTAGTAATAGTAGTAGAAACAATAAATGCACTTGCCAGACAGAATCTAACCCGGCTGGCCTCGAACTTGTGGTAACGGAGAACTCATCCCAGCCCATCAGTGCTCAGGACTGTATTCCCGACCAGGTACCGTGGGGTACCTACACCTACACCTGCACCTACACCTTGAGTTAATTCATGCTAAATGTGGATTCAGCATGAATTAACTCAAGGTGTAGATTCAGAAAATTGTAATTTTTCCTCTCATAACAGTAGGGATTATCAATCAATTATATTATCAGATAGCATAGGAAGAGGATTAAGGCAATTAATTAGTAAAAAACTCCCATTTCTTCCTCAACAAAATTATTGCACACCTCAAGCTTCCTACCATCACATAATGTCATTAGTAAATGAGAAAGTATATGATCCCAACGCTATTCTAACTGTATTTGTGGGTTAATTAATTAAAATTAATAAGGTAATAGCTTAAATGTGAAGAAAGATGATTTCACCAATAATGTCACTGAACTGTTGAAGATAAATTGTAAAAAGATTACTTTGTGTGTTTTTCCTTACTTTGAACACTTATCAAACAGACAAAATAAGTACATACATATGCTAAATATGCATATGCATTTTTTAGTTACTCACCATTGTGATAAGTTTTTATATTTTGACATCAACAATATTGTTGATAAACTTTTTTCGACCAGATATACTGTATACCTACCTATTGTTTTAAGACGTCAAATAGCGAAGCTATTAGCATTTAATATTTACTCAGACATAAATAGTATGTCAACGTACCCAGTAATTAGTCCCACCATTAGTAGTAGTACTAATGTTTTAAACTAGGTAATAAGACATTTGTACACATGTAAAAAAAAAAAAAAGGAAAGGCAAAACAAACACTGTATTTACAGCAGTAGTTATAGTTATTGATGATATTATATATTTATGGTTATTGATGTGTGTATTTATATTGTATAATATTAATTATAGTTATGTATCTGGAGCTGGGGGGGCGTTTGCTTGGGCGGCATTTTGGGCGGCGGGGGGTTGTATGTGTGTTGAAGGTTGGGAGAACCCTGATGTTTGATGCGTTTATGACTCGTTGTTCCTTGGGTATCGCTTCGGGCTGATGGCCCCTCAGCCATGAAATTTTGACGGGATTTACTGTAATAGCTTAAGTGCTCTGGAGTGACGCCACTTGCACGTGGAGTTGCCCAGCAGCAAACAATGTAGAACTATTAAACAAGAGCACGGACGTCATGTCTGTGGTTTAAATGTAAGGCAGGAGTGTGGTTTTAGTCAGTAGGAGTCTGACACTGCCCAGACTGGCTCGTTTGTGAGGCAGCCTGGCCGTCCATGAGGATTTCCCACTCCTGCCGAAAAAAAAAAAAAAAAATTGGTACTGTTGTCAATTTATGTTAACTTAACGATACAGTATCGTCTAGCATTCAAGCTACAGGGTGTAAACTAAATAAATTTAATAGCAATTTAACTAGCAGGTTGGGTAATTGGAACCTTGCAGAAAACAATGGTAATATTTTGTATACAAATTTTTTTTCAGTATTTCAAAAGGAGTTTAATCAGACGTTAGAGAAAAAAACTAAAACTATCTGCCCTAAGTTTATATTTAGTGACTGGGCAACTAAAGGAATCAGAATAAGTAGGGAAAGACTTTTCGAGTTGTATGGCCTTAAGCCTATTATTAACTCTGAAACTTTTAATAAATATGATGCTACTTATTTTAAAATGTTTAAAAATACTTGTAAGGCAGCTAAGGCCTTATACATTAGCAACAAAGTTAAAACAGCAGATAATAAAATAAAAACGGTTTGGAATGTTATAAATAATGAAACCAACAGAAACAAAAGAAATAATAATGATTACACATTGGAGACTCATCATGGTTCTATTAGCGATAACAAACTAGTTGCAGAAGAATTTGTAAATTTCTTTACCAGTATACCAATTAAAACTACTGAAGCCCTAAATTCGTCGCCATCTCATGCTTTTGGTTTATTACAGGCGAACGTTGCAGCCTGTTCGACTGAATTTAACTTTAAACATATAACCCCATAACAGTAATAAAAGCTTTAAAAAAAATCAAGATTAAATTGACGGAAGATATATGGGGTATGTCTATCAAAGTTTGTACCTCAATTATTGAGACTATAGCGCCGTACTTGGCTTTAATATTTAATTTGTGTACAGATCAAGGAGTCTTTCCAGATCTAATGAAATATAGTAAAGTGATACCACTCTTTAAATCCGGGAATAGTAGAGACACTAATAATTATAGGCCGGTGTCCGTTTTGCCGGTTCTTAGCAAGATATTTGAAAAGGTAATGTTAAATCAAATGCTTATTCATTTTAACTCCAATAACATCCTACATGATAAACAGTATGGTTTCACCAAAGGACGGTGTACAACTGACGCGGGTGTTTCCTTACTAAAACACGTTTTTAATGCGTGGGAAGAGGCACAAGATGCTATAGGCATCTTCTGCGACCTATCTAAGGCGTTTGATTGTGTAGTTCTTGAAACATTGCTTCTGAAACTCAAGCATTACGGAATAAGCAATGCAGCGTTAAGCTTATTAAAATCTTATTTGAATAATAGACAGCAATTAGTGCAAATAAATGGTGTCAATTCGTCGGGATTGAATGTTGAAATGGGGGTGCCCCAAGGTTCAATTTTAGGTCCTTTTTTATTTTTAGTTTATATTAATGATTCACCCAATTTGTTGCAAAATAAACTTAATATGGTGTTGTTTGCTAACGACACTTCTTTGATTTTAAGATAAATAGAAAGACTAACAATCTTGACAACGAAAATAGCGCCCTATTGCAGGTTCAAAACTGGTTCACTGTTAATAATCTGGTTCTAAATGGGAAAAAAACTAAATGCATTTTCCTTACCGAATGTCAAAAGTAGTGATTGTGACAGGGCGGCTTAGCTCAGCTGCATATGCTGTTAGAAGAATCCGCCAATTTACGGATGTTGATACCGCTAGACTAGTCTATTTTAGTTATTTTCATAGTGTCATGTCGTACGGTATCTTACTATGGGGACGGGCTGGAGACATCGAGTCAATCTTTATATTACAGAAAAGAGCCATCAGAGCTATTTACAATCTCCGCCAGTGCGATTCTTTAAGGGAACGGAAATTAGCGGACAGTCTACCCGAACAAAATAACTACGAGGATGACATCACCATAAACTTAAGAGAAACAATAAAATCACTGACCGACCAACTCAATAGCGCTCACGAACAAATTGACGAGCTCTTACTCGAGAATAGCTCAATTAACAAAATCACACAAGAACAACAAAAACAAATTACGTATTTAAAAACTATATGTACAAGTACGCCTCAGAGTACAAACGTGGCCCGTAAGAAAAAATCCAAAAACAGGTGTAGAAAAACCCTTGATTTCGAAAGAGAAGATAGTGACACTACACTCAAGGATGGGACAAGTGAAACTAGAGCAAAGACACCAGAAGGACACAAACGCTATGAGAATTCTTGTAACATACTTAGAAGCTCAAACCAAGAAAATTTGCGTGAGAGAACAATAATTAACGAACAGCCAGTTGAGAAACCTAAAATAATAATTCTAGGAGATGATCAAGTTAGAGGACTTTCACAAGTAATAATAAATAAAAGGACAAACGAATGGAATGACTGCTACACGGTATCAGCTTTGGTCAAACCTGGTGCAACATGCGCTGAAATCTTAGGTGATTCTTTAGATTTGTGTAACACGCTGACCAAACAAGACATTGTTATAATTTCGGTAGGCACAAATGATACTAATCCGTCTCATCTACTGAAAGAAGTATGTATAGCACTGAATAATTTTAAAATGTGTCAACAAATTTATTTACTAGGCGTACAATGTAACTATCATTTAAATACTTATATGTTAAATCAAAGCATAAAACTTTTAACGCATAACTTCTCAAATTGTAAATATGTTGACTTAAATGAATTATCTAATTATAGGCGTTACTTTTATATAAAACAAAATAATCGCACTTATTTGAATCAACTTAGCTCTAAATTAAATATTGAAATTGACTACTTAAAATACACACAGGAATTTCTTTAAAAAAATATCACCCTTCTCAATCAGAAGAGTTTTAATGAAACCAATAACATAATATGCTCTCGTCAGAAGACAATTTTAGATTATTTTAAGCCAATGACATTCACTAATAACACGGAGATAGCAACTAACAATATAGAAAAATCAGATTCTAAACTGATTTCAGATTCTGTTTGTGATAATCTTTTTCGTGTATGATCATATTTTTATATTACATCAGAATATTAATGGACTGATAAATAAGTCGGACTTACTAAGTGTACACCTAAACAATTTTATACAGGAAGGTAAACCAGTAGATATAATATGCATAACAGAAACAAACATGAAAAAGGATGATCATATGCATCTTAATGTGCCCAATTATACACTTTTCACATATTACGCACGAGATAATAGAAATGGTGGCTCATGTATATTAATGAAAAATACTTTGAATGGACAAAAATTAGATATAAGTAAATGGTGTAAACCGAGTCTTATAGAAGGTTGCGCGGTTGAATTGCAGACACACCCTGTAATCATTTTGTGTATATACAGACCTCCTAAGCCAGATAAGACCTCAGTGAATACATTCCTTTTTAATTTAGATACAATTCTTAATGATTTTTGTGTTAAACGTAAGAAAAAGGTTATATTGTGTGGTGATTTTAACATAGATATGTTGAAACATAATTATGCTTCCTTTAGTTTTAAAAATTTATCGCAGTTTTAATTTGAAATTAGGTGTGCGCACTCCAACACGTCTTTGTAGCGGTACCTGCATCGATAACATTATCTACAATATAAGGGGAAGTAAATGCGAAACTGTTGAATTAGCAATGTCAGACCATACAGCGCAACTGTTACAATGTCCTGTCAAAAAAACTTGCATACTCCCGTACTGGTACATATTTAGACGTAGTTACTGTAAGGAGAATATGTTGAGGTTCAGAGACTGTTTACAAAATTTGACATTTAATGATATTAATGCATGCAAAGAACCAGATGACGCATTTAACAAGTTCCATGACATATTTAAACTGTTCTATGATATGTGCTTTTCACTTAAGAGAATAAAAAGATATGCAACAAAAACACCAATGTGGATAAGTAAAGGCATAAAATTATGCTGCAAACGAAAGCGTGAAATGTTGTGGCAATTTCGAAAAGACCCTAACTCGAAAACTAAAACAATGTTCAGAACATATACGAAACGGTTAAAAACAATAATTCGTTTAACTAAAAAATCCCAGAATATCAATTATATTAATAATGCGCCTAATAAAAGTAAAGCGACATGGCAAATAATAAATAAATGTAAAAATAATAAGCCGCTTGAAGGAATAACCAAACTTACAATAAATAACAAAGATGTAACTGACCCAAAAGATGTATCCCAAATTTTCAATGACTATTTTATTGACGAAATTGAATCTGTATCTGACATTAATAATATTAGTAATCAAAATTTTAAATTTGACATGCAGCGTAATTCATTATTTTTAAGACCCACAGTTCCCTCTGACATTATAAATTTAATTAAAGACTTAAATAACACTAGTAGCTCTGGATATGATGACATTACAACTAATGTAATTAAATCTGTATCGGATATAATCGCACCAATACTTAGTCATATAATAAATCTATGCTTAGAAGTTGGTGTGTTTCCGGATAAGCTAAAATTGGCAGTTATAAAACCATTATACAAGAAAGGTAACAAATATGATCCAGCAAATTACTGGCCTATCGCCTTGCTACCAATATTCTCCAAAATAGTAGAAAAAGTAATTTACAATTCATTATACTCGTTTTTTGAACAGAACAATATATTTGCTAGTGAACAATTCGGTTTTAGAAGAAAAAAAGAATATTAATATGGCAATCTTTAATATTTTTGAAAAAATTGTAACGGGCATTGATAATAGAAGTCCAGTGGCAGCTTTATTCATGGACATGAGTAAGGCATTTGATTTTGTGGATCGTTCAATACTTTTAAAAAAGCTAGAAAGATATGGAATTAGAGGTAATGCTCTCGAACTAGCAGACAGGAAACAATTTACAAAAATAAACAAAGCCTGTATTAAGTCAAAAACCGAACGTTCATATATATCAAGCCAGAGACAAAACAGATATGGAGTACCTCAAGGAAGTATTCTAGGACCTTTATTGTTTATTATTTATATAAATGACATGCCCAGAGAAACATATCATCCTATGGTTCTATTTGCTGATGATAGCACGGTTGTATTTAGTGACATTAATGATGCGACGACACTAGAGAAAGAGATAAACCAATGTCTCCAGGGATTAATAGAATGGATGGGTGTAAATAATTTAAAAATAAATATTGACAAAACTAAAATAATGACATTTGAGCAAAGGACAAATCATAAAAAACTTGACATTAAATATGGAGACAAAATTATTTCAGAAACAAGGACTACAAAATTTTTAGAACTAGAACTAGATAGAGATATGACTTGGAAAACTCACACTAACAATATATGTAAACGTCTGAGTCAACATTCGTATACTCTACGCAATCTTGCTAAGGAGGTTAATCAAAAAGCCTTGGTTTCAGCGTATCATGCGTATGTCACAGCAACGTTAAAATACGGTATCATATATTGGGGTAATTCCACAAATATGGACACGGTGTTTAGGGCTCAAAAAAGGTGTGTTAGGTCAATATGCGGCATTCAAAGCACGGAAAGCTGTAAACCGTATTTTATGAATCTTCGTATATTAACAGTACCCTGTCTATATATATATGAAGTAGCTGTATTTGTAAAACAAAATCTTCATTTGTTTGGAGTTTATAACAGCACGCGACATAGATATAAAATAAGCGGCAGACCACACAATAAAGCCATATTTCATAAAGGTTTCTTAGGAATGGCTCCACGGGTATACAACAAACTGCCTAAATTTTTGCTAGAATGTGACGATCTTAACGTATTTAAAAAGCAATTGCACAATTTACTGCTAAATAAGAGTTATTACACAGTGAATGAGTACCTGTTAGACAGGAATTTATGTGTACAATAATGACAAGGGTTACTTCTTTCTAAGTCCGACTTACTTTACTTAATCTACTTATTGTATTTATTTTGAGTTTGTTTTTATTTTGTATTGACATTATTTGTTTGACTATATTAATTTTATTTTGTTTTTTTGTTGACATTATTATGAGTAGGTATTAATCTCTGACATATATTAAGTATCCATAATGTTTAATTTATTACAATTTATTACAATTTTGCATGCCTAATTTGGTAAAACACAGTTTGCTGAGCATTCACATGACATCCAGAAATGTATAATTGATTGTACTGTGTTCTGCAATAAAGATTCTGACTTTGACTTGACTCTGACTTTGACTTTGACTTTGAACTGTTTAAAGATATTAACATAATGACGGTACCTTGTCAATATATCTATGAAAACATCATGTATGTTAGAAAAAATCTTCAGCTTTTTAGCAAAAGAGGCGATAGACATAATTATGTTACAAGAAGTAGGGATCAATTAGTTCAACCAGGTTTCAGACTGGCTAAAGTGGCCTCTTCTTTCATGGGGTACTGTTTGAAATGTTACAATAAAATACCTCCCCAAATATTAGAACTCAATGAAACGAAATTTAAATCTTGTATTAAACGCACACTATGCAGGCAAGCATATTATAAGTTGGAGGATTATATTCAAGATAAAAATGCTTGGCTCAATGCTGGTCCAGCTCCACTAACACTAGGGCGTACTAATTAGTTGATTAGTTGGAAACTAATATTATTATTTTTTAATTTGAAAGACACAATTGCATTGTATGATGTAGAAGCACTTTTTTCAAGTTTGTGAATGTGAAGCACCATGGAGCATTTTTATTATGTTACAACTTTTTTTTTTTGACATTACGAGCATGACAGTTGAGAGTTTGTCATGCTCACTCAAATGTCTCGCTGTTGGTGGCACGTGTTATTGGGTCGTTCAATTCCATTTAAAATGGCTGAGCTAAGTGGGGCTGATGCGCGCGTCATGCTCGTGAACGGGTGCCGTCAGATGAGACTGGCCATCTCTTAGCTGCCAGTGGCTTAATTCAGTTTCTATCTTTTAATTATTTTACATTTTTATTTCATTATCGACATTGTGCTCACATGATAAAAGCAACAAGTAATATGTAACCAAGCATTATATGTAACACATAATATGATTTAAAAGAGTGTCCATGGAGTTTCTTGCACGTTCTTCTCTATAGAGACCTACTATTTGGAACGTGCAATTTAGCTTCACTTTTCTTGGACTGACCGACATTTGACTATTCAAAAGTGCCTGTAAATGGTCTATTTGAAATAAATGCTTTGATTTTGATTTATGCAGTTATAAAGAAAAACTACACTAGAAAGCAGTTACACGCTAATAGCGTCTTTTAATTTATGTATTGAAATAAGTACATATTAGCTAAATATCAATGGCTAGACACATTTTTTTTTTAATTAGTATAAACTAGTGCTTGACTCGAGGAGTATAATCTGCCTCTCTGCCTAGCGTTTGTGGACTACGAGAAAGCCTTTGATTCGATCGAGACTTGGGCTGTACTGCAGTCTCTCCAACGGTGCCAGATTGACTATCGGTACATCGAGGTGCTGAAGTGTTTGTACGAAAACGCCACTATGTCAGTCCGACTTCAGGACCAGACTTCGAAACCTATCCTCCTGCAGCGAGGTGTGAGGCAGAGAGACGTCATTTCTCCGAAACTGTTCACGGCCGCAATGGAGGATGTCTTCAAGGTTCTGGACTGGAGTGGACTAGGCATTAATGTCAATGGCAAGTACATCACTCACCTTCGGTTTGCCGACGACATAGTAGTCATGGCTGAGACTACAGAAGAGCTCAGTACAATGCTCAATGACCTCAGTAGAGCTTCCGAAAGAGTGGGTCTTAAAATGAACATGGACAAAACTATGACCAGTGTGTGTTGCCAGTGATGACATATGGATCCGAAACGTGGTCGCTCACAATGGGCCTCATCAAAAGGCTTAAAGTCACCCAAAGAGCAATGGAAAGGGCTATGCTCGGAGTTTCCTTGCGTGATCGAATCAGAAATGAAGATATCCGCAGGAGAACCAAGGTTGCCGACATAGCACAAAGAATCGCCAAACTTAAGTGGCAATGGGCAGGGCACATTGCTCGCAGAACAGATGGCCGTTGGGGCCGAAAGGTTCTGGAGTGGCGACCGCGTACCGGAAAACGCAGCGTTGGAAGGCCTCCTACAAGGTGGACTGACGACCTGGTGAAGGTAGCGGGAAACCGATGGATGCGGGACGCACATGATCGTTCGTTGTGGCGACGCTTGGGGGAGGCCTATGTCCAGCAGTGGACGTCTGTCGGCTGAAATGATGATGATGATGATGAGTGCTTGACTGCGATCCCACCTGATGGTAAGCAGTGATGCAATCGTTGATGGTGAGGTGCACTAGTTTATTAAGAGCCTATTCACTCTTGTCTTAAAGACACCTAAATTATAATCAGCCGGGAAGACCGCAGCAGGCAAATTGTTCCAGTCCCTCGATGTACGTGGTATAAATGACGAGGCGAAACGCTTGGTCCGGATCCGGACCGTAGAGGTTTCAACAACATTAGGGTGGATACTCGCCGTTCGTCGGCTTGTCCGATGGTAGAAGTGAGATGGTGGAATTAAGTCATGTAATTCCTCCGCACACTCTCCAAAGTGCATCCTATAAAACACCGAAAGGCTGGCTACCCTTTGCCTGTGCCATTGCTCGCAGAACAGATGGCCGTTGGAGCCGAAAGGTTCTGGCGTGGCGACCGCGTACCGGAAGACGTAGCGTTGGAAGGCCTCCTACAAGGTGGACCGATGACCTGGTGAAGGTTGCGGGAAACCGATGGATGCGAGACGCAAAGGAACGTTCGTTGTGGCGACACTTGGGGGAGGCTTATGTCCAAAAGTAGACGTATATCGGATGAAATGATGATGATGGTCCTACGGTTTTGCGAATACTGATTATTATTAAAGATGTAGGTAATTGTGATCTCATCACTGAATAAGATTTGTAAAAGTTTGATTAAACTTGTTTTTTTTTATTTTATATTGTTTCATTAACTATTTCTGACTGTCTATCCTTTTTTAATAAATAAAGTTCTGATTTTCATAAAATAGTTTTTAACTTCTCAACTTTTTACCCGGAAGTGCTTACTTAAAATGCAGTTAATTGCGAGTGAGATGTCTTTAACTGCCTTCTAGTTAAGCAATAGGAGAACCAGTATAAAAATATGTTTTACAATACCGAGCTTAAAGCGTTTAAAATCCCATAACCTCTGTCTAAGTAAGCTAAGTTAATCTTCCAAGTGTTAGCTACTAGGCTGTAAGTCTTAAAATCCTTTAACTGCTATATAACAAATTATTTTTTGATATCTTTTACTATAAGTACAAGACGAAAGAAAGTAGTATCAGAAAGAAAGTACACCACAAGAAGGACTGGCAAAGACTTAGACAACATGGTTGACTTTGTACGACATACGTACAGCGTATTCTTGCAACGAATACTATAAAGTATGAGTCGTCCACCATATATATACGTAATATACAGGATGTTTGGTGCATCGTGTGCCAAATTGAAATAGTCGACTGTAGGGGTCGTCTGCTATCTTTTCAGACCCCTAAACACTTCTCATGCCCTTTGGACTTATTTTCACCAGCTTTTTATTATTTTATGAAAAAAGACCAAAATTTTTGATTCAAATACAATTTACTTTAAATTTATTTGCAAAGTTTCAGACTTACATAAAGCTGTTCATGTTACAGCTATTTACATGGCTACAAAAAAAAATGTAGTAGCACGATCATTTGTTTTGTGTCTGGGTGTAATTTATCTATATAGGTATGTATGTATTTAGAAATATATAAGTATGTTTATCGGTTGTCTAGTACTCATAACACAAGCTCTGTATTGTATTTGTATTTGTATAATTAAGCTCTGCTTAGCTTGAGACTGGGTGGCGTTGTGTGATAGTTGTGGAATATTAGTTATTATTATTATTATCATAGATGTTTTGATGATGCTGCTTTGTACATTGTTTACAAGACATGTCTTGTAAAACCTGTAAAGATCACGGTGCGCAGAAAGCGCAGTGAGCAACGTTAGCCATCAAACTGGCAGTTTTGACTGCATTAGTTCGAATCTGCGTCTGCGACCTTGGTCTGGGAAGTAGAGCGGCAAACTTCGAGGCTTGGAAAAAAGCCAGCAACAACGACCTATAGGAGTGCCTGTCGCCAAAGAAACCTCGCTGGCACCTACGGCGCAGGTTGCTGCTTGTTGGTCAGTGGGTCCTACTTACTCTGCATGAAAATAACTGGTCAGTGTGTGCTAACTATACTACCTATTCTAAATTACATACAAAATAACAACAGTGTGTGTTAAGTGAGGATTATGAATTAAACGGGTCTTATCATATTGGTTAAATATTGATATTGCTTATTATATTTATAAGATAATATAAAATACTGGTGTTGGACATTAAATAACCTGATGAACCTTTTAATTTAGCATTTTATCTGTATTTCTTGCATGTTTGTGTGCATTTCTTTGTTTACTGGTTGTTGGCACTATTTACTTTTTGATATTTTGCTTTTGTTTTGGGTTGTTTATGCACTATTGTAAAACTTTACTACTATCACTTACTGATTAACTTGAACGCAACCCCCTTAATTTAATATAGCTGATGAATCCAAGGAAGTGTTCCATGACCCGGCTGGCTCTGGTGGTGAGCAAGGGTCAACACCTACACACATTATTAACAGAGTTTCCATCCATGTCCCAACCTTTTGGCCCGACAAGCCCGGATTGTGGTTTGCCAGCGTCGAGGCACAATTTCACATCAACAACGTGACGCAAGAATTAACAAAATATTAAATGAGCAAGTATATGATCCCAACGCTATTCTAACTGTATTTGTGGGTAATAGCTTAAATGTGAAGAAAGATGATATCACCAATAATGTCACTGAACTGTTGAAGACAAATTGTAAAAAGATTATTTTGTGTGCTTTTCCTTACTTTGAGCACTTATCAAACAGACAAAATAAGTACATACATATGCTAAATATGCATATGCATTTTTTAGTTACTCACCATAGTGATAAATTTTTATATTTTGACATCAACAATATTGTTGATAAACTTTTTTCGACCAGGTATACTGTATACCTACCTATTGTTTTAAGACGTCAAATAGCGAAGCTATTAGCATTTAATATTTACTCAGACATAAATAGTATGTCGACGTACCCAGTAATTAGTCCCACCATTAGTAGTAGTACTAATATTTTAAACTAGGTAGTAAGACAACAGTTGACAATTTATGTCAACTTAACAATAAAGTATCGTCTAGCATTCAAGCTACAGGGGGTAAGCAAAAATCCTTTAATTTGTTTCTTCAAAACATTCAGGGTTTTTCTTCGAAACAATTAGAAATTGAATTATTTTTGAAAAAAACTATGTTTGACATCATTTGTTTTACTGAGCATTGGTTAAAGGATTTTGAAATGTTAATTAATTATGATAACTATAATGTGGGCAGTTGTTTT
This sequence comes from Mythimna ferrago, assembly GCA_910589285.2. Classification (NCBI taxonomy): domain Eukaryota; kingdom Metazoa; phylum Arthropoda; class Insecta; order Lepidoptera; family Noctuidae; genus Mythimna; species Mythimna ferrago. Next base: position 16,629,037 of record OU342698.1, on the reverse strand, counting down.
AACCGAAAGTCAATGTTACGTGGGGGTTCACTAATCCTTATTAAAAATTGTATTAAATTTAAAACTCGTAAAGATATAGTTGCACTGTCCGTTGAACATAGCATTGAAGTGTCGTGTGTTGAGCTGGATAGGCATACCATAGTGTGCGTTTACAGGCCCCCTAATTATCAAAACTTCTCTATTTTTGAGTCAGTCATGGAAGATGTTATGGCTAAACTTTCAACTGGTAATAAACCAGTAATTATCTGCGGAGACTTTAATGTTAATATTTTAGAAAATAATTCAGATAGCAGTAGATTATTAAATCTTTTCAAATCATTTAATTTATCAAATGTGTTTATTGAACCAACTCGAACAACGCCAACTACTGCTACATGTATCGATAATGTTTTTTGTTGCTGCAAGTATTTAGAAAAAGCCATTGTAAATTATCTGCCTTCTGATCATAGCGGCCTAATGGTAACATTTGAATCCAACTTACCAATACAACAAGTGCAGATACAATTCAGACCAATAACATCCGGTAACCTAAATAAATTTAATAGCACTTTAACTAGCAGGTTGGGTGATTGGAACCTTGCAGAAAACAATGGTAATATTTTGTATAAAAATTTTTTTTCAATAGTTCAAAAGGAGTTTAATCAGACGCTTGAGAAAAAAACTAAAACTATCTGCCCTAAGTTTAGATTTAGTGACTGGGCAACTAAAGGAATCAGAATAAGTAGGGAAAGACTTTTCGAGTTGTATGGCCTTAAGCCTATTATTAACACTGAAACTTTTAATAAATATGTTGCTACTTATTCTAAAATGTTTAAAAATACTTGTAAGGCAGCTAAGGCCTTATACATTAGCAACAAAGTTAAAACAGCAGATAATAAAATAAAAACGGTTTGGAATATTATAAATAATGAAACCAACAGAAACAAAAGAAATAATAATGATTACACATTGGAGACTCATCATGGTCTTATTAGCGATAACAAACTAGTTGCAGAAGAATTTGTAAATTTCTTTACCAGTATACCAATTAAAACTACTGAAGCCCTAAATTCGTCGCCATCGCATGCTTTTGGTTTATTACAGGCGAACGTTGCAGCCTGTTCGACTGAATTTAACTTTAAACATATAAACCCCATAACAGTAATAAAAGCTTTTAAAGAAATCAAGATTAAATTGACAGAAGATCTATGGGGTATGTCTATCAAAGTTTGTACCTCAATTATTGAGACTATAGCGCCGTACTTGGCTTTAATATTTAATTTGTGTATAGATCAAGGAGTCTTTCCAGATCTAATGAAATATAGTAAAGTGATACCACTCTTTAAATCCGGGAATAGTAGAGACACTAATAATTATAGGCCGGTGTCCGTTTTGCCGGTTCTTAGCAAGATATTTGAAAAGGTAATGTTAAATCAAATGCTTAGTCATTTTAACTCCAATAACATCCTACATGATAAACAGTATGGTTTCACCAAAGGACGTTGTACAACTGACGCGGGTGTTTCCTTACTAAAACACATTTTTAATGCGTGGGAAGAGGCACAAGATGCTATAGGCATCTTCTGCGACCTATCTAAGGCGTTTGATTGTGTAGTTCATGAAACATTGCTTCTGAAACTCAAGCATTACGGACTAGGCAATGCAGCGTTAAGCTTATTAAAATCTTATTTGAATAATAGACAGCAATTAGTGCAAATAAACGGTGTCAATTTGTCGGGATTGAATGTTGAAATGGGGGTGCCCCAAGGTTCAATTTTAGGTCCTTTTTTATTTTTAGTTTATATTAATGATTTACCCAATTTGTTGCAAAATAAACTTAATATGGTGTTGTTTGCTGACGACACTTCTTTGATTTTTAAGATAAATAGAAAGACTAACAATCTTGACAACGAAAATAGCGCCCTATTGCAGGTTCAAAACTGGTTCACTGCTAATAATCTGGTTCTAAATGGGAAAAAAACTAAATGCATAAGATTTTCCTTACCGAATGTCAAAAGTAGTGATTGTGACATTGTATTGAATAATGAAAAACTAGAATTTGTTGATAAAACGATTTTCCTGGGGATTACGCTTGACTCAAGGCTACAATGGGGTCCTCACTTAACATCTCTTGCAGGGCGGCTTAGCTCAGCTGCATATGCTGTTAGAAAAATCCGCCAATTTACGGATGTTGATACCGCTAGGCTAGTCTATTTTAGTTATTTTCATAGTGTCATGTCGTACGGTATCTTACTATGGGGACGGGCTGCAGATATCGAGTCAATCTTTATATTACAGAAAAGAGCCATCAGAGCTATTTACAATCTCCGCCGGTGCGATTCTTTAAGGGAACTGTTTAAAGATATTAACATAATGACGGTACCTTGTCAATATATCTATGAAAACATCAACATAACTTATTTTTTTTTCCGTTTTCATTAATTGTTATTTGTTTATTGTGCAAACCTACCACAGTGATCTCTTTTTTAACCCAAAGGTTGACTGGGAGAGAATGCCTTGTTGCATTAAGTCCGCCTATGTACCACTACTGTACATGAAGTTTAAATAAATAAATAAATAAATAAATAAACATCATGTATGTTAGAAAAAATCTTCATCTTTTTAGCAAAAGAGGCGATAGACATAATTATGTTACAAGAAATAGGGATCAATTAGTTCAACAAGGTTTCAGACTGGCTAAAGTGGCCTCTTCTTTCATGGGGTACTGTTTGAAATGTTATAATAAAATACCACCCCAAATATTAGAACTCAATGAAACGAAATTTAAATCTTGTATTAAACGCACACTACGCAGGCAAGCATATTATAAGTTGGAGGATTATATCTTCTTCTTATATATAAAAATGAATCGCAAAATGTGTTGGTAAGCGCATAACTCAACAACGCCTGGACCGATTTCGCTATTTTTTTTTTGTTGTGTTCGTTATTATGAGGAGAAGTTTCTTATGGAAAAAAAAAAGAAAATTAGGGTAGTGTAGGGTAGAGTAGGGTACAGTAGGGTAGTGTAGGGTAGTGTAGGGTAGAGTAAGATAGAGGAGGGTAGAGTAGGGTAGAGTAGAGTAGGGTAGGGTAGAGTAGGGTAGGGTAGAGTAGGGTAGAGTAGGGTAGAGTAGGGTAGAGTAACGTAGAGGAGGGTAGAGTAGGGTAGAGTAGAGTAGGGTAGGGTAGAGTAGGGTAGAGTAGGGTATCGTAGGGTAGAGTAGGGTATAGTAGGCTGAAGTAGGGAAGAGCGGGAGCGAAGCCGCGCGGGTAAAGCTAGTTCAAGATAAAAATGCTTGGCTCAATGCTGGTCCAGCTCCACTACCACTAGGGCGTACTAATTAGTTGATTAGTTGGAAACTAATATTATTATTTTTTTAATTTGAAAGACACAATTGCATTGTATAATGTAGAAGCACTTTTTTCAAGTTTGTGAATGTGAAGCACCATGGAGCATTTTTATTAGGTTACAACTCTTTTTTTTTTTTTTGACATTACGAGCATGGCAGTTAAGAGTTTGTCATGCTCACTCAAATGTCTCGCTGTTCGTCGTTCAGTTCCTTTCAAAATGGTTGAGCTGAGTGGGGCTGATGCACGCGTCATGCTCGTGAACGGGTGCCGTCAGATGGGACTGGTCATCTCTTAGCTGCCAGTGGCTTAATTCAGTTTCTATCTATTAATTATTTTACATTTTTATTTCATTATCGACATTGTGCTCACATGATAGAAGCAACAATTAATATGTAACCAAGCATTATATGTAACACATAATATGATTTAAAAGAGTGTCCATGGAGTTTCTTGCACGTTCTTCTCCATAGAGACCTACTCTTTGGAACGTGCAATTTAGCTTCACTTTTCTTGGACTGACCGACATTTGACTATTCAAAAGTGCCTGTAAATGGTCTATTTGAAATAAATGCTTTGACTTTGACTTTGATTATTATGCTGTCAGCCAACTTGACACAAAATCTGCTGGTGAGGTGGAAGATATCGTAACAGCACCACCTTCTCACCAGCCATATATCACATTAAAAAATGCCTTAATTAACCGTTTCTCAGACTCCTATGAGGAAAAAAATAGAAAAGTGTTAGAAAAAGAAGACATTGGTGACCGGAAACCTTCATCTTTCCTTAGACACCTAAGATGTCTAGCTGGCACATCAGTGCCAGAACAGCTAATACAAACTATCTGGCTAAACAGGTTACCTAGTACATATCAAGGAATACTCATAGCCCAAAAACAGGCCACGCTCCAAGATCTCGGTGAATTGGCTGATAAATTAAGTGAAATTGGTCCACAACCTACAAGTGTCCATAGCACACAGAAGTCTAGCTCATCAATGGGACATGGGAGAACAGTTGCGGATTCTGCAACAGCAAGTGGCTGACTTGACACTCGTGGTTTCTTCTCTCTCCACAAATAGTGATCATAGACGTCCGTTCAGCCGTACTCGAAGTCGTTCACGCTCTCGTTCTCGGTTTTGTTGGTACCATCAGCGTTATGCAGCGAAATCCTCGAAGTGCGTTTCACCGTGTCGTTGGTCTGACGCTACCGCAACTTCTCGGACCAACCGGGGAAACATCAACAGCAATCAGTAATGGTGACACCTGATTGCTCACAGATGAGTCGCCGCCTGTTTGTTACGGATCGGTTTTCGAATCGTCGATTTCTTATAGACACTCCTATCTTTCCTGCCTACAACGACGTCATCACAAAGGCAACACACAGCCTCTCCCATACGAACTGATTCAGCCAACGGCACCAAAATCAATACTTTCGGACTCGTTGAATTAAAATTAAACTTAGGCCTACACCGCGACTTTGTATGGAAGTTCGTTGTTGCTAAAGTAGACACCTCCATAATCGCCTCTGACTTCCTGGCATATTATAATTTCTTTTCTCCAAAATTTATTTTTATTTATCTATCCTATTCAAGTCGTTTATCACACAACATCGTGCCGACGTCATTCACCCTTTTTTTTTTTTTTTTTTTTTATGGTGGGAAAAAATCATGCATTGACATCCCCCGCCCTTGGGCGGAGCGGGAGATAGTGTCAGACTCTTACTGACTAAAAGACCCACCCCGTTCCTTCTAGCCTTCATACCGGGGCTCGAGCGCCCTTTCGGATAACCCTGGCCCCAGTAGGCTTCGACCCGGCTGGGTCCCTGCTGTTGCTGACAACTCCTTGAGGCGCGCGGGAACAGTGTGCGCCGTCGACGACTTGGGCTTGGTCCGGACAGTTACCGGACGGCCGGACAGTGACCTACCCATTGCTCACCGTCCGCAAGCCCGCGTCTACGTTGGCCGGAAATCGGGATCAGAATCCCGGCGACGGCGGCGGCGATAACGCCGTTGCCTGATGCGTTCGGCCTCCTCCTTTGCGAGCATTACTGCTTCGCAGAAGTCGGCGACCGCCTGCCACTCCTCCTCGCTCCGGACCATGGCCTCAACCAAGGCCCGGCGCGAGAGTTCTCCGCCGCCGATCGCCCCCACGAGGGCACGGCGATGCTCCGCCCAAGCAGGGCACACCTCGACTGTGTGCTCCACCGTGTCCTCCGGGCGTTCCGCACAGTGGCGACACCCGGGCGTCACCTCCGCATGAATCCCGTGCAGGAAACTCCCAAACGAACCATGTCCGGTGAGTACCTGCGTCATGCGGAAGGTAAGGACGCCGTGAGGTCTTTCCAGCCACGCCTCAAAGAGGAGACTTACCGCCATGATTGTGGCGTGCCCAGCACTGGGTTGCGATAGTCGTTGACGCCATTTCACCATGAGATCCCGCCGGAGCTCTGTCCGCCATGCCGTGACCTGTCGCGGCAGCGGAATTTCACCCCGGCGTTGCATCTCCACGCGCATATCGTGCATGTGTGCAAGGACTGTTGCCTCCAGATCCCACGGTGGTAGGCCAGCCAGAAGGCTCGCCGCTTCGCGGGAGACCGTGCAGTATCCCCGCACCATCCTTATCGCCATGACCCTCTGACAGGCGTTCAGTATGGCCGCCGGTTGCTTTTTCAGCGACGGCGCCCACACCGGCGCCCCGTAGAGGGCCATGGACCGAACGATCCCCGCGTAGAGCCTTCGGCAGGAGGCATCCGGACCCCCAAGGTTGGGCAGGAGCCGCTTGAGCGCAGCCCCAGCCCGGTTGAGTTTGGGAGCCAGACGTCGGAAATGCTCCACGAAATTCCACCGGCTGTCGAGGACGAGTCCCAGGTACTTCATCGTCGACCCGACACCGATGTCAACTCCTCCTACCGTTAGTTGGGAACTCAATGGCGGCGCGTTCCGAGACCGGCGACCGTGGAAACACATCGCCTCAGATTTGTGAAGCGCCACCTCGAGTCCCAACTCCTGGATCCTGTCAACGACCATCGCAACCGCGCGTGTCGCTAGAGCGACCGCCGCCTGGTACGACTCTCCCTGCGTCATTCACCCTGAGTAACATAGGCTATATTTAATGCTCATGCGAAGCCGAGACGAGCCGCTAGTCAGCTATATATAAAGAGGTAAATAATTAAGCATTATTAATAGTATCGTGATAACACTTACCTAGTTTCTTCTCGCACATAAAGCTGTACCGCTTGCTACAACCGACATCGTTGAATCGACCACCTCCGTTCATGTGCACACAATCTTCGTTATTATTATGGTTGTCTGGCTGGTTAGGCACCCAGTTGATGTACGCCTCAGATATAGGTTTACCTAGAGCATGTTATGCATACACAATAAATATATATAATGTATAAGTAATTAGATTGCATGCCTTTTATGAAGATGTTGAAAATGTTTGTAAAAATAATTCGAATAAATTACTTTTGATTTTTTATGGTCATTATATTGCCTTTATAAGCATTCATTTGGAAACGGTATCAAAAAAATATTAATATTATGGGTTCCGTTTTACGTCCGAAGTCCATTATGAGAGTACATCGTCTTTTTTCCACGTTTACTCGCTAGATTTCGTCATTTCCGCCACGTAAATCGACCTCAGCGCCACCTGTGGCCGCATCTGGAACTAACTAATAGCACAGAGCAAGCCACCATTCCTTTATCATTGTTGCATCGTACCGCGCGCATGTCGCTAGTTTTTTAACTTAGAGAAAACCTCAAAAGTTACCGTTTTTATTTTTCCGTTATGTAAAATTATTTCGTTCGTTTTAAAAATGATCGACCGTTAACAACTTCGTGGCCGTTTAAGTAGTCGGTAATCATTAATTACTACTCAGGTTGGTCATATAATCAGAATTAAATTCAGTTTGAGTGAAGATAATGAAGCCTCCGTTAAACGGCGCCGGACCCGATCACATAGATTGAAGGTTTGAAGTACAATATCTGCTAAGTCATTTTAGTACTTTATATTGGGCACTTTACGGTACAATCCAGCCGAGTGTTCCTTGTTCGAGTATGGCGTCTGCATTAGTATGAGTTACGCACCGTTAGTTTTTCGAGGTTAGCTTCAATGAAAACGGTTGACTCTTTGGATTAGATTGGAAAGAAATATCTTGCCATTCCGACGTATACAATGCAGGAATCGGATGAGGATTTGAGAATCCGTGGACGATTTATTTTTTCCAAGTTTTTGTTTTTTTTTTCTTCGGTGTACCTACCAAAAGTTTATAACGACATTTTATTCGATCTTTAAAGTTTTAAAATAAAGAAGTTTTTGTACCTCTGGACTACCTAATAAACACTCGTTCCTTTTGCAATAAAAATAACGTAACCCAGGAAGGATCATCTAATCTCGGTAACTTTTCATGATCAAAATAAAGAGGGGGGGGAAAATGTACAATTACTAGAAGTAAGCTCGGTGCACCTTAAATGTTTAAATTAAAATGATCTTCAAATTAATTTCTCTGCCTTTGGCTAACACTGTATCAACACTTTAAACTTTTAACAAAAACCAGTGAAAGGCTACCCACCACTTTTACAAGCGTGCTGATGAAACGTTGAGCTTGCAACCAACCCTATCAGATGACATGCAAATTTTACAAAGATTACTATCATTTCTAAAAAGTCTCCATCAGTCCTAAACTTGATTGCCGAGGTGTAACGTTGTGCTTGTGCTGCGTAACATTAAATACTTCTGTACCTGGGCCAACTGGTCATTGCCTGGTCCTAAATTAAGACGAATATATTTAATAATTCTCCGAGCAAGGAGTCCTTAAATCTCGTGTGCTATTATATTCATAAACCAGGAACTGCATTAGACCGACGTCATACGTGGGCGACGCCTGAGTGGTACGTTACGTCGCGTTAGGTGGCGTCGCGTGGTGTGGGTCTGATGTAGCTCTACAAGTCTGGTTGCTTTATACATAGTTGCATAGCCGACTACAAATTAATAAAACAGGTTTATTTGGCTTTGTGTCAATCCATTCTTACATATTGCATAACTTCTTGGGGCGGTGCTGCTAAAACCATTTTACTCCCGTTAGAACGTGCTCAAAGAGCAATTCTCAAGGTTGCTACCTTTCGCCCTTTTAGATTTCCTACGCACCAGCTGTACATAGCATGTAAAGTGCTAACAGTGCGGCAATTATTTATTTTAAACATAGTACTACATCAGCATACTGCACTGCCTTTTGTCCCTCCACCTTCGGACAAGAGAAGAAAGGACTTGGTTTGCATAAAGCCTCAAACCAGACATGCCTTTACTAAGCGTTTTTACGTGTTCTTAGGTCCTTTTCTATATAATAGTCTTAACAAAGTATTAAGTTTCTATAGTATAAGTTACAAAACATGTAACAAGATGTTGTCAGAATACTTAGTGTCACTCAATTACGCAGACACAGAACAACTTTTAGAAATTTTGTCATAATGGACTCGTTAATGTTTATTTTTGTATAATTTCATAGATATAGTTTTTTGGTATTATTGTACCATATGCTTAGTTATCGTAGTCATTTATTACAGTAGAACATTTTTTTTATAATAATTTTACTCTAATTTTAAATTTTTATTGTCGCAATGAAACTGGACTGTAAAGTGATGGCCTGAAACACAGGTTTAAATTAACCTAGATCGGGCGGTCCACTATCAAATAATGCAATTCCAAACCACTCCTAATTGTACTTTTTTTGATATTTTAGTTTTACAATATTTTTAAGCACTGAAAATTGTACCATTATCGTAATAGGAAACCTTGTTACTGTTGCCTAATGTTTATATTTTTGTAAATGTATTTTGAATAAATTATTATTATTATTAAATTATTATTATTATTATACAATGTATGGCAACCGACATACCAAACGGGCGTAAATGGCCCACGTTGGCCCAATGTAATTATACCTTTATTTCTCGCGCCCCTAGGTGGGAAGGTCCAACGTATATTCAATCTCCAAAAAAGTTGTAAAAAGCTCCGTGGATTTTTCTGGGTCCAGTAAATAAACTTAACTTAGCAGCTGGCAAATGGACTCTTTAACAGGCGCAAAGCCTTGAAGGGTATCTCTACTTTATGACCTTCATCACCATTTTTTTTTATGGTGGGTAAAATCATCCAATGACAACCCCCGCTCTTGGGCGGAGCGGGAAATAGTGTCAGACTCTTACTGACTAAAAGACCCACCCTGTTCCTTCTAGCTTTTATACCGGAACCCGAGTTCCCTTTCGGATAACCCTGGCCCCAGTAGGCTTCGACCCGGCTGGGCCCCTGCTGTCGCAGACAACTCCTTGAGGCGCACGGGAACAGTGCGCGCCGTCGACAACTTGGGCTTGGTCTGTACAGTTACCAGACGGCCGGACAGCGAGCTACCCATTGCTCACTGTCCGCAAGCCCATGCCTACGGTGGCCGGAAACCAGGATCGGAATTTCGGCGGCGGCGGCGAAAACAACGTTGCCTGTTGCGTTCGGCCTCCTTCTTTAAGAGCAACCTTCATCACCCCTTGGGGAAGATTGCGATACCGTAGCTTGTTGGATTTTGCATCGACACCAAACTTTGAATTATCTGTTAAAACTTATTGACTTTCTTAGTAGCTGGCAGTCCACCCTAAATCAGGCACAACGCCTCAAAGAGTATATATAAATTGTGACCTTCATCACCCCTTGGGGAAGGTTGCATTGTCGTAGCTTATATTTAGTACCTGGAAATCGACATTATCCAGTTCCAAGAGTGTACTTCCAGACAAAACTCTGAATTATCGTCAATACCTATTGACTTTTTTAGTAGCTGGCAGTTGGACCCTCAAGCAGACGCAACGCCTCAAATTGTATCCTTACTTTGTGACCTTCAGCACCCCTTAGGGAAGGTTGCAGTATCGTAGCTTGCATTTAGTTCTTGAAAATCGACGTTATCCAGCTCCAAGAATTTGCTTCCAGACAAAATTCTGAATTATGGTCAATACCTATTGACTTTCTTGATAGCTGGCAGTCGGACCCTGAAGCAGGCGCAACGGCTCAAGGGTATCTTTACTTTATGACCATCATCACCCCTTGGGGAAAGTTGCTTTGTCGTAGCTTGCATTTAGTTCATTGAAATTGACGTTATTCAGCTCCGAGAATTTGTCTCCTAATCAAAAGATCAATCCAAAGATTTGTAATTAGAAAGTATTTGAAAGGCTGCATTGTCATACCTTGTGTAGGTTTTCAGAAAATTTAAGAAATGCAATTCAGCATCAAGAAGAAGGAAGACCGTGTTTGTAGATTCGCTTAGCAGCCTCTTAGGGTATCTCAACTTTGCGACCTTCATCACCCTCAGGGGAAGGTTGCTTGCCGTACGCAGCTACATCAATCGTCTTCAGAGAGGTTTAAGTTACCCGACACAGTTTGCAGATGAATTACGCGGAATACTACATTGGCGATAAAGAAATCCAGAGAACAAAACTGTAAGTAACACTGACGGGCCGCCTGATATCTGTCCCCCACCATGTAATGGGACTGTATAATACAGAACAAGACCTGCTGAGTGACGTGACCTGCAAGGCCACCTGTACACTACACAGTCATGTCGCTCACATCGAAAGCAACTTTGTCTTTCTTGACGTATTAGATCGAGGCGCTTTCAGCAGATTCTCAAGTAATTCCGTAGTTAGTTATAAATTTTACTGGCACTAACTCTTCTGACATTTGTGTTACTTGATCACTGGGCATCCTGGAAACCTAGCCATTTCGGCTACGATTCTCTAGCACCAAGTTGTTAAAGTAAGGTTAAGGAAGTTTTTTTAATATAAGAGAAAGTTTCAACACCTGTACTACTTCCATACGAAAATGCAGGTAGGTGCTGGGACTACCACCATTTTTTTTTTCCGTCTGATATAGTCCAGTATTTAGCAAAACATTATTTAGCTTAGTGTACTGTTTTCACTGACAAACAAGCTTAAGCATCAGTTTCTGATTAACTTCGTGAAAATAGTTATATGGGATGCAAGAGCAGTAATCCATTTCTTTAAAAATACTGCTGTGAATTTGTAAACCTACGTGCGTATGTGCTACGTGGCTTACTGCCACTATATTATTGCTTGTATTGAGTCATAGAGTTCATACTTCGGATCTCGTTGATTTGGACTCAAAATTCTTGAGGATAATAAGGAAGGCCTTGCTTCCGGAATTTGGCTTTAGCTATTTGGGTTAGACGTTTTAATTTTTCCATACTGAAATGCTTTATTTTAAAATAACATTTTTTTTTTTACCTTCAACTGAGTTTCGTCAACCAACTAGTACTACTATACTACTAGTAGATGTATAACTACTTGAAGTGGGAATAGACGTTGCTTCCAGTACTCACCAATGTGGGTCAGCAATTTCATTACGTAACTGTTACAGAGCCCGTTAATTTACATACTCAAACAAAAGTTAAGCTGCGGGCTACTGCTCGTAAGTTTGTTACTACAGACTTTTGCGAAATATTAATTCAGTTCTGTTAAACGCCGATTTCATTAATAGTACGAAATCAGTTTTATTATACGCAATTCAGCAATGCTGATTTCTTTTGTGTCCTATATTCTTTAATTATAGGAATATTGTTCACATTGTTGCGTTTTCCTAAGCAAGCCACCAGGAGATAACAAACAGATCTCTCATAATGGACTCGGACGACAAACGGAACACATAATATAAAAATTTTACCTTAAAATAAAATTTGTATTATGTTTCCTAAGACGTCCGAAGTCCAAATAATTTCCTCCTGGTGTATACCATGAGACGAACAATGATATAGGAATCATGGCTTGCTCTGTGCTGTTAGTTAGTTCAAGATGCGGCCACAGGTGGCGCTGAGATCGATTTACGTAGCGGAAATTACGAAATCTAGCGAGTAAACGTGGAAAAAAGACGATGTACTCTCATAATGGACTTCGGACATCTTAGAAAATTTAATACAAATTTTTATATTAGATAAATACCGTCAACTAGGGACTAGTTAAAACAAAGTGGCCTGAAGTGATGCCGAGAGGAGCGGTATTAAAGAGCTAGATTTCGATTGCATTTTATCAAAAATGCAGTTAATGATGTCTACTTCCATTTAAAACAACAGTTGGTGGATTAAACATTAAAAACCTATATTAGGTAATACGTTTTTTCTATGGAAAGCACAGTGATGATGATATTGGTGATGGCGATGACGATGACCACACAAACAGTAGTGTAGACTTGAGCGGAATTGAATAAATAATTTCTGATTGAAATTTCGTCGTTCATGATTCGCAAATAAATGTTATTTAAAAATAACTTGTGTTGGTTACTCACTCCACTCAATTTGATTGATTTGATTCTATGAATTCACAACATGGTGCTAAGTTAATCCTATTCTTATTTGAAACGCGTGATAGAAGAATTTATTTGGGGTCGATATTAACAAAATATTAATATAAGTCAAATACCGTCAACGGTTTTGAATACTGCTCCCTTGTCTTTATCGATGCCCACATACATCCAAGACGAGCTAGAGTTTAGTTTCCCGAACGATATTGCTGCGTTAGCCTCAATACTGTTCCTTGGGTAGAACAAACTGGCATCTTCGTCAATACACGCTTGCTTAGCATCATGCCAACTCTTTTTCGTCTCGTGGAACTTGTAAAGACCTGGAAGTCCTTCTACATGCTTGTAGTCCTCTGCAATAGACTTGTCATTTCTTAGTGCAACTACGGACAAAAAATAATCATAAGAATACCTCTATTTGTTACATCCCGACCCAACAGGCGTCATTCTATCAACAGTTATGGACTGCGCCGGTCCCATAAACTTGTTAGTATTTTTATGGTCATATAAAGATAGATCAGCTAAAAGAAAAATAAAGCTGACACTACAAAATTTTGTTGCATGACTTCATTAAGTAATTATAAATTTACTGATCAGTAGGATAAATAAGAAAGATAACATTTTTTAAACTACCAAGTTAGACTTCTTAATAGTAATAGTAGCTAGATCAACATTGAAGAAATTCTGCCGTCCACTATCTAAAAGGCCGTTTAGCCACAGTTGGTCGTTTTTCACTTTTTAACCTTTCAATCGTGGAAATCACAGACACAATAGAAAGACAATAGGTGCGCGAACGCCTGGGGTTTAATGAATTAATGTAGCCTTATGCAACTTTCGATGCTCTATTTATTTATTTATTTATTTATTCTTCATGCAACACAAAGTACATAGGCGGACTTAATGCCTTAGGCATTCTCTATCTTTTAGTCTAAGAATCATTTTTCTATGATTAATAGTTTTGGAGAAACAGAACATTGCTGAGCAGTTGAATAACATAAATTTCGTTACTTTTTTAATTAAAAAGTGGCTCAGCCACAATACTTCTCTATAAAGACGTTAACATACTTTAAAGGCTAATTGATGTATCATTTTTTTTTACCAAAATTTACTTAACTAAAAGTACGTTATCTAGTCATGCTTGACTAAAAAACAGCTAAGGGTCTTTAACTACCTTCATGTATTGTGTCAAACCAATATCCATCTGAACATCGTACCTTAACTATAAAGCAGTTATAAAGAAAAACTACACTAGAAAGCAGTTATACGCCAATAGCGTCTTTTACGTTATGTATTGAAATAAGTATTAGCTAAATACCAATCGCTAGAGAGTAGTTAAACGACAATACTAGACTAAATAGCAGTTACAAGCTTGTGATTTTCGTTTGCGTTTGACCAGCTCAGGCTATAATTCCTTCCTTTTCATTTCGGGTGCTCGTAGCAGAAGGACGTGCGGCGCGTCTCTTTGGCGCCATTATTACGAAAATGGCGCAAAATAGGCAATGTATGTCATGACTGTGCCATAAAGGCACAGTCATGACATACAAAAACGATACTTACATGGTCCTATGGTGAGGTTTCGAGTGTCTAGGAAGCTCCGTGGACAAATATAATGATGGGTTCGTGGAAGCTGTCCCTACAGTCGGGTCTCATTTTTTTAAGACTCGTAAGAGCTCGACAGTTTGATTCGTGAGCCTCTTGGTCTCAAACTGTCGAGCTCATGAAGAAGAGACGTAAAATGACTTTGCAGTCTTCAGATAATGCATGCACGTACTCAATAAACGGATCTTGAAGTCTCTGAAACGTGACCTTCGGCAATTTAATACCGAGAGAATTAAGGACGCGATTGAGTGGAATGAGGGCTCCAAAGTTTTTGCACGGGATCTGTCTATTGAGCAGAGCCAGCTCATGAAACTGAGGACCGAAGATGACAGAGTCATACCCACCAAATCTGAGCTTCTGGGAGAGATCTAGGAATTTTATGGTCAATCTCCAAACCTGCTACAAATCTGGCAAACGGCCCAAGAGCTAGATTGATTCGACACTACACTGAAGATATCCCGGACGTCAACCTGTACGAGATTAGGATGGCTCTGAAGCAGTTAAAGAACAATAAGGCGTCGGGTAAGGACGGAACCACGGCTGAGCTCCTTAAGGCGGGTGGAAAGCCGGTCCCAAAGGCCCTTCCGAAGTTGTTCGATTCGAATAAAAAATTAAGATATCCGCAGGAGAACTAAGGTTGCCGACATAGCGCGAAGAATTGCCAAACTTAAGTGGCAATGGGCTGGACACATTGCTCGCAGAACAGATGGCCGTTGGAGCCGAAAGGTTCTGGCGTGGCGACCGCGTACCGGAAGACATAGCGTTGGAAAGCCTCCTACAAGGTGGACCGATGAGCTGGTGAAGGTTGCGGGAAATCGATGGATGCGAGACGCAGAGGAACGTTCGTTGTGGCGACACTTGGGGGAGGCCTATGTCCAAAAGTAAACGTATATCGGCTGAAATGATGATGATGGTCCTATGGTTTCGCGAATACGGATTATTATTAAAGATGTAGGTAATTGTGATCTCATCACTGAATAAGATTTGTAAAAGTTTGATGAAACTTGGGTTTTTTATTTTATATTGTTTCATTATTAATAAACTATTTCTGACTGTCTATTTTTTTTTTAATAAATAAAGTTCTGATTCTCATAAAATAGTTTTTAACTTCTCATCTTTTTACCCGGAAGTGCTTACTTAAAATGCAGTTAATTGCGAGCAAGATGTCTTTAGCTGCCTTCTAGTTAAGCAATAGGAGAACCAGTGTAAAAATATGTTTTACAATACCGAGCTTAAAAGCATTTAAAATCCCATAACTGCTTTCTAAGTAAGCAAAGTTAATCTTCCAAGTGTAAGCTACTAGGCTGTAAGTCTGTTAAAATCCTTTAACTGCTATATAACAAATTATATTTTGATAACTTTTACTATAAGTACAAGACGTGGCGGCTACAAGAAATTGCTTTGCTTTAAAGCAGTTAAGGTATGGTTAGCGGCCTTAAAGTGCAGTATATTACGTAAAACTGAAAAAAATTGCTCAGCTCAAAAATTAAAAAATGAATTTAAATAAAATATAATAAATATGAGTGAATGAAATATATCACATATTGTGCACAAGGACTATACCTACATATATAACTTGCAATCTTGTTCCTAGGTAGTATATTTTTCAAGAGACATCTATTCCCACTTATTTTTGCGTTTTGTCGAAAAATACTTTTTGCACTTAGCTGCTTTTTAGTTAGAATCATCGGCAGAATTGTAATACTCACATGAGAAATCAGAAAGAAAGTACACCACAAGAAGGACTGGCAAAGACTTAGACAACATGGTTAACGTTGTACGACATACGTACAGCGTATTCTTGCAACGAATACTTTATAGTATGAATCGTCCACCATATATATATACTTAATATACAGGATGTTTGGTGCATCGTGTGCCAAATTGAAATAGTCGACTGGAGGGGTCGTCTGCTATCTTATCAGACCCCTAAACACTTCTTATGCCCTTTGAACTTTTTTTCATCAGCTTTTTATTATTTGATGAAAAAAAGACCAAAATTTTTCATTTAAATACAATTTTTTATTAAAAATGTAGAAGGCGTAAAATCTGAATTTTAAAATTTAGACGTGTATTGTATTAGTGATATTAGCTATCTATTTTTTTTCTATTTACTTTAAATTTATTTGCAAAGTTTCAGACTAACATAAAGCAGTTCATGTTACAGCTATTTACATGGCTACACAAAAAAAAATGTAATAGCACGATCATTTGTTTTGTGTCTGGGTGTAATTTATCTATATATGTATGTATTTAGAAATATGTATCTTTATCGGTTGTCTAGTACTCATAACACAAGCTCTGCTTAGCTTGAGACTAGGCGGCGTGGTGTTATAGTTGTGGAATATTATTTATTATTATTATCATAGATGTTTTGATGATGCTGCTTTGTATATTGTTTACAAGACATGTCTTGTAAAACCTGTAAAGATCTCGGTGCGCAGAAAACGCAGTTTCCGCTGCATTAATTCGAATCTGCGTCTGCGACCTTGGTCTGGCAAGTAGAGCGGCAAACTTCGAGGCTTGGAAAAAGGCTTTTGCTTACAAATAAATATTACTATAATGGCTGCAATACTTTGGGCTGGTGAGTCTCAATGCAAGTTACTGTGTAACCTAGATAGGTCTTCATTACCAGAACCTTCATCATGTACCATTTAAATTGGACATTAAGAAAAAATAACAGCTATGCCGTCACAATATGGGGAGAGTCGTTCTTACAAAAATAATTTACTTCTATTTTACGAGACTACAATCGGGAATTGAACTCATTGTATAGGTAGGTACGGGGCCCTTAGGGCGTGGGTCCGACTCGCACTTGCCCAATTTTTGTATACTTCCATATTTGTTACTGTCACAATACTAGCTTTTTCCAGCGGCATTGGCCCCGTGAATGTTTAAAATTATCCCGCGAGAATGAGTATTCGCCGATAGCCTACTACAGGCTGTAGTATCCCGTGTTCTAAATGACTTGAATCCGCCCAGCCGTTGATTTAAAAAAAAAATCAATTAACGTTTTTATACTATACCTAGCTATCTAAAAAAAAAAAAATTCTCCACATCTTTGTCACCCGGAAATGTGCCCAAATGCTGATTCTTTGGTAAAGAACGAGCCAGCTCAGTGGTTACGCAATATCATAAACATTTTTGCATCCTACTAATATTTTAAACGCGAAAGTGTGTATGTATGGATGGATGTTTTTTACTCTTTCACGCAAAAACTCCTGAACGGATTTCAATGAAACTTGGCAAACAGGTACCTACACCATGTTCTACAATAACACATAGGATACCTTTTATCCTGGAGTTATTTATGTTCCCTTAGTACCTATAATTTTTTAACCCGCTGGAAAATCATTCCATCATTCTATTAATTCGGTCAAACATTCCAAGATTGACAACACAATAAATATGAAATCTTGGATCATTCCAATGTCACCCTGTATATTTAAAAAAAATAAAACAAAGTCGTGTTAGTAACACTATTTATAAAACATGAGCGACTACTTTAACAAAAACTGTGTTTGGAAAAGTTTACGTTTGACGTTTACGCGATACAATGAAAACCAAAGTACATGTAGCATATATATAACGTAGAAAAGAGTCAGCAGACGCGGAGTCGACGATTGTAAGTTGAAGTAATGACCAGTTATGTATTTTATATTAATTGAAAAGACATATAAATATTCTGACCAGTGTAATTGTGACCAGTGATGTATTTTATTAAATTTAAACTGAAGTTTTGAATATGTAAATATTGTACACCCAATGGGTATGTTACAGCGATATAATAACAAAGAATTATAAGAACTGACCACAACTGTAACAATCAATAAATTAACTCTAGGGTTATGAAAGAACGACCCTGGGTTGCAACTCTACTCGACTCTGGTTATTTTTGAACGCAGGGCTGAGGGGTTGAAACGGAGGTCTAAAGTTTGTAAACAGAAACCTGCTTTCACGCGATTAAAGCCATTAGCAGATGCTAGTATAGTGTAACATATTATAAAAACGACGCATGATAGCTTCTAAAATCGATCCTGATACTGTGAAAGCCATATAAAGCAAATTGAACGAGCTGTCACCGAAACACTGAACTCATTGGATATGAAAAACATTGGATATGAAAGACAGTCAAAGGCTGCGTGCAACCTATAATTCAATAAAACGCAACCTTGCAATGAAAATTGCTGAAAACGAAGAACAAAAATGGATCAAACTATAAAAATCCTAGAAAATAACAGAAAAATGACGTAGAGCGTACAAGAGCCATGAAAAAACCACCACTACGGATGACAGCGACTACCGATGATATCAAACTGCAAAACTGAATTGGAAATCATAGACGAACTTATAAACACGGCAATAGTCTCCGATTCGGACATTGGCGACAGCGACAAACACTCTGACATACTCACACCATTTCAATCCATTTTTTTTTTTTAATTGAGGAAAAATCATCCAATGACATCCCCCGCTCTTGGGCGGAGCGGGAGATAGTGTCAGACTCTTACTGACTAAAAGACCCACCCCGTTCCTTCTAGCCTTCATACCGGGGCTCGAGCGCCCTTTCGGATAACCCTGGCCCCAGTAGGCTTCGACCCAGCTGGCCGGCAGGGTCCCTGCTGTTGCTGACAACTCCTTGAGGCGCGCGGGAACAGTGCGCGCCGTTGACGACTTGGGCTTGGACCGGACAGTTACCGGACGGCCGGATAGCGAGCTACCCATTGCTCACTGTCCGCAAGCCCGCGCCTACGGTGGCCGGAAATCGGGATCAGAATCCCGGCGGCGGCGGCGATAACGCCGTTGCCTGATGCGTTCGGCCTCCTCCTTTGCAAGCATTACTGCTTCGCAGAAGTCGGCGACCAGTCGATTGCCACTCCTCCTCGCTCCGGACCATGGCCTCAACCAAGGCCCGGCGCGAGAGGTCTCCGCCACCGATCGCCCCCACGAGGACCATTTCAACCCCTGAACTCGACATCCAAAACAGAGCTGAGACAAGCATTGAAAAAATTAAAAAATCGGCAGTGTTCGATAGCGATTCCTGCATTTTATACCATCATCATCATCATCATCATTTCAGCCGATAGACGTCCACTGTTGGACATAGGCTTCCCCCATGTATTTTATACATGATATAATATTTTTTTATACATGATCAAGAATTTAGCACCAAACAAGACGCAGAAAACTAGAGAGTGGATGACAAAAAATAACTTTAAACAACACTTTATATTTGTGTTTTTATTTAGGCTTAAGAACAACTTTATTTCTTGTAAAGAATCGTATACATAATTCACTTACTGAGAAACAATATTTTAAACTAAGATTAATATTAGAGCGCACAGATGTACGTGTAGGTATAAAATAACAAAATAGCGAGGAAAAAAATAAAATAAAATGTGGTTATACATGAAACTGATGACACAACATACGCAATAGTAAGTTAACCAAACAAAACATGGATGTACGAATTTGATTAAAGAGTGGCAATGATGGCATCGTCTGCTAGTAGCACGTTTATTATTATAAGTTTATTTATTTTATTGCATAAACACCCCCGACGGAAAAGAGGGGGGTTGGTTTTGGAGTATTTACTATTGGAGTATTTATTATTTTATTAGATATAATTATATTTGCTGATGACACTTCTCTGATTTTTAAAGTCTGGCTGTTCTTTCGAAATGGTTCGCAGCTAATAATCTTTTACTAAATGCAAATAAAACTAAATGTATAAAGTTTTCATTACCGAATGTCCCTCAAGTTGGCGTCAATCTAATTCTTGATAGCAAAAAACTTGATGTAATTACAGAAACTGTGTTCTTAGGTATAACTGTCGATTCCAAACTGCAGTGGGGTGCTC
Source organism: Mythimna ferrago (assembly GCA_910589285.2). Classification (NCBI taxonomy): domain Eukaryota; kingdom Metazoa; phylum Arthropoda; class Insecta; order Lepidoptera; family Noctuidae; genus Mythimna; species Mythimna ferrago. The sequence continues at coordinate 16,608,906 of OU342698.1, read as the reverse complement.
ATATTAGAACTCACTCAGGTAGATTAAGCTCAAACCCATATTAAGCGTGTCTTAATCAAAAAAGCGTATTATATGGTTAAAAACTATGTCGAAGACACGCTCGTCTGGCAATGACGGCCTCTGCACTTGTGGCCCCCTAGTAACTCAAAATATTGTGTGAATGTATCTATTAACTGCTCCATCTTTGTTGTAACATTTTTTTTTTCTAACACATTGCTTTTGCAATAATTTTTTTTTGGAATCTGATTCCAACCATCTGATTTTTCTTTTTTGGTTGTTAACGTCTCATTTATTGACAGTTGTAATTATTTTTATTTTTCTAGTTTTTTTTTTTTTATACGTAGCCTCTTTTTTTATAATGTAAATGGAAGAACACTGTAGACTCCACGAATTCTTAGATTACATCATATTTTGACTCACTTTTTTTAAAAGATTGTTTTTATTGTGCTTTTGAGTACAATATAGACCGGTTTACACTGTTCTTAAATAATACCTATTAATACTGTAATATGGAAATATTGTAAGTATAGTCTATCTAATAAGTCAACCGACTTGGGATTTTTTATAATATTTAATCATTTAAAAAATACTTATATTCGATACTTTTTTAAGGTTTTTCTGTTAGTTAACAATGGTCTCTATCTCTTAATCGACCTTGATTATTGAATTCGTGTTGACTACATCAGATTTCATTAAATCCTAATAATTACCCAAGTCGTTTAACTTATTAGACAGACTCTACAACCATTTTTTTAAAAGAGTAACCATTGAGTTTCTCGCCGGTTCGTCGCCATAGGAAACAACCAATTTCGAACCGTTCACTAGCTTCTGACGTTTCGAAAGTCCCCATGTAAGCCAATGTGAAATAAAAAAAAATTTAACTTTGACTTTGACTTTGATTTCGTTTATGAGCCAATGTCGTGCTCGCAAATGAAGAAGCTCTTCATGCCACAATCAGTGTTGACTAGCCGGCCGGTGTAGAACATGGAGCCGCACTGGGCACGATCGTCCTCTGGCTTGTAATTGTCCCACCACACATCCTCAGCTACATCCAGCGTCGATCCTGGAAAGGGAATTCATCAATCAAAACGTTCTTACACTTTGCACACAGTAGCGAGCCATACGTCGCTTGTAACATTATGCCCTAGAACTAACGAGCGGTTTTTCTTTTGAGTTAGGAAATAATCAAATAACGTCTTCCGCTCGTGGTGGAGCATGTGGGCGTGTCAGACTTACTGTCTAATATCCACCCGTACTCCTTCAGTTGCCTTTTGCGTTACAGGGCGTCTTTCAAACATTCGCAGCATACCATTACAACTTGAACAATGAAAATAGCATTTTCATTGTTCAAGTTGTAATTACGAATGCGGATCAAATGTTATGTGAAGGTGTGAATTATATTTCTATTATTTTTGCTGTCTCTTTCATATATCTCTCTTCTCTTCGTAGTTGAGAGAGGTTGTTATATAAGTTGAAGGAGATTCATGTGTAGCGCAATCACTAGAGTCAACCCCACGTACCTCTCACAGTCTGCCAGCCCTCGTTGAACTGGTTATGGAAGCCCACGTGATATATTCCTCTTTAGTAGTTCTCTTTAACTCTTGGGTTCGGTGTGGACTTTGTTAAGTTCGCGAGGTGCTCCGCTTCCAGTCGTTTGTGCACCGCCAGGTGGGACTGTTCACGTCGGCACACGGCATATGCTTCGGTCCAGTTCAATGGAGTCGTGTGCAGCTTGTAGCACTTGCCGATATCTTCGTCAAAAGTGTAACCTGAAATAGATATATGTGTTTACTGTACATAATGTAAACCGAATAAATTTCTAGATGCTTTGTCATGTCATGCATGACCAAAGACATTAAACATATACTACCAATAGACAGGACATAGCGAACAAAAGTCCAAACCGATACTTGTTACTTGGTAGTAACAAGTCGCTCAGTCTAGTATGACACCCCTAAACGTCAAGTCGTGTTTGTATCCGCTTTAGGCACTAAAAGAAAATCATTTTTTGAGAAAATGTGCTGAGATGCGCATTACGCTATTGCAAATCTTGTTATGGTAAAATTATTGGACTTAACTTCGGTTTATTTTCGTAAATATTCTTGGTATTTACGCAGTTATTAATTAAAATTCAACAATTTCCATGAATAGTTCTAGAACATTTGCTGATTTTATGATAGCGCCATCTATTGCTGAAAAGTTTAACCCTTGGTCCGTCGCGCATTTTTAATAACGCGGTTCGTCGCGTGGGGTCCCTCAAGACCCCAACAGTATAACACCTAAGATATCCTTTATAACTTGTATTTTTCGCACTATTTTAGCAGTTTCTTATTTTTTCATTTAATATCAATAAAACTACAACAAATTAATCAAAAGTATTCATATATTTACTATCTGAACTTACAAAATAAAATTAGAAACTTAAAATTCACTCTTTGAGATCATTTCGCAGTTATTTTTGTTTTAATACTACCAAATCAATAAACTTTAAATTATATTATATCTGTATGAGATCGCACTAGACCAATTAACAATTTAATATAAAATTTGGATTCCACCAACAAAAAAAATATACAACTTTTATGAAATGAAATCCAACAAATTTTTGGTTTAGACACAGACTGTACATACCGCTTTGGTATGTGTTTTTTTATTCATTCTCTTGAAAAGGGCATTTGTTGTTGTTTGGGCACGTATCTTGAAAACATAGACCTTCCAGTTGCTTTCCGACGCATATTTCCAACTTTTTTAGGTACAATGTAACGGCATCCACCAGAGAAAACCACTTGATCCCGTATTTTGCCGATGTACTGGGCATGGGCATGTATTGGCGAAATCGACACGATCCTCTGAAACTGTTACCATCCATGGACCATTTCTGTCCCTTTTTGATGTATAAAAGTTCTGTGATGATATGTTTATCAAGGACTCTTCATCATCATCCCTTTATGAACTTCCCAACTTCATGTGCTTTTCATACAACGACTCTAAAACCTGATCCGGTTCCTCCAAAGATTCCTGAGGTTGTTCTGTAGGAACCAAATCATCACATAGTTGTTCCGAATCCGTGTTATTTTTACTTCTTTCGTCCAGGTATGAAGCGATTTCATTTTCATCCTCATTATCATAACATCATCAGTTTCATTTTCTTAACAATTCAATATACGTTGTTGTTGTTGTTGTAAATCACACATTTTAGAAGTCAATTACAACTTAATTTTAATCATAAACAGTAAAAAATTAATAAAAATCCATGTTACACAAGAAATCAACCATACATTTTTACTTACGTCGTTCGTCGCGTGGGGTCTTTCAAGGCCCGCGCGCACAAAACACGTCTATATCTTACAGCGCAGGTTTGCGAACTTAAATTAGCGGTGATGCACGTGAACTATAATCCAATTTCGAAGGGTACCTAAAGTACCATAAATCGTGGAAAGTTTTGAATGTGTTAATTTTACATAATTCTAACACCTAGGCTTTCCAAGACCCCACGCGACGGACCGAGGGTTAACCTTACCTAGCTCACACCAGTGGCGTAGCGTGGGTTTTCGCCGCTTGGGTTCGACCAGAAATACGCCGCCCTTTGTTGTTTATTATGTAACACCAGTATTAAGAACAACTGCAGGTATCCGTCGTGGCCACTAGCTTTATTCTTACGTAAGTCTTTCTGATGGATACGAATATCCGACATACTCGTCACGTACCCATCAGGAGAAACAGGGGGCGGTGCGTCACCGGAAGTCAGACGCGAAGATTACGCAATAAGAGAGGCAATTAAGTTTGCTTTCTCCACAGTGGTGTGAGCCATGGACCCGTCGGGTTTTAGCAGGTAAGGGACGGCAGAAGTTTGATTCACTCGAGTTTGCCAGGGACCAAAACGCTTTACTACCAACGGGGTTTGTTCCCTATTTGGCCAATGTGGTCAAACTGAGACCTCCACAACACCTGATGAGTCACGTCACTTGCCTTGTGCATACGAGTGTTGGCCCAAGGTCGGTATGCGCGTGTGTAATCGCGTCAGCGTGAACACACTCAGTGCCAAGTCAAGGTTGAGCTTGGTCCGACATTGTTACGTTAGAGAATGAACTTGGATTAATAAAAAGCAATATACCTGCTGCAGCACGCAGGGTAGACTTAACATCGACATCAAAATTTGCTTGGCACATACGTAACATTGAGCTCGCAATTTCGAATATCTAAGTTTTTTTTTTTCCAAATAAATAAATTGGCGCTTTCTGCCGCCTCCTTTCGTATGCCGCCTAGGGCCATGGCCCGCCCTCCCCTCCCCAAGCTACGCCACTGGCACATACTGAAGCTTCTACCACGAGCTCATAACGTGATCTATTTTACGACCTAAACCGAACTGTTAGATCCTTTTTCATTCGTACAACTGACATTTTAACATATCATGGTAAAGCTCCTGGCCACCTACCGAGCAATAGTTAAATTTATACAAATTTTGACAAATTTAATTCGCGTGATTGCTATTCAAAGCTAGATGGCGTCACTGAGAGATAGGATAACAGTCTAAGACATTTCTCCTGATAGCCGCTCTATTGTATCTCTTTAAATCTCTTTGTGCATGACAATATAGAAATCAAATCATAAAGGCAAAGATATTAAATATATACTACCAACCTTTCAACCTTTCAGTCATTGGCGCCACTTTCACACTTCCTCTAATATACTCATTTCTCACTTTATCCATTCTCGTCACACCACACATCCATCTTAACATTCTCATCTCCGCTACATGCAATCTTTTTTCATCCTTCTTGTTCAAAGCCCAACATTCTGATCCATACAGTATGACAAGTCTTATGACAGACTTGTAAATTTTACCTTTCAACTTGATGTACGAAGAGTGATATAAGACGAAAATCTCCATTTTACAGCAGAACAAAAACAAGGTTTTAAAAAATTCCTGTTCGTGAACTAAGTGGGCTAGGTTAAACTTGAGCATCTTTTTTTTGTAAATAACAATATTCTCGTTCACAATGAATTTAATTGTTTATGGTAAATATAGATAAATATATAAATATATTTTTAAAGTAATCCAAGAAACAGAACATCTGTGAGTTGTATCCTTTTGTATTACTAAAATTACGTGATACATGATACAAGTACAGTTATATTATATTGTACCTTTGTCTTTTTGTAAACTGATACACATAAATCAAAATAATCTAATAACTCTTTAGACTATATTACTGGCGCAATGTTGCTCAAACATCCATAAATATACTAACCCAAAGATTAGATATTTTTATTTCAGTCCCTTATGGCCAAAATAAAACTGAATTCTATCAGTTTGCAAAAAAGTGCCTTTTGAAATATATGTGTTAAATGATATAAGTCTAATTATACCCCTTCCTAAAATAAAAATAAATTGTGTAAACAAATACAAGTATTTTAAAAAATTATCAGTTTTTAATAAACTTCATCAAAATCAATAATACTCTTACAAAATAAAACACAGTTGTATCAAAATTCTTAAGAGAAGTAAATTGAGATCCTAATAACAATTTTACAATGCAAATGTGACTTTAGGTACGCCATAATCATGGCAGTAAGTACGGGGATATCGCACGGTTTCCCGCAAAGCGACGAGCCTTCTTGCTGGCGCATGTACGATTTGCGCGTGAACTTTCGACAGGATCTCATGGTGGAATGGCGACGGTAGTTGTCGCAACCCAGTGCTGGGCACGCCTTTATGGCGGTAAGTCCCCTCTTTGAGGAGTTGCAGGAAAGAGGTAACGGCGTCCTCACCTTCAGCATGACGCAGATCCTTCTGTTTCTGCACCTGATTCATGTAGAAGAAACACCAAGATGTGCGCCGTATACTCGTGGCGGCGCTCGGTGGCGGTGACCTCTCATGCTGAGCACCGGTACAAGCCGCGGTCCAGAGCAACGAGTATTGGGTAGCAATCGCCTCATTTTACGAAACAGTAATGCTAACTAAGAAGACAGCTGCACGGGTGAGGGAACGGATGTCCCCACGCCTTATCCGCCGGGACCCCGACTCTAACTTTCAGCCACGACGACTTCAGCAGACGACGAACAATGCATAGCTCGCCACAATGGGTACGGTGACCATCCGCGCCGAGTGCAAGTCGTCGACAGCGCAGATTGTTCCACGCGCCTTTCTTAAAGATATTACAGTAAAACCGTAGGGGCCCAGCATGGCTGCAGCCTACTGGGTCCATGTCCATTCTCGACAGCAAAGGGTAAAGAAGGAATATAGGATGCTATTGCATTCCACAACTTTCTTGGATAAATCCTTTGCTGTCCAGGCTGCTTGTCTGTGGAATGCATTGCCAGATCCTATAAACGTACCAGTCTGTCCAACCTTCTGGTAACCGCCCGAGCCGAGCCCGAGTTGTCGCCGGCGCGTAGTGTTACACGCGTTTTCCGCAAAACGGTATTAGCTCAGCAGTCAATCCTCCCCTATATTCATTGCGACAAAGGAATATAGGTGTGGTTGTAGTTGGTAAGAGTCTCTCTGTCCGTTTAAGACACTCCTTCGCGCTCCATCCTAGAGCTGAAGAAGTGTTTAGATGATTTCACATTTCAAAAACTGCTCTGCTCTCGCCACGCTCATGATCTTGTTACACACTATATTCGGCAGACTTCTCCTGAAGAGAAGAACTTCCACTCTTATGAGTTACGAGCCCTAGCAATAGTTTACTCCCTTTGAGGGAAAAGCTCCAATATGCGCACATTTTGTTCTTCATAATTTTTTTTGAGATTATTTTGAGTTTTAGATACAACTCAACTTATATTAGAATAGTATTAAAAAAAAAATCGTTCAAAGTGATATAACTCTAAATATATCAAACATTCACAATAAATATATCGATTTCAAATTTATATATATATAAATATTAAATACACTTGAGAGCAAAACAATCGCACATGGCTTGTAGTTTCGTTTAATACCGTTTTTTTTTCTTAAATCTAAAAATATAGGGTACAAATTAATTATTAAGCAAAATTGAGGCATACAAAGTTAGTTTTAATAAAACACAAAATTAAGATCATTGACCTTCACGTAACTCACATACCGCATACTGTTTTGGAGGTTTAATCAGTTTCCGTTAACGTGATAACGTTTCTATTAGAAACAGACGGATTTACTTGAAAAATATGGATACCACACCCGCAGAAGCCGTTCAAGTTATTGCCTCGCCCAAAGCAGGCCATAATCAAAATGAAGTCGCTCGACAGCTAAATTTTAGCTGCTTCCCTGTTCGTCTGGTATACCAAAGGTTTTAAGAAACCCGTGGGTATATTCGGCGTGATTATCGCTTTTCTGTAACAAGTACTTTGAGAAATCGGCTACTGAACACGATTGAACTGACACAAAAACTTTAAGAAGTTTGCAATTTCAGTATAAATCAGTGGACGATTAGGAAAAGACTGGGTGAAGCAGACCTGACTACACATCACTCAGCAAATAGAACCAAATTGACCACAGCTCATCGACAAGCCCAGCAATAATTTGCCACGAAACACTTAAATTGGATGTATGCCTAATGGCAGGCTGGGCCATTACTGGCCTAGTATCGAGAGGATTGATGGCTTTATTATACATCAAAAAAGTGCTCGAAAAATATGTGAAGCCACTTGTGTGGCTCATGGTAGATTTTTTTTCCTTAATGCAGGACAATACCACACACACATGTAAGAAGCGCCCAAGCTAAATCTAAGTCAATAAGTAAGAAAATAAAAAATAAAAAATTCTAACAATAAAATTAAAGCTGTCTGGAAGGTGATAAACAAGGAAACTGGAAAAACAAACCAGCGAGATCGAAATGAATTGTCCCTAAAAATTGATAATGAAATCATTTCAGACAGGACCGAAGTGGCTGAGAAGCTAGAAAACTTCTTCACCAACATCCCAATAGAAGTTACGAAATCTCTCCCTTCTTCATTTTTGTTACCTGAATCTTTTTTAAAAGAAAACTTCATAAAGGATATACAAACCTTTAAATTTAAGCGTATCACTGTTGATATAATCAAAAATACATTCAAAAGTCTTAATATAAAAAACACAGGACTTATGGGGTATATCCGTTAAGGTTCTTGGAGATATTATTGATAGAATTGCTCCTGTCCTAACAGGCATATTTAATCAATGTCTAGACAGCGGTACATTCCCTGATTTAATGAAACATAGTAAAGTAGTACCAATTTTTAAATCAGGTAGTAAGAGTGATCCCTCTATTTATAGTATATATCTGTGCTTCCAGCATTGAGTAAAATCTATGAAAAAATCATGCTCGACCAGATGTTGTCTCACTTTAATTCAAATAGGATTTTGCATAGTCATCAGTTTGGCTTCACGAAAGGAAGGTCAACGACGGATGCAGGAGTGAAACTCATCAGTCACATTTTAGAATCCTGGGAGAAGTCCCAGAATGCTATTGGCATATTCTGTGACCTCTCAAAAGCATTTGACTGTGTTGACCATAATACTCTGATCTGTAAATTACATCATTACGGAATTCGTGGTCGAGCTGCTGATCTTGTTTTTTTCGTATTTATCTTACAAGCAGCAAAAAGTATCTATAAATGGGGTGACGTCCTCGGGGTCCTTAGTAAGGATGGGCGTGCCCCAGGGTTCAATTCTTGGCCCTTTCCTTTTTCTAGTTTATATAAATGACCTACCTTACATGATGGCTAATTTATCAGATATAATTCTATTTGCTGATGACACTTCTCTTATTTTTAAAGTGGATAGAAAAGATGCAGATGTCTTGCTTGTTAACGAAAGTCTCTGGCTGTTCTTTCGAAATGGTTCGCACCTAATAATCTTTTACTAAATGCAAATAAAACTAAATGTATAAAGTTTTCATTACCGAATGTCCTTCAAGTTGGCGTCAATCTAATTCATGATAGCAAAAAACTTGTTGTAATTACAGAAACTGTGTTCTTAGGTATAACTGTCGATTGCAAACTGCAGTGGGGCGCTCATATTAGAACTCTCTCAGGTAGATTAAGCTCAGCGGCATATGCAGTAAGAAAAATAAGGCAGTTGACAGATGTCGCCACAGCTAGGTTAGTTTACTATGCCTATTTGCACAGTATTATGTCTTATGGCATTTTACTGTGGGGATCTGTAGCTGATGTAGACTCAATTTTCATATTGCAAAAGAGAGCAATCAGGGCTATTTATAAAATAGGTCCTCGCGAGTCCCTCAGAAATAAATTCAAAGAAATCGATATATTGACACTGCCTTCTCTTTATATCTTAGAAAGTATTTTGTATGTCCGTAAAAACCTAGGACTTTTCAAAATTAGAAGCGATTTTCATAACATAAATACTCGAAGTAAACACGAAATTATATTACCCAAATGGAGATTAGCCAAGACCAGTAAGTAATTTTTAGTAAATAGCATATGCTTTTATAACAAGCTACCAAAAGCGGTGACTGAACTTAGCGAAGGAAAGTACAAAACCCATATTAAGCGTGTCTTAACCAACAAAGCATATTACAAGGTTAAAGACTATGTCGAAGACACGCTTGTTTGGCAATGACTGCCTCTGCACTTGTGGCCCCCTGGTAACTCATAATAATATTGTGTGAATGTATCTATTAACTGCTCCATCTTTGTTGTAACATTTTTTTTTTTTTAACACATTGCTTTTGCAATATTTTTTATATTATCTGAAACCTCAAATTCGTTAGTTTTTCTTTCTCTTTTTTTTGTTGTTAACGTATCATTTATTGACAGTTGTAATTTTACATTTTTTTCTAGCTTTTTTTATATAGCCTCTTCTTATAATGTAAATGGAAGAACACTGTAGACTCCACGAATTCTTAGATTACTTCACATTTTGACTCACTTTTTTTAAATGATTATTTTTATTGTGCTTTTGAGTACAATATAGACCGGTTTACACTGTTCTTTAATAATACCTATTAATACTGTTATATGGAAATATTGTAAGTACAACCATTTTTTTAAAAGAGTAAACATGGAGTTTCTTGCCGGTCCTTCTCCATAGGAAACGACCAATTTCGAACCGTGCACTAGCTTCTGACGTTTTATAAGTGGCCTATGTGAAATAAAAAACTTTTGACTTTGACTTTTGACTTTGACATTGACGTTGGAATCATTGCGATATAGAGGCCAGCTCGTAGCTCTGATCTTAATCCAATTGAGCTTATCTGGAATGACCTTGAAAGAAGACTCAGTACAAAAAGCCTGGAGCCAAGAGCAAGAGGAGCTACAAAAGGCGCCGCAGTCACCTGTAACTGCTTCTGGCCTGGCAACAGAGTTCACAATATTCAGAAAATTCATCACACAGGCTCTCAACAGTCTTCAGCAGCAGGTGGGGTTACTTGTTCAAACTGTTGACCGAATGGAGATGCGTGGACGAAGAAAGATTTTGCTGCTGCATGGAGTTGACGAAAGGCACAATGAGGATTATTCAAAGGTGATTGCTGAGGTAGTCTGCAGTTAGTTGCAGTTGAACGACTTCACTGTTGCTGACATTAGCCGGTGTCACAGGATGGGGCGAGCTGCCGCAAATAAAACCAGACCCATCTTGTTCAAGGTTGGCAGTCAAGCAGTCCGTGAAAAGATCTGGTTCTCAAAAGCCAAATTAAAGGCCTCTGGCATTACTACGTCCGAGTTCCTAACCAAGGCGCGGCATGACGTGTTCCTGGCTGCGAGGGAAAGATGTGGCGTATCCAGGAGTTGGACTAAGGGCGGCTGCGTGTATGTCCTTGGCACAAATGATACGCGGCACCGAGTTACTTGAGTCCCTAGCTGAGTTGGACAAGATAGCGCCACTTCAACCGATTGCCAATGAGCTCGAGCAGTGCGATCCTAAAACTATTCCCGTGGTCGCTGCTGCTGCTACTGCGAAGACTACAGGGCTAAGGCGGACTTTAAAGAAGTAATTTGTGATGTTTTGGCCAATGTCCAGGTAATTTTGCTTTTGTTTTTGTTACTGAAATGGATAGACAAAACCTTTAGTTTACTAGGTTTTAATATGCTAAAAATTCAGTTTAGTATTAAGAAGTATTTGACAAACAAATCAATGCTTATAGAGAATTATAAAACATAGAGTTGTAGCAAAGAGTTTACATCATTCTCCCGCACTAGTTAAGAACATAATCATTTAAACATTTTGGTGCTTGGCGCGTGAAGATCTACGAACTGTTTCTGTAGGCTCTGATGCTGGCGGCAGTTCTTGCGATACTTCTCTGTCTGGAGCTTGGCGCTCGCAGCAGGATTTACGAACTGTGTCTGCAGGCGGCGGCGATGATGGCGGCAGTTCTTGCGACACTTTACTGCCTTCGGGCTCTGTATAGATTGTGGGTGAATTAGGCGATGTAGAATTCTGGTTTTCAATTTCTTTTGGAAACATGTCTTCTGACCCCAGAGGCGCCAGGTGACGATTTTCGTCTCTCTTCCGTCGGGATATCTAATGAAGGAGTAGTCAGGGTTACAATTTTATTTTTATTTTTATTTATTTATTAAGGTCAAACCAACAGCTTCTGTGTACAGCATTTTACAAGTATTAATAATAATTGGCCTAAGTCTTACACAGTCGCCAATTACAGGTTAACCAGCATTCGCAAAATAAGATATGTTATAAATCAAAAAATAAACACAATAATCATAACAATCACAATAATCATAATAATCATGACAATCATAATAATCAAAATTTCCAAAATAAACAGAATAATCAAAACAATCAAAATAATCAACGTAATCAAAATAATCAGAATAATCAATAATGTCAAAATAATTAGAATAATCAAAATAATCAATAATGTCAAAATAATTAGAATAATCAAAATAATCAACGTAATCAGAATAATCAATAAGGTCAAAATAATCAAAACAATTTAAATAGTCAGAATAATTGAAAAAAATACAATGTAGTAATTCTACTTCTTCAACGTAAGGTTCATATTTGTTACTCCTATTTTGTTTTCTTATTAATACTTGGCCGGAGTTGCTAAGCCAAGTCGGAATGGAAGTTCCATTCGTGGATCTGCGTGGAAGTTTAAACATTCGCTCATGTGGCGTGCAATTGGTCGTCGTAGTTACATAGTAAAGAACGAATTGAATGTAGGGCTTGCGGTAAAACTTTCTTCCAGTTCTCTACCGAAAAGTTTTGAGTTTTTAATGCCAAAAGTATCGTTTTCCAGAGCGTGGCATTCGATTTCTCCACTTATCCATTGCCCTGTGGATTGTAGTTCGACTTGTGGCTATTCCCCTTCATGAAGGAATTCTTGTACCTCAGCGGAAAGAAAAGCTGTACCCCGATCCGAATAAATATAAGACAGGAAATCGAATAACATAAATAGATTGTTCAGGTGTTTGATGACTGTTTTAGAGCTGACGTCCGAGCAGGGAAAAGCGAAGGGAAAACGAGAAAATTCGTCAATCATAGTTAATATATATCTGTAAGCGTATTTGTTGGAACTGGGCCTTTAAAATCTATGCTCAAGCGTTCGAAGGGTGCAGTTGCTTTGATAAGTCTTCTTATCATCCCCGAAATTACGTAAATATCTGGGTTTTACTTCAGAGCAAATCCGACAAGAGCTAGTCATTCTTCGGACTTCTTCGAGAGAAAAAGGTAAATTTTTGGAACGAATCCAATGGAACATACGTGAAACGCCAAGATGACAGAGATCTTGATGGAGTGATATCAGTTTTGCTGTGTGATTTTCTATAGAGGCACAAACCCTTGATAAAGCATCAGCAGCGTAGTTTTCTTTGCCTGGTCTATATACGATTTCAAATTTATAAGATGCAAGTTCCAGGTGCCATTCTGAATTTTCTCATTTTTAATTTTGCTCGAGTGTTTCATATTGAACATAAAAGAAACCGAACGTTGATCAGTGACCAGACGAAATTGCTTGCTAGATAAAGCTTGATACTCCATTTGTTACTCCGAAAGGAATGCGTCTAAATTGATATAAATTGCCTAGAGCTTCAAATGCAGTATACTTTCTTTCTTCAGGTAAAACGGGCACCTGATGGTACGCGCTTTTCAGGTCTATCAGGCTGAACATCGTGTTTTTGGCTACTTTAGCTACTATGTCCTCTATATTGGGTAATGGATGGGCGTTGAGCTCAGTATAACGATTAATTGTTTGAGAATAATCAATGACAAGCCGTTTTTTATGCGTGTCGTTTTTGGTTACGAGAACCTGTGCTCTCCACAGTGATTTACTCTCTTCGATCACACCTTAAACCAAAAGATTTTTGATCTCGTTCTTGATTTTGGTATCTACGTCGCTGTGTTTTCTCGATTTAACAGCAATAGGTCTGCATTTAGGAGAGACGTTTGCAAAAAGTGGTACGGCCGGTACAGATGCTGCAGCCACATTACACACAAGGAGTGTTTTCTTTGGTCCACCAAATGAGAACTCTAGTGATGCATGTTCCCCGAGGACGTCGTGACCGATTATTATATCAGCGCAAAGACTTTTGACGATAAAGAAATTCACATTTTCATACTCGTGAATACCGATATTAATTATTTGAAAAGTTTGCCTTCCGCTTGTGATATATGGTTAAGCGATGCCATTGAAATTATTTGGTTGCATGGCTTTTTCGTCCGCAAAGTTTGGAGAAACTGTCATTTATAAAGGAAACAGAACTTCCTGTATCTAAGAGCGCTTCTGCTTTCATGCTTTTAATAGCTAGCTAGCTAATAGCTAGCTAATAGCTACTAAAGCTAGCTAGCTAATAGCTAGCTAGCTTTAGTAGCTTTTCTTAGAGATGAAGGTGATGTTGCCATAATAGTACAGGCTGAATGATTCTTGTTAGCTGTTGTTGGATTAGCTGTTCTAGTTGAGCTTCTACAAACTGTATCAATATGTCCCTTTTTGTTGCAAAGTTGACAGACTTCTTATAATGCTGGACAGTTTTTTACGAATATGTACTTGCCCACCACAGAAAAAGCATTTACGCTGACGTGAGCGAGCAGCAGCAGATAAGTTCTCGTCTTGCATAGTTTGATGATTGGGAACATGGAAGACAACCTGAGCAGTTTCCTTTTGAGTTGCGTTCACAGGTAGAATATTAAAGCAACTTGAATTGGCCTCGGCAGTTTCTAGGAAAATCGTTTGATTATAAGCTTCATCTAGCGTTAGAGTCAGGTTTTCTAAAAGCCGTTGTCCGTATTTATTTGATAAGATGCCTGCTATAAATGCGTCACATATACAGTCGTTTTTATAAGTTTCAGCGTCGACGGAAGTGAAGCCACAGTCTTTAGATAATTGTTTTAAACCTTGTAGATGAGTATCTATATTTTAATGAAGTAAGCATGTGTCGTGCAAATATAATATTTTTCGGCTTCACATACAGTCTAGCTAGTATATCTACAGCTTCGTCATATTTGTTGACATCGCTGACGTAAGTGAAAACGTTCGGGGAAATATGGTTTATGAGAAGTTGATAGCTTACTTCAGCCCATTCATTTTCGGTTAACGTAGCTGTTGACGCCTTCTGTGCTGCAAAGAAATATTCAAAAGTTTTCCGCCAATGCTGCCAAGTTTTCATTGCAGTAGAGTCCGACGGATCAGCGTCCAATTTTTCTGGTCGAAGATATTTGTCTATTTTGTAGATATTATTTATTCAATTAGAATAAATATAATATAAAATAGATAGACAAAACCTTTAGTTTACTACGTTTTAATAGAGTCCGTCTAATGAAAGCGTGACCTGAGAAAAGGAGGTTACAACCAAAAATTTTGAATGTGGTATTATTGAAATAGTAGGAGAAAAAAGTTTTGATTCTAGAGTATTTTTTGTATTTATGACAATTGTATAATAGTTAATCCTAGTCAAAAACATGTGTGTAGACTTAATTATTTGGTGGGTGTATAGTAAAGGTCAATAACACACAAAATGTTAGTTATTATCCCAAATTATTTTATTTTATCTGATCTCTCAATGTCACTATATAATATTCAAATAATATTCTTTATTTACCATTTGGCCTTCTGTCAAGAATACCAAGTGCACAACACCGCGATAGTCAAATAAAATGGTCAACATGATTTCAACTTCATCACGTCTCGCCAACACAATGTGTTTCAAGATTGTTGGGTTGGAATCGATTCGTTTTGGCATAGAGAAAATTCAGATCTTTTGGGATTAGTCCAGTGGGAACATGTTTTATACTCCAATGATTGTTTCAAATGATACGGATCGACTCGTGAAACACAAAAAGTTCAATAGCTTCAAACTTGAACTAGGATTTCAGTCACTATTTGCTTCACTTTCGCAATTTTAACTTCAGTTGAAGATTTTGATGCACTATCAGACAAAGTGAGGCAAATCTCAACTGCTTTTGAACGCATTCTACCACTCACTAGCATGTGTTTTTGATTAAGTCGATTCACCAAAAGCCTTCTTTGTTCGATGTTTTTGTCCATTATGAAATTCGCAATATGTCAGATTATCTAAAAATATAAGAAAAAAAAAAATATCATTATATCCTAAATATAACTATCTAATAATATTAGTCGACAAGGATCAAGATTATAACGTCATACTAACTTAAAAAATCAGAAATCGTATGTAAACATTGTTGGTTTTCATTGAAAACACCATCTTTCTCTTCTTGTTTATGTTTGTAGTGTGTAGCAGTTTTTGCACGTTACTGTTTATTGTTTTTCCCATAATTAAGCAATTATTCTTGAAAAATAAATATCTGTTTCCAAAACTGACAATTGCAACCATAAACTATGACGTGATTTTTTTCGGCCAAACAATGTTGCCAATTAAATTAAAAAAAAAAATTCAGGTTACGCTTTCAGTAGACGCACTCTATGCTAAAAATTCAGTTTAGTATTAAGAAGTATTTGACAATCAAATCAATGCTTATAGAGAATTATATAACATAGAGTTGTAGCAAAGAGTTTACATCAGTTACCTTCACTTTTTATTTTGTTAATTCTGTTGTTTTGATTTGACCGTAGACCGTATGACGTCTAAGTTTTAAACTGTCACTTGTCACTATGAGTGACGACAGTCAACTTTTTATTGCGTTTCGTTTTTGGTAGCGATGCACCGTTAGCATTTTAGAAACTGTTCAAATTGATTTTATCACATATATATTACATTATTATTTTTAATTTATATTACTGTTACCCGGACAGTTAACTGTTAACTTTAATTTTGTGTTTTTTTTTTAATATTGTAACGCAACCGGCAGGTAAACTTCAATAATTTCGTGTTTATAGCTATATTTTAGATAGGTTTTTTATTTTTATACATATATATTTTTATTTAGTTTATGATGTCTTTCGATATCAGCAGCGATTGTAATAGTTTTTTTTCTCTGACTAGTAACGATGACAGTTTCGTGAGTGTGCCGTCTCTTTCAGATTGTCTTACAGCGCAGTTTTCTGATGTTTCTAATAATTTTAACGTTATTCATATTAATGCCCAGAGCATTTCGGCTCATTTCCACGATATGCTGGCAAGTTTTGACTGTAAAAACATACATGCTATTCTTGTTTCTGAATCGTGGCTTAAGCCCTGTTTGCCTTCTACGACCTACTCCCTTCCTGGCTTTGTCCTGATACGTAACGATCGGGTCATTGGTGGTGGTGGCGGTGTTGCCATATACCTCCGTGCGCATATTCCCTTCTCTATTGTCAATATGTCAGCACAGCCACCGCCATCAAATGCTGGTGAACACCTTTTTCTTGATGTCGAACTCCACCATTCGAAAGTGCTTCTTGGTGTTTATTACTGTCCTTCTCTACGTATTAACTTCTTTTCATCCTTTGAAAAACTCTTAGAAATCCTGATCCCTTCTTACAGTCATAGCATAATCTTGGGTGATTTTAATACTTGTCTCCTAAAAAATGACCACCACTTGTTTTCTCTGACTAATGTTTCAGCTTCTTGTAACCTTTCCATTCTTCCACTTGGTGCTACTCACCATTTTCCAAATTCCACACCTTCGCTTCTTGACTTGATATTTGTCTCATCTCCTGATCGTGTCGCTAAGCATGGCCAATGCTCGGCCGATGCCTTCTCCTATCGTGACCTGATTTTTCTTTCTTACGAAATTCGCCCTCCTAAGGCTAAAGCCAAAATTCTCATGCAACGCAATTTTGGTGATATGAACGTTAACATTCTTTGTGAGGATGCCAGTATTATTGATTGGTCTTCTCTGTTTGCCTCTGCGTCGGTCGACGAGAAAGTAAACATATTCACAACCAAACTTCTCGAGCTTTACGATGTTAATGCGCCTGTTCGTGCAGTTAAAGTCAAAAATATGCCGGCGCCGTGGCTGACAGATGAGATTAAAAAGTTGTTGACCAAAAAGCGTTGGCCAAGTCTAAATTTAGGCGGCAGCCGAGTGATGCTAATAGGGACAAATATGCTTCAATTCGCAATCACTGTAATAAGGTGTGTAGGAATGCTAATCGCCAACACATTCATAATTCCGTCCAAAATGGGGACGCATCTAAATTTTGGAATTTTTTAAGATCATTGGGGGTCGGTAAAACCAGACAGGAGTCAATTCCTAAAGATTTAGACATAGATGCAATGAATCATCATTTTACAGCTTCGTCCAATTTCGATAGGACCGTGAAATTGAACACTTTGAATCACCTTTCGACTCCGGGTTATTCTCCATTTGTTTTTAGTGAATTCTCTGCATGTGATGTTAAGAAGAGCATTCTATCGATTACTTCCAATGCTGGGGGAAGCGACTGTATCAGCCGTAAAATGTTGCTACCGGTGCTTGACGTAATCCTTCCTGTTATTGGCCATATCCTTAACTTTTCTGCGACTAGTGGCGTCTTTCCATGTACATGGAAAGATGCTCAAATTATTCCTTTACCTAAAAAGTCCAATCCCTCATCCTTCTCTGAATACCGTCCAATATCCGTTCTACCTTTCCTTTCCAAAGTCCTTGAACGGTTAATCCACAATCAATTAAGTACTTTCCTATACAAACATAATCTCCTTAATCCCTTTCAGTCCGGCTTCCGTCCTGGTCACAGCACAACTACAGCGCTTCTCAATATCACGGATGATATAAGATCAGCCATGGAAGGCAGTAATCTAACGGTCTTAGCATTGCTTGATTTTAGTAATGCCTTTAATACTGTCGATTACGATGTTTTGCTTGGTTTTCTATGCTCTCTTAATATATCTCCATCGGTGATTGACTGGTTTCATAGTTACCTGCACGGTCGCCGGCAACGTATTTGCATCGGAGAGACCTTGTCTTCCTGGTGTAGTACTTCTGCCGGGGTACCGCAGGGTGGCGTGTTATCCCCTTTACTTTTCGCAGTTTTTATAAACTCTATTTCCAATTAACTAACTTCTTCCTACCACAGCTACACACTTGTATGCAGACGATCTACAAATTTACTCGCGAGCACCTCTTGGAAAACTGTCTGAGGCTATTATCACCATCAACCGTGATCTGGCTCGCGTATGCGATTGGAGCAAAAAGTATGGTCTTACAGTAAACCCTATAAAGACGCAGGTTATTGTGGTGGGCAATTCAAGGATGGTTTCTAGGATCGACTGGAGGACTCTTCCCCAAGTCTCTTTTGACAACTCCGTAATTCCCTTTAATGATAAAGTTAAGAACTTGGGCATATTCATTGACAAGAACTTTTCCTAGACTGCCCAGCTACAAGAAGTCAGCCGTAAATTTTTCGCTTCTGCTGCATCTTTGAGAAGACTTTGCAATTTCTTACCGACTGCCACCAAAATTGCGCTTGCACAGTCACTTTTTCTTCCCATCCTTGATTATGCTGATGCCAGCTATCTTGACCTCACTCAAGAGCAACTGGATAAACTTGAGCGGCTTCAAAATTTTTGTATAAGATTCATATTTGGTTTGCGCAAATATGACCACGTTTCCGAATTTCGTGTAAAGCTCAAGTGGTTGCCAATTCGCCTTCGCCGGAATGCTCATATTCTTTCTCTTCTGTTTAGTATCCTCTATTTCCCTTTTACGCCTCATTACCTTAAAAAACGTTTTGAGTTTCTCTGCAACTCACATACAAAGTTGCTAAGATCATCAGAAAACTTGCGACTTAAATTGCCAATCCATACCACGGCGTTCTTTGACAAATCATTTACTGTCCAGGCTGCTCGTCTGTGGAATGGATTGCCAGACACAATTAAACGCGCTCAATCGTTGACTGTTTTTAAAGGACTTGTCGTGTGTATGTAGACACTTATACTTTAATCATACCTATTTTTCTTGTGTGCTTTCAAAATATAAATGTAATGCTATTGTTAATAAACCAGTATTTACTCATCATTCGTCGCGTTATTATTGTGAATCCGATCCCAACCTCACATGGCGACCGTGACGTGGTTGTCCCGCGGAATTTGTTTTTAATTCCTTGACCATATAAAGAACATCCATGATGTGCTACAATAATAGATACTCATTCAGTCTTGCGGAACTCGCTTATTCTGGTCTATATTACTGCTTTATACAACTGAAGCAAAATGGGAAAATCTCAGAGTAAAGAGGAAGTCATTATTGCCCAGACCGCATTAGGAGGCACTAATATTGCGGATATAGAACAAATAAAATACCACGCAAATACAACGAATGTAGTTCTGCTAGCGATTTCAACTCTTATGTTGCTGGGATTCCTGTACCTCGTATTCAAGATATACAAGAATTGTCACACCAAGTGGATGATCAATGAAATTAATCGTCACGCTCTGCGTAGGTCGATATACGGTTAAAGATATTTATTTTCTCAAAAGAATTACACATTCACTTACAGAGAAAAACATACTATGTAGTTTAAAACAAACGTTACATACCAGCAGGCGTAGATAAAAAAAAATCTTTTTTTTTTATCTACGCCTGCTGGTATGTAACAAAAAAAAAACAATTTTGATATCCTACTTTCGTCGTGACCCGAAGGTAAACGAGCAAGAGATATGAAGTAAAATACTAGAAACACCACTCGCCACCTAACAGACAAAGACGACGACATTTCAAAAACCATCTTATTGGATAATTCATAGTTATAGAAATGCAATAAGGCTGAAGATAAAGGGAAAATAATAGAAGAACAAACTGATTCATCGTATAATCACCGAGATAAAGAAGAAATTAGTGAAGTGATAAAGTGAAAAATAATAAATTGCCTTAGTGTTTAACCGGTTGTTTGCGTCAATTCTTTCCAAGTGTATTACGTACCTACTGTGACACTGTGCTTAGTATCAGGATAAACTTACATGTGGAATTTTGGACACTTATTATAGATCGGTAATGTACTTACTATACAAATTAGAGTATGCAACCATGTATTATTATTAATCTTATATTTATGCTTACATATACATGTGTGTAATTTTAGTAATTGATTTATAGATGCCTAAATCAATATATTAATGTTGAAAGAATCAAAGTAAATACTTTATGGCTCAAGATTTGTCCAATTTACTTGCAAAATTAAATGAATTAAGAACATACTTAATAAAGATAGGCCCTAGCAGGCGTACAGGTAAATGAATTGAAGGAAAATTACGAGAGCTTGATAACATACATAAAGACTACAATAATATTCTAGATACATTAAAGCTCATTAAAGGTAGTATTAAGCAAGAAGAATACTTGAACATTAAACAAACTTGTGAAAAATTTGATTTACTATATAAGAAAGTATTGAATTTATGTTCTGTTAAATCAAAGGAAACTTCAACAATGGCGAAATTTGATTTAAAAATTGCTATGAATTTATTGCCTGTTCCAGCTGACGATGAATCGACTATTAAACGTCTTATAGATGGTATTGATTATTATAGCTCCGAACTCGACGATGACTCCCAGCAAAGGTTAGTAAACTTTGTTTTGAAAATAGATTAACTCAAACCGCTAAATTTAAATTACGTTCAAGTTATTCTGCTAGAATAACTTGAACGTAATTTAAATTAGTAAACTATTAAAGATCTAATTAAGGATATGAAAATTCAGCTTTTGCCGAAGAAATCGGCGACAACTATCCAACACAAATTACTGAATTCAAAACAAAATGATTCGTCTATTGACGAATTCGGAAAATATATATCAGAACTGTTTACAGATCTTACAATTACACAGTCTGAGGGAAAAGACAATGTATACAAAATTTTACGCCCTTTAAATGAGAAATTTGCTATTAAATGTTTTGCTGATGGTCTTAGGAATCGCAGACTAAGTACAGTGATAACAGCGAGAAATTATACCTCATTAAAAGACGCCGTTCAAGCGGCTGTAGATGAGGAAATTACACCGTCACAACATTCTGCTGATATGTTGTACTTTAATCGCTATAATCATCAAAATGATAATTCCAGGGGTTACGGAAGTCAACGAGCAAGTGCGAGGACCAGAGGTACGTCATATACTGGCGGAAGTGAGGGGCATGGCATGTCGCAAATTTGCGATGCGGCAATGCCCCGAGTCCGTCCAGGACGTGCTAAGCGCCAGGTGTACTGGTGGTCGCCGGAGATCGCTGCACTGCGCAACACGTGCAATCACGCGCGACGCCGGTACGCCAGACACTGCAGGCGCCGCATCCGCCCGCCGGATGCGGAGGCCAGAGAGGCGGAGCTGTACGAGGGTTACAGAGAGGCAAAACACACCCTCCGAGCGGAGATTAAGCGGGCCAAACTCGAGGCCTGCGACGTGTGGCTGGGGTCTCTGAACGCGGACTCGTGGGGGCGCCCGTACAAATTGGTACGGGAGAAACTGCGCCCCTGGGCTCCCCCGTTGACTCAGAGTCTCCGGCCCCAACTCGTGGAGGGTGTGGTAAGCGCTCTGTTCCCTGCGCGAGGGGAACACTCCCCCCGCCCATGGCTCCACCTCCGCCAGCAGTGTTTGACGCGGACAGCAACAGCGACGACGACGACAATGCTCCAGAGGTGACCGAGGTAGAGATGAGAGTGGCGGTGCAAAGGCTGAGTGCCAAGAACGCCGCCCCAGGACCCGATGGCTTGCCTGGGAAAGCCTGGGTCCTGGCCATGGAGGCTCTCGGGCCTCGACAAAGAGGGCTCTTCAGCGCATGCTTGGAGAGGGGCCAGTTCCCACTTCGCTGGAAGACGGGAAAACTGGTCCTCATCGCGAAGCCGGGGCGCCCTGCGGACTCTCCGTCCGCGTACCGGCCCATTGTGCTGCTCGACGAGGTGGGCAAGCTCTTTGAAAGAGTGATTGCGAGCCGCCTCGTCGCGCGCCTTTCACGGGTGGGGCCGGACCTTTCGGACGGACAGTTCGGCTTTCGCAGGATGCACTCGACGGTGGACGGAATCATGCGCGTGCGAGCCCTCACGACGGGGGCTGCGGTGTCCCAGGGTAGGTGTGTCGTGGCAGTGTCCTTGGACATTGCCAACGCTTTCAATTCCCTGCCCTGGAGTACGATTCGGAGGGCACTCCGGTACCACCGGGTGCCCGAATACCTCTGTCGAGTAGTCGAGGCCTACCTGTCGGACAGGTATATTGTCTACCCCGGTCACCAGGGAGACTGGAAACGTCGGGAGATGTCGTGCGGTGTTCCGCAGGGGTCGGTACTAGGGCCACCCTTGTGGAACATCGGGTACGATTACGTGCTGCGGGGCGACCTCCCTGACGGGGTCAGCGTGGTCTGCTACGCAGACGACACGCTGGTTCTAGCGCAGGGAGAGTCGTATCAGGCGGCGGTCGCTCTAGCGACACACGGGGTTGCGATGGTCGTTAATAGGATCCAGGAGTTTGGACTCAAGGTGGCGCTTCACAAATCCGAGGCGATGTGTTTTCACGGTCGCCGCTCTCGGAACGCGCCGCCATTGAGTTCCCAACTAACGGTAGGAGGAGTTCACATCGGTGTCGGGTCGACGATGAAGTACCTGGGACTCGTCCTCGACAGCCGGTGGAATTTCGCGGAGCATCGCCGTGCCCTCGTGGGGGCGATCGGCGGCGGAGACCTCTCGCGCCGGGCCTTGGTCGAGGCCATGGTCCGGAGCGAGGAGGAGTGGCAGGCGTTCGCCGACTTCTGCGAAGCAGTAATGCTCGCTAAGGAGGAGGCCGACCGCATCAGGCAACGGCGCTCTCGCCGCCGCCGGGATTCCGATCCCGATTTCCAGCCACCGTAGGCGCGGGCTTGCGGACAGTGAGCAATGGGTAGCTCGCTGTCCGGCCGTCCGGTAATTGTCCGGACCAAGCCCAAGTCGTCGACGGCGCGCGCTGTTCCCGCGCGCCTCAAGGAGTTTTCAGCAACAGCAGGGGCCCAGCCGGGTCGAAGCCTACTGGGGCCAGGGTTATCCGAAAGGGCGCTCGAGCCCCGGTATGAAGGCTTGAAGGAACGGGATGGGTTTTTTAGTCAGTAAGAGTCTGACACTATCTCCCGCTCCGCCCAAGAGCGGGGGTTGTCATAAGATGATTTTTCGCATCGAAAAAAAAGGGGCATGGCGAGTACCACGGCTACCAGCGGGGTAGAGGTCGCGGCTGGAGAGGCCGCGCAAACTATGAGCGAGGTAGACAGTTTTCCAGAAACAGAGGTAGGTCTAACTATAATCAGCCACCGCAAATACATACTTTGACAGACTCGGACTCAGAAACTTCTCCGCGAACAGAGGAAAATAACGAACAAAAAAATTTTTTTTTTTCGTGACTAAAAGAGCAATACTTACTACAAATAATAACTCATGTACAATATTAGCAAAAGGTAGTAATAATTACTCATACCATTGGTTAATTGACACCGGTGCCACAATATCAGCCATCAAACATGAACATATATTAAAACAAAACATTCCGATCCATAAAGAAAACATTGACGTATTTGGAATCGAGGGCAAAGTACAATCAATTGGATATGTTTACCTAAAGTTAAGATGTAGAAATCAGATATTGAATTACAAGTTTTATGTTTTTAATTCTTTGCCTTTAAGACCAGTGGAAGGTATGACTTCTTAAAAAAATACTAATCGATTCTGAACTTCGGTAACAATACTTTATTACTATGGAATGACAGCGTAACGATTTCCTTTCCGTTACATTTTCCACGTAACAGCATATTAATACCGGCAAGATGCGAGTTTATCCATTTGATTAACACTCTAGGATCCAAGGAAATTGTTGTCTGTACATCAGAATTACAAAACGGGGTCTTTATAGCTAGCACTTTGGTTAAACCACAAAACGGGAAAATTCCCATTCGTGTCTTAAACACAACGGATAAAGATTTAATATTAGATGAGATTAACCCAATTATTCACCAAGCATCAGAATATCATGTGTGCTCATTTGCGGAATCGAGTAATAACGCAGATCGAGTTAAACAATTATTTTCATCTCTAGATTTAAAACATCTCATTGAAGGAGAACAATATTAGCAATAGAAAAAATATGTGCAAAGTATTCCGATATATTTTATCTTGAAGGGGATAAATTAACAACAACCGATCTATACACACATAAAATTAATCTAAAACCTAACACCGCACCAGTTTACACGAAGCCTTATAGATTACCATATGCACAGAAAGAAGAAGTAGATAAACAGATAGATAATTTGCTTCATCAAGGTATATAGAGAAATGTAACAGTGAATGGTCATCTCCCGTTCTTCTTGTTCCCAAAAAAGCGAATATAACTGGGGAGAAAAAAGGGCGTTTAATGGTCGATTATCGAAAACTGAACAACTGTGTTCAGGATGATAAGTTTCCTCTCCCCAATATATCTGAAATATTAGTTATATATCTGAATTATTATCAGGTTGTGTCTATTTTAGCCACTTAGATTTGAATCAAGGATTCTATAATGTTAATCTTCATGAAGACAGTCGAAAATATACAGCATTTTGCCCAGGACAGTTTCAGATGACACGTATGCCCATAGGCCTCAAAACCAGTTCTAGTTCATTCTCACGTATGATGACTATGGCTATGGCTGGTTTGTCACACGAAAAATGCTTAATTTACCTAGATGATTTGATAGTTTTTGGAAAATCTCTCTCCAATCACAATAAAAACCTTTTAGAAATATTTGAACGCTTACGAAAAGTTAACTTAAAATTGAACCCGTCAAAATGTATTTTTTTAAGAAAAGAAATGCTTTATCTTGGTCACGTAGTATCTAAAGAAGGCGTGTTGCCGGATCCAGCAAAAATAGAAGTTATAAATAAATTATCCCATTCCTGAGACTGTAGAAGAAGTAAAACGTTTCGTTGCGTTTGCGAACTATTATCGCAAGTTCATACCTAACTTTGCTGAAAAAGCCTATCATCTTAATTATTTATGTAGAAAAAATATTAAATTTAAATGACATGGCCGGAATTAGTAGGGAGCTGTGCCCAAACTAAACATATTCCATTACACAGACAAACGGTACGTCGTATTAAAGCTTAAGAGTACGGCTTTACAGTAGTTTAACTTTTATGATCAGAGATAGAGCGAGAGACACTATAAATAAGATTTAAAAAAAAACGCCTCATCATTTTAAATAACAATGATTGACATCAATACAACAATGATCTACAATAACAGTGACAGTGACAGTAAGTTAGTATGAGAACGCCTTTAATTTTATGAAAATGTTCGAAACACTATCAGTGATACATATTCATAGAGGCTGGTGAAGAATGAGTCAAAAATCAAAATACCAAGTAAAACGTGTTTACATTGATGAACATAATATATTGGTAATACATAGTTACTTTCAATCCCATGATTGCAATATCGACGAAGAACTCGTCGTCTAACAGATATTTTTTTGGATATTCAGGCGAATTAGCAATAAAAATACAATAACATATGTCCGATACAGAAACTACTTCAACAAAATACTGAAAAGAGTTAGAATGGATTATGACAGATCCCTTATTGAAAAAGTTAGAGACGACCCCAAAACCCTTTGGAAATCCATTAAAACTATCACTAATACAACTAAAGAAGTCAATCATTCAGATCAACTTCTCAAACTACGATCTACTCCTGAATTATCGGTAAACGATGTCAATAAATATTTTGCGAGTGTAGGTATGAACTTGGCAAATGCTTGTATCCAAACGCACCATAATCCAACACTTGATCATCCTAGCGCTAGCCCAAAAACTAATATCAGATCTTCTCAGATGAACTCATTTGTGATGTCTAGTGTGAACGAATTAGAAATAGAACGGCTTATAGTGGGACTCAAAGTAGATTCTCAGTTGGATGGGACAAAATTTCCAATCAATTGCTAAAAAATAACAAACATATTCTAGTTCCTCCTCTCACACACATCCTTAACCTCTGTCTTGAAAGCGGTATATTTCCCAGTAATCTAAAAAAATCAGTTTTGCGCCCTATTCACAAAGGAGGAGATAAAAATAACTTATCTAATTACAGACCAATATCTATACTACCTGCACTGTCAAAAATCTTAGAGAAAGTTATTAATGTAAGGCTGATAAATTATCTCGATAAGCACCATTTATTTTCTGACAAACAGTATGGCTTTAGGAAGGGTAAATCTACTGAAGGAGCAGTGCATAATCTTACTAATTATATAGCTAACAACCTAGATATGGGAAAAAAATGTCTGTCAATCTTTCTCGACCTAAGCAAGGCTTTTGACACTATTTCGGTTCCTATACTGTTGGACAAGCTTGAGAGACTAGGAATCAGAGGTACGCAACTGGATCTGTTCCAAAGCTATCTGGCTGGACGAAAGCAGTGTGTCCGAATAGGTCAATACACGAGCAGTGACCATGCAATCGAGTATGGTGTACCTCAGGGTAGTATTTTGGGACCGACCCTATTCCTCGTTTACATCAATGACCTCACTAACCTTCACCTACCCCGAGGCGAACTTATCTCTTATGCAGATGACACTGCCCTCCTATTCTCCGCCGATACTTGGGATGAGGCTTTCCGTGCTGCCCAAGAGGGATTCAACATAGTTAAAAAATGGCTTAGGGTCAATATCCTAACATTAAATGTCGAAAAAACTAAATATTTAGCGTTTAGTATACGCAACCTCGATAAAGCCAAAAACGAATTTCGCATCATATCCCATGAATGCTTGGATGGAGTGGACTGCTCATGTCCGTCTCTGGAGCGCGTCAAAACGATTAGGTATCTGGGTGTAAATATTGATAGCAACCTTAGCTTCAAGGAGCACATTAAACATTTAAGTGCTCGGGTACGAAAAATAATATATGTTTTTAGAAAACTTAGGCATGCTGCTGATGCTAAATTGCTTAAGCAGGTCTATTTTGTGATTTGCCAGTCGATTATTACATACTGCATCTCGTCATGGGGTGGCGCACCAAAAACCACTCTTAAAAAAGTGGAAATAGCACAACGAGCTGTTTTAAAAACTATAACTTCTCGGCCCATTTTATATCCCACCAAGCAACTCTATCAGCTATGCAAAGTTCTTACAGTTCGCCAACTTTTTATTCTGAGCATACTCCTCAAACAACACGGTGATCTTTCATATGACACAAACACTCTACTTAAACGTAGAAATCGTACAGTTTGTAAGCGTACATATGTCGTCAAAACATCCTTCATTAAGAGATTTTTCATTTTCCTTGGTCCCCACCTTTATGACAAAATCAATAATATAATTAACATTTATC
The DNA here is from genome assembly GCA_910589285.2 of Mythimna ferrago. Lineage (NCBI taxonomy): Eukaryota > Metazoa > Arthropoda > Insecta > Lepidoptera > Noctuidae > Mythimna > Mythimna ferrago. The sequence goes on along the minus strand of OU342698.1, from coordinate 16,581,325 downwards.
CACTAACTAGGATCCAGTGCAAAATGAAGATTCAAAACTATCTACAGGGACTTTCTTATGATGAAACAGAAGCGATTTTGAACATTCCTAAATAGAGTACTAGTTTGCCAGTCACTTTATCTTCTTAACTTCTCTCCACAAAATAGACATGGTCATCGGTTGCAACATGCAAACACATACTCGTAGACACCAGACACACTCTTACACAAATACTAAACTGTTTTTATTGGGTAGAAATATTAAAAATGGCTACTTAAATTGTTCAAATAATGTAAAGGGGTCAAAATGTAATCCGAGATACAGGCTACCGCCTAGTTCGGATACAGATAGTCCCAAGTATATTACAAATGTAAGCCACTTGTTTTTTGTTCATTTTTCTTTTTCTAATGTTGTAATATTGTGTGTACTTAACTTTTTTGGTGAATAAATTATTATTATTTTGGTGAATAAATAAATTATTATAATTGGACATGCAATAAAACACTAAAAACATAACACTTGAATTTTTATTTAGTCATAAATAAGTAAGTACAGACATTTGCTTAAATATATTTATTTCTTAATATTATAACACATCATCATTACAATAATTACTCAGACAAGACACATTGAATGTTTTTATCCTCTCTTAAATCTCGAAAGGAAGAACTAGATAGCTTCGAAGATATGTTATCAGGGAATGAGGCTGATGCCGTTATATTTGCTAGATTAGCAACTGGTGGAATTGAAGGTAGTTTAGGTAATCCAGATTCATTTTCCTGTTGTTCTTCAACCTGTTTATGTATATCAGCCAATGTATTTTGTAGTTATGGTGTTAAAGTTCTTACAATATGCTATCATATTCGATTGGTGACCACAGTTCATTTCAGGTACCTACATTGACTTCGTGAGCGTCAGAATCCAAATCATAAACAAGCCAATCCAATATGCACAGCAGAATATAAATATTTAAAGCGTAAAGGAAAGTCCGATAAAGGATAGCATGGAGCTAAGTTTAAAAACTCAAATACAGTTACGAAAACACAAAACAGTAATATGTTGTAAGAATGACACAACGCAAGACTGACACATACAGTTTGTTTTGACAGTTTAGTTTAAAGAGCGCAGAAATGTCAAAATAATTTTAAGACGTTTGGGTGCACGCTCTTGAAAATATTGTGGATTCATAATGTGTACCTACCGTGAGTACCATCAAAACGCACGGTGGCTCGAAAAGTGGTGTCCAGTTAACTTTTTAACTTCTGCAATACAATTGTAGTATTTACAAGTATTTTATATTTTTAGTCTGACCTTCAGGCATGTTACTACAGATAAGAACACTTTCTGTCTTATGCGTGTACCCAAACGTAAATGCAATTTGTATCGATTTATCCTCATCCTCCATGGTTGCTATGAAACAAAACGACTCAAAAACAATTAACATACTTATTTTTTTTTGATATTTTCTCGCCACTCCTAGAGAAATGGATTGTTGCGACTTATTTTTGTTTATTTTAGTAATAATTTTCATATAACAAATAATTAATGGAACGTATAGTTGATTTTTGGGCAGGATCCGGCCATGCCTTTTGATCACAATTGTAAAAAATCGTTTGAAGATCTAAGACAAAGTATGATGTCACCACCGGTGCTTCAATATCCAGATTTTTCACGAGAAAATCAATTCGTACTGCAAACGAACGCGTCAGGATATGCTATTGGGGCTGTTCTAGCGAACGCAGACAAGCGCCCCATTGCGTATGCAAGTAGAAGCTTAAATAAGTCAGAGAAAAATTACCCCACCATCGAAAAAGAACTTTTAGCTATTGTGTGGGCAGTAAAACACTTCAGACCATATTTGTATGGCCGAAATTTCAAAATTGTGACGGATCACAAACCTTTGATTTATTTATTCAACCTTAAAGATCCATCTAGCAGACTACTTAAATTTAAGCTGATACTGTACATGATAGAGTACATCAAAGCGGACGCACTGTCCCGGATCACTTCAAAACAATTGCAGGAAATGAACAAAAATATATGTGTAATGACGCGAGCGCAAAAACGCAAATTAATAGAATCAGCTCCGATTAATCAAGATCTCACGGACGATTGGTTTTATGAACCGAAAGTTATTGAGGTTCAATTTAAACCAAAAGAATCTGTAGAATTAAGATTCGTAGATAATTTGGGTTTAGAAAAATTAAGGAAAGAAAACACAATTTGTAAAGAGACGGACGAATTCTTGTATTCAAAAAGTAAACTAACTACACTCGAGAGCAAAAAAATCGCACATCATAACTCTTTTTGTTCAGGCCGTTTTTTTCATGAATGTGTATAGGTATTGAAAACATTTCTTATATTATTTGAAAGCCTATTTAATTACCTTTCTAATGATATGAAATACAGTGTAAAAAAATATCCTTGAAAGGGTTAACAGCACAAAATCCAACATATGGGAAAAATTACCAAATTTCACTTAAGAAAGAATGAGAGTCAAACTTAAAATTCTTGGTCATCCTGATTGTCAATAAAGTGTATTCCCTCCCTTAGCCTTATTTACAGCTGTTACTCGATTTTTCATCAACCGTTTTAATTTTACCATGAAATCTTAGGGCATAACGTCCCACTCCTCGTCAATGACAAATTGAAGCTCTTGGAGGCGTGGAGAGCCAGGCTTTTTGCACTAAGTCTTCTTTCAAGGTCATTCCAGATATTCTCAATTGGATTGGGATCAGAACTACGAGCTGGCCTCTCTATCGCAATGATTCCAACGTCTTACATGTAGTCGCAAACTGTTCTAGCGACATACGATCTGGTGTTGTTCTGCATTAAGGAAAAAAAATCAACCACAAGCCACACAAGCAGCTTTACATATTCTTCGAGCACTTTTTTGATGTATCATAAAGCCTTCAACCCTCTCGATATCAGGCCAGTAATGGCCCAGTGATGAATACAATGTCAGTTTTAGTGTCCTATTATATAAGAATATTTTTATGTTTATGTGTGTAAATAGAGTATATATATAAGGTACAATGGGGTTGACGTATCCGTGTGGATAAAAACCCCTTTAAAAATAAAGATTAAAAAAAAAAAACATTATGCCACCCTAAAGTGCTTCCAAAACCCACTTGTTCGCTTATGCAGCATTGTTAAAATTGCCATGATGACCTTCTGTAGACCCTATAGCATCCATCATGGTCATCTAAGTCATTCTATACTTATCAGAAAACACAACAGCCTGCCATTAGGCATACATCCAATTTAAGTGTTTAGTGGCAAATTATTGCCGGGCTTGTCGGTGAGCTGTGGTCAATTTGGTACCATTTGCTGAGAGATTTGTAGTCAGGCCTGCTTCACCCAGTCTTTTCCTAATCGTTCACTGAGTTTCACTGACATTGCGAACTTCTTGAAGCTTTTGTGTCAGTTCAATCGTGTTCAGTAGCCGATTTCTCAAAGTACTTGTTACAGGAAAGCGAAAATCACACCCTGATCCTATGCACCACCGGCCAGATCCTGGTCGCCGAATATACCCACGGGTCTCTTGAAACCTTTGGTATACCAGACAAATAGGGAAGCGGCTAAAATTTTGCTGTCGAGCGACTTCATTTTGATTATGGCCTGCTTTAGGCAAGGCAATAACTTGAACGGCCTCTACGGGCATGGTATCCATATTTTTCCAGTAAATCCACCTGTTTCTAATAAAGACGCTATCACGTTACCGGAAATTGATTAAAACTCCAAAACAGCACCCTTTTTGTAGCTCCAGGTAAAGGTGCAAGTAGTGAAATGCAAATGGGTAAATTTGGGGAATTGGGTATACCGCTGGTTTTTGTGAGTTACGTGAAGTTCAATGATCTTAATTTTGTGTTTTTATAAAGCTATGTTTGTATACTTCAATTTTTCTTAATTATTTGTATTCAATATCTTTAGATTTAAGAAAAAAACAGTATTAAACGAAATTACAAGCCATGTGCGATTTTTTTGCTCTCAAGTGTATTTACATAAATCCAACGTCACATTCGATGATTACGCGAGCAGAATTTGTGAAAAAACTAAGTGATTTTTGTAAAGAGATAAGTGTAGAGGACGTATACTTATTCATTCAAAAATTTGTAAGTGAAATAAAAAGTAATATAAACTGGTCTGGCCCTAGGTTAATAATTATCATACAGGATGTAAAGCGAGTCGATAATATAGACGATAGAAAAGTAGTTCTGAATGATTTTCACCATTTGCCCACAAGTGGCCACGTAGGTATAAGAAAAATGATCAATAATATAAAGAAATATTATTTTTGGCCCGGCCTTGACGCAGACTTTAAAAATTATGTAAAAAAATGTCCTGATCCTGACTGTCAAAAACACAAGTACACAGCACAAGTAAAAGAACCAATGGTCGTCACTTCTAGCGCGTACACAGCTTTAGAAAATTTTTTCCTAGACTTGGTTGGTCCTTTAGACAAGGATGATAATGGATATTCATATATACTAATAATCTATATTATTGCGAGTTGTCAAAATATGTATGTGCATACCCACTCGTTTCAAAAGCAGCACCAGATGTCGCACGGTGTTTTGTGAACAACTACATACTTCAGTACGGGGTCCCGAAGGAGATTGCCACTGACAGGGGCACAGAATTCATGGCAGAAACCATGAAGGAGGTATGAACTTTGCTTAATATCAAAAAACTGAATTCGACCGCTTACCATCACCAAACTATAGGTGCGTTAGAAAATTCACATAAAAGTTTGTCAGCATATTTGCGTATTCAATCAGACCAAAAACCTGGTTCTTGGAGCACTTGGGTCCCATATTGGTGTTTTGCATACAATACCTCAGTACACTCATCTACAAAATTTACCCCTTACGAACTGGTGTATGGTAAAAAATGTGTTTTACCAAGCAATCTGACCCAAATAGTGGAACCGCTCTATAACTACGACAATTACCCTCTCGAATTAAAGTATAGGCTACAACTGTCACAAACAGAGGCGCGTAAAAATTTAACTGAAAGCAAATTGACAACAAAACGTAGGTATGATGCATATGTAAATCCTACAAATTATAAACCTAATGATAAACTTTTAGTTAAAAATGAAACAGGCAATAAACTCTCAAGCTTATATTCTGGGCCATATAGAGTTGTAAGAGATATTTCACCCAATGTTGAAATTGAAATAAATGGCAAAACAGAACTTGTACACCGGTAAGTCCCCTCTTTGAGGCGTGGCTGGAAAGACCTCACGGCGTCCTTACCTTCCGCATGACGCAGGTACTCACCGGACATGGTTCGTTCGGGAGTTTCCTGCACTCGATTCATGCGGAAGTGACGCCCGGGTGTCGCCACTGTGCGGAACGCCCGGAGGACACGGTGGAGCACACAGTCGAGGTGTGCCCTGCTTGGGCGGAGCATCGCCGTGCCCTCGTGGGGGCGATCGGCGGCGGAGACCTCTCGCGCCGGGCCTTGGTTGAGGCCATGGTCCGGAGCGAGGAGGAGTGGCAGGCGGTCGCCGACTTCTGCGAAGCAGTAATGCTCGCAAAGGAGGAGACCGAGCGCATCAGGCAACGGCGTTATCGCCGGCCAACGTAGGCGCGGGCTTGCGGACGGTGAGCAATGGGTAGCTCACTGTCCGGCCGTCCGGTAACTGTCCGGACCAAGCCCAAGTCGTCGACGGCGCGCACTGTTCCCGCGCGCCTCAAGGAGTAGTCAGCAACAGCAGGGACCTAGCCGGGTCGAAGCCTACTGGGGCCAGGGTTATCCGAAAGGGCGCTCGAACCCCGGTATGAAGGCTAGAAGGAAAGGGGTGGGTCTTTTAGTCAGTAAGAGTCTGACACTATCTCCCGCTTCGCCCAAGGGCGGGGGATGTCAATGCATGATTTTTCCCACCATAAAAAAAAGAGACCTTGTACACAAGAACAGAACTAAACCTTATTATGATTAACTTAATATCTGTGTAAAGTGTTCATTAGTAATGGTATTGTTATGTCGTTGTCATAAATATTGTAATAAATTAAAAGGCAAAAGTTTGTTAACTTACTATTTTATTAATAATTAACATGTATACTATTATCATTATAAAATCATGTATTAATTATTTTAAGAACCTATAGACAAAAAAAAAACACTTTGTATTAATAAGTTTTTTTTTATTCCCCCTGGGGAGGTGTCGTGTGTATGTAGACACTTATACTTTAATCATATTTTGCTTGTGTGCTTTCAATATATAAATGTAATGCTATTGTTAATAAACCAGTATTTACTCATCATTCGTCGCGTTATTATTGTGAATCCGATCCCAACCTCACAGACTCGTTAAGGAACATTACCTGTCGCTGTTAATATCGATAGTCGTCATTTATGTACAAATAATTTTGTCTATAGTCTTCAATAATTATGTATGTATTTATGTATCTATTACACGGCATATGTATCTATCTATGTATATATTATACGGCATATGTATATATCTATGTATGTTTTATACAGCATATGTATCTGTGTATATATTATAATATATATGTGTAACTCTAGTTTGTCACACCAACGACAGCCCCATTTCTTGTCCAGGCAATTACTGTCCATTCCAGGTTGCCTGGAATAGATCGCAGAATGCGATAAGGCCGCACATTGTATGTATGTGTTTTAGTTTTAGTTTCCTTTTTGTATATGTAATGGTGTACAATAAAGCGTATAATAAACAAAACAAGGTAGAAACAAGGTGCGCGCCTTCAACAGTTGGGTCATGCCAGTATTGATGTACGCTTTCGGTATACTCAAATGGACTTAAACGGAACTTGACGCTCTGGATAGGAAGGTTCGTACACTGCTCACTGCATATCGAATGCATCACCCTCGGTCGTCAGTAATGAGACTGTATATCCCGCGAAAGTGTGGGGGTCGAGGCTTTTTAAATGCTAAGACCCTGCACAATTATATATAATAGTTTCTTCTTATTTGTCTATGTGACCATTACCTACCTATTTTCAACACCCCCACTTAATCCAATATGCTTAACACAAAACATATGTTTCACGCCGCATAGACCTTTAGTTAACATATCTGCAGGCATAGCGTTTGTATTCAATACATATTTCTATATCATTAGCTAACTTACGAACAAAGTGATACGTAATGTTTATATGTTTAGACCGTCTACCAATTGATGGACTATACACTAATTTATTAGCACTTTGACTGTCGCTATATATAACGATAGGGTTTTCAATATTTCCTGCTAATTCAGCTAGTAAACCCTTTACTAAAATTACCGCCTTGGCAGCCTCACAAATAGCAACATATTCTGCTTCCGCAGTACTAAGCGCAACGCAACGCTGTTTACGAGCTTGCCAAGTCACAGCAGCACCACGAAAAACAAAGCATAACCAGTAAATGAATGACCATCACTATTACTACCCCAATCAGCATCAGCGTAGGCCGTCATAGGCTTACCGGTTCTTTTGTAACACAGTGCATAATCAGATGTACCTTTAAGGTCCCTAAAAACCTTTTTAAAGCACTTAAGTGTGTACTGTTACTGTAGGCATTAAATTGGCTTAAACAACTGACCGTAAATGAAATGTCAAGTCTCGTAGCACAGGCTAGATACATCAAGGAGCCTATTATTTCTTGATATCTTCTATCAACTTGTTTATCTCCTTTCTCTAACCTCAAGTTACACTCTATTGGAGTTCCAACCGCATTACAATCTTGCTTGCCATATTTTTCCAGAATTCTTTTAATGTAATTACTTAGCTTCAAATAAACTTCACTCTTAGACCTGTCGTACTTACGGAGGTTGAAGACAAATCGAATGCAGTTATTCAGAAGACGGTCAAGTTTATTGAGGAGATCTGCATTCAGGTCATAGTAGCACACATCAGCAAAGTCGATTATGGGAAAGATTAGGGACTGTACGAGCAATTCATTTATGTGAGCTGGGAGAAGATTCTTCAGACGATAGAGAAGCCCGTAACTTTCCAGTAACTTTTTGACTGATATTTGTGATCTGCTTCCGCCGATCAAGACAAGCATCAACATATAGACCAAGATCCTTGACCTCAGAGCCAAATGGAATCACCGTGTTGTTGAAAATTACGAGTGGCACAACTAGTCCATCTAGTAGTCATGTATTTTATATTAATTGAAAAGACATTTAAACATTGTACCTAACTAGTGTAATGTAACAAGCAAGAAATGAATTTTTGAATTACAAAAGGAAAAACTGACTGACTGACATATCAACTCACAGCTCAAAACTACTGGGACGAATAGTATGCAATTTTGCACAAGCTTTCCTTAATGACGTAGGCGAAGAGGTTCCTGAGGGGATGAAACGGAGGTCTAAAGTTTGTAAACAGAAACCTGCTTTCACGCGTTTAAAGCCACCAGCAGATACTAGTACTTATAGTGTAAATCAATATTATAAAAACGACAAGATAATACCCAGTTATTTTAAAGTCCAGTAAAGAAAAACGTGAACAGTTCGAACACATGATAGCTTCTAAAATCGATCGTGATACAGACTGTGAAAGCCACATAAAGTAAATTGAACGAGCTATCACCGAAACACTCAACTCATTCGCCCCGCTAAAACCATTAGACATGAAAGTCCAGACAAGTATTTTAAAGTCCGGTAAAGAAAAACGTGAACAGTTCGGACGCGCATGATAGCTTCTAAAATCGTTCCTACTACGGGAATAGCTTTCACAATTTGTATCAGTTGCTATTTAACGAGCTAATTGAACGAGCTGTCACCGAAACACTGAACTTATTCGCACCGCAAAAACCATTGGACATGAAAGACAGCCTTCCGGAGGAAATTCAAAATATTACCAAAGAGAGAAATGCGGCAAAACAAAAAGCGTGACGTTTTCTCTTTACCGATAGATAACAAAGGCTGCATGCAACCTATAATTCAATAAAACGCAACCTTGCAGAGAAAATTGCAGAACACGAAGAACAAAAATGGATCAAACTATAAAAATCCTAGAAAATAACAGAAAAATTATGTAGAGCGTACGAGAGCCATGAAAAAACCACCACAGCGAGTACCGACGATATCAAACTGCAAAACTGAATTGGAAATCATAGACGAAATTAAGTAGAACAAAAACGGAGTATTTTTTCTGCGATTTCGGCAGTCTCTCCAACCCTGTGCCTTTAGCTCTCGCCGGAACGCCCATACCAATCTGTTCCGGCTTTCGGTACCTCGGGTCACTCGTCCAAGGGGATGGTGAGGTAGAGCGAGACGTAACACGTCAGATCAATGCAGGATGGATGAATTGGCGACAGGTCACGGGTACAACTTGTGACCCACGCATGCCCCTCAAGTTGAAGGGTAAAATTTACAAGTCTGTCATAAGACCTGTCATACTGTATGGATCAGAATGTTGGGCTGTGAAAAAGAAGGATGAAAAAAGATTGCATGTAGTGGAGATGAGAATGTTGAGATGGATGTGTGGTGTGACGAGAATGGATAAAGTGAGAACTGAGTATATTAGAGGAAGTTCGAAAGTGGCGTCAGTGACTGAAAGGTTGAAAAGTAATCGGTTGTCATGGTATGGTCATGTGAAGAGGAGGGATGAAGCGCCTATTACTAAAAGAGTTCTGAGTATACATGTAGATAGATGGAGAGAGAGAGGAAGGCGGAAAAAAAGATTGATGGATTGTGTGAGAAGTGATATGAAAGAAAAGGGAGTTAGTGATAGTTTGACGGGTGACAGGACAGAATGGAAGAAGAAAACGTGTTGCACCGACCCCAAGTAATATGGGATAAGGGCAGGAAGAAGAAGACGAACTTGTAAACACGGCAATAGTCTCCGATTCGGACATTGGCGACAGCGACAAACACTCGGACATACTCACACCATTTCAACCCCTGAACTCGACATCCAAAACAGAGCTGAGACAAGCATTGAAAAACTTAAAAAATCGGCAATTTTTAAAAACCATTTCTGTATTTTATACATGATTAAGAATTTAACACCAATCACACCCGTCTTTAACAAGGGGTGCAAATCTGGGTGCAGAAAACTAGAAAGTGGAAGACAAAAAAATAAGTTTTAACTCTTTTTATTTTTGTTTTTATTGAGGCTTAAGAACAACTTTATTTCTTGTAAAGAATCGTATACATAATTCATTGACTGAGAAACAATATCTTAAACTAAGATTAATATTAGAGCACACAGATGTATGTGTAGGTATAAAATAACAAAATAGCGAGAAAAAAATTATAATCAAACATAACATAGATGCCCGAATTTAATAACAAGGTGGCACTGATGGCATCGTCTGTTATTAGCATGTTTATTATTATAAGTTTATTTATTCTATTCCATAGTCATCCCTGACGGAAAAGAGGCGGGGGGTTGTTTTTGGAGTATAGTAAATGTGAACTTAAAAAAAAAACAAAAATTGGTTTCATTAAAGTTTAATTTTGTTAAACCATACCCCAAATTTTATTTTACTGCTACACTTGGATCCTTCTGCTGGTAAAAGGGTTATTCTATTCCATAGTCATCCCTGACGGAAAAGAGGCGGGGGGTTGTCTTTGGAGTATTTCGTTTATGAGCTGTCAATGTCGTGCTCACAAATGAAGAAGCTCTTCATGCCACAGTCAATGTTGACCACCTGGCCGGTGTAGAACATGGAGCCGCACTGCGCACCGTCGTCCTCCGGCTTGTAGCTGTTCCACCACATATCCTTAGCTACATCCAGTGTCGATCCTGGAAAGGGAATTCATTAATCAAAACGGTCTTCTGAACACAGTGGCAAGCCATACGTCGCTTGTAATAAAATTAACGAGCGGTTTTTCTTTTGAGTTGGGAAATCATCAAATAACTTCTTTCGCTCGTGGTGGAGCATGTGGGGCGTGTCAGACTTACTCTAATATCCACCCGTGCTCCTTCAGTTGCCCTTAGCGTTGCAGGGTCTTTCGAACATTCGCAACACTACCATTACTATTTACCTTGTTCAAGTTGTAATTACGAATGCGGATGAAATGTTATGCGAAGGTGTGAATTATATTATTTCTATTATTTTTGCTGTCTCTGTCATAACTCTCTTCTCTTCATAATGAGAGAGGTTGATATTCATGTTGAAGAAGATTAATGTGTAGCTCAATCACTAGGGTCAACACCACGTACCTCTCACAGTCTGCCAGCCCTTGTTGAACTGGTTATGGAAGCCCACGTGATACATTCCACTTTGGTAGTTCTCTTTGACTTTTTCGTGAAGTAGGGTTGTTGTAAACCGCGTTAACTTCACGAGGTGCTTCGCTTCCCGTTTGTTGCTGATCACCGCTAGGTGCGACTGTTCACGTCGGCACATGACATATGCTTCGATCCAGTTCAATGGAGTCGTGTGCACCTTGTAGCACTTGCCGATATTCTTGTCGAAAATGTAACCTGAAATCGATGAATTGAATATATATACTCAGATGTAAACCGAAAGCCAGAACATGACAAAGCACAACTTGCCTTGTAAAACCTGTGAAGACAGCGCAGCGGGAAATATAAGCTATCAAACTGGCAGTTTCGACCACAAGACCTCGAATTAACAAAATCTGGCTAAGTGAGCCGACACACTATTGAGTAGTTAACTTTTTCAATATCAGGTACTTGTATCAAAAAACAACTTTATCCAATATCGCAAATAGATATATTTTTTTTTAAATCTGTTCAAAATTAATTAAGTTCAAACCACTCAAATCTGATGTTTTTCGATACACTGTAAGATACTAAAAAAGGATGCACAAACCGACATGTGCTGTCACCGCCATTGAGTGAGGCGCGTGCAAAAGAGAAGAAGTATTCCCACCACGACCCTTCTCTTCTGCTGCTAAGTTACTGCGTTATTTAATAACTAATTGAGTTGCTGTTTTAGAAAAAGATCGAATTTGTGTTATCTGTTGTTAAAAAGATATAAATATTTTACAAAAACAATCAGAGGAGAATATCCAATCGAGTATCAACAAGGTCTTGAGGACTGTTACGGTTTGTAAATCATTCATGCAACACTAAATATCTTCAATATAGAAAATGTGCTTCCACTCAGAAGATAAAGAAACAAAAACTAATTTAAAGCTAACTTGTCCAAACACAGACAAACCACGACCAGACACCAGACGTCGGTGCAAACAGCTGTGAGCGTTACGTCACAGGCTCAGTCAGGCAACTTGTTTACTCGATAAGTAAACAAGTTTTAGCAATAAAATGCGCAGATGTTGTGATTTAAACCGACGCAACATGACGAATGTTACAACATTTACTTACACATTAAACTTTTCAAAACCAACCTAAGCTAGACATGTTGCACTGACTGTTCCACTCTAGCGATTGAAGAGTCTTCTTGCAAATGAAAGGATAATCGGAAGTACATCCGGATTCATCCAGGTAACCTTTGTTGTTCATGTAAACACAGCGTGCTGATTTCTGATTTGACCCTAGAAAAATGAAATATACCATTATTCTTTTAATGAACGTAGGTATCTAAAGTCGAAAATTATCCCACTGAAAATACTTTTCGACTTTATGTAAGTTACTCACCGTAGGGTACACACTCGTACCCCGGACCTACTCCAGGCCATGGTATACCGGTGCTCAAAATTACTTCCGAATCCGTACCGTCATTGATTTAAAATCATAAAGATTTTCATATATAAATATAAAAAATCTTAAATATGAAAATCAGATTTTCATATTTATGTTACCGGCAAATTTATAAAATACCTAAAACATATTGGGTACATAATGTGTGAAATATTATTTATTTCATAATTTGGCTAGCTATTCTATATAATCGCTAATGCGCAACCGGTAATGTGTGTACGAGAGCAGGGAAGGAGGTGATTTAATTTTAGGCAACTCGACGAATTCTCAGCAACGCGAACTGACTGCTGACATCTCCGAAGATAAGAAGAGAACCATTTTTGCACTTCGGCCGAAACTATAAGATGGGAAACCATAACAAAGAACAGCAATAAAGGTATTCCAGAAATCAATTAAAACTAAAACAGTAACCTTGGTATTCCCCATGGCTTCTTTAATGTCACCAGTCACTTTAAGGAGAGCAGAGGAGCTACTATGGCCAGGCCTAAATCCGGGTTGAAATAAGTTAACCCCTCGAGTGCCAGGGGTTCATTGACCCGGAAAATTGCACTGTTTCCGTAAAACACCAAAAAAAAAAAGACATGTGGCACTCGGGGACTGCCGCGGTAAAGCTATTGCATAGCATTTTTATCAACTTTTATAATTATAATTACGCAATTATAATTATTTATTTATTTTATTTATGCAGTATTTTTTTTCCTTTGTTTTTTTTTCTTTGATATTAATTGAAGTTACACTTTCACACATTGAATTGAATTTTGATTGATTGTTCACTCATTTGTTTTCTTATCGGTCACCACGCTCAAAAAACAAATGAGTGGGGGGTGTTAGGTTATTTTCGTTACGGAATTTCTGGATTCGGTCTCCACGCTCAAGGCCCGCGATAGAAGCTATGCAATAGCTTAAAAAAAAACTTTTTTCGGATTTTTCTAGGAAAAACAAATAATATAATATATATAAAAGAATATGTAAAGAAACCAAAATTTTTGACCAAATAACTTTCGTACAAACTTGGGGAAGACACGAAAATTAAGCATTTTTCAAGGACATCCAAGAAATCAGAAACGTTTATTTCAAATAGACCAGTTACAGGCACTTTTGAATTGTCAAAATGTCGGTCAGTCAAACAAGTGAAGCTAAGTTGCACGTTCCAAGTTGTACAGACGTATGTACAATCGGTGCTAGAGGGGTTAAAAACGTTGTTACCGTAAACAAATCCTGAAAACTGCTTATGCACGCAGGCTTCAAGTACTTTGGACAGGAAAGAGAAACTAGAAAATGGTTAGGTAGGGTGGGGTAAGAGATTTTAAAGTGGATGCACGTAAGCCATACGTCACAGGGATGTGAATTGTCCGGACTCAAGGGTAAAATTAATTATGTGGTAATTGGAGGAAGAAGAAAGTCGAAGATTTTTGTTATCATATAACTACTGATGTCAGCATAGCCCACAGGCTTGAACTTGGCTTCGATAGTTTAATCTCTTTGATTTTCGTCCAACGTGTCCGGCGAAAAGTTCATCGATAGGACCTGGTAGGCTGGTAATAAAACTAAAAAATATGTTTGCAGAATTGTACAGAACTTTTAAAGCCGCATTCAAAAATATATAATAGTACTATATTATGAGTATATTTAAGGTCTAAAACACTTGGGTTAGGTTAGGTTAAGTCAAACTATAATGCTTTATAAAACCTAAACCCCATACTTTAGAGATAGGTCGCCATAATAAAAAATACTCTATTTAACTAGACGCTTCGAATGATACCTGTCTGTAGTCTGATGGTTGGTGGGGACACTTTCATGCAATGCCCGTTTTGGCATTACTTTTTAATAAATAATTGTTGCACATGGAGAATTATAACATTGTGCTTTATAAATTTCTGCTTCATTTTCATTTGATTAAAAATTATATTTTTAAATATTTCATAAAAGAAGAATAAATTATTAATTGCCCTGTGCAATAAGACCGCCTATTGTACACTTATTTTTGTTAAATTTTATTCTTTATTAAGTTAAGGTGTGCAATAAAGATGTATAATAATAATAATAATAATAATAAGTGACAGCAAAATTTTTCTCCCTGTAATATTTTTTCGAAATAAATACCTAATTTTACAACAAAATGCATTTAACAACAGTACGAACAAGGAAAAAAAAATACACAAATAGTGTATTATAGCTGATTGCAGATTCAGTTTATCGAGGATATTACAACGACTTTAAAATGACAATTGACTCTGGGAGCATATAACAACATAAATGCTGACTAGAAGCCGAGCACAACAACTAAACACACAGCTAACAACTTCGGGTCCGTCGCTCAGCTCCGCCTCGCAGCCGCCGGGACCAGCGCCAGCCGTGAGTCCAGAGATTCCGGTAGCTGCAGTTGCGTCGAGCTCGAGCGACGAATACTTCTCGCCGCCGACGACACCACCACCTGCGCGTCGGCGGGGAAGAGGCCGACCTCCGGCCTGCTTGGGACCTCGAGGCCCTCCGGCCTCTGACAGGGTCCCCGCTGCCGGTGGAAGTGTGCAGCGCATGCGATGGACACAATCCATTAATGAAAATGTCATGCGCTCATACTTTGGGGCTACAGAGGGGGGAACTAACCTGACTGCGTACCGTGGTCGAATGCGATCTCTGTTTCAGGTGCTTGAACCAGCTGTCAACGTTTCGGCCCAAAGATTATCGGATCAGGTGCGGGTCATCCAGCGTAACCGTATGTTGGATGACGCCGTACTTGATAGACTGCGCCTAGAATCACGGAATGGTCGTGTCTCACCTGTTTCACCACCGGCCGCGGTGCAACGTCAACCCAGTGTTTCACCGCGACCCGACCACGTTGGTGAGGATGATGATGACGGGGCTATATCCGTGAGTACCCAGTGCAATGTACGTTTGAGGAGCGCTTTGGAGGATGCATTCCGGGAGTACCGCTCTATACCACCAGAGCTTAGACCTCGTCTACCTCGTTTGCCTATGCATAGAAAAAATAGGGCGTTGGTGTGTGCTCTAGATTCGCAGCTATCAAATTGTTTTGATAGCAGCGAAGACCTTACCGATACCCACTCGATCTTATACTGTGCGGCTGCAGCGGCGTGTCGTGTAGCTCACGTCAAAATTCCAAATAGTGACAGAGCTACACGACCAGCTAAACCAGCTTGGCAGTGCAGGATCGAGCGTCGTATCGGTGAGGCTAGAGCACTCATCGGCAAACTTATCTGCTTCAGGGAGGGCAACACTCGCCCTAGAGTGATGCGCTTTGTGAGGCGGGCGTTCTCGGGGACAGATATTAGTCCACGAGATTATCTACCCCGTATCACAGAGCGTATCGACTTCCTGAGGCAGAAAGTCTATGCATGGGCAAACCGTATACGACGGTACAAGCGGCGAGTGGAGCGGTACACCCAGAATCGCGCGTTCCAAAGCAACGAAAGGTGGGTTTACAGGGCTTGGGAGCGACCGGACCAAAGTGTGATTGATACGCGCCTACCGGATGATGATGCCATGTATTCATTTTGGCGCAGCATCTGGTCGGTGCCTGTCAATCACACTGAGGGTGATTGGACTCGGAAGGTCGAGCGAGAGTGCGAACTTCTACCAGAAATGGGGGCAGTTACCATCAGCCCCCAAGATGTAGCTCGTGCAGTCCGTCCGTTACCAAATTGGAAATCTCCAGGGCCGGACGGGCTGCACAACTTTTGGCTTAAATGGTTTAAAAGTTCGCACGCTCGCTTGGCGTCCCAATTCCAATCTGCCTTAGAGTCAGGGTCGCTGCCCCAGTTCCTGACGACAGGAATAACCCACCTGCTCCATAAATCGGGTAGTACTGTGGAACCCAAAAATTATAGACCGATTACGTGTTTGCCGACGGTCTATAAAGTTCTTACATCCATCCTGAGAGCTAAAATTAATAGTCATATTGAGACAAATTCCATCATGTCTGCTTCTCAGAATGGATGTAGGAACGGGTCCCGTGGTACTAAGGAGCTGCTCCTCATTGATGTTGCCATTAGCCAACAGGTTCGTCGTTCTCGAAGAGATCTGTCGACATGTTGGATAGATTACAAGAAGGCCTATGATTCAGTGCCGCATACATGGCTCATGAGGGTGCTAGAGCTATATAAAATTGATGTAACTCTGCGCACCTTTCTGATGTCATGTATGGGGCAGTGGAGGACGGTCCTTCACTATCCAGGGTGTCGACGGGTTTCGGAGAACAGCGAACCGTTAAGGATCGAGCGTGGCATATTCCAGGGTGACAGTCTGAGTCCACTGTGGTTTTGCCTAGCCTTGAACCCTCTCAGCACACTGCTGGAGGGTTCGGGTGTAGGCTACCGGTTGAGAAGAGAGGGTCAGGTCATATCTCACCTTCTTTACATGGATGATCTGAAACTTTTTGCTTCCAACAACTTGCAACTGATGGAGCTACTGAAGGTAACTGAAACCTTCAGTAGTGCCATCAGGATGGAATTTGGTTTGGACAAATGTGCAGTCATGCATGTAAAACGAGGGGAGATTATGGAATCCGTGGGAACCCAACTCTCGGATTCCATACACCTTAGATCCCTCTGCTCAACCGAAACTTACAAGTATTTGGGTATGTCGGAAGCGTTGGGCATCAATGCTGCTGACGTGAAACAATCGTTGAGGGAGCGCTTCTTTGGCCGCCTGAATAAAGTACTGAAAAGTCTTTTATCAGGCGGGAACAAGGTGCGCGTCTTCAACGGTTGGGTCATGCCGGTTTTGATGTACTCTTTCGGCATACTCAAATGGACTCAGACGGAACTCGACGCCCTGGATAGGAGGGTCCGCACTCTGCTTACCGCAAATCGGATGCATCACCCACGATCATCGGTGATGAGGCTGTATATCCCGCGGAAGTGTGGGGGTCGTGGCTTCTTAAATGCCAAGACCCTGCACAACCGTGAGGTATGCAGTCTCAGGGAATACTTCCTGGAAACCGACGTGGGGATGCACCGAGATGTAGTGGCGGTGGACAAAGGCCTCACCCCGCTCTCCTTGGCCAACGAGAACTGGCGCAAACCTATAGTAATGGATACTAATGAACGCAAGGAAGTATGGAAGGGCAAGGAGCTTCACGGGCGCTTTTACCGGGCCTTACATGGGCCCGATGTAGATCTTTTAGCGTCCGTATCCTGGCTACGCTTTGGTGATCTCTTTGGAGAAACCGAAGGTTTTGTCTTTGCAATTATGGACGAAGTTATGATGACGAACAACTACCGGAAATATATTGTGAAGGACGGTACGGTTGACATCTGTCGGGCATGCCACCGGCCCGGAGAATCAATCCGACACATTATTTCTGGGTGTTCTCATTTAGCTAACGGAGACTATTTGCACAGACACAACCTTGTAGCCAGGATTATCCATCAGCAACTTGCTCTTAAATACAATCTTGTTGAATCAGAAGTACCGTACTATAGGTATGTGCCCGACCCAGTTCTCGAGAATGGCAGCGTCACATTGTATTGGGACCGATCTATCATCACTGACAGGACTATTGTTGCCAATAAGCCTGACATAGTGGTGATAGATCGACTAGAGCGTCGCACAATGATTGTTGATATAGCGGTCCCTCATGACGAGAACCTCGTGAAAGCTGAGAAAGATAAACAAACTAAATATCTTGACTTGGCTCGCGAGGTTGTCGACATGTGGGAAGTGGATAGAGCAATCATTGTGCCGATAGTCGTGACGGCCAATGGCTTAATAGCCAAGAGCCTCGACCAACATCTGCGGAGGCTCTCGTTAGGCAGTTGGATCAAGGGCTTGATCCAGAAGGCAGTACTCCTAGACACGGCGCGTATTGTCCGGAGGTTCCTCTCTCAGGAGCCCTGACCGCCGGCAGCCTGGACCCTGTTCCCGATGCCGGTGGGCTACTATTTTTTATATTTTTAAATGTTTTTTTTTATGTTAATTTTTGAAGAAATATTTAAAAATATGATAAATACGTATATAATAATAAATGAATGGAATAATAATAATAATAATAAAAAACAATCATAAATATAAAAGAAACGTACAACATTTACTTACACATAATATACTATTTAAAACCTATCTAAGTTAGGTTTGGCGCACTGGTTCCACTGTGGTGATTGTAATACTTACAGCAAGTGAAAGAATTATTGCAAATGCATCCGTAATCCTCCAGGTTGATGTTCTTGTCCGTGTAAACAAAGTGTTGTATGCCAGTTTGATTATCTGACTGATTTGGCAGCCACCTTTTGTATACTTCTGATATTAGTTTCCCTAGAAAAATCAAATGCATATACTGTTACGAACGTGACTAATTAAATGCCGGTTTACTAGCAGAAACCTTTATTCAGCATAAACAATAGCAAATCTGTCCAATCAATAATAATCAGTGATCGGAATAGATAGGGCTATTTAGGTTCATTGACCGCAAACATCGATGTTAATATGGATATTCCACGGGATTCCAGCTGATACTACGGGATTTAATTGATTTTCATTATTTTTGTAATTATGAAAAAAATGTAAGCCAATAAGCGCATGATATGCGACGTTATAAGTTTTACGTCAACAGCACGCTATAAAAGTTTTTGCCAAGCGCGCGACGTTGCCGCTTTGTTGAGACGCGTACAGATACCGGCACGGATCTTGAGCGCTCGGCTAATCTTTCATTAGTCCCGAAGGCAAGATAGTTTTCTTTATAATTTTACTACTTTAAAACCAAATCCCGGGACTTGGGGAATACCCATATTATTCTAACCTATGGCAAGTACATAAAACAGCCCTACCTATTCCGATCCATGATAAAAATCCACATCACAATGAACACTACAGATCTGTCTCAATATAGCTTAGGTCGTTAAGTAAGATGTGAAGTGTCACACACTTAGCTATCGCACTCGTTTCGCAGTCGAAAACCAACTGACTCACTTCCGGTCAGGAGCTCGTATTTATATGCGAAGCCAGGAAAATTCTACATACCGACGTTTCAAAGCCATAATTTAGAATGGATGTAGACTCCATTACAACAATAAGCCCTAATAAATTATTGTTTCGCGTTTATAACATTGAGCTTTATAAATTTATGCTTCACTTTTATTTACATGTAGCGACATCTATGGCGTCACATAGGAACTAAACTACGAAATCCTCCATTGCGCAATTAGGTATATACTAAGATCCCAGAGTTGTCCGACATAACTTATTTTCACTTGGATGAAACCTTAGCTTCTCAGTATTATCTCATTGTGCTTTGAATACCTGTGTGCTTGCAGAGTTCCCCCTTGAGGAATCTTGGAAGGTCGGTACCAGGTGAGAAAGGAAAGTAAAATTAAAAGAGACTTAAATTACAGCTGATTTTTATAAAATGTTTTGTAGAATATTTTTCAACGGCGCTCACAGTGCCGCAGCCTTTTTCCTATTCCGGTTTCCGGGCACCGTAGGCGCGGGCTTGCGGACCGTCCAGTAGAGTCCGGACCGAGCCCAAGTCATCGACGGTGACTGTTCCTGCGCGTTTCAAGGAGTTGTCAGCAACAGCAGGGGCACAGCTGGGTGGAATCCTACTGGGGCCAGGTTTTAGCTCCGAAAGGGAAGCTCGGCACCGGTATGAAAGGCAAGAAGGAATGGGGGGTTTTTAGTCGGTAAGAGTCTGGCACTATCTCCCGCTCTGCCCAAGAGCGTTTGATGTCATTTGGATGATTTTTACCAAAAAAAGAGAGATATTTTCACACTCTAACATAGCCTCTCTTTCGGACCGGATTATTTTCTTACTCGCCCGAGCACTTGGCAGGTATTTCTAAATAACTGTGCTATCATTTGCATACCCATAGATACCGAGCACCAGCAGATCGTTAAAATGCAGCTGGAAGTGAGTTGCAAAGAGAACAGACCCCTGAGGAACTCCGGCATTAGTCGTCATGCGCTCTGTTGATCATCCGTCGACAAATTCTCGGAGGCACCGTTCACTCAGGAAGTCTTTTACCTAATTAATAGACCAAGGGAAATGCCCTACGCTGGAAGCTTACTCAAAAGGCTAGCGTTCCTTACCCTGTGGCCTTCAAGACGTCTAGGAAAGTGGCAGTCTGGTGACAGTTTGACACGACTGCTCCTTTTGGGCACGGGTTGCACGTTGGCAAGCTTCCAGGACTTAGGTACTATACCAGTCCTAAATGAGAGGCGATCCAAGCGCATCAATACAGGAGACAACTCGGGCGCACAAGCCTTGAGAACAAACGCTGGTATACCATCTGGTCCACTAGCTTTATTCACGTGTAGACGACACAGCTCTCTCAGAACTTTCCTGTTTCTTATGCGAACCTCGGGCATTGAAGAGTCACAATAAGGCAGAGTCGGTGGAGTAGTACTGCTAGTGTCAAGAAAGAAGAAAGAGAACTGCTTTCTCTCTTGCCGTATGAGCCAGTGTTCTATCCGGTTTAACCTGGTGGAGACAATGCGGGCCGACAGAAGTTCGACTCGACTGACTTGGCGGTCAACAGCATGTAGACCAGACAATCGGCAATATAACTAACTACATCAGGCACCCTTGTCGCTTGCTTTACCATCTGGGAGAGGCCCATCGATACTTCAAAGTTTCGCGCTTCTCTCCCAGCGAGGTCGGTGGCAGTATTATGTTAAAATCCCCCAGAGCGACAAACTGCGCATCAGGGTGCCGATGCAGAGCCTTATTGATGGCCTCGCTGGGGTGACCAAACAGTCGAGTCGTCTCCTGGTCGCCGCTAAGTTAAGTAACTCTTATTTTTAGATCTTTTCTCACCTGGTACTTTCCCAGCTGCCCCAAGGAGGAACTATACAAGCACATGAGACGCATTAAAAGCACATGAGACGCATTCAAAGCACATGAGACGCTACTGAGAATCTAAGGTTTCAACCATGTGAAAATAAGTTACGTCAGACAGCTCTGGGATCTTGGACTATTAGAGTTGATTGTATTAATTTTTTGTCGGCCATGTATAATCCGGTATTCTATACAATACCGAATACGCAGCCGGTGTAAAAGACGACAGCAGGGAAGTAGGTGACGTAGTTTTAGGACATTCTGACACGCATAGATTGGAAGTACTTGTATACAAAATTACACTATGTTACGTACATACTTTAGGAATGTATAAGTACACAGGTCCTGTTTCTACGCGGGGTTTAAGCGAGCCTCGTATTTCCGGGTGGTTAAAAAAAAAATCCTAAACTAATCTGTCCATGTTGGGGTACCCTAAAATCACTCCAATTCTTTCCTTGCTCTTGTCTTTAACAGACCTTGATTTTAAGTAATATAACATGTTTCATTTGCCCATCATTTTACAGGTGGGTTGGTTTTGGTCAACATTGATAAATGTAGAACAAAATCTATTACGCATTACCGGTGAACCAGCAGGTACTCTATACAATTTCTAGGAAATGTAATCATTACCTAGGTAAAGTATGTAATGGACAATAATAATCATAATATTTCATACATTGCCTGGACGCCCCAGGTATTTTATACATTGCCGAGGTATTATATAGAATAACTGAATTATTCAGACTGCCAACAGCCCAAAATCATATCTCGACAAACCAAACATAACTCCCGTCTGATCGGAGGATTCTCCCTTTTCAACGGAGGTTCCTCCATATACATACATATTATTATGAATTACATTTTTAAACATTTCATTAAAAAAAAAACAAAACATTTCAAAACATGAAAAGAGGAGAATACTTTATGATTCATTTATTATTTATGTTAAGAGGCCGGCGAATGTCACTCGCTACTGCAAGTTGACGCGTATTCAAAATTCGTTCGCGGAATATAGCTATCTCTGTTTGACAAAAACAAGTGACGGACTGATGCAGCTTTGTGTGTGTATGTGAGCGTCTTACAATTTATTGTTAGAAAAATGAGGTATATTCATTATTTGCTTTATTTTTGCCGAATACTTCGAGAATTGTTTGTGAATGTACGAACTAGTTATGCATTTTTTGGAAATTTTATTACCGCGCCAATATCTCAACATATTATGATAACAATAACAGATATGTCATACAAAGGTGGTCTTTTTTACGGTGGGAAAATCATCTAATGACATCCCCCGCTCTTGGGTGGAGCGGGAGATAGTGTCACACTTTTACTGACTAAAAACCCACTCCTGTTCCTTCGTTGCCTTTCGTACCAGGGCTGAGCTACCTTTCGGAGCTAACCCTGGCCCCAGTAGGCTTCGACCCGGTTGGACCCCTTCTGTTGCTGACAACTCCTTGAGGCGCACGGGAACAGTTCGCGCAGTCGATGACTTGGGCTCGATCCGGACAGTTACCGGACGGTCGGACAGCGAGCTACCGATTGCTCGCCGTCCGCAAGCCCGCGCCTACGGCGGCCGGAATTCGGGATCGGAATCCCGGCAGCGGCTGTGAGCGCCGTTGCCTGATACGGTCGGCCTCTTCCTTTGCTAGCATTACTGCTTAGCAGAAGGAGCCGACTGCCTGCCACTGATCCTCCTCGCTCCGAACCATGGCCTGTACCAAAGTCTGGCACGAGAGATCGCCGCCACCGATCACCTCCACGAGGGCAAGGCGATGCTCCGCCTAAGCGGCACACCTCCACTGCGTGCTCCACCGTGTCCTCCGGGCGTTCCGCACAGTGGCGACACTCGGACGTCACTTCCGTACGAATCCGGTACAGCCCGAACCTACTGAACTTACGTGTCCGGTGAGAACCTGCGTCATGCGGAAGGTGAGGATGCCCGCGCCGTGAGGTCTTTCCAGCCATGCCTCCAAGAGGGGACTTACTGCCATAATTGTGGCGTGCCCAAGGTGGTCTTCTTGTGGTCAAATCAGAAAATGTTATGGAGGCGAGAGCTTTTTTTTTCATAGGTGGGAAATTATTCAATGACTTCTGCCGCTCTTTTAGTGTCAGACTTTTAGGGAAATGAAAACTGTTCTTTCGTTTCAAGGCCCCGATGTTCTCTTTCGCTCAACCCTTGGCCTCAGTAGACTTCCAACCTGCTGGGCCCTTACGGTTTTGCTGACATGTCCTCGAGACGCGACATGTCTCGAGCTCGATATGGACGCTTACCGGACGGCCGGACGGAGAGATACAAATTGCTCGCCGTCCGCAATCCTGCGCCTACGGTGACTGGAAAAAGGAATCAGGATCCCGGTGGCTGGGGCGTGAGGAATGATGTTCCCTCACGTGTACGACTGTCTCCTTGCCGACCACCTGCCATTCCTACACATTCCGGACCATGGCTTGTACCAGGGTCACTCCCACGAGGACACGGCGCGGCGGCAGTGCTCCTCCTGAGTGGAGCATACCATCGCCGTATGCTCCACCTTGTCCTCCGGGCGGTCTACACAATGATGACAGCCAGGCGTTTCTTCCGACGACTTCTTACCACGAGGTGAGGTGTCGTCATGCGGAAGGTGAGGATGTTTCCACGTCTATTCACCCACTCCTCAAAGATTGGATTTATCGCCATAATTATGGCTTGCCCCAAGATCCCGCCGGTACTCTGACCGCCTTCGTCAGTGGTTTTTTACCCTGGCGTTGCAACTCCATGCGCAAATTGTGCATGCAAGGACTGTTGCCTCTAGATCCCATGGTGGCAGACCAGCAAGGAGGCTCGTCGCTTCGCTGGAGAACGTGCGGTATCCCCGCAAAATTTGGATGGCCATGATCCTCTGGGATGCGTTCAGCTTTGCCCCCGGTCGCTTTCACAGCAATGGGGCCAACACCGGCGATCCGTAATGGGCCATGGACCAAACAATGCTGCGTGGAGCCTCCGGCAAAGGGCTAAGGACCTGTATATTGGGTAGGAGCCGCTTCAGGGCAGCCCCAGTCCGGTCCAGTTTGGGAGCCAGACGTCGGAAGTGTTCTTCGAAATTCCAACGGATGTCGAGGACAAGTCCCAAAAACATTCCGACCCATATCTTGGTACCGATCCCTGGGGAACACCGCACGACATCTCTCGGCGTTTCCATTCTCCACGGTGAGCGGGGCAGATAATGAACCTGTCCTTCAGGTTGGCCTCGATCACACGAATGAGGTAGACTGGCACCTGATGATACCGGGGTCCAACTAGAGCGCTCCCTGCAAAAGCCAAACTGGCCATCCGCAAGATCCGGCTCCACCCGTACCAGGTGCGTACGAGGAATAAAGAACAGCGAAGCGCACCCTCAGAGCGGAGATACGGCTGGCCAAACTGGAGGTCCGCGACGTGTAGCTGGGGACTCTGAACAGAGACCCGTGGGGATGACCCTACGAAATGGTGCGTAACAAGCTCCGTACCTGGGCTCCCCCGCTGACACAGAGTACCGGCCCCTGTTTATGAAGGGTGTGATGAACGCTCTATTCCCGTCAAAAGGGGAGCATTCTCATCCGCCCATGGCTCCGCCACTAGTTGTAGTGTAGTTTTTATTTTTATGTCACCGTTTTTTGAAGCTATATTTGCATACTATGTGCTATGCGACCTCCTCAACGGGGTCAGCGTGGTCTATTATACAGACGACACGCTGATCCTAACGAAGGGAGAGTCGTACCAGGCGGCGGTCGAACTAGCAGAACGCAGGGTTGCAACACCCTCCACCCAGCCTTGGCCCCACCGACATCATGTCATATGGGCCGAATCGAAATGAGACGGCTGCGGACACAGCCCACCCATATAAATATGAGCGCGCTATCACCGCAGCCGCTTCTTGACTGCTTTACAAATTTCCTCGTCTTGTCCCCATGATATATATGTATAAGGGGGGCATCGCCACAGAACGTGATCAAAATTTTCGTCCTCATCACCGTAATAGCACACGCTAACCTCACATAACCGCATATCATACAGTTTCTTCCAGAAATATCCATGTCCAGTCAGGATCTGCGAGACTTTGTAGTCCGGCTCGACCCAAGTTGCCTTGAGCCTAACCGCCACGTCAGGGAGGAATCGATGAAGTTCCATCGCCTTCTCTTCACGCAGAGTTGCAACAGTCATGAAGCCAGTCCAGTAGTTGGGACTCGAGGTGGCACTGCACAAGTCCGAGAGCATGTGTTTTCATGGCCCTCGGAACGAGCCACCGCCGGTTTCCCAAATTACAACAAAAGTTTACAAGTATCTGGGACTCGTCCTCGACAGCCGATGGTATTTTGAGGAGCACTTCCGACGTCTGGTTCCCAAACGTGTTACTTCTTGTTTATTTTGTGTTGCGCCCTGTGCTGTACCAAATAAATTATTTTTCTTTCTTTCTTTCTTTCAAACTGGATTAGACTGGAGCACTCAAGCGGCTCCTGTCCAACCTGGGGTGCCCAGACGCCTCCTGCTGGAGGCTCTACGCAGGCATCGTTCGGTCCATGGCCCTTTATGGAGCGCCGTCGCTGCGAAAGTGATCAGTTGCCAAGCTGAACGCATGCCAGGGAGTTTCAGGGAGTTCCTTGCTGGTCTGCCACCATGGGATCTAGAGGCAACAGTCCTTGCACGCATGCGCAAATTGTGCATGGAGTTGCAACGCCGGGGTAAAAAACCACTGACGAAGGCGGTCAGAGTACCGGCGGGATCTCGGGGCAATCCATAATTATGGCGATAAATCCAATCTTTGAGGAGTAGGTGAATAGACTTGGAAACATCCTCACCTTCCGCATGACGACACCTCACCTCGTGGTAAGTTCGGAAGAAACGCCTGGCTGTCATCATTGTGTAGACCGCCCGGAGGACAGGGTGGAGCATACGGCGATGGTATGCTCCACTCAGGCGGAGCACTGCCGCCGCGCCGTGTACTCGTGGGAGTGACCCTGGTACAAGCCATGGTCTGGAATGTGTAGGAATGGCAGGTGGTCGGCTCCTACTACGAAGCAGTTATGCTAGCAAAGGAGACAGTCGTACACGTGAGGGAACATCATTCCTCACGCCCCAGCCACCGGGATCCTGATCCCTTTTTCCAGTCACCGTAGGCGCAGGGTTGCGGACGGCGAGCAATTTGTATCTCTCCGTCCGGCCGTCCGGTAAGCGTCCGTACCGAGCTCGAGACGTCGATGTTGCATAGTGTTCCACTCGCGTCTCGAGGACATGTCAGCAAAACCGTAGGGGCCCAGCAGGTTCGAAGTCTACTGAGGCCAAGGGTTGAACAAAAGAGAACATCGGGGCCTTGAAACGAAAGAACAGTTTTCATTTCCCTAAAAGTCTGACACTAAAAGAGCGGCAGAAGTCATTGAATAATTTCCCACCTATGAAAAAAAAGCTCTCGCCTCCATAACATTTTCTGATTTGACCACTAGAAGACCACCTTGGGCACGCCACAATTATGGCAGTAAGTCCTCTCTTGAAGGCATGGCTGGAAAGACCTCACGGCGCGGGCGTCCTCACCTTCCGCATGACGCAGGTTCTCACCGGACACGTAAGTTCGGTAGGTTCGGGCTGTACCGGATTCGTACGGAAGTGACGCCCGAGTGTCGCCACTGTGCGGAACGCCCGGAGGACACGGTGGAGCACGCAGTGGAAGTGTGCCGCTTAGGCAGAGCATCGCCTTGCCCTCGTGGAGGTGATCGGCGGCGGCGATCTCTCGTGCCAGACTGGTACAGGCCATGGTTCGGAGCGAGGAGGATCAGTGGCAGGCAGTTGCCTCCTTCTGCAAAGCAGTAATGCTAGCAAAGGAGGAAGCCGACCGTATCAGGCAACGGCGCTCACAGCCGTTGCCGGGATTCCGATCCCAATTTCCGGCCACCGTAGGCGCGGGCTTGCGGACGGCGAGAAATCGGTAGCTCGCTGTCCGACCGTCCGGTAACTGTCCGGATTGAGCCCAAGTCATCGACTGCGCGAACTGTTCCCGTGCGCCTCAAGGAGTTGTCAGCAACAGAAGGGGTCCAACCGGGGCGAAGCCTACTGGGGCCAGGGTTAGCTCCGAAAGGTAGCTTAGCCCCGGTACGAAAGGCAACGAAGGAACAGGAGCGGGTTTTTAATCAGTAAAAGTGTGACACTATCTCCCGCTCCACTCAAGAGCGGGGAATGTTATTAGATGATTTTTTTGAATGGTAAAAAAAGACCACCTTTGTATGACATATCTGTTATTGTTATCATAATATGTTGAGATATTGGCACGGTAATAAAATTTCCAAAAAACGCATTACTAGTTCGTACATTCACAAACAATTCCCGAAGTATTCGGCTAAAATAAAGCAAATAATGAATATACCTCATTTTACTAACAATAAATTGTAAGACGCTCACATACACACACACAGCTGCATCAATCCGTCACTTGTTTTTGTCAAACAGAGATAGCTATATTCCGCGAACGAATTTTGAATACGCGTCAACTTGCAGTTGCGAGTGACATTCGCCGGCCTCTTAAGAGTGGCAATAAACATGGCAAAACATTCATACCTAATAATATTATGCGTAGTGATAATTATACTGAATTTCGTTAAGCCAGCATAAGTTTTGGCAATATAATTAATTTATGCTTATCATTAGTAAACTTTAGGATTTAGAAATTAATATCGAAAGCTTTTGATGTTTCTGATTCTGACCTTTCTGTCCTACAAGTTGGGAGGTATCAATTGTTTAGTAAATAGGGACAAGCACAGAAATAAAAAAGAATATTTTCATCCTCCATCTCGGAAAGAGTATTTTTGTTCTTCGATATCGGAGTGCAAAAGCCAAGATTAAGTAAATTGAATTTAGATCATCGTGTAATCATCATCATCATCACCAGCCTTTTTAATGTTCCCACTGCTGGGACTCAAGCCTCCTCTCCAGGAGAGGGGATGATCGTGTGCTTTATGATAAATGTGATAAATGATAAATTATATTTATTTTGCAAATAGGTTTAAAAAACACTTTTACACGTCAAATTTTTTTTTTCGTCAGTTTAAGCTAGATGAGGCCGGTGTTTCCTAGCTGACTACCTTGAGAAGAAACACAGCAACAAACTCAGGGGTCAAAGTCTCTTTTAAGGTCCATATAGTAAATATGTAATTGTCAAATCATATGAGAACCATGCAGATTATTGAGATGGTCCAGTCAATGCAAGCATTTGTCAGTATTCGCGAAGCTCAACTCAGGACTACTAAGGAGCTCAAGGACGTGACGAACAATACCAAGGAAAGGACATTTGAGTAGGCCGCAGAAAATACTCAAATTGCCAGACAATTTTTTTTTTTTGACAAAAGGGCTGAGTCACCCGCGTCCGTAGGAGGATACCCATTGTTAGGCCCTACACGTGGTCCCTGGGTGGTGCTAATCAGGTGACACTAACTGGTGGTAGGTTTCGACCGACGGCTTGTGACTACCCACTGGGCAAAGACGTACCGTCAAGCGGCCTAGCCGTGTTTCGGTACGATGCCCAGTGTAGCCGATTCAGAGGAGTTGGGTCAAAGTGGCAGTTCCAATGCTTGCAGACCAGCCAGACTCGTGCTGGTATTGACGTATCGGGAGACTAGTCGTGGAGGGTAGCGGGATCCGAGGCATGGTGCACTGCTGGCCGACCGCTGTTAGTTGGGGGCCCAAGTAATGTGCCAGTCACACAAGAAAGGCTGCCCCGCCAACTAGCGAAAAATCCCGGAATGCACCATCGTGCTGGTTGGCGACCAGATGAGAGAGCCCGATGGTCGCTAATATCCAGCCCGTGCCCAAGAAAGGGAGTCGTGCTGACCCAGCTAACTACCGACCAATCTCAGTAACGTCCATTCTCTGTAAGACTATGAAACGTGTACTCAATACTAAGCTCCTGGCATACCTAGAAGCTAATGATATCCTAAGTGACCGTCAATACGGCTTTCGCAGAAATCGGTGAACTGGAGATTTTCTAGCGTATGCCATCCACATCTGGAGTAAGGCCATCGAGAAGTACGGGGAAGCGCTTGCCGTTTCCCTCGATATCTCGAAGGCTTTCGTAGGGTTTGGCACGAAGGCCTTATTAGTAAGCTTCCTTCTTTCGGTTTATTCGCTGGATTGTGTGCTTGGATCGCAGACTTCCTGAGTAACCGGTCTATCCGAGTGGTTATCGATGGTTGCTCGTCCGGTCAAATGGCTATTAATGCCGGGGACCGGGTACTGACCCCTGAGGGATCAGGGGTCAGTACTCTCGGCAACATTATTCTTGCTGCACAAAAACGATCTGCTTAAGCCCGGTGCCTTTGGATATGCAGACGACAGCACTGTTGTTGAGAGTTACATATCCAGCGCGCGAGCTAGTGGGTCACAGATCCAGTCTCTTCGAGAGGCTTTGGTTGAGCGCTTGAACTTGTCCTTGAAGGCAGTCCCCGAATGGGCGAAAACTCAGGCGTATCTATTTTTCGAAAAAAAGAGCCATTTCAGTTCCGTTCCAACTTTCCGGGGTGTAACCGTGCCGATAACCGACCATCTTGACCTTCTTGGTGTTACGCTGACATCAACGCTCAACTTTGGGCCATACATCGAAGCAAAGGCTCAACTGGCTGCAAAAAAGCTGGGAATCCTCGCAAAGGTCAGACAGTACTTCACGCCGGAACAGCTGCTCAAACTTTATCAAGCGCAAGTTCGATCGTGTATGGAGTATTGCTCTCATCTTTGGGACGGATCTGCCCGATACCAGCTTGATGCACTTGAGGCAATTGAGAGGCGAGCCAGAAGGATAATTCGATGATACACTCGTCGAGTCTAGGCTTCAAAGTCTTGAGCATCGACGCAGAGTTGCTAGCCTGTCGGTTTTAGTGTGCGTCGGAATTGCATAACATAATTCCGCCTAGCGCATTCCATCATCGGACTACCAGACGTACGGCTATGCGCCACCGGTATATGGCGGATATCCCACCTACATGCACAAAACGTTTTGGGAACACAATCATTGTGTGTGCAGCTAAAGAGTGGAATTCCTTGCCGGAGTCTGTGTTTACTGATAGCTACAACCCGGGAATCTTTAAGTCGATAGTGGATAGGTTTCTGTTAGGTAAGCGCGTTCCATCGTCGACCGCATTGTTGCTTTCCATCAGGTGAGATAGCGGTAAAGCGTGAACCTATCAACAATAAAAAAAAAACATACGGTTACGAGAAAAAAAAGGTTTCAACATAGTCATCATATTCACAATAATAAAAGGAAATTATAGTTTACAAAATGTAAAACTTTGCAAAAAACATTAAGTCAAAAAATAAATAAAAAACATGTCAAACTTAAAAAAAAAAAAATTACAATGTCAAATTATAAAAACTAAATTAATAAAAATAATAAAAAAGCACAATTGAAAATAAATAAAACAAAAGTTATAAAAGTTTCAAAAATTAGAGCATACTAGGGCACAAGCCTTTTCGTCTTCAACATAGTCCTTTACAGTGTAAAATGCCTTTTGCCACCATCATAACCATCGGGTCTCAAGCCCCTACTGTTTATTTTGCTAGCTGGTCCGGAATATTAATCACCTCTTTGACTCTATTGGTCACTTGTCAACTATTTTTTCAAATATTTGTAATATGATATAATATTTTGTTAAGTGTAGGTACATTCTTCTGTCCATTTTATATTTATTCCAATTTATTTATTACTATTGACTTTAATTACATACTTTTAAGTTTGGTTTTTTATCACCCTTACCTTTGTTGATATTCCTCTATAACCTCTTGCTGGTTTGCCAATTTCGTCTGATCGTGTTTGTCATCTATGCGCACTCAAACATCTCCTAAGTTTCTTTACAACTCACTAAAACTCAATATTTCAGCAACTTAATTCACCCATTAACACATATAAGCAAACAAATCGATTGAGTAAGTTACGTAGGTCAGGAATCTTAGTTTTTGCATAATAATTACGTAACTTTGCCGTAATTATCCATCGATCAGCCATCTTTTCTTGTTACCACAGACTCAAAATGTGACTAAGTGATTGTGAGTGAGTGCATTGACAATTTCTAGTTTTAAGTTCGACCGGTCATTGATCGATCAAAATAATCGACTAATTCTTGTTTGTTAGCTTACTTTTGTTTTTCTGTTTTTTTTTCATCTTTATTTTTTGTTTTATAATTAAGGTTATTGTTTGGTTTATTGTAATTTTATGTTTTTAATTTGTTCATTTTTAATTTGATTGTTAGTAGAATAAATCCTTGCTGACCGATCGGCGTCTCATCGTCGACGACGGCTGGTGCTGAAAATCAGCGCTGTGGCTCTGTTTTACATGTGCCCCAGCATTTTGCTGAGCGCTGGCCGTTTTGCGCGGATGTGACGCATATCTTATTTACGTGCTACTTTTAGTCGATATTGTTATTTATTTTGTTTTAAGGTATGCGCCATGTTTGACGTGAATAAACACTTATTCTTTCTTTCTTCTTTCTTTTGGAAAAGTTTTCGCTTTACAAATGATTCGAATTTATTAAGACCGAGTTGTTGAATATGACTAGGAAGTTTATAATAGAAGTGTATGCATTGACATCTTAATGAGCCCTCTATTTTTGAGCCTGGTTGTAGGAACTACAAATTTGTGTTTATTCCTAGTATTAAAATTATGAATATCATTGTATTTTTTAAACATTTTATTTTATGTGCATACAAAATATTTTCGTAAATTTACCTACTGTGAAGGTACAGTCATTATATTTATATATTTAAATTTATCTCTAAGTCCCAGGTAGACTTAATTTATAAATCGAACGAATAGCCCTGTTCTGCAAAACGAAGATTGTCTAGATATCGGTGGTATTGCCCCACAGTAGAATACTGTACGACATGACACTATGGGAATAGCTAATGTAAACTAAACGGGCAGTTTCTACATCAGTTAAATTTCGAATTTGTCTAACAGCGTATGCTGCAGAGCTAAGTTTTTTTGATAATTTGTCTATATGTGGGCCCCACTGAAGCTTAGCATCAAGAGTTATGCCCAAGAACACTGTAGTATCTTTAGGACTCAACTCTTTACCTTTTATTAGCACACTAGTTTCTACTTGCCTAACATGAGGCTTCTTCTTCTTGCCCTTGTCCCATTTTATTTGGGGTCGGCGCAACACGTTTTTTTCCTCCATTCTGTCCTGTCACTCGTCACGCTATCACTAACTCCCTTTTCTTTCATATCATTTTTCACACAATCCATCCATCTTTTCTTTTGCCTCCTTCTCCCTCTCCATCCCTCCACATGTAAATTCATAACT
Source organism: Mythimna ferrago (assembly GCA_910589285.2). Taxonomy (NCBI): domain Eukaryota; kingdom Metazoa; phylum Arthropoda; class Insecta; order Lepidoptera; family Noctuidae; genus Mythimna; species Mythimna ferrago. The sequence continues at coordinate 16,548,652 of OU342698.1, read as the reverse complement.
CTTTTAGCAACAATTGCCTAACATGAGGCATGGTAAACTTAATACATTTAGTTTTCTTTTCGTTAAGAAGTAGGTTATTTACATTAAACCAGTGTACTATTTTTGAAAGACCTTTATGTATATCGTTAGAAACCGGTCAGCACGTTTCAGTTTAAACAAAAGTGAAGTGTCGTCTGCAAACAACACTATATTATGGGTATCCTTTACGAGGTAAGGTAAGTCGTTTAAATAAATAAGAAACAAAACATGGGCCAAGAATTGAGCCCTGGGAGACACCCATTTTTACTACAGATCCGGGAGATCTTTTTCCGTTTACATCAACTCTCTGAATCCTGTCACTAAGATATGATGTAAGAAGATCCAGGGAGGAGTTCCGGATTCCGTAATGGTGTAGTTTCCTGATTAATGTTTCGTGTAGAGCGCAATCGAAGACCTTAGACAAATCGTAAAAAATACCCAGAACATCGCATTTGTCTTTCCATGCATCATAAATATGTCCTAAAAGTTCAACACCGGCATCGATTGTTGAACGAACCATGACCAAGAACCAACGGCTATTGATTATGAATGAATAAATGACGATTAAAATGGAAAAACACTGCCCACAGTATTTTCTACTAGCAATTGTTATGTATGATTAAATCTATGTGTGTGTGAGTCTGTCTGTTGAGCGGTCAATTTAAATAGCCTGTATTGAGTTGGAGCAGTTTATTATATTAAGTGTGTACAAACCCCCTTCCGGATTGTATGACTGCTTTGAAAAGGTAATGGATGAAGTGTTTCACAATAGGTATTTGTAATTCAAACAAGTACATAATCACATGTGGTGATTTTAATGTTAATTTATTGGAAAATTCAGCTTTATGTAGCAAAATTATAAGTTTGTTTCAGTCCTACAATCTTGTTAATTTGTTTTTAGAGCCTACAAGTGCATAACTCCTACTAGTGCCACTTGCATAGATAATATTTATACCGATGTTGTACCTAGCCATAAAGACATTATAAATTTACTAGAATCTGATCATTGTGGGCAATTAATTACTTTTCAAATTCCAAACATCATAGTGGCTAAAAAGAATATCACTGTTAACCCGAAAACTGCAAATCGCTTAGAAACTTTTAAAACTAATCTAATTAATAATTTACCAGCTTTGTCAACATTAGATGATCTGAATCAACAATATGAATGTTTTTTTAATATGTACTGTAATCAATTTAATTCCACTTTTATATCCAAAACTATATCGGTTAATAGTAATGTATCTTTCAGTGAATGGGCTACCATTGGTATACATAAAAGTAGAACGCGACTCTATGAATTTTATGAGGAAAAAATTCTTGTAAACACTGCCGAGTTTAGTTTGTATGTTAGAAATTATTCAAAAAAGTATGCTCTGTTGCAAAATCGTGCTACTTGAGATCCAAAATTAAAAATAGTAATAATATAATTAAAACAACATGGAATATTATAAACAGTGAAACTGGAAGATCTACAAAACCATGTAGTGACTATAGCCTTAAAATTAATGACAGCGTGATCAAATCGGACTCACAAGTTGCTGCAGCTTTTGAAAAGTTCTTTTCAGAGATCCCCATATTAACTACTAAATCTCTGAACTCATCACCCACTGCTGCAGAGTCTCTGCTTAAAGAAAATGTTAAAGTTTGTGATTCAGATTTTAATTTCGAACATGTGACATATGTGGATATAATTAAAACCTTTAACACTTTGAATGTAAAAAAGACCACAGATTTATGGGGAAATTCTGTGGATGTTGTAAAGTCCATTATAAAGGTTGTAGCTCCTAGTTTAGCACTTATTTTTAATAATTGTATTGATCGTGGCGAGTTTCCTGACTTAATGAAGTATAGTAAAATAATACCATTGTTTAAAACGGGTAGTACATCTGACCCCACAAATTATAGACCTATTTCAGTGCTACCCACCTTTAGTAAAATATTTGAGAAACTAATTTTACATCAATTACAAAGATTTTTTAATAGACATAAGTTGTTACATAATAAACAGTTCGGTTTTACAAGGGGTCGTTCAACAACCGATGCCGGGGTTGAACTTTTACGACATATTTATAATGCATGGGAAGACAAATGCGATGTCCTGATTTTTTGTGATTTGTCCAAGGCTTTCGATTGCGTTCTCCATGAAACATTAATCAGGAAACTACACCATTACGGGATCCGGAATTCCTATCTGGATCTTCTTACTTCTTATTTGAGTGATAGGATTCAGAGAGTTGATGTAAATGGAAAAAGATCACCCGGGTCTGTAGTATCAATGGGTGTGCCCCAGGGCTCGATTCTTGGTCCATTTTTATTTCTCATTTATATAAATGACTTGCCATACCTCATAAAGGATAACCATGATATAGTATTGTTTGCAGACGACACTTCGCTTTTGTTTAAGCTTAAACGTCAGCAGCCGGTTACTGGTGACATAAATAATGCCCTTTCAAAAATAGTCCACTGGTTTAATGTCAATAACCTGCTCCTTAATGAAAAGAAAACCAAATTTGTTAAATTTACGATGCCTCACGTAAGGCAGGTAGAAACTAGTGTGCTAATAAAGGGTAAAGAATTGAGTCCTGAAGACACTACAATGTTCTTGGGTATAACTCTTGATGCTTAGCTTCAGTGGGGCCCACATATAGATAAGTTGTCGAAAAAACTTAGCTCTGCCGCATACGCTGTTAGACAAATTCGAAATCTAACTGACTTAGAGACAGCCCGTTTAGTTTACTTCAGTTATTTTCATAGTGTCATGTCGTACGGTATTTTATTATGGGGAAATGCCGTTGATATCCAAACGATTTTTGTTTTGCAGAAAAGGGCCATTCGTTCAATTTATAAATTAAGTCCCAGATACTCCCTCAGAGATAAATTTAAAAATATTAATATTTTGACTGTGCCATCTCAGTATATCTATGAAAATATTTTGTATGTTCATAAAAATAAAAACATGTTTAAAAAATACAGTGACATTCACAACGTTAATACTAGGAACAAACACAAGTTAGTGGTTCCTGCCACCAGGCTCAAAAAAATAGGACGCTCATTTAGATGCCAAAGTATACATTTTTATAATAAGCTTCCCAGTCCTATTCAGGAACTTAGCATTAATAAATTCAAAATATTTGTAAAGCGAAAACTTTGCCAAAAGGCTTTTCATACTGTAAAAGAGTATTTTGAGGATAAAACGGCTTGGGTTTGACCTGCTCCAGTACCTACTCACTATAATTATTATCATTTGAATGTTTTTTTGTTTTAACTGCCTTTTTTATTGACGATTGTGGTTGTTTTACAATTATGATATTGTATATATATATATTATTATTATTTTTTTACAATTATGACATGTTTATTTTTACTATTTGACTGAATTTTTATTTATATACTTTTTTTTTACAATTTGCAATATTTACACTTTTGTAAATTTTATTATTGTGAATGTGAGAACTATGTGGATTACTCTTTCCTTTTATTTTCACATGATGTCTGGCAGTTTTGAGTATTTGATGTGGCCTACACAAATGTCCTTTCTTTGGCATTGTTCGTCAAGTCGTTGAGCTCCTTAATAGTCCTGAGTTGAGCTACACGCATATTGACAAATGCTTGCACTGACTGGACAGGTCCACTTAAAACTGTGTGGTTCTTTCTTCAAAAGACCATCTCAGGCTCAATCTGCATGGTTCTCATATGATTTGACCATTACATGTTTTGCTGTATGGACTTTAAAAGAGACTTTGACCCCTGAGTTTGTTTTGGTGTTTCTTCTCAGGGTAGTCAGCTAGGAAACACCGGCCTCATCTGGCCTTAATCGACGAAAAAAAAAAAATTGACGTGTAAAAGTGTTTTTATAAAACCTACTTGCAAAATTAAGATCATTTATCTATGATGAATTTACCTTTTCGTGGTCAATTTTAGGATTTCGGTTTTTTCTACTTTTGAATAGAAAAATATGATCAGTGACGGGTGAGAGACAGATAGAGCCCCATTTATTTTTGTACTAATTAAAAAATAGGGGTGTATAAGCTGAAGAAGGAGCTACAATGTGGATTGTAGATTTAACAACGTCCACAGAATTACCCCATAAATCTGCAGTCTTTTTTACGTTCAAGGAGTTAAACGTCTTAATAATATCTACATAAGTCACATGTTCGAAAGTAAAATCAGAATCACAAACTTTAACATTCTCTTTAAGCAGTCTCTGCAGTTCAGAGATTTTTCCGAAGTGATTACGTTGTCATTAATTATAAGTCTATAGTCACTAGATGGTCTTGTAGATCTTCCAGTTTCACTATTTATAACATTCCAAGTGGTTATAATAATATTATTACTGTTTTTAATTTTGGAACTCAAATAACGCGATTTCGCTACAGAACAAAGCTTTTTAAATAATTTAGAATAATTTCGCACATATAAACTAAATTCAGCAGTTTTGACAACAATCCTTTCATCGTACAATTCGTAAAGCCAAGTTCTACTTTTATGAATGCCAGTGGTAGCCCATTTACTGAACGACACGTTACTATTAATCGAAATAGTCTTAGGTATAAAAGTAGAATTAAATTGATTACAGTACATGTTAGAGAAACCTTTGTATTGATGATTAAGATCATCATTTAAAAACAAGTCCGGTAAATTATTAGTGAGTTTAGTTTTAAAAGTTTCTAAACGACTTGTAGTTTTAGGGTTAACAAAGAAATTATTTTTAGCCACTATGTGATTTTTATTCTGAAAAGTAATTAATTGTCCACAATGATCAAAATCTAATAAATTTATAATTTCTTTGTGACTTGGTACAATATCCGTATAAATAATTATTATCTATGCATGTGGCACTAGTAGGAGTTATTCTTGTGGGCTCCAAAAATAGGTTAACAAGATTGTAGGACTGAAACAAACTTATATTTTTACTACATAAACCTGAGTTTTCAAATAAATTAACATTAAAATCACAACAAGTGATTATGTTCTTGTTTGAATTTATTGCAAATCTTGTGCAATACTTCATCCATTACATTTTTAAAGCAGTCATACAATCCAGAAGGGGGTTTGTACACACTTAGTATAATAAACTGCTCCAATTGGATACAGGCAATTTCAACTGACCGCTCAAAAGATAGGCTAACAATATTCTTAAGTATTTACTTCTACCTCCGTGGTGCCAAATTTATCATACAACTTTTTTAATTTGTTAAAAACTCAAAGTCGGGTCACCTTTTTGGTGTACTATTTATTTTTATTTTTTGTTTTTAGTCATTTCCTCGCTGAGGTGGACTCGAGTGCAAAGATTTTTACCTCGTGCTTTCTTGATTCTCTCGTTAACGCTCAGCATTCTAATTTTTGAAGAATCCTTCGCTTGTTCGGTCATCAAAATTGAGCATGTGGTTAAAAAGCAACTTTGCACTCTTGTATTATAAATAACTATTGTGAAACTTGTAAGTGTACGAATTATTATAATTACATACCGTCAGTAGTTTCATACAGTCTCGTCCCCATCATGTCTGACAGCCCAACGTACACCCTCTGGATATGAGGCTGGGTAGCGTTCCAAAACGAAATCACAGCGTCTACCTCATCATCGCTGTCTGGGTGCCACAAAATGGCTCCTTCCAGAGCACAGACTCGCTGGGCTTCAGGCCAAGGAAGTCCGACCATATGGATCTTGTAGAAACTGTTTACTGCTTTAATATATTTGTAGTCTTTCCGGTAAAACTCCGTATCCTTTTCATCTATAAAATAAAATTAATACTTAATATTACATAGCATTACGCCCATATCAACTGAAAAGGTAGACTGTGACTATTTTTAGTTCAGCAGCAAGGTGTGCCTATTAGTCGTAAGATCCAGTACAAGAATAATATATACTCATCGGTTATTTAATGACTATAAAGAATATTATGCTAAATAATGTACAATTGCATAAGTCGCAAGAAAATGAGGATAACGGAGATTTCACGAAATCCCTAGATATATCACAAAATCCCAGTAGATGTTGAATATTCTTGTTTATTACGTCTTCGTACTAAAAGTATGTAGTGAATTAACAAAATACCAATTTATCGTCAGTGATATGTCGTTTTACTAAAGCAGTCGCTTGTGCTCGTGTCGAAACAATAGCACTGAAAACCAGTGGTTGGAACAAATTAGTAAAGGATCTTTCTTATCAAAGTTAAAATCCGATGATAATTTTATTCGTCCACCGACTCGTGAAATGCCATCACTATCTACGAAGATATTTAGTTTACTTAAATTATGTTTATTTTTAAGGAATTTATTATTACTCAATAATTCACATTCTTCAGAAAATGATTCGCGTTGGGACAACTTCACTAAAGTCATGCGCGCATTTCTATACTCATCAACAGTGAGAGGGCCGCGACGAATATTATTCCTATTGTGAACATTAAAAATAAAACGTAATACATACGCACAAGCGCGTTGCATACGATTAAATTGACAGAATCTCTTAAATAGAAACAATGAAGTATCCATAGTATTTAAAAATGCGTGAGTTTTGGCTGGCTTCTCTTCCGGTAAATCAGACTGTGCTAAATGCCTACCTGAGGTAGCTTGACTACTGTCAAAGTCAAGCTGTCGTAAAAAATCTGAGCCCTCCCACTATAGCGTAGAAGACTGAAGATCTTCCAGTCTGACTCCGCGAGACACCAAGTCGGCTGGGTTATCTTTCCCGCTGACGTGACACCACGGAAGTTCTTTTGCGATTTCGTGAATCTCAGCCGCTCGATTTCGAACGAAAGTTTTTAGTAAATTGGGAGCCATGCGTAGCCAACCCAACACAATGGTGGAGTCACATCAGAAAACTGTGTGGTTAAATTGACAGCGTAGTGATTCTCGTACTTTATGGAATAGTCTAGCACCTAGCAAAGCCCCGCATAGTTCTAGCCTAGGGATACTTACAGGATTTAATGGTGCGACTTTGCTCTTCACATGGGTGCGTGCTAGATAACCTCCACGTGTGCCCGCTTGCTGTTCTTCCCAGTTCATGCATGTATGCATCTGCATTTTATATGCGGCTGTATGTAGGCATTCGCTGGGAAGAACAGTGGGGGGGACGGTGCATCCTGGGCGCCGCTGTAGGTGGCTCTCTTACGTGTGTCATTACTTATGGCATAGGTAGGGGAATCACTTACAGTGGTGGCGCATTATCAGCAAAACCCAATCCAAGGTGTCATACGTTCCGAGCCGAGAGATGCGTGGCCAAGGGGAGCTTGGTTCCTATCGGTGTCTCACCAGGGAGATGGCAATCCTGGAGTAGTAATTTCGCCTTACCTGGGCAAGCGGGGTTCTGCCCAGGTGGACTGTTTATTTCCCTAGCTTCTCGTGGGAAGTGTATGGATTTAAACTTGTTTAAAAAAAATACTCCATCTCTGGAAGATGACGAACGTCCGGAACTCTCGAGTAGTCTTACTGGGTCAATTCCCGATCTGACTGCTCTCTTGCTCGGTTCTGAGGGAGACTCCCAAGTCACCTTGGACACCGAACTCAACCCTCCTGGGCTGGAGTCAGCAAACGATGGCACGAGGCCTACTGAGATGGACTCGGAAGTGCCGTCGGAAACTGACCTCAGTCCCAGGAAACGACGGTTGCCAGGAGCAGCGCGTAAGCGCCTGCGGCGCCTCAAAGCTGGCGGTGTGGACCCCATTGAGGCCTACAAGCTGGTCACGGAGCGGTTGGTAAGTGCGCGCACTCCTTCGACTGGTCTAATGGCCGATATGTCCTCGGGGAAGAGGCCGGTAAAACGATCTCGATCCGAGGACGAGTCGCCAAAAGATCATGCCAAAAAGACTACGCGTGTGGACGAAAAGTCAGGATCAATTCCAATGATCCCTGATGAGGCGTCCGCAACTCAGGTCGGACCATCGCCTGAGACAACATTTAAGGATTCCCTAACTAACATCCGGGTGGGAATCCGTAACAAGGAGCCCATGTCGGACGCGCAATTGGGGCAAGGACATACTGAGGGCGATTCTTAACGCCCCTATGCCCAAAGCCCCCGAATTCAAAATTCGAATTGAGGGCTGCACTTTCAAGCCGGAAGGCTGCTAGTCGTAATCAAAAACGACTACAGCCTTAAATGGCTTGAAGAAAAAGTGGGAACACTAAAGCCGTGGCCAGAGGCGGAACTCTCGTTTATTAACGAAAAGGACTTGCCAAAAGCTAAGGTTGGGATCCTACACTTCAAGACAGAAGATGTTGTTAAGACTCCAAGAGATGCCCTCAATCTCCTGGAAAAACAAAACGACCTGCAGACTGGCTTGTGGAAGGTGCTGAGCGTCAAGAAAGAAAGGGGCGGAATCACGACCGCCCTCTCTATCGATGATGCCTCTATAAAAGCCTTGCGCAAGTTAGACTGCAGGCCGCACCTAGGCTTTCGCAAAGTTATGATTCGCATTCGCGGCGATAGTACGCCAGCGAGGGCTGAGCAGGTGGCAGGAAATAGCCAATCTGGCGCAAAGATTCTGCCACCTGCTCAACACGCTCCTAAGGCGGGGTCGAGCATCCAGGTCTCTGGTAAAACGGTAAAACGGCAAAACACCAAGCCGAAACCCGGAGGCCGGGACGTCAGGAACCGCCCCCTCGAAGCACCACCGACGAAAAAGGCTACACGTCCCAATCGTACGGGAGTGGCGAGCCGACCGGCTAAACCTCAGGGCTGCCCTATAGCCCCGAAGCCAAGCGGGTCGAATAACGCCACTTACCGACACAAACACACAACACAAACACACCATAACACAGACACACACAAACACACAAGTGGTGCAGATCAACCTGCACCATGCCAGAGCAGCCACGGCTGTTCTGGAAAAACACTTCACACAAAAGAACCTTCACATTGCTCTTATTCAGGAACCGTGGCTGGCTAATACTAACACGGTGTCTGGACTGGACTCTGCAGGTAAGGTCGTACACCATATCGGTGGAGTCAAACCGAGAGCGTGTATACTTTTCAATAATAATATTGATTTCTTATGCATACCAGGCCTGTGCAGCGATGACCTGATTGCAGCTTATGTTAATGTCAAGAGCGGAAATGGACGCCTCATCGTGTGCTCGGCATACCTGTACAGGACGAAAACCGACCCATCCGAGGAGCTTGCAAAGGTAGTCGAGTACGCCTATGCCAACAATGCCGAGCTTCTCATTTGGTGTGACGCCAACGCCTACCATATCAACTGGGGAAGCACTGACATCAACGACAGAGGTGCGTTGCTTCATGATTTTGTACTAACTAACTGCCTCCAAATAGTCAATGAGGGATGTAAACCGACCTTTGTAACTAGATCGAGGAAGGAAGTTCTTGATGTAACTCTCGCTACTATTCACACTGCCAGGCTGATAACCAATTGGCATGTCAGTGATGATCCATCTATGTCTGTTCATCGACTAATTAAATTCGCACTGAATACATCAAACATTTGCGAAACCATCACTTTTAGGGATGCGAAAGCCATGGACTGGGACTTGTACAGACAAAAGCTCCAGGATAGACTCCAAGACTTCCCTAAAACCATACGCTCCTCTGAAACATTGGATTATGCTGTTGCTCAAGTTACTGAAGCCATTATAGCGTCTTACGAAGAGAGCTGCTCTTTAAGAACTGTGAGAGATAGAAAAGTGACGCGGTGGAACAAAAAGCTCGATGTTTTAAGGGAAGAATCACGTAGGTTGTTTAATAAGGCTAAATCGACTGACGACTGGGATCGGTATCGGAAAGCTTTAACTACCTATAATAAACAAATCCGAAAGGCAAAAAGACTTTCATGGAGGAAGTTCTGCGAGAAGATTACTAAAGTCCCTCAAGGAGCCAGAATCCACAAAGTCTTATCCAAATCGCCTACAAATCAACTGGGATTCTTAAAGAAAACAGACGGTGCCTTCACTGTATCAGCAGAAGAAACCCTAAAACTTCTGGCGTCTACACACTTCCCTGGCTCGGTGATGGCACCAGATAACATCGTACAAAATACTCCTCATATCCGCCTCACCAGGTCTTGAAATGAAGACTGGAGAAGAGCGGCGAGGTATTTTAGACCGAACAAGGTAGAATGGGCTATAGACTCATTCAAGCCGATTAAATCTGCAGGGGATGACGATATCTTTCCAGCTCTTCTGCAGCAAGGGAAGACTGTACTCATCCCTATTTTAATCAAAATCTTCAGAGCAAACTTTGCCTGGGGATATATACCAGAGAAATGGACTATGGTTAAAGTCTGTTTTATCCCAAAGGCCGGTAAGAAGGACTACTCTCAACCAAAGTCCTTCAGACCAATAAGCCTTACCTCCTTCCTACTCAAGAGTATGGAAAAGGTTATTGACGAATGCACCAGGGATGGACCATTAAGGGATAACCCTCTGCATCCGAATCAACATGCTTACCAAAAAGGAAAATCTACAGAAACTGCTCTGTTAGAACTAACAGACAGGATCGAAAGGGCTTTGGAAGATAAACAGATAGCCCTATGTGCTTTCCTTGATATTGAAGGAGCTTTCGACAACGTCACCATAGACGCCCTTTCCAAGGGAATAAAGGCGAAAGGGATTGACGAAACAACTACTCGTTGGATCAAATTTTTGCTCTTCAACAGAACGATCAGTGTTACCTTACACGGAACTACAAAGAGCTTCAAAACAACTAAAGTGTGCCCACAAGGAGGCGTTTTATCGCCACTTCTATGGCTACTCGTTGTTGACCAATTGCTGGTTGAAGCCTCTAAAAGAGACTTAGATGTACATAGCTATGCTGACGATGTGGTGGCTTGTGTTGTCGGCCCCTGTCACAGCACGGTATCATCTATACTACAAAGATCTCTGAACATTATTAACACATGGTGCACAGAAAACAATTTATCGGTTAACCCGAGTAAAACAACAATGGTCCCCTTTACTAGGAAGCGTAAGTTGGACAAACTTGTAACGCCCACTGTAAAGGGGACTCTCATACCATTCTCCAGCGAAGTCAAGTACCTGGGCATAACTATCGACCAGAGACTGACCTGGAACACTCACATTAACAATGTGATCGAAAAGGCTAAAATAGCTTTAGAAATATGCTGTCGCTTAGCAGGGAAGAAATGGGGCTTAAACCCTAAAATCGCCCTGTGGTTGTACGCCGCCATAGTCAGGCCGATAATAACGTATGCCTGCATAGTATGGTGGAGGAAAACAACTCAAGTGACAGTCATTAACAAACTTAATGGTTTGCAGAGACATGCATGCCTCATATCAACAGGGGCCATGTCCACAACCCCAGGAGCTGCTCTAAATGCCCTGCTTAACCTACCGCCACTTCATCTATTCATTGCGAAGGAGGCGAAGGCAAGCATGTACAGAACAAACAGCACTGGCAAAGCAAACTGGCTCACAAGCACTGAGATCGCTACACGAATCAGTACTTGAACACGATCAACTAGCTATGACAACAGACGTCATGCTTCCACAGTGTAATTTCACAAGGAATTACGCAGTGGAACTGCCGAGCAGAGAGGATTGGTCAAACAACCTCGTCACTTGCAAGGTTGGAAGCCTGATCTGGTTTACAGACGGATCTAAAATGGGTGAGAATGTAGGATGTGGAATATTTGGCATTAGCCCGAAATTCAGTAAAAGCTTGAATCTGGGAAAACATGCTACCATATTGCAAGCGGAGGTATACGCCATTATAGAATGTGCGGAGGCCAACCGTCAACGAAACTACATAAATCAATTAATTCTGATTTACTCAGATAGCCAGGCAGCTCTTAACGCCCTGAACTCGAATACTTTAAATTCGAAACTGGTAAAAGACTGCGTTAACAAACTGAATGACCTGGGGCAAAGGAATAAAGTTATTCTGAGATGGGTACCAGGTAATTCTGGAATCAATGGCAACGAAAAAGCCGATGAACTTGCACGGGCTGGGGCTCAAGGTCATCAGATAGGACCAGAACCCTTCTGTGGTATCTCAAAGAACCAGGCCATGCAGACCCTTAAGGGCAACTTATTTGGCGATTCAAAAAAGCACTGGTTGGTACAACCAGGTCTGCTACACGCCAAATCTCTCATAGAAGGCTACTCACAAAAACGAACTGCCGAGCTGCTTGAGCTTAGCAGGACGAACATCTGTGCGATAGCCCGCGCCTTAACTCTTCGAATGTCGTTATTAGAGACACAATAGAAAGACAATTAGCTTATATCGAACTGTGTAACTTAAGACATTCAAAAGGTTAACCGGCCACTGCAAACTAAACAGGCACCAATTTCACATGAAACTGAGGGACACTGATGTTTGCCGGTACTGCAATCAGGAGATTGTGTGAATGCGGGCCCCTTATTCACAAACTTAGTGTACATCTAGGCCGACACATTATTCGCCCGGAGGAGATTAAAACTCTAAAAGCTAGGAGTATTCTAAATTTCTTGGAAGCCTCCGGGCTAAAAGAGTTACTCTAACAAGGTGGCGAGTCACAATAGATCTTTTAGGTCGCAGTGACTACATCCCCTACACTATGGGTGATGGATGCATAGCCCCTTATCTTCTAAATAATAATAATTGCTCTTTGCGCAACACAACCTGACAGATACTGAGGAGTCATGATTTATAGTGCGAACATAAATATATGCCCCATTCGCGGCTTCCTGTAGCTCGATAATAGCATGGTCGCTGCCTATGACGTGTCGCGGTACACTTACGTTGTTGATAATAAGCAGAGAACTAACAAAAGTTTCCCAAGTACATTTGACGTCACTGGGAACTTCATCGTCTCAGCCAATCTTCACTAGCCATAAGTTTTGTAAAAGAATTTTAGTTATTATTATCATAGGGCTCAATAATCCTAACAGGCCAAAAATCTGTGATATTGTTGACATAATATAACGCTTGGTAATTAATTGATTGGAGATATTGTTAAATTGCGTGTTAAAATAAAATATGTCGTTCTTAATATGCCAACCTAACCCTAAAGTTTTAGAATGGGCATTATTACCTAATGATAATTCCTTAATTAGGTCAGATTCATTGTTTTCAATGTTGAAATTAAACATCCACACGCGAAGGGGAAAACAACCTGACTTTAAAACGTCTGCAACATTTTTACAAACATCTAAAAGTTGTTGTTTATTATCACAACCCGTGATCATATCGTCAACGTAGAAGTCTTCATTAATGATTCTCGTGACGTCACGATCCGTGCAATCAGCTGCCAGCCGTTTAAGACACCTACAACTTAGAAACGGCGTGGACGCGATACCGTAAGTGACCGTGTTCAGCCGGTAAACATCCAGTGGCCGCGACGGATCATCACACCACAATAGTCATAGTCATAGTCATAGTAGTCATAGTAGTTTATTGGTAAGGGATTCTTACAAGTCAATACAGAATTTTTAAATTACATGTTAACAAATGATTGTAATGTAATCATTACAATGTCAAATAATATAAAATGTCAAGCAAATAAAATAAACAATACAAATACAATAAGTAGAAATCAAATCACAAATAAAAATTAACAATAAATCACAAAATTAAAAGTCACAACAAATTTCAGTCCAAATTAATTAATATTTACGTCAAAGTTAAGTTATATTAATTCATAAATTCGTCAAAAGAATAAAAAGCTTGCTCGATAAGCCATTTTTTCAAGCGAGCTTTGAAGCTGCCTATAGTCGGGGCACCAGAAATAGCTGCAGGTAGTTGATTATAAACTGTCGGGCCCATAACATGAGTCGTCTTGGAGGATTTGGCGAGCGTTCTCGAGACCGTCGATAGCTGACCTCTACTTCTGGTGCAATATGAATGACGGCTACCTACCTTTGGGTAAAGGTCGAGGTTCATCCTCACGTACAGTGCAACCTGATATATAAGTATAGCAGGTAACGTGAGGATGCCTAGTCTAATAAAATGGGGTCTAGCGGACATGTCCTGCGGTATCCCGACGATGGCCCGCACGGCACGCTTCTGCATTCGGAAGGCGCGCTGCCAATCAGCAGCACGTCCCCATAGCTCAGCGCCGTACTGAAGTAACGAGTGCACCGTCGCGAAATAACAAGACCGCACATCGCGTTCGGGTAAGACGCGCGATATTCTGCCAAGAGCAAAACATGCACTACCCAATTTACCGCACACTTTACCAATCTGGCCATCCCACTTGAAGCACCCGTCAATTTCAAACCCAAGAAAGGTTATTGTCTTCACCTGAACCAGAGCCACTCCGCCCGCAGATACTGCCAGCGGTCGTGAAGACCGCCCAGACAGAACAAAGTGAATGAAGTGGGTCTTTTTCAGATTCAGAGCAAGACCATTTTCTTAGAACCATAACGCCAATTGATTAGCGGCATCGTTTAACTTTTGCTCTAACTGATCCACTGATTCAGCTGTTACCAACGCTGCAACATCATCAGCGTACATGAGTACTTCTGCGTCAGTCACAGCATCAGGCAAGTCATTGAGCAGCAGCGAAAACAGTATGTTGGACACGGATGACCCCTGAGCCACTCCCATCTCCGATTTCAGAGACTTGGACCTCACCTTTCCTTGGCCACCTACCACAACTTGAGTCCTGTCGTGCAGCAAATCTGTCACTAAAGCATGCGACGTCCCCACCACTCCGTAATGCTGTAGTTTTACAGCTAACACGGCGCGGTCAGCAACATCGAACGCTTTGGACAGGTCGCAGCATAGGACAGCCACTTGCTTCTTTTTTTCACGTGCAGACATGACTTGATGTACGAGTTCACGTGCTAAAGACGTGGTCGAGCGGCCTTCTCGGTACGCATACTGATGGTCGGACAGGGCGTTTGTCTCCGACATAAATTTAATGAGTCGGGAACTCAAACCGTTCTCAAATACTTTCGCAATAGTAGGTATAATAGAGACTGGTCTATAATTGTCCATGCAATCTTTTTTCCCTTTTCCTTTGTACAGGGGTGACACTTTACTGAGCTTTAACGGCGCAGGAAAAGAACCTTCCCTTACGCAAGCATTAAATAACTCAGAAAGGACATAGGCTAGAGGAGCTGCTACCAGTTTTAAAAGTCTCATCGAGATGCCGTACGAATCTTTCGACGGTTTGGGTGGGATCCGTGACGTGATGATCTGATGAACTTCATACGCACTAAAGGCAGTGAGCCGAAGCGAACGATCAGCCGGCGGCCGCGCGGCGCGCAGCTCTACCTGCACGCGCAGCACGTCAGCGTGCGGCGCGCCACACGCAGTCGCCGCGCTCAGGAAACGCTCGTTCATTGTGTCAACTACCGATTCTTTTGTGAGAAACGGTGTTCCGTCCGAATTTCTTACAATATCTGTAAAGTCAAGAGTTGGAGAATTGTCCTTTCCTCTCTCCTTATTTATGACATTCCACATTGCTTTCGAAGAATTTTTAGAACGCTTTATAATGTCAGAATAATGCCCAGATTTTTTATTATTAATCAGGTTCACATATGTCTGTTGCATGTCTGTAATTAAATTGTGTATGTCATTATTCGGATAACGCTCGCAAATGTCAACTAATTCAAATAATAATAATTTATAATCGTCAATTTCAGATGTTACCCACGATGAGTCACTTTTTCTGAATTTACATTTCCTTAGAGGAAAATTAATATCAATATAATTCGATAAAACGTTAATAATCGCGCGAGCCATTAATGTTGGATTACTGTTGCGCGCTCTTATCTCATCCCAGTCAATACTAGCTACTAGCACAAAATTAGCTTGATTGGCTTTTGAAAACGACCTAATATAGCGTGGAGACTGTGATACAGAGCGTTTACTGCGCATCACCTCGGCCTTGACTGCTAGATGGTCACTCAAGTGAGTAACAACAGGTGCCGTGTCCACCGACCCTGCTTGCAAGTTAGAATAAACATGATCTAAACACGTAGAAATTGTCAAACTGATGCGGGTAGGGAAATCTACTTCATTCGTCATGTTATGGGCCGACAGTACATCCAACAACCTTTTTACGTCGGTTGACTCCGCTAAGGTGTTTATATTAAAGTCGTCCACTATAATGCATTCAATATCAAGGTCCATGATCTTATCGAGCAATTGTTCCAATTTACCTAAAAAATCATTAGCAATAATTAAATTCGTTCTATAAATACAAATAATACTCATGTCAAAATCAATTAAATCTATCGCCGATATCTCGCATATTTGCTCAACAGACATTGATACCAATTCGTCATTCTCAACGCACTTAACCCCGTTTCGAACGTAAATACACGATCCACCATGTTTCATTAATTTCCTACAATAGCTGGACGCAAGTTTGCACCCATTTATGTCCACACATTTTAGATTAGGTTCAGGTAACCAATGCTCCGTAATTGCCAGAATGTCACACTTCAAATCACCGCGCAACAACACTTCCAACTTATTTGTTTTTTTATCAATCGACGCAATGTTTTGATGGCATACAGTAATAGTTTCGATCTGGGATGACACACTATCGCATACATCACCGCTACAGCTGCTCCGTTGCACTGGTGACGTCTCAGAGGTCGGTCTTGGCGTTGTTACCGCTTCCCCGCTCCCCGCGGGGGCGCACGCGAAACCAGTCCGACACCTTCACACGCGGCGGCCACGAAGTCGGCGAGGAGAATCGCTCGTACAAACTCTCTGGGAAACCAATTACAAAAACTGCATGCTTGTCCGACTTAATGTCACGTTTTTCGACATAATATTTTTCGCACTGCTGAATCTTGTTGAGGTAGTTCAGCACGTTTTGTTGCGTAGTCTCAGGATGAAATGACCATGCCTGAATGTACCTCATACGTTCTACTGTTAAAAGTTCGCCATCAGTTTTCCCAGTTCCTATCACCACTTTTCGCGACCTGCGTTTTCGGTTGACGATCTTCCACTGGTTCTCATTGTCTGGGTTAACTGGAGACTTAACAATAACTGGATTACTGCCCGTTTCTGTGGACACCCGCGCCTTAGGTTTCATGGCCATATCGTCGTTGATGACGAGCAATGTCGGATCATTAATTGATAACCCGCAATTGGTCAAATTATCTACGACCACTCTACTCGTCTCGGGAGTCTTCGGCGCGTCGTCGTTACCCAAATCAGCTTTTGCAGCGCTTGATGTTTTTGAGACAGAGGTCCCTTGTCCAGCAGCTTTCAATGGTAATACGGCGGTGTTGGAGATCTTGTTTAGCCGCGCTTGACGAAGCGGTCGCTGTACCGCTTGTTGGGCCTGTGCACTAGTCGACGCACAATTTAGCGGCTTACCCTCAGATGCAGAAATGAGTTCGGAGATCAATCCAGTTTGCTTTGTTATTAAAGCATTTTGATCGCTTATTTTGCACTCCAAAGCACTCACTTTTTCAGCAAGAATGCTTAGCGTCTTTTGCATATCGCGAACACAATTTTCGAGGGCCTTTTGAGCCATTTTGTATTTAAATATAATTAAAAAGTAGCTAGCACTCTAAGGACACTTTCATTTTTTTTTTAATATCAGCTTATTTATTTATTCATAATATTAGCTGGAGATCACGCTGATCTTTGTGAATGAGACATTGCCGATACATTTTCTCAATGTCTGTACAAGCCGTGTATTTATGCTGCCTAAATCGTAATAAAATAGTTGTATCGGTGGGCCTACCATTTGTATATTATTGAGCGAGATGTCATTGCTAGCTGCGGCACTGGCATCAAACACCACACGCAGCTTGGTAGTGGTGCTATGCTCACGAAATACTCCATGATGCGGTAAAAAATAGTTAGGCGTCCCAACGCGATCAACACGACTCATGTGACCTAATCGAATGTACTCGTGAATGAAATCGACATAAAGTTTTTTTATAATCAGGGTTGCGTAAAAAACGTTTTTCGAAGGCAAAATACCTACGTTTTGCCTGTGAATAAGATTCGCCCAAGGTATCGGGTGATGATTTAAAAGGAATGCGAACTTTGAACCTTCCTTAAGTAAATCCCATGCAACTGGGTAGTTGCCACTAGAAAATTCTACGGCATTCATTACCAGCTCCACAGTTCCCTTCAATGAGGATTTTAAGTAATGAAACATTTCTATATTGCTTAGATCATGAGAATTGTGCCCTAGTGGCAGAAAAGTATCCCTGAACTCCAACCAATGCTCGTATGAACCGTCAAAGGTGGGCATAGAAATGGTAGGTAATTTAACGGCCGGTTTGTGGTGATGACTACATTTATTAGAACTGTCAGTAACCTCACTCGGATTTAAAAGACATTCAGCTTGAGATAATAAAGTGTAGTATCTATTTTTCATCAATTCTCTTTGCCTTCATTGCTCATCCACATCGGAGACTGATTCTTCGATTTGCCTTTGGATGTCACTGAATTCATCAAATAATTTAGCGGCTCCCTGAATCCGTAATTTGAGATCTACGCGTGTTTGACTAGACAAAGTTCCATCAGAAATACTAGACAAGTAATTTGAGAAATTTGACAATCTACCTTTTACTATGCCACGTTTTTAGGGTTCCGTAGCCAAATGGCAAAAAACGGAACCCTTATAGATTCGTCATGTCTGTCTGTCTGTCTGTCTGTCCGTCCGCATGTCACAGCCACTTTTTTCCGAAACTATAAGAGCTATACTGTTGAAACTTGGTAAATAGATGTATTCTGTAAACCGCATTAAGATGTTTATACAAAAATAGCAAAAAAGCAATAAATTTTGGGGGTCGCCATACTTAGAACTGAAACTCAAAATTTTTTTTTTCGTCATTCCCGTACGTGTGGGGTATCTATGGATAGGTCTTTAAAAATGATATTGAGGTTTCTAAAATCATTTTTTTCTAAATTGAATAGTTTACGCGAGAAACACTTCCAAAGTAGTAAAATGTGTCCCACCCCCCCTGTAACTTCTAAAATAAGAGAATGATAAACTAAAAAAAAATATAAAATGTACATTACCATGCAAACTACCAAGGAAAATTGGTTTGAAGGAGATCTAGTACGTAGTTTTTTTTAATACGTCATAAATCAAAAATAAAATACTATTATTAAAACATCGATCAAAGTTACAAATAACTACAAGAACTTTTATATTATGTCACTTGCTGCTACGGAACCCTCCATGGGCGAGTCCGACTCGCACTTGGCCGGTTTTTTAACAAGATCCCTATTAAGTGGACAATCGTCGTTTGGATTGTATTTAAAAGGAGATTTATCGCAAGGCTTATTAGGTACTGAGATCTCTGACATACTAGGCTGACTCATTTCGGTGGAAAGCTGAAAGAAAGGGGTACTCACGTTTGAATATGACAGTTACGATGAGATTCTTTGTTGGCAGCGCACAATTAATAAAAATAAGGCAATTGTCAAAAGTAACGAAATATAAGTTAATCTCCCTAATGTTGTAGAGAAAGTTGTAAAGTAATTTCATTGCTAGAAATATAGCAACACTGTTTCCGTGTCGCCAATAATTCGGCGAAGGGGATTCTTACCTAAAACTCACTATACGTTATCGCGTCCATCCATACTAATATTATAAATAGGTAAGTATACGTGTGTGTCTCTTTGTCCGTCTTTCATGGCAAAACGAAGCAACGAATTGACGTGATTTTTTAAGTGGAGATAGTTGAAGGCATGAAGATTGACAAAGGCTAAGTACTTTTTGTCTCTTTCTAACCCCCCACTTACGCGAGCGAAGCCGTGGGCAAAAGCCAGACTATAAACACTGACTAAAATCGCGTCCTTGGCACAGACTCGATGTAATGTTGCCACTTTATACATTATTATGATATCGTATTTGCTCTTTATTTATTCATTGTGTTTTTTTATTATTCTGTTCTCTCAAATTTATTTTTATTTATCAATCCTATTCAAGTTGTTTAGCACACAACATCGTGCCGACGTCATTCACCCTGAGTGACATAGGCTATATTTATTGCTTATGCGAAGCCGAGACAAGCCGCTAGTCAGCTATAAAGAGGTAAATAATTAAGCATTCATAATAGTATCGTGATGAAACTTACCTAGTTTCTCGCACATAAAGCTGTACCACTGGTCACAACTTATATCGTTGAATCGAGCAAGTCCGTCCATTAGCACACAGTGCTCTTTATCCATATAATTGTCTGGCTGGTTAGGCTCCCAGTTGATGTACGCCTCAGATATAGGTTTACCTAGAGCATGTTATACAAACACAATAAATAAAAATAATGTATAAGTAATCCAAACATTTTCAACATCTTCATAAAAGCATTGCTTTTATGAAGATGTTGAAAATGTTTGTCAAAATAATTCGAATAAATTACTTTTGATTTTTTATGGTCATTCTGTTGCCTTTGTAAGCATTTATTTGGAATCGGTATCAAAAAAATATTAATATTATGGGTTCTGTTTGACGTCCGAAGTCCATTATGAGAGTGCATCGTCTTTTTTCCACGTTTACTCGCTAGATTTCGTCATTTCCGCTACGTAAATCGACCTCAGCGCCACCTGTGGCCGCATCTGGAACTAAATAACAGCACAGAGCAAGCCACCATTCCTTTATCATTGTTTCGTCATTCTTCGTACCGCGCGCATGTCGATAGATTTTGAATTTAGAAAAACCTCCATTTTGTTCAAATTCTGTTTTTTTTTTTTTTTTATTAAAATACCCACTTGTTTTAACTTTCAACATCAAAGTAGAAAGTTACCGTTTTTAGGGTTCCGTAGCCAAATGGCAAAAAACGGAACCCTTATAGATTCGTCATGTTTGTCTGTCTGTCTGTCTGTCTGTCTGTCCGTCCGTATGTCACAGCCACTTTTTTCCGAAACTATAAGAGCTATACTGTTGAAACTTTGTAAGTAGATGTATTTTGTGAACCGCATAAAGTTTGTCACACAAAAATAGAAAAAAAAGCAATAAATTTTGGGGGTCCCCATACTTAGAACTCAAACTCAAAAATTTTTTTTTCATCGAACCCATTCGTGTGGGGTATCTATGGATAGGTCTTCAAAAATGATACTGAGGTTTCTAATATAATTTTTTTCTAAACTGAATAGTTTGCGCGAGAGACACTTCCAAAGTGGTAAAATGTGTGTCCCCCCCCCCCTGTAACTTCTAAAATAAGAGAATGATAAAACTAAAAAAAATATACGATGTACATTACTATAAAAACTGCCAACGAAAATTGGTTTGAACGAAATCTAGTAAGTAGTTTTTTTTTAATGCGACATAAATCGAAAAAAAAAATACACTATTATTAAAACATCGATCAAAGTTACAACACATTACAAGAACTTTTATATTATGTTACTTGCTGCTACGGAACCCTTCATGGGCGAGTCCGACTCGCACTTGGCCGGTTTTTATTTTTCCGCTATGTAAAATTATTTCGTTCGTTTTAAAAATGATTAACCGTTAACAACTTCGATGGCGTTTAAGTAGTCGGTAATAATTAATTACTACTCAGCTCGGTCATATAATAGTGTTAACGAACGCGTAAATGAGTCTATTGAGTCAAGTTTGTCAGAATTAAATTCAGTTTGAGTGGAGATAATGAAGCCTCCGTTAACCTTTCGTGTGTCCGGAACGTGGATCCACGCGAGACACAATAACTTTTTAATTGTGTCTTTAATCACGGCACACGAAAGGTTAAACGGCGCCGGAACCAATCACATAGATTGAAGGATTGAAGTACAATATCTGGTAAGTCATTTTAGTACTTTATATTGGGCACTTTTCGCTACAATGTGATGAGTGTTCCTTATTTGAGTATGGCGTCTGCATTACTATGAGTTACAATGCAGGAATCAGATGAGGTTTTGAGAATCCGTGGACGATTTATTTTTTCCAAGTTTTTTTTTTTTTTTTCTTCTGTGTACCAACAAAAAGTTTAAAACGACATTTTATTTAAAGTTTGAAAATAAAGAAGTTGTTTTGCTTCTGGACTACCTAATAAACATTCGTTCTTTTTGCAATAAAAATAACGTAACCCAGGGAGGATCATCTAATCTCGTGTAACTTTTCATGATCAAAAGAAAGGGAGGGGGGGGGGGGGGCAAAAATGTACAATTACCAGAAGTAAGCTCAGTGCACCTTAAACGGGCAAACTAAAATGATCTCCAAATTAATTTCTATGCCTTTGGCTAACACTCAAAAGTATCAACACTTAATTTTTTTAACAAAAACCAGTGAAAGGCTACCCATCACTTTTAAAAGCGTTCTCATGAAAGGTTGAGCTTGCAACCAACCCTATCATGAGATGCGAATTTTACAAAGATTACTATCGTTTCTATCATGAGATTCGAATTTCACTAAAAGTTTTTTTAGTTTATATGATTGTGTGAGGCACGAATAAACGTTTTTCTTTCTGTCTTTTCTTTTTGTCATACGTGGACGATGCCTGAGTGGTACGTTACGTCGCGTCTTGATTTTGATTTGATTGATTGATTTGATTTGATTATACCTTAATTCCTCGCACACCTAGGGGGGAAGATCCAACGTATATTCAATCTCCAAGAAAGTTGTAAAAAGCTCCGTGAATTTTTCTGGGTCCGGTAAATAAACTTAACTTTCTTAGCAGCTCGTAAATGGACTCTCTAACAAGCGCAAAGCCTTGAAGGGTATCTCTACTTTATAACCTTCATCACCTTTTTTTTTACGGTGAGTAAAATCATCCAATGACAACCCCCGCTCTTAGGCGGAGCGAAAAATAATGTCAGACTCTTGCTGACTAAAAACCCACCCCGTTCCTTCTAGCCTTCATACCGGAACTCGAGTTCCCTTTCAGATAACCCTGGCCCCAGTAGGCTTCGACCCGGCTGGGCCTCTGCTGTCGCTGACAACTCTTCGAGGCGCACGGGAACAGTGCGCACCGTCGACGACTTGGGCTTGGTCCGGACAGTTACCAGACGGCCGGACAGCGAGCTACCCATTGCTCACTGTCCGCAAGCCCGCGCCTACGGTGACCGGAAATCCAAATCGGTGACGGCAAAAACGCCGTTCCCTGATGCGTTCGGCCTCTTCCTTTGCAAGCAACCTTCATCACCCCTTGGGGAAGGTTGCAATACCGTAGCTTGTTGGATTTTGCATTGAAACCAAACTTTGAATTATCTGTCAATACCTATTGACTTTCTTAGTAGCTGGCAGTCCACCCTCAAGCAGGCGCATCGCTTCAAAGAGTTTTGTTAGTATAAGAGAAAGTTTTTACACCTATACTACTACTCCCAATATGAAAATGCAGGTAGTGCTGGGGCCGCCACCCACACCTTCTGATATAGTCCAGTATTTAGCAAAACATTATTTAGCTTAGTGTACTGTTTTCACTGACAAACAAGCTTAAGCATCAGTTTCTGATTAACTCCGCGAAAATAGTTATATGGGATACAAGAGCAGTAATCCATTTCTTTAGAAATACTGCTGTAAATTTGTAAACCTACGTGCGTATGTGCTACGTGGTTTACTGCCACTATATTATTGGTTGTATTGAGTCATAGAGTTCATACTTTGAATCTCGTTGATTTGGACTCAAAATTCTTGAGGACAATAAGGAAGGCCTTGCCTCCGGTATTTGGCTTTAGCTATTTGGGTTAGACGTTTTAATTTTTCCATACTGAAATGCTTTATTTTAAAATAATATTTTTTTTTTTACCTTCAACTGAGTTTCGTCATCGTCGTCAACCAACTAGTACTAGTATACTACTAGTAGATGTATAACTACTTGAAGTGGGAATAGACATTGCTTCCAGTACCCACCAATGTGGGTCAGCAATTTCATTACGTAACTGTTACAGAGCCCGTTAATTTACATATTCAAACTAAAGTTAAGCTGCGGGCTACTGCCCGTAAGTTCGTTACTACAGACTTTTGTAAAATATCAATTCAGTTCTTTTAAACGCCGATTTCATTAATAGTACGAAATCAGTTTTATTATACGCAATTCAGCAATGCTGATTTCTTTTGTGTCCTGTATTCTTTCATATAATTTTAGGAATATTTTTTACATTGTTGCGTTTTCCTGGTGGCTTGCACCAGGAGATAACAAACAGAACTCTCATAATAGACTTCGGACGTCAAACGGAACACAAAATATAAAACCTTTTTACCTTAAAATAAAATTTCTATTATGTTTCCTAAGACGTCCGAAGTCCAAATAATTTCTTTCTGGTGTATACCAATCATCATCATTACCATTATGAGACGAACAATGATAAAGGAACGGTGGCTTGCGCTGTGCTGTTAGTTAGTTCTAGATGCGGCCACAGGTGGCGGTGAGGTCGATTTACGCAGCGGAAATGACAAAATCTAGCGAGTAAACGTGGAAAAAAGACGATGTACTCTCGTAATGAACTTCGGACGTCTTAGGAAACATAATACGAATTTTTTATTAGATAAATACCGTCAACTAGGGAGTAGTTAAAACAAAGTGGCCTGAAGTGATGCCGAGAGGAGAGGTATTTAAGAGCTTGATTTTGATTGCATTTTATCAAAAATGCGGGTAATGATGTCTATGTCCATTTAAAACAACAGTTGGTGGATTAAATATTAAAAACCTATATTAGGTAATCCAGGCATTTTTCTATCACACAAACATTAGTGTAGACTTGAGCGGAATTGAATAAATAATTTCTGATTGAAAACTCGTCGTTCATGATTCGTAAATAAATGTTATTTAAAAAATAACTTGTGTTGCTCACTCACTCCACTCAATTTCATTGATTTGATTCTATGAATTCATAACATGGTGCTAAGTTAATCCTATTCTAATTTGAAACGCGTGAAACAAGAATTTATTTTGGGGTCGATATTAACAAAATATTAATATGAGTCAAATACCGTCATGGGTTTTGAATACATCTCCCATGTCTCTTTCGAAGCCCACATACATCCAAGACGAGTCAGAGTGCAGTTTCCCAAACGATATTGTTGCGAAGGCTTCAATGCTGTTCCTTGGGTAGAACAAACTGGCATCTTCGTCACTACACTCTTGTTTAGCATAATGATACCTCTTTGGAACATGGAACTTGTAAAGACCTGGAAGTCCTTCTACATGCTCGTAGTCCTCTGCAATAGACTTGTCACTTCTTAGTGCAACTACGGACAAAAAATAATCATAAGTAATACATCCCGACCCAACAGGCGTCATTCTGTCAACAGTTATGGACTGCGCTGGTTCCATAAACTTATTAGTATTTTTATGATCATTCTTTGGGCGATGTGGTCGCTAAGCGACAAAGCCCTTTAATCAAATAATAAAAAATAAAAAAATTAAATGATCATTCTTTTTTCATGTACCTATTTAATTACCTCAGGACTCTGGCTTCCTGGATTTGGAAGGTGTACGAAGGTTCAAAGCAGTTGGCTTTGTAGAGGCAGAGGCCCCTTAAACATTGTCATGACACGTAGTACCTATTGACGATTATCCCTATATGCGCTATACACATGCACACAATGGCAACCTCCGGTTAGTGAGAAACGATTGCGACGTATGGAAAATAAAGGAAAAGCTAGGGTTTTGGAGGAGCGGATTGGTTACCAAGAATGATGTAGAGACTATGCAATGTCATTAATAAACATCGATAAAAGAGCCAGGGGGTGACTTGTACACTCAATAAATGGGTCCTCTAAATCTGTCGCTGAATTTAGATAGATCAGCTAAAAGAGCTGACAATAAAGCTGGCACTACAGAATTTTGTTGCATGACTTCATTAAGTAACTATAAATTTACTGATCAGTAGGATAAATTTTAAAAAAAATGTTATCCTTCTTGATAACATTTTTTAAACTGCCAAGTTAGACTTCTTAGTAGTTATAGTAGCTAGATAACATTGATGAAATTGTAATATTGTTATACTATATAATAGTGGTATAATTGTTTTTGATGGCTCAACGATTTCGTACAGCGACTCAGTGAAGGACTTTGGCATTATTATTGCTAAAGACTTTTCGTGGGGTCCTCAGGTGCAGGAAGTTAGCCGCAAGTTGTTTGCGTCTGCGGGGTCTTTACGAAGGCTGCGCAATTTACTTCCAACTACTACCAAAACTGCGCTCGCCCAATCCCTTCTTCTCCCAATCTTTGATTATGCCGACGTCAGTTATTTGGATCTAACTGAAGTGCAACTAAATAAGCTTGAGCGACTTCAAACCTTTTGTATTAGATTCATATTTGGATTGCGCAAATATGATCATATTTCTGAATTTCGTATTAAGCTCAAGTGGCTGCCAATCCGCCTTCGCCGGAATACTCATATTTTATCGTTGATTTACAGTGTCCTCTTTATTCCTACAACCCCCTCTTATCTTAAAGAACGTTTTAAGTTCATTCATGACACACATTCTAGACACCTGAGATCATCAGAGAATTTGACCCTTTTAATGCCCTCGCATTCTACAAAATTTTGTGATAACTCGTTTGCGATCCAGGCGGTGCAAATCAAATCAAATCAAATCAAAATCATTTATTTCAAATAGACCATTTGCAGGCACTTTTGAATAGTCAAATGTCGGTCAGTCCAAGAAAAGTGAAGCTAAATTGCACGTTCCAATACGTAGGTCTCTATGGAGAAGAACGTGCAAGAAACTCCATGGACACTCTTTTTAAAATATATTATGAGTTACATAGATCTTGGTTACATATTTCTTGTCGCTTCTAATATGTGAGCACAATGTAGGTAGATATGTAATAATAATAAGTTATTATTCTTTTAATTAAATGTAATTAAAAATAGAAACTAAATTAAGCCACTGGCAGCCAAGAGATGACCAGTCTCAACTGATGGCACCCGTTCACGGGCATGACACGTGCATCAGCCCCACTCAGCTCAACCATTTTAAAGGGAACCGAATGACCCAATAACACGTGCCACCACCAGCAAGACATTTGGGTGAGCATGACACTCTCTCAACTGCCATGCTCGTAATGTCAAACAAGTTGTAACCTAATAAAGATGCTCCATGGTGCTTCACATTCACAAAAACTTGAAAAAAAAGTGCTTCTACATTATACAATGCTATTTAGTTTCCAATTAAAAAAGGTAATAAATTATCATAAGCTCTATTGAAATAAACAAATAAATAAAAAATACATTTCGAAAGCAAAAATTACAAAAAAGGGAATAGTAGGTATCTCTCCCAATATTTAGAAATATATTTATATAAATAAAAAAAAACAAATTGAAGGTAAAAGTGGCTGTAGTTGTGGAGCAGGACCAGCATTTAGCCAAGCATTTTTGTCAAGGAGATAATCTTCTAGTTTATAATATGCTTGTCTACATAGTGTGCGTTTAATGCATGTTTTAAATTTGGACTCATTTAGTTGTAGAATCTCAATTGGTATTTTATTATAAAATTTTACACAGTACCCCATGAAAGAGCTACGTACTTTAGCCAATCTGAATCGAGGTTGATTTAATTTGTTCCTATTCCTAGTATTAAAATTGTGCCTGTCACTTATCTTAGTAAAAAGATGAATATTTTTCCGAACATACATAGTCTGTTCAAAAGAAAAGGTGAATTTTGAATTTTTTTGAAAAGTATTTATTTATTCATCAATATCCATTTTGTCCCCTTCAAAGTAATCCCTTTCAGATATAATGCACTTATGCCAGCGCTTTTCCAATCCTCGAAGCACTTCTGAAATGCGCTTTTCGGTATGGCCAGGAGCTCATTCTTCGATTTTGACTTTATCTCATCAATTGTAGCAAAACGCTTTCCTTTCATTGATCTCTTCAGTTTTGGGAATAGGAAAAAGTCGCAGGGAGCTAAGTCTGGTGAATATGGTGGTTGAAGCATGACTACGGTGTTGTTTTTGGCCAAAAAATCATGAACAAACATTGATGTGTGTGCGTTTCTTTTGCTCAAAATTTTGCAATTTCCGAACAAAATTCGCTGCCACACGTTTCATGCCCAAAACATTCGAGAAAATTGTATGGTATGATCTGATTGATATGCCAACATTCTCTGCAACTACCCTAATAGTAATTCGACAATTTTCTAAAACAATTTTTTTCACTGTTTCGATGTTTTCTTCGCTTGTTGACGTGGTTGCAACTCCAGGAGGCTCATCGTCATCAACATCTCCTCGACCTTCTGTAAAGCGTTTGTGCCACCTATAAACGCTTTTTTGAGACAAAGTGGACTTGGCAATTGCCACAGTCAACATTTCAAGTGCCTTGGAGTACTTTATTCCATTTTTAACGCAGAATTTAATACAAATTTTTTTTATTTCAAAAGTCAAAAATCGAAGAACACCCAAAAACGTAACTAATCTTTTCAGTTGTCAACAACAAACTACTAATTCAAATTGGCTGATAATGCCAACATATAATAAACATATGTGTACCGACATAACAAAAAAAAATTTTCGAAAATCGAATGTACACAGCCCGCGAAAATTCAAAATTCACCTTTTCTTTTGAACAGACCTCGTACATGATTTTTTCATAAATGTATTGACAAGGGACCGTCAGGATGTTTATTTCTTTAAATAGTTCCCTAAGGGAATCGCGTCTGCGAAGGTTATATATGGCTCTGATAGCTCTTTTCTGCAGTATAAAAATAGACTCTATGTCTGTAGCCCGTCCCCATAGCAAAGTACCGTAAGACATGATGCTATGAAAGTAACTAAAATAGACTAGTCTCGCAGTATCTACATCAGTTAATTGGCGGATTTTTCTGACAGCATATGCTGCTGAACTAAGCCGTCCTGCCAGAGATGTTAAATGAGGACCCCATTGTAGCCTCGAGTCAAGCATGATCCCTAGGAAAACTGTACTCTCGACAAACTCGATTTTCTCCTTGTTCAATACTATGTCGGAATTGCTTTTAGCATTCGCTAACGCAAATCTTATGCATCATCATCATCATCATTTCAGCCGATACACGTCCACTGTTGGACATAGGCCTCCCCCAAGCGTCGCCACATCGAACGTTCCTGTGCGTCTCGCATCCATCGGTTTCCAGCTACCTTCACCAGGTCATCGGTCCACCTTGTAGGAGGCCTTCCAACACTGCGTCTTCCGGTACGCGGTCGCCACTCCAAAACCTTTCGGCCCCAACGGCCATCTGTTCTGCGAGCAATGTGCCCTGCTCATTGCCACTTAAGTTTGGCAATTCTTTGTGCTATGTCGGCAACCTTAGTTTTCCTGCGGATATCTTCATTTTTTATTCGATCATGCAAGGAAACCCCGAGCATAGCCCTTTCCATTGCTCCTTGGGTGACTTTAAGCCTTCTGATGAGGCCCATTGTAAGCCACCACGTTTCGGAGCCATATGTCATCACTGGCAACACGCACTGGTTAAAGACTTTCGTCTTGAGACACTGTGGTATGTTGGACGAGAAGATACCGCGTAGCTTCCCGAACGTTGCCCAACCGAGTTGGATTCGACGGTTGACCTCTTTCTCGAAGTTAGACCTACCGTCACCTACCCAACTGGACTGTCTGTCCGAGGTAGACGTAATCGTCCACAACTTCGAGTGTAGAGTCTCCGACCTTGATAGGAGTGGGCGCTACATGGTTGTTAATCATGATCTTGGTTTTATCCATGTTCATTTTAAGACCCACTCTTAGAGAAGCTCTACTGAGGTCATTGAGCATTGTACTGAGCTCCTCCATAGTCTCCGCCATGACTACTATGTCGTCGGCAAACCGAAGGTGAGAGATATACTCGCCATTGACATTAATGCCGAGTCCACTCCAGTCCAGAACCTTGAAGACATCCTCCATTGCGGCCGTGAACAGTTTCGGAGAGATGACGTCTCCCTGCCTCACACCTCGCTGCAGGAGGATAGGTTTCGAGGTCTGGTCCTGGAGTCGGACTGACATGGTGGCGTTTTCGTACAAACACCTCAGCACTTCGATGTACCGATAGTCAATTTGGCACCTCTGGAGAGATTGCAGCACAGCCCAAGTCTCGATCGAATCAAAAGCTTTCTCGTAGTCCACAAACGCTAGGCAGAGAGGCAGGTTATACTCCACGGTCTTCTGTATGACCTGCCGTAGCGTATGTATGTGGTCTACGGTGCTGAAACCTTTTCGGAATCCGGCTTGTTCAGGAGGCTGGAAGTCGTCAAACCTGCGCGCAAGACGGTTCGTGATGACCCTGGAAAACAGCTTGTAGACATCGCTTAGAAGTGAGATGGGCCTGTAATTCTTCAGCAGGGTTTTATCACCCTTCTTAAAAAAGAGTACCACCACACTTCTGCTCCATGCCTGTGGCGTTTTTCCCTCGAGTATGACGGAATCGAACAACTTCTGAAGGGCCTTTAGGACCGGTTTTCCACCCGCCTTCAGGAGCTCAGCCGTAATTCCGTCCTCACCCGACGCCTTGTTGTTCTTCAACTGCTTCAGAGCCATCCTAATCTCGTACAGGCTGACGTCCGGGATATCTTCAGTGTAGTGTCGAGTCATCTAGCTCTTGGGTCGTTTGCCAGATTTGTAGCGGGTTTGGAGATCGACGTGTATAACTGTCCATAAAATGCCTCGATCTCTCCCAGAAGATCCGATTTGGCGGATATGACTCTGCCATCTTCGGTCTTCAGTTTCGTGAGTTGGCTCTGCCCAATAGACAGATCCCGTGCAAAAACTTTGGAGCCCTTATTCCGCTCAATCGCGTCCTTAATCCTCTCGGTATTAAATCGGCGAAGGTCGCGTTTCAGAGACTTCGAGATCTGTTTATTGAGCTGCCGGTACGTGCACGCATTATCTGAAGACTGCAAAGTCATTTCACGCCTCTTCTTCATGAGCTCGAGAGTTTGATCAGTGAGCCTCTTGGTCTTACTTGTACGGGTCTTAAAAAACTGAGACCCGACTGTATGGACAGCTTCCACGAACCCATCATTATATTGGTCCACGGAGCTTCCTAGGCACTCGAAACGGTTTTGAAGTTCGAGCTGAAAGCTCTCGGAGTTTTGGATCTGGATCTGTGCAGGACGGAGCGTAGGCTTCATCAGTCGAGATCTTTCAAGCTTAACATTGATATTCAATGTGCCTCTTACCATACGGTGATCACTCCCGGTTTTTACGGCATTGATCACAGAGACATCACTGAATATTTGCTTCTTCGTCGATATGATGAAGTCAATCTCATTTTTAGTTATGCCATCAGGGCTTTGCCAGGTCCACTTCCTGTGCTTACGCTTTCTGAAGAAGGAGTTCATCATGTAGAGGCCCTCCTTCTCCATAAAACTAGCCAGTAGGTGTCCCCGGCGGTTCCGATGTCCAAATCCAAATTGCCCCACTCGCAGCTCATCACCGTCTCGTTTGCCCAGTTTCGCATTAAAGTCCCCCATGACAACAGTGAAGTGAGTCTTAGAACCATGCATGGCTCTGGATATATCCTCATACATGGACTCCACTTCGTCATCGGGGTGTGCCGAGGTCGGGACGTAAACCTGTATGACCTTCAGCGAATATCTTGATGATACTCTGAGTATCAGGTACGCCACCCTGGTCGACACACTCTCGACTCTCACCACTTTGTCTACGAGGGACCTGTGGACGATAAACCCGACACCACCCTGGGACTGCTGATCACCCTCCCGGAAGTAAAGCAGGTTACCGGATTTGAGAATTATCGTGTCCTCCCCCTGTCTTCGGAATTCGGATAATCCCACAATACTCCATCGTAACCCGCTCAACTCTTCCTCCTGTTCGATGATCTTCTCGTCGGACCGGAGTGTACGTACGTTATAGGTTGCCAGGTCCAGTCGTCGACGGTTAAACATTCCCGCCCGGAGATTCTTAGCACCCCTGACCCCAGGGCTGCGCCCACGCCCGTCCACGTCAACACAACCACTGGAGTCGCCGGGCATTTGGGGCCTGTGCGTATTGTTATGTTGCATTGGGGGGGTTCGGACCATAACCCGCCACGCTGGTCCAGTGCGTGTTGGCGGGTCGCCATATCCTCATCCGTTTGTCAGCAGGGTGCACCACGTGCAGGTGAGGTTGGCTTGGGTCCCGACAGATCGCCCTCAGCAAGTCGGAGGCCATCGCTTTCCATGGTCCCCGACGGGCGCCGCCGCCAGGATTACACATTGTGATTGGAGGGACTACAATTTCTGTCGAGTCAACCATGAAATACCTCGGATTGGTGATCGACAGCCGATGGGACTTTGGTCCCCATTTTCAGCGGCTGGTGCCTAAATTGATGGGTGCGGCAGGAGCACTATCAACACTGCTTCCCAATTCAGGGGGCCCAAACACCGCCTGTAGGGGGCTATACATGGGGATCGTGCGATCGATGGCCATGTACGGAGCCCCGGTGTGGGCCACTGACCTGACGGCCCGTCACATCGCAACACTGCGTAAACCGCAGAGAGCTATGGCTATCAGAGTCATTAGGGGGTATCGCACGATCTCCTACGAGGCGGCTTGCTTACTGGCCGGATCCCCGCCCTAGGACCTAGAGGCAAAAATACTCGCGACTCTTCACCAATGGCGAGAAGAAGCGAAGGCACGGGGTGAGACATTGGTGCAGCGACAGATCACTGTGTATCGTTCGGAGCTCCGTCAGGTCTTGATGGCGGAATGGCGAGAGAGACTTCTGCATCCTACCGCCGGCCTCGTAACAATCGAGGCGGTCCGTCCGGTGCTCGACCTTTGGCTTGTGAGGAAGTACGGCTCCTTAACGTTTCGGGCGACACAGGTGCTTTCGGAGCACGGCTGCTTCGGAAAGTACCTGTGTCGCATAAACAGGGAACCAGATGCTCGGTGCCATCACTGCGCCCACTGCACTGACGACACGACGTTGCATACACTAGCTGAGTGTATCGCATGGGAAGAGCCGCGCCGCGCTCTCGTTTCTGAAGTGGGCAGTGACCTGTCGCTGCCGTCCGTGGTTCGGTCCATGCTCAACAGTGTAGAGTCTTGGGACACAGTAATCACCTTCTGCGAAAATGTAATCACGCAAAAGGAGGCTGCGGAAAGGGAAAGGGAGAAGAGTTCTCTCCCACCTCGTACCAGACGCACCGGGCGTCGAGGAAGGGCTGACAACGCCCTCTTTCAACCCCCCTAAAAAGGTCCAGGGTCGACGGATTAGGGGACATTCGTCGGCCCATCAACCTGGACCCGAGATGGTGGCGCGTAGTGTTCCACGCGCGCCTCTCTTAGGCGTATAGGAAAGCCACACTCTACAGAATGAGACCCATGAGGACCGGGTCACCACTAGTCTGGGGCAGCGGAAGTCAAACTGCACCCGCAGCCCCTGACACAAGTGTACGAGGGAACACCGGGGTGTTTTTAGTCAGTAAGAGTCTGACAGACCCCTCCACCTGCCCCGAGGCGGAGGACATCCATGAGGATTTCCACCCCGAAAAAAGGGTCCCGACAGATGTTGGTTGGGACCCCGTCTACACCCCTAATCTTATGCACTTAGTTTTTTTTCCATTTAATACTAAATTATTAACAGTAAACCAGTTTTGGACTTGCTGTAGAGCATTATTTACGTCATCAAGGTTTGCGGAACGTCTATTGATTTTAAAAATTAACGACGTATGGTCAGCAAACAATACAATATGTGGTTGTTTTTTTAATAGATGCGGTAGATCATTTATATATACTAAAAAGAGGAAAGGACGCAATATTGAGCCTTGCGGTACACCCATTTGCTGTTGCCTGTCAATTAAGTAAGACGCATGTGCATTTGTGGAACGCGTTGCCATTAACTATTAGGCAAGCCCAGTCACTGGTTTCTTTTATTAAAAATCTACTTAAAAACCATTTCCTTTCTCTCTAACATTATCTGGTTTCTATGTAATTTACGGTAATTTTAAATGTAATTTTTCGCTCTCAGCGATAAGACCGCCGTTGTGCCCGTTAATTTAAGTTTTTGTTTAAGCTGTATTACTTTTTGGTGTACAATAAAGTTTATTCTATTCTATTCTAATACTTACATGAGAAATTAGAAACAAAGTACACCACAAGAAGGACTGGCAAAAACTTAGACAACATGGTTGACTTTGTGCGACATACGTACAACGTATTTTTGCAACGAATACTTTAGGTATAGTATGAGTCGTCCACCATATATACGTAATATACAGAATGTTTGGTGCATCGTGTGCCAAATTGAAATAGTCGACTGGAGGGATCGTCTGCTATCTTTTCAGACCCCTAAACACTTCTCATGCCCTTTGGACTTTTTTCATCAGCTTTTTATTATTTTATGAAATAAAAGACCAAAATTTTTCATTCAAATACAATTTTTTAATGTATAAGGCGTAAACTCTGAATTTTAAATTTATATAGACGTGTATTTTATTAGTGATATTAGCCACCTATTTTTTTTTTAATTTACTTTAATGGACATTACCAATCTTTGTATGGGAGTTGGACCAAGTGCTGCCCAGAAGGCACACATTGTGCATTTTGTTGCTTAGGCTAACACCAATCAGTACACTGAAGCGCTTCAAAATCTATCCCAGGAATCAAGAGAAAAAAAAACATTTTTTGCGAATTATTTATTTTCGAAAAGTAGCTTGATAATTGTTTTTAGCGTAATTGATCACTGACTATAATATACTATCATTGAAAACTTACACTAAAAAGGACAATGCTAATATTTATATGGCAGTTGGATTAAATGCTGCCCAGAATGATCACATAGTGGATTTTGTTCCTCTGACTAACACCAGTCAGTAAACTGAAGCGTACTAAAATGTACCAGGAGTCAAGAGAAAAAAAAATGTTTTGTGTGAATTATTTATTTTCGAAAAATAGCTTGATAATTTAATTGCTTTTAGCCTAATTGATTACTGACTATAATGTATATCAGTAATCACTTACACTAAAAATGAAAATTCCTATTTTTTAATGGGAGTTGGATTAAGTGCTGCCCCGAATGCGCACCAAATCCACTATGTAGTGGATTTTGTTCCTCAAGCCAACACAAGACAGTACCCTGAAGGTTCCAAAATCTGTCCCAAGAGCAAAGAGAAAAAAATTGTTTATGTGAATTATTTATTTTCGAAAAGTAGCTTGATAATTGATTATAGCCTAATTGATTACTGATCATTTATCATTAATCAAATTTACTGAAAAGGACATTGCCAATCTTTGTATGGGAGTTGGATTAAATATATGTTTAATAGTGTATTTTATTTCAATAAAAATATTTATTTTCATATAAGCCTACAAAGACACTTATAAAACGTTATAAGTTTATGCACGGCTGTAACTATTGGTTTCTTATGAAGAAAAACTGACAACAAACCCCATGAAAACTCTATAAAAAATAATAATTATACACATAACCATATGAATAAGTTGTGATAATAATACTTTTTCTTGGTAAGAACATGCTTAATGTGAGTTTTGAGCTTTCCCTCAGTGAGTTCTGTAACTGATATGGCAGCTTAATATAAAAGCATATGCTGTTTATGACGAATGACTTGCTTTTTTCAGTTGGCATTTATTTGAGAATTACAATTTTTATTATTATTTGAAGAGTCCTGAGTTTTTGCGAATACACAAAATATAAAATAAAGACAGATTCAGTATATCTATTTTATAAATAGTCCGGATTGCTCTCTTTTGCGATATGAAAATTAATTTTACATCAGCTGCAGAACAGTATACCATAAACTGTAATGTTGTGAAAATAAGCGGAGTAAACTAACCTAGCTATGACTCTACCTATCTGTCAATTCCCTTATTTTTCTTACTCTACCTTAAAGAGTGTTAATATAAGCACCCTACTGCTATTTCCAATCGAAAAAGTTTTAAGTATTACTGTTTCCGCCAAAAAATTAAGTTTTTGGCCACCAAAGATAATATTGAGGACAACCTCAGGAATATTCGGCTCCAGTAAACTATATACAGGGTGTCTCACGGCAGAGTTAGGGTTTTGAAATGAAATAAAAGTCAATTTGCATATTTTTGTGAAAACATTTTTATTGAAAATTATTGAACTACAGTGCGGATTTTACTTTTTAAAGATTACATCTTCCAGATGTCTTCCATTTCGTAGCACGCACTCACGGAATCGATTCATCGCATTTTGCATAACGCGCCTAAGCATAGCCGGATCGATGTCACGTATCTCTCGTTGGATATTTTGTTTTAGCTCAGCGATATTCCTCGGAGTATTGACATAAACTTTGCTCTTAAGGTACCCCCATAGGAAAAAGTCCATGGGGGTCAAATCGGGCGATCTCGGAGGCCACGCAATATCACCAAAGCGGGATATCAATTTCTGAGGAAACAATTCACGAAGTTGGTCCATAGTGGCTCTTGCAGTGTGGCAAGTGGCTCCATCCTGCTGAAACCACGTTCTTGAGCTGTAGGCTGGATGCTCTCGAAGTTGGAGTATAAAATAATTGGATACCTATCATTTGCCGATACGCCTCACCAGAAACAGTTATCGCAGCACCCGTCGCATTTTCAAAAAAATACGGCCCGATTATTCCATTGACCGAAAGAGCACACCACACTGTCACTTTTGGGCTATGCAGCGGTCTTTGATGTTTTTGTCTGGGATTGACATCTGACCAAAAGCGACAATTTTGTTTGTTTACATATCCATTCAAATGGAAATGTGCTTCATCACTCCAAAACACAGTATTCAAAGTGCGAAATCTCTCTATGATTGTCTGGCAAAAACTTTTACGTAAATTGTAGTCATTTTCATTTATTTCCTGCACTATCTGTATTTTATAGGGATGGAATTTCAAATCACGTTTTAAAATCCGCTCTACGGTTGATTTGGTGACGTTTAAAGCCGCCGCTCTTCTGTGTATTGACAAGCGTGGATTGCGTCGAACGCTGGCTGCAACTTCGTTTATTGTTTCTTCCGTCCTTGAAGTTCTGCTTGGGCCTGGACGCGGTTGATTTATAGCGGAACTGGTAGCTCGAAACTTGATAATCCATTTACGAATCAAATTTTCACTTGGTCCATCGCGTAAACGTCTGATATTGTAGTGAGAACAAAACTGTCTCCGAGCCACGACGTACGATTCTCCACCTTTCAAAAACGCATCGATAGCGAACGCGCGGTGCTCTCCCGACCACTGCGACATCGTGACTAACGAATCCGCACGAATGACGAAGCTACTGCGCCCCTCACCCCGCGCTTACTTGCAACGGTTTTTAAAATATTCAAATTTAAAATCCTAACTCTGCCGTGAGACACCCTGTACTATCCTCAAACACTAACTTAAATGGTTTTGATACAAGAAATGTGATTTAATGAGAAATATTTATTAAAAACAAAACTGGTTTTTATTTGGCTCACCAATATTTTTTTTATATTTTTTTTTTAGTGTAAATTAAAGCTACGATGCACTGGAACTACTCTCATTCCTGGGCAGCACTTGGTCCAAACCCTGGCAATATCCTATTTGCAAAGATTCAGACTTAAATTAAAGCTGTCCATGTTACAGCTATTTACATGGCTACAAAAAAAATGTAGTAGCACGATCATTTGTTTTATGTCTGGGTGTAATTTATCTATATATATATGTATTTAGAAATATATAAGTATGTTTATCGGTTGTCTAGTACTCATAACACAAGCTCTGCTTAGCTTGAGACTAGGCGGCGTTGTGTGATAGTTGTGGAATATTATTTATTATTATTATCATAGATGTTTTGATGATGCTGCTTTGTACATTGTTTACAAGACATGTCTTGTAAAACCTGTAAAGATCACGGTGCGCAGAAAGCGCAGTGGGCAACGTTAGCCATCAAACTGGCAGTTTTGACTGCATTAGTTCGAATCTGCGTCTGCGACCTTGGTCTGGCAAGTAGAGCGGCAAACTTCGAGGCTTGGAAAAAAGGCTTTTGCTTACAAATAAATATTAATATAATGGCTGCAATATTTTGGGCTGGTGAGTCTCAATGCAGGTTACTGTGTAACCTAGGTAGATCTCCATTGCCAGAACCTTCATGATGTACCATTTAAATTGGACATTAAGAAAAAATTATTTACATTCATTATGCGTACAGCTAAGGAATGGAATTCCCTGCCGGAGTCTGTATTTCCTGATAGCTATAACCTAGGGGTCTTTAAGTCAAGAGTGAATAGATTGCTTCTAGGCAAGCGTGCTCCATCGTCGGCCACATCATCGCTTACCATCAGGTGAGATTGTGGTCAAACGCGAGCCTATCCATTATAAAAAAAATAAATAAATAACAGCTATGACGTCACAATATGGGGGAGAGTCGTTCTTATTTAAAATCGTATTGTACAAAAATAATTTACTTCTAATTTACGAGACTCCAATCGGGAATTGAACTCATTATATAGGTAGGTATGGGATCCTCAGGGCGTGAGTCCGACTCGCACTTGCCCAATTTTTGTATATTTCTATATTTGTTACTGTCACAATACTAGCTTTTTCCAGCGGCATTGGCCCCGTGAATGTTTAAAATTATCTCACGAGAATGAGTATTCGCCGATAGCCTACTACAGGCTGTAGTATCCCGTGTTCTAAATGACTTGAATCC
The DNA here is from genome assembly GCA_910589285.2 of Mythimna ferrago. NCBI lineage: Eukaryota > Metazoa > Arthropoda > Insecta > Lepidoptera > Noctuidae > Mythimna > Mythimna ferrago. The sequence continues at coordinate 16,510,269 of OU342698.1, read as the reverse complement.
GCCCAGCCGTTAATTTAAAAAAAAAAAACAATAAACGTAAATATTTATACTAAACCTAGCTAATTAAAAAAAAAAAAAAATATTCCTCCACATCGCTGTTACCCGGAAATGTGCCCAAATACTGATTCTTTCGTAAAGAACGAGCCAGCTCAGTGGTTACGCAATATCATAAACATTTTTGCATCCTACTAATATTTTAAACGCGAAAGTGTGTATGGATGGATGGATGTTTTTTACTCTTTTACGCAAAAACTCCTGAACGGATTTCAATGAAACTTGGCATACAGGTACCTACACCATGTTCTAGAATAACACATAGGATACCTTTTATCCTGGAGTTATTTATGTTTCCTTAGTACCTATAATTTTTTAACCCACTGGAAAATGACAGCAACTGTCAAATACATGACAGCAACTGTCAAACACATGACAGAAACTGTCAAATACATGACAGCAACTGTCAAACATATGACAGAAACTGTCAAATACATGACAGCAACTGTCAAATACATGACAGCAACTGTCAAATACATGGCAGCAACTGTCAAATATATTGATTCAAATCATTCCATCATTCTATTAATTCTGTCAAACATTCCAAGATTGACAACACATAATAAATGTGAAATCTTGGATCATTCCAATGTCACCCTGTATATTTTTTTTAAATAAAACAAAGTCGTATTAGTTACACTATATATGAAACATGAGCGACTACTTTAACAAAAGCTGTGTTTGGAAGAGTTCTTCCGTTTACGCGATACAAGTAAAACCGAAGTATATGAAGCATATATATAACGTAGAAAAGAGTCAGCAAACGCGGAGTCGACGATTGTAATTGGAAGTAATTACCAGTTATGTATTTTATATTAATTAAAAAGACATAAATATTCTGACCAGTGTAATTGTGACCAGTGATGTATTTTATTATTATTTAGACTGAAGTTTTGAATATATAAATATTCTATACCCCATGGGTATGTTACAGCGATATATAACAAAGAATTATAAGAACTGACCACACACCTATAACAAGCAATAAATGAATTTGAATTATAAAAGGAAAAACTGTCTGACTGACTTATCAACTTACAGTCAAAACTACTGGTACTAATAGTGTGCAATTTTGCACAAGCTTTCCTTTATGGCGTAGGCGAGGAGGCTCCTGTAGTGCGTTCAAATTTGAGTTTAGAGGTTACTCTAATGACGTCATTGGGTAATTTATTACTCTACCCTGGCATTTTTGAACGCGAACGGAGTTCAACTGTCAATGTCAAGCATATGGCCGCTTACTCTAACCTACCCTGCTCAAAGTTAGAGTAATATCTTTGTGGCGTCCCAAAATTTATATTGTAATGTAATCTATGTAATAAGTGTGGGACCCACTACTTGAAAAACATATATTTAGTCTGTAGTATTTAATAAGATCCCGTTTATGGTTTTTTCACTTTGACACTTCACTTTGGCGGTTTTTGAAGTGAAACATTTCTCTCAACAATTCCGACTTTTATTATAAGTTCGCAACTAAAACTAATCAGCGCAAAACGCCAAACTTTCATCACACGGACCGAGTAAACGGGCCAGACAGTGCTTTCGGCCGAGTACTCGGTACGTGTAAACACAGCGCCGAGTACTCGGCCAAACGCTTTTCTCTAAAATTCGCTTACATCACTGTCTCGGCCGAGCAACATTTTACTGTCTCGCCTTTTTACTTGGTACGTGTGAGCAAGGCATTAGTTGAGTTAACTCTAGGGTTATAAAAGAACAACCCTGGATTGCAACTCTACTCGACTCTGGTTATTTTTGAACGCAGGGCTGAGGGGTTGAAACGGAGGTCTAAAGTTTGTAAACAGAAACCTGCTTTTAAGCGATTAAAGCCATTAGCAGATGCTAGTATAGTGTAACATATTATAAAAACGACGCATGATAGCTTCTAAAATCGATCCTGATACTGTGAAAGCCACATAAAGCAAATTGAACGAGCTGTCACCGAAACACTGAACTCATTCGCCCCGCAAAATCCATTGGATATGAAAGACAGTCAAAGGCTGCGTGCAACCTATAATTCAATAAAACGCAACCTTGCAACGAAAATTGCTGAAAACGAAGAACAAAAATGGATCAAACTATAAAAATCCTAGAACATAACAGAAAAATGATGTAGAGCGTACAAGAGCCATGAAAAATTCATCATCATTTCAGCCGATCGACGTCCACTGTTGCACATAGGCCTCCCCCATGTATTTTATACATGATTAAGAATTTAACACCAACCAGAGCCGTCTATATCAAGGAGTGTTGCGCCGTAATGTTGGCTCTCCTGTCTATCTACAGAAAAAAGAAAACAGTTGCCTAATCTAGCAAAATTGTTGCACGAAATGCGGAACGAAATCAATTTTAACGGTATTCATAATACCTTATGGAGAAATATGAGGGGAATGGGGTTTTTTTTTAAAAAAACTGGGCAAGTGCGAGTCGTACTCGCGCACTGAGGGTTCCGTGCAAACTACAATTCCCGAATAAAGTCTCGAAGATTTTTCCAAATTGCAATTTTTTTTGTGACCTAGGTAACAACAAATTTGATGTTTTCAGATTTTTCTCTATACCTGTGCTATAGGACCTTGCTCTGTGCCAAATTTCAGGATTTTAAGTCAACGGAAAGTACCCTATGAATTTCGATCTTTGAGAGTTTCAAAATATACGTTTTTTTGCGACATAAACGGCCGTATCTTTTTAATTCTTTAACTTAGAAGTTTGATTCCACAGATTGAAGGGACCGCTGACTTGAGTCTTGTGTGTTGTTGGCTTTAATTTCAACTTGATACCTTTACTCGTTCTCGAGATAAAGGGTCTTGACAGACAGACAGACAGACAGACGGACGGACAACAAAGTGATCCTATAAGGGTTCCGTTTTTTCCTTTTGAGGTACGGAACCCTAAAAAGCAGGTGTAAAAGGAAGTTGTTAATGGAGAGGTATGACTTTGTGGCGAAGCGTTTTCGGTACTTATTAGAAAGAATTGCAGGAAAATCGAAGTGGAGCCCAGCGTCGTATACTTTATTTAAAAATAGTTTTTACAATTTACAAAAGAAGAGAAAAAGAAAATTATAAGGCAATTGTCAAAAGTAACGAAATACAAGTTAATCTCTCTAATATTAAGTAATTTCATTGCTAGAAATATAGCAACATTGTGGTTCCGTGTCGCCAACAATTCGGCGAAGGGAATTCTTACCTGAAACTCATTATAAGTTATCGCCTCCATCCATACTAATATTATAAATGGGAAAGTGTATGTGTACTTAGCCTTTGTCCGTCTTTCACGGCAAAACGAAGCAACGAATTGACGTGAATTTTTAAGTGGAGATAGTTGAAAGCATGGAGAGTGACAAAGGCTAAGTACTATTTGTCTCTTTCTAACCCCCCACTTATGCGAGTGAAGCCGTGGGCAAAAGCTAGTAGACTATAAACACAGACTATAAAGATACTATAAACGGTAAACAGAATCGCGTCCTTGGCACAGACTCGACGTAATGTTGTCACTTTATACATTATTATGATATCGTATTTGCTCTTTATTTAGTCATTGTGGTTTTTTTTTATTATTTTATTTATTTTCTTTTCTCTAAAATTTATTTTTATTTATCTATCCTATTCAAGTCGTTTAGCACACAACATCGTGCCGACGTCATTCACCCTGAGTAACATAGGCTATATTTATTGCTCGTGCGAAGTCGGGACTAACCGCTAGTCAGCTATAAAGAGGTAAATAATTAAGCATTAATAATAGTATCGTGATGAAACTTACCTAGTTTCTTCTCGCACATAAAGCTGTACCGCTTGCTACAACCGACATCGTTGAATCGACCATCTCCGTTCATGTGCACACAGTCTTCGTTATTATTATGGTTGTCTGGCTGGTTAGGCACCCAGTTGATGTACGCCTCAGATATGGGTTTACCTATAGCATGTTATGCATACACAATAAATAAATATAATGTATAAATAATTAGATGCATTGCTTTTATGAAGATGTTGAAAATGTTTGTCAAAATAATTCGAATAAATTACTTTTGATTTTTTATGGTCATTCTGCTGCCTTTATAACCATTTATTTGGAATCGGTATCAAAAAATTATTAATATTATGGGTTCCGTTTTACGTCCGAAGTCCATTATGAGAGTACATGGTCTTTTTTCCACGTTTATTCGCTAGATTTCGTCATTTCCGCTACGTAAATCGACCTCAGCGCCACCTGTGGCCGCATCTGGAAGTAACTAACAGCACAGAGCAAGCCACCATTCCTTTATCATTGCTGGTTGCGTCGTTCTTCGTACCGCGCGCATGTCGCTAGATTTTGAATTTAGAAAAAACCTCAATTTTGTTCAAATTTTGTATTTTTTTAAATAAAAATACCTACTTGTTTTAACTTTCGAGATCAAAGTAGAAAGTTACCGTTTTTATTTTTCCGTTATGTAAAATTATTTCGTTCGTTTTAAAAATGACCGACCGTTAACAACTTTGTGGCCGTTTAAGTAGTCGGTAATCATTACTTACTACTCAGGTCGGTCATATAATAGTGTTAACGAACGCGTAAATGAGTCTATTGAGTCAAGTTTGTCAGAATTAAATTCAGTTTGAGTGAAGATAATGAAGCCTCCGTTAAACGGCGCCGGACTCGATCACATAGATTGAAGGTTTGAAGTAGAATATCTGGTAAGTCATTTTAGTACTTTATATTGGGCACTTTACGGTACAATCCAGCCGAGTGTTCCTAGTTCGAGTATGGCGTCTGCATTAGTATGAGTTACGCACCGTTCGTTTTTCGAGGTTAGCTTCAATGAAAACGGTTGACTCTTTGGATTAGATTGAAAGAAATATCTTGCCATTCCGACGTATACAATGCAGGAATTGGATGAAGATTTGAGAATCCGTGGACGATTTATATTTTCCAAGTTTTTGATTTTTTTCTTCTTCTGTGTACCTACCAAAAGTTTACAACGACATTTTATTCGATCTTCAAAGTTTTAAAATAAAGAAGTTTTTGTACCTCTGGACTACCTAATAAACACTCGTTCTTTTTGCAATAAAAATAACGTAACCCAGGAAAGATCATCTAATCTCGTGTAACCTTTCATGATCAAAAAAAAAGAGGGGGGGGGGGGGGCGAAAATGTACAATTACTAGAAGTAAGCTCAGTGCACCTTAAACGGGCAAACTAAAATGATCTTCAAATTAATTTCTATGCCTTTGGCTAACACTGTATCATCACTTTAAATTTTTAACAAAAACCAGTGAAAGGCTACTTACCACTTTTACAAGCGTGCTGATGAAAGGTTGAGCTTGCAACCAACCCTATCAGATGACATGCGAATTTTACAAAGATTACTATCGTTTCTAAAAAATCTCCATCAGTCCTAAACTTGATTGCCGAGGTGTAACGTAGTGCTTGTGCTGCGTAACATTAAATACTTCTGTACCTGGGCCAACTGGTCATTGCCTGGTCCTAAATTAAGACGAATATATTTAATAATTCTCCGAGCAAGGAGTCCTTAAATCTCATGTGCTATTATAATCATAAACCGGGAACTGCATTAGACCGACGTCATACGTGGACGACGCCTGAGTGGTACGTTACGTCGCGTCAGGTGGCGTCGCGTGGTGTGGGTCTGTTGTAGCTCTACAAGTCTGGTTGCTTTATACAATGTATGGCAACCGACATACCAAACGGGCGTAAATGGCCCACGTTGGCCCAATGTAATTATACTTTAATTTCTCGAACCCCTAGGTGGTAAGGTCCAACGTATATTCAATCTCCAAGAAAGTTGTAAAAAGCTCCGTGGATTTTTCTGGGTCCAGTAAATAAACTTAACTTTCTTAGCAGCTGGCAAATGGACTCTCTAACAGGCACAAAGCCTTGAAGGGTATCTCTACTTTATGACCTTCATCACCCTTTTTTTTATGGTGGGTAAAATCATCCAATGACAACCCCCGCTCTTGGGCGGAACGGGAAATAGTGTCAAACTCTTGCTGACTAAAAGCCCACCCTGTTCCTTCTAGCCTTTATACCGGAACCCGAGTTCCCTTTCGGATAACCCTGGCCCCAGTAGGCTTCGACCCGGCTGGGCCCCTGCTGTCGCTGACAACTTCTTGAGGCGCACGGGAACAGTGCGCGCCGTCGACAACTTGGGCTTGGTCTGTACAGTTACCAGACGGCCGGACAGCGAGCTATCCATTGCTCACTGTCCGCATGCCCATGCCTACGGTGGCCGGAAATCAGGATCGGAATCCCGGCGGCGGCGGCGAAAACGCCGTTGCCTGATGCGTTCGGCCTCCTCCTTTAAGAACAACCTTTATCACCCCTTGGGGAAGGTTGCGATACCGTAGCTTGTTGGATTTTGCATCGACACCAAACTTTGAATTATCTGTCAGAACTTATTGACTTTCTTAGCAGCTGGCAGTCCACCCTCAAGCAGGCGCAACGCCTCAAAGAGTATCTATAAATTGTGACCTTCATCACCCCTTGGGGAAAGTTGCATTGTCGTAGCTTATATTTAGTACCTGGAAATCGACATTATCCAGTTCCAAGAGTTTACTTCCAGACCAAACTCTGAATTATCGTCAATACCTATTGACTTTTTTAGTAGCTGGCAGTTGGACCCTCAAGCAGACGCAACGCCTCAAATTGTATCCTTACTTTGTGACCTTCAGCACCCCTTAGGGAAGGTTGCATTATCGTAGCTTGCATTTAGTTCTTGAAAATCGACGTTATCCAGCTCCAAGAATTTACTTCCAGACAAAATTCTGAATTATGGTCAATACCTATTGACTTTCTTAATAGCTGGCAGTCGGACCCTGAAGCAAGCGCAACGCCTCAAGGGTATCTTTACTTTATGACCATCATCACCCCTTGGGGAAAGTTGCTTTGTCGTAGCTTGCATTTAGTTCCTGGAAATTGACGTTATTCAGCTCCGAGAATTTGTCTCCTAGTCAAAAGATCAATCCATAGATTTGTAATTAGTAAGTGTTACTTGATCACTGGGCATCCTGGAAACCTAGCCATTTCGGCTACGATTCTCTAGCACGAAGTTGTTAAAGTAAGGTTAAGGAAGTTTTTTTAGTACAAGAGAAAATTTCAACACCTGTACCCCATATGAAAATGCAGATAGGTTCTGGGACCACCACCATTTTTTTTCCGTCTGATATAGTCCAGTATTTAGCAAAACATTATTTAGCTTAGTGTACTGTTTTCACCGACAAACAAGCTTAAGCATCAGTTTCTGATTATTTTCGCGAAAATAGTTACCTATATGGGATGCAAGAGCAGTAATCCATTTCTTTAAAAATACTGCTGTAAATTTGTAAACGTGCGTATGTGCTACGTGGCTTACTGCCACTATATTATTGCTTGTATTGAGTCATAGAGTTCATACTTCGGATCTCGTTGATTTGGACTCAAAATTCTTGAGGACAATAAGGAAGGCCTTGCTTCCGGAATTTGGCTTTAGCTATTTGGGTTAGACGTTTTAATTTTTCCATACTGAAATGCTTTATTTTAAAATAACAATTTTTTTTACCTGCAACTGAGTTTTGTCAACCAACTAGTACTACTATATATACTAGATGTATAACTACTTGAAGTGGGAATAGACATTGCTTCCTGTACTCACCAATGTCGGTCAGCAATTTCATTGCGTAACTGTTACAGAGCCCGTTAATTTACATATTCAAACAAAAGTTAAGCTGCGGGCTACTGCCCGTAAGTTTGTTACTACAGACTTTTGCGAAATATCAATTCAGTTCTGTTAAACGCCGATTTCATTAATAGTACGAAATCAGTTTTATTATACGCAATTCTTGAATGATTTCTTTTGTGTCCTATATTCTTTCATATAATTATAGGAATATTGTTTACATTGTTGCGTTTTCCTAAGCAAGCCACCAGGAGATAACAAACAGATCTCTCATAATGGACTTCGGACGTCAAACAGAACACATAATATAAAAATTTTACCTTAAAATAAAATTTCTATTATGTTTCCTAAGACGTCCGAAGTCCAAATAATTTCCTCCTGGTGTATACCATGAGACGAACAATGATAAAGGAATGGTGGCTTGCTCTGTGCTGTTAGTTAGTTCTAGATGCGGCCACAGGTGGCACTGAGGTCGATTTACGTAGCGGAAATGACGAAATCTAGCGAGTAAACGTGGAAAAAAGACGATGTACTCTCATAATGGACTTCGGACATCTTTCAAAATATAATACAAATTTTTACATTAGATAAATACCATCAACTAGGGACTAGTTAAAACAAAGTGGCCTGAAGTGATGCCGAGAGGAGCGGTATTAAAGAGCTAGATTTTGATTGCATTTTATAAAAAATGCAGGTAATGATGTCTACTTCCATTTAAAACAACAGTCGGTGGATTAAACATTTAAAACCTATATTAGGTAATCCATGCATTTTTTCTATGGAAAGCACAGTGATGATGATATTGGTGATTGCGATGACGATGACCACACAAACTGTAGTGTAGACTTGAGCGGAATTGAATAAATAATTTCTGATTGAAAACTCGTCGTTCATGATTCGTAAATAAATGTTATTTAAAAAATAAATTGTGTTGCTCACTCACTCCACTCAATTTGATTGATTTGAATCTATGAATTCACAACATGGTGCTAAGTTATTTCTATTCTCATTTGAAACGCGTGATACAAGAATCTATTTGGGGTCGATATTAACAAAATATTAATATAATATAAGTCAAATACCGTCAACGGTTTTGAATACTGCTCCCTTGTCTCTTTCGATGCCCACATACATCCAAGACGAGTTAGAGTTTAGTTTCCCGAACGATATTGCTGCGTTAGCCTCAGTGCTGTTCCTTGGGTAGAACAAACTGGCATCTTCGTCAATACAAGCTTGCTTAGCATCATGCCAACTCTTTTTCGTCTCGTGGAACTTGTAAAGACCTGGAAGTCCTTCTACATGCTTGTAATCCTCTGCAATAGACTTGTCATTTCTTCGTGCAACTACGGACAAAAAATAATCATAAGTCTACCTCTATTTGTTACATCCCGACCCAACAGGCGTCATTCTATCAACAGTTATGGACTGCGCCGGTCCCATAAACTTGTATTTAATTACTTCAGGACTCTAGCTTCCTGGGTTTGGAAGGCGTACGAAAGGTCAAAGCAGTTGGCTTTGCAGAGCCAGAGGCCCCTTAGACACTTGTCATGACACGTAGTACCCATCGACGATTATTTGTATATGCGCTATACACATGCACACAATGGCAACCTCCGGTTAGTGAGAAACGATTGCAACGTATGGAAAACAAAGAAAAAGCTATGGTTTTGGGAGGAGTGGATTGGTTACCAAGAATGATGTAGAGACTATGCAATGTCATTGATAAACATCGATAAAAGAGCCAGGGGGTGACTTGTACACTCAATAAATGGGTTCTCTAAATCTGTCGCTGAATTTAGATAGATCAGCTAAAAGAGTAATAAAGCTGACACTACAAAATTTTGTTGCATGACTTCATAAATAAGAAAGATAACATTTTTTAAACTACCAAGTTAGACTACTTACTAGTAATAGTAGCTGGATCAACATTGAAAAAAATATTGTAATACTCACATGAGAATTCAGAAAGAAAGTACACCACAAGAAGGACTGGCAAAGGCTTTTTTTTTTTTTTTTTGGTCGATATTATTTATTTACAACTTAAAGCAACAAAATATATACATAATAAACTTAAATTAAAATATTTAAGTATGCTTAACCTAACTATACACACTAAGGGCTACTTGCTACTAAAATATGGCGTCATAAAACTCCTCCGCATCGCTGTCAACTGGAAGTGTGCCCAAGAGGCTGGCGGCATTGCCACGTTGAATGGCAATGCTTAATCTCTGACCGAGATAAAAACCAGCCCTTGGGTCACGCGAAGTGTCAACTAAGCGTTTTGACAGCTCTTTAAAAAGTATATGAGCACTCGGACCCCACGGCCCAAGAGTTTCAACCCCAAACGGCTCAAAAATATAACTGCCGATAAGGTTGTTATATTTCCGCCGCTTGAGGTTCTCCGCAGCCGCAGCGGCAGCACCAGCACAGCACGATGAACTAGGAAGATGGGATGGCGCAAGAGTGTCGACACAGGTAGCGTCCCACACTAAAGGTCTACCCAACTTCCATGGAAATAAAGACATACCGTCCGGTCTCTTACCATCGTCGCGTGCCAGGCCATGAGGTTCCAAAACAGCCGGAACGCCGACGGTGACAAGGACTCGTCGGATAATGTCGTTAATATTCGCGTGCCGCGCTATACGTCCAGCACTTCGACTGCATGACAGGCCGTGGTGACCGAGGCTGTTGACAGCTTCGCCACAGTGACAGCGATGAGGAGAACAACAAGGAGCGCCAAGGCGTAGGGCAACAGCTAGGCGGAAAGTAGTATCGTCGAACAAGGTGCCAATATTCGACGACGGCAGTGCGTGAAGCCAAAGACCTGACTCCCAATTTCCCACAGCCAGCAGGCGCGCCCGCTCCGCAGTCGTAGCAGATGTTAGAATTAGGTTTTCCTGAACTACTCTGCAGAGCGGCTCATCCCACCGTCTCTGGGAAGCCGGGTTATCGGGCGGATTTGTATTCGGGCAAGCAAATCTCCAGGCATCTACAGCCTCGATGAAGCACGGCACATTGAAATCAATCATTGAGGGAGATAGGATATTCCTGATTAATTTCTCAGTGCCGTGAACCGAGGATATAAAAGCTGGTAAACTAATACTAGAAATTTTGCGGACACCGAGACCTCCCATACGGATGGGAAGGGTAGCTTGAGCCCAGGCTCGGTCATCCATGGCCACGTTTAAAATTGACGTAAGGGTATGCCGGATAATTTGGTCCATTTTTTCCAAAAGATGGTGATGTTTCCATAAATGAGAGGCGCGGAGAAAATATGTTAATTTAGGGCCAAAACAGCAGAAATGAATTAAGGTGATGGCCGAATGCATTTTAATTTCTAGCAATCTTTTCGAAATATCATTAAATTTTTGAATTTTTTCCTCAACGAAATTTGGGAAAGAATCTTCGAAAATAGGAGACCCAAGGAGGCGAAGAGTGCTTCTTTCAATAATTTTTATCTCCGGGGCTATTGTGTTAAATTTTGAAATAGTCAGTTGTCTGTCAGTACTGTCAGATAAGAATAACTCACATTTAGAAAAGTTGAGGTCAAGACCAATGGAGTGGAGTTGATTTTTTAGAAAATGTAAATCATTCAAAACCGTGTCTGAATCGCCTCCAAGGGTTCCGTCATCGAGATACCAAACGTTGAATTTGGAATTTAACTGTTGAATCATAGGGTGAATGGCTAAACTGAAGATCACTGGCCCGAGGGGATCACCTTGTTGACAGCCAACAGCGGATTCCAATAGGTTGTCCCGATATAGTAATTTAGAAGGATGTCTATAACATTGCCAAAGAAAACTAAAAATTTGGGGTACTTCTTTTTTTAGATTCTGCCAACAAGGTATCCCTATTAACCGAATTGAATGCATTTTTTATGTCAACCTTCAGGATGACCCCTCCTAAATTAGAATTTAGGTAGGTCGACAAAGCGTGTACGGCAGCCTCGCAGCCCCCTTTGGAGCCAAAACCTAGCTGCAGGGGCTGAAATTTTTTCGAAAGAGCCTCACCATAAAATTATTAAAAAGGCTTAGATAACATGGTTGACTTTGTACAACATACGTACAATGTATTCTTGCAACGAATACTTTGTAGTATGAGTCGTCCACCATATATATATGTAATGAAATGACCTCCTTGGAAATGACATTTAATTTTTTTAATTTTTAAGCTGTGGATACGGGGTGACGTATCATTCAATGACAGATGATGTTTAGATTATTTTGTGCATTTTATTGTTATAAAAACTTGTAGAGAGATAATTAAAGGGATATAATTGAGGAGGCGATATTAGTGAACTTTAATGTCGTTTCTTTGTTTTCAGGTGAGATAAAAGTGTAATTTTAGTTAAACGATAATTGTTATACTGTAAAAGCATGTTGAATAAAACAAATCTTTGTTTTCAGAGAAACAATTTGTGGTTTATTTCGAAAATCCTCAATAATATATCTTATAAAACGACATTTTTGTTAACTAAAAGAAGATGGACCGGCTGCAATTTGAGTTTACGATGATAGCTTCAAATGATGGCAAATCAAATGTATTAGCCATAACCTCAATATCTACAGAAGAAGGAAAATGTTATGTTTTACCTGATGAGCTGAAGCCGGTGATTCATCATACATATATTGTCAAAATGAATACTTTCTCAAAAATAAAAAATAGTATAAAGAAAAGGCATCAAAGTAGAAAAATATGGATAAAATTGGATGAAGATCTTAAGTAAACATATAGAGATGAGGAAGGTAATATGCAAGTTTTAGATCAATATTTAGAAGAAATAAGCACAAAACAACCAATAGACAAAAACGACAATTTGCAACATATCTTGGAAAAATTAATAGAAACTACTACAAAGAAAGAAAATCAACATAACCTAAAACATATTTCAGAGAAATTTATTATTGAAAAATTCACAAGCAAGAACCCTAATGCAATGCAATGGATTGAGAATTTTGAAAAGGAGTGTGAGCGCTTTAATATATCAAAAGATGAAACAAAAATAGATATATTGAGATTGTTTTTAGAAAACTCTTGTTTGGATTGGTATAGCTCGATGGCCATAAAACTAACAATAAAGGCTGAATGGAATGAATGGAAAGACAAATTTTTAGAAACTTTTAAAAACCGAGGATGGGACATAGTTACATATGCTCTCGCATATAGATATAAAGAAGGACTACTATTTGATTACGCTATTAGAAAAGAAAGGCTTATGCTAGGCATAAACAAATCGATAGACTCCAAAACAATGATAGATCTTATTGCAACAGGTTTACCTGGGTTTATCTTAAATAGGTTAAACAGAGATGAACTCAATGACACTACTGATTTGTTCAATGAGATAAGAAAATATGAAGGTATGATGTACAAGAAAAACTCAAGTACAATAAAGAGTTGTACATTCCTTTATAAAAATAAAACTAATGAGAAGAAGCCATGTAACACTTGTGAATCTTTGAACAAAGGAATAAGATATCATCCGGAAGAGTCATGTTGGTTCAAGAAAAATAAAAATGAATCTGAAAAAGTTTTTAAACCCAGAAATGTAAATAACAACTCCATTATTGAAGTAGATATAAATACTGAGAAAAAAAACGAGTAAGTACACCATTAATCAAAATCAAGCTCTTATTAGAAAATAAACTAGAAGTGAGCGGCATTTATGATTCAGGCTCACAGATCTCTTTAATAAATTCAAGACTGATTAAAATAAAAGAAAAAAAGGACAATGAGAATATAGCATATATGAAAACGGTTAATGGTGTGAAAAAACAGATGGCTTGATAACAATAAAAATAAAAATATTTGATTTAGAAGAAGAGGAGGATGTATACATAGTAGAAAATGAATATTTTGATGATTTTATAATCGGATTGGATATGATAAAGAAATTCAAACTAACCCAAAACGAGGACTTGCGGATAGAACAAAAGATAAGAACAAATAAAATAGATGAAATGTCTAAAGATAACAGAAATGAAGAAAAGAATATAAAAACATTAGCAATAAATTTTAATGAACATATAGAAACAGAAGAGTTTGTAAGTATGACAGACCATTTAGATAATGAAAAGAAAATTGAGATCGAGAAAATAATAAAGGAATATAAAACAATTTTTGCAAAGGACAAGTATGATATAGGAACAGTTAGAGATTATGAAGCTCACATAGATTTACTAGTAAATAGATACTGTAGTAAAAGACCATACAGATGTACAATAGAAGATAAATTAGAAATTGAAAAGCAAATATCCATGTTACTAAAGAATAATTTAATAGAAGAATCCTACAGTCCTTTCGCTGCTCCAGTGACATTGGCATTTAAAAAGGGTGAAAATAGGAAATCCCGCTTGTGTATAGATTTCAGGGAACTAAATAAAATTGTTGTTCCACAAGCTCAACCTTTTCCGTTAATAGATGATTTGATTGTTAAAACTAGAAATTGTAAGTATTTTACTACACATTCAATTCAGCATTCTGGGTGATACCATTACGGGTGGAAGATAGATATAAAACAGGATTTGTCACACAAGATGGCCACTTCCAGTGGACCTGCCTTCCCTTTGGCTTGAAAACATCACCAGCAATTTTCCAGAGAATTTTAAGCAATATTCTAAGAAAGCACAATCTCACAGGATACTCCGTAAACTATATTGATGATATTCTGATATACTCGAACACCTTTGAAGAACATATAAAACACATAAGAAATGTATTAGAGGCAATAATACAAGAAGGCTTTAGATTGAAGTTTACGAAATGTAACTTTGCTTCAGACTCAGTAAAGTACCTCGGCCATGTAATTCAAAACAATTCGGTAAGACCACTAAAAGACAATTTGATCTCGATAAGACATTTTCCAACTCCTAAGACACAAAAGAATATCAGACAATTTTTGGGAAAAATTAACTTCTACCATGAATACATACCAAGAAGTGCAATTATTTTAGATCCATTACATAATTTATTAAGAAAAAATGAAAAGTTTGTGTGGTCAGAGAAGTGTGAAGAACTTGCAGGTGCATTGTTTGTATTATATTATTTAGAATTTTCGTTCCTATGGGGGGGGAGATGTAATGAAATGACCTCCTTGGAAATGACATGTAATTTTTTTAATTTTTAAGCTGTGGATACGGGGTGACGTATCATTCAATGACAGATGATGTTTAGATTATTTTGTGCATTTTATTGTTATAAAAACTTGTAGAGAGATAATTAAAGGGATATAATTGAGGAGGCGATATTAGTGAACTTTAATGTCGTTTCTTTGTTTTCAGGTGAGATAAAAGTGTAATTTTAGTTAAACGATAATTGTTATACTGTAAAAGCATGTTGAATAAAACAAATCTTTGTTTTCAGACAAACAATTTGTGGTTTATTTCGAAAATCCTCAATAAAATCCATTATATATATATATACGTAATATACAGGATGTTTGGTGCATCGTGTGCCAAATTGAAATAGTCGACTGAAGGGGTTGTCTGCTATCTTTTCAGACCCCTAAACACTTCTCATGCCCTTTGGACTTTTTTTCATCAGCTTTTTATTATTTTATGAAAAAAAGGCCAAAATCTTTCATTCAAATACAATTTACTTTAAATTTATTTGCAAAGTTTCAGACTTACATAAAACTGTTCATGTTACAGCTATTTAAATGGCTAGAAAAAAAAATGTAGTAGCACGATCATTTGTTTTGTGTCTGGGTGTAATTTATCTATATATGTATGTATTTAGAAATATGTATCTTTATCGGTTGTCTAGTACTCATAACACAAGCTCTGCTTAGCTTGAGACTAGGCGGCGTTGTGTGATAGTTGTGGAATATTATTTATTATTATTATCATAGATGTTTTGATGATGCTGCTTTGTACAGTGTTTACAAGACATGTCTTGTAAAACCTGTAAAGATCACGGTGCGCAGAAAGCGCAGTTTGCGCTGCATTAATTCGAATCTGCGTCTGCGACCTTGGTCTGGCAAGTAGAGCGGCAAACTTCGAGGCTTGGAAAAAGGCTTTTGCTTACAAATAAATATTACTGTAATGGCTGCAATACTTTGGGCTGGTGAGTCTCAATGCAGGTTACTGTGTAACCTAGATAGGTCTCCATTACCAGAACCTTCATAATGTACCATTTAAATTGGACATTAAAAAAAAATAACAGCTATGACGTCACAATATGTGGGAGAGTCGTTCTTATTTAAAATCGTATTGTACAAAAATAATTTATTTCTAATTTACGAGACTCCAATCGGGAATTGAACTCATTATATAGGTAGGTACGAGACCCTCAGGGCGTGAGTCCGACTCGCACTTGCCCAATTTTTGTATATTTCTATATTTGGTACTGTCACAATACTAGCTTTTTCCAGCGGCATTGGCCCCGTGAATGTTTAAAATTATCTCACAAGAGTGAGTATTCGCCGATAGCCTACTACAGGCTGTAGTATCCCGTGTTCTAAATGACTTGAATCCACCCAGCCGTTGATTAAAAAAAAAAATCAATAAACATATTTATACTAAAGCTCGCTATCTAAAAAAAAAATTATTCCTCCACATCGCTGTCACCCGGAAATGTGCCCAAATGCTGATTCTTTGGTAAAGAACGAGCCAGCTCAGTGCTTACGCAATATCATAAATATTTTTGCATCCTACTAATATTTTAAACGCGAAAGTTTGTATGTATGGATGGATGTTTTTTACTCTTTCACGCAAAAACTCCTGAACGGATTTCAATGAAACTTGGCATACAGGTACCTACACCATGTTCTAGAATAACACAGAGGATACCTTTTATCCTGGAGTTATTTATGTTCCCTTAGTAACTATAATTTTTTAACCCGCTGAAAAATGACAGCAACTGTCAAATACATTGATTCAAATCATTCCATCATTCTATTAATTCTGTCAAACATTCCAAGATTGACAACACATAATAAATGTGAAATCTTGGATCATTCTAATGTCACCCTGTATATTTTTTTAAAATAAAACAAAGTCGTATTAGTTACACTATATATGAAACATAAACGACTACTTTAACAAAAGCTGTGTTTGATATTGCATATTATATATATAAGATAATATAAGATACTGGTTTTGGACATTGAATAACCTGATGAACCTATTAATTTAGCATTTTATCTGTATCTCTTGCATGTTTGTGTGCATTTCTTTGTTTACTGGTTGTTGTCACTATTTACTTTTTGATACTTTGCTTTTGTTTTGGGTTGTTTATGCACTATTGTAAAACTTTACTACTATCACTTACTGTTTAACTTGCATGCAACCTCCTTAATTTTCAAACTTATTATTATTTTTTAATATGGCTGATGAATCCAAGAAAGTGTTCCATGACCCGGCTGGCTCTGGTGGTGAGCAAGGGTCAACACCTACACACATTATTAACAGAGTTTCCATCCGTGTCCCACCCTTTTGGCCCGACAAGCCCGGATTGTGGTTTGCCAGCCTCGAGGCACAATTTCACATCAAAAACGTGACGCAAGAATTAACAAAATATTATTATGCTGTCAGCCAACTCGACACAAAATCTGCTGGTGAGGTGGAAGATATCGTAACAGCACCATCTTCTCACCAGCCATATACCACATTAAAAAATGCCTTAATTAACCGTTTCTCAGACTCCTATGAGGAAAAAAATAGAAACGTGTTAGAAAAAGAAGACATTGGTGACCGGAAACCTTCATCTTTCCTTAGACACCTAAGATCAACAGCAGCTGGCACATCAGTGCCAGAACAGCTAATACAAACTATCTGGCTAAACAGGTTACCTAGTACATATCAAGGAATACTCATAGCCCAAAAACAGGCCACGCTCCAAGATCTCGGTGAATTGGCTGATAAATTAAGCGAAATTGGTCCACAACCTACAAGTGTCCATAGCACACAGAAGTCTAGCTCATCAATGGGACATGGGAGAACAGTTGCGGAGTCTGCAACAGCAAGTGGCTGACTTGACACTCGTGGTTTCTTCTCTCTCCACAAATAGTGATCATAGACGTCCCTTCAGCCGTACTCGTTCACGCTCTCGTTCTCGGTTTTGTTGGTACCATCAGCGTTATGCAGCGAAGGCCTCGAAGTGCGTTTCACCGTGTCGTTGGTCCGACGCTACCGCAACTTCTCGGACCAACCGGGGAAACATCAACAGCAATCAGTAATGGTGACACCTGATTGCTCACAGATGAGTCGCCGCCTGTTTGTTACGGATCGGTTTTCGAATCGTCGATTTCTTATAGACACTGGCTCCTATCTTTCCTGCCTACAACGACGTCATCACAAAGGCAACACACAGCCTCTCCCATACGAACTGATTCAGCCAACGGCACCAAAATCAATACTTTCGGACTCGTTGAATTAAAATTAAACTTAGGCCTACACCGCGACTTTGTATGGAAGTTCGTTGTTGCTAAAGTAGACACCTCCATAATCGCCTCTGACTTCCTGGCATAATTTCTTTTCTCTAAAATTTATTTTTATTTATCTATCCTATTCAAGTCGTTTATCACACAACATCGTGCCGACGTCATTCGCCCTGAGTAACATAGGCTATATTTATTGCTCATGCGAAGCCGAGACGAGCCGCTAGTCAGCTATAAAGAGGTAAATAATTAAGCATTATTAATAGTATCGTGATAACACTTACCTAGTTTCTTCTCGCACATAAAGCTGTACCGCTTGCTACAACCGACATCGTTGAATCGACCACCTCCGTTCATGTGCACACAGTCTTCGTTATTCTTATGGTTGTCTGGCTGGTTAGGCACCCAGTTGATGTACGCCTCAGATATAGGTTTACCTAGAGCATGTTATGCATACACAATAAATATAATTATATAATGTATAAGTAATTAGATTGCATGCCTTTTATGAAGATGTTGAAAATGTTTGTAAAAATAATTCGAATAAATTACTTTTGATTTTTTATGGTCATTATGTTGCCTTTATAAGCATTCATTTGGAAACGGTATCAAAAAAATATTAATATTATGGGTTCCGTTTTACGTCCGAAGTCCATTATGAGAGTACATCGTCTTTTTTCCACGTTTACTCGCTAGATTTCGTCATTTCCGCCACGTAAATCGACCTCAGCGCCACCTGTGGCCGCATCTGGAACTAACTAATAGCACAGAGCAAGCCACCATTCCTTTATAATTGTTGCATCGTACCGCGCGCATGTCGCTAGATTTTGAATTTAGAAAAAACCTCAAAAGTTACCGTTTTTATTTTTCCGTTATGTAAAATTATTTCGTTCGTTTTAAAAATGATCGACCGTTAACAACTTCGTGGCCGTTTAAGTAGTCGATAATCATTAATTACTACTCAGGTTGGTCATATAATCAGAATTAAATTCAGTTTGAGTGAAGATAATGAAGCCTCCGTTAAACGGCGCCGGACCCGATCACATAGATTGAAGGTTTGAAGTACAATATCTGGTAAGTCATTTTAGTACTTTATATTGGGCACTTTACGGTACAATCCAGCCGAGTGTTCCTTGTTCGAGTATGGCGTCTGCATTAGTATGAGTTACGCACCGTTAGTTTTTCGAGGTTAGCTTCAATGAAAACGGTTGACTCTTTGGATTAGATTGGATAGAAATATCTTGCCATTCCGACGTATACAATGCAGGAATCGGATGAGGATTTGAGAATCCGTGGACGATTTATTTTTTCCAAGTTTTTGTTTTTTTTTTCTTCGGTGTACCTACCAAAAGTTTATAACGACATTTTATTCGATCTTTAAAGTTTTAAAATAAAGAAGTTGTTGTACCTCTGGACTACCTAATAAACACTCGTTCCTTTTGCAATAAAAATAACGTAACCCAGGAAGGATCATCTAATCTCGGTAACTTTTCATGATCAAAAAAAATAGGGGGGGGGGGGCGAAAATGTACAATTACTAGAAGTAAGTTCGGTGCACCTTAAATGGTTAAATTAAAATGATCTTCAAATTAATTTCTGTGCCTTTGGCTAACACTGTATCAACACTTTAAATTTTTAACAAAAACCAGTGAAAGGCTACCCACCACTTTTACAAGCGTGCTGATGAAAGGTTGAGCTTGCAACCAACCCTATTAGATGACATGCGAATTTTACAAAGATTACTATCGTTTCTAAAAAGTCTCCATCAGTCCTAAACTTGATTGCCGAGGTGTAACGTAGTGCTTGTGCTGCGTAACATTAAATACTTCTGTACCTGGGCCAACTGGTCATTGCCTGGTCCTAAATTAAGACGAATATATTTAATAATTCTCCGAGCAAGGAGTCCTTAAATCTCATGTGCTATTATATTCATAAACCAGGAACTGCATTAGACCGACGTCATACGTGGGCGACGCCTGAGTGGTACGTTACGTCGCGTTAGGTGGCGTCGCGTGGTGTGGGTCTGATGCAGCTCTACAAGTCTGGTTGCTTTATACAATGTATGGCAACCGACATACCAAACGGGCGTAAATGACCCACGTTGGTCCAATGTAATTATACCTTTATTTCTCGCGCCCCTAGGTGGGAAGGTCCAACGTATATTCAATCTCCAAAAAAGTTGTAAAAAGCTCCGTGGATTTTTCTGGGTCCAGTAAATAAACTTAACTTAGCAGCTGGCAAATGGACTCTTTAACAGGCGCAAAGCCTTGAAGGGTATCTCTACTTTATGACCTTCATCACCATTTTTTTTATGGTGAATAAAATCATCCAATGACAACTCCCGCTCTTGGGCGGAGCGGGAAATAGTGTCAGACTCTTGCTGACTAAGAGCCCACCCTGTTCTTTCTAGCTTTTATACCGGAACCCGAGTTCCCTTTCGGATAACCCTGGCCCCAGTAGGCTTCGACCCGGCTGGGCCCCTTTTTTTTATGGCGGGAAAAATCATGCATTGACATCCCCCGCCCTTGAGCGGAGCGGGAGATAGTGTCAGACTCTTACTGACTAAAAGACCCACCCTGTTCCTTCTAGCTTTTATACCGGAACCCGAGTTCCCTTTCGGATAACCCTGGCCCCAGTAGGCTTCGACCCGGCTGGGCCCCTGCTGTCGCAGACAACTCCTTGAGGCGCACGGGAACAGTGCGCGCCGTCGACAACTTGGGCTTGGTCTGTACAGTTACCAGACGGCCGGACAGCGAGCTACCCATTGCTCACTGTCCGCAAGCCCATGCCTACGGTGGCCGGAAATCAGGATCGGAATCCCGGCGGCGGCGGCGAAAACAACGTTGCCTGATGCGTTCGGCCTCCTTCTTTAAGAGCAACCTTCATCACCCCTTGGGGAAGGTTGCGATACCGTAGCTTGTTGGATTTTGCATCGACACCAAACTTTGAATTATCTGTTAAAACTTATTGACTTTCTTAGTAGCTGGCAGTCCACCCTAAATCAGGCGCAACGCCTCAAAGAGTATATATAAATTGTGACCTTCATCATCCCTTGGGGAAGGTTGCATTGTCGTAGCTTATATTTAGTACCTGGAAATCGACATTACCCAGTTCCAAGAGTTTACTTCCAGACAAAACTCTGAATTATTGTCAATACCTATTGACTTTTTTAGTAGCTGGCAGTTGGACCCTCAAGCAGACGCAACGCCTCAAATTGTATCCTTACTTTGTGACCTTCAGCACCCCTTAGGGAAGGTTGTAGTATCGTAGCTTGCATTTAGTTCTTGAAAATCGACGTTATCCAGCTCCAAGAATTTGCTTCCAGACAAAATTCTGAATTATGGTCAATACCTATTGACTTTCTTGATAGCTGACAGTCGGACCCTGAAGCAGGCGCAACGGCTCAAGGGTATCTTTACTTTATGACCATCATCACCCCTTGGGGAAAGTTGCTTTGTCGTAGCTTGCATTTAGTTAATTGAAATTGACGTTATTCAGCTCCGAGAATTTGTCTCCTAATCAAAAGATCAATCCAAAGATTTGTAATTAGTAAGTATTTGAAAGGTTGCACTGTCATACCTTGTGTAGGTTTTCAGAAAATTTAAGAAATGCAATTCAGCATCAAGAAGAAGGAAGACCGTGTTTGTAGATTCGCTTAGCAGCCTCTTAGAGGGTATCTCAACTTTGCGACCTTCATTACCCTCAGGGGAAGGTTGCTTGCCGTACGCAGCTACATTAATCGTCTTCAGAGAGGTTTAAGTTACCCGACACAGTTTGCAGATGAATTACGCGGAATACTACATTGGCGATAAAGAAATCCAGAGAACAAAACTGTAAGTAACACTGACGGGCCGCCTGATATCTGTCCCCCACCATGTAATGGGACTGTATAATACAGAACAAGACCTGCTGAGTGACGTGACCTGCAAGGCCACCTGTACACTACACAGTCATGTCGCTTACATCGAAAGCAACTTTGTCTTTCTTGACGTATTAGATCGAGGCGCTTTCAGCAGAGTCTCAAGTAATTCCGTAGTTAGTTATAAATTTTACTGGCACTAACTCTTCTGACATTTGTGTTACTTGAAACCTAGCCATAGCGGCTACGATTCTCTAACACGAAGTTGTTAAAGTAAGGTTAAGGAAGTTTTTTTAGTATAAGAGAAAGTTTCAACACCTGTACTACTTCCATACGAAAATGCAGGTAGGTGCTGGGACCACCACCATTTTTTTTTCCGTCTGATATAGTCCAGTATTTAGCAAAACATTATTTAGCTTAGTGTACTGTTTTCACTGACAAACAAGCTTAAGCATCAGTTTCTGATTAACTTCGTGAAAATAGTTACATGGGATGCAAGAGCAGTAATCCATTTCTTTAAAAACACTGCTGTGAATTTGTAAACCTACGTGCGTATGTGCTACGTGGCTTACTGCCACTATATTATTGCTTGTATTGAGTCATAGAGTTCATACTTCGGATCTCGTTGATTTGGACTCAAAATTCTTGAGGACAATAAGGAAGGCCTTGCTTCCGGAATTTGGCTTTAGCTATTTGGGTTAGACGTTTTAATTTTTCCATACTGAAATGCTTTATTTTAAAATAACATTTTTTTTTTACCTTCAACTGAGTTTCGTCAACCAACTAGTACTACTATACTACTAGTAGATGTATAACTACTTGAAGTGGGAATAGACATTGCTTCCAGTACTCACCAATGTGGGTCAGCAATTTCATTACGTAACTGTTACAGAGCCCGTTAATTTACATACTCAAACAAAAGTTAAGCTGCGGGCTACTGCTCGTAAGTTTGTTACTTTAGACTTTTGCGAAATATTAATTCAGTTCTGTTAAACGCCGCTTTCATTAATAGTACGAAATCAGTTTTATTATACGCAATTCAGCAATGCTGATTTCTTTTGTGTCCTATATTCTTTAATTATAGGAATATTGTTCACATTGTTGCGTTTTCCTAAGCAAGCCACCAGGAGATAACAAACAGATCTCTCATAATGGACTCGGACGACAAACGGAACACATAATATAAAAATTTTACCTTAAAATAAAATTTGTATTATGTTTCCTAAGACGTCCGAAGTCCAAATAATTTCCTCCTGGTGTATACCATGAGACGAACAATGATATAGGAATCATG
This sequence comes from Mythimna ferrago, assembly GCA_910589285.2. Lineage (NCBI taxonomy): Eukaryota > Metazoa > Arthropoda > Insecta > Lepidoptera > Noctuidae > Mythimna > Mythimna ferrago. The sequence goes on along the minus strand of OU342698.1, from coordinate 16,487,048 downwards.
GCTTGCTCTGTGCTGTTAGTTAGTTCAAGATGCGGCCACAGGTGGCGCTGAGGTCGATTTACGTAGCGGAAATTACGAAATCTAGCGAGTAAACGTGGAAAAAAGACGATGTACTCTCATAATGGACTTCGGACATCTTAGAAAATTTAATACAAATTTTTATATTAGATAAATACCGTCAACTAGGGACTAGTTAAAACAAAGTGGCCTGAAGTGATGCCGAGAGGAGCGGTATTAAAGAGCTAGATTTCGATTGCATTTTATCAAAAATGCAGTTAATGATGTCTACTTCCATTTAAAACAACAGTTGGTGGATTAAACATTAAAAACCTATATTAGGTAATACGTTTTTTCTATGGAAAGCACAGTGATGATGATATTGGTGATGGCGATGACGATGACCACACAAACAGTAGTGTAGACTTGAGCGGAATTGAATAAATAATTTCTGATTGAAATTTCGTCATTCATGATTCGCAAATAAATGTTATTTAAAAATAACTTGTGTTGGTTACTCACTCCACTCAATTTGATTGATTTGATTCTATGAATTCACAACATGGTGCTAAGTTAATCCTATTCTTATTTGAAACGCGTGATAGAAGAATTTATTTGGGGTCGATATTAACAAAATATTAATATAAGTCAAATACCGTCAATGGTTTTGAATACTGCTCCCTTGCCTTTATCGATGCCCACATACATCCAAGACGAGCTAGAGTTTAGTTTCCCGAACGATATTGCTGCGTTAGCCTCAATGCTGTTCCTTGGGTAGAACAAACTGGCATCTTCGTCAATACACGCTTGCTTAGCATCATGCCAACTCTTTTTCGTCTCGTGGAACTTGTAAAGACCTGGAAGTCCTTCTACATGCTTGTAGTCCTCTGCAATAGACTTGTCATTTCTTAGTGCAACTACGGACAAAAAATAATCATAAGTATACCTCTATTTGTTACATCCCGACCCAACAGGCGTCATTCTATCAACAGTTATGGACTGCGCCGGTCCCATAAACTTGTTAGTATTTTTATGGTCATATAAAGATAGATCAGCTAAAAGAAAAATAAAGCTCACACTACAAAATTTTGTTGCATGACTTCATTAAGTAATTATAAATTTACTGATCAGTAGGATAAATAAGAAAGATAACATTTTTTAAACTACCAAGTTAGACTACTTAATAGTAATAGTAGCTAGATCAACATTGAAGAAATTCTGCCGTCCACTATCTAAAAGGCCGTTTAGCCACAGTTGGTCGTTTTTCACTTTTTAATCTTTCAATCGTGGAAATCACAGACACAATAGAAAGACAATAGGTGCGCGAACGCCTGGGGTTTAATGAATTAATGTAGCCTTATGCAACTTTCGATGCTCTATCTGTTAGTCTAAGAATCATTTTTCTATGATTAATAGTATTGGAGAAACAGAACATTGCTGAGCTGTTGAATTACATAAATTTCGTTACTTTTTTAATTAAAAAGTGGCTCAGCCACAATACTTCTCTATAAAGACGTTAACATACTTTAAAGGCTAATTGATGTATCATTTTTTTTTCTAAATTTACTTAACTAAAAGTACGTTATCTAGTCATGCTTGACTAAAAAACAGCTAAGGGTCTTTAACTACCTTCATGTATTGTGTCAAACAAATATCCATCTGAACATCGTACCTTAACTATAAAGCAGTTATAAAGAAAAACTACACTAGAAAGCAGTTATACGCCAATAGCGTCTTTTACGTTATGTATTGAAATAAGTATTAGCTAAATACCAATCGCTAGAGAATAGTTAAACGACAATACTAGACTAAATAGCAGTTACAAGCTTGTGATTTTCGTTTGCGTTTGACCAGCTCAGGCTATAATTCCTTCCTTTTCATTTCGGGTGCTCGTAGCAGAAGGACGTGCGGCGCGTCTCTTTGGCGCCATTATTACGAAAATGGCGCAAAATAGGCAATGTATGTCATGACATACAAAAACGATACTTACATTGTCCTATGGTGAGGTTTCGAGTGTCTAGGAAGCTCTGTGGACAAATATAATGATGGGTTCGTGGAAGCTGTCCCTACAGTCGGGTCTCATTTTTTTAAGACTCGTAAGAGCTCGACAGTTTGATTCGTGAGCCTCTTGGTCTCAAACTGTCGAGCTCATGAAGAAGAGACGTAAAATGACTTTGCAGTCTTCAGATAATGCATGCACGTACTCAATAAACGGATCTTGAAGTCTCTGAAACGTGACCTTCGGCGATTTAATACCGAGAGAATTAAGGACGCGATTGAGTGGAATGAGGGCTCCAAAGTTTTTGCACGGGATCTGTCTATTGAGCAGAGCCAGCTCATGAAACTGAGGACCGAAGATGACAGAGTCATACCCACCAAATCTGAGCTTCTGGGAGAGATCTAGGAATTTTATGGTCAATCTCCAAACCTGCTACAAATCTGGCAAACGGCCCAAGAGCTAGATTGACTCGACACTACACTGAAGATATCCCGGACGTCAACCTGTACGAGATTAGGATGGCTCTGAAGCAGTTAAAGAACAATAAGGCGTCGGGTGAGGACGGAACCACGGCTGAGCTCCTGAAGGCGGGTGGAAAGCCGGTCCCAAAGGCCCTTCCGAAGTTGTTCGATTCGAATAAAAAATTAAGATATCCGCAGGAGAACTAAGGTTGCCGACATAGCGCGAAGAATTGCCAAACTTAAGTGGCAATGGGCTGGACACATTGCTCGCAGAACAGATGGCCGTTGGAGCCGAAAGGTTCTGGCGTGGCGACCGCGTACCGGAAGACATAGCGTTGGAAGGCCTCCTACAAGTTGGACCGATGAGCTGGTGAAGGTTGCGGGAAATCGATGGATGCGAGACGCAGAGGAACGTTCGTTGTGGCGACACTTGGGGGGGGCCTATGTCCAAAAGTAAACGTATATCGGCTGAAATGATGATGATGGTCCTATGTTTTCGCGAATACGGATTATTATTAAAGATGTAGGTAATTGTGATCTCATCACTGAATAAGATTTGTAAAAGTTTGATGAAACTTGGTTTTTTTATTTTATATTGTTTCATTATTAATAAACTATTTCTGACTGTCTATTTTTTTTTAATAAATAAAGTTCTGATTCTCATAAAATAGTTTTTAACTTCTCATCTTTTTACCCGGAAGTGCTTACTTAAAATGCAGTTAATTGCGAGCAAGATGTCTTTAGCTGCCTTCTAGTTAAGCAATAGGAGAACCAGTGTAAAAATATGTTTTACAATACCGAGCTTAAAAGCGTTTAAAATCCCATAACTGCTTTCTAAGTAAGCAAAGTTAATCTTCCAAGTGTTAGCTACTAGGCTGTAAGTCTGTTAAAATCCTTTAACTGCTATATAACAAATTATATTTTGATAACTTTTACTATAAGTACAAGACGTGGCGGCTACAAGAAATTGCTTTGCTTTAAAGCAGTTAAGGTATGGTTAGCGGCCTTAAAGTGCAGTATATTACGTAAAACTGAAAAAAATTGCTCAGCTAAAAGTTAGAAAATGAATTTAAATAAAATATAATAAATATGAGTGAATGAAATATATCACATATTGTGCACAAAGACTATACCTACATATATAACTTGCAATCTTGTTCCTAGGTAGCATATTTTTCAAGAGACATCTATTCCCACTTATTTTTGCGTTTTCTCGAAAAATACTTTTTGCACTTAGCTGCTTTTTTAGTTAGAAGATGGCAGAATTGTATACTCACATGAGAAATCAGAAAGAAAGTACACCACAAGAAGGACTGGCAAAGACTTAGACAACATGGTTAACGTTGTACGACATACGTACAGCGTATTCTTGCAACGAATACTTTATAGTATGAATCGTCCACCATATATATATACGTAATATACAGGATGTTTGGTGCATCGTGTGCCAAATTGAAATAGTCGACTGGAGGGGTCGTCTGCTATCTTATCAGACCCCTAAACACTTCTCATGCCCTTTGAACTTTTTTTCATCAGCTTTTTATTATTTGATGAAAAAAAGACCAAAATTTTTCATTCAAATACAATTTTTTATTGCGTAAAATCTGAATTTAAAAATTCAGACGTGTATTGTATTAGTGATATTAGCTATCTATTTTTTTTCTATTTACTTTAAATTTATTTGCAAAGTTTCAGACTAACATAAAGCAGTTCATGTTACAGCTATTTACATGGCTACAAAAAAAAAATGTAGTAGCACGATCATTTGTTTTGTGTCTGGGTGTAATTTATCTATATATGTATGTATTTAGAAATATGTATCTTTATCGGTTGTTTAGTACTCATAACACAAGCTCTGCTTAGCTTGAGACTAGGCGGCGTGGTGTTATAGTTGTGGAATATTATTTATTATTATTATCATAGATGTTTTGATGATGCTGCTTTGTACATTGTTTACAAGACATGTCTTGTAAAACCTGTAAAGATCACGGTGCGCAGAAAACGCAGTTTGCGCTACATTAATTCGAATCTGCGTCTGCGACCTTGGTCTGGCAAGTAGAGCGGCAAACTTCGAGGCTTGGAAAAAGGCTTTTGCTTACAAATAAATATTACTGTAATGGCTGCAATACTTTGGGCTGGTGAGTCTCAATGCAAGTTACTGTGTAACCTAGATAGGTTTCCATTACCAGAACCTTCATCATGTACCATTTAAATTGGACATTAAGAAAAAATAACAGCTATGCCGTCACAATATGGGGGAGAGTCGTTCTTACAAAAATAATTTACTTCTATTTTACGAGACTACAATCGGGAATTGAACTCATTGTATAGGTAGGTACGGGGCCCTAAGGGCGTGGGTCCGACTCGCACTTGCCCAATTTTTGTATACTTCCATATTTGTTACTGTCATAATACTAGCTTTTTCCAGCGGCATTGGCCCCGTGAATGTATAAAATTATCCCGCGAGAATGAGTATTCGCCGATAGCCTACTACAGGCTGTAGTATCCCGTGTTCTAAATGACTTGAATCCGCACAGCCGTTGATTTAAAAAAAAAATCAATTAACGTTTTTATACTATACATAGCTATCTAAAAAAAAAAAAAATTCTCCACATCTTTGTCACCCGGAAATGTGCCCAAATGCTGATTCTTTGGTAAAGAACGAGCCAGCTCAGTGGTTACGCAATATCATAAACATTTTTGCATCCTACTAATGTTTTAAACGCGAAAGTGTGTATGTATGGATGGATGTTTTTTACTCTTTCACGCAAAAACTCCTGAACGGATTTCAATGAAACTTGGCAAACAGGTACCTACACCATGTTCTAGAATAACACATAGGATACCTTTTATCCTGGAGTTATTTACGTTCCCTTAGTACCTATAATTTTTTAACCCGCTGGAAAATCATTCCATCATTCTATTAATTCGGTCAAACATTCCAAAATTGACAACACAATAAATATGAAATTTTGGATCATTCCAATGTCACCCTGTATATTTAAAAAAAATAAAACAAAGTCGTGTTAGTAACACTATTTATAAAACATGAGCGACTACTTTAACAAAAACTGTGTTTGGAAAAGTTTACGTTTGACGTTTACGCGATACAATGAAAACCGAAGTACATGTAGCATATATATAACGTAGAAAAGAGTCAGCAGACGTGGAGTCGACGATTGTAACTTGAAGTAATGACCAGTTATGTATTTTATATTAATTGAAAAGACATATATAAATATTCTGACCAGTGTAATTGTGACCAGTGATGTATTTTATTATATTTAAACTGAAGTTTTGAATATGTAAATATTGTACACCCAATGGGTATGTTACAGCGATATAATAACAAAGAATTATAAGAACTGACCACAACTGTAACAATCAATAAATTAACTCTAGGGTTATGAAAAAACGACCCTGGGTTGCAACTCTACTCGAATCTGGTTATTTTTGAACGCAGGGCTGAGGGGTTGAAACGGAGGTCTAAAGTTTGTAAACAGAAACCTGCTTTCACGCGATTAAAGCCATTAGCAGATGCTAGTATAGTGTAACTATTGTAGTGTAACATATTATAAAAACGACGCATGATAGCTTCTAAAATCGATCCTGATACTGTGAAAGCCAAATAAAGCAAATTGAACGAGCTGTCACCGAAACACTGAACTCATTCGCCCCGCAAAAACCATTGGATATGAAAGACAGTCAAAGGCTGCGTGCAACCTATAATTCAATAAAACGCAACCTTGCAATGAAAATTGCTGAAAACGAAGGACAAAAATGGATCAAACTATAAAAATCCTAGAAAATAACAGAAAAATGACGTAGAGCGTACGAGTGCCATGAAAAAACCACCACAGCGACTACCGATGATATCAAACTGCAAAACTGAATTGGAAATCATAGACGAACTTATAAACACGGCAATAGTCTCCGATTCGGACATTGGCGACAGCGACAAACACTCTGACATACTCACACCATTTCAATCCATTTTTTTTTTTTTTAGTTGAGGAAAAATCATCCAATGACATCCCCCGCTCTTGGGCGGAGCGGGAGATAGTGTCAGACTCTTACGAACTAAAAGACCCACCCCGTTCCTTCTAGCCTTCATACCGGGGCTCGAGCGCCCTTTCGGATAACCCTGGCCCCAGTAGGCTTCGACTCAGCTGGCCGGCAGGGTCCCTGCTGTTGCTGACAACTCCTTGAGGCGCGCGGGAACAGTGCGCGCCGTTGACGACTTGGACTTGGACCAGACAGTTACCGGACGGCCGGACAGCGAGCTACCCATTGCTCACTGTCCGCAAGCCCGCGCCTACGGTGGCCGGAAATCGGGATCAGAATCCCGGCGGCGACGGCGATAATGCCGTTGCCTGATGCGTTCGGCCTCCTCCTTTGCGAGCATTACTGCTTCGCAGAAGTCGGCGACCAGTCGGTTGCCACTCCTCCTCGCTCCGGACCATGGCCTCAACCAAGGCCCGGCGCGAGAGGTCTCCGCCGCCGATCGCCCCCACGAGGACCATTTCAACCCCTGAACTCGACATCCAAAACAGAGCTGAGACAAGCATTGAAAAAATTAAAAAATCAGTAGTTTTCGATAGCGATTCCTGCATTTTATACCATCATCACCATCATCATCATCATTTCAGCCGATAGACGTCCACTGTTGGATATAGGCTTCCCCCATGTATTTTATACATGATCAAGAATTTAACACCAAACAAGACGCAGAAAACTAGAGAGTGGATGACAAAAAATAACTTTAAACAACACTTTATATTTGTGTTTTTATTTAGGCTTAAGAACAACTTTATTTCTTGTAAAGAATCGTATACATAATTCACTTACTGAGAAACAATATTTTAAACTAAGATTAATATTAGAGCGCACAGATGTACGTGTAGGTATAAAATAACAAAATAGCGAGGAAAAAAATAAAATAAAATGTGGTTATACATGAAACTGATGACACAACATACGCAATAGTAAGTTAACCAAACAAAACATGGATGTACGAATTTGATTAAAGAGTGGCAATGATGGCATCGTCTGCTAGTAGCACGTTTATTATTATAAGTTTATTTATTTTATTCCATAAACACCCCCGACGGAAAAGAGGGGGGTTGGTTTTGGAGTATTTACTATTGGAGTATTTATTATTTTATTAGATATAATTATATTTGCTGATGACACTTCTCTGATTTTTAAAGTCTGGCTGTTCTTTCGAAATGGTTCGCAGCTAATAATCTTTTACTAAATGCAAATAAAACTAAATGTATAAAGTTTTCATTACCGAATGTCCCTCAAGTTGGCGTCAATCTAATTCTTGATAGCAAAAAACTTGATGTAATTACAGAAACTGTGTTCTTAGGTATAACTGTCGATTCCAAACTGCAGTGGGGTGCTCATATTAGAACTCTCTCAGGTAGATTAAGCTCAAACCCATATTAAGCGTGTCTTAATCAAAAAAGCGTATTATATGGTTAAAAACTATGTCGAAGACACGCTTGTCTGGCAATGACGGCCTCTGCACTTGTGGCCCCCTAGTAACTCAAAATATTGTGTGAATGTATCTATTAACTGCTCCATCTTTGTTGTAACATTTTTATTTTCTAACACATTGCTTTTGCAATATTTTTTTTATAATCTGATTCCAACCACATCAAATTCGTTAGGTTTTCTTTTTTGGTTGTTAACGTCTCATTTATTGACAGTTGTAATTATTATTATTTTTCTATTTTTTTTTTTTATACGTAGCCTCTTTTTTTATAATGTAAATGGAAGAACACTGTAGACTCCACGAATTCTTAGATTACATCATATTTTGACTCACTTTTTTTAAAAGATTGTTTTTATTGTGCTTTTGAGTACAATATAGACCGGTTTACACTGTTCTTAAATAATACCTATTAAAACTGTAATATGGAAATATTGTTAGTATAGTCTATCTAATGAATCAACCGACTTGGGATTTTTATAATATTTAATTATTTAAAAAATACTTATATTCGATACTTTTTAAAGGTTTTTCTGTTAGTTAACAATGGTCTCTATCTCTTAATCGACCTTGATTATTGAACTCGTGTTGACTACATCAGATTTCATTAAATCCTAATAATTACCCAAGTCGTTTAACTTATGAGACAGACTCTACAACCATTTTTTTAAAAGAGTAACCATTGAGTTTCTCGCCGGTTCGTCGCCATAGGAAACAACCAATTTCGAACCGTGCACTAGCTTCTGACGTTTCAAAAGTCCCCATGTAAGCCAATGTGAAATAAAAAATTTTTTAACTTTGACTTTGACTTTGATTTCGTTTATGAGCCAATGTCGTGCTCGCAAATGAAGAAGCTCTTCATGCCACAATCAGTGTTGACTAGCCGGCCGGTGTAGAACATGGAGCCGCACTGGGCACGATCGTCCTCTGGCTTGTAATTGTCCCACCACACATCCTTAGCTACATCCAGCGTCGATACTGGAAAGGGAATTCATCAATCAAAACGTTCTTACACTTTGCACACAGTAGCGAGCCATACGTCGCTTGTAACATTATGTCCTAGAACTAACGAGCGGTTTTTCTTTTGAGTTAGGAAATAATCAAATAACGTCTTCCGCTCGTGGTGGAGCATGTGGGCGTGTCAGACTTACTGTCTAATATCCACCCGTACTCCTTCAGTTGCCTTTTGCGTTACAGGGCGTCTTTCGAACATTCGCAGCATACCATTACAACTTGAACAATGAAAATAGCATTTTCATTGTTCAAGTTGTAATTACGAATGCGGATCAAATGTTATGTGAAGGTGTGAATTATATTTCTATTATTTTTGCTGTCTCTTTCATATATCTCTCTTTTCTTCGTAGTTGAGAGAGGTTTTTATATAAGTTGAAGGAGATTCATGTGTAGCGCAATCACTAGAGTCAACCCCACGTACCTCTCACAGTCTGCCAGCCCTCGTTGAACTGGTTATGGAAGCCCACGTGATATATTCCTCTTTGGTAGTTCTCTTTAACTCTTGGGTTCGGTGTGGACTTTGTTAAGTTCGCGAGGTGCTCCGCTTCCAGTCGTTTGCCGATCACCGCCAGGTGGGACTGTTCACGTCGGCACACGGCATATGCTTCGGTCCAGTTCAATGGAGTCGTGTGCAGCTTGTAGCACTTGCCGATATCTTCGTCAAAAGTGTAACCTGAAATAGATATATGTGTTTACTGTACATAATGTAAACCGAATAAATTTCTAGATGCTTTGTCATGTCATGCATGACCTTTGATTATATACTTGTCTAGATAGAGCAATGCAAACAAACGATGCATTAAAACTGTCTCCAATTGCGAGATATGTGTGAGTACCGCTTGCGTACTTATTGTCGTCAAACTGTCAAGGTGTGCGTGTTTAGGGATGCCTGCTCCAAATGATTAACTGTCCTTTTATCCTTTATTTATTATGACGAAAGTTTAACAAAATAGGTTGAATGGAGTAATATTTTGTAAATAAAAGAAAGACAAAAATACATTTATTTAACACAGATTTTAAGACACACAATTCTCTGGTTATATGTAGGTACATAAAACAAACAAATAAAAAGTATAAAGTCCGATGTAAGACAAGATAAGACAAAAAATACAGTGAAAAAAATATACAGTTTTTTATTATTTTTATTGATAGGTTCGCGTTTGACCACCACCTCACCTGATGGTATGGATGGCGAAATAGGCGTGTTCAAGATCGGAGACAATCAGTAATTTTAGTTCTTTAGCCGTCGTAAACCCTTTTTTGTAAAATATAAATCATCATCAGAAAAATGTTCGGAACACACGACTGAAGTCCTGTGGGGTTTCCACTGGTCTTAATTTCGAGTCCGCAGTATAATGTCTCTCCAGCAATTTGCTAGTATGGGATCCGTAGGAAATCTGAAACCCAAAATATTAGAAAGAACTAACAAAAAAATACTATTTAGTGCATGACGTCATGGGTTTTATTTATTTTGTAGGTACTTATAGATCAGTTATCATTTATTGATTTATTGATATAATAATGTTCTCCCGATCGAAAGATGACGTTATAATATTTGTATTATGTCTCCCATAGTTTCGCCAAATCTCCCTAGTAAAAAACTGACAACACTGGCTAATCAGAATAACTTACAAAAAAACGAATTAAAAAATCATGTTTCTTAATATAATAGTGGGTAAATGACAAAACTTACCTATGTGTTAACGCGCAGGAGTGCGGGTTGCGGGACGCACCGCCGCCCTCTCCCCTCTCCCTGCAATTGTGCGTATAAAAGTGCGTGTACCGCGGTCATCGGGGTCTACGTCTGCTACCCACTTGCTCTGTATAGTCGCATCGTAATATTAGATTTCAAAGTATTGTAAAGGAAAAATTGGGAAGACCAATAAACGTATAAAATCTTCACGAGTATCTTTTTCAGCTCCTATCTAGATCTAACACACACCACACACAGTCTAAGCCTAGACATCTTATGGTGCCGTGACCAGGATTTTGAGGAATAAATTGAAGCACAAGGTCAAGGACAAAGTCAAGGAATCCAAGGATAAAGGGAAGAGAGAGTTATATCAAGGAATTTACAAACGCCACAAGGCGAGGTGAGCACGTTCCATTTTTTTTCCTTCCTACCTACTTATATGAACCGTGTGCAGCACAAATATTTGGCAAAGTATTGATAAAGTTCCTTATATCCAATTGCAACTACCTAATTCAATTAACACAACGTAGGTCGTATTAGAAATAATGTCTCAAGCCTCCAGGAAACTTGCAGATCCAATAAAAAAGAGAAGTTATATAAAGGGTAGATTGACAATTTTTAAAGGTTACATAGAGGACATTACAAATTTAGAGAAATTAACGGATCAGCAAATTTCCGAGTTAAGGTTAAGACTATCCAAACTAGAAACATGTTTTTCCACTTTCGATGACTTACAATCTGATATTGAAATAGAATCGGAAAATCCAGAGGAACAAATGAAGATTCGTTCCGAGATTGAAGGTCAATTTTATTCATTAATTTCTCAAGGTCGGTGTATTTCAGAGAAAGTGGAAGAATATAACATTAGAAGGAAAAGTCTGGCCCATCCAACTATAAGGCAGACCGGTAGTTTCGAAAGTGCGAATTCATTTTCTGGTTCAATTAAATTACCCACGATTAAATTACCAACATTCGATGGTAATTATAGTCAATGGTTAGAGTACAGAGACACATTCGAGGCATTAATTCATAAAAATGATTGTATTGAAACAATAAATAAGTTCCATTACTTGCGATCGTCATTAGAGGGTAGCTCCGCTTTGATAATTAAATCCTTAACATTTAGTTCTGATAACTATCGTGTAGCGTGGGACTTATTATGCGAAAGATATAATAATAAACGCCTTCTTATAAGCAATCACATGAAGTCATTATTTGATATGGAAGGCATAAATAGGGAGTCTGATAAATCGCTGCGTCTTATGATTGATAATGTAACTAGGAATTTAAGAGGTTTAAAGACGTTAGACCAACCTGTAAATCATTGGGATACTATTATTATCCATTTAACAGTGAATAAACTGGATAATGTAACTAGTAGAAGGTGGGAAGAACATAAAGGTTCATTAGGAGAGGTTCCTACCCTCAATGAGTTTTTTAAGTTTTTACGCGATCGAGCGGATGTTCTAGAAGCGGCGAGGCCAAGTAAATCGTATATTAAGGGTGAGAAGGCAGCTAGTTTTGTCGCATCCTCACAAGCAAATAGTAACCGTAATTTTAATAATAACTGTGTCATTTGTAATCAAGATCATCGTCTATTTGAATGTACGAGGTTTATTTCTATGAGTATGGATGAAAGAAACAATGTTGTTTCTAAGAATAAATTATGTATTAACTGTTTTAAACCAGGTCATCGGGCTCATAACTGCAAATCATTCGGCTGTAAAATTTGTAAATACAAACATAACGTATTATTGCATAGAAATAGACCTCAATCCGAAGACACAAGTAAAAAGGTGAGTTCGACCCAAGACGTCACTACCGTTACGTCACACTCGACGTCGTCCGTGGGAGTTGTGGCTGGATGCGAACCGCCATCTACTCAGCTGCCGGCCGCCGCGGCCTGCGCTGTGCCTACGCGGTACGTACCGCCCGGCGTGGACCCGGTTTCCTTATCAACAGTTGCCACTCAATACGTTCTTTTGTCGACCGCGCTTGTTAAAGTTTTTAGCGAAAGGAAAAATAAGTATTATGTAGCACGCGCGTTGTTAGATTCGGGTAGTCAAATTTCATTAATAAAGGAAAGTTTTTGTAATAAACTGGGATTACCTTGCAAACGGATAGATCATAACTTTAATATTAATGGTATAGGAAATACTAAATTACAATTAGTAGAAAGTAGTAACTTTGTGATAAACTCATTGCACAATAATTTTTCCGTAGAAGTTAATTGTATGATTATACCAAGGATTACTAATATGTTGCCAAGTGTAAAGATAAATGCAAATAAATTGAATATTCCAGGTGACATATTAGTAGATTTGGCAGATAACAGATTTTATGAGCCCTCTGAAGTAGATATATTGATAGGAGCCGATTTGTTTTGGGAACTTGTAACAGGTCAACAAGTAAAATTAGGTAAAGGTCTTCCCACACTGCAGAGTTCAAAGTTAGGTTGGCTTGTTACGGGTCCCGTGGATATATGTATACCTAAATATGAAGCAAATTGTAATTTAGCAAGAAATGTTAGTGAACAGTTGGAGAAATTTTGGAAGGTTGAGGAAGTTATTTGTATAGATCAATTACCGATTAGTACTGAAGAAGAATTTTGTGAAAAACACTTTGTAAAAAATATGTATAGAACTGAAAATGGTAGATTTTGTGTAAAAATGCCTTTCCATACTTCTCCTTCTGTATTGGGAGACTCCTTTGTGAAGGCCAAATCTCGTTTAATGAATTTGGAGAAAAGGTTTAAAAAGCAGCCTAACGTAAAGGGTACCTATGTAGAATTTATAAATGAATATGAACAATTGAATCACTTATCGGAGAGTAGTAGGCCCCCGTTTGCATGTTATTTACCGCATCACCCGGTTATTAGGGAAAAGAGTGAGACAACAAAACTTCGGGTTGTATTTAATGCCTCCGAGAAAACCAGTAGCGGGTATTCGATGAATGATATACAAATGGTGGGACCGGTGATTCAAGATGACCTATTTAGTATATTGCTCAGATTTAGACAACATATAATTATGTTGTCTAAATCTGACCTCCGACATTGAAAAAATGTATAGACAAATATTAATTTCTGAGAGTCAAAGACATTTGCAAATGATATTGTGGAGGGAGAACGAGTATGAGCCAGTAAAACATTTAAAATTAAATACTATTACCTACGGAACCGCTTCCGCGCCGTACTTAAGTACTCGTTGTCTATCGCAACTAGCAGATGAGTGTGAGAATCCAGATATTAAGGAGATAATTAAACATGATTTTTTCATGGACGATTTATTAACTGGTCATCAGACGGAGGAAGGGTTAAATCGTATAAGCAGATTAATTACTAAATCGTTAAGTTCAGCCGGTTTTAATTTGCGAAAATTCCGATCGAATGCAAATCAATTGTTTGTAGAAAATAAATTAAATGAAGTACAAGAACTCACCGAATTTAAAACCGTAACAAGCACTTTAGGTTTATCATGGTCCCCTCAGTCTGATTTATTCAAATTTTCAGTGCAAATAGATATGCATGAACAAATCACGAAACGAAATATATTATCTTCTATTGCAAAAATTTTTGACCCATTAGGTCTTTTAAGTATATTTATTGTTAAGGCTAAATTAATCTTACAAAGGCTATGGTTATGCAAATTAGAATGGGATGATCTAGTCGATGATGAAGTAAAAAAAATGTGGTATAATTTCATAAAAAATGTGAATTCCCTTAGTTGTATAGCAATACCTAGACATGTGATGTGCAAAGATGCATTGAGTATCGAAATTCATATTTTTTCTGATGCGTCGGCATGTGCATATGGGTCATGTGTTTATGTGCGTTCGAGGAATAAAAATGGAGAAATTCATGTACAGTTACTTTGTTCTAAATCAAGGATCGCCCCATTAAAAAGTTTAACAATTCCTAAGCTCGAGTTATGCGGCGCGTTGTTGTCCGCCGAGTTAGGTAATAAGGTGACTCACTCTTTACGATGTACTATTTCTCGTTGTGTTTACTGGACAGACTCGATGATCGTGCTAGGTTGGTTGCGTACGTCGCGGGCTCCTCCAAAGCAATTAAAGATATTTGTGGCTAATCGAGTGAATAAAATTAATTGTTTAACTAAGAATTGTGAATGGCGATACGTACCAACCGAACACAATCCAGCTGATTACATTTCTCGAGGAGTAGATCAGATGAATAATAAAGTACAAACTTTGTGGTGGAGTGGTCCTCAATTTTTATCCTTAAGTGAATCTCATTGGCCTAATGTGGGTAACCATAAGTTGAATAGTATAACGTTACCAGAAATGAAGCAGGTAGGCTCATTAGTAAATCATGTAAACGTAAACAACATGTTAATTGAATTTGAGCGTTATTCTAAACTCAATAAGGTACAACGTACAATGGCCTATGTACTTAGATTTATTAAGAATTGTAAAATCAAAATAATGCAAAATAGACTTAACTGTAGTTATTTAACGGCTGATGAGTTAACTGATAGCTTAATGTATTTGGTTAAGTTTGCACAGTTAGATTCATTTAGTGATGAATATAATAGATTATTAGGTAATAAGCCGTTACATAACAAGAGTAGAATTTTATCACTCAGCCCCTTCTTGGATTCACACTTTAATGTAATACGTGTAGGAGGTCGCCTTAGTAATTCCCCTCTTTTGTATGAAAGAAAACATCCTTTAGTTTTAGATTATAAACATAGATTGACAAGGCTTATTTTTGAAAATGAACATAATAAGTTGTTTCATGCGGGTCCTCAGTTATTAGTATCAGCAGTAAGGGAAAATTATTGGATTGTGAATGCAAGAAAGGTGGCTAGGAGTGTAGTTAAGAATTGTATAGTATGTAAGCGATTTAAATTTAAGCCTATAGTCCCAATTATGGGTGACTTACCCAAACAGCGATTAAATCCAGGAACGCCTTTCGAAACTACGGGAGTTGATTTGGCGGGTCCCTATTTCATAACCGATAGGAAAGGTCGCGGTTGTAAAATAAGTAAATGTTATATGTGTTTATTTGTTTGTTTCACTACTAAAGCACTACACTTAGAAGTTGTGAGCGACCTAAGTACCGACGCATTCCTATTATCTCTCAGGAGATTTATTTCTCGGCGCTCTAAACCTAGTTTAATATGTTGTGATAATGCGACCAATTTTTTGGGTGCTAGTAATGAACTTAATAAATTTTTATTAGTTAATAAGGATAAATTAACTGAATTTTGTTCTAATGAAGGTATGAAGTTTGCATTTATTCCCCCTTATGCCCCGAATTTTGGAGGATTATGGGAGGCCGGGGTCAAATCAGCCAAGTTCCATTTAAAAAGAATATTAGGGAATAGGCACTTGACATATGAGAAACTTTCAACTTTATTTTGTCAAGTAGAAGCTATACTAAATTCCCGACCTTTAATTCCCATGTCATCCGATCCCAACGATTTCCATTCTCTGACTCCCGGGCACTTCCTCGTTGGCAAACCACTGATAGCTCTTCCCTCTCCAGTGTTAACAGACATTAACTGTAATCGACTCCACAGATATGAGCTATTGGAACAGATGAGGCAGCATTTCTGGATGAGATGGCAACACGAGTACATAAGTGAGCTTCAGCACCGTACCAAATGGCGCAACCCAGATGTTACATTACGTATTGGAGATATGGTCATAATCAAGGAAAGTAACATGCCACCCCTAAAATGGAAAATCGGACGTATACAAGACTTACACATGGGTAACGACGGTGTATCCAGAGTAGCTGATGTGAGGACGGCGAGTGGCACGGTGCGGCGAGCTATCAATCGCCTGTGCCCTTTGCTCGAGCCTGAGGACGGACAGTTGAAGGTGCGACCTTCAACGGGGGGAGTATGTTAACGCGCAGGAGTGCGGGGTGCGGGACGCACCGCCGCCCTCTCCCCTCTCCCTGCAATTGTGCGTATAAAAGTGCGTGTACCGCGGTCATCGGGGTCTACGTCTGCTGCCCACTTGCTCTGTATAGTCGCATCGTAATATTAGATTTCAAAGTATTGTAAAGGAAAAATTGGGAAGACCAATAAACGTATAAAATCTTCACGAGTATCTTTTTCAGCTCCTATCTAGATCTAACACACACCACACACAGTCTAAGCCTAGACACTATGAAAAGTGATCTTGGTATTATTATACGGTTTTCCCACATAATTGCGGTACAGTCTGATAGCACAAACCGTAATAATTAATTATTTTTCGTGAGCACGTTATCCTTAGGTGTTTCAAATGACACTGACGTAAGGAAAAAGCGAGTCTACCAATTTTAGTAGATTTTATTTGGGCCGTTCAATAGGTGTCAATGTGGCATCTAGACAAGTATATAATCAAAGTGCATGACAATATAGAAATCAAATCATAAAGGCAAAGACATTAAATATATACTACCAACCTTTCAACCTTTCAGTCATTGGCGCCACTTTCACACTTCCTCTAATATACTCATTTCTCACTTTATCCATTCTCGTCACACCACACATCCATCTCAACATTCTCATCTCCGCTACATGCAATCTTTTTTCATCCTTCTTGTTCAAAGCCCAACATTCTGATCTATACAGTATGACAAGTCTTATGACAGACTTGTAAATTTTACCTTTCAACTTGATGTACAGTACAATTCACGTATGATGGCGGCCGTGAAGTTAGCCTTTGCGAACGTTCGCACATACTACACTCTTCTCGCACACGCACGTCGCCATTTGGTTCTTAAAACACGTTACTGCGCAGCCTTCTGCGCAATCTTCACGGCCGCCATCATTCGTGAATTGTACTGTACGAAGAGTGATATAAGACGAAAATCTCCATTTTACAGCAGAACAAAAACAAAGTTTTAAAAAATTCCTGTTTGTGAACTAAGTGGGCTAGGTTAAACTTGAGCATCTTTTTTTTGTAAATAACAATATTCTCGTTCACAATGAATTTAATTGTTTATGGTAAATATAGATAAATATGTGGCGGCTTAGTAACTGCGATTCGCTGAGTTGCAATTTTGATGAAATACGGGAGCGCGAGTGCAAGGCTCGCCAGTCGCTTACGTTACACCGCCCTGCCTCGACACTTGCATAGTACGTAGTTAGTAATAACGAACTATTTATTGTGGAAACAGTATTAAAGACATTTATTTCATTGAAGTCACGTTTACTTTGAACATCTCCCCTGTACACCGAACACGCACAACACTGGTGACCCTTCAACGATTCAAGATTTCGTGTTTTTCGTGAC
Organism: Mythimna ferrago; assembly: GCA_910589285.2. Classification (NCBI taxonomy): domain Eukaryota; kingdom Metazoa; phylum Arthropoda; class Insecta; order Lepidoptera; family Noctuidae; genus Mythimna; species Mythimna ferrago. The sequence continues at coordinate 16,469,133 of OU342698.1, read as the reverse complement.
AATAGTAGGCGACTCAATAGCGTGCGAGGCAGAGGCATAAATACCGCGTGGTGCTAAGTAGAACGCAACGTGCTAAAGTGAGGTTATAAAGCAACGCGTGCAGATCGTTTTTCGAGATGAACCCGCAAGTGGCAACCGGTCCTCCAGGCGCAGCACCAGCAACAGCAGCGGTGGTTACGGTGCAAATGAGAGTTCCGGAATTTTGGAGAGAATTACCAAGGGCGTGGTTTTGCCAGTTCGAGGCGATTATGGGACCACAGAAGCAAGGCGACATTCAAAAGTACGATATGGTGCTCGCGAAATTGCCCACAGATGCATTACAGCAAGTTACTGACATCATAGAAGCTCCACCGGAAACAGGGAAGTACGAAACGATAAAAAAGCGTTTGTTGTCTGTTTATGAAGAGAGTACAGATAAACAATTTCAGAGATTAATGCATGAAATGGACCTGGGAACACAAAAACCGTCACAGTTACTCAGGAAAATGACAGCTTTGGCGAAGAAATGCAATCTAACGGAAGAACCGCTAAAGAGGCTGTGGTTAGACAAGTTAACCCAATATACGCGCACTGCTGGCAATGAGCGAAGACACCAAGTTGGAGGACATGGCTAGGAAGGCGGACAGAATATTAGAAACCTTGGGAAACGGCGAGGTCGCATCCATAGCACCAAGTACGTTAACAGCAGGGTCCAGCGCAGACGACAGTGTAGCAGACCATCTGAAGGAATTAGCATTAGGGATGAAGGAATCACGAGGAGAAATAGATGAGATCAGGAAGCGAAATAGGAACGCTGCATGAAACACGGGAGGTGGACAATGGCAACGTTTTAGATCCAGAAGCCGGATGCGGCGCACGCCAGAATCACCCGACTGGCTATGTAGATATCATTACCGCTATGAGAACAACGCGCGGGCATGTGAATCACCGTGTAATTGGGCCAAGAAGCAGCAGAAGACGGAAAACTAGACGCGGTGTAGTCAGCAGCGGTGGAGGATTGTGCCGCGGGAAACCACCGACTTTGTGTGAAAGACTTCAAAACGGGAATTGTGTATCTAGTGGACACAGGCGCTAATGTATCAGTGATACCTGTAAGTAAAGTGAAAACAAAGCAAAAACAAGAGTGTACGTATAAACTTTTCGCAGCAAACATTTCTGAAATTACAACCTATGGCGTAGTGACTATAGAATTAAATTTAGTTTATAGTTTGCGATGTAAAACAGCCAATCATAGGGGCAGATTTTTTAAAGGCACATCAATTAGTTGTAGACTTACATAATAAAAGGTTGATTGACGGTCTCACCAATTTGAGTAGGGAAGCAACTGTAGTGAAATGTTCCGAATTTTCCATATCCAGTATACAGCATGATAACCCGTACAAAGATTTGCTCGAGGAGTTCTCAGAAATAACAAAGCCGGTTTCATATAAACAACCACCTAGTCATAACACATATCATTATATCGAGACTACAGGCCCTCCCGTATTTACCCGTGCTAGGCCGTTGCCACCCCATAGATATAAAACGGTACAAGAGGAATTTAGGCTAATGCAAGATTTAGGTATATGTCGGCCATCGAAGAGTCCATGGGCGAGCGCGCTTCACGTCGTGCCGAAGAAGGACGGCCAGATCAGACCCTGTGGCGACTATCGTGCACTCAATGCGATCACGAAACCGGACAGGTACCCGATCCCAAGGCTACAGGATTTCACCTATGGACTAGCAGGTAAGAAAACTTTTGCACGCTTAGATATTAATAGAGCCCACCACAATATTCGCGTAGCACCACAGGATGTAGAGAAAACAGCTATCATTACCCCATTCGGACTGTTCGAATTCCCCAGAATGTCATTCGGTTTGCGTAACGCGGCGCAAACATTTCAAAGGTTCATGAACAATACAGTTTTACAGGGTTTAGAGTATATAAACGGAGAACGGAAAGGGGACTGCTCGTACCTATTCTGTTATATAGATGACGTAATCATCGCCAGTACAGACTCGAAATTACTTCGCAAGCACCTAAGACTCGTTTTTAGCAGATTCGAACAGTTTGGAATAACCATTAATCTGTCAAAATGTTGTTTTGGAAAGCCGGAAATAGAGTTTTTAGGTTACAGTGTTAGCTCAGAAGGGATAAAGCCCTTGAAAGATAAAGTCGACGCCATACAAAGTTACCCGCGACCGGAAACCGTCGAACAGTTACGACGATTTCTGGGAATGGTTAATTTTTACAGACTACACATAAAGCAGGCGGCTGAGCATCAAGCCGAGTTGAATAAGTTTTTGCATGGGGCCAAGAAAAAGGATAAGTCTAGAATAACATGGGACGATAAGGCCGCGGCGGCTTTCGAGAGTGTAAGGCAAGCCTACAAAGCGCCATTACACTGACATATCCAGAGGTTAAAGGTAGATTGTCCCTTATGTGTGACGCATCAAATACATGTGTGGGGGCAGTGCTACAACAAGGAACCGCCGGAAAAACGAAGCCATTAGGTTATTTCTCTAAGAGACTATCGGAAGCCCAGCAAAAATAGATCGAGAGCTGTTGGCAGTTTATTTAGCTATTGTACATTTTAGAAACATGATTGAAGGTCGAGAGATTACTATTTTCACTGATCATAAACCATTAACGTATGCCTTTTCTAAAATAGGTACCGATCGAGAAACCCCACGGCGCACAAGGCAGCTATTGTATATTAGCGAATTCACGAGCGACATACAATACGTCAACGGAAACGAGAACCCGGTTGCTGACGCGCTATCACGAGTAGAGTCCGTGTTTTGTCCAACGGCTATCGATTTCGACGAAGTCGCACGGGCACAGGAAACAGACGATCAAATGGCGCGTATGTTAACAGAACCACAAGGTAACATTGTATTAAAACAAATTCATTCACCATTGTGTAATAAAACCATTTATTGCAACATTTCAGATAAACAGGTAAGGCCATATCTCCCACAAAGATTTCGTAAATTAGCGTTCGATACAGTACATAGCATCAGTCACCCCGGAATCAGGGCCACACGGAAAATGATAACGAAACGTTTCTTTTGGCCAGAAATGAACAGAGATGTAACCAGATGGGCTAGGTCTTGCATTCAATGTCAAAAAGTAAAAATACAGCGGCATACAGTTTCCAAATTAAGTAGTTTTCCGTTGACAGATAGGTTTGAGCATACACAAGTCTATATAATAGGCCCCCTGGCCACGTCACAAGACGGCTATCGATATTGCGTCACTATGATAGATAGATTCACCCGATGGCCTGAAGCAATTCCAGTTAGAGATATAACCGCGGACACAGTAGCTAAAGCCATATACGAGGGTTGGGTATGCAGATTTGGCTGCCCCCTGACAATAACAAGTGATCAAGGGAGACAGTTCGAGAGTGAAGTTTTTAAAAGCTTACTAAACATTCTAAGCATAAAGAAGACTCGTACAACAGCTTATCACCCGCAGGCAAACGGAATGTGTGAAAGAATGCATCGCTCGCTAAAGGTCGCAATTAAGGCTAGGCTTCAGGATAATAGATCATGGGTCGACGAATTACCGACAGTATTGTTGGGACTTCGTGCGGTTTGTAAAAGTGACGAAAACGTAAGTTCAGCGGAATTAGTATTAGGACAAACACTACGTTTACCAGGCGATTTTTATAGCGAAACCGAGAATGAGAGAGAGAGAGAACCAAAGTAGATCATTTACCAACTTTCGTAAGCAAACTTCGAAACGTTATAAATAGCATGCGGCCTAAGTCAAGAGAGAACAGTGATTCACGAAAAATATTTATCCACAAAGATTTAAACACGTGTTCTCATGTTTTCATAAGAAATGATATGGTAAAAAGTCCTCTAACCCCATCGTATAGCGGACCTTATAAGGTTATCAGTAGGGACAAGAAAATATACTACATACAGATAGGCGATCGTCAATCAACCATTTCCATAGACAGATTAAAACCAGCGTATATTATTAATGAAGAAAAACCACCCGAAAAAACCTGTACTAATAATGAGAGTCAATCGGATATAGAACCAAGTGAACAAAACCGCTACCACCTATGGCTAAAAACACACGCTGCGGTCGAGTGATTAAGCAACCAGTGCGATTTTTGCTCACATGACAAAATAATGTAAGTACATGGAACGTGGTTAGGAATTTTTGTACATTTCACCACGGTTATTGCTAGTAAATTTTTAAGAGTGCCAACTAAATAGAGTTTGAGATGGGCAACCACCAGAATAAGGAGTACGTAGCTATAGCACAGGCTCAAGTAGTAGCAGGACAGCAGTTAGAGAGTAAACTGAACTACTTCGGAATAGTACTCATCGTCATCGCCGTAATATTGGGCATATTATTATGTTACGCTATCAAGAGGGGTTGCGTAGGCCACGCTAGAGATTGGTTAAGAAGAGAAGTGCCGTTGATACTGTCAGGACAACCCGGGACCGTAAGCAACCCGGCACCTACCGCGACTGTCTCGGGATATGTTTAGCAAAGTGGCGTTGTGAAATGTGCAAAAGTTGGTTTATACGTGTTTGAAAAAACTCAGTACTGGTAACCTGTGATTCTAGGATTGTGTGTCGTATATCTGTATTTTATTTAGTGAACGGCGTTGCCATAACCAATGCTGCCGACCCTCGAGGTGTTAGTTAATTATTGCAGAGCGGAGGTTATGGCAACTACCCTTAATATTATATTTTTATCATATGTATAGTTTCAAGTCGGCTCGGAGCTCATGCAATGATGAGACCGCAAAAATGTATTTTTAGCGACAGAGTAAAACAATAGGCAGCATTCAACTGTTGGAATGCTGACAGGTATATAATGTTATCATAAGCAACATTGTAAGCTTAGAGACTTCCCGGTACTGTAATAGTGATGTAAGTACGTAGTTTCACTGTATTTAAAAAATATTGTAAAAAATTTTGGAGAAAGGGGGGGGGGGGTGTGATGTGGCGGCTTAGTAACTGCGATTCGCTGAGTTGCAATTTTGATGAAATACGGGAGCGCGAGCGCAAGGCTCGCCAGTCGCTTACGTTACACCGCCCTGCCTCGACACTTGCATAGTACGTAGTTAGTAATAACGAACTATTGTGGAAACAGTATTAAAGACATTTATTTCATTGAAGTCACGTTTAATAGCCATTTGACCGGACGAGCAGCCATCGATAACCACTCGGATGGACCGGTTACTCGACCGGTGACGATGGAAGTTTGCGATCCAAGCACATAATCCAGCGGGCAAACTGAAAGATGGAAGCTTACTAATAAGGCCTTCGTGCCAAACCCTATCAAAAATCTTCGAGATATCGAGGGAGACGGCAAGCACTCCCCGGTACTTCTCGATGGCCTCACTCCAGATGTGGATGGCATACGCTAGAAGATCTCTTGTTGTCCGATTTCGGCGAAAGCCGTACGGTCACTAAGGATATCATTAGCTTCTAGGTATGCCAGGAGCTTAGTGGTGAGTACACGTTCCATGGTCTTACAGAGAATGGACGTTACTGAGATTGGTCGGTAGTTAGCTGGGTCAGTCCGACTCCCCTTCTTGGGCACGGGCTGTACATTAGCTTGCTTCCATGCAATCGGCACTTTTCTAGCCTCAAATGAAAGCCTAAATAGGCGTGTCTGGATCGGAGACAATTCAGGCGCACACGTTCTCAAAACAATTGCTGGTATCCCGTCTGGACCGCTAGCCTTGTTCACGTCAAGGTTACGTAGCACCCTACGGACGTCCTTCTGATGGATGCGAATATCCGACATACTCGTATCGCAACCATCAGGGTGAACAGGGGGCCGCGCGTTACCTGGATGGATGCTTTTTCCTCAGCGGTATGTGCCAGCGACCCGTCGGGTTTCAGCAGTGGTGGTAGTGAGGGGCGGCAGAAGTTCGATTCAACCGACTTAGCCAGGGACCAAAATGCCTTACTACCCGCAGGGTATGAAGCTAGTTTGTTCTCGATGCGACTAATGTAGTCGCAAGACTTGGCAGCTCTGTTGAAAGCTCTCTTCTTCTGGCTTACGTCATTCGTCTTGTGCATACGAGCATCGGCCTATGCTTGATATGCTGCGTGCTTGAGCGCGTTAGCGCGATCACACTCCGCACCAAACCAAGGGCGAGCTCGGCCAGACATGGTTACGTCGGAGAATGGAATATAGTACTCCATCCCCCGCCGCAACACATCCGTCACAGCATCCGCGCACGACAGTGGATCTCCCGAAGAAAAAGAAGTAGGCTGCTAAGGATAACATGCGAAGAAATATCGCATGCCATCCCAATCTGCTGACCTGCATCTCCATACCCGTCTAGTGCCTCTAGGGCAGGGATTGGGCGGGGAGTAGACTGATACAGATTTCACCAGACATTGGTCGGAACTACCTAACGGTGATGATATCGACACTGAATAGCGGTCTGGATGTATTGTCAGCAGAAGGTCTAAGCAATTGGCCGTGTGCGACTCAACGTCCGGCACCCTTGTTGCTTCCTAGACCAGCTGGGTAAGATTTAACGCTAGCGCAAGCTTTCGCGTCTCTCGACCAGCATGGTCTGTGCACTGGTTGCCACATGGCTTGTAGTTTCGTTTAATACAGTTTTTTTTTCTTAAACCTAAATATATTGGGTACAAATTATTAAGCAATATTGAACCATGCAAAGTTAGCTTTATAAAAACACAAAATTAACATCATTGACCTTCACGTAACTCACAAAGACTGGCGCTATACCCAATTTCCCAAATTCACTCATTAGCATTTTACTACTTGCACCTTTACCTGGAGCTACAAAAAGGGTGCTGTTTTGGAGGTTTAATAAGTTTCCGTTAACGTGATAACGTTTCTATTAGAAACAGATGGATTTACTTGAAAAAGTTGGATACCACGCCCGCAGAAGCCGATAATCAAAATGAATTCGCTCGACAGCTAAATTTTAGCTGCTCTCCTGTTCGTCTGGTATACCAAAGGTTTTAAGAAACCCGTGGGTATATTCGGCGACCAGGATATGGCCAGTGGCGTATAGGATCAGGGCGTGATTTTCGCTTTTCTGTAACAAGCACTTTGAGAAATCGACTACTGAACACGATTAAACTGACACAAAAGCTTTAAGAAGTTTGCAATGTCAGTATAAATCACTGGACGATTAGGGAAAGACTGAGTGAAGCAGGTCTGACTATACATTACACAGCAAATAGTACCAAATTGACCACAGCTCATCGACAAGCCCGGCAATAATTTGCCACGAAACACTTAAATTGGATGTATACCTAATGGCAGGCTGTTGTGTTTTTTGATAAGTGCAGAATGATTTAGTTGACCATGATGAATGCTGTAGGTTCTACAAAATGTCATCAGGGCAATTTTAACAATGCTGCATAAGCGAAGCTGGGTTTTGGAGGCGAATTGGGGTGGCATAATGTTGGACACTAAAACTAACATTGTATTCATCACGGGGCCATTACTGGCCTAGTATCGAGAGGATTGATGGCTTTATTATTCATCAAAAAAGTGCTCGAAGAATATGTGAAGCCACTTGTGTGGCTCATGGTAGATTTTTTTTCCTTAATGCAGAACAATACCAGATCGCATATCGCTATAACAGTTTGCGACGACATGTAAGACGTTGGAATCATTGCGATATAGAGGCCAGCTCGTAGTTCTGATCTTGATCCAATTGAGCTTATCTGGAATGACCTTGAAAGAAGACTCAGTGCCAAAAGCTTGGAGAAAACCAAGAGCTTTAATTTGTCATTAACGAGAAGTGGGACGTTATACCCTAAGATTTCAGACAGAAGAACGTGAGTTAGACCAAAAAATTCGTTTTTTTTTTTAAAGTTTATGAAAAAAACCAAAACTGATATAAGTCGAATTATATCACTTTTTACAGGAGGCACAGAATTGGAGTTAATAACCAGTTGTTTATTTATTTAATTAAAGCTTTATCCACAAAAAACTGTACAAAGGCGGACTTAATACCCTAGGCATTATCTGCCAGTCGACTTTAGGATGGTGGTGCACAAACATAACATGGCAGGTGCAACTTAATAAATAGACAAACAGAAAAGAAACGAATACAATAGTTAATGTAATAATTCCACTGTGTAGTGTACAGTGGAATTAAATAAGATATATTTTAATTATAAATATACTGACAATACAGCTTGTTGTAAAATGTGTGACTTTTTTTTGTTTCTTCTTATTTGTCTATGTGACCATAGATATTATATGATGTGATATGTGCCCTAAGAGGGCTGACCCACTATTTTGATAAGTTAATCATTATTTTGCTGTTATTAAAGATGAAAATCATTTGTGCCAGCATTTCGATAAATCTTGCTATCCTAATGTGAGGGTAGATTGATAAAAGAAAATGGCACGTCAGTGACAAAAGATAACTGCTAATTCCATGAGTCTTATCAACTGCTTGTAAATGGGCCATAATATTGCGTCCAGAATTACAAGTAACGTTGAATTTCGATACCGTCTATAAGAATCCATTTAGTCCAGTGGCATTAACAGCGACTTGACACGTAGGTGTAGCTGGTTCAAATCTCAGTTTAAACGTCTAACTTTTTGTTTTCCATCTTTTGTGTTTTAGTTATCTTTTTTTACTTTTCTTTAACGACAAAAGTCGAGAAATGGACAGTTTGTATAGAAATAAAACAAAATATTGCAAGTAAATAAAATGTTTATTATTTCACTTCATTTAACATATAAATATATAAAGTAAGTAAATGGTCAAAGTTAAAAAATAAAATACAGTTTTTTAATATTATAATCAAACAAATACATGTATAACCATTTATAAAGGGATATAATAATGGTATAAATAACTACTTATTAAGCAATTTTGATTCTTATGAACTTAGACTTACAGTTTATTATTGGTATTTTAAAATGTAGTGACTATTGATAGCTTATTTTGGTATTCTCAAACAAGGTAGTATTGCTTATTGATCTATGTAAAGACTTTGAAGAAATAAGGCACGAGTTCAATTCTCATACCCTGTATATTGTTTTGCTTTCCATTTAGAACTTTTTTATTATTTTAAGTAACATTCAACAAACTAAATATTCTTCAAACATATTTGGAATAATTTCGCCTTGTAATAAGTGGGTAGTCAAGATAAATATGCGTATTCATCATAAAACTGGTATTCAAATGTTACTTAGATTAAGGGTAGAAGAATAAAAATGAACCATTCTAATAAAGCAAAAACCAGACGATGCTCAATAGCAGCGACGTCGTGCAAACAATTTTTACGTTGCCTTACATTACGTAAAACAACGTCTATAGTTAGAGTATTTTTATATACCTAGTTCTAAAATATAAAATAATCTATTCACATGAGGAGAATGTTGGTTTTCGGTGAGATTGATAGAAGACTTAAAATTGCAGTAGGTAAGTGTCTTTATTTTTCATTTTATTTATACTTCGTTTTTAAGCTTATACATTTTTATGCTGTGACGTTATCAAACATCTTTTTAATTATACATACACATAAAGTAACTTCTGTTTCGTTTCTTTGTTTCAGAGAAATACAGTCAGGTTGTGGTTTGAAACTGTAACAAACAACACATGTCAGGACGTAAAATTGAAATAACTGCTGGTCATCCGTCAAGTCAATTTTGCCCAAGAATATCTGGATTTCTATCTGAGAAAAAAACATGTTATTATAACTACCGTATAGAACTGGCGGGTATAAAACTCTGGGTGTGTTGAATTTCTTCTGTGGAACCTGGTTAACTTGTAGACATTGGTGGCCGATTCAGTAATAAATATTACGTGACGTAATGTCATCAGTGCATGTAAGCAACAATGGACAATTATTTACTTCTTGTAAGCAGCCACAATACCTTCTTGTCAGTGCTTATGTGTGGTGTATTGGTTAAATAAATCATAGTAATCTTAATTTGTTAGGAAGTGTTTATATAATATATTAACTGTTCTGTGTTTCTTTCATAATCAAACTTAAAATGCTACATAAAACCTGTAAAGTAGTTAAAATATCAAAATATTTAGTGCTATTTTCACTTTTATTTTTTGAGCAGATATGACAGTTAATGCAGTGCTGCTATTGTTATAAAATAGAAATATTATATATTTCTAATCATGTAACATGTTGATTCACAGAATTAAACTCATCTTTAAAAATAAAATTAGTATTTCATTAGCACTATTGAAATAAATACTTAAATAGCTTTTTCTCCTGCTCAAAACTGCATTACAAATATATGTTTTACCTTTATATATAGTTATTTAAATTATGTCTATTAGACGAGTAAATATTTATTTATGTAAATTGTAAGTATTACTTGAATAAACCGTTACCTATCCTAACCATTTTTGTTTTTTATTCATGGCAAATTTAAATTATATAATACAAATTATAATTTGATTTAAAAATCATAATCCAATATTATAAACACAAAACTACTAAAAGAAGTACGACAGATTTTAACTTACGACCATGTCAATATAAGTCTACTGTTATGACCATTAGACTAATTTGACTTACGCTATTATGTTGAAATTAACAAGTGCATTATGAGACAAAACCGTATTCTAAGTTTACCTAACTTAACGTTACCTCTTAAAGATCAAATTGATGTGACAGTATTCTATAATATTTGACTACCTACCTCTTTTTATATTCGTTTAAATTATTATGCTCCGAATTGATTATCATGTATCTTCTGCTAATTGCAGAAGGTTCAAATTCGTCTAATTTTTAGGATGTCTTATATTACCTTCTGCTGTCACGTGGGTCAGATTTCTTGGGTCTTTTTGTGTACCTACATATTGCATTACCTACTTATTTTCAACACCCCCATTTAATCCAATTTGCTTAACACAAAACATATGTTTCACGCCACATAGACCTTTGGTTATTCAATACATATTTCTATATCATTAGCTAACTCACGAACAAATTGATACCTAATGTTTATATGTTTAGACCGTCTGCCAATTGATGGACTATACACTAATTTATTAGCACTTTGACTGTCGCTATATATAACGATAGGGTTTTCAATATTTCCTCCTAATTCAGCTAGTAAACCCTTTACTGAAATTACCTCCGTGGCAGCCTCACAAATAGCAAAATATTCTACTTTCGTAGTACTAAACGCAACACAACGCTGTTTACGAGCTTGCCAAGTCACATCAGCACCACCAAAAAACAAAGCATAACCAGTAAATGAATAACCATCACTATTACTACCCCAATCAGCATCAGCGTAGGCCGTCATAGGCTTACTGGTTCTTTTGTAACACAGTGCATAATCAGATGTACTTTTAAGGTATCTCAAGACCCTTTTTAAAGCACTAAAGTGTGTATTGTTATTGTAGGCATTAAATTAGCTCACATAACTGACCGAAAATGAAATGTCAGGTCTCGTAGCATAGGCTAGATACATCAAGGAGCCTATTATTTCTTGATATCTTCTATCATCTTGTTTATCTCCTTTCTCTAACCTCAAGTTACACTCTATTGGAGTTCCAACCGCATTACAATCTTGCATGCCATAATTTTCCAAAATTCTTTTAATGTAATTACTTTGCTTCAAATAAACTTCACTCTTAGACCTGTCTCTCGTTACAGTAATACCCAAACAACCACTTACTTCACCTAAGTCTTTAATCTTAAAACGTTTCCCAATTTTGGTTTTAAGTTCTTCAGCTTTTGCAATTACATCTGTGAATATATAGAAGTCATCCACATAAAGAGCAACAGACAAGAAATGTTTGGTATTTTTAGTCATGTATACACATTGGTCATATTTTGATGGAACCAAACCTATTTCTAAAAGGTAAGTGTGTATTTTCTCGTTCCAGCAACGAGGTGATTGTTTCAAACCATATAATGATTTAATTAACTTGCAGACTTTTTCTTCTTCCCCCCTTTTAAAAAACATTTCAGGCTGTTCCATATACAACTCCTCATCTAAGTCTCCATTTAGGAAGGCAGTTTTTGTCACGTCTATATGGTGAACTTCTAAGTTTCTTTCCGCAGCCAAACCAAGTAAAAGCCGGATAGAAGATAGCTTGACTACTGGAGCGAAAGTTTCAAAATAATCTTCTCCATAAACTTAAAAATAACCTTTTGCAACTAGTCGCACTTTATCACGTTGTATAGATCCATCTGCTCCACTCTTCAGCTTAAAAACCCACTTGCTTTTCACAACATTTTTGTCTGGACGATTTACAAGTTTTCACGTTTTATTTTCAATCAATGAATTATATTCATCTTGCATTGCTATCATTCACAGGTTTTTATCACTTCGAGTCATAGCATCTTTCACTGAAGCAGGATTTGCATAGTCTGTTACGTTAAAATTGTAAACAAAGTTTTTATATACCTTTGTTTTTCTATTTCTCAATGGATATCTAGAGGCACATTCAACGAGTCGATACTATCATGGAATTGATCCTCTGTTTCAGGTGTCAACAATTCCTTAACAGTTGTATCCACCTCACAATCACTTGAAGAAGCCAACCCTTCAGGTTCAGGGCTCCTTACATCAAGATCTGACTGATTAGACCTAATAGGGATCAACTCTTCTACTCCTACTGAGTCCTCAATAGTTTCAGTCGATAATGGGACACCCACTACAGTCGACTGAATAGTAGTGGTAACATTGTTATCAAGTACTATAAATACATCCTTAAAAGGAGAGTTATCCTTTATGGGACTACTTGATGCTATCACACTTTCATTAAACACCGCATCTCTTGCGACTATAATTCTGCGTGTATCATTTAAATTCATAAAACGATAACCTTTTTGATTCTCACTATAGCCAACCATAATTAATCCAACCGACTTAGAATCAAACTTTTTTCTACCACTTTTAATAAGTACTTCAGCTGCAGTTGCTTCCAAATATCTTAAAATGAGAGACATCAACTTTCTTTCCTGACCACACTTCCTCGGGCACCTTATTTGTAAGAGCCATAGTAAGTGATCTATTCTTTAAATAAATCGCACAAGTCATGGCTTCACCCTAAAACCGCTTATTGAGACCACGATCCTGAAACATTCATCTAGTTTTCTCGGCAATTGTGCGAATTGTCCGTTCTGCCACCCCATTCTGTTGAAGTGTATATGCAACAGACGTTTGATGTCGTACCCCATGCTGACGTAGAAAATTTTCAAAATCTCTATTGACATATTCTGTGCCATTATCGCTTCTGAAACATTTGATTTTCTTACTAGTTTAATTTACGACTAGGGGTTTAAATTCTTTAAATTTAGCCAATACCTCAGTCTTAGATTTCAGCATATACCCGAAAGCTTTCCTACTAAAATCATCAATGAAAATCAAACAGTATCTATTGCCTCCCCAAGTATCTACCTCCATGGGTCCAGCTAAATCACTGTGCAAGAGCTCTAATAATCCCTTTGCCCTGTTATTTTTGCGTTCAGTAAACTTTTTCACGCACATTTTCCCTTTACAGGAACTTACACAGGGTTCCTTGTTGGTTTCTTGAAATGTCAAGCCAATAAAAATTTCTTTCAACTTTTTCATTTGACTATCAGACAGGTGCCCCAATCTTCTGTGCCATAATTTAAAAGCACATTGATTGTCAGGGTTTTCGGCAAGAACCAACGCTTTATCGTCTTTATTTATAAAATATAACCCGTCTCTTAGTGGTGCTGTCATTATAGGTTTCCCGACAAAGGACACATCATTATTAAAAATTCTACAAAAAGTCTTATCAAAAACAACTACACTAAATTTACTACTACAGTAAATTTGTTACTAATTCTGGAACATGTAAGACCTCCTCAAATTTAATTTTGTGATTCTCGAATAAAACATCACCTTTAAAATAATAAAACATCGCTTTTGAAACTATTTTGCCATTGTTGGCACTAGTGATATATTTACTGTCACTACGCGAATAATACATCGACATAAATCAACATAAACGAATAAAACATCGCTTTTGAAACTATTTTGCCATTGTTGCCACTAGTGATATATTTACTGTCACTACGCGAATAATGACAGCATCAGCGGACGGCATTGCCGTGGCCGAATTTTAGGCCAGGCAAGGAATTTAACTAGTTTTGCCATCGATACGATAAGAAGAAGACTACGCGAATTATTAAAATAATTCTTACATGCTGTCATATGAGACGTTGCACCAGAATCAATAACCCAATTGCTCTTACTATTAGTCAAAGTAGACAGTAAAGTAATAAAATGATCACTCTCACAAGTAGCAGCGACTGTAGCCATGCCGTCTGCTTTGCTGTCAGTTTTATGAGACTTGAAAGCCTTACATTGCCCCTTGTAGTGTCCTTTCTTTTTGCAGAAATGACAAGTGATCGTCTTATTTCGGCTACCACTCGGTTTTGAAATCATTGCTGAACCGTTATTATCGGTTGACGTTACAGCTTTCCGTTGTCCTTCTCTAAGCAAAGCCGTTATAACAGTTTCGGAAGTTAACTGCATATTTGAGTGCTCTAAGGCCATTGCTAACGGATTTTAAGCATCATTTCTGAACCCGCCTGTATTGACTGTAGAGCTTGATATGTAGATTGGATCTCGGTATTACAAAGTTGGACATCCACAAAATTTTGTAGTTTAAAACTAAACAGTTTCCTCAATAATGTAAGGCGCCTGAGTAGACCTCCATCTGCGTAAGCCTTTTGTAGTGCATCCCACGTCTTTTGCAGTTTTGGCATTGACTACTAGCAGAAACACATTTTCCGCACACATGAGGCATATTTTCGACCTCGCTTTCGCATCTTTTTTCTTAGTGGCCTCGGTGTCCAATTTATAACTGTCCGCAACTTCGACACAGTCCCATTGACCACAATCGATCAGAAACATTTGCATGGCAAACGACCACGTACCATAATTACTCTGACCGACGAATTTTTGTATTGTCGTCGAAGAAATTTTGCATCTTGACAAAATATATATTTTCTATCGAAATATCATAACAATAGCATTTATTTCGTTGGAAACCCCCCTTGCGTGCCCATAACCTAATGTAAATAACACTACACAGTGGAATTAAATAGGATATTTAATTATAAATATACTGACAATACAGCTTGTTGTAAAAGGTGTGACAAATACCTTTTTGTTTCTTCGTATTTGTCTATGTGACCATAGTACCTACATATTGCATTACCTACATATTTTTAACAATAGTAAATACATACTTAGATACATACATATAAATAAACAATGCTGTAGTGAAAAAACAAATCCAACCAATTAGTGCGGTGGTGTTTCTACCAACAACTTGCGAATATGCTCACGTTGAAGACAAATCGAATGCAGTTATTCAGAAGACGGTCAAGTTTATTGAGGAGATCTGCATTCAGGTCATAGTAGCACACATCAGCAAAGTCGATTATGGGAAAGATTAGGGACTGTACGAGCAATTCTTTTATGTGAGCTGGGAGAAAATTCTTCAGACGATAGAGAAACCGTAACTTTCCAATAACTTTTTGACTGATATTTTTGATCTGCTTCCGCCGATCAAGACAAGCATCAACATTATAGACCAAGATCCTTGACCTAAGAGCCAAATGGAATCACCGTGTTGTTGAAGATTACGAGTGGTACAACTAGTCCATCTAGTAGTTATGTATTTTATATTAATTGAAAAGACATTTAAACATTGTACCTAACTAGTGTAATGTAACAAGCAAGAAATGAATTTTTGAATTACAAAAGGAAAAACTGACTGACTGACATATCAACTCACAGCCCAAAACTACTGGGACGAATAGTATGCAATTTTTCACAAGCTTTCCTTAATGACGTGGGCGAAGAGGTTCCTGAGGGGATGAAATGGAGGTCTAAAGTTTGTAAACAGAAACCTGCTTTCACGCGCTTTTAGCCACCAGCAGATACTAGTACTTATAGTGTAAATCAATATTATAAAAACGACAAGATAATACCCAGTTATTTTAAAGTCCAGTAAAGAAAAACGTGAACAGTTCGAACACATGATAGCTTCTAAAATCGATCCTGATACAGACTGTAAAAGCCACACATAAAGTAAATTGATCGAGCTATCACCGAAACACTCAACTCATTCGCCCCGCTAAAACCATTAGACATGAAAGTCCAGACAAGTATTTTAAAGTCCGGTAAAGAAAAACGTGAACAGTTCGGACGCGCATGATATCTTCTAAAATCATTCCTACTACGGGAATAGCTTTCACAATTTGTATCAGTTGCTATTTAACGAGCTAATTGAACGAGCTGTCACCGAAACACTGAACTTATTCGCCTTGCAAAAACCATTGGACATGAAAGACAGCCTTCCGGAGGAAATTCAAAACATTACCAAAGAGAGAAATGCGGCAAAACAAAAAGCGTGACGTTTTCTCTTTACCGATAGATATCAAAGGCTGCATGCAACCTATAATAATTCAATAAAACACAACCTTGCAGAGAAAATTGCAGAACACGAAGAACAAAAATGGATCAAACTATAAAAATCCTAGAAAATAACAGAAAAATGATGTAGAGCGTACAAGAGCCATGAAAAAACCACCACAGCGAGTACCGACGATATCAAACTGCAAAACTGAATTGGAAATCATAGACGAAATTAAGTAGAACAAAAACGGAGTATTTTTTCTGCGATTTCGGCAGTTTTTCCAACCCTGTGCCTTTAGCTCTCGCCGGAACGCCCATACCAATCTGTTCCGACTTTCCGTGCCTCGGGTCACTCGTCCAAGGGGATGGTGAGGTAGAGCGAGACGTAACACGTCAGATCAACGCAGGATGGATGAATTGGCGACAGGTCACGGGTACAACTTGTGATCCACGCATGCCCCTCAAGTTGAAGGATAAAATTTACAAGTCTGTCATAAGACCTGTCATACTGAATCGATCAGAATGTTGGGCTGTGAAAAAGAAGGATGAAAAAAGATTGCATGTAGTGGAGATGAGAATGTTGAGATGGATGTGTGGTGTGACGAGAATGGATAAAGTGAGAACTGAGTATATTAGAGGAAGTTCGAAAGTGGCGTCAGTGACTGAAAGGTTGAAAAGTAATCGGTTGTCTTGGTATGGTCATGTGAAGAGGAGGGATGAAGCGCATATTACTAAAAGAGTTCTGAGTATACATGTAGATAGATGGAGAGAGAGAGAGGAAGGCCGAAAAAAAGATTGATGGATTGTGTGAGAAGTGATATGAAAGAAAAGGGAGTTAGTGATAGTTTGACGGGTGACAGAATGGAAGAAGAAAACGTGTTGCACCGACCTCAAGGAATATGGGATAAGGGCAGGAAGAAGAAGACGAACTTGTAAACACGGCAATAGTCTCCGATTCGGACATTGGCGACAGCGACAAACACTCAAACATACTCAGACCATTTCAACCCCTGAACTCGACATCCAAAACAGAGCTGAGAGAAGCATTGAAAAACTTAAAAATCGGCAATGTTTAAAAGCCATTCCTGTATTTTATACATGATTAAGAATTTAACACCAATCACACCCGTCGTTAACAAGGGGTGCAAATCTGGGTGCAGAAAACTAGAAAGTGGAAGACAAAAAAATAAGTTTTAACTCTTTTTATTTTTGTTTTTATTGAGGCTTAAGAACAACTTTATTTCTTGTAAAGAATCGTATACATAATTCACTGACTGCGAATCAATATCTTAAACTAAGATTAATATTAGAGCGCACAGATGTACGTGTAGGTATAAAATAACAAAATAGCGAAAAAAAAATTATAATCAAACATAACATAGATGCACGAATTTAATTACAAAGTGGCAATGATGGCATCGTCTGTTATTAGCATGTTTATTATTATAAGTTTATTTATCCCTTTTACTGATGACGGCAATATACGTGCCACCATCTAATAGGCGTAATCCAGAAGTTTATTCTTCCATTCTTATACTGGAATCGTTACTAATATGTAGTTGAATGTATATCACTATAAAAAAAAACAGTGGTGCCAACCACATGCAAAAAAAAATGTGACACTTGGTAAAAAAAAGTTCCCGCTTTTCGTGACTTCGAAAATTAATTTAAGAATATTCTCAGCAATCCTACAGATAAAAATGTAAGTTACCTTCTTTTTTTACGTGAGGAATTGGTATGGAAGACGATAGTATCATTATTTTCAAAAAAAGTCGTCGTAGTTTATTTAGAATCCATTTTTCTATGGTGGTGGTGGGTATGGTGGTGGGGTGGTGGTGGTGTGGTATGATATGGGTACATGTTGCCTGAAATAAATTGATTATTATTATTATTATCAATTTGTAACTACCGACATGGTGGCAATATAATGTACACTGACAGTTGGAGGTAAAGTATTTTTGTCTTATTTTTCTTTTAGATAATCTACAATGAGCCGGAATAAACATATTAGATGATCTCATTGCCCAGGAGTTGGAAGAAATGTTCGGAATTCCAGATGGTATGATTTCTGAAGATGATTTGGAAGAATCGGATTCAGAACAAGGTACCCAAGAAGATTTGGTAAGGGTACTAACAGGTGATGATGTTCTACTTAGTTCTACGGCAATATCGTCACCATCCTCATCAACTTGTCAAAGTCCTTCACTCCCCAGACTCCAAAGCGCTTCAATATTTACACCAGCAGCCCCACATCAGAGTCCTTCAGCTTCAAGACTTCAGAGTACCTCAAGATCTGCACCAATACCTCCACAACGTCAAAGTCCTTCAGTCGCAAGACTACCGAGTGACGCAGAACCAACAGCATCACCACATACGGCAGATAGGATTGATGGAGTGAGTGAATTATCTGATTTTTCGTCTTCAGATTCAGATTCGGACATAGATGAGACTACTTGGAAAAAATAAGAATGGACCCAGAATCCAAATCTCAGCTATTTCGACACTCCGCACATTCACTCTTCAAAACAACTTCCAAACAGGACGAAACCACTGACCTACTTTGGTTTATTTTTTAATGATGATGTACTACAGATCATTGTAGATCAAACTAATTTATACGCTTCGCAAGTAGGTAACAGGAGTTGGACACCAACCACTATTGAAGAGATCAAGGCTTTTCTTGGCGTTCTCATTCAAATGGGTATTCATGTTTTGCTGTACTGCAAGTGCCAGAAATAGCTGAAACAATGACCCTAAAGAGATTTCAGCACATCATGAAGCATTTGCATCTCAACAATAATTCGCAGATGCCAGCCAGAGATAGTAATGACTATGATAAACTCTACAAGATAAGGCCTCTGCTTGAAAAATTGAATGAGAAGTGCCAAGAAAATGCTGTTACAACCAATTCTCAATCAATAGACGAGTGCATGATCAAATTCAAAGGCCGTAGTAGCCTCAAACAGTATATGCCTATGAAGCCGGTGAAGCGTGGCTATAAGGTTTGGGTTAGGGCAGACAGCTCTACAGGTTACGTTTACATGTTTCGTATTTATACTGGAAAGACTGATACGACGGAGACAGGATTAGGAAGCAATGTAATCAAGTCATTGTGTGAGCCTTTGATCAGAGCAAATTATCGTGGTCATTTAGCATTTGATAACTTTTTTTCGAGTACTGATTTGTTACAGTATTTGTTCGATCATGGAATATATTCAACAGCAACGGTAAGAAGTGACAGGCAAGGCTTACCTCTTTTAGTAAAGAAGCCGAAACTTACTGGAGACAAGGAGGCAGACAGCAAAACTGCAGAGGCTTCTAAAAGACAAAGTGCACGGGTGAAAAAGATGAAGAGGGGTAAATGGAAGTGGAGAGTGAAAAGGAATGTCGCGTTTGCTGTATGGAGAGACATGAAACAAGTAACTGTTTTGAGTACTGCTTTTCACCCAAAAGAAAGAAGGACTTGCTCGCGCACCCAAAAAGATGGGTCAAAGAAAGCCTACAATTGTCCTCAGATGATACCTGAGTACACGAAGCGGATGGGTGGTGTAGACAGGTTTGATCAGAAAAGGACTCCATATGCTGTGGGTAGGAAAAGCAAAAAATGGTGGAAGAGAATTTTCTATTTTCTTATTGATCTCGCGATCACAAATGCTTATATACTATATAAGAGTAATTCACGAGTCCATAACGTAATGACCCAAAAGTATTTCCGGATTACACTATCAAAAGAACTTATCAATAACCTGCCATTTCGAAAGAGAAGCTTTCATTCAATGCCCAAATACAACATCAAGAAAAGTAAGCAGAGTAATGAGAGACAGAAAACAGTACACAATGTTCCAGATGAACTGAGGACTGAGCAGTTGGGAGAACATTGGCCAGTGGAAATAGAAACATACAAACGTTGTAGATTATGCAGCACTAAGACAAATAACAAGAGATCAAAAATACTATGTGAAAGATGCGAAGTTCCTTTATGTATAAGTCCCTGTTTTCGACAATTTCATTTTGATTGAGTTGACTAGTTGTAATTTCACAGACTGATTATTTTTATATTGATTTTGTAACTAAGATTTGATTAAATTATTACAAAGACTAATTGTTCTATTGCTACTAAGACTAAGTTTTGATGTTCAAGCTAGTAATGTTCACTGATTATTCAGACTGATAATTTTTAGATTGATTTTGTACCTAAAATTTTATTAATACTAGGATTCTTTTTTCTATTATTACTAAGACAAATTTTTGATGCCCAAGCTGGTAATGTCCAAGCTAGCAGTGGCAACCATATTGCCACCATGTTTTTTTTATAGTAAATGTGAACTTAAAAAAAAAAACAAAAATTGGTTTAATTAAAGTTTAATTTTGTTAAACCATACCCCAAATTTTATTTTACTGCTACACTTGGATACTTCTGCTGGTAAGGGGGTTATTCTATTCCATAGTCATCCCTGACCGAAAAGAGGCGGGGGGTTGTCTTTGGAGTATTTCGTATATGAGCTGTCAATGTCGTGCTCACAAATGAAGAAGCTCTTCATGCCACAGTCAATGTTGACCACCTGGCCGGTGTAGAACATGGAGCCGCACTGCGCACCGTCGTCCTCTGGCTTGTAGCTGTTCCACCACACATCCTCAGCTACATCCAGCGTCGATCCTGGAAAGGGAATTCATTAATCAAAACGGTCTTCTGAACACAGTAGCAAGCCATACGTCGCTTGTAATAAAACTAACGAGCGGTTTTTCTTTTGAGTTGGGAAATCATCAAATAACTTCTTTCGCTCGTGGTGGAGCATGTGGGCGTGTCAGACTTACTGTAATATCCACCCGTGCTCCTTCAGTTGCCCTTTGCGTTGCAGGGTCTTTCGAACATTCGCAGCACTACCATTACTATTTACCTTGTTCAAGTTGTAATTACGAATGCGGATGAAATGTCATGCGAAGGTGTGAATTATATTATTTCTATTATTTTTGCTGTCTCTGTCATATCTCTCTTCTCTTCGTAATGAGAGAGGTTGATATTTATGTTGAAGGAGATTAATGTGTAGCTCAATCACTAGAGTCAACCCCACGTACCTCTCACAGTCTGCCAGCCCTTGTTGAACTGGTTATGGAAGCCCACGTGATACATTCCACTTTGGTAGTTCTCTTTGACTTTTTCGTGAAGTAGGGTTGTTGTGAACAGCGTTAACTTCACGAGGTGATTCGCTTCCAGTTTGTTACTGATCACCGCTAGGTGTGACTGTTCACGTCGGCACATGACATATGCTTCGATCCAGTTCAATGGAGTTGTGTGCACCTTGTAGCACTTGCCGATATTCTTGTCGAAAGTGTAACCTGAAATCGATGAATTGAATATCTATACTCAGATGTAAACCAAATGCCAGAACATGACAAAGCACAACTTGCCTTGTAAAACCTGTGAAGACAGCGCAGCGGGAAATATAAGCTATCAAACTGGCAGTTCCGACCACAAGACGAATTTACAAAATCTGGCTAAGTGAGCCGACACACTATTGAGTAGTTAACTTTTTCAATATCAGGTACTTGTATCAAAAACAACTTTATCCAATATCGCAAATAGATAGTTTTTTTTAAAAATCTGTTCAAAATTAATTAAGTTCAAACCACTCAAATCTGATGTTTTTCGTTACACTGTAAGTTACTAAAAAAGGATGCACAAACCGACATGTGCTGTCACCGCCATTGAGTGAGGCGCGTGCAAAAGAGAAGAAGTATTCCCACCACGACCCTTCTCTTCTGCTGCTAAGTTACTGCGTTATTTAATAACTAATTGAGTTGCTGTTTCAGAAAAAGATCGAATTTGTGTTATCTGTTGTTAAATAGATATAAATATTTTACAAAAACAATCAGAGGAGAATATCCAATCGAGTATCAACAAGGTCTTGAGGACTGTTACGGTTTGTAAATCATTCATGCAACACTAAATATCTTCAATCTAGAAAATGTGCTTCCAATCAGAAGATAAAGAAACAAAAACATTAAACTATTATTATTATTTACAGCTAACTTGTCCAAACACAGACAAACCACGACGTCAGACGCCAGACGCCAGACGTCGCTGCAAACAGCTGTGAGCGTTACGTCACAGGCTCAGTCAGGCAACTTATCGAGTAAACAAGTTTTAGCAATAAAACGCGCAGATGTTGTGATTTAAACCGACGCAACATGACGAATGTTACAACATTTACTTACACATTAAACTTTTCAAAACCAACCTAAGCTAGACATGTTGCACTGACTGTTCCACTCTAGCGATTGAAGAGTCTTCTTGCAAATGAAAGGATAATCGGAAGTACATCCGGATTCATCCAGATAACCTTTGTTGTTCATGTAAACACAGCGTGCTGATTTCTGATTTGACCCTAGAAAAATGAAATATACCATTATTCTTTTAATGAACGTAGGTATCTAAAGTCGAAAATTATCCCACTGAAAATACTTTTCGACTTTATGTAAGTTACTCACCGTAGGGTACACACTCGTACCCCGGACCTACTCCAGGCCATGGTATACCGGTGCTCAAAATTACTTCCGAATCCGTACCGTAATTGATTTAGAATCGTAAAGATTTTCATATATAAATATAAAAAATCTTAAATATGAAAATCAGATTTTCATATTTATGTTACCAGCTTTATAAAATACCTAAAACGTATTGGGTAATGTATGAAATATTATTTATTTCATAATTTGCCTAGCTATTCCATACAATCGCTAATGCGCAGCCAGTAATGTGTGTACGAGAGCAGGGAAGGAGGTGATTTAATTTTAGGCAACTCGACGAATTCTCAGCAACGCGAACTGACTGCTGACATCTCCGAAGATAAGAAGAGAACCATTTTTGCACTTCGGCCGAAACTATAAGATGGGAAACCATAAGAAAGGACAGCAATAAAGGTATTCCAGAAATCAATTAAAACTAAAACAGTAACCTTGGTATTCCCCATGGCTTCTTTAATGTCACCAGTCACTTTAAGGAGAGCAGAGGAGCTACTATGGCCAGGCCTAAATCCGGGTTGAAATAAGTTAACCCCTCGAGTGCCAGGGGTTCATTGACCCGGAAAATTGCACTGTTTCCGTAAAACACCAAAAAAAAAAAAGACATGTGGCACTCGGGGACTGCCGCGGTAAAGCTATTGCATAGCATTTTTATCAACTTATGCAATTATAATTATTTATTTATTTTATTTATGCAGTATTTTTTTTCCTTTGTTTTTTTTCTTTGATATTAATTGAAGTTACACTTTCACACATTGAATTGAATTTTGATTGATTGTTCACTCATTTGTTTTCTTATCGGTCACCACGCTCAAAAAACAAATGAGTGGGGGGTGTTAGGTTATTTTCGTTACGGAATTTCTGGATTCGGTCTCCACGCTCAAGGCCCGCGATAGAAGCTATGCAATAGCTTAAAAAAAACTTTTTTCGGATTTTTCTAGGAAAAACAAATAATATAATATATATAAAAGAATATGTAAAGAAACCAAAATTTTTGACCAAATAACTTTCGTACAAACTTGGGGAAGACACGAAAATTAAGCAATTTTCAAGGACATCCAAGAAATCAGAAACGTTTATTTCAAATAGACCAGTTACAGGCACTTTTGAATTGTCAAAATGTCGGTCAGTCAAACAAGTGAAGCTAAGTTGCACGTTCCAAGTTGTACAGACGTATGTACAATCGGTGCTAGAGGGGTTAAAAACGTTGTTACCGTAAACAAATCCTGAAAACTGCTTATGGACGCAGGCTTCAAGTACTTTGGACAGGAAAGAGAAACTAGAAAATGGTTAGGTAGGGTGGGGTAAGAGATTTTAAAGTGGATGCACGTAAGCCATACGTCACAGGGATGTGAATTGTCGGGACTCAAGGGTAAAATTAATTATGTGGTAATTGGAGGAAGAAGAAAGTCGAAGATTTTTGTTATCATATAACTACTGATGTCAGCATAGCTCACAGGCTTGAACTTGGCTTCGATAGTTTAATCTCTTTGATTTTCGTCCAACGTGTCCGGCGAAAAGTTCATCGATAGGACCTGGTAGGCTGGTAATAAAACTAAAAAATATGTTTGCAGAATTGTACAGAACTTTTAAAGCCGCATTCAAAAATATATAATAGTACTGTTAAGGTTGTGGGAAGATGGTAAAACGCAGCTTTGAGCGAAAAGATTTGTTATTGCAAAAAAGAAAGTTATAGAACAAAATTTTAGGTTAGGAAGCGCGCGCTGTCCGTCGCGTTGAAAATGGCACTGCGTCATCGCAAAACAAAATGGCGGTTCGGGACACGCCCCTTTAACCCTCTCAGACACCGCGCGTTCCCTTTTACATTTTTTTATGTTTTTAAAGGTATCATTAACACGCCCCACCCCAGTGCTGCCTCAGCAGCACTCACCATCAACTGGTATTTGAGCGACACGCGTGACCGGTCTAGTCAACGTTCCTGACTTGGTCTTTATCCGAATCATTCTGACTCGGTTGTCTTTTCCAGGGATCACTTCCTGAACTAATCCTTTGGGCCAAAAGTTGCGAGGATTATCAGGATCCACAATAACTACGAAGTCGCCCACTTGTATATTTTGGTGCTCCTCTTGCCATTTCTTCCATGGCAGCAAGTCCGGCAGCACCTCCTTGGCCCATCGGCGCCAGTACATGTCGGCTAATCTTTGGGCGATCCGCCACTGCTTTCGCAGATAACCATCTGAATCATCAAATTTTCCTATGTGAGGTAAGCCTGACGATGAGCCCAGCAAGAAATGATTAGGAGTTAACGTTTCAGGATCAGTTGGGTTTACAGATACGTGAGTTAACGGCCGGCTGTTCACTATGTTCTCTACTTCTGTCAAAAGCGTATTCAGAGTTTCATCTTTGGGTGCCCGTTCTTTTAAAATTACTTTCAGGCTGGTCTTCATGCTTCTGATGAGCCTTTCCCACGCCCCACCCCAGTGAGGACTCGCGGGCGGTATGAAAGTCCAGTTGGTTCCGCGGTTCAAGACCTCATCTTTTAACACTTCTTCATCTAATTCTTTTATAGACTTTTTCAGCTCCTTATCCGCTCCTTGTAAATTTGTACCGTTGTCAGAATACAAATACAATGGTCATCCCCTTCTCGCGGCCATCCTTTGTAATGCCATAATAAAGGAGTCAGTTGTGAGTTTTGTGACTACTTCCAGATGAATTGCTCGTACTGTCAAGCATGTGAATAAGACGCCGTACCTTTTCTCGCGGCGCCTTCCCACCGTCACTTCCATGGGACCAAATAAATCCACACCGCAGCAAGTGAATGGCCGTTCATGATGCGCCATTCGAACAACAGGTAAGTCTCCCATTCTTGGTGTTTCAGGCCTAGACCTTCGTACTCTGCAAACTGAGCATCTGGACGTCACTTGCTTGACAGTGGGTCTTAGCCTGGTGACCCAATATTTTTGCTTGACCTCGTTTACCACGGTTTCTTGATTCCCGTGAGCGTAGTAGTGATGATAATATTTGACGATCAATCTCGCAACGTAATTTCTTCCATCTGATATGATAGGGTTTTTTTTTTCAGGTAGGATGCCAGGTGCAGCTCCAATGCGGCCCCCGACGCGCATGAGCCCGTGTTCGTCCAGGTAAGGCGATAAGGTAAGTAGTTTACTTGTTTTCGGTACACATCTGTTGTTTTTTATTTCAGTTAATTCGTTACTAAACGATTCAGCTTGTGATTTCTTTAGTAATAATATTTCAGCATTCTTCATAGTGTCATCGAACGTAAAGGTAAGTTTCTTGCATTTGTTTATAAACTTGAGCACCAACGAAGCCGATCGACGTAAGCGAAGCCATGAACTGAAACGAATTGCGTCAGGTACAGGTAAGTAAATTTCTTGTGTATTTGTTCTTATTAAATTAATACACTCCAATTGTGTTTCTGTTCTTTCAGTGGATATGACGTCATACGGCCACTCGTCTTCTTTGCATCGTAAGAATGTAGGTCCGTAAATCCATTCATCTTGCAAGACGGGCCAGGTGTAGTTTTCCCGCGTAGCAATATCAGCCACATTTAATTTCGTGGTCACGTATCGCCATTCATTAATCCGCGTTAACTCATCAATTTCGCCTAAACGGTTCGCTACGTACACTTTATAGTTGCGAGCATCATTTCTTATCCAGTGTAGCACTGTTGTTGAGTCACTCCAGAATACACGCCGCTCGGGCTTCATAGTACCTATGTTCTCTAGCTACTGAGTCTGCTAGTCTAGCCGCTAGGACAGCCGCTTGAAGTTCCGAGCGCGGAATAGTTCTCGGTTTATTTCCTACAACCCGACATTTACTCGCGATGAATGCTACGCGTGTATTATCTTTGTCGTCCTTCCATCGCCAGTACGCAACGGCGCAAATTGCTTTACTAGACGCATCACAGAATATGTGCATCTGTAGGTATCTATAACTCTCTTGGGTCACGACCTTTCCATCATAGGTATTGCAACAGCTGTGCGTCGTAGTGCTCGTAGCCGATGTCGCGTCCGCTACGTTCGTAGCAATATTCGTAGCCGGGGCGCTTGAGTTGGAAGGCGGGGAGATTATATCTGTCTTCTCGCTCACTCCCGTGGTAGCAGCCGCATAGTGCCTCGGCAAACAAACATCTTGTAATGATTTCAATAAGTAAATCCATTTTGACCATTTTTCAAACCCTGTATCGGGAACTTGATCGTCCCAACTGATATTTAATTTCCACATTTCTTGTATTATAATTTTTCCATTGATAGTGTACGGTGCTAGAATGCCATATACGTCAAAAATGGACATTAACACACGTAACATTTCCCTCTTGGTAGGTTTTTGTGTCCCATTTATGATACTTTCGGGTATCCGCTTGAAAGATACGTCGAATCTCAAAGTATCATCACTCGGATGCCAAATCAATCCAAGGGTGCGTTCGCCTTCATACTGTTGGCCTATTTTGAATTTGAATGCTGCGTCGCCTAGTAAATCTTTAGGTAGGCTTGCGAGTACTTGTTTACTGTTGCTCGTCCAATTGCGCATCTCGAACCCGCCTTTCTGGTGGATGGATATGACGTCATGAAGCAGTTGTATTGCGGTTTCTTCGTTAGGTAGGCTGTCTATATAATCGTCCATATAGTGACTTTTATGTATAGCAGAAACCGCAGCAGGCATTGACGACTCATACTGTTTTGCGTTTTTGTTTTTTATAAATTGGGCTATAAAAGGCGAGCAATTAGCACCAAAAATTAGAGACGTCATCACGTAGGTATCTATAGGTCCTTCTGGTTCTTCTCTATATAGAAATCGGAAGGCGTCTCGGTCTTCAGGTCGAATTTTTACTCTGAGGAACATATCTTTAATATCTCCAGATACGGCTACTCGATTTTCTCTAAATCGCAACATAATGCCAAATAACGACATAAGTAGGTCAGGGCCCTTTAATAAGTAATCGTTAAGTGATAACCCGTTTGTTTTGGCTGCTGCGTCAAACACTAAACGCAGTTTTTTCTTGTTGGGGTTATCGACCCCGAAGTGAGGTAAGTACCAAGTTCTTGGCGGTGTAACATTTGCGTAGTTACATCTTTCTGCGTTGTCATTGTCAAGTAGATGTCGTATGCGTTCTTCGTATCTTTTCGCATATTCCTTGTTTCTTTTTAATTTGAGTTCTACTCCTTTCAGTCTACACAATGCCGATGGGTACGAGTCCGGCATCGTGGCCTTCTCGTCTCGCCAAGGTAAGCCGACATGCCATTGGCCATTGATGAGTACAGAAGTTCGTTCTAAATGTTCTTCAGCGCGTAAGTCTTCAGAGTTCTGCCTGGGCTTGCCAGACACGCCCATGGACTCGATTGAGAACGATCTTCGTATCTCGTCCTGTATCTCTCGTAGTACACATTCTGTTTCTATGACGTCACTATTGACACACAACGAGGAGTGACGTATAGACGAGTCAGGTAGATAAACATTAGGTACCCTTCCATGCAGGCACCAACCCAGAGGAGTCCGGGTGGCACAGGGTTCATTGGGTTTGCCCACTCTTATTTCCAGAGGTAAGAGAAGGTGGCAATTATCTTGTCCGATTAAAACTTGTGGTTGTAGTTGTGTTTTTGTGCACAAATTATTGCTGATGTCACATAAGTGTTCGTACTTTTCGGTATTTACTGTTGCCAAACTTTGTGGTAGATTTAATTCCTTCACGATTCGCGCATCAATTGTAAACATCTTGGTATCAACACCGCACAAGGTCATCTTGGCGCGCTGTGCACTGCACACTAGTTCGGTGTCATTCCATGCGCCACACACACGAAGACATTCCCGGCGGCCGCGCAGCCCTACTTTATCCGCCAGCGTGTGTTAGTGCTTACTAACTAACGACACAGTCGAACCGTCGTCAAGCAGCGCGGTCGTGCTCACACTGCCGTTGGGTCCGTGAATGTTTATAGGTACAATTTTTAACATTACGGAACAGCTGACATTGATATTTGTTATTGTTTCGGTTGAGCTTTCAGTATCGGGTGGAACTTCGGTTTTTACCGCTGGCACAGGTTCACTGTTGTCTTGACGGGCCACATAATGTAATAAGCGATGATGCGATTGTCCACAATTGCTTACATCACAGCTAGGAGCGGTGCACGAGTCCCTACGTTGTTGCGCGATTAAACACTTATAACAAATACCGTTCCGCTTTACGTGCAGCCATCTGTCCTTTCGTAGCGATTTTTTGAACTTTTTACACTCAGTTAATTTGTGACTAGCCGTACGACAATAACGACACTTGTCTTCACTTTGTCCGTCTTGCACTAGAACAGTTTGAATATTGTTTACTTTATCACTATGTTTACGTTTGGAATAGTCCGTTATAGGTTGTAATAAAGTAGCACTACAGGTTGATATTTTCATAGCTTCTTCACTCAAAAAGTCATTCAATATATCCAGCCTGCACTTTTGTTGCGTTTTTATTAACGGATAGCTATAGTCTGCCCACTTGGCTAGCAGCACGGTAGGCAGCTTAGACAGCACCATATTGACCACATCAATACCCTGTAAGTACTCATGTCGTTTGAGTTGTCGCACCGAAGCAACACAGTTTTTTATTTTCACACTAAAAGGTACAATGTCTTTATGATAATCTGGCGGTAGCGGGTTTAACTTTTTCACGTCGTGCAGGATTCTTGATATAATAATGTCCGAGTTACCAAATTGTAATTCTAACGTAGATATAATTGTTTCAGGTGATGTAGAAGTAACTAACAGGGCTGACACGGCTTCTTTAGCGGGACCACGGAGACATTTTCTTAGGCGCCATAGGTTCTCCCTCTCGCTAAAATTGCACATAAGTGTTGACTCCTGGTAAGCACTCTTGAAGAACAGCCATTCCATGGGGTCACCAGAGAATATGGGAAGTTCCCGTGGTGTGCTGAGGCGGCTGAGTAGATTTTCGTTGTGGCTAGTGGGCACGGAAGTGGTGACTAGGTCCCTCAGTGCGCTGGCTAATTGTTGAACTGCACCGTCAGTGCCGCTACCCTCCGGCAGCGGCGGGAACAGCGGGCCGGTAGATTTTCCATTTTTGTTGACCCCCTGTTGCTCCAGTTCTTGTTGGCTGCGCTCCAACCACTCCTCGATGTCCCTGCCATCGTCTTGTGACTCTGACGCTGGTGGACTGTATTTTTCATCCAGGGCTGCTATATCTGCAGCTAACTTTTTGTTTATGAGTTCCATTTCAATTTGAGCTTTCGCTTTCGCCGCTTCTAATTCGAGTTTTTTCTTATGTGCAACTACCGACGATCTTGATGTTCGATGTGATGGCCTTGAACATTTTGACTTTCGTGACGCAAGTTCACCTGCTTCTTCTACTTTTGCAGGCTCGATCAGGTTGGGTGTGGCCACATCATCCTCTTTGGCCAATGGTTGCTCCTCACATTTCAGCAAATTTTGTTTTTGTGTAGTGCTGCGCGTGTTGACCATCTTGTTCTGCGGTGGCGTGTGGTACATTACTTAATGATTCGGCTCGATGGACCACTGTTAAGGTTGTGGGAAGATGGTAAAACGCAGCTTTGAGCGAAAAGATTTGTAATTGCAAAACAGAAAGTTATAGAACAAAATTTTAGGTTAGGAAGCGCGCGCTGTCCGTCGCGTTGAAAATGGCACTGCGTCATCGCAAAACAAAATGGTGGTTCGGGACACGCCCCTTTAGCCCTCTCAGACACCGCGCGTTCCCTTTTACATTTTTTTATGTTTTTAAAGGTATCATTAACAAGTACTATATTATGAGTAGGTATATTTAAGGTCTAAAACACTTGGGTTAGGTTAGGTTAAGTCAAACTATAATGCTTTATAAAACCTAAACCCCATACTTTAGAGATAGGTCGCCATCATAAAAAATACTCTATTAAACTAGACGCTTCGAATGATACCTGTCTGTAGTCTGATGGTGGGTGGGGACACTTTCATGCAATGCCCGTTTTGGCGTTACTTTTTAATAAAGAATTGTTGCACATGGAGGATCATAACATTGTGCTTTATAAATTTCTGCTTCATTTTTATTTGATTAAAAACTATATTTTTAAATATTTCATAAAAGAAGAATAAAAAATAATCATAAATATAAAAGAAACGTACAACATTTACTTACACATAATATACTATTTAAAACCTACCTAAGTTAGGTTTGGCGCACTGGTTCCACTGTGGTGTTTGTAATACTTACAGCAAGTGAAAGAATTATTGCAAATGCATCCGTAATCCTCCAGGTTGATTTTTTTGTCCGTGTAAACAAAGTGTTGCATGCCGGTTTGATTATCTGGCTGATTTGTCAGCCACCTTTTGTATACTTCTGATATTAGTTTCCCTAGAAAAATCAAATACATATACTGTTACGAACGTGACTAATTAAATGCCGGTTTACTAGCAGAAAACTTTATTCCGCATAAACAATAACAAATCTCTCCAATCAATAATAATCAGTGATCGGAATAGGTAGGGCATTTAGGTTCTTTGATCGCAAACATCGATGTTAATATGGATATTCCACGGGATTCCAGCTGATACTACGGGATTTAATTGATTTTCATTATTTTTGTCAATATGAATTAAAAAAAAAATGTAAGCCAATAAGCGCATGATATGCGACGTTGTAAGTTTAACGTCAACAGCACGCTATAAAAGTTTTTGCCAAGAAAGAAAGAAAGAAAGAAAATACGTTTATTTGGTACACAGGTAGGTACACACAATGATATACAAATTTATTATAGTATGGAATCTTAAACTTAAAATATATCTACATTGTATGTCCCACGGCTGCACCAAATGGGTCCAGTTCAGCATCATGCCAGGCCACTACGTAGCAGTTGCCTGACGCTGGTTTTCAACTGAACCTTGCTATGAGTCTACGGATGTTAATCAGTTGTTAGGTGTGAGATAAATAAATATAAAAAAAAACCGGTCCTAAGCGATTCAAATTAACGTAGTTCGTGTTACGTAACAATTTATCCAGTATATCTTGGGTAGCTGAGCGCAACAGACAAGCTGTAGCCAAATATATTATATAATAGAGAAGTAAACTTCGGGTATTAGAAAAAAAAAACCAAATACCTATTACGATCTGATTATAGTTGTCAGTGAAACCAAAATAATGTAACAGTGAAACCCAGTGAGTGTAATTATGTGTATCAAAGGTAAGTATCGCAAAATAGTAATAACCATTTAAATGTTTGAGTAAGCAATGCATGTAAGTATATGTATATATTACTTTTCCAAGCGCGCGACGTTGCCGCTTTGTTGAGACGCGTACAGATACCGGCACGGATCTTGAGCGCTCGGCTAATCTTTCATTAGTCCCGAAGGCAAGATAGTTTTCTTTATAATTTTACTACTTTAAAACCAAATCCCGGGGCTCGGGGAATACCCATATTATTCTAACCTATGGCAAGTACATAAAACAGCCCTACCTATTCCGATCTATGATAAGAATCCACATCACAATGAACACTACAGATCTGTCTCAATATAGCTTAGGTCGTTAAGTAAGATCACTTCACACACGTAGCTATCGCACTCGTTTCGCAGTCGAAAACAAACTGACTCACTTCCGGTCAGGAGCTCGTATTTATATGCTAAGCCAGGAAAATTCTACATACCGACGTTTCAAAGCCATAATTAGAATGGATGTAGACTACATTACAACAATAAGCCCTAATAAATTATTGTTTCGCGTTTATAACATTGAGCTTTATAAATTTATGCTTCACTTTTATTTACATGTAGCGACATCTATGGCGTCACATAGGAACTAAACTACGAAATCCTCCTTAAACTAAGATCCCAGAGTTGTCTGACATAACTTGGATGAAACCTTAGGTTCTCAGTACTATCTCATTGTGCTTTGAATACCTGTGTGCTTGCGGAGTTCCCCCTTGGGGAATCTTGGTAGGTCGGTACCAGGTGAGAAAGGGAAGTAAAATTAAAAGAGACTTAAATTATAGCTGATTTTTATAAAATGTTTTGTAGAATATTTTTCAACGGCGCTCACAGTGCCGCAGCTTTTTTTCCTATCCTGATTTCCGGCCACCGTAGGCGCAGGCTTGCGGACCGTCCAGTAGAGTCCGGACCGAGCCCAAGTCATCGACGGTGACTGTTCCTGCGCGTTTCAAGGAGTTGTCAGCAACAGCAGGGACACAGCTGGGTGGAATCATACTGGGGCCAGGTTTTAGCTCCGAAAGGGAAGCTCGGCGCCGGTATGAAAGGTGTATAAAATTGCAGGATATTCTCAGGAATTTTAGAAATTAAAAATACAGGATCGTAGCTTGCAGTGTATCAGTTTTAATTTGCCAGTCATGAGATTCAAAAATCATGAAAGTAGTTAATAGTTAACTCCTGATAAAAAACTTATAGCTAATATTTATAACTACTTATTGCTAACTTAAATTAGTGGTGCAAAATTGAAGTGACGCTTCAACATGCCGCCGGCCGTTGAAAGCTTGCCTTTCAACAGCTGTCTTCCAACAACGGACAGATCTTGGAATACTCTTCTGACAATTCCGGTGGAGGTCCTGATATCAGCAACTCTGCTAATGCCATCTGTGCCAGGATGAAGAGCAATAACGCGACCCAACTTCCACTTCAAGGGTGGCTGGTTGTCCTCCTTGATAACAACGAGGGAATCCAAATGCAGGTTGTCGTTGCCGGTCCGCCATTTTACACGCTGCTGAAGTTCAGAGACGTACTCCGTGCTCCATCTCGTCCAAAAATGCTGCCGCAGCTGCTCCATACGCTGATGGCGTGTCAAATGAGGAGTGGAGTGGTCCCGGATGTCCTTTACAGGCAGAGACGTGATAGTTCGGCCGATCAAAAAATGACCAGGAGTGAGAGGCAACAGGTCTTCTGGGTTCGACGTTAGCGGTGTAAGCGGTCGAGAATTCAGACTGGCCTCAATCTGTATCAGGACGGAGTTAAGCTCCTCGTAAGTCAAATTACAATTGCCCAACACTCGAGACAAATGATATTTGGTCGATTTGACACCCGCCTCCCTTAAGACCACCAAAGTGTGGAGCGTAAGCAGGTATAAAGTGGAAGTTTATACCGTCTTGAGCTGCACTATCAGATAAGGACTCACAATTGCGTTTCAAAAAATCAGATATTTCATTGTAGGCTCCTACAAATGAAGTTCCGTTATCGGAGTAAATGTTGAGAGGTTTTCCTCTCCTAGACCTATGTAAAGCCTGTAAATAATTGCTGCTCGTCAAGTCACCAACCAATTCTAAATGAATGGCCTTGGTGGTGAAGCACACAAAAACAACGATGTATACCTTCACCAATCTACATCCACGACCTTGACGACTAGCCGCAGTTATAGGGCCTGCGTAGTCAACCCCTACACTTTGAAAAGGGAAGTCGGCTGGCGAGAGTCTGTTCAGTGGTAGATTTTTTTAGAGAATTGTCTGTGGCTTTAGTCGCTGACACCGAACGCACTGACGATAACAGGCTCTGGCTAAGTTGCGACCACCTAGTGGCCAGTAGGTCTCTGATTGTACTTAATAATAATAATTGAGGACCTGCATGCATTAATCTAATGTGCTCAGATTTAAATAAAAGTTTAACAAAATGATGAGTGGACTGTATCAATATTGGGTGTTTCTTTGTGTATAAATATTCTGAGTTATGGTCATGGCCTCTAAGTTGTTAAAATGTTCGAGTTGCAATATAGTTATCAACGAGGTTCTAGCTTTTGTATATAATAAAATCGATGTAATGAACGAGGAGAGTATTAGTCATATTTGTGTGAGTGCATTTTCTGACGAGGACATTCACAGTGCTAAAAATCTTCTTTGCGAATCGTTACCGACGGAGAAGCGCAAAAAAAAGGGGAAAAGAGATGGAAAGAAGCTCCGAGAAATAGATGACATCATCTGCATGCTGAAGGAATCCGATCCTGAGGTTTTACCGGTTTTTGTGGCCCGTGACCTACAGAAGCTGCCGCCGGTACTTTTTGATCACGTCGACGTCACTCGGATTTTAAAAGATTTGATGCTTATGCAGCAGGAGTTAAAGCAGATCAAAGAACTGTATGTCACTAAGGAAAACCTAGATACTGTGAAGTCTGATCTTGAAAACCTAAAAAAGGCATCCATAGTGAATGATTTTAGAAGTACCGCCAGTAATGTCAACATCAAGAGAGGTGGTTTTTTATTGGATAGTCACGATGACTACTGCAGCGGCCCAAGGGGGCTTGAATATATGGACACACAACATGTCACACCATGCAAAAATACTAGCGACGTTAGCGTGGATATGAGCTATCGGGAGATGGTTCAACCATGTTCCAAAAATGAGGGTACTCTACAAAATAGTGGTCGCGCTAATGATAACTGTATTCCTCTTACAGTGGCCGGTGACGAGCCCGAGCCGATGACTCACCCGCAATCAGCTGCGATCGACGTATCTAACGAGTCGGGACACACGGCCTCTCCGAACATAGTCTGTGACGTATTTGGTAACAGGAAATCTTTAGCTGAGATTGTACGAAATGGTGACTGGAAAATACCAAAGGAAGACAGAGAATGGACCCTAGTACAGAGGAGACGTCTAAGGAATCGCTTTATTGCTAGTAGGGGAAAGGCAGTTTCAAGCGTAAATTCGAATTTCAAAGCTGCCGACATAAAAATTCCTATCTATATTTACAATGTTGCGAAGGACGTGCCCGTGTGTGACATACTGAGTTACATTGCGAGTAAAACTGATGTTGGTGTACACTTGGAAAAAATGAATATGAAGGTACCTAAATCATATGATGCCTACAAAGTACTGGTACCAAAACATAAATTGGAAACTTTCCTGAATGATGATTTCTGGCCAGAAGGCGTCGCATATCGTCGCTTTGTTAATTTCAGGACAAAAAGTAATTTTGGTATTAGGAGTGCGGAATAATTGATCTGTGTGTAGTCTAACTAGCCGTATGAATAATCACGCTAAATTTGTGACATTTAACTGCAAAAATATTATAAGATCTGCTGATTGTGTAAGGAAAATATGTGAAACAGCCGACATTGTGGCACTTCAGGAGACGTGGCTGTTACCGCACGATATTCCATTCCTGGACACCATCAGTGACAAGTTTGCGTACACTGGCAAGTCTGCCGTGGACACGTCGGCCGGTGTGCTCCGTGGCCGCCCTCATGGAGGTGTGGCAGTGCTGTGGAGGAAGTCGGTGTTTCCCTCAGTGTCAGTGTTAAAGTGTAACAGTGATCGTATAGCAGCTATTAGGGCTGAGATACATGAGCGTTCTATGTTAATCATATCTGTGTATATGCCTACGGACTCAAAAGACAATTTGATCGAGTTTACGGAGTGTATAGGCGAAATAAACTCTATAATTGAAATTAGTGATGTTGAATCTGTGTATGTGTTGGGAGATTTCAACGCGCACCCGGGTGAGTCATTTGCAATGCAACTCCTAGACTTTTGCGCGGAACAATCATGGACATGTGTTGATCTTGATCTGTTACCTAACGATTCACACACTTTTGTTAGCGAGGCACACGGATGCCGCCGGTGGCTCGATCACTGTGTGGTCACTGGCGCTGCGCGCTCAACCATCGATTATGTGACTATATTATATGATACCTATTGGTCTGACCACTATCCAATGCAATTGACATGTAATTTGAATTTAATAAAATCTAAAATTGTGACATCTAATGAATTTAAAAATAATGTAATATGGGGTGAAAGGCAGGCTAGTCAAATTGAAGCATATCATAATTATTGTCATGCAAATTTGCGGCTTATTGATTTTCCACCGGAATTTGCTACTTGTGCTGATAAAAGATGTAACTGTGATACGCATAAATCTATAATTAATGAAATGTACAGGAATATAGTACGTATACTGGCAGAAGGCGCGGAATCTTCTTGTAGTGTGGCTTCAAATCCCGGTAGGGGCAAGCACATTATAGGCTGGAATAAACATGTGAGGGAGGCTCACGGTAAGGCTCGGCAATGTTACCAGAACTGGCTGTTTTATGGGAAACCTAACTCTGGCCAGATATACAATGAAATGACTGAGTCTAGACGTTTATTTAAGGTGAAATTGAAATGGTGTCAAAATAACCAACAACAAATTAAAATGGACATAATTGCACGACACCATTCCAATAACAACTTCTCAAAATTTTGGAAATCAACAAACAAGTTGAATCTAAAGCCTAGCCGTCCCGTGAGCGTCGAGGGCGAACACAAGCCAGATGACATCGCAAGATTGTTTCGGCAGCATTTCAGAGTCGAGCCGTTTGTAATTCCTGTACAGTCTGAAGCGATGTCGGTGTCTGATGCTGGGGCTATACCTGGAGATATTAATGTAAGGTTCACTGCAAAGGATGTTGATGTAGTTATCAAATCTATGAAGAGAGGAAAATCTCCAGGTCATGATGGCCTCAGCATTGAGCACCTGCGGTTTGCTGGGGTACACTTGCCTAGAGTTCTGGCTTTATTATTTAATCTGTGTATTAACCACTCTTACCTGCCTGACAATCTCATGTATACCATTGTTGTCCCTATTGTTAAAAACAAAACCGGAAATGTCTCGGACAGGTCTAACTACAGGCCTATTTCCTTAGCCACGGTTATAGCGAAGGTGATAGACAGTTTGCTTGACGGCCATTTAACAAAACATATTAAACTGCACGATGGTCAGTTCGGCTTTCGAACTGGTCTATCCACTGAAAGCGCGATTTTGTGCCTCAAGCAGACTGTGCAATACTACACCGCGCGTAAAACACCAGTATACGCGTGTTTCCTGGACCTGTCCAGGGCATTCGACTTAGTTTCGTACGACCTGCTATGGACTAAAATGTGTCAAGACACTAGTCTACCCCCCGAAATCGTATCTATATTTAAGTACTGGTACAGAAATCAGAAAAATACTGTTAGATGGGCGGCTAGTAGGTCGGATGAATATAGGTTGGAGTGTGGGGTGAGGCAGGGGGGGTTGACCTCACCAAAGCTATTTAATTTATATATGGACCGCCTGATTGGAGAGCTGAGCAGCACTGGTATCGGGTGTCATATAGACGGAATTTGCGTAAATAACATCAGTTACGCGGATGACATGGTGCTGCTCAGCCCCTCAATCGGTGCGTTGCGCAAGTTACTCCGTATGTGTGAAGAGTACGCGGAGGCTCATGGGCTCAGATACAATATAAAAAAGAGTGAGATTATGGTTTTTAAAGCACCTAGAAAAGAGGTCACGGTGTTACCTCCCGTCTCACTCTATGGTACACCATTAAACCAAGTCAGTCACTTCAAGTATCTGGGCCACTGGGTCACAGAGGACCTTAAAGATGATATGGATGTGGAGAGGGAACGCAGGGCGTTGTCTGTTCGCTGTAATATGTTGGCTCGCAGATTTGCACGGTGTACTGAACAAGTGAAGGTCACATTATTTAGAGCTTTCTGCCAGACCTTTTACACGTGCAGTTTGTGGGCCAAATACACGCGGAGGACATACGACGCCCTGCGCGTGCAATATAATAACGCGTTCAGGGTGCTGATGGGGCTGCCGCGGTACTGTAGCGCGAGTGGCATGTTCGCGGAGGCGCGCGTGGACGGCTTTCACGCTGTCATTCGAAAGCGAAGTGCGTCTTTACTGGCGCGGGTGCGCGGCGGCCCCAGCGCCATCCTGACTGCGTGCGCCGCCAGATGGGACTCTGTACTGATGGCGCACTTGATAGGCTTACACGCGAGAGCAAGCGCCTAATATATTATCATTATTATTATTATTAATTTATTAATGCTTTTCTAACACTAGGCTAAGACATTGTTACTAACAATCTATGGAATCAATTCTGAAATAAATTTTATTATTATTATTATTATTATTATTATACGAATGATTTGGTTTTTATCTAAAAATACGTTTAAACTTGATAACCTATTTTTTGGGGTAGTTTTTTATTATTTATTAGTAAATTGTATTCAGGAAAAGACTCCTTTTGCGACTGAGTAACGATAACGTATAAAGCATCTTGTAGCTCATTCGCATTAAAACAAGATGTAGTTTTTGTTGAACGTCCTTTGCAAGTATTAATGAAGCGGAAAACATAACAAACGGAACGCTGTAATCGATTAAAATTAGATAATCGATTAAACTCGATTATTCCCTTAAGTCAGAGTCAGTCCAAAAAACAATACTAGACGGTTTAATGTGAAGAGAATTAGCAACCTTTTGATATAAGCGTACACCAAGCACAGCAGCACAGAGCTCCAGTCGCGGTATAGTTAGTGGTTTGATAGGAGCGACGCGACTTTTGGCTGTTAATAATCGCACGTCGACGTCACCCTGCTCATTCATACTACGAACATACAAACAAGCGCCATATGCTTACTCCGACGCGTCGGTAAAAATGTGAAATTCGAAGTGTTTGTATGCGTCACAGAGCACGCGACGTGAAACCCGTAAATTGTGAATGCAAGGTGATGATTTAATTATGTTCGCCCATATTGTTGCAATGTCAGGTGATAACTGATCATCCCAGTTCAACTTGTCTAGCCAGAGTTTTTGGAGCAACATCTTCATGTTCACGACACACGGTGCTAACAGTCCTAAAGGATCGTAAATTCGTGCAATTACTGCTAACATGCCACGCTTAGTGTTTTCTATGCAGTGAGGAACTTGTATAGAGAAAATGAGGTCATCAGTGTCTGTTCGCCAACTAAGACTCAGTGTTTTACTACAGACATCACCTTCCTTGTGGAACTCGAAGCAAGACTCGTCAGATGGATCTGAAATTAAAGTGGGCTCGTTCGATTTCCACTTCCGTAACGGCATGCAAGCAGAGGCAAGAGCATCAGTCACCTTGTGACGCAACACGAGAGCTTCCTCATACACGTCTTCGCCGGTCAGCAGGTCGTCTACATAAAAATCATGAAGAATGACTTCAGCGACCCTTTGATCCTGACATTCCAGGCCTATTTGTTTTATGCATCTAGTCGCGAGAAAAGGTGCACTAGCCGTACCGTACGTTACGGTATTTAATTGATAAGTTTTAAGCGTGCTGGTAACATCATCACGCCAAACGATTTGCTGCAGGTGCCTATCTGAAGGATCTACAAACACTTGCCTGTACATTTTCTCTACTTCAGCAGAGAGAACGTACTTATGAGTTCGAAATCTAAGAATAATTGCAGTCAAATCGTCCTGAACAGTAGGCCCGACCATCTGGATTGCATTTAAAGAAAGTCCAGAGGTAGTGGGTGCACTAGCATTAAATACAACCCGTAATTTTGTTGTGCTACTGCTTTCACGCAGGATTCCGTGATGAGGAATATAATATGACCGCAAATCTTGATTAATATGACATCCTGACATATGGCCTAAATAAATGTACTTAGTCATAAAGTCTTTGTACATTTTGTCAAGTGGAGGTTGGCTGAGGTTTCTGCGCTCTATTGACAGAAAACATCGTTTTGCACGATGATATGAATCACCTAAACCCTCCGGAGATTCCTTCAACGGAATCTTAACACTAAAACGGCCATCTGATAAGCGCGTCATGTTTTTTATGAAGTGTTCTTCACACATGTTCTCCTCAGCTGAATAAGTCAATGCATCATGGCTAACTTCCTCGAGCTGCCAGAAACGCGTCAATTGGTTTCGGATGTCATCTAACTCATTCGAACTGGAAGAACTTTTGTAATAATCGTTTACGAAATTACACTTAATTGAAGAAAGTTGAGAAGAATTAATATTATAATTAAAGCCGCCGTTAATTGGGCCACAAACTAGCCAACCTAGTCTAGTTTGGTGACGTGTTGGTTTCCCATCCCCTAATAAAATCTTATCAGATCCTAATAAACTCCAGAATACATCAGCCCCTATAATCATATCAATAGAAGCCGGTGTGTGGAAATATGGATCAGCTAATTGAATATTTGAAGGTATATTTACATGTACCTGTCTAGCGGGAACATTATCAGTAATTGTGGGTAAGACAAAACAAGTTAAATTATTTGAGTACGATTCGTGCAACGACTTAATATGCACACGAGACAGAGAATTGTTTATACCTTGTATCGATCTTTCTGTGGTTACGTAGGGCAACTTCAATTTATTGTATAAAGTCTCCGTCATTAGACAAGCCGAACTACCTGAGTCGAGAAGTGCTCTAGCGATGTGTTCCTTATTATTTGCATCGTAACATCTAATTAGTGCAGTCGACAACAAAATGTTACCTGTGCTAGTCGTATGCGAATGTGCGGAGATATTGGCTGAGAGTGCAACGTGATTGTTTGTGTCGATAGTGGAGGATGACTCACAGTTAGTCTTATCAGTCATAACAGCTGATTTGTTTGAAACGGGTGTTTGTTTGTACTCTGCGTTATGAATAAGTGTGTGGTGTTTGCGCTTACATATTTTGCACCCCGATTTCTTGCAATTACTAGGATAGTGACCGTGACGCAAACAGTTATAACATATCTTATAGCTAGGTAGTAAGGATATTCTTTCGTTAACATTTAATGATAGAAATTGTGGGCATGAATTAAGGTTGTGATCACCTTTACACCTAGGACAGTTTTTCGATTTATCAATACGCCCTTTGTATTTTTCCCATTCTCGGAATGATTTTGTGTCTAATTTTTGTCGTATGATGTAAATAAGTAATGTGTCCCAATTGTGAACAGGTTCACCTAATGTTTTTAAAGCTCTGATATTTTTGTTTCTCTACGATGCCTTTTAACGCAGTTGAGGACTCCTTTGTGATTGACTCGATATTGAATAAAGCTGTAACGTGATTTTCTATTAATATTCTTTCGTTATCAAATCGCTCACAAAGCAGTTCCCACGCCATATTGTAGTTTCGAGCTGAAAACTCGATAGACTGAATTACAATAGCAGCAGATTCTGTTAATGAGGACCTCAAATAATGGAATTTATTGACCTCGTCTATATCGTCATTGCCGTGAATGAGACTAGAGAAAGTATCTCGAAATTCGAGCGAGTTATCGTACGAGCCTGTAAATTTAGGTAACTGTATGGTGGGTAACTTGACGAACTGACGCTTACTACTAGAGGTTGACTTTACTTCCTCTTGCTTAAATTTTAAGAACTTATTTAATAGTACTTTAGCTTGAGCCATCAAATCATAATATTGCGATTCAATTGTAGCTCGTTCGAGTACCTCAGAGGCAACGTCACACATACATTCCAACTTTGATTGAACTTCGTTAAATTCGTCATATAAATTATCTAATTTGTTGACTCGCAACTGCAACTCCATTACCTGAGACGGGTTTACCGTAGAGTCTTGAAATTTATTTAAATATGTTTCAAAGACGGTTAATCTTCCCTTATAACTGCTTCGCTTCTTTTTAAGATCTTTTATATCAGTCATTTTGACAGGAAGGTGTCGTAGACCTGAAATTATACAGTTGTAATGTTAAATAACGAAACTATATTTATCAAAAATACCTAGGCGTAATAAATAATGAGACTAAGCAACTATTGGTCTGAGTTATTGATTAATTTTACAATGTTGACCTTTGATCACTGCAAATTATAAAGAACTACCGTAGTAACAAGTAGGTAGGTAAGGTTTACTATTCTATTAGAATAATGTAACAAACAAATTAATTACCTAATAATTTATATTGTAAAGGTTTACAAAGCGTCAATTAATGGTAAAGGTTAAAATTAAGAAATAATATTTGTAAATTGAAAAATAAATAGCTAACTAATGTAGGTTAACACAAACACTACTTTACGGTATTATAAGCACTATTAACTATATTTTACAAATATAATTCAACCTAAAACTTTGTAAATAAATCCTTGTAAATAAATTGTATAAAATAATGTGTAAATAATTTGTAAATATGTATAAAATAACCATGTTACTAACCTTATTTAAGTTTTTATAATCGCTACTTATTACCTATATTTTGTATATTACCTGATTAAATATTAATGAGTGTTGGGTGAATTTAATTGATATTATAATGCTTTGGCTTTAACACTTATGGTTTTACTTCACTTGACCTTCACTTCACTTTCCCTCCAAAACGTGTTCGTCACCTCGTCACTCCGGTAATTTTCAATATAATCTCCAAAATATCCAATATTTAGCTTTTTCCACTTTGCTAGTTGTAGATA
Organism: Mythimna ferrago; assembly: GCA_910589285.2. NCBI lineage: Eukaryota > Metazoa > Arthropoda > Insecta > Lepidoptera > Noctuidae > Mythimna > Mythimna ferrago. The sequence continues at coordinate 16,426,141 of OU342698.1, read as the reverse complement.
ATATAATATCCGGTTCGTATGGACCATGTATAAAATTGTAGGATATTCTCAGGAATTTTAGAAATTAAAAATACAGGATCGTAGCTTGCAGTGTATCAGTTTTAATTTGCCAGTCATGAGATTCAAAAATCATGGAGGTAGTTAATAGTTAACTAATGATAAAAAACTTATAGCTAATATTTATAACTACTTATTGCTAACTTAAATTAGTGGTGCAAAATTGAAGTGACGCTTCAACAAAAGGCAAGAAGGAATGGGGGGGTTTTTTACTGTGACTATTTCCCGCTCTACCCAAGAGAGTTTGATGTCATTTGGATGATTTTTACCAAAAGAAAAGAGAGATATTTTCACACTCTACCATAGCCTCTCTTTCGGACCGGATTATTTTCTTACTCGCCCGAGCACTTGGCAGGTATTTCTATATAACTGTGCTATCATCTACATACCCATAGATACCGAGCACCAACAGATCGTTAAAATGCAGCTAGAAGTGAGTTGCAAAGAGAACAGACCCCTGAGGAACTCCAGCATTAGTCGTCATGCGCTCTGATGATCATCCGTCGACAAATTCTCGGAGGGACCGTTTACTCAGGAAGTCTTTTACCCAATTAATAGACCAAGGGAAATGCCCTACGCTGGAAGCTTACTCAAAAGGCTAGCGTGCCTTACCCTGTGGCTTTCAAGACGTCTAGGAAAGTGGCAGTCTGGTGGCAGTTCGACACGACTGCTCCTTTTGGGCACGGGTTGCACGTTGGCAAGCTTCCAGGACTTAGGTACTATACCAGTCCTAAATGAGAGGCGATCCAAGCGCATCAACACAGGAGACAACTCGGGCGCACAAGCCTTGACAACAAACGCTGGTATACCATCTGGTCCACTAGCTTTATTCACGTGTAGACGACACAGCTCTCTCAGAACTTTCCTGTTTCTTATGCGAAGCTCGGGCATTGAAGAGTCACAATGAGGCAGAGTCGGTGGAGTAGTACTGCTAGTGTCAAGAAAGAAGAAAGAGAACTGCTTTCTCTCTTGCCGTATGAGCCAGTGTTCTATCCGGTTTAACCAGTGGAGAGAATACGAGCCGACAGAAGTTCGACTCGACCGACTTGGCAAGGGACCAAAATGCTCTGCTACCGGACGGCTGTACAAATATGAGTAATGCGGTCGAAGCGTGCCTTCTTTAGTGCTTTTTTTGTAGGATTTGGCAGCATGGTTGAAGGCTCTCTTCTTTGAACTCGGATCAGATCAGATCAGATCCGGAGCTTTGCGGTCACGAGCGTCACCCAGGCGTGAAACGTTTACGCTCTTCAGCCTAAACCCACTTCAGACTTTACCAGACAGTGATTTGAAGTTCCAAGTGGTGAGGAAACTGTTACGATACATCTGTCCGGATCGGTGGTCAACAGCAGGTAGACCAGACAATCGGCAATATAACTAACTACATCAGGCACCCTTGTCGCTTGCTTTACCATCTGGGAGAGGCCCATCGATACTTCAAAGTTTCGCGCTTCTCTCCCAGCGAGGTCGGTGGCAGTATTGATGACAGGCGTTAAAATCCCCCAGAGCGACAAACTGCGCATCAGGGTGCCGATGCAGAGCCTTATTGATGGCCTCGCTGGGGTGACCAAACAGTCGAGTCGTCTCCTGGTCGCCGCTAAGTTAAGTAACTCTAATTTATAGATCTTTTCTCACCTGGTACTTTCCCAGCTGCCCCAAGGAGAAACTATACAAGCACATGAGACGCATTCAAAGCACATGAGACGCTACTGAGAACCTAAGGTTTCATCTATGAATGATGAAAATAAAAATGATGAAAATAAGTTACGTCAGACAGCTCTGGGATCTTGGACTATTAGAGTTGATTGTATTAATTTGTTGTCGGCCATGTATAATCCGGTATTCTATACAATACCGAATGCGCAGCCAGTGAAAAGCCGGTGTAAAAGACGACAGCAGGGAAGTAGGTGACGTAGTTTTAAGGCATTCTGAATTCTGATACACGCATAGATTGGAAGTACTTGTATACAAAATTACACTATGTTACGTACATACTTTAGGAATGTATAAGTACACAGGTCCTGTTTCTGTACGCGGGGTTTAAGCGAGGCTCGTATTTCCGGATGGTTATAAAAAAAATCCTAAACTAACCTGTCCATGTTGGGATACCCTAAAATCACTCCAATTCTTTCCTTGCTCTTGTCTTTAACAGACCTTGATTTTAAGAAATATAACATGTTTCATTTGCCCATCATTTTACAGGTGGGTTGGTTTTGGTCAACATTGATAAATGTAGAACAAAATCTATTACGCATTACCGGTGAACCAGCAGGTACTCTATACAATTTCTAGGAAATGTAATCATTACCTAGGTAAAGTATGTAATGGACAATAATAATCATAATATTTCATACATTGCCTGGACGCCCCAGGTATTTTATACATTGCCGAGGTATTATATAGAATACCTGAATTATTCAAACTGCCGGTAATATAGTATAAAACAGCCCAAAATCATATCTCGACAAACCAAACATAACTTCCTTCTGATCGGAGGATCCTCCCTTTTCAACGGAGGTTCCTCCATATACATACATATTATTATGAATTACATTTTTAAATATTTCAACAAATAAACATTTCAAAACATGAAAAGAGGAGAATACTTTATGATTCATTTATTATTTATGTCAAGAGTGGCAATAAACATGGCAAAACATTCATACCTAATAATATTATGCGTAGTGATAATTATACTGAATTTCGGTAAGCCAGGATAAGTTTTGGCAATATAATTAATTTATGCTTATCATTAGTAAACTTTAGGATTTAGATATTAATATCGAAAGCTTTTGATGTTTCTGATTCTGACCTTTCTGTCCTACAAGTTGTAAATAATTGTTTGGTAAATGGGGACAAGCACAGAACTAATATAAAAAAGAATATTTTCATCCTCCATCTCGGAAAGAGTATTTTTGCTCTTCGATATCGGAGTGCAAAAGCCAAGATTAAGTAAATTGAATTTTGATCATCGTGTGCTTTATGATAAATGATAAATTATATTTATTTTGCAAATAGGTTTAAAAAACACTTTTACACGTCAATTTTTTTTTTTTCGTCGGTTTAAGCTAGATGAGGCCGGTGTTTCCTAGCTACTTGAGAAGAAACACAGAAACAAACTCAGGGGTCAAAGTCTCTTTTAAGGTCCATACAGTAAATATGTAATTGTCAAATCACATGAGAATCATGCAGATTAGTGACATGGTCTTTTGAAGAAAGAACCATACAGATTTGAGTGGACCCATCCAGTCAGTGCAAGCATTTCTCAGTATTCACAAAGCTCAACTCAGGACTAATAAGGAGCTCAACGACTTGACGAAAAATACCAAGGAAAGGACATTTGAGTAGGCCGCAGAGAATACTCAAATTGCCAGACAATTTTTTTTTTGACAATTTAGGGGGCTGAGTCACTCGCGTCCGTAGGAGGATACCCATTGCTAGGCCCTACACGTGGTCCCCGGGTGGTGCTAATCAGGTGACACTAACTGGTGGTAGGTTTCGACCGACGGCTTGTGACTACCCACTGGGCAAAGACGTATCGTCAAGCGGCCTAGCCGTGTTTCGGTACGATGCCCAGTGTAGCCGATTCAGAGGAGTTGGGTCAAAGTGGCAGTTCCAATGCTTGCAGACCAGCCAGACTCGTGCTGGTATTGACGTATCGCGAGACTAGTCGTGGAGGATAGCGGGATCCGAGGCACGGCGCACCGCTGGCAGACCGCTGTTAGTTGGGGGCCCAAGTAATGTGCCAGCCACACAAGAAAGGCTGCCCCGCCAACTAGCGAAAAATCCCGGAATGTACCATCATGCTGGTTGGCGACCAGATGAGAGGGCCCGATGGTCACTAATGTCCAGCCCGTGCCCAAGGAAGGGAGTCGTGCTGACCCAGCTAACTACCGACCAATCTCAGTAACGTCATTCTCTGTAAGACTATGGAACTAACTAAGCTTCCTTCTTTCGGTTTATTCGCTGGATTGTGTGCTTGGATCGCAGACTTCCTGAGTAACCGGTCTATCCGAGTGGTTATCGATGGTTGCTCGTCCGGTCAAATGGCTTTTAATGCCGGTGACCCCTAATCAGTACTCTCGGCAACATTATTCTTGCTGCACAAAAACGATCTGCTTAAGCCGGTACCTTTGGGTATGCAGACGAAAGCACTGTTGTTGAGAGTTACATATCCAGCGCGCGAGCTAGTGGGTCACAGATCCAGTCTCTTCGAGAGGCTTTGGTTGAGCGCTTGAACTTGTCCTTGGAGGCAGTCTCCGAATGGGCAAAAACCCAGGCGTGTCTATTTTCCGCTAAAAGGAGCCAATTCAGTCCCGCTCCAACTTTCCGGGGTGTAACCGTGCCGATAACCGACCATCTTGACCTTCTTGGTGTTACGCTTACATCAACGCTCAACTTTGGGCCATACATCGAAGCAAAGGCTCAACTGGCTGCAAAAAAGCTGGGAATCCTCACAAAGGTCAGACAGTACTTCACGCCGGAACAGCTGCTCAAACTTTATCAAGCGCAAGTTCGATCATGTATGGAGTATTGCTCTCATCTTTGGGACGGATCTGTCCGATACCAGCTTGAGCAACGACGCAGAGTTGCTAGCCTGTCGGTTTTCTACCGGTTGCATTTCGGGGAGTGTGCGTCGGAATTGCATAACCTAATTCCGCCTAGCCCGTTCCATCATCGGACTACCAGTCGTACGGCTATGCGCCACCGGTATATGGTGGATATCCCACCTACACGCACAAAACGTTTTGGGAACACATTCATTGTGTGTGCGGCTAGGAAGTGGAATTCCTTGCCGGAGTCTGTGTTTACTGATAGCTACAACCCGGGAATCTTTAAGTCGAGAGTGGATAGGTTTCTTTTAGGTAAGCGCGTCCCATCGTCGACCGCATCGTTGCTTTCCATCAGGTGAGATAGCGGTCAAGCGTGAACCTATCAACAATAAAAAAAAACATACGGTTACGAGAAAAAAAAAGTAATCAACATAGTCCTCACATTCATAATAATAAAAGGAAATTATAGTTTACAAAATGTAAAAGTTTTCAAAAAAAAAAAAAATTAAGTCAAAAAATAAATAAAAACATGTCAAACTTTAAAATAAAAAAAAAATTACTATGTCAAATTAAAAAACTAAATTAATAAAAATATGTAATAAAAAGCACAATTGAAAATAAATAAAACAAAAGTTATAAAAGTTTCAAAAATTAGAGCATACTAGGGCAGGTCAATCCCAAGCCTTTTCGTCTTCAACATAGTCCTTTACAGTGTAAAATGCCTTTTGGCAAAGTTTTCGCTTTACAAATGATTCGAATTTATTAAGGCCGAGTTGTTGAATATGACTAGGAAGTTTATAATAGAAGTGTATGCATTGACATCTTAATGGGCCCTCTATTTTTTTGAGTCTGGTTGCAGGAACTACAAATTTGTGTTTATTCCTAGTATTAAAATTATGAATATCACTGTATTTTTTAAACATGTTTTTATTTTTATGTGCATACAAAATACTTCGTTACTAAAAAAGTTATGAGTTTACACGTGGATGGATGGAGGGGAAGAGGGAGGCCAAAGAAAAGATGGATAGATTGTGTGAGAAGCGATATGAAAGAAAAGGGAGTTAGTGATAGCGTGACGAGTGACAGGACAGAATGGAAGAAAAAAACGTGTTGCGCCGACCCCAAATAAAACGGGATTAGGGCAGGAAGATGATGATGACAAAATACTCTCGTAAATGTACCTACTGTGAAGGTACAGTCAATATACTTATATCTTTAAATTTGTCTCTAAGAGAGTACTTGGGACTTAATTTATAAATCGAACGAATAGCCCTTTTCTGCAAAACGAAAATTGTCTGGATATCGGCGGCATTGCCCCACAGTAGAATATCGTACGACATGACACTATGGAAATAGCTAATGTAAACTAAACGGGCAGTTTCTACATCAGTTAAATTTCGAATTTGTCTAACAGCGTATGCTGCAGAGCTAAGTTTTTTTAATAATTTGTCTATATGTGGGCCCCACTGAAGCTTAGCATCAAGAGTTATGCCCAAGAACACTGTAGTATCTTCAGGACTCAACTCTTTACCTTTTATTAGCACACTAGTTTCTACTTGCTTAACATGAGGCTTCTTCTTCTTCTTCTTGCCCTTGTCCCATTTTATTTGGGGTCAGCGCAACACGTTTTTTTCTTCCATTCTGTCCTTTCACTCGTCACACTATCACTAACTCCCTTTTCTTTCATATCACTTCTCACACAATCCATCCATTTTTTCTTTGGCCTCCTTCTCCCTCTCCATCCCTCCACATGTAAATTCATAACTCTTTTAGCAACAATTGCCTAACATGAGGCATGGTAAACTTAATACATTTAGTTTTCTTTTCGTTAAGAAGTAGGTTATTTACATTAAACCATTGTACTATTTTTGAAAGAGCTATATGTATATCGTCAGAAACCGGTCAGCACGTTTAAGTTTAAACAAAAGTGAAGTGTCGTCTGCAAACAACACTATATTATGGGTATCCTTTATGAGGTAAGGTAAGTCGTTTATATAGATAAGAAACAAAACATGGGCCAAGAATTGAGCCCTGGGGGCTCAACACCCATTTTTACTACATTACTTTTTCCGTTTACATCAACTCTCTGTATCCTGTCACTAAGATATGATGTAAGAAGATCCAGGGAGGAGTTCCGGATTCCATAATGGTGTAGTTTCCTGATTAATGTTTCGTGGAGAGCGCAATCAAAGGCCTTAGACAAATCGTAAAAAATACCCAGAACATCGCATTTGTCTTTCCATACATCATAAATATGTCCTAAAAGTTCAACACGGTACGGTTCATCGGTTGTTGAACGAACCCTTGTAAAACCAAACTGTTTGGTATGCAACAATTTATGTCTGTTACAAAATCTTTGAAGTTGCTCTAAAATAAGTTTTTCAAATATTTTACTAAAAGTGGGTAGTACTGAAATGGGTCTGTAATTCGTGGGGTCTGATGTACTACCCGTTTTGAACAATGGAATTATTTTACTATTCTTCATCAGGTCAGGAAACTCACCGCGATCGATACAATTATTAAAAATACACCACCAATTTTTAATTAGTACAAATACTTAAGTGGCTTATTAGAAAAGCCCTTGTTATTATTTAAGTAAAGTCTCAATAAATAATATCCATAAACAGCAAAGTTATTAGCTATTATGTTTACCCCAAAATGTCTCTCAATTTATGGAAATATTGTGCAGGCTATTGATTATGAATGAATAAATGACGATTAAAATGGAAAAACACTGCCCACAGTATTTTCTACTAGCAATTGTTATGTAAGATTGAATCTATGATAAATTTACCTTTTCGTGGTCAATTTTAGGATTTCGGTTTTTTCTACTTTTGAATACAAAAATATGATCATGATAAGTGACGGGAACAGATAGAGCCCCATTTTTTTTTTGTACTAATTAAAAAGTAGGGGTGTATAAGCTAAAGAAGGAGCTACAATGTGGATTGTAAATTTAACAACGTCCACAGAATTACCCCATAAATCTGCAGTCTTTTTACATTCAAGGAGTTAAACGTCTTAATAATATCTACATAAGTCACATGTTCGAAAGTTAAATCAGAATCACAAACTTTAACATTCTCTTTAAGCAGAGTCTCTGCAGTTCAGAGATTTTTCCGAAGTGATCACGTTGTCATTAATTACAAGTCACTAGATGGTCTTGTAGATCTTCCAGTTTCACTACGTATAATATTCCAAGTGGTTTTAATAATATTATTTTAATTTGTCTAACAGCGTATGCTACAGAACAAAGCTTTTTAAATAATTTAGAATAATTTCGCACATATAAACTAAATTCAGCAGTTATGACAACAATCCTTTCATCATACAATTCGTAAAGCCAAGTTCTACTTTTATGAATGCCAGTGGTAGCCCATTTACTGAACGACACGTTACTATTAATCGAAATAGTCTTAGGTGTAAGAGTAGAATTAAATTGATTACAGTACATGTTAAGGAAACCTTCGTATTCATGATTAAGATCATCATATATAGACCAGTCCGGTACCTAAATTATTAGTGAGTTTAGTTTTAAAAGTTTCTAAACGACTTGTAGTTTTAGGGTTAACAAAGAAATTCTTTTTAGCCACTTTGTGATTTTTATTCTGAAAAGTAATTAATTGTCCACAATGATCAGAATCTAATCAATTTTGACTGACCTGTTGGTCTAGTGGTTAGTGACCCTGACTGCTATGCCGGAGGTCGTGGGTTCAATTCCCACCCAGGAAAAATGTTTGTGTGATGAGCAAATTCATTTGTTCTGTATCTGGGTGTAATAAAATTTATCTATAATATGTATGCATTTAGAAATATATAAGTATGTTTATCAGTTGTCTAGTACTCATAACACAAGATCTGCTTAGCTTGGGACTAGACGGCGTTGTGTGATAGTTGTGGAATATTATATTATTATTTTTATATTATATTTGTCATTTCTTTGTGACTTGGTACAATATCCATATTAATATTATCTATGCATGTGGTACTAGTAGGAGTTATTCTTGTGGGCTCCAAAAATAGGTTAACAAGATGGTAGGACTGAAACAAACTTATATTTTTACTACATAAACCTGAGTTTTCAAATAAATTTACATTAAAATCACCACAAGTGATTATGTTCTTGTTTGAATTTATTGCAAATCTTGTGCAATACTTCATCCATTACATTTTCAAAGCAGTCATACAATCCAGAAGGGGGTTTGTACACACTTAGTATAATAAACTGCTCCAATTCAATACAGGCAATTTCAACTGACCGCTCAAAAGATAGGCTCACAATGTCCTTTAAGTATTTACTTCTACCTCCGTGGTGCCAAATTTATCATACAACTTTTTAATTTGTTAAAAACTCAAAGTCAGGACCTTTTTGGTGTACTTTTTGTTTTTATTTTTTGCATTTAGTCTTTTTCTCGCTAAGGTGGGATGACAAGTTACGTGTTGCACTCGAGTGCAAAGATTTTTACCTCGTGCTTTCTTGATTCTCTCGTTAACGCTCAGCATTCTAATTTTTGAAGAATCCTTCGCTTGTTCGGTCATCAAAATTGAGCATGTGGTTAAAAAGCAACTTTGCACTCTTGTATTACAAATAACTATTGTGACACTTACAAGTGTATGAATTTTTATAATTACATACCGTCAGTAGTTTCAAACAGTCTCGTCCCCATCATGTCTGACAGCCCAACGTACACTCTCTGGATACGAGGCAGGGTAGCGTTCCAAAACGAAATCACAGCATCTACCTCATCATCGCTGTCTGGGTGCCACAAAATGGCTCCTTCCAGAGCACAGACTCGCTTGGCTTCAGGCCAAGGAAGTCCGACCATATGGATCTTGTAGAAACTGTTTACTGCTTTAATATATTTGTAGTCTATCCGGTAAAACTCCTCTTCATACATGAAATAAAAATAATACTTAACATTACATAGTATTACGCCCATATCAACTGAAAAGGTAGACTGTGACTGTTTTTAGTTCAGCAGCAAGGTGTGTCTATTAGTCGTAAGATCCAGTACAAGAATAATATATCCTCATCGGTTATTTAATGACTATAAAGAATATTATGCTAAATAATGTACAATTGCATAAGTCGCAAGAAAATGAGGATATCGGAGATTTCACGAAATCTCTAGATATATCACAAAATCCCAGTAGATGTTGAATATTCTTGTTTATTACGTCTTCGTACTAAAAGTATGTAGTGATTTGATAAAACACCAATTTATCGTCAGTGATATGTCGTTTCACCAAACAAAATTTAGTAAATTATCAGAAAAGTGGATACTGCCGACTAAAAATCGAGCCATGAATTTCTCTCGCTCGCTCTAATTGATAGATCGATCGCCACAAATTGAAATGTCAGTGTTATTTGGTAGAATTTCTACTTTTGGAGGACAAGGTTTTAAAAAATGTGATTGTGAAAAATCAACGCAACAACATACTTACATTATTTTTTTGTACCTAATGAACGAATCCACGTAATAGAAAAAGGTATAATACCTGACATCATTGTCAGTACCTCTGCTATGAGTTTAAAGCAATAGTATTTTTTGATACTCGATACCGACTAAGTTAATATTTTGTATGGCAAATCTTACGGCACTTCTAGCGGTCACTTACGGAACTAAAAAAAAATTTAAAAATTTGTCATACAAAATATTAACGTAGTCGGTATCGAGTATCGACAAAGACTATTGCTTTAAACTCATGGTAGAGGTACAGATTATTATTTAGTTTTTAGTATATTTATTTAGTTGTATAGTAAAAATGCTCCGATTAATTTGTTATTTTGTTTTATTACTTTGCTCATCAACAGTATTCTTTATTTCACTACATATATGTAGTGAATTGGATTGTAGTGAAATGAAAATGGGTAGTATTTAAACGAGTGACTGTAAATTAAAATTTTAAGTGACAAAAATAATTATTTTGGGTTATAGAAATAATAAGTGAGCGACTGACTGCGAGTGACGAGAAATCAATAGAACAGCGACTTAGAAACTTTAATTTGAGTTACTTAAAATACAAAATGAGAAGCTTCATAATATTTGAGCGACCTAATATTTGTTTGTGTGTCAACGAAAAAAATGGTGAAATAAAATCTGCGAGCAACTTGGTCGTAGCGTTCGCCGGCCGCTGCCGCGGCACCGCTCGCTTCGCTCACTCGGCTCACGCGCGGTAGGTCACAGTTCTAACCTAACCTAACCTATTTCACCCAGTTCAAATGATGAATCTACCTGCGACTAGATAATTCTAGTCGCTTACTTATTATTTTAGTCGCTCACATACTAATTTAATCGTTTAACTAGGATTTCAATAACCCACTTTTAGTAAGCTCGTTCTGGATTTTATTGTTAATCAATATTTGTTGTTAGTTTAGTTAATGTGTCGCTTACTCAAATTCATACCGCTCAAGTTATTAAACCAGTATCTCATCATCAGTCGCTAAGTTTTTTTTTAGTCGCTCGTTTTATAATTCCCCAATGAAAATTAGATTTAGTTAGAATAACAAAATGACATTTATCTTTAACTTTATATAAGTATTTTGTCATATCATTAGATATTTTTAGTAAAAAGACGAAATTCTTGTTTATAAAACAAGAATTTTCGACATCTACCGGGATTTCGTGATATCCCCAGGTATTTCGTAATATTCTCATTTCCCTGCGACATAATTATGTATTGATGAATCGCGCATATGTAGGTTGACCAGCTAAATCATGTGCCGATGATTTTAAACAATAAGATCTGTAATTATTTTTTTTTGTTCAATTTCCTCGGTTAGGTTAGGGAATATACCCCAAGTTTTTCAGTTTGACGTTTGACGTCGGTATCGGTGTGTCGCTGTCCAAATTGTGTTTGGGGAAAGTAAAGAAATAATAGATAAAGTGTTTATAGACTTATCTAATAACAAATTATTAAGTGATAAGTGGTGTGGACCCCAGCGAACTAACTCTTCGATCTCTGGAGGATACCGCGCAACAGAGCTATATAACGGATCATTTTGTCATCACCTGCTGTGCGTCGTAGCTGTTATTGCACCTAATTCATCATGCCGGGTGCCAAATGCGGAGATTGCGGTCGCTTCACTTCTGCACAAGAGGGCATTATATGAGGTAAATGCCTGGAAGTATACCATCGCACGTGTGCCGTATGGGCGTTCCCATGAAGCCTGACAGCATCGATATGTCGTTGCCCGGAATGTAAAAAATATATTGCCAGGGATAACAGATCGTAGACCACAATCAGAGACTCGACACTGCATCCCCTAAGAGAGGATTCAGGGGAAGCAGCACTTCCGCTGCCGCGACAGGTCACGGCATTGCGGACAGAGCTCCGGCGGGATCTCATGGTGAAATGGCGTCAACGACTATCGCAACCCAGTGTTGGGTACGCCACAATCATGGCGGTAAGTCTCCTCTTTGAGGCGTGGCTGGAAAGACCTGACGGCGTCCTTACGGCGACATGGTTCGTTCGAGAGTTTCCTGCACCGGATTCATGCGGAAGTGACACCCGGGTGTCGCCACTGTGCGGAACGCCCGGAGGACATGGTGAAGCACACAGTCGAAGTGTGCCCTGCTTGGGCGGAGCATCGCCGTGCCCTCGTGGGGGTGATCGGCGGCGGAGACCTCTCGCGCCGGGCCTTGGTTGAGGCCATGGTCCGGAGCGAGGAGTGGCAGGCGGTCGCCGACTTCTGCGAAGCAGTAATGCTCGCAAAGAAGGAGGCCGAACGCATCAGGCAACGGCGTTATCGCCGCCGCCGCCGCCGGGATTCTGATCCCGACTTCCGGCCAACGTAGGCGCGGGCTTGCGGACAGTGAGCAATGGGTAGCTCACTGTCCGGCCGTCCGGTAACTGTCCGGACCAAGCCCAAGTCGTCGACGGCGCGCACTGTTCCCGCGCGCCTCAAGTTGTCAGCAACAGCAGGGACCCTGCCGGGTCGAAGCCTACTGGGGCCAGGGTTATCCGAAAGGGCGCTCGAGCCCCGGTATGGAGGCTAAAAGGAACGGGGTGGGTCTTTTAGTCAGTAAGAGTCTGACACTATCTCCTGCCCCGCCCAAGGGCGGGGGATGTCAATGCATGATTTTTTCCCAACATAAAAAAAAGAGGTAGCAGCACTGGAGGGTATCAGCACGCCCAACAATTTCGCCGATATCAATGCCAGGAATAAGAGAGCTAAGGGCGGTGCGCTTGGATATCCAGGGGTTCAGGAAAGAGATGGAGGTGGAAATGACTAAAGGCTGTCGTCTACCCTCAATTTCGGCTCCTACATCGAAGCAACAGCCCAATTAGCTGCCAAAAAATTGGGGATTTTGGCAAAAGTGAGACGGTATTTTACGCCGGAACAGCTGCTCAATCTCTATCATATATATAGATAGGAGATAGTGTCAGACTCTTACTGACTAAAAAACCCATCCCGTTCCTTCAAGCCTTCATACTGGGGCTCGAGCGCCCTTTCGGATAACCCTGGCCCCAGTAGGCTTCCACCCGACTGGGCCCCTGCTATTGCTGACAACTCCTTGAGGCGTGCGGGAACAGCGCGCGCCGTCGACGACTTGGGCTTGGTCCGGACAGTTACCGGACGGCCAGACAGCGGGCTACCCATTGCTCACTGTCCGCAAGCCCGCGCCTACGGTGGCTAGAAATCGGGATCGGAATCCCGGCGGCGGCGAGTGACACTGGCGAGAGTCAGCCTCCTCCTTAGCAAGCATTACTGCTTCGCAGAAGTCGGCGAGCGCCTGCCACTTCTGCGGACCATGGCCTAAACCAAGGCCCGGCGCGAGAGTTGTCCGCCGCCGATCACCCCCACGAGGGCAACGCGATGCTCTGCCCAAGCAACCAACGAGTATGTGCTCCACCGTGTCCTCCGGGAGTTCCGCACAGTGGCGACTCTCGACCGTCACTTCCGCTTTAATTCGGAACAGGAACCATGACATTTCCGGTGAGGACCTGAGTCATGTGGAAGGTAAGGACGCCGTGAGGTCTTTCCAGCCACGCCTCAAAGAGGGGACTTATCGCCATAATTGTGGCGTGCCTAGCACTGGGTTGCAATAGTCACTGACGCCATTCCACCATGAGATCCCGCCGGAGCTCTGTCCGCCATGCCGTGACCTGTCGCGGCAGAGGACTTTCACCAGATCCCACGGTGGTAGGCCAGCCAGAAGGCTCGCCGCTTCGCGGGAAATCGTGCGGTATCCCCGCACCATCCGAATTGCCATGACCCTCTGGTAGGCGTTTAGAATGGCCGCCGATCGCTTTTGCAGCGACAGCGCCCACACCGGCGCCCCGTAGAGGGCCATGGACCGAACGATCCCCGCGTAGAGCCTCCGGCAGGAGGCATCTGGACCCCCAAGGTTGGGCAGGAGCCGCTTGAGAGCGGCCTCAGTCCGGTTGAGTTTGGGAGCCAGACATCGGAAATGCTCCTCGAAATTCCATCGGCTGTCGAGGATGAGACCCAGGTACCTCATCGATAACCCGACGCCGATGCGAACTCCTCCTACCGTTAGTTGCGAACCTGATGGTAGCGCGTTCCGACGGCCGCGACCGTGAAATCTTTCTAACCCCCCACTTACGCAAGCGAAGCCGTGGGCAAAAGCTAGTAGACTATAAACACAGACTATAAAGATACTATAAACGGTAAACAGAATCGCGACCTTGGCACAGACTCGAAGTAATGTTGCCACTTTATACATTATTATGATATCGTATTAGCTCTTTATTTATTCATTGTGTTTTTTTTTATTGTATTTTTTTTTCTTTTCTCTAAAATTTATTTTTATTTATCTATCCTATTCAAGTCGTTTAGCACATAACATCGTGCCGACGTCATTCACCCTGAGTAACATAGGCTATATTTATTGCTCGTACGAAGCCGGGACGAGCCACTAGTCAGCTATAAAGAGGTAAATAATTAAGCATTAATAATAGTATCGTGATGAAACTTACCCAGTTCCTTCTCGCATATAAAGCTGTACTCCCTGCTACAAACAATATCATTGACTCGACCATCTCCGTTCATGTGCACACAGTGTTCGTTATTATTTTCGTTGTCTGGCTGGTTAGACTCCCATTTGATGTACGCCTCAGATATAGGTTTACCTAGAGCATATTATGCAAACACAATAAATTTAATATAATGTATAAGTAATTAGATGCATTGCTTTTATGAAGATGTTGAAAATGTTTGTCAAAATAATTCGAATAAATTACTTTTGATTTTTTATGGTCATTCTGTTGCCTTTATAAGCATTTATTTGGAATCAGTATCAAAAAATATTAATATTATGGGTTCCGTTTGACGTCCGAATTCCATTATGAGAATACGTCGTCTTTTTTCCACGTTTACTCGCTAGATTTCGTCATTTCCGCTACGTAAATCGACCTCAGCGCCACCTGTGGCCGCATCTGGAACTAACTAACAGCACAGAGCATGCCCCGGTATGAAGGCTAGAAGAAACGGGTGGGTCTTTTAGTCAGTAAGAGTCTGACACTATCTCCCGCTCCGCCCAAGGGCGGGGGATGTCAATGCATGATTTTTTCCCACCATAAAAAAATATTTAAAAAAAGCCACCATTCCTTTATCATTGTTGCGTTGTTCTTCGTAACGGGCGCATGTCGCTAGATTTAAATTTAGAAAAAACCTCAATTTTGTTCAAATTTTGTATTTTTTTTATTAAATACCTACTTGTTTTAACTTTCGAGATCAAAGTAGAAAGTTACCGTTTTTATTTATCCGCTATGTAAAATTATTTCGTTCGTTTTAAAAATGATCTTGCGTTAACGACTTCGTGGGCGCTTAAGTAGTCGGTAATCATTAATTATTACTACTCGGCTCGGTCATATAATAGTGCTAACGAACGCGTAAATGAGTCTATTAAGTCAAGTTTGTCAGAATTTAATTCAGTTTGAGTGAAGATAATGAAGCCTCCGTTAAACGGCGCCGGAACCGATCACATAGATTGAAGGTTTGAAGTACAATATCTGGTAAGTCATTTTAGTACTTTATATTGGGCACTTTACGCTACAATGCAGCCGAGTGTTCCTTGTTCGAGTATGGCGCCTGCATTAGTATGAGTTACACATCGTTAGTTTTTCGAGGTTAGCTTCAATGAAAACGGTTGACTCTTTGGATTAGATTGGAAAGAAATATCTTGCCATTTCGACGTATACAATGCAGGAATCGGATGAGGATTTGAGAATCCGTGGAAGATTTATTTTTTCCAAGTTTTTGATTTTTTTTTCTTCTGTGTACCTACCAAAAGTTTATAACAACATTTTATTCGATCTTTAGGGTGACAAATCAACATCGAGCTATGCTGCGCTATACTGCGCTGTGCTATGTTTGGTCAACTCGCTCGTCTGATATTTTAATGAGGATACAAACAAACCATGCTGTGCTGCGCTGTGTGAGGCTACGCTCTGTTTAAAAACGCAGCAGTCTCGAGCGAGGCGCGCTACCCGCCGTGCTGAGCCGCGCTGTGCCAAACTGTGCTATGTTTTTTACGGAGCTCTGCCATGCTGCGCTGTGTCGAACTAGTGTATGCGCGAAAAAACAAACAAGAACGAACGAGTTTCATCTTTATCGGATTCAATTATGTCATAATGTTTACGTTTTTTTGAAAATAAAGTCATTTTTGACGAGATAAACGACAACACGAGCTGCTGATTACTTTTAATACTGAGCTAAGCAAAGCGCAGCACAGCTTGATGTTGATTGTTAAAAAAACGTAGCTTAAGAAATATAGCATAGCACAGCGCAGTATAGCTCGATGTTGATTTGTCACCCTTAAAGTTTGAAAATAAAGAAGTTGTTGTACCTCTGGACTACCTAATAAACACTCGTTGTTTTTGCAATAAAAATAACGCAACCAAGGAAGGATCATCTAATCTCGTGTAACTTTTCATGATCATACGAAAGGGGGGGGGGGGAATGTACAATTACCAGAAGTAAGCTCAGTACACCTTAAACGGGCAAACTAAACTGATCTTAAATTAATTTCTATGCCTTTGGCTAACACTGTATCAACAATTTAAATTTTTAACAAAAACCAGTGAAAGGCTACCCATCACTTTTACAAGCATGCTGATGAAAGGTTGAGCTTGCAACCAACCCTATCAGATGACATGCGAATTTTACAAAGATTACTATCATTTCTATCATGAGATGCGAATTTCACAAAAAGTTTTTCGCATAAGTTAATTAAGAAAAGCTACTGCCACAAATGGTGTGTCTTCCATCTGGTCACACCACAGCACTGAAAAAGTCTCCAGTCATCAGTCCTAAACTTGACTGCCGAGGTGTAACGTAGTGCTTATGCTGCGTAACATTAAATACTTCTGTACCTGGACCAACTGGTCATTGCCTGGTCCTAAATTAAGACGAATATATTTAATAATTCTCCAAGCAAGGAGTCCTTAAATCTCATGTGCTATTATAATCATAAATCGGGAACTGCATTAGACCGACGTCATACGTGGACGATGCCTGAGTGGTACGTTACGTCGCATCAGGTGGCGTCGCGTGGTGTGGGTCTGATGTAGCTCTACAAGTCTGGTTGCTTTATACAATGTATGGGAACCGACACACCCAACGGGCGTAAATAGCCCACATGGGCCCAATGTAATTATACTTTAATTCCTCGCACCCTTAGGTGGGAAGGTCCAACGTATATTTAATCTCCAAGAAGGTTTTAAAAAGCTCCGTGGATTTTTCTGGGTCCGGTAAATTAACTTAACTTTCTTAGCAGCTGGCAAATGGACTCTCTAACAGGCGTAAAGCCTTGAAGGGTGTATCTACTTTATGACCTTCATCACCCTTTTTTATGGTGGGTAAAATCATCCAATGATAACTCCCGTTCCTGGTTGGAGCGGGAGATAATGTCAGACTCTTGCTGACTAAAAGCCCACCCCGTTCCTTCTAGCCTTCATACAGGAACCGGAGTTCCCTTTCAGATAACCCTGGCCCCAGTAGGCTTCGAACCGAATGGGCCCATGCTGTTGCTGACAACTCTTTGAGGCGCACGGGATCAGTGCGCGCCGTCGACGACTTGGTCTTGGTCCGGACAGTTACCAGACGGCCGGACAGCGAGCTACCCATTGCTCACTGTCCGCAAGCCCGCGCCTACGGTGACCGGAAATCAGGATCGAAATCCGGTGGCGGCAAAAACGCCGTTGCCTGATGCGTTAGGCTTTATCCTTTAAGAGCAACCTTCCTCACCCCTTGGGGAAGGTTACGATACCGTAGCTTGTTGGATTTTGCATCGAAACCAAACTTTGAATTATCTGTCAATACCTATTCACTTTCTTAGTAGCTGGCAGTCCACCCTCAAGCAAGCGCAACACCTCAAAGAGTATCTATAAATTGTGACCTTCATCACCCCTTGGAGAAGGTTGCATTGTCGTAGCTTATATTTAGTCCCTGGAAATCGACATTATCCAGTTCCAAGAGTTTACTTCCAGACAAAACTCTAAATTATCGTCAATACCTATTGACTTTTTTAGTAGCTGGCAGTCGGACCCTCAAGCAGACGCAACGCTTTAAAGGGTATCCTTACTTTGTGACTTTCAGCACCCCTTAGGGAAGGTTGCATTATCGTAGCTTGCATTTAGTTCCTGAAAATCGACGTTATCCAACTCCAACAATTTGCTTCCTAACAAAATTCTGAATTATGGTCAATACCTATTGACTTTCTTAATAGCTGGCAGTCGGACCCTAAAGCAGACGCCTTACGCGTTCGACGTTCGTTAACGCCTCAAGGGTATCTTTACTTTATGACCTTCATAACCCCTTGATGAAAGTTGCTTTGTCGTAGCTTACATTTAGTTCCTGGAAATTGACGTTATTCAGCTCCGAGAATTTGCCTCCAAATCAAAAGATTAATCCAAATATTTGTAATTAGTAAGTATTTGGAAGGTTGCATTGTCATACCTTGTGTAGGTTTTCAGAAAATTTTAGAAATACAATCCAGCATCAAGAAGAAGAAGGACCGTGTTTGTAGATTCGCTTAGCAGCCGGCAGTTGATCCCTCAAGTTAGTCAAGCCTCTTAGGGTATCTCAACTTTGCGACCTTCATCACCCGCCGGGGAAGGTTGCTTGCTGTACGCAGCTACAGCAATCGTCTTCTGAGAGGTTCAAGTTAACCGACACAGTTTGCAGATGAATTATGCGGAATACTACATTGGCGAGAAAGAAATCCGGAGAACGAAACTGTAAGTAACACTGACGGGCCGTCTGAAATCTGTCCCCCACCTTGTAATGGGACTGTATAATACAGAACCAGATCTGCTGAGCGACGTGACCTGATCTGCTGAGCGACGTGACCTGCTAGGCATCTACCTGTACATAGACTTGGCCACTACACAGTCATGTCGCTTACATCGAAAGCAACTTTGTCTTTCTTGACGCATTAGATCGAGGCGCTTTCAGCAGATTCTCAAGTAATTCCGTAGTTAGTTATAAATTTTACTGGCACTAACTCTTCTGCCATTTGTGTTATTTCACTACCGGGCATCCTGGAAACCTGGCCATTTTGGCTACGACTCTCTAGCACGAAGTTGTTAAAGTGAGGTTAAGGAAATTTTGTTAGTATAAGAGAAAGTTTCAACACCTATACTACTACTCCCATATGAAAATGCAGGTGGGTGCTGGGACCACCACCCACACCGTCTGTTATAATCCAGTTTTTAGCAAAACATTATTTAGCTTAGTGTACTGTTTTCACTGACAAACAAGCTTAAGCATCAGTTTCTGATTAACTCCACGAAAATAGTTATATGGGATGCAAGAGCAGTAATCCATTTCTTTAAAAATACTGCTGTAAATTTGTAAACCTACGTGCGTATGTGCTACGTGGCTTACTGCCACTATATTATTACTTGTATTGAGTCATAGAGTTCATACTTCGAATCTCGTTGATTTGGACTCAAAATTCTTGTGGACAATAAGGAAGGCCTTGCCCCCGGAATTTGGCTTTAGCTATTTCGGTTAGACGTTTTAATTTTCCCATACTGAAATGCTTTACTTGAGTTTCGTCAACTAACTAGTACTACTATACTACTAGTAGATGTATAACAGTACTCACCAATGTGGGTCAGCAATTTCATTACGTAACTGTTACAGAGCCCGTTAATTTACATATTCAAACTAAAGTTCAGCTGCGGGCTGCTGCCCGTAAATTTTTTACTACAGACTTTTGCGAAATATCAATTCAGTTCTGTTAAATGCCGATTTCATTAATAGTACGAAATCAGTTTTATTATACGCAATTCAGCAATGCTGATGTCTTTTATGTCCTAAAATCTTTCATTTAATTATAGGAATATTGTTCACATTGTTGCGTTTTCCTAAGCAAGCCACCAGGAGATAACAAACAGATCTCTCATAATGGACTTTGGACGTCAAACAGAACACATAATATAAAAAATGTACCTTAAAATAAAATTTGTATTGTTTCCTAAGACTCCCGAAATCCAAATAATTTCCTCCTGGTGTATACCATGAGACGAACAATGATAAAGGAATGGTGGCTTGCTCTGTGCTGTTAGTTAGTTCTAGATGCAGCCGCAGGTGGCGCTGAGGTCAATTTACGTAGCAGAAATTACGAAATCTAGCAAGTAAACGTGGAAAAAAGACGATGTACTCTCAAAATGGACTTCGGTCATCTTAGGAAATATAATACAAATTTTTGTATTAGATATATACCGTCAACTAGGGACTAGTTAAAACAAAGTGGCCTGAAGTGATGCCGAGAGGAGCGGTTCTAAAGAGCTAGATTTTAATTGCATTTTATCAAAAAAACTTTTTACAAAAAAAAAAAATAATAACCGACTTAGTTTTTTTGTTTAAAAAAGTTTTTTATTTAACACTTTTTAGTTGCAATACACTTACAGTCAGAGTACCTTTTTCTCATGACAATTCCAATTAACTCAAACCCTGCTAGGATACATATTTTTTATGAAGTTCCCGTGCCTACCTTCTAGCTCCATCATCATCATCAGATCAGTTTGATAGTACCTTATAGTCAAAGTGCATCCATAACAATTCTAGTAAGCCTAAAAATGACTAGAATACATTTATTAATTACGGAGTTCCGGTGCCTATGTTCCGGCTCCATCATCATCATCAGGTCACATCGATGATACCACTTTCAAGAAATTTATTTTTTATAATTTATTTGGGGTCGATATTAACCAAATATTAATATGAGTCAAATACCGTCAACGGTTTTGAATACTTCTCCCATGTCTCTATAGATGCCCACATACATCCAAGACGTGCTAGATTGCACTTCCCCGAACGATACTGCTGCTTTAGCTTCAATGCTGTTCCTTGGGTAGAACAAACTGGCATCTTCGTCACTACACACTTGTTTAGCATCATGCCACGTCTTTTGTGTCTCGTGGAACTTGTAAAGACCTGGAAGTCCTTCTACATGCTTGTAGTCCCGTGCAATAGACTTGTCATTTCTTCTTGCAACTATGGAAAAAAAATAATCATAAGTACTACATCCCGACCCAACAGGCGTAATTCTGTCAACAGTTATGGACTGCGCCGGTCCCATAAACTTGTTAGTATTTTTATGGTCATTCTTTTTTCACGTATTTAATTACTTCAGGACTCTGGCTTCCTGGATTTGGAAGGCGTACGAAAGGTCAAAGCAGTTGGCTTTGCAGAGGCAGACGTCCCTTAGACACTTGTCATGACACGTAGTACCCATCGACGATTATCCCTGTATGCGCTATACACATGCACACAATGGCAACCTCCGGTTAGTGAAAAACGATTGCGACGTATGGTAAACAAAGAAAAAGCTATGGTTTTGGGAGGAGCGGATTGGTTACCAAGAATGATGTAGAGACTATGCAATGTCATTGATAAACATCGATAAAAGAGCCAGGGGGTGACTTGTACACTCAATAAACGGGTCCTCTAAATCTGTCGCTGAATTTAGATAGATCAGATAAAAGAGCTGACAATAAAGCTGGCACTACAGAATTTTGTTGCATGACTTCATTAAGTAACTATAAATTTACTGATCAGTAGTTATCCTATAAGAAAGATAACATTTTTTAAACTACCAAGTTAGACTACTTAGTAGTAATAGTAGCTAGATAACATTAATGAAATTGTAATACTCACATGAGAAATCAGAAACAAAGTACACCACAAGAAGGACTGGCAAAGACTTAGACAACATGGTTGACTTTGTGCGACATACGTACAACGTATTTTTGCAACGAATACTTTAGATATAGTATGAGTCGTCCACCATTTATACGTAATATACAGGATGTTTGGTGCATCGTGTGCCAAATTGAAATAGTCGACTGGAGGAGTCGTCTGCTATCTTTTCAGACCCCTAAGCACTTTTCAGCCCTTTGGACTTTTTTCATCAGCTTTTTATTATTTTATGAAAAAAAAGACCAAAATTTTTCATTCAAATACAATTTTTTAATGTTTAAGGCGTAAACTCTGAATTTTTAAATTATTTAGACGTGTATTGTATTAGTGACAATTTTTAGCCATCTATTTTTTTTTTCATTTATATTATTTATATATATATGTAATGAAATGACCTCCTTGGAAATGACATTTCATTTTTTAATTTTTAAGCTGTGGATACGGGGTGACGTATCATTCAATGACAGATGATGTTTAGATTATATGTGCATTTTATTGTTATAAAAACTTGTAGAGAGATAATTAAAGGGATATAATTGAGGAGGCGATATTAGTGAACTTTAATGTCGTTTCTTTGTTTTCAGGTGAGATAAAAGTGTAACTTTAGTTAAACGATAATTTATTACATAATACTGTAAAAGCATGTTGAATAAACAAATCTTTGTTTTCAGAGAAACAATTTGTGGTTTATTTCGAAAATCCTCAATAATATACCTTATAAAACGACATTTTTGTTAACTAAAAGAAGATGGACCGGCTGCAATTTGAGTTTACGATGATAGCTGTTTTACCTGATGAGCTGAAGCCGGTGATTCATCATACATATATTGTCAAAATGAATACTTTCTCAAAAAAAAAAAATAGTATAAAAAAAAGATATCAAAGTAGAAAAATATGGATAAAATTGGATGAAGATCTTAAGAAAACATATAGAGATGAGGAAGGTAATATGCAATTTTTAGATCAATATTTAGAAGAAATGAGCACAAAACAACCAATAGACATAAACGACAATTTCCAACATATCTTGGAAAAATTAATAGAAACTACTACAAAGAAAGAAAATCAACATAACCTCAAACATATTTCAGAGAAATTTATTATTGAAAAATTCACAAGCAAGAACCCTAATGCAATGGAATAATGGAAGAAGAGGTGGATGTATACATAGTAGAAAATGAATATTTTGATGATTTTATAATCGGATTGGATATGATAAAGAAATTCAGACTAACCCAAAACGAGGACTTGCGGATAGAACAAAAGATAAGAACAAATAAAATAGATGAAATGTCTAAAGATAACAGAAATGAAGAAAAGAATATAAAAACATTAGCAATAAATTTTAATGAACATATAGAAACAGAAGAGTTTGTAAGTATGACAGACCATTTAGATAATGAAAAGAAAATTGAGATCGAGAAAATAATAAAGGAATATAAAACAATTTTTGCAAAGGACAAGTATGATATAGGAACAGTTAGAGATTATGAAGCTCACATAGATTTACTAGTAAATAGATACTGTAGTAAAAGACCATACAGATGTACAATAGAAGATAAATTAGAAATTGAAAAGCAAATATCCATGTTACTAAAGAATAATTTAATAGAAGAATCCTACAGTCCTTTCGCTGCTCCAGTGACATTGGCATTTAAAAAGGGTGAAAATAGGAAATCCCGCTTGTGTATAGATTTCAGGGAACTAAATAAAATTGTTGTTCCACAAGCTCAACCTTTTCCGTTAATAGATGATTTGATTGTTAAAACTAGAAATTGTAAGTATTTTACTACACTGGATATAAATTCAGCATTCTGGGCGATACCTTTACGGGTGGAAGACAGATATAAAACAGGATTTGTCACACAAGATGGCCACTTCCAGTGGACCTGCCTTCCCTTTGGCTTGAAAACATCACCAGCAATTTTCCAGAGAATTTTAAGCAATATTCTAAGAAAGCACAATCTCACAGGATACTCTGTAAACTATATTGATGATATTCTGATATACTCGAATACCTTTGAAGAACATATAAAACACATAAGAAATGTATTAGAGGCAATAATACAAGAAGGCTTTAGATTGAAGTTTACAAAATGTAACTTTGCTTCAGACTCAGTAAAGTACCTCGGCCATGTAATTCAGAACAATTCGGTAAGACCACTAAAAGACAATTTGATCTCGATAAGACATTTTCCAACTCCTAAGACACAAAAGAATGTCAGACAATTTTTGGGAAAAATTAACTTCTACCATGAATACATACCAAGAAGTGCAATTATTTTAGACCCATTACATAATTTATTAAGAAAAAGTGAAAAGTTTGTGTGGTCAGAGAAGTGTGAAGAATCATTTAATCAAATAAAAAGATATTTATGTTCTCAACCTGTGTTGGAAATATTCGACAAAGACTTACCAATAAAGATCTTTACAGATGCATCTTTAGAGGGTATTGGGGCAATATTAAAACAGACTCAACTAGACGGTAAAGACAAACCGGTGGCATATTTTTCAAAAAAATTAAACGAATCTCAAAAACGAAAAAAGGCCATATATTTGGAATGTATTGCTATGAAAGAAGCAGTAAAATACTGGCAACACTGGCTAATTGGAAAACATTTCACTATTTACTCAGACCACAAACCTCTAGAGAACATGAATATTAAATGCAGGACAGATGAAGAATTGGGTGACCTCACATATTACCTATCTCAATATGACTTTACAGTAAAATATATACCTGGTAAAGAAAATATAGAAGCAGACTGTTTGAGCCGAAACCCTGTATTAGAATCAGAAGATAACAAGGAGGAACTATTAAAAATAGTTAATTTAATACAAATAAAAGATATAGTTGAAGACCAAGAAAAAAATGAAACAATAAAAGAAAAGAAACAAAATCTACTACACAAAAATAAAATCTATTATAAAAAAATAAAGAAACTTGAAAAGATTATACTCTCAGAAGAATTTAGTAAAAAAATTATAAAAAAGGTGCATGAAGATTTATGCCATATTGGAATCAGACAATTACAGAAAAAAATAAGTTCACTATATACAGCTAAAAACCTAACAAAAAATATCATAAATATTTGTAAAACATGCGAAATATGCATAAAAAATAAATCAAGATGTCAAGGAAAATTTGGGTTAATGTCACAACTGGGACCAGCAACAAAACCATTTGAGATAATGTCAATGGATACTATAGGTGGCTTTGGAGGATCTAGGTCAACAAAAAAATACTTACACCTTTTAGTAGACCACTACACAAGATATGCGTTTATTGTGACTTCAAAAACACAGAACGCAAGTGACTTTATAAAACTAACAAAGAAAGTACTCGAGACAGATGAGATTGGAATAATTCTGACAGACCAATATCCAGGCATCAATTCAAAAGAATTTAAACAGTATTTGCAGGAGAATAACATCAAACTAATATTTACAGCTGTGAATACGCCATTTTCGAACGGCTTGAACGAAAGATTAAACCAAACAATAGTAAATAAAATAAGATGTAAAATAAATGAGAAAAATAATAAGAGAACATGGACAACAGTAGCAAGAGAATGTGTACAGAAATATAATGAAACAGACCATTCTGTTACAGGTTTTGCACCAAAATATTTACTGGATGGTACAAATGTCAGTATTTTACCAAATGAAATTAAAACAATAGAAAAGGAAGACAAGTGGATTGCTGATAGAAAATTAGCATTAGAGAATACAATAAAATCTCACAAGTACAACAAGAAAATATTTGATAGAAATAGGAAAATACAAGAGTTCGAGATAGGAGACAGTGTATATGTAGAAAATGGAAATAGACTGAACAGGAAAAAATTAGACGAATTAAAAATAGGCCCTTTCAAGATAATAGAGAAAATATCGAACTCCATTTATAAGATTGACACTGGCAACAGAAAAACAGAATCAACTTTATTCCACATAACAAAATTACAACCTGTTACGGCAGAAGATGAAGTAGAAGAAAACGAATAGGTATAAAGATAGCTTGCAGGTGCATTGTTTGTATTATATTATTTAGAATTTTCGTTCCTATGGGGGGGAGATGTAATGAAATGACCTCCTTGAAAATGACATTTCATTTTTTAATTTTTAAGCTGTGGATACGGGGTGACGTATCATTCAATGACAGATGATGTTTAGATTATATGTGCATTTTATTGTTATAAAAACTTGTAGAGAGATAATTAAAGGGATATAATTGAGGAGGCGATATTAGTGAACTTTAATGTCGTTTCTTTGTTTTCAGGTGAGATAAAAGTGTAACTTTAGTTAAACGATAATTTATTACATAATACTGTAAAAGCATGTTGAATAAACAAATCTTTGTTTTCAGAGAAACAATTTGTGGTTTATTTCGAAAATCCTCAATAATATACCTTATATATATATTTTTTAAGTTGGACTAAGTGCTGCCCAGAATGCACACATAGTGCATTTTGTTCCTCAAGCTAATACCAATCAATAAACTGAAGCGCTTTAAAATCTGTCCCAGGAGTCAAGAGAGAAAAGATATTTTTTTGCGAATTTTGAAAAGTAGCTTGATAATTGTTTTTAGCGTAATTGATCACTGACTATAATACACTATCATTGATCACTTACATTAAAAAGGACAATACCAATTTTTATATGGCAGTTGGATTAAGTGCTGCCCAGAATGCGCACATAGTGGATTTTGTTCCTCAGGCTAACACCAGTCACTGGTGACTGGTCTGTGTGATTGGAACGCAGACTTCTTGAGGGATCGATCTATCCAAGTGGTAATTGATGGATGCTCCTCCGGTGAAAAGGATATTAATGCGTCCCCCCCTCTAACTTTTGAACCATAAGTTTAGAAAATATGAAAAAAATCTAAAAAGTAGAACTTTATAAAGACTTTCTAGGAAAATTATTTTGAATTTAATGGAAAGAACAGTTTTTGTACAAAAAAGATAAAAGGGTTCTACAAAATAATTTTTGGACTAAGTTTGTAGTATAATCGTATAAGCAAGCATTTTTTAAAACTCATAAGTGGGTACACTTATTGTGACGGACGGGAAACTACGGAACCTTACACTGAGCGTGGCCCGACACGCTCTTGGCCGGTTTTATCGTTTACACTTCGGGGAGTTTATGCATACAGCTAAGGAATGGAATTCTCTGCCATAGTCTGTGTTTCCTGATAGCTATAACCTAGGGGTCTTTAAGTCAAGAGTGAATAGATTGCTTCTAGGCAAGCGTGCTCTATCGTCGGCCATATCATCGCTTAC
This sequence comes from Mythimna ferrago, assembly GCA_910589285.2. Classification (NCBI taxonomy): domain Eukaryota; kingdom Metazoa; phylum Arthropoda; class Insecta; order Lepidoptera; family Noctuidae; genus Mythimna; species Mythimna ferrago. The sequence goes on along the minus strand of OU342698.1, from coordinate 16,399,076 downwards.
CATCAGGTGAGATTGTGGTCAAACGTGAGCCTATAACCTAAAGTCAGTAAACTGAATAGCACTAAAATCTGTCCCAGGCGTAAAGAGAAAAAAATTGTTTGTGTGAATTATTTATTTTCGAAAAGTAGCTTGATAATTGATTCTAGCCTAATTGATTACTGACTATGATATATATCAGTAATCAATTATACTGAAAAGGACATTGCCAATCTTTGTATGGGAGTTGGATTAAATATATGTTTAATAGTGTATTTTATTTCAATTAATTTTTTTTTTTTTCATATAAGCCATATAAGCCGTTAAAAGTCTATGCACGGCTCTAACTATTAGTTTCTTATGAAGGAAAACTGACAACAAACCCCATGAAAACTTTATAAAAAATAATTATTATACATATATGTAACTATATTAATAAGCAGGAGAGCACAGTGTAGAATAGTCAACATTGTATTCAAAAGCTGAAAAATACTAAAGAGAAGAAAAAAACCTATCATTAAAAAATTAAGGTGGCTGGATATAAATAATGTAAAAAAAAAAACACTGTAAAAACAAATATGGAGTAATCAATATATACGTTTACACGATAATGCAGTCAATGAACTACCAGAGAAGCCACATGTGCGGAAGCAGTCATTGTCAAACAAGTGTATCTACAACATAGTCTTAAATCTTAACTTGTAATAATAATACTTTATCTTGGTATATGCTTGATGTGAGTTTTGAGTTTTCCCTCACTGAGTTCTGTAACTGATATGGCAGCTTAAAATAAAAGCGTATGCTGTTTATGACGAATGACTTGCTTTTTTCAGTTGGCATTTATTTGAGTATTACAATTTTAATTATTATTTGAAGAGTCCTGAGTTTTTGCGAATATACAAAATATAAAATAAAGATAGATTCAGTATATCTATTTTATAAATAGTCTGGATTGTTCTCTTTTGCGACATAAAAATTAATTTTACATCAGCTGCAGAACAATATACCATAAACTGTAATGTTGTGAAAATAAGCGGAGTAAACTAACCTTGCTATGACTCTACCTATCTGTCAATTCCCTTATTTTTCTTACTCTACCTTAAAGAGTGTTAATATAAGCACCCTACTGCTATTTCCAATCGAAAAAGTTTTAAGTATCTTAAAATACTGTTTCCGCCAAAAAAATAAGTTTTTGGCCACCAAAGATAATATTGAGGACAATCTGAGGAATATTCGGCTGCAGTAGACTATACACTATCCTCAAACACTAACTTGAATGGTTTTGATACAAGAAATATGATTTAATGAGAAATATTTATTAAAAATAAAAGTGGTTTTTATTTGTATCACCAATATTTTTTTCATATTTTTTTTAGTGTAAATTAAAGCTACGATGCTCTGGAACTACTCTCATTCCTGGGCAGCACTTGGTCCAAACCCTGGCAATGTCCTTTATTTGCAAAGATTCAGACTTAAATTAAAGCTGTCCATGTTACAGCTATTTACATGGCTACAAAAAAATGTAGTAGCACGATCATTTGTTTTGTGTCTGGGTGTAATTTATCTACATATGTATGTATTTAGAAATATATAAGTATGTTTATCGGTTGTCTAGTACCCATAACACAAGCTCTGGTTAGCTTGAGACTAGGCGACGTTAAATGATAGTTGTGGAATATTATTTATTATTATTATCATAGATATTTTGATGATGCTGCTTTGTACATTGTTTACAAGACATGCCTTTTAAAACCTGTAAAGTTCACGGTGCGCAGAAAGCGCAGTGGGCAACGTTAGCCATCAAACTGGCAGTTTTGACTGCATTAGTTCGAATCTGCGTCTGCGACCTTGGTCTGGCAAGTAGAGCGGCAAACTTCGAGGCTTGGAAAAAAGGTTTTTGCTTACAAATAAATATTAATGTAATGGCTGCAATATTTTGGGCTGGTGAGTCTCAATGCAGGTTACTTTGTTACCTAGGTAGGTCTCCATTGTCAGAACCTTCATCATGTATCATTTAAATTGGACATTAAAAACAAATAACAGCTATGACGTCACAATATGGGGGAGAGTCTTTCTTATTTAAAATCGTATTGTACAAAAATAATTTACTTCTAATTTACGAAACTCCAATCGGGAATTGAACTCATTATAAAGGTAGGTACGGGACCCTCAGGGCGTGAGTCCGACTCGCACTTGCCCAATTTTTGTATACTTCCTTATTTGTTACTGTCATAATACTAGCTTTTTCCAGCGGCATTGGCCCCGTGAATGTTTAAAATTATCCCGCGAGAATGAGTATTCGCCGATAGCCTACTACAGGCTGTAGTATCCCGTGTTCTAAATGACTTGAATCCGCCCGGCCGTTGATTAAAAAAAAAAACATTAAACGTCTTTAAACTAAACCTAGTTATCTAAATAATAAAAATATTCCTTCACATCGCTGTCCCCGGAAATGTGCCCAAATGCTGATTCTTTGGTAAAGAACGAGCCAGCTCAGTGCTTACGCAATATCATAAACATTTTTGCATCTTACTAATATCTTAAACGCGAAAGTTTGTGTATGTATGGATGGATGTTTTTTACTCTTTCACGCAAAAACTCCTGAACGGATTTCAATGAAACTTGGCAAACAGGTACTTACACCATGTTCTAGAATAACACATAGGATACCTTTTATCCTGGAATTATTTATGTTCTCTTAGTACCTATAATTTATTAACCCGCTGGAAAATGACAGCAACTGTCAAATACATGGCAGCAACTGTGCAATTCTATTAATTCTGTCAAACATTCCAAGATTGACAACACATATGTGAAAATGTGAAAATATTGGATCATTCCAATGTCACCCTGTATATTTTTTAAAAATAAAACAAATTCGTATTAGTTAAACTATATATGAAACATAAGCGACTACTTTAACAAAAGCTGTGTTTGGAAGAGTTCTCCCGTTTACGCGATACAAGTAAAACCGAAGTATATGTTGCATATATATAACGTAGAAAAGATTCAGCAGATGCAGATTCGACGATTGTAATTAATAATAATAATATTTTTATTAGCCCAAAATAACAATTTTGACACAAAAGTTAGGTAATAAAAAATAAAGAAGAAAAACTGTATTACACTGGTCAAAATAAACATTTGAACCCAGGCAGGGTTCAAATGTTTATTTTGACCAGTGTACCTAAACTAGGAGGATCCTGTATCTTAGGAGGCAGTGTTTTCGCATATTTATGGTGAAACAAAAAAATTAAGAGCTTACAGCGTAGAAGAGTCGTTAGATAGACAAAAGGGTGAGGAATGTATAAATATATTATATATATGTAGATTTATATAGAATATATATGTATATATATAAATATGTATATGTATATGGATTGTATTTATGTGTGAGGTGTGTTTGTGTAGAGTATGAGTATAATGTTCATATATTTATTTGTGATGCCTTGTCATGAACAAATGTTGTGTGGGTACGTGTAAGTGAGGTGGGTGTGTGGTATGATGTAGGTGATTAGCAGATACGAGTAAGTATGTTTTCAGTTGCCTCGTAGTCTTGATCTTTCAACCACTCCTCGATTTTAAGTTTAGCATTAAAAGTATTTAATTCAGTTATGTTTATTTTTTTATTTATTTTTGTATATAGGTATGAGCTTAGGACATAGTGCTGGCGCTTAGCGAAAGCGGTCTTGTGTGTTACCGTAAGAATAAGAGGTTTATTCTTGCGGCGTGTTGGGTCTGGCGGCGGGACCTTAGTGTGTGTTCTCAGTACGGATCGAAGCACAAATAGCTCTCTAACGGTAAGTACATTTGCATCTTTGTATAATTGAGTGGTGGGATACATAAAGTTCTTCTTTGACATCACCTTAAGAACAGCTCTTTGTGCCCGTTCCAACTTCAGAAGCTTTGTCCGGACTGCGCCTCCCCACACTGTGATACAGTAGGTGATAACGGACTGGCAGATAGCAATATATACCATTCTAATCGTGTTAAAGTCAGCGGATGACTTAAGTAGTTTGAATACGTAAATCATTCTTCTGACTCTTGTACAAATAGTTTCAATGTGCAAGTACCAGTTGAGACCGCTATCAATAACCACACCCAAATACTTTAGATGATCTACCTCACGAAGAGAAAAGCAAGAACATGGTGTATGGCCATCACATGTGTGGGCGTTAATGACAAAGTCTGTGGGAGGTTTAGTACTGGGGTGTAGTTTGAACGGTATGTAATAGGTCTTATCCAGATTAAGTGTAAGAAGATTTAGCTCCAACCAACAGATAACAGATTTTAGTGACGTTTCGGCAGAAGTTCTCAGAGACTCCCAATCGGATCCGTGAACAATAATTGCAGTGTCATCAGCATAGGTGAATATTTTGGAGTTAGAGAGAGGTAAGCAGCAAAGCCCGTTGATATAGACCTGGAAAAGGGTCGGGGCAAGGACACTTCCTTGCGGTATGCCGAAGGAGGTGTTTTCCTCCCTACTAACGTGTTCACCAACTCTAACACACAGTCTGCGATTAGTGAGATAGCTTGCGAAAAAGTCAAGAGCTATGCCGCGTATGCCGATGTCTTCCAATTTTGCTAGAAGGATAGGAACAGAGACTGTGTCAAATGCCTTTTTTAAATCCAGGAATAAACCTAGGCAATGCTGTCTTTCATCAAGCTTTCTTGCAACAAACTCAGTTAAGTTGAGAACTGCATCTTCTGCTGATACTCCTTTTTTGAAACCGAACTGATTTTGTGCAATTAAGTTGTTTTTCTCGAGGTATTGAGTAAGCCTAATATTGACTAGTTTTTCGAAAATTTTGGAAATAGATGTGAGGACTGAAATAGGCCTATAATTATTCACACAGTCTCTGTTTCCACCCTTGTAAATCGGGTGCACAACAGCCTTTTTAAATGCCTCTGGAAAAAATCCAGTGGCAATGGAACGATTGAAAATATGGGTAATAGGGGGTACAAGGATGTGACGACATTGTTTTAATAAATTTGTTGACAGGCCATCCCACCCGGTAGCAGAATCTCGACGGAGCTGAATTATGGCGTTGTTTATTTCCGATTCATCAAATTCTAACAGAACCAATGAGTTAAGGGGAGCATTTTTATAAGGCTGTTTTCGCGGATTGGGGGGCAACGCGAGGCGCGAGGTGATGCTAAACGCGAGGTCTTTGCCAACATTCGCGAAGTACCTACACACGTGATCCACAGCAGCTTGAGGATTAGGTTCAATTTTTAATAAGTTCGTGGAGGATGTAGGTAACTTTTTATAATTTGTCAAGTCTTTAATTTTTTTCCAAAGTGTCTTTATGTTTGTTTTGGCCTTCTCTAACTCATACTTTTCGAACTGAGCTTTTAGGTTACGTAATATAATATTACAGTGGTTACGGTAGCGACTGTAGGTAATTCTTAAGATGGCATTATCCGGCGACTTTCTAGAGTTCATGTGAAGTAAATCACGATGACGAATACACCGCATAAGACCAGGCGTTATCCATGGCTTAATATTTCTGTCTTTTTTGGGAATTGTGACCACATATGTATGTTTTTTTATTAAGTTCTGGATAACTCCGATCAGTTCGTCTGCAGCTATGTTTGCATCGTGCGTGTTCGAGATATGTGAGAGGTTCGTTTCCTTGTTCGTGCTTTCGATTTCCTTAATCAGCTTAGCGAAGTCCACTCGTGAGATAGTTTTTTGAAGTTTTATGGGTAATTTAGTATCTTCGATATGTAACAAAATAGGCATGTGATCCGTAATAAATGATTCCAAAATGAGTGTTGTTGCTGGTGTTGTTGATTTGAGAATTATATGATCGAGGCAGTTTGTTCCTCTCGTGGGTAAGTTATGAGCCGGTAAAAGGCCATGCGACGCGCTTAATGTTAGGTAATCAGTGGTACGATCATCATTGTTAGAAGGTTTAATATCCACGTTAACATCCCCCACAATAGCAACAGTTTTAAATATTTTTAGTTGGGTGAGTACAGTATCCAAACTATGTAGAAAACATTGAAATTGCTCTTTTTTGTTCAATGATGGCGAGCGGTATATCGCAACTATTGCTGTATTATTATTAATTATGCATGTGAGACAGTTCGCGTTCGTGAACACTGGTTCCAGAACAGAACAAGCCAAGTTTTGTTTTGTAAAAATCACGATGCCATCATTTTGATTTTGTGTATTCGATGTATAATGAGAATTATATCCGTCTAATATGGGAACGTTCATAATCTTACTCAACCAACATTCTGTGAGAACTATGACGTCACAGTCTATATTCATAAGAGACAGCAACACTAAAAGTTCATTGAAATTCTTATTGATGCTACGAATATTTAAATGGAGAATTTTTAAGCCAGACACGGTGGAATCAATAAAATCTGCACACTTTTCCGGTGGACACTTATGTACTTTCGCAAATTCAAGGTTATCCAAGTCACCGATGATATTCTCAATATTAGTAGCCATCAATAATAGATGTAAAAAGCAAAACAATAGGCAAAAATAACCGAGTTCAAAGATATGTTCACAACAAAATTGCGCTGTAGGTACCTACGTATGCAACCGAAAACAAAACGATAAACAGATATGATCGTTAGAATAAATTTACTAAGCAAACGCATTGAAAATAAACAAAACATTGAGTCATCGTGACTTATTATTATGAGGGCCGAGTTATTAGACTGGCAGCTGTTGAGATTATGTGTAAGAATGAATGTAGATGTATATTGAGGTGTGTTATGTTTACAGTTTTGTGTATAGTGTATCAAAGTTCGCGTTGAACTTGTAGTCCAAGAACACAACAAGTGCAATATGTTATGAGTAGGGTGTAGAATGTATGTAATATATAACATAAACTTACTTACAGGTATTTTACAGAGGACAATTTGCATAATTATATAGCACAATGATATTGACTTGAGATCGAATAAGTGCAGAATTAATATTAGGAATCGCGAGACTAATAATTATAATCACTGTAAGTCACTGAGTTAACAGATTCGTCACTAAGTTGGTCAGACAACGCTCCGATTTAATGAGGATATGTTGGGCTCCGGTTTCTTTACGAAGAAAAATGCTGCCATCTTTTGTCCAGCAAAACATGAACTTTTGGTTCTTTGCAAATTCCCTGGCCTTGAAAAATAGTTTTCTCATGCTTGAAGGAAGATGTTCTGCTACGTAGATGGGCTGCTGGACTCCAGTAAGGCCGATGCTGTGTGTACCTATTCAGTGTTTCACCCTTTGGCTGTTTTTTATTGAAATTTCGTACATTATTGATCAGCTGGGTTTTAGTGTGCACAGTCATAAATTCAGTGACTATAGGTCTTATTGTTCCTTTTTTGCCCGGCAGGCGATACACATCTCTGATCTCCATTTTAGACAAAGGCATATTTATAGCAGTACCTACTTTCTCAATAATAGTAGATAAATCAGAAGTAGTTTCGTTCTTTTTAGTAGGTATGTTCCTGAGTACTACACATGATGATCGTGTGGACTGCTGAAGATCTTGGATTTTATTTTCGAGTTCGTTGATACAGATTTTATAAGCGTGGTTTTCCTTTTTCAAGGTATTAATCTGCTGTCGCATATCTTCAAAATTGGTATTTATAAATTCCATTGATTCTTTTATCTCCAGGTTGACCGACTGTATCGAGGAGTTTTGTTGTTTGAAGTCCGCAATCTCTGCAACAAGTTTGTCCAACATCGACGATTGCTGTGCGTATAATTTATTTACTTGCTCATCTTGATCCTTTTTCCAGGATTCGAAAAGGGATTTTAGATCCGAATCTGAAACATCTTGATCGTCCAGTGACGGCGAGGACTTGGGTGAGACAAAACGTCGTTTGTTGTAACGCTTTGTGGCGTTTACGCTAGCGTTTTCACCCTCAATACATAACCTTTGTGGAGTATTCACATCTGATGACAATTTCGGCTCCGTGTTGTTTTTGGTTGCAGTTTTTGCGGGTGGAGGCGTACGTCGTAGGCTAGACATTGTGGTGACTTGCAGACGAAGTTGGGGGAAGCAGGTCTTATTGCTTGCTAGTTGGACTGGTGTTTGTTCTAGCAGATCCACAGGTTAACCACACATACGCGACCGCAGCAGTATCGCTAGGTAGATGAAATTGGTGCCTCGGTAAGGAAACGGGACAGCAATTATGTCGTGCGTCCTGGTCACGCGGAGGTGAAGGCGGGCGCGCGGCGGCGATCGCTGCTCGATGACGCGACGATTAAGTCAAAGAGCACAAGGCGAAATTATGCGAACACTATGAACTTGACGGGTCGTAGAGGTTAGAGTTCTATGAATCGCTAATTGATGTAATACCGAAATAGTTAAAAAAATTTAGCACACGTCCGCTCTCGAACAAGGCGCGGAGCGAAGCAATTGGAAAAGCATAATTGGAAGTAATGACCAGTTATGTATTTTATATTAATTAAAAAAACATAAATATTCTGGCCAGTGTAATTGTGACCAGAGATGTATTTTATTATATTTAAACTGAAGTTTTTAACATATAAATATTCTATACTCCATGGGTATATTACGGCGATATATAACAAAGAATTATAAGAACTGACCACACACCTGTAACAAGCAATAAATGAATTTGAATTATAAAAGGAAAAACTGTCTGACTGACTTATCAATTTCCAGCCGAAACTACTGGGACTAATAGTGTGCAATTTTGCACAAGCTTTCCTTAATGGCGTAGGCGGAGGCTCCTGTAGTGCGTTCAAATTTGAGTTTAGAGGTTACTCTAATGACGTCATTGGGTAATTAATTACTCTACCCTGGCATTTTTACCCTCAAAGTTAGAGTAATACCGAGTAAACGGGCCAGACAGTGCTTTCGGCCGAGTACTCGGTACGTGTAAACACAGCGCCGAGTACTCGGCCAAGCGCTTTTCTCTAAAATTCGCTTACATCACTGTCTCGGCCGAGCAACATTTTACTGTCTCGCCTTTTTACTCGGTACTTGTGAGCAAAGCATTAGTTGGGTTAACTCAAGGGTTATAAAAGAACGACCCTGGATTGCATCTCTATTAGACTCTGGTTATTTTTGAACGCAGGGCTGAGGGGTTGAAACGGAGGTCTAAAGTTTGTAAACAGAAACCTGCTTTCACGCGATTAAAGCCATTAGCAGATGCTAGTATAGTGTAACATATTATAAAAACGACGCATGATAGCTTCTAAAATCGATCCTGATACTGTGAAAGTCACATAAAGCAAATTGAACGAGCTGTCACCGAAACACTAAACTCATTCGCCCCGCAAAAACCATTGGATATGAAAGACAGTCAAAGGCTGCGTGCAACCTATAATTCAATAAAATGCAACCTTGCAATGAAAATTGCTGAAAACGAAGAACAAAAATTGATTAAACTATAAAAATCCTAGAAAATAACAGAAAAATGATTTAGAGCGTACAAGAGCCATGAAAAACCACCACAGCTACTACCGATGATATCAAACTGCAAAACTGAATTCGAAATCATAGACGAACTTGTAAACATGGCAATAGTCTCCGATTCGGACATTCTCATAGTCGTCCATTCGACAACTCGACATCCAAAACAGAGCTGAGACAAGCATTGAAAAACTTTAAAAATCGGCAGTGTTCGAAAGCAATTCCTGTATTTTATACCATCATCATCATCATTTCAGCCGATAGACGTCCACTGTTGGACATAGGCCTCCCCCATGTATTTTATACATGATTAAGAATTTAACACCAACCAGAGTCGTCTATATCAAGGAGTGTTGCGCCGTAATGTTGGCTCTGTCTGTCTATAGAAAAAAGAAAACAGTTGCCTAATCTAGCAAAATTGTTGCACGAAATGCGGAACGAAATCAATTTTAACGGTATTCATAATACCTTATGGAGAAATATGAGGGGAATGGGTTTTATTAAAAAAAAAAAACTGGGCAAGTGCGAGGGTTCCATGCAAACTACAATTCCCGAATAAAGTCTCGAAGATTTTTCCGAATTGCAATTTTTTTTGTGACCTAGGTAACAACAAATTTGATGTTTTCAGATTTTTCCCTATACCTGTGCTATAGGACCTTGCTTTGTGCCAAATTTCAGGATTTTAATTCAACGGGAAGTACCCTATGAATTTCGATCTTTGAGAGTATCAAAATATACGTTTTTTTGCGACATAAACGGCCGTATCTTTTTAATTCTTTAACTTAGAAGTTTGATTCCACAGCTTGAAGGGACCGCTGACTTGAGTCTTGTGTGTTGTTGGTTTTAATTTCAACTTGATACCTTTACTCGTTCTCGAGATAAAGGGTCTTGACAGACAGACAGACAGACGGACGGACAACAAAGTGATCCTATAAGGGTTCCGTTTTTTTCCTTTTTAGGTACGGAACCCTAAAAAGCAGGTGTAAAAGGAAGAAAAAATTGCAGGAAAATCGAAGTGGAGCCCAGCGTCATATACTTTATTTAAAAATAGTTTTTACAATTTACAAAAGAAGAGAAAAAGAAAATTATAAGGCAATTGTCAAAAGTAACGAAATATAAGTTAATCTCCCTAGTATTAAGTAATTTCATTGCTAGAAATATAGCAACATTGTGGTTCCGTGTCGCCAACAATTCGGCGAAGGGAATTCTTACCTGAAACTCACTATACGTTATCGCGTCCATCCATACTAATATTATAAATGGGAAAGTGTATGTGTGTGTCTCTTTGTCCGTCTTTCACGGCAAAACGAAGCAACGAATTGACGTGATTTTTTAAGTGGAGACAGTTGAAAGCATGGAGAGTGACAAAGGCTAAGTACTTTTTGTCTCTTTCTAACCCCCCACTTATGCGAGCGAAGCCGTGGGCAAAAGCTAGTAGACTATAAACACAGACTATAAAGATACTATAAACGGTAAACAGAATCGCGTCCTTGGCACAGACTCGACGCAATGTTGCCACTTTATACATTATTATGATATCGTATTTGATCTTTATTTATTCATTGTGGTTTTTTTTTTTATTATTTTATTTATTTTTCTTTTCTCTAATTTTTTTTTTTATCTATTCTATTCAAGTCGTTTCGCACATAACATCGCGCCGACGTCATTCACCCTGAGTAACATAGACTATATTTATTGCTTGTGCGAAGCCGGGACGAGCTGCTAGTCAGCTATAAAGAGGTAAATAATTAAGCATTAATAATAGTATCGTGATGAAACTTACCTTGTTTCTTCTCGCACATAAAGCTGTACCGCTTGCTACAACCGACATCGTTGAATCGACCATCTCCGTTCATGTGCACACAGTCTTCGTTATTATTATGGTTGTCTGGCCGGTTAGGCACCCAGTTGATGTACGCCTCAGACATAAGTTTACCTAGAGCGTGTTATGCATACACAATAAATAAATATAATGTATAAGTAATTAGACGCATTGCTTTTATGAAGATGTTGAAAATGTTAGTCAAAATAAATCGAATAAATTACATTTGATTTTTAATGGTCATTCTGTTGCCTTTAAAAGCATTTATTTGGAATCGGTATCAAAAAAATATTAATATTATAGGTTCCGTTTGACGTCCGAAGTCCATTAGAGTTCATCGTCTTTTTTCTACGTTTACTTGCTAGATTTCGTCATTTCCGCTACGTAAATCGACCTCAGCGCCACCTGTGGCCGCATCTGGAACTAACTAACAGCACAGAGCAAGCCACCACTCCTTTATCATTGTTGTTTCGTTCTTTGCACCGCGCGCTAGTCGCTAGATTTTGAATTTAGAAAAAACCTAAGTTTTGTTCAAATTTTGTATTTTTTTTTTATTTAAATACCTACTTGTTTTAACTTTCAAGATCAAAGTAGAAAGTTACCGTTTTTATTTTTCCGTTATGTAAAATTATTTCATTCGTTTTAAAAATGATCTACCGTTAACAACTTCGTGGGGAGAGAATCCGTGGACGATTTATTTTTTCCAAGAGTTTGATTTTTTTTTTCTGTGTACCTACCAAAAGTTTATAACAACATTTTATTCGATCTTTAAAGTTTGAAAATAAAGAAGTTGTTGTACCTCTGGACTACCTAATAAACACTCGTTCTTTTTGCAATAAAAATAACGTAACCCAGGAAGGATCATCTAATCTCGTGTAACTTAAATATTATTATCAAAAGAAAGGGAGGGGAGGGGCGAAAATGTACAATTACCAGAAGTAAGCTCAGTGCACCTTAAACGGGCAAACTAAAATGATCGTCAAATAAATTTCTATGCCTTTGGCTAACACTGTATCAACACTTTAAATTTTTAACAAAAATCAGTGAAAGGCTACCCATCACTTTTACAAACGTGCTGATGAAAAGTTGAGCTTGCAACCAACCCTATCAGATGAGATGCGAATTTCACAAGAAGTTCTTCGCATAAGTTAATAAAGAAAAGCAACTGCCACAAATTGTGTGTCTTCCATCTGGTCACACCACAGCACTGAAAAACTCTGCATCAGTCCTAAACTTGACTGCCGAGGTGTAACGTAGTGCTTGTGCTGCATAACATTAAACTTTTAGCTTTAGCTCATTTAGCTCTACAAGTCTGGTTGCTTTATACAATTTATGGCAACCGACATACCAAACGGGCGTAAATGGCCCACGTTGGCCCAATGTAATTATACCTTAATTTCTCGCACCCCTAGGTGGGAAGGTCCAACGTATATTCAATCTCCAAGAAAGTTGTAAAAAGCTCCGTGGAATTTTTCTGGGTCCAGTAAATAAACTTGACTTTCTTAGCAGCTGGCAAATGGACTCTCTAACAGGCGCAAAGCCTTGAAGGGTATCTCTACTTTATGACCTTCATCACCCTTTTTTTATGGTGGGTAAAATCATCCAATAACAACCCCCGCTCTTGGGCGGAGCGGGAAATAGTGTCAGACTCTTGCTGACTAAAAGCCCACCCCGTTCCTTCTAGTCTTCATACCGGAGATCGAGTTCCCTTTCGGATAACCCTGGCCCCAGTAGGCTTCGACCCGGCTGGGCCCCTGCTGTCGCTGACACCTCCTTGAGGCGCACAACTTGGGCTTGTTCTGTACAGTTACCGGATGGCTGGACAGCGAGCTACCCATTGCTCGTGCTAGAGCCAGTCGGAGGCTCTAAAAATTTCTAAAGTGCTTGTGGAATCAAAATCAAAATCAAAATCAAAATCAAAACATTTATTTCAAATAGACCATTTACAGGCACTTTTGAATAGTCAAATGTCGGTCAGTCCAAGAAAAGTGAAGCTAAATTGCACGTTCCAAAGAGTAGGTCTCTATGGAGAAGAACGTGCAAGAAACTCCATGGACACTCTTTTAAATCATATTATGTGTTACATATAATGCTTGGTACATATTACTTGTTGCTTCTATCATGTGAGCACAATGTCGATAATGAAATAAAAAAATGTAAAATAATTAAAAGATAGAAACTGTATTAAGCCACTGGCAGCTAAGAGATGACCAGTCCCATCTGACGGCACCCGTTCACGAGCATGACGCGTGCATCAGCCCCACTCAGCTCAACCATTTTGAAGGGAACTGAACGACCCAATAACACGTGCCACCAACAGCGAGACATTTGAGTGAGCATGACAAACTCTCAACTGCCATGCTCGTAATGTCAAAAAAGAAGTTGTAACCTAATAAAAATGCTCCATGGTGCTTCACATTCACAAACTTGGAAAAAGTGCTTTTACATTATACAATGCAATTGTGTCTTTCAAATTAAAAATAATAATATTAGTTTCCAACTAATCAACTAATTAGTACGCCCTAGTGGTAGTGGAGCTGGACCAGCATTGAGCCAAGCATTTTTATCTTGAATATAATCCTCCAACTTATAATATGCTTGCCTGCATAGTGTGCGTTTAATACAAGATTTAAATTTCGTTTCATTGAGTTCTAATATTTGGGGTGGTATTTTATTATAACATTTCAAACAGTACCCCATGAAAGAAGAGGCCACTTTAGCCAGTCTGAAACCTGGTTGAACTAATTGATCCCTATTTCTTGTAACATAATTATGTCTATCGCCTCTTTTGCTAAAAAGATGAAGATTTTTTCTAACATACATGATGTTTTCATAGATATATTGACAAGGTACCGTCATTATGTTAATATCTTTAAACAGTTCCCTTAAAGAATCGCACCGGCGGAGATTGTAAATAGCTCTGATGGCTCTTTTCTGTAATATAAAGATTGACTCGATGTCTGCAGCCCGTCCCCATAGTAAGATACCGTACGACATGACACTATGAAAATAACTAAAATAGACTAGTCTAGCGGTATCAACATCCGTAAATTGGCGGATTTTTCTAACAGCATATGCAGCCGAGCTAAGCCGTCCTGCAAGAGATGTTAAGTGAGGACCCCATTGTAGCCTAGAGTCAAGCGTAATCCCCAAGAAAACTGTTTTATCAACAAATTCTAGTTTCTCATTGTTCAATACTATGTCGCAATCACTACTTATGACATTTGGTAAGGAAAATCTTATGCATTTAGTTTTTTTCCCATTTAGAACTAGATTATTAGCAGTGAACCAGTTTTGGACCTGCAATAAAGCGTTATTTTCATCGTCAAGATTATTAGTCCTTCTATTTATCTTAAAAATCAAAGAAGTGTCGTCAGCAAACAACACCATATTAAGTTTATTTTTCAGCAAATAGGGTAAATCATTAATATAAACTAAAAATAAAAAAGGACCTAAAATTGAACCTTGGGGTACCCCCATTTTCACATTTAATCCCGACGAATTGACACCGTTTATTTGAACTAGTTGCTGTCTGTCATTCAAATACGATTTTAATAAGCTTAACGCTGCTTTGCCTAGTCCGTAATGCTCCAGTTTCAGGAGTAATGTTTCATGAACCACACAATCAAACGCCTTAGACAGGTCGCAGAAGATGCCTATAGCATCTTGTGCCTCCTCCCACGCATTAAAAATGTGTTTTAGTAAGGAGACACCAGCGTCAGTTGTACAACGCCCTTTGGTGAAACCATACTGTTTATCGTGTAAGATGTTATTGGTGTTAAAATGATTAAGCATTTGATTTAACATCACCTTTTCAAATATCTTGCTAAAAACCGGCAAAACGGACACCGGCCTATAATTATTAGTGTCTTTACTGTCTCCGGATTTAAAAAGTGGTATCACTTTACTATATTTCATTAGATCCGGAAAGACTCCTTGATCTATACACAAATTAAATATTAACGCTAAGTACGGCGCTACAGTCTCAATAATTGAGGTACAAACTTTGATAGACATACCCCATAGATCTTCTGTCAATTTAATCTTGATTTCTTTAAAAGCTTTTATTACTGTTATGGGGTTTATATGTTTAAAGTTAAATTCAGTCGAACAGGCTGCAACGTTCGCCTGTAATAAACCAAAAGCATGCGATGGCGACGAATTTAGGGCTTCAGTAGTTTTAATTGGAATGCTGGTAAAGAAATTTACAAATTCTTCTGCAACTAGTTTGTTATCGCTAATAAGACCATGATGAGTCTCCAATGTGTAATCATTATTATTTCTTTTGTTTCTGTTGGTTTCATTATTTATTATATTCCAAACCGTTTTTATTTTATTATCTGCTGTTTTAACTTTGTTGCTGATGTATAAGGCCTTAGCTGCCTTACAAGTATTTTTAAACATTTTAGAATAAGTAGCAACATATTTATTAAAAGTTTCAGTGTTAATAATAGGCTTAAGGCCATACAACTCGAAAAGTCTTTCCCTACTTATTCTGATTCCTTTAGTTGCCCAGTCACTAAATCTAAACTTAGGGCAGATAGTTTTAGTTTTTTTCTCAAACGTCTGATTAAACTCCTTTTGAACTACTGAAAAAAAATTTTTATACAAAATATTACCATTGTTTTCTGCAAGGTTCCAATCACCCAACCTGCTAGTTAAAGTGCTATTAAATTTATTTAGTTTACCGGATGTTATTGGTCTGAATTGTATCTGCACTTGTTGTATTGGTAAGTTGGATTCAAATGTTACCATTAAGCCGCTATGATCAGAAGGCAGATAATTTACAATGGCTTTTTCTAAATACTTGCAGCAACAAAAAACATTATCGATACATGTAGCAGTAGTTGTCGTTGTTCGAGTTGGTTCAATAAACACATTTGATAAATTAAATGATTTGAAAAGATTTAATAATCTACTGCTATCTGAATTATTTTCTAAAATATTAACATTAAAGTCTCCGCAGATAATTACTGGTTTATTACCAGTTGAAAGTTTAGCCATAACATCTTCCATGACTGACTCAAAAATAGAGTAGTTTTGATAATTAGGGGGCCTGTAAACGCACACTATGACATGCCTATCCAGCTCAACACACGACACTTCAATGCTATGTTCAACGGACAGTGCAACTATATCTTTACGAGTTTTAAATTTGATACTATTTTTAATAAGGATTAATGAACCCCCACGTAACATTGACTTTCGGTTAAAACAACTGCCCACATTATAATTATCATAATTAATTAGCATTTCAAAATCCTTTAACCAATGCTCAGTAAAACAAATAATGTCAAACATAGTTTTTTCTAAGAATAATTCAATTTCCAATTGTTTTGCAGAAAAACCCTGAATGTTTTGAAGAAACATATTAAAGGATTTTTGCTTACCCCCTGTAGCTTGAATGCTAGAAGATACTTTATTTTTAAGTTGACATACATTGCCAACATCAGTACCAACTGTTGTCTTATTACCTAGTTTAAAATATTAGTACTATTACTAATGGTGCAACTGATTACTGGGTACGCCGACATACTGCTTATGTCTGAGTTAATATTAACTGCTAATAGCTGCGCTATTTGACGTCTTAATATAATAGGCAGGTACACAGTATACCTGGTCGAAAAAAGTTTATCAACAAAATTGTTGATGTCAAAAAAGAAAAACTTATCACTATGATGACTAACTAAAAAATGCATATGCATATTTAGCATATGTATGTACTTATTTTGTCTGTCTGACAAGTGCTCAAAGTAAGGAAAAGCGCACAAAATTATCTTCCTACAATTTATCTTCAACAGCTCAGTGACATTATTGGTGATGTCATCTGTCTTCACATTTAAGCTATTACCCACAAATACAGTTAGAATAGCGTTGGGATCATATACTTGCTGATTAACTAATGACATTATGTGATGGTAGGAAGCTTGAGGTGTGCAATAATTTTGAGAAGGAAAAGGGAGTTTTTTACTAACTAATTGCCCTAATCCTCTTCCTATACTATCTGAAAATATAATTGATTGATAATCCCTACCGTTATGAGAGGAAAAATTACAATTTTCTGAATCTACCCCTTGAGTTAATTCATGCTGAATGTGGGGTACCTGGTCGGGAATACAGTCCTGAGCACTGATGGGCTGGGATGAGTTCTCCGTTACCACAAGTTGGAGGCCAGCCTGGTTAAATTCTTTCTGACAAGTGCATTGGTTGTTTCTTAGAGTAAGAGAGTCTACTTTGTCAACCAACTCATTTGTAGCCAGAATATGTTCCTTTATTTGGTTCTTTGAACATACATATTTGTTATAAATTGATTTAAGGGAGTTATCAAGAGTCTGTATTTCAGACTGTAAGCGCTGAGTGTCAATTTGATAAATATATATACTGTCTTCTAACTTAATCTGGTAATTATTTAATTGATTAATCAAGTTAACACGTTCTTTCCGCAGTTGAATATTTTTGGAAAAGTGTTTTTGTTGTTTCTTGTGGTTTTTACATTTTTTAATGATTTTATTCAATTTAGCATATTTTTTAATTTTATTTTGACTAAGTTTGTAAGATTTATTTTGTTTTAATATGGAATCTTCTGTAAGATCAATTGTTACTAAGGCATGAGGGTTATATTTTGAATTTATTAATTCATCATATAAACGGTTAGTCTTCTCAGTCTGAGTACATTCCTTTTCCTTCTGCAATTTAAGAATAAGACTATTAGCATGAACTAATTCATCCTCAAGATCCCTAACCTTACACAAAGCCTCCTCATACAAGTCGCTACAGTTTTTGAAACCATCCGTGACCGCTCGCAGTTGGTCGCGTTCATCAACAACATCCTGGTATTGCTGACTAAGGCCTACCAACTCTTGTTTAAGGCATGTATTTTTAAAGATTATGTTCTTTATTTCCCTCTCACTCTCCTCATTCTCCTGCAATATTTGCTGGCACTGGAGTTTGGATTCTTTGAGCTCCTGGAGGGCATTTTCCAATTTAAGCTGCATATCCTGAGCTGTTGCCTTACGGGTCATCGTAGGCATGATTTCAGAATAAGTTACTGTAAATAGAAAAAGAAAAGAAACAGTGAGAACCAAGAAGATGACAAAATAAAGAAAAGTTGGAAAAGAATGGGGAAAAAATTAAAACAAGAAAGTACAGTTCAGTAGGGAAATGAGGTAGACTGCTGACTTTGCTTGAAAAGCTAATAATTATTGAGTTTTCTAGCTTTTCATTGCTTTATGATATTACTTTTACTTAATGTGGGTAAGTTGATTAAAATGTGAAAGTCTGGTTTAACAGATTTTTTATCAAATAATGACCAATATTACAATTCAAAATACAGACAAAAAGCGTTGTTGACCAGTATAATATTACCGGAATAAGTTAAAATGAATCAAATTATGAAATAGAACGTCGATGATTTGTTTTCTACAATGTAAACAAAACTATTTCGAACAATGAGCTTAGTGTTAAGTGAAGTAAATTGAAAAAAATAAAACTTGTAAGATCGTGTTTAAACTTAAATTAACGAGTGTGTTATTATAAATAAAAATATAAGTAAATAATACTCCCCGTGAAATTCCGTAGTTCAAACGTCAGCTGTTCGTTACCGGTGACAACTTGTTGGCACCAAAAACTCGTGTTTTACAAGATATTTTACCACGAAAACGATAATCCTGACGATTTATGCAATTATATTATGGTTATACAAACAATTACACATTAATTACATTAATTACACTTAAATACTATTTAAATTAAATTTTAAAATACGGAGTACAAATTTGACATGTCACTGGGGCAGTGTTGCCAGCAAAAAAAAAAAAAAAAAAAAAAAAAAAAAAAAAAAAAAAAAAAAATCATTTTTGCGTTCGCCCCCTAACTGGGAAAGTTTGTGAGCGTGATAATTAAAGACGAGATATCAATTTTGAAGTCTTTACTCTTAGTTTAACAATGTTCAAAGATTTAATCCACTTAGTCTTATTAAAATGTGATAGCGTAAAGTAGCAAGATATTAAAGGCGCGTCGAATTACTTTTGGAGTCTTGCGAACAAGGATTCCAATTTAAAATATCTTCGAAATGTTTTTGGTGTAACAATGTTTACTATGACTCTCAAGCCTCTCAACTCATTATTATAAAGCAAAAAAAAAAAAAAAACGCTTAGGTAATTGCTGCAGATATTCTCAATTCGTTTCACACGATAATATTATTAATTCGGTGATGTTTAGCCGGGTGCGTTCAGTAAATCCTTTTTATTTGCTTACAGTATCTGTGCCCCTGGCTCTCGCGGCAATTAAACTGTCGTGTTATTGTGACCAAAGCTTCTACAGAGGGGTGATACCCTAGTATCCTAGTCAATGATTTTCAATTCATTCGAACAAACGCGCACGCTGCTGTAATGTCCCTTTTAGTCTGACAAAACGAATTTCGAAGCTTTTTTTCCCCCATTGATGCTCATGTTGATTGTTAACGGTTAATGAGATAGAATTTACGCAATTCTTGAATGATTTCTTTTGTGTCCTATATTCTTTCATATAATTACAGGAATATTGTTTACATTGTTGCGTTTTCCTAAGCAAGCCACTAGGAGATAACAAACAGATCTCTCATAATGGACTTCGGACGTCAAACAGAACACATCATCATCTTCCTGCCCTAGTCCCGTTTTATTTTGGGGTCGGCGCAACACGTTTTTTTCTTCCATTCTGTCCTGTCACTCGTCACGCTATCACTAAATCCCTTTTCTTTCATATCGCTTCTCACACAATCCATCCATCTTTTTTTTGTATAACATAAAAATTTTACCTTAAAATAAAATTTGTATTATGTTTCCTAAGACGTCCGAAGTCCAAATAATATCTTCCTGGTGTATACCATGAGACGAACAATGATAAAGGAATGGTGGCTTGCTCTATGCTGTTAGTTAGTTCTAGATGCGGCCACAGGTGGCGCTGAGGTCAATTTACGTAGCGGAAATGACGAAATCTAGCGAGTAAACGTGGAAAAAAGACGATGTACTCTCATAATGGATTTCGGACGTCTTAGGAAATATACTACAAATTTTTATATTAGATAAATACTGTCAACTAGGGACTAGTTAAAACAAAGTGGCCTGAAGTGATGCCGAGAGGAGCGGTATTAAAGAGCTAGATTTCGATTGCATTTTATCAAAAATGCAGGTAATGATGTCTATGTCCATTTAAAACAACAGTTGGTGGATTAAACATTAAAAACCTATATAAGGTAATCCAGGCATTTTTCTATCACACAAACAGTAGTGTATACTTGAGCGGAATTGAATAAATTATTTCTGATTGAAAACTCGTCGTTCATGATTCGTTAATAAATGTTATTTAAAAAATAACTTGTTTTGCTCACTCACTCCACTCAATTTAATTGATTTGATTCTATAAATTCACAACATGGTGCTAAGTTACTTCTATTCTCATTTGAAACGCGTGATACAAGAATCTATTTGGGGTCGATATTAACAAAATATTAATATGAGTCAAATACCGTCAACGGTTTTGAATACTGCTCCCTTGTCTCTATCGATGCCCACAAACATCCAAGACGAGTTAGAGTTTAGTTTCCCGAACGATATTGCTGCGTTAGCCTCAGTGCTGTTCCTTGGGTAGAACAAACTGGCATCTTCGTCAATACACGCTTGTTTAGCATCATGCCAATTCTTTTGTGTCTTGTGGAACTTGTAAAGACCTGGAAGTCCTTCTATATGCTTGTAGTCCTCTGCAATAGACTTGTCATTTTTTCGTGCAACTACGGAAAAAAATAATCATAAGTTATACATCCCGACCCTTTTTTTTTTTTTTTTTTTTTTTTTTTTTATGGTGGGAAAAAATCATGCATTGACATCCCCCGCCCTTGGGCGGAGCGGGAGATAGTGTCAGACTCTTACTGACTAAAAGACCCACCCCGTTCCTTCTAGCCTTCATACCGGGGCTCGAGCGCCCTTTCGGATAACCCTGGCCCCAGTAGGCTTCGACCCGGCTGGGTCCCTGCTGTTGCTGACAACTCCTTGAGGCGCGCGGGAACAGTGCGCGCCGTCGACGACTTGGGCTTGGTCCGGACAGTTACCGGACGGCCGGACAGTGAGCTACCCATTGCTCACCGTCCGCAAGCCCGCGTCTACGTTGGCCGGAAATCGGGATCAGAATCCCGGCGACGGCGGATACATCCCGACCCAACAGTCGTCATTCTATCAACAGTTATGGACTGCGCCAGTCCTATAAACTTATTAGTATTTTTATGATCATTCTTTTTTCATGTACCTATTTAATTACCTCAGGACTCCGGCTTCCTGGATTTGGAAGGCTTACGAAAGGTCAAAGCAGTTGGCTTTGCAGAGGCAGAGGCCCCTTAGACACTTGTCATGACACGTAGTACCCATCGACGGTTATCCCTATATGCGCTATACACATGCACACAATGGCAACCTCCGGTTAGTGAGAAACGATTGCGACATATGGAAAACAAAGAAAAAGCTATGGTTTTGGGAGGAGCGGATTGGTTACCAAGAATGATGTAGATAGAGACAATGCAATGTCATTGATAAACATCGATAAAAGAACCAGGGGGTGACTTGTACACTCAATAAATGGCTCCTCTAAATCTGTCGCTGAATTTAGATAGATCAGCTAAAAGCTAAAAGCTGACACTACAAAATTTTGTTGCATGACTTCATTAAGTATTTATAAATTTACTGATCAGTAGGATAAATAAGAAAGATAACATTTTTTAAACTACCAAGTTAAACAACTTAGTAGTAATAGTAGCTAGATCAACATTGAAGAAATTCTGCCGTCCATTATCTAAAAGGCCGTTAAGATACAGTTGGTCGTTTTTCACTTTTTAATGTAGCCTTATACAACTTTCAATGCTCTATCTTTTAGTCTAAGAATCATTTTTCTATGATTAATAGTTTTAGACATTGCTGAGCAGTTAAATTACATAAATTTCGTTACTGTTTTAATTAAAAAGCGGCTAAGCCACAACACTTCTCTATAAAGACGTTAACATACTTCAACGGTTAATTAAATGATACATCATTTTTTTTTTCTAAATTTACCTAATTAAAAGTACGCTATCTAGTCATGCTTGACTAAAAAGCAGTTAAGGGTCTTTAACTACCTTCATGTATTGTGTCATACAAATAACCATCTGAACATCGTACCTTAACTATAAAGCAGTTATAAAGAAAAACTACACTAGAAAGCAGTTATACGCCAATAGTGTCTTTTAAGTTATGTATTGAAATAAGTATTAGCTAAATATCAATGGCTAGAGAGCAGCTAAACGACAATACTAGACTAAGTAGCAGTTAAATGCTTGTGATTTTCTTTTGGGTTTGACCAGCTCAGGCTATAACTCCTTCCTTTTTACTTCGGTTGCTCGTAGCGGAAGGACGTGCGTCGCGTCTCTTGCTTTTTGGCGCCATAATCACAAAAATGGCGCAAAATAGGCAATGTATATAATGACTATGCCATAAAGCTTTCAAAAACGATACTCACATGGTCCTATGGTGTGGTTTCGAGTGCCTAGGAAGCTTCGTGGACAAATATAATTAGGGTTCGTGGAAGCTGTCCCTACGGTCGGGTCTCAGTTTTTTAAGACTCGTACAAGTAAGACCAAGAGGCTCACGGATCAAACTCTCGAGCTCATGAAGAAGAGACGTAAAATGACTTTGCAGTTTACAGATGATGCATGCACGTACTCAATAAACGGATCTTGAAGTCTCTGAAACGTGACCTTCGGCGAGTTAATACCAAGAGGATTAAGGAAGCCATTAAGTGGAACAAGGGCTCCAAATTTTATGCACGGGATCTGTCTATTGAGCAGAGCCAGCTCACGAAACTGAGGACCGAAGATGACAGAGTCATACCCGCCAAATCTGAGCTTCTGGGAGAGATCTAGGAATTTTATGGTCAGTTATAACGTCAATCTCCAAACCTGCTACAAATCTGGCAAACGACCCAAGAGCTAGATTGACTCGACACTACACTGAAGATATCCCGGACGTCAGCCTGTACGAGATTAGGATGGTTCTGAAGCAGTTTAAGAACAACAAGGCATCGGGTGAGGACGGAACCACGGCTGAGCTCCTGAAGGCGGGTGGAAAACCGGTCCCAAAGGCCCTTGCGAAGTTGTTCGATTCGAATAAAAAAATAAAATATCCGCAGGAGAACTAAGGTTGCCGAAATGCCGACATAGCACGAAGACTTGGCAAACTTAAGTGGCAATGGGCTGGAGACATTTTTTTTTTAATTTGTATAAACTAGTGCTTGACTGCAATCCCACCTGATGGTAAGCAGTGATGCAATCGTTGATGGTGAGGCGCACTAGTTTATTAAGAGCCTATTCACTCTTGCCTTAAAGACACCTAAATTATAATCAGACGGGAAGACCGCAGCAGGCAAATTGTTCCAGTCCCTAGACGTACGTGGTATAAACGACGAGGCGAAACGCTTGGTCCGGATCCGGACCGTAGAGGTTTCAACAACAGTAGGGCGTTTTCTCCATAAATACTTTTTGCACTTAGCTGCTTTTTAGTTAGAAGACGGCAGAATTGTAATACTCACATGAGAAATCAGAAAGAAAGTACACCACAAGAAGGACTGGCAAAGACTTGGACTTATTTTCATCAGCTTTTTATTATTTTATGAAAAAAAGACCAAAATTTTTCATTCAAATACAATTTACTTTAAATTTATTTGCAAAGTTTCAGACTTACATAAAGCTGTTCATGTTACAGCTATTTACATGGCTACACAAAAAAATGTAGTAGCACGATCATTTGTTTTGTGTCTGGGTGTAATTTATCTATATAGGTATGTATGTATTTAGAAAATAAGTATGTTTATCGGTTGTCTAGTACTCATAACACAAGCTCTGTGTTGTATTTTTATTTGTATAACACAAGCTCTGCTTAGCTTGAGACTAGG
Organism: Mythimna ferrago; assembly: GCA_910589285.2. Taxonomy (NCBI): domain Eukaryota; kingdom Metazoa; phylum Arthropoda; class Insecta; order Lepidoptera; family Noctuidae; genus Mythimna; species Mythimna ferrago. The sequence goes on along the minus strand of OU342698.1, from coordinate 16,374,923 downwards.
TGGCGTTGTGTGATAGTTGTGGAATATTATTTATTATTATTATCATAGATGTTTTGATGATGCTGCTTTGTACATTGTTTACAAGACATGTCTTGTAAAACCTGTAAAGATCACGGTGCGCAGAAAGCGCAGTAAGCAACGTTAGCCATCAAACTGGCAGTTTTGACTGCATTAGTTCGAATCTGCATCTGCGACCTTGGTCTGGCAAGTAGAGCGGCAAACTTCGACGCTTGCAAAAAAGCCAGCAACAACGACCTATAGGAGTGCCTGTCGCCAAAGAAACCTCGCTGGCACCTACGTCGCAGGTTGCTGCCTGTTGGTCAATGGGTCCTACTTACTCTGCATGAAAATAACTGGTCAGTGTGTGCTAACTATACTACCTATTCTAAATTACATACAAAATAACAACAGTGTGTGTTAAGTGAGGATTATGAATTAAACGGGTCTTATCATATTGGTTAAATATTGATATTGCTTATTATATATATAAGATAATATAAGATACTGGTGTTGGACATTGAATAACCTGATGAACCTTTTAATTTAGCATTTTATCTGTATTTCTTGCATGTTTGTGTCCACTTCTTTGTTTACTGGTTGTTGGCACTATTTACTTTTTGATATTTTGCTTTTGTTTTGGGTTGTTTATTCACTATTGTAAAACTTTACTACTATCACTTACTGATTAACTTGCACGCAACCCCCTTAATTTAATATGGCTGATGAATCCAAGGAAGTGTTCCATGACCCGGCTGGCTCTGGTGGTGAGCAAGAGTCAACACCTACACACATTATTAACAGAGTTTCCATCCGTGTCCCAACCTTTTGGCCCGACAAGCCCGGATTGTGGTTTGCCAGCCTCGAGGCACAATTTCACATCAACAACGTGACGCAAGAATTAACAAAATATTATTATGCTGTCAGCCAACTCGACACAAAATCTGCTGGTGAGGTGGAAGATATCGTAACAGCACCACCTTCTCACCAGCCATATACCACATTAAAAAATGCCTTAATTAACCGTTTCTCAGACTCCTATGAGGAAAAAATTAGAAAAGTGTTAGTAAAAGAAGACATTGGTGACCGGAAACCTTCATCTTTCCTTAGACACCTAAGATCTCTAGCTGGCACATCAGTGCCAGAACAGCTAATACAAACTATCTGGCTAAACAGGTTACCTAGTACATATCAAGGAATACTCATAGCCCAAAAACAGGCCACGCTCCAAGATCTCGGTGAATTGGCTGATAAGAAGAAGAAAGAAAGAAGAAAGAAAGAAAAAGTGTTTATTCACGTCAAACATGACGCATACCATAAAAAATAAATAACAATATCGACCTAAACTAAACACATAAGATAAATTAAGTGAAATTGGTCCACAACCTACAAGTGTCCATAGCACACAGAAGTCTAGCTCATCAATGGGACATGGGAGAACAGTTGCGGATTCTGCAACAGCAAGTGGCTGACTTGACACTCGTGGTTTCTTCTCTCTCCACAAATAGTGATCATAGACGTCCGTTCAGCCGTACTCGAAGTCGTTCACGCTCTCGTTCTCGGTTTTGTTGGTACCATCAGCGTTATGCAGCGAAGGCCTCGAAGTGCGTTTCACCGTGTCGTTGGTCTGACGCTACCGCAACTTCCGGGACCAACCGGGGAAACATCAACAGCAATCAGTAATGGCGCCATCTGATTGCTCACAGATGAGTCGCCGCTTGTTTGTTACGGATCGGTTTTCGAATCGTCGATTTCTTATAGACATTGGCTCCGATCTTTTCTGCCTACCACGACGTTATCACAAAGGCAACACACAGCCTCTCCTATACAAACTGATTGCAGCCAACGGTACCAAAATCGTCGGCTCCAGGAGTACGGAGTGGTCATCAACTCTGCAAAATGCGTTTTTGGGGCAAAAGAGGTGACTTTTTTAGGATACCGCATTAACGCTTCGGGTACGTATCCCCCAGAGGACCGCATCCGTGCGTTGGGTGATTTCCCTTTGCCCGACACAGTACAAGGCGTGCGCAGATTTCTGGGCATGATAAACTATTATCGTAGATTCTTGCCTGGCGCCGCCAAGTACCAAGCACCCCTAATTGACGCAGTAGCTACGACCAATAGCAAGGGCGCCAAGCCATTCCCCTGGACGCCTGAACTCCGGCATTGCTTTGAGAGCTGTAAGAGGAGTTTGGCTGATGCCACGCTTTTATCCCATCCTGCATCCGAAGCTCAAGTAGGTCTGTTCACCGACGCATCTAGTGTGCATATCGGCGCGTGTCTACAACAGAAAGTTGGTGACGCGTGGCAACCTCTGGCTTATTTCAGCAAGAAACTCACGATGAAGCAGGCGGAGTGGCCGGCATACTACCGGGAACTCCTGGCTGTATACGAAAGCGTTCAACACTTTCGGCACATACTAGAGGTTCACCACGCCACGATTTACATCGACCATAAACCTCTCGTTTATGCCTTCGTACAGCGCCGTGAAAAGTTGCCACCCATCAAACTCAACCAACTCTCGTTCATAAGTCAGTACACCACCGACGTTCAGTACGTTAAGGGTAGTGACAACATAGTTGCGGACGCTATGTTCCACATTGAATCAATATCTCTAGAGTTCGATTACGAAGCCCTTGCGGAATAACAAGAACATGATGATGAGCTCAAAGAGTTCACATTTTCTTCCTCTTCTTCTTCTGTAAAAATGGCGAAGGTCAACGTTCCCGGGACTAATATCCACATTTTCTGCGACACTTCGACAGATAAACCTCGCCCGTATCTTACTCCACCTTTTCGTCGAACAGCTTTCAACAAACTTCACGGACTCAGTCACTCAGGTGTACGAGCAACAATACGTTTGGTGACTGAGCGTTTCATATGGCCCAATATTAACAAAGACTGTCGCGCATGGGCTCAATCTTGTTTACAATGCCAGCGTAGTAAAATCAGCAGACACGTATCATCACCGCTCTCATCCTTTACCAATCCATCTCACAGATTCCGTCATATTCACATGACATAATTTGGCCCTCTTCCACACTCCGGTAATTCCACATATTGTCTTACCGCGGTACACAGGGACATGCGGTGGCCCGACGCATGGCCCATGTCCTCCATTACGGCGGAAGAAGTGGCTGACACGTTAGTGACTGGCTGGATATCCCGTTTGGGTGTTCCGAGCACTGTGACGACCTACCAGGGACGTCAATTTGAATCCGCTTTGTTTCAGCGCCTCATGAACGTGTGCGCAACAAAGCGAGTTCGAACGACCAGTTACCATCCGTGTGCTAATGGTATGGAGAAAACAATTGCCTAATCTAGCAAAATTGTTGCACGAAATGCGGAACGAAATCAATTTTAAAGGTATTCATAATACCTTATGGAGAAATATAAGGGGAATGGGGTTTTATTTAAAAAATACTGGGCAAGTGCGAGTCGGACTCGCGCACTGAGGGTTCCGTGCAAACTACAATTCCCGAATGAAGTCTCGAAGATTTTTCCGAATTGCAATTTTTTTTGTGACCTAGGTAACAACAAATTTAATGTTTTCAGATTTTTCCCTATACCGGTGCTATAGGACCTTGCTCTGTGCCAAATTTCAGGATTTTGAGTCAACGGGAAGTACCCTATGAATTTCGATCTTTGAGAGTATCAAAATATACGTTTTTTTGCGACATAAACGGCCGTATCTTTTTAATTCTTTAACTTAGAAGTTTGATTCCACAGCTTGAAGGGACCGCTGACTTGAGTCTTGTGTGTTGTTAGTTTTAATTTCAACTTGATACCTTTACTCGTTCTCGAGATAAAGGGTCTTGACAGACAGACAGACAGACGGACGGACAACAAAGTGATCCTATAAGGGTTCCGTTTTTTCCTTTTTAGGTACGGAACCCTAAAAAGCAGGTGTAAAAGGAAGTTGTTAATGGAGAGGTATGACTTTGTGGCGTAGCGTTTTCGGTACTTGTTAGAAAGAATTGCAGGAAAATCGAAGTGGAGCCCAGCGTCATATACTTCATTTAAAAATAGTTTTTACAATTTACAAAAGAAGAGAAAAAGAAAATTATAAGGCAATTGTCAAAAGTAACGAAATATAAGTTAATCTCCCTAGTATTAAGTAATTTCATTGCTAGAAATATAGCAACATTGTGGTTCCGTGTCGCCAACAATTCGGCGAAGGGAATTCTTACCTGAAACTCACTATACGTTATCGCCTCCATCCATACTAATATTATAAATGGGAAAGTGTATGTGTGTGTCTCTTTGTCCGTCTTTCACGGCAAAACGAAGCAACGAATTGACGTGATTTTTTAAGTGGAGACAGTTGAAAGCATGGAGAGTGACAAAGGCTAAGTACTTTTTGTCTCTTTCTAACCCCCCACTTATGCGAGCGAAGCCGTGGGCAAAAGCTAGTAGACTATAAACACAGACTATAAAGATACTATAAACGGTAAACAGAATCGCGTCCTTGGCACAGACTCGACGCAATGTTGCCACATTATACATTATTATGATATCGTATTTGATCTTTATTTATTCAATTTGTTTTTTTTTTATATATTTTATTTATTTTTCTTTTCTCTAAAATTTATTTTTATTTATCTATCCTATTCAAGTCGTTTAGCACATAACATCGTGCCGACGTCATTCACCCTGAGTAACATAGGCTATATTTATTGCTCGTGCGAAGCCGGGACGAGCCGCTAGTCAGCTATAAAGAGGTAAATAATTAAGCATTAATAATAATATCGTGATGAAACTTACCTAGTTTCTTCTCGCACATAAAGCTGTACCGCTTGCTACAACCGACATCGTTGAATCGACCATCTCCGTTCATGTGCACACAGTCTTCGTTATTATTATGGTTGTCTGGCTGGTTAGGCACCCAGTTGATGTACGCCTCAGACATAAGTTTACCTAGAGCGTGTTATGCATACACAATAAATAAATATAATGTATAAGTAATTAGACGCATTGCTTTTATGAAGATGTTGAAAATGTTAGTCAAAATAAATCGAATAAATTACATTTGATTTTTAATGGTCATTCTGTTGCCTTTAAAAGCATTTATTTGGAATCGGTATCAAAAAAATATTATTATTATGGGTTCCATTTGACGTCCGAAGTCCATTAGAGTTCATCGTCTTTTTTCCACGTTTACTTGCTAGATTTCGTCATTTCCGCTACGTAAATCGACCTCAGCGCCACCTGTGACCGCATCTGGAACTAACTAACAGCACAGAGCAAGCCACCATTCCTTTATCATTGTTGCATCGTTCTTTGTACCGCGCGCATGTCGCTAGATTTTGAATTTAGAAAAAACCTAAATTTTGTTCAAATTTTGTAAATTTTTTTATTTAAATACCTACTTGTTTTAACTTTCGAGATCAAAGTAGAAAGTTACCGTTTTTATTTTTCGGTTATGTAAAATTATTTAATTCGTTATAAAAATGATCTACCGTTAACAACTTCGTGGGGAGAGAATCCGTGGACGATTTATTTTTTCCAAGAGTTTGATTTTTTTTTTCTGTGTACCTACCAAAAGTTTATAACAACATTTTATTCGATCTTTAAAGTTTGAAAATAAAGAAGTTGTTGTACCTCTGGACTACCTAATAAACACTCGTTCTTTTTGCAATAAAAATAACGTAACCCAGGAAGGATCATCTAATCTCGTGTAGCTTGAATATTATTATCAAAATAAAGGGAGGGGGGGGGGCGAAAATGTACAATTACCAGAAGTAATTCGGTGATGTTTAGCCGGGTACGTTCAGTAAATCCTCTTTATTTGCTTACAGTATCTGTGCCCTTGGCCATTGTTTGCTTTCGCGGCACTTAAACGGTCGTATTATTGTGACCAAAGCTTCTACAGAGGGGTGCTACCCTAGTATCCTAGTCAATGATTATCAATTCATTCGTTCAAACGCGCACGCTGCAGTAATGTCCCTTTTAATCTGACAAAACGAATTTCGAAGCTTTTTCTCCCCCATTGATGCTCATGTTGATTGTTAACGGTTAATGAGATAGAATGTACGCAATTCTTGAATGATTTCTTTTGTGTCCTATATTCTTTCATAATATATAACTACAGGAATATTGTTTACATTGTTGCGTTTTCCTAAGCAAGCCACTAGGAGATAACAAACAGATCTCTCATAATGAACTTCGGACGTCAAACAGAACACATCATCATCATCTTCCTGCCCTAGTCCCGTTTTATTTGGGGTCGGCGCAACACGTTTTTTTCTTCCATTCTGTCCTGTCACTCGTCACGCTATCACTAACTCCCTTTTCTTTCATATCGCTTCTCACACAATCCATCCATCTTTTTTTGTATAACATAAAAATTTTACCTTAAAATAATGGTGATAGGTAATAAAGGAATGGTGGCTTGCTCTGTGCTGTTAGTTAGTTCTAGATGCGGCCACAGGTGGCGCTGAGGTCGATTTACGTAGCGGAAATGACGAGATCTAGCGAGTAAACGTGGAAAAAAGACGATGTACTCTCATAATGGATTTCGGACGTCTTAGGAAATATAATACAAATTTTTATATTAGATAAATACTGTCAACTAGGGACTAGTTAAAACAAAGTGGCCTGAAGTGATGCCGAGAGGAGCGGTATTAAAGAGCTAGATTTCGATTGCATTTTATCAAAAATGCAGGTAATGATGTCTATGTCCATTTAAAACAACAGTTGGTGGATTAAACATTAAGAACCTATATTAGGTAATCCAGGCGATTTTCTATCACACAAACAGTAGTGTAGACTTGAGCGGAATTGAATAAATTATTTCTGATTGAAAACTCGTCGTTCATGATTCGTAAATAAATGATATTTAAAAAATAACTTGTTTTGCTCACTCACTCCACTCAATTTGATTGATTTGATTCTATAAATTCACAACATGGTGCTAAGTTACTTCTATTCTCATTTGAAACGCAGGATACAAGAATCTATTTGGGGTCGATATTAACAAAATATTAAGACGAGTCAAATACCGTCAACGGTTTTGAATACTGCTTCCTTGTCTCTTACGATGCCCATATACATCCAAGACGAGTTAGAGTTTAGTTTCCCGAACGATATTGCTGCGTTAGCCTCAGTGCTGTTCCTTGGGTAGAACAAACTGGCATCTTCGTCAATACACGCTTGTTTAGCATCATGCCAATTCTTTTGTGTCTTGTGGAACTTGTAAAGACCTGGAAGTCCTTCTACATACTTGTAGTCCTCTGCAATAGACTTGTCACTTCTTAGTGCAGCTACGGACAAAAAATAATCATAAGTAAAACATCCCGACCCAACAGGCGTCATTCTGTCAACAGTTATGGACTGCGCCGGTCCCATTGACTTATTAGATTTTTTATGATCATTCTTTGGGCGATGTAGTCGCTAAGCGACAAAGCCCTTTAATAATAAAATGATCATTCTTTTTTCATGTACCTATTTAATTACCTCAGGACTCTGGCTTCCTGGATTTGGAAGGTGTACGAAGGGTCAAAGCAGTTGGCTTTGCAGAGGCAGAGGTCCCTTAAACACTTGTCATGACACGTAGTACCCATCGACGATTATCCCTGTATGCGCTATACACATGCACACAATGGCAACCTCCGGTTAGTGAGAAACGATTGCGACGTATGGTAAACAAAGGAAAAGCTATGGTTTTGGAGGAGCGGATTGGTTACCAAGAATGATGAAAAGAATATGCAATGTCAAAGAGCCAGGGGGTGACTTGTACACTCAATAAATGGGTCCTCTAAATCTGTCGCTGAATTTAGATAGATCAGCTAAAAGAGTAATAAAGCTGACGCTACAAAATTTTGTTGCATGACTTCATTAAATAACTATAAATTTACTGATCAGTAAGATAAATAAGAAAGATAACATTTTTTAAACTACCAAGTTAGACTACTTAGTAGTAATAGTAGTAGAAACAATAAATGCACTTGCCAGACAGAATCTAACCCGGCTGGCCTCGAACTTGTGGTAACGGAGAACTCATCCCAGCCCATCAGTGCTCAGGACTGTATTCCCGACCAGGTACCCCACATTCAGCATGAATTAACTCAAGGTGTAGATTCAGAAAATTGTAATTTTTCCTCTCATAACAGTAGGGATTATCAATCAATTATATTATCAGATAGCATAGGAAGAGGATTAGGGCAATTAATTAGTAAAAAACTCCCATTTCTTCCTCAACAAAATTATTGCACACCTCAAGCTTCCTACCATCACATAATGTCATTAGTAAATGAGAAAGTATATGATCCCAACGCTATTCTAACTGTATTTGTGGGTAATAGCTTAAATGTGAAGAAAGATGATTTCACCAATAATGTCACTGAACTGTTGAAGATAAATTGTAAAAAGATTACTTTGTGTGTTTTTCCTTACTTTGAGCACTTATCAAACAGACAAAATAAGTACATACATATGCTAAATATGCATATGCATTTTTTAGTTACTCACCATTGTGATAAGTTTTTATATTTTGACATCAACAATATTGTTGATAAACTTTTTTCGACCAGATATACTGTATACCTACCTATTGTTTTAAGACGTCAAATAGCGAAGCTATTAGCATTTAATATTTACTCAGACATAAATAGTATGTCAACGTACCCAGTAATTAGTCCCACCATTAGTAGTAGTACTAATGTTTTAAACTAGGTAATAAGACATTTGTACACATGTAAAAAAAAAAAAAAGGAAAGGCAAAACAAACACTGTATTTACAGCAGTAGTTATAGTTATTGATGATATTAAATATTTATGGTTATTGATGTGTGTATTTATATTGTATAATATTAATTATAGTTATGTATCTGGAGCTGGGGGGCCGTTTGCTTGGGCGGGTTGTATGTGTGTTGAAGGTTGGGAGAACCCTGATGTTTGATGCGTTTATGACTCGTTGTTCCTTGGGTATCGCTTCATATTCGTATTCGCTTCGGGATTTACTGTAATAGTTTAAGTGCTCTGGAGTGACGCCACTTGCACGTGGAGTTGCCCAGCAGCAAACAATGTAGAACTATTAAACAAGAGCACGGACGTCATGTCTGTGGTTTAAATGTAAGGCAGGAGTGTCGTTTTAGTCAGTAGGAGTTTGACACTGCCCAGACTGGCTCGTTTGTGAGGCAGCCTGGCCGTCCATGAGGATTTCCCACTCCTGCCGAAAAAAAAAAAAAAAAATGGTACTGTTGGCAATTTATGTCAACTTAACGATACAGTATCGTCTAGCATTCAAGCTACAGGGTGTAAACTAAATAAATTTAATAGCAATTTAACTAGCAGGTTGGGTACTTGGCTTTAATATTTAATTTGTGTACAGATCAAGGAGTCTTTCCAGATCTAATGAAATATAGTAAAGTGATACCACTCTTTAAATCCGGGAATAGTAGAGACACTAATAATTATAGGCCGGTGTCCGTTTTGCCGGTTCTTAGCAAGATATTTGAAAAGGTAATGTTAAATCAAATGCTTATTCATTTTAACTCCAATAACATCCTACATGATAAACAGTATGGTTTCACCAAAGGACGGTGTACAACTGACGCGGGTGTTTCCTTACTAAAACACGTTTTTAATGCGTGGGAAGAGGCACAAGATGCTATAGGCATCTTCTGCGACCTATCTAAGGCGTTTGATTGTGTAGTTCTTGAAACATTGCTCCTGAAACTCAAGCATTACGGAATAAGCAATGCAGCGTTAAGCTTATTAAAATCTTATTTGAATAATAGACAGCAATTAGTGCAAATAAATGGTGTCAATTCGTCGGGATTGAATGTTGAAATGGAGGTGCCCCAAGGTTCAATTTTAGGTCCTTTTTTATTTTTAGTTTATATTAATGATTCGCCCAATTTGTTGCAAAATAAACTTAATATGGTGTTGTTTGCTGACGACACTTCTTTGATTTTAAGATAAATAGAAAGACTATCAATCTTGACAACGAAAATAGCGCCCTATTGCAGGTTCAAAACTGGTTCACTGTTAATAATCTGGTTCTAAATGGGAAAAAAACTAAATGCATAAGATTTTCCTTACCGAATGTCAAAAGTAGTGATTGTGACATTGTATTGAATAATGAAAAACTAGAATTTGTTGATAAAACAATTTCCCTGGGGATTACGTTTGACTCAAGGCTACAATGGGGTCCTCACTTAACGTCTCTTGCAGAGCGGCTTAGCTCAGCTGCATATGCTGTTAGAAGAATCCGCCAATTTACGGATGTTGATACCGCTAGACTAGTCTATTTTAGTTATTTTCATAGTGTCATGTCGTACGGTATCTTACTATGGGGACGGGCTGGAGACATCGAGTCAATCTTTATATTACAGAAAAGAGCCATCAGAGCTATTTACAATCTCCGCCGGTGCGATTCTTTAAGGGAACTGTTTAAAGATATTAACATAATGACGGTACTTTGTCAATATATCTATGAAAACATCATGTATGTTAGAAAAAATCTTCATCTTTTTAGCAAAAGAGGCGATAGACATAATTATGTTACAAGAAGTAGGGATCAATTAGTTCAACCAGGTTTCAGACTGGCTAAAGTGGCCTCTTCTTTCATGGGGTACTGTTTGAAATGTTATAATAAAATACCTCCCCAAATATTAGAACTCAATGGAACGAAATTTAAATCTTGTATTAAACGCACACTATGCAGGCAAGCATATTATAAGTTGGAGGATTATATTCAAGATAAAAATGCTTGGCTCAATGCTGGTCCAGCTCCACTACCACTAGGGCGTACTAATTAGTTGATTAGTTGGAAACTAATATTATTATTTTTTAATTTGAAAGACACAATTGCATTGTATGATGTAGAAGCACTTTTTTCAAGTTTGTGAATGTGAAGCACCATGGAGCATTTTTATTATGTTACAACTTTTTTTTTTGACATTACGAGCATGACAGTTGAGAGTTTGTCATGCTCACTCAAATGTCTCGCTGTTGGTGGCACGTGTTATTGGGTCGTTCAATTCCATTTAAAATGGTTGAGCTAAGTGGGGCTGATGCGCGCGTCATGCTCGTGAACGGGTGCCGTCAGATGAGACTGGCCATCTCTTAGTTGCCAGTGGCTTAATTCAGTTTCTATCTTTTAATTATTTTACGTTTTTATTTCATTATCGACATTGTGCTCACGTGATAGAAGCAACAAGTAATATGTAACCAAGCATTATATGTAACACATAATATGATTTAAAAGATTGTCCATGGAGTTTCTTGCACGTTCTTCTCTATAGAGACCTACTATTTGGAACGTGCAATTTAGCTTCACTTTTCTTGGACTGACCGACATTTGACTATTCAAAAGTGCCTGTAAATGGTCTATTTGAAATAAATGCTTTGATTTTGATTTATGCAGTTATAAAGAAAAACTACACTAGAAAGCAGTTATACGCTAATAGCGTCTTTTAATTTATGTATTGAAATAAGTATTAGCTAAATATCAATGGCTAGAGAGCAGCTAAACGACAATACTAGACTAGTGATTTTCGTTTGCGTTTGACCAGCTCAGGCTATAATTCCTTCCTTTTCACTTTGGGTGCTCGTGACGGAAGGACGTGCGGCGCGTCTCTTGCTTTTTGGCGCCATAATTACGAAAATGGCGCAAAATAGGCAATTATGTATGTCATGACTATGCCATACAGCTTTCAAAAACGATACTTACATGGTCCTATGGTGAGGTTTCGAGTACCTAGGAAGCTCCGTGGACAAATATATTGCTGGGTTCGTGGAAGCTGTCCCTACAGTGGGGTCTCAGTTTTTTAAGACTAGTACAAGTAAGAACAAGAGGCTCACGGATCAAACTCTCGAGCTCATGAAGAAGAGATGTAAAATGACTTTGCAGTCTTCAGATGATGCATGCACGTACTCAATAAACGGAACTTGAAGTCTCTGAAACGTGACCTTCGGCGATTTAATACCAAGAGGATTAAGGAAGCCATTAAGTGGAACAAGGGCTCCAAATTTTATGCACGGGATCTGTCTATTGAGCAGAGCCAGCTCACGAAACTGAGGACCGAAGATGACAGAGTCATACCCGCCAAATCTGAGCTTCTGGGAGAGATCTAGGAATTTTATGGTCAGTTATAACGTCAATCTCCAAACCTGCTACAAATCTGGCAAACGACCCAAGAGCTAGATTGACTCGACACTACACTGAAGATATCCCGGACGTCAGCCTGTACGAGATTAGGATGGTTCTGAAGCAGTTTAAGAACAACAAGGCATCGGGTGAGGACGGAACCACGGCTGAGCTCCTGAAGGCGGGTGGAAAACCGGTCCCAAAGGCCCTTGCGAAGTTGTTCGATTCGAATAAAAAATTAAAATATCCGCAGGAGAACTAAGGTTGCCGAAATGCCGACATAGCACGAAGAATTGGCAAACTTAAGTGGCAATGGGCTGGACACATTTTTTTATTAATTTGTATAAACTAGTGCTTGACTGCAATCCCACCTGATGGTAAGCAGTGATGCAATCGTTGATGGTGAGGCGCACTAGTTTATTAAGAGCCTATTCACTCTTGCCTTAAAGACACCTAAATTATAATCAGACGGGAAGACCGCAGCAGGTAAATTGTTCCAGTCCCTAGACGTACGTGGTATAGACGACGAGGCGAAACGCTTGGTCCGGATCCGGACCGTAGAGGTTTCAACAACAGTAGGGCGTTTTCTCCAAAAATACTTTTTGCACTTAGCTGCTTTTTAGTTAGAAGACGGCAGAATTGTAATACTCACATGAGAAATCAGAAAGAAAGTACACCACAAGAAGGACTGGCAAAGACTTGGACTTATTTTCATCAGCTTTTTATTATTTTATGAAAAAAAGACCAAAATTTTTCATTCAAATACAATTTACTTTAAATTTATTTGCAAAGTTTCAGACTTACATAAAGCTGTTCATGTTACAGCTATTTACATGGCTACACAAAAAAATGTAGTAGCACGATCATTTGTTTTGTGTCTGGGTGTAATTTATCTATATATGTATGTATTTAGAAAATAAGTATGTTTATCGGTTGTCTAGTACTCATAACACAAGCTCTGTATTGTATTTTTATTTGTATAACACAAGCTCTGCTTAGCTTGAGACTAGGCGGCGTTGTGTGATAGTTGTGGAATATTATTTATTATTATTATCATAGATGTTTTGATGATGCTGTTTTGTACATTGTTTACAAGACATGTCTTGTAAAACCTGTAAAGATCACGGTGCGCAGAAAGCGCAGTGAGCAACGTTAGCCATCAAACTGGCAGTTTTGACTGCATTAGTTCGAATCTGCGTCTGCGACCTTGGTCTGGCAAGTAGAGCGGCAAACTTCGACGCTTGGAAAAAAGCCAGCAACAACGACCTATAGGAGTGCCTGTCGCCAAAGAAACCTCGCTGGCACCTACGTCGCAGGTTGCTGCCTGTTGGTCAGTGGGTCCTACTTACTCTGCATGAAAATAACTGGTCAGTGTGTGCTAACTATACTACCTATTTTAATTACATACAAAATAACAACAGTGTGTGTTAAGTGAGGATTATGAATTAAACGGGTCTTATCATATTGGTTAAATATTGATATTGCTTATTATTTAAATAAGATAATAATTATAAGATACTGGTGTTGGACATTGAATAACCTGATGAACCTTTTAATTTAGCATTTTATCTGTATTTCTTGCATGTTTGTGTCCACTTCTTTGTTTACTGGTTGTTGGCACTATTTACTTTTTGATATTTTGCTTTTGTTTTGGGTTGTTTATGCACTATTGTAAAACTTTACTACTATCACTTACTGATTAACTTGCACGCAACCCCCTTAATTTAATATAGCTGATGAATCCAAGGAAGTGTTCCATGACCCGGCTGGCTCTGGTGGTGAGCAAGAGTCAACACCTACACACATTGGTGACCGGAAACCTTCATCTTTCCTTAGACACCTAAGATCTCTAGCTGGCACATCAGTACCAGAACAGCTAATACAAACTATCTGGCTAAACAGGTTACCTAGTACATATCAAGGAATACTGAGAGCCCAAAAACAGGCCACGCTCCAAGATCTCGGTGAATTGGCTGATAAATTAAGTGAAATTGGTCCACAACCTACAAGTGTCCATAACACACAGAAGTCTAGCTCATCAATGGGACATGGGAGAACAGTTGCGGATTTTGCAACAGCAAGTGGCTGACTTGACACTCGTGGTTTCTTCTCTCTCCACAAATAGTGATCATAGACGTCCGTTCAGCCGTACTCGAAGTCGTTCACGCTCTCGTTCTCGGTTTTGTTGGTACCATCAGCGTTATGCAGCGAAGGCCTCGAAGTGCGTTTCACCGTGTCGTTGGTCTGACGCTACCGCAACTTCTCGGACCAACCGGGGAAACATCAACAGCAGTCAGTAATGGTGACACCTGATTGCTCACAGATGAGTCGCCGCCTGTTTGTTACGGATCGGTTTTCGAATCGTCGATTTCTTATAGACACTGGCTCCTATCTTTCCTGCCTACAACGACGTCATCACAAAGGCAACACACAGCCTCTCCCATACGAACTGATTCAGCCAACGGCACCAAAATCAATACTTTCGGACTCGTTGAATTAAAATTAAACTTAGGCCTACACCGCGACTTTGTATGGAAGTTCGTTGTTGCTAAAGTAGACACCTCCATAATCGCCTCTGACTTCCTGGCATATTATAATTTCTTTTCTCTAAAATTTATTTTTATTTACCTATCCTATTCAAGTCGTTTATCACACAACATCGTGCCGACGTCATTCACCCTGAGTAACATAGGCTATATTTATTGCTCATGCGAAGCCGAGACGAGCCGCTAGTCAGCTATAAAGAGGTAAATAATTAAGCATTATTAATAGTATCGTGATAACACTTACCTAGTTTCTTCTCGCACATAAAGCTGTACCGCTTGCTACATCCGACATCGTTGAATCGACCACCTCCGTTCATGTGCACACAGTCTTCGTTATTATTATGGTTGTCTGGCTGGTTAGGCACCCAGTTGATGTACGCCTCAGATATAGGTTTACCTAGAGCATGTTGACACAATAAATATATATAATGTATAAGTAATTAGATTGCATGCCTTTTATGAAGATGTTGAAAATTTTTGTAAAAATACTTCGAATAAATTACTTTTGATTTTTTATGGTCATTATGTTGCCTTTATAAGCATTCATTTGGAAACGGTATCAAAAAAATATTAATATTATAGGTTCCGTTTTACGTCCGAAGTCCATTATGAGAGTACATCGTCTTTTTTCCACGTTTACTCGCTAGATTTCGTCATTTCCGCCACGTAAATCGACCTCAGCGCCACCTGTGGCCGCATCTGGAACTAACTAATAGCACAGAGCAAGCCACCATTCCTTTATAATTGTTGCATCGTACCGCGCGCATGTCGCTAGATTTTGAATTTAGAAAAAACCTCAAAAGTTACCGTTTTTATTTTTCCGTTATGTAAAATTATTTCGTTCGTTTTAAAAATGATCGACCGTTAACAACTTCGTGGCCGTTTAAGTAGTCGGTAATCATTAATAACTGCTCAGGTTGGTCATATAATCAGAATTAAATTCAGTTTGAGTGAAGATAATGAAGCCTCCGTTAAACGGCGCCGGACCCGATCACATAGATTGAAGGTTTGAAGTACAATATCTTGTAAGTCATTTTAGTACTTTATATTGGGCACTTTACGCTACAATCCAGCCGAGTGTTCCTTGTTCGAGTATGGCGTCTGCATTAGTATGAGTTACGCACCGTTAGTTTTTCGAGGTTAGCTTCAATGAAAACGGTTGACACTTTGGATTAGATTGGAAAGAAATATCTTGCCATTCCGACGTATACAATGCAGGAATCGGATGAGGATTTGAGAATCCGTGGACGATTTATTTTTTCCAAGTTTTTGTTTTTTTTTTCTTCGGTGTACCTACCAAAAGTTTATAACGACATTTTATTCGATCTTTAAAGTTTTAAAATAAAGAAGTTGTTGTACCTCTGGACTACCTAATAAACACTCGTTCCTTTTGCAATAAAAATAACGTAACCCAGGAAGGATCATCTAATCTCGGTAACTTTTCATGATCAAAAAAAAGAGGGGGGGGGGCGAAAATGTACAATTACTAGAAGTAAGCTCGGTGCACCTTCAATGGTTAAATTAAAATGATCTTCAAATTAATTTCTATGCCTTTGGCTAACACTGTATCAACACTTTAAATTTTTAACAAAAACCAGTGAAAGGCTACCCACCACTTTTACAAGCGTGCTGATGAAAGGTTGAGCTTGCAACCAACCCTATCAGATGACATGCGAATTTTACAAAGATTACTATCGTTTCTAAAAAGTCTCCATCAGTCCTAAACTTGATTGCCGAGGTGTAACGTAGTGCTTGTGCTGCGTAACATTAAATACTTCTGTACCTGGGCCAACTGGTCATTGCCTGGTCCTAAATTAAGACGAATATATTTAATAATTCTCCGAGCAAGGAGTCCTTAAATCTCATGTGCTATTATATTCATAAACCAGGAACTGCATTAGACCGACGTCATACGTGGGCGACGCCTGAGTGGTACGTTACGTCGCGTTAGGTGGCGTCGCGTGGTGTGGGTCTGATGTAGCTCTACAAGTCTGGTTGCTTTATACAATGTATGGCAACCGACATACCAAACGGGCGTAAATGGCCCACGTTGGCCCAATGTAATTATACCTTTATTTCTCGCGCCCCTAGGTGGGAAGGTCCAACGTATATTCAATCTCCAAAAAAGTTGTAAAAAGCTCCGTGGATTTTTCTGGGTCCAGTAAATAAACTTAACTTAGCAGCTGGCAAATGGACTCTTTAACAGGCGCAAAGCCTTGAAGGGTATCTCTACTTTATGACCTTCATCACCATTTTTTTTATGGTGGGTAAAATCATCTAATGACAACCCCCGCTCTTGGGCGGAGCGGGAAATAGTGTCAGACTCTTGCTGACTAAGAGCCCACCCTGTTCTTTCTAGCTTTTATACCGGAACCCGAGTTCCCTTTCGGATAACCCTGGCCCCAGTAGGCTTCAACCCGGCAGGGCCCCTGCTGTCGCAGACAACTCCTTGAGGCGCACGGGAAGAGTGCGCGCCGTCGAGAACTTGGGCTTGGTCTGTACAGTTATCAGACTTTTTTAGACAGACAGTTACAGACATTGCTCACTGTCCGCAAGCCCATGCCTACGGTGGCCGGAAATTAGGATCGGAATCCCGGCGGCGGCGGCGAAAACAACGTTGCCTGATGCGTTCGACCTCTTTCTTTAAGAGCAACCTTCATCACCCCTTGGGGAAGGTTGCGATACCGTAGCATGTTGGATTTTGCATCGACACCAAACTTTGAATTATCTGTTAAAACTTATTGACTTTCTTAGTAGCTGGCAGTCCACCCTAAATCAGGCGCAACGCCTCAAAGAGTATATATAAATTGTGACCTTCTTCACCCCTTGGGGAAGGTTGCATTGTCGTAGTTTATATTTAGTCCCTGGAAATCGACATTATCCAGTTCCAAGAGTTTACTTCCAGACAAAACTCTAAATTATCGTCAATACCTATTGACTTTTTTAGTAGCTGGCAGTCGTACCCTCAATCAGACGCAACGCTTTAAAGGGTATCCTTACTTTGTGACCTTCAGCACCCCTTAGGGAAGGTTGCAGTATCGTAGCTTGCATTTAGTTCTTGAAAATCGACGTTATCCAGCTCCAAGAATTTGCTTCCAGACAAAATTCTGAATTATGGTCAATACCTATTGACTTTCTTGATAGCTGGCAGTCGGACCCTGAAGCAGGCGCAACGGCTCAAGGGTATCTTTACTTTATGACCATCATCACCCCTTGGGGAAAGTTGCTTTGTCGTAGCTTGCATTTAGTTCCTGGAAATTGACGATATTCAGCTCCAAGAATTTGTCTCCTAATCAAAAGATCAATCCAAAGATTTGTAATTAGTAAGTATTTGAAAGGTTGCATTGTCATACCTTGTGTAGGTTTTCAGAAAATTTAAGAAATGCAATTCAGCATCAAGAAGAAGGAAGACCGTGTTTGTAGATTCGCTTAGCAGCCTCTTAGGGTATCTTAACTTTGCGACCTTCATCACCCTCAGGGGAAGGTTGCTTGCCGTACGCAGCTACATCAATCGTCTTCAGAGAGGTTTAAGTTACCCGACACAGTTTGCAGATGAATTACGCGGAATACTACATTGGCGATAAAGAAATCCAGAGAACAAAACTGTAAGTAACACTGACGGGCCGCCTGATATCTGTCCCCCACCATGTAATGGGACTGTATAATACAGAACAAGACCTGCTGAGCGACGTGACCTGCAAGGCCACCTGTACACTACACAGTCATGTCGCTTACATCGAAAGCAACTTTGTCTTTCTTGACGTATTAGATCGAGGCGCTTTCAGCAGAGTCTCAAGTAATTCCGTAGTTAGTTATAAATTTTACTGGCACTAACTCTTCTGACATTTGTGTTACTTGATCACTGGGCATCCTGGAAACCTAGCCATTTCGGCTACGATTCTCTAGCACGAAGTTGTTAAAGTAAGGTTAAGGAAGTTTATTTAGTATAAGAGAAAGTTTCAACAACTGTACTACTTCCATACGAAAATGCAGGTAGGTGCTGGGACCACCACCATTTTTTTTCCGTCTGATATAGTCCAGTATTTAGCAAAACATTATTTAGCTTAGTGTACTGTTTTCACTGACAAACAAGCTTAAGCATCAGTTTCTGATTAACTTCGCGAAAATAGTTATATGGGATGCAAGAGCAGTAATCCATTTCTTTAAAAATACTGCTGTGAATTTGTAAACCTACGTGCGTATGTGCTACGTGGCTTACTGCCACTATATTATTGCTTGTATTGAGTCATAGAGTTCATACTTCGGATCTCGTTGATTTGGACTCAAAATTCTTGAGGACAATAAGGAAGGCCTTGCTTCCGGAATTTGGCTTTAGCTATTTGGGTTAGACGTTTTAATTTTTCCATACTGAAATGCTTTATTTTAAAATAACATTTTTTTTTTACCTTCAACTGAGTTTCGTCAACCAACTAGTACTACTATACTACTAGTAGATGTATAACTACTTGAAGTGGGAATAGACATTGCTTCCAGTACTCACCAATGTGGGTCAGCAATTTCATTACGTAACTGTTACAGAGCACGTTAATTTACATACTCAAACAAAAGTTAAGCTGCGGGCTACTGCTCGTAAGTTTGTTACTACAGACTTTTGCGAAATATTAATTCAGTTTTGTTAAACGCCGATTTCATTAATAGTACGAAATCAGTTTTATTATACGCAATTCAGCAATGCTGATTTCTTTTGTGTCCTATATTGTTCACATTGTTGCGTTTTCCTAAGCAAGCCACCAGGAGATAACAAACAGATCTCTCATAATGGACTCGGACGACAAACGGAACACATAATATAAAAATTTTACCTTAAAATAAAATTTGTATTATGTTTCCTAAGACGTCCGAAGTCCAAATAATTTCCTCCTGGTGTATACCATGAGACGAACAATGATATAGGAATCATGGCTTGCTCTGTGCTGTTAGTTAGTTCAAGATGCGGCCACAGGTGGCGCTGAGGTCGATTTACGTAGCGGAAATTACGAAATCTAGCGAGTAAACGTGGAAAAAAGACGATGTACTCTCATAATGGACTTCGGACATCTTAGAAAATTTAATACAAATTTTTATATTAGATAAATACCGTTAACTAGGGACTAGTTAAAACAAAGTGGCCTGAAGTGATGCCGAGAGGAGCGGTATTAAAGAGCTAGATTTCGATTGCATTTTATCAAAAATGCAGGTAATGATGTCTACTTCCATTTAAAACAACAGTTGGTGGATTAAACATTAAAAACCTATATTAGGTAATACGTTTTTTCTATGGAAAGCACAGTGATGATGATATTGGTGATTGCGATGACGATGACCACACAAACAGTAGTGTAGACTTGAGCGGAATTGAATAAATAATTTCTGATTGAAATTTCGTCGTTCATGATTCGCAAATAAATGTTATTTAAAAATAACTTGTGTTGGTTACTCACTCCACTCAATTTGATTGATTTGATTCTATGAATTCACAACATGGTGCTAAGTTAATCCTATTCTTATTTGAAACGCGTGATAGAAGAATTTATTTGGGGTCGATATTAACAAAATATTGATAAAGTCAAATACCGTCAACGGTTTTGAATACTGCTCCCTTGTCTTTATCGATGCCCACATACATCCAAGACGAGCTAGAGTTTAGTTTCCCGAACGATATTGCTGCGTTAGCCTCAATGCTGTTCCTTGGGTAGAACAAACTGGCATCTTCGTCAATACACGCTTGCTTAGCATCACGCCAACTCTTTTTCGTCTCGTGGAACTTGTAAAGACCTGGAAGTCCTTCTACATGCTTGTAGTCCTTTGCAATAGACTTGTCATTTCTTAGTGCAACTACGGACAAAAAATAATCATAAGTATACCTCTATTTGTTACATCCCGACCCAACAGGCGTCATTCTATCAACAGTTATGGACTGCGCCGGTCCCATAAACTTGTTAGTATTTTTATGGTCATATAAAGATAGATCAGCTAAAAGAAAAATAAAGCTGACACTACAAAATTTTGTTGCATGACTTAATTAAGTAATTATAAATTTACTGATCAGTAGGATAAATAAGAAAGATAACATTTTTTAAACTACCAAGTTAGACTACTTAATAGTAATAGTAGCTAGATCAACATTGAAGAAATTCTGCCGTCCATTATCTAAAAGGCCGTTAAGCCACAGTTGGTCGTTTTTCACTTTTTAATGTAGCCTTATGCAACTTTCGATGCTCTATCTTTTAGTCTAAGCATCATTTTTCTATGATTAATAGTTTTGGAGAAACAGAACATTGCTGAGCAGTTGAATTACATAAATTTCGTTACTTTTTTAATTAAAAAGTGGCTCAGCCACAATACTTCTCTATAAAGACGTTAACATACTTTAACGGCTAATTGATGTGTCATTCTTTTTTCTAAATTTACTTAACTAAAAGTACGTTATCTAGTCATGCTTGACTAAAAAACAGCTAAGGGTCTTTAACTACCTTCATGTATTGTGTCAAACAAATATCCATCTGAACATCGTACCTTAACTATAAAGCAGTTATAAAGAAAAACTACACTAGAAAGCAGTTATACGCCAATAGCGTCTTTTAAGTTATGTATTGAAATAAGTATTAGCTAAATACCAATCGCTAGAGAGTAGTTAAACGACAATACTAGACTAAATAGCAGTTACAAGCTTGTGATTTTCGTTTGCGTTTGACCAGCTCAGGCTATAATTCCTTCCTTTTCATTTCGGGTGCTCGTAGCAGAAGGACGTGCGGCGCGTCTCTTTGGCGCCATTATTACGAAAATGGCGCAAAATAGGCAATGTATGTCATGACTGTGCCATAAAGGCACAGTCATGACATACAAAAACGATACTTGCATGGTCCTATGGTGAGGTTTCGAGTGTCTAGGAAGCTCCGTGGACAAATATAATGATGGGTTCGTGGAAGCTGTCCCTACAGTCGGGTCTCATTTTTTTAAGACTCGTAAGAGCTCGACAGTTTGATTCGTGAGCCTCTTGGTCTCAAACTGTCGAGCTCATGAAGAAGAGACGTAAAATGACTTTGCAGTCTTCAGATAATGCATGGAAAAACGGATCTTGAAGTCTCTGAAACGTGACCTTCGGCGATTTAATACCGAGAGAATTAAGGACGCGATTGAGTGGAATGAGGGCTCCAAAGTTTTTGCACGGGATCTGTCTATTGAGCAGAGCCAGCTCATGAAACTGAGGACCGAAGATGACAGAGTCATACCCACCAAATCTGAGCTTCTGGGAGAGATCTAGGAATTTTATGGTCAATCTCCAAACCTGCTACAAATCTGGCAAACGGCCCAAGAGCTAGATTGACTCGACACTACACTGAAGATATCCCGGACGTCAACCTGTACGAGATTAGGATGGCTCTGAAGCAGTTAAAGAACAATAAGGCGTCGGGTGAGGACGGAACCACGGCTGAGCTCCTGAAGGCGGGTGGAAAGCCGGTCCCAAAGGCCCTTCCGAAGTTGTTCGATTCGAATAAAAAATTAAGATATCCGCAGGAGAACTAAGGTTGCCGACATAGCGCGAAGAATTGCCAAACTTAAGTGGCAATGGGCTGGACACATTGCTCGCAGAACAGATGGCCGTTGGAGCCGAAAGGTTCTGGCGTGGCGACCGCGTACCGGAAGACATAGCGTTGGAAGGCCTTCTACAAGGTGGACCGATGAGCTGGTGAAGGTTGCGGGAAATCGATGGATGCGAAACGCAGAGGAACGTTCGTTGTGGCGACACTTGGGGGAGGCCTATGTCCAAAAGTAAACGTATATCGCCTGAAATGATGATGATGGTCCTATGGTTTCGCGAATACGGATTATTATTAAAGATGTAGGTAATTGTGATCTCATCACTGAATAAGATTTGTAAAAGTTTGATGAAACTTGGTTTTTTTATTTTATATTGTTTCATTATTAATAAACTATTTCTGACTGTCTATTTTTTTTTTAATAAATAAAGTTCTGATTCTCATAAAATAGTTTTTAACTTCTCATCTTTTTACCCGGAAGTGCTTACTTAAAATGCATTTAATTGCGAGCAAGATGTCTTTAGCTGCCTTCTAGTTAAGCAATAGGAGAACCAGTGTAAAAATATGTTTTACAATACCGAGCTTAAAAGCGTTTAAAATCCCATAACTGCTTTCTAAGTAAGCAAAGTTAATCTTCCAAGTGTTAGCTACTAGGCTGTAAGTCTGTTAAAATCCTTTAACTGCTATATAACAAATTATATTTTGATAATTTTTACTATAAGTACAAGACGTGGCGGCTACAAGAAATTGCTTTGCTTTAAAGCAGTTAAGGTATGGTTAGCGGCCTTAAAGTGCAGTATATTACGTAAAACTGAAAAAAATTGCTCAGCTAAAATTTAGAAAATGAATTTAAATAAAATATAATAAATATGAGTGAATGAAATATATCACATATTGTGCACAAAGACTATACCTACATATATAACTTGCAATCTTGTTCCTAGGTAGCATATTTTTCAAGAGACATCTATTCCCACTTATTTTTGCGTTTTCTCGAAAAATACTTTTTGCACTTAGCTGCTTTTTTAGTTAGAAGATGGCAGAATTGTAATACTCACATGAGAAATCAGAAAGAAAGTACACCACAAGAAGGACTGGCAAAGACTTAGACAACATGGTTAACGTTGTACGACATACGTACAGCGTATTCTTGCAACGAATACTTTATAGTATGAATCGTCCACCATATATATACGTAATATACAGGATGTTTGGTGCATCGTGTGCCAAATTGAAATAGTCGACTGGAGGGGTCGTCTGCTATCTTTTCAGACCCCTAAACACTTCTCATGCCCTTTGAACTTTTTTTCATCAGCTTTTTATTATTTGATGAAAACAAGACCAAAATTTTTCATTCAAATACAATTTTTTATTAAAAATGTAAAAGGCGTAAAATCTGAATTTCAAAATTTAGACGTGTATTGTATTAGTGATATTAGCTATCTATTTTTTTTCTATTTACTTTAAATTTATTTGCAAAGTTTCAGACTAACATAAAGCAGTTCATGTTACAGCTATTTACATGGCTACAAAAAAAAAATGTAATAGCACGATCATTTGTTTTGTGTCTGGGTGTAATTTCTCTATATATGTATGTATTTAGAAATATGTATCTTTATCGGTTATCTAGTACTCATAACACAAGCTCTGCTTAGCTTGAGACTAGGCGGCGTGGTGTTATAGTTGTGGAATATTATTTATTATTATTATCATAGATGTTTTGATGATGCTGCTTTGTACATTGTTTACAAGACATGTCTTGTAAAACCTGTAAAGATCTCGGTGCGCAGAAAACGCAGTTTGCGCTGCATTAATTCGAATCTGCGTCTGCGACCTTGGTCTGGCAAGTAGAGCAGCAAACTTCGAGGCTTGGAAAAAGGCTTTTGCTTACAAATAAATATTACTGTAATGGCTGCAATACTTTGGGCTGGTGAGTCTCAATGCAAGTTACTGTGTAACCTAGATAGGTCTTCATTACCAGAACCTTCATCATGTACCATTTAAATTGGACATTAAGAAAAAATAACAGCTATGCCATCACAATATGAGGGAGAGTCGTTCTTACAAAAATAATTTACTTCTATTTTACGAGACTACAATCGGGAATTGAACTCATTGTATAGGTAGGTACGGGGCCCTCAGGGCGTGGGTCCGACTCGCACTTGCCCAATTTTTGTATACTTCCATATTTGTTACTGTCATAATACTAGCTTTTTCCAGCGGCATTGGCCCCGTGAATGTTTAAAATTATCTCACGAGAATGAGTATTCGCCGATAGCCTACTACAGGCTGTAGTATCCCGTGTTCTAAATGACTTGAATCCGCCCAGCCGTTGATTTAAAAAAAAAATCAATTAACGTTTTTATACTATACCTAGCTATCTAAAAAATAAAAAATAAAATCTCCACATCTTTGTCACCCGGAAATGTGCCCAAATGCTGATTCTTTGGTAAAGAACGAGCCAGCTCAGTGGTTACGCAATATCATAAACATTTTTGCATCCTACTAATGTTTTAAACGCGAAAGTGTGTATGTATGGATGGATGTTTTTTACTCTTTCACGCAAAAACTCCTGAACGGATTTCAATGAAACTTGGCAAACAGGTACCTACACCATGTTCTAGAATAACACATAGGATACCTTTTATCCTGGAGTTATTTATGTTCCCTTAGTACCTATAATTTTTTAACCCGCTGGAAAATCATTCCATCATTCTATTAATTCGGTCAAACATTCCAAAACTGACAACACAATAAATATGAAATCTTGGATCATTCCAATGTCACCCTGTATATTTAAAAAAAATAAAACAAAGTCGTGTTAGTAACACTATTTATAAAACATGAGCGACTACTTTAACAAAAACTGTGTTTGGAAAAGTTTACGTTTGACGTTTACGCGATACAATGAAAACCGAAGTACATGTAGCATATATATAACGTAGAAAAGAGTCAGCAGACGCGGAGTCGACGATTGTAACTTGAAGTAATGACCAGTTATGTATTTTATATTAATTGAAAAGACATATATAAATATTCTGACCAGTGTAATTGTGACCAGTGATGTATTTTATTATATTTAAACTGAAGTTTTGAATATGTAAATTTACAGCGGTATAATAACAAAGAATTATAAGAACTGACCACAACTGTAACAATCAATAAATTAACTCTAGGGTTATGAAAGAACGACCCTGGGTTGCAACTCTACTCGACTCTGGTTATTTTTGAACGCAGGGCTGAGGGGTTGAAACGGAGGTCTAAAGTTTGTAAACAGAAACCTGCTTTCACGCGATTAAAGCCATTAGCAGATGCTAGTATAGTGTAACATATTATAAAAACGACGCATGATAGCTTCTAAAATCGATCCTGATACTGTGAAAGCCAAATAAAGCAAATTGAACGAGCTGTCACCGAAGCACTGAACTCATTCGCCCCGCAAAAACCATTGGATATGAAAGACAGTCAAAGGCTGCGTGCAACCTATAATTCAATAAAACGCAACCTTGCAATGAAAATTGCTGAAAACGAAGAACAAAAATGGATCAAACTATAAAAATCCTAGAAAATAACAGAAAAATGACGTAGAGCGTACGAGAGCCATGAAAAAACCACCACAGCGACTACCGATGATATCAAACTGCAAAACTGAATTGGAAATCATAGACGAACTTATAAACACGGCAATAGTCTCCGATTCGGACATTGGCGACAGCGACAAACACTCTGACATACTCACACCATTTCAATCCATTTTTTTTTTTTTAGTTGAGGATAAATCATCCAATGACATCCCCCGCTCTTGGGCGGAGCGGGAGATAGTGTCAGACTCTTACTGACTAAAAGACCCACCCCGTTCCTTCTAGCCTTCATACCGGGGCTCGAGCGCCCTTTCGGATAACCCTGGCCCCAGTAGGCTTCGACCCAGCTGGCCGGCAGGGTCCATGCTGTTGCTGACAACTCCTTGAGGCGCGCGGGAACAGTGCGCGCCGTTGACGACTTGGGCTTGGACCGGACAGTTACCGGACGGCCGGACAGCGAGCTACCCATTCCTCACTGTCCGCTACGGTGGCCGGAAATCGGGATCAGAATCCCGGCGGCGACGGCGATAATGCCGTTGCCTGATGCATTCGGCCTCCTCCTTTGCGAGCATTACTGCTTCGCAGAAGTCGGCGACCAGTCGGTTGCCACTCCTCCTCGCTCCGGACCATGGCCTCAACCAAGGCCCGGCGCGAGAGGCCTCCGCCGCCGATCGCCCCCACGAGGACCATTTCAACCCCTGAACTCGACATCCAAAACAGAGCTGAGACAAGCATTGAAAAAATTAAAAAATCAGCAGTTTTCGATAGCGATTCCTGCATTTTATACCATCATCACCATCATCATCATCATTTCAGCCGATAGACGTCCACTGTTGGACATAGGCTTCCCCATGTATTTTATACATGATCAAGAATTTAACACCAAACAAGACGCAGAAAACTAGAGAGTGGATGACAAAAAATAACTTTAACAACACTTTATATTTTTGTTTTTATTTAGGCTTAAGAACAACTTTATTTCTTGTAAAGAATCGTATACATAATTCACTTACTGAGAAACAATATTTTAAACTAAGATTAATATTAGAGCGCACAGATGTACGTGTAGGTATAAAATAACAAAATAGCGAGGAAAAAAATAAAATAAAATGTGGTTATACATGAAACTGATGACACAACATACGCAATAGTAAGTTAACCAAACAAAACATGGATGTACGAATTTGATTAAAAAGTGGCAATGATGGCATCGTCTGCTAGTAGCACGTTTTTTATCATAAGTTTATTTATTTTATTCCATAAACACCCCCGACGGAAAAGAGGGGGGTTGGTTTTGGAGTATTTACTATTGGAGTATTTATTATTTTATTAGATATAATTCTATTTGCTGATGACACTTCTCTGATTTTTAAAGTCTGGCTGTTCTTTCGAAATGGTTCGCAGCTAATAATCTTTTACTAAATGCAAATAAAACTAAATATATAAAGTTTTCATTACCGAATGTCCCTCAAGTTGGCGTCAATCTAATTCTTGATAGCAAAAAACTTGATGTAATTACAGAAACTGTGTTCTTAGGTATAACTGTCGATTCCAAACTGCAGTGGGGTGCTCATATTAGAACTCTCTCAGGTAGATTAAGCTCAAACCCATATTAAGCGTGTCTTAATCAAAAAAGCGTATTATATGGTTAAAAACTATGTCGAAGACACGCTTGTCTGGCAATGACGGCCTCTGCACTTGTGGCCCCCTAGTTACTCAAAATATTGTGTGAATGTATCTATTAACTGCTCCATCTCTGTTGTAACATTTTTTTTTCTAACACATTGCTTTTGCAATATTTTTTTTTATAATCTGATTCCAACCACATCAAATTCGTAATTTTTTCTTTTTTGGTTGTTAACGTCTCATTTATTGACAGTTGTAATTATTATTATTTTTCTAATTTTTTTTTTATACGTAGCCTCTTTTTTTATAATGTAAATGGAAGAACACTGTAGACTCCACGAATTCTTAGATTACATCATATTTTGACTCACTTTTTTTAAAAGATTGTTTTTATTGTGCTTTTGAGTACAATATAGACCGGTTTACACTGTTCTTAAATAATACCTATTAATACTGTAATATGGAAATATTGTAAGTATAGTCTATCTAATAAATCAACCGACTTGGGATTTTTTTATAATATTTAATTATTTAAAAAATACTTATATTCGATACTTTTTTAAGGTTTTTCTGTTAGTTAACAATGGTCTCTATTTCTTAATCGACCTTGATTATTGAACTCGTGTTGACTACATCAGATTTCATTAAATCCTAATAATTACCCAAGTCGTTTAACTTATTAGACAGACTCTACAACCATTTTTTTAAAAGAGTAACCATTGAGTTTCTCGCCGGTTCGTCGTCATAGGAAACAACCAATTTCGAACCGTGCACTAGCTTCTGACGTTTTAAAAGTCCCCATGTAAGCCAATGTGAAATAAAAAAATTTTTAACTTTGACTTTGATTTCGTTTATGAGCCAATGTCGTGCTCGCAAATGAAGAAGCTCTTCATGCCACAATCAGTGTTGACTAGCCGGCCGGTGTAGAACATGGAGCCGCACTGGGCACGATCGTCCTCTGGCTTGTAATTGTCCCACCACACATCCTCACACCTACCTACATCCAGCGTCGATACTGGAAAGGGAATTCATCAATCAAAACGTTCTTACACTTTGCACACAGTAGCGAGCCATACGTCGCTTGTAACATTATGTCCTAGAACTAACGAGCGGTTTTTCTTTTGAGTTAGGAAATAATCAAATAACGTCTTTCGCTCGTGGTGGAGCATGTGGGCGTGTCAGACTTACTGTCTAATATCCACCCGTACTCCTTCAGTTGCCTTTTGCGTTATAGGGCGTCTTTCGAACATTCGCAGCATTTTCATTGTTCAAGTTGTAATTACGAATGCGGATCAAATGTTATGTGAAGGTGTGAATTATATTTCTATTATTTTTGCTGTCTCTTTCATATATCTCTCTTCTCTTCGTAGTTGAGAGAGGTTTTTATATATGTTGAAGGAGATTCATGTGTAGCGCAATCACTAGAGTCAACCCCACGTACCCCTCACATTCTGCCAGCCCTCGTTGAACTGGTTATGGAAGCCCACGTGATATATTCCTCTTTGGTAGTTCTCTTTAACTCTTGGGTTCGGTGTGGACTTTGTTAAGTTCGCGAGGTGCTCCGCTTCCAGTCGTTTGCCGATCACCGCCAGGTGGGACTGTTCACGTCGGCACACGGCATATGCTTCGGTCCAGTTCAATGGAGTCGTGTGCAGCTTGTAGCACTTGCCGATATCTTCGTCAAAAGTGTAACCTGAAATAGATATATGTGTTTACTGTACATAGTGTAAACCGAATAAATTTCTAGATGCTTTGTCATGTCATGCATGACAATATAGAAATCAAATCATAAAGGCAAAGACATTAAATATATACTACCAACCTTTCAACCTTTCAGTCATTGGCGCCACTTTCACACTTCCTCTAATATACTCATTTCTCACTTTATCCATTTTCGTCACACCACACATCTATCTCAACATTCTCATCTCCGCTACATGCAATCTTTTTTCATCCTTCTTGTTCAAAGCCCAACATTCTGATCCATACAGTATGACAAGTCTTATGACAGACTTGTACATTTTACCTTTCAACTTGATGTACAGTACAATTCACGAATGATGGCGGCCGTGAAGTTAGCCTTTGCGAACGTTCGCACATACTACACTCTTCTCGCACACGCACGTCGCCATTTGGTTCTTAAAACACGTTACTGCGCAGCCTTCTGCACAATCTTCACGGCCGCCATCATTCGTGAATTGTACTGTACGAAGAGTGATATAAGACGAAAATCTCCATTTTACAGCAGAACAAAAACAAAGTTAAAAAATTCCTGTTCGTGAACTAAGTGGGCTAGGTTAAATTTGAGCATCTTTTTTTTGTAAATAACAATATTCTCGTTCACAATGAATTTAATTGTTTATGGTAAATATAGATAAATATGTGGCGGCTTAGTAACTGCGATTCGCTGAGTTGCAATTTTGATGAAATACGGGAGCGCGAGCGCAAGGCTCGCCAGTCGCTTACGTTACACCGCCCTGCCTCGACACTTGCATAGTACGTAGTTAGTAATAACGAACTATTTATTGTGGAAACAGTATTAAAGACATTTATTTCATTGAAGTCACGTTTACTTTGAACATCTCCCCTGTACACCGAACACGCACAACACTGGTGACCCTTCAACGATTCAAGATTTCGTGTTTTTCGTGACAATAGTAGGCGACTCAATAGCGTGCGAGGCAGAGGCATAAATACCGCGTGGTGCTAAGTAGAACGCAACGTGCTAAAGTGAGGTTATAAAGCAACGCGTGCAGATCGTTTTTCGAGATGAACCCGCAAGTGGCAACCGGTCCTCCAGGCGCAGCACCAGCAACAGCAGCGGATATAGCGATGGTTACGGTGCAAATGAGAGTTCCGGAATTTTGGAGAGAATTACCAAGGTCGTGGTTTTGCCAGTTCGAGGCGATTATGGGACCACAGAAGCAAGGCGACATTCAAAAGTACGATATGGTACTCGCGAAATTGCCCACAGATGCATTACAGCAAGTTACTGACATCATAGAAGCTCCACCGGAAACAGGGAAGTACGAAACGATAAAAAAGCGTTTGTTGTCTGTTTATGAAGAGAGTACAGATAAACAATTTCAGAGATTAATGCATGAAATGGACCTGGGAACACAAAAACCGTCACAGTTACTCAGGAAAATGACAGCTTTGGCGAAGAAATGCAATCTAACGGAAGAACCGCTAAAGAGGCTGTGGTTAGACAAGTTAACACCCAATATACGCGCACTGCTGGCAATGAGCGAAGACACCAAGTTGGAGGACATGGCTAGGAAGGCGGACAGAATATTAGAAACCTTGGGAAACGGCGAGGTCGCATCCATAGCACCAAGTACGTCAACAGCAGGGTCCAGCGCAGACGACAGTGTAGCAGACCATCTGAAGGAATTAGCATTAGGGATGAAGGAATTACGAGGAGAAATAGATGAGATCAGGAAGCGAAATAGGAACGCTGCATGAAACACGGGAGGTGGACAATGGCAACGTTTTAGATCCAGAAGCCGGATGCGGCGCACGCCAGAATCACCCGACTGGCTATGTAGATATCATTACCGCTATGAGAACAACGCGCGGGCATGTGAATCACCGTGTAATTGGGCCAAGAAGCAGCAGAAGACGGAAAACTAGACGCGGTGCAGTCAGCAGCGGTGGAGGATTGTGCCGCGGGAAACCACCGACTTTGTGTGAAAGACTTCAAAACGGGAATTGTGTATCTAGTGGACACAGGCGCTAATGTATCAGTGATACCTGTAAGTAAAGTGAAAACAAAGCAAAAACAAGAGTGTACGTATAAACTTTTCGCAGCAAACATTTCTGAAATTACAACCTATGGCGTAGTGACTATAGAATTAAATTTAGTTTATAGTTTGCGATGTAAAACAGCCAATCATAGGGGCAGATTTTTTAAAGGCACATCAATTAGTTGTAGACTTACATAATAAAAGGTTGATTGACGGTCTCACCAATTTGAGTAGGGAAGCAACTGTAGTGAAATGTTCCGAATTTTCCATATCCAGTATACAGCATGATAACCCGTACAAAGATTTGCTTGAGGAGTTCTCAGAAATAACAAAGCCGCTTTCGTATAAAGAACCACCTAGTCATAACACATATCATTATATCGAGACTACAGGCCCTCCCGTATTTACCCGTGCTAGGCCGTTGCCACCCCATAGATATAAAACGGTACAAGAGGAATTTAGGCTAATGCAAGATTTAGGTATATGTCGGCCATCGAAGAGTCCATAGGCGAGCGCGCTTCACGTCGTGCCGAAGAAAGACGGCCAGATCAGACTCTGTGGCGACTATCGTGCACTCAACGCGATCACGAAGCCGGACAGGTACCCGATCCCAAGGCTACAGGATTTCACCTATGGACTAGCAGGTAAGAAACTTTTGCACGCTTAGATATTAATAGAGCCTACCACAATATTCGCGTAGCACCACTGGATGTAGAGAAAACAGCTATCATTACCCCATTCGGACTGTTCGAATTCCCCAGAATGTCATTCGGTTTGCGTAACGCGGCGCAAACATTTCAAAGGTTCATGAACAATATGAACAATACAGTTTTACAGGGTTTAGAGTATATAAACGGAGAACGGAAAGGGGACTGCTCGTACCTATTCTGTTATATAGATGACGTAATCATCGCCAGTACAGACTCGAAATTACTTCGCAAGCACCTAAGACTCGTTTTTAGTAGATTCGAACAGTTTGGAATAACCATTAATCTGTCAAAATGTTATTTTGGAAAGCCGGAAATAGAATTTTTAGGTTACAGTGTTAGCTCAGAAGGGATAAAGCCCTTGAAAGATAAAGTCGACGCCATACAAAGTTACCCGCGACCGGAAACCGTCGAACAGTTACGACGATTTCTGGGAATGGTTAATTTTTACAGACTACACATAAAGCAGGCGGCTGAGCATCAAGCCGAGTTGAATAAGTTTTTGCATGGGGCCAAGAAAAAGGATAAGTCTAGAATAACATGGGACGATAAGGCCGCGGCGGCTTTCGAGCAGTGTAAGGCAAGCCTACAAAGCGCCATTACACTGACATATCCAGAGGTTAAAGGTAGATTGTCCCTTATGTGTGACGCATCAAATACATGTGTGGGGGCAGTGCTACAACAAGGAGCCGCCGGAAAAACGAAGCCATTAGGTTATTTCTCTAAGAGACTATCGGAAGCCCAGCAAAAATACAGCACTTACGATCGAGAGCTGTTGGCAGTTTATTTAGCTATTGTACATTTTAGAAACATGATTGAAGGTCGAGAGATTACTATTTTCACTGATCATAAACCATTAACGTATGCCTTTTCTAAAATAGGTACCGATCGAGAAACCCCACGGCGCACAAGGCAGCTATTGTATATTAGCGAATTCACGAGCGACATACAATACGTCAACGGAAACGAGAACCCGGTTGCTGACGCGCTATCACGAGTAGAGTCCGTATTTTGTCCAACGGCTATCGATTTCGACGAAGTCGCACGGGCACAGGAAACAGACGATCAAATGGCGCGTATGTTAACAGAACCACAAGGTAACATTGTATTAAAACAAATTCATTTACCATTGTGTAATAAAACCATTTATTGCAACATTTCAGATAAACAGGTAAGGCCATATCTCCCACAAAGATTTCGTAAATTAGCGTTCGATACAGTACATAGCATCAGTCACTCCGGAATCAGGGCCACACGGAAAATGATAACGAAACGTTTCTTTTGGCCAGAAATGAACAGAGATGTAACCAGATGGGCTAGGTCTTGCATTCAATGTCAAAAAGTAAAAATACAGCGGCATACAGTTTCCAAATTAAGTAGTTTTCCGTTGACAAATAGGTTTGAGCATACACAAGTCGATATAATAGGCCCCCTGGCCACGTCACAAGACGGCTATCGATATTGCGTCACTATGATAGATAGATTCACCCGATGGCCTGAAGCAATTCCAGTTAGAGATATTACCGCGGACACAGTAGCTAAAGCCATATACGAGGGTTGGGTATGCAGGTTTGGCTGCCCCCTGACAATAACGAGTGATCAAGGGAGACAGTTCGAGAGTGAAGTTTTTAAAAGCTTACTAAACATTCTAGGTATAAAGAAGACTCGTACAACAGCTTATCACCCGCAGGCAAACGGAATGTGTGAAAGAATGCATCGCTCGCTAAAGGTCGCAGTTAAGGCTAGGCTTCAGGATAATAGATCATGGGTCGACGAATTACCGACAGTATTGTTGGGACTTCGTGCGGTTTGTAAAAGTGACGAAAACGTAAGTTCAGCGGAATTAGTATTAGGACAAACACTACGTTTACCAAGCGATTTTTATAGCGAAACCGAGAAAACCAAGGTAGATCATTTACCAACGTTCGTAAGCAAACTTCGAAACGTTATAAATAACATGCGGCCTAAGTCAAGAGAGAACAGCGATTCACGAAAAATATTTATCCACAAAGATTTAAACACGTGTTCTCATGTTTTCATAAGAAATGATATGGTAAAAAGTCCTCTAACCCCATCGTATAGCGGACCTTATAAAGTTATCAGTAGGGACAAGAAAATATACTACATACAGATAGGCGATCGTCAATCAACCATTTCCATAGACAGATTAAAACCAGCGTATATTATTAATGAAGAAAAACCACCCGAAAAAACCTGTACTAATAATGAGAGTCAATCGGATATAGAACCAAGTGAACAAAACCGCTACCACCTATGGCTAAAACCACACGCTGCGGTCGAGTGATTAAGCAACCAGTGCGATTTTTGCTCACATGACAAAATAATGTAAGTACATCGAACGTGGTTAGGAATTTTTGTACATTTCACCACGGTTTTTGCTAGTAAATTTTTAAGAGTGCCAACTAAATAGAGTTTGAGATGGGCAACCACCAGAATAAGGAGTACGTAGCTATAGCACAGGCTCAAGTAGTAGCAGGACAGCAGTTAGAGAGCAAACTGAACTACTTCGGAATAGTACTCATCGTCATCGCCGTAATATTGGGCATACTATTATGTTACGCTATCAAGAGGGGTTGCGTAGGCCACGCTAGAGATTGGTTAAGAAGAGAAGTGCCGTTGATACTGTCAGGACAACCCGGGACCGTAACAACCTACCGCGACTGTCTCGGGATATGTTTAGCAAAGTGGCGTTGTGAAATGTGCAAAAGTTGGTTTATACGTGTTTGTTAAAACTCGGTACTGGTAACCTATGATTCTAGGATTGTGTGTCGTATATCTGTATTTTATTTAGTGAACGGCGTTGCCATAACCAATGCTGCTGACCCTCGAGGTGTTAGTTAATTATTGCAGAGCGGAGGTTATGGCAACTACCCTTAATATTATATTTTTATCATATGTATAGTTTCAAGTCGGCTCGGAGCTCATGCAATGATGAGACCGCAAAAATGTATTTGTAGCGACAGAGTCAAACAATAGGCAGCATTCAACTGTTGGAATGCTGACAGGTATATAATGTTATCATAAGCAACATTGTAAGCTTAGAGACTTCCCGGTACTGTAATAGTGATGTAAGTACGTAGTTTCACTGTATTTAAACAGATATATTGTAAAAAATTTTGGAGAAAGGGGGGGTGTGATGTGGCGGCTTAGTAACTGCGATTCGCTGAGTTGCAATTTTGATGAAATACGGGAGCGCGAGCGCAAGGCTCGCCAGTCGCTTACGTTACACCGCCCTGCCTCGACACTTGCATAGTACGTAGTTAGTAATAACGAACTATTGTGGAAACAGTATTAAAGACATTTATTTCATTGAAGTCACGTTTACTTTGATCATCTCCCCTGTACACCGAACACGCACAACAAATATATAAATATATTTTAAAGTAATCCAAGAAACAGAACATCTGTGAGTTGTATCCTTTTGTATTACTAAAATTACGTGATACATGATACAAGTACAGTTATATTATTTTGTACCTTTGTCTTTTTGTAAACTGATACACATAAATCAAAATAATCTAATAACTCTTTAGACTATATTACTGGCGCAATGTTGCTCAAACATCCATAAATATACTAACCCAAAGATTAGATATTTTTATTTCAGTCCCTTATGGCCAAAATAAAACTGAATTCTATCAGTTTGCAAAAAAGTGCCTTTTGAAATATATCTGTTAAATGATATAAGTCTAATTATACCCCTTACTAAAATAAAAATAAATTGTGTAAACAAATACAAGTATTTTTTTAAATTATCAGTTTTTAATAAACTTCATCAAAATCAATAATACTCTTACAAAATAAAACACAGTTGTATCAAAATTCTTAAGAGAAGTAAATTGAGATCCTAATAACAATTTTACAATTTACATGGCAGTAAGTACGGGGATATCGCACGGTTTCCCGCAAAGCGACGAGCCTTCTTGCTGGCGCATGTACGATTTGCGCGTGAACTTTCGACAGGATCTCATGGTGGAATGGCGACGGTAGTTGTCGCAACCCAGTGCTGGGCACGCCTTTATGGCGGTAAGTCCCCTCTTTGAGGAGTTGCAGGAAAGAGGTAACGGCGTCCTCACCTTCAGCATGACGCAGATCCTTCTATTTATGCACCTGATTCATGTAGAAGAAACACCAAGATGTGCACCGTATACTCGTGGCGGTGCTCGGTGGCGGTGACCTCTCATGCTGAGCACCGGTACAAGCCATGGTCCAGAGCAACGAGTATTGGGTAGCAATCGCCTCATTTTACGAAACAGTAATGCTAACTAAGAAGACAGCTGCACGGGTGAGGGAACGGATGTCCCCACGCCTTATCCGCCGGGACCCCGACCCTAACTTTCAGCCACGACGACTTCAGCAGACGACGAACAATGCATAGCTCGCCACAATGGGTACGGTGACCGTCCGCGCCGAGTCCAAGTCGTCGACAGCGCAGATTGTTCCACGCGCCTTTCTTAAAGAAATTACAGTAAAACCGTAGGGGCCCAGCATGGCTGCAGCCTACTGGGTCCATGTCCATTCTCAGCAAAGGGTAAAGAAGGAATATAGGATGCTATTGCATTCCACAACTTTCTTGGATAAATCCTTTGCTGTCCAGGCTGCTTGTCTGTGGAATGCATTGCCAGATCCTATAAACGTACCAGTCTGTCCAATCTTCTGGTAACCGCCCGAGCCGAGCCCGAGTTGTCGCCGGCGCGTAGTGTTACACGCGTTTTCCGCAAAACGGTATTAGCTCAGCAGTCAATCCTCCCCTATATTTATTTATTTATTTATTTATAACTTTATTGCACACCTTAGCTAAATACAGGATAAACATTTACAAAAGATTATGTGTACAATAGGCGGTCTTATTGCGCAAGGCAATAAGACACCTATATTCATTGCGACCAAGGAATATAGGTGTGGTTGTAGTTGGTAAGAGTCTCTCTGTCCGTTTAAGACACTCCTTCGCGCTCCATCCTAGAGCTGAAGAAGTGTTTAGATGATTTCACATTTCAAAAACTGCTCTGCTCTCGCCACGCTCATGATCTTGTAACACTATATTCGGCAGACTTCTCCTGAAGAGAAGAACTTCCACTCTTATGAGTTACGAGCCCTAGCAATAGTTTACTCCCTTCGAGGGTGTATTTATTAGGGAAAAGCTCCATTTTTTCTTGCACATTGGCGGAATTCCAGAGGGTGACACTAAGTGTGTTGTCTTCTATGTAACTTGTGCCGATTCTCCAGGGTGCTGCTTGAGACTGAACATCGACTGTTCATTATGTTTGTATGTTGCATGCACTAATGGATATTTGAACAGTTTGTGGGTGGTATCTCTGAGTGCTAGGCTATTTTGCGACTACTTTTGTTACCTTGGGTAGGTATACCTGTTAAAACAATTGTATGTGCTTATAAAAATAAATAAATAAATAAAGAATATGGGTCAAAACGTACCCACTTTGTAGCAAGTTGAAATTGGTACCATTCGAAAGGTCTTTGAAAACGTAGATATTTTTGTATGGGAGCAACTTTGTAACTTATGTCGGAAAAAAGATATTCGATGTTGAAAATACCAAAAATCCTTAGTAAAATCGACCCACGCACGTTCAACATTATTGCGATTTTATCCGTTAGGTACCTAGTTCGAAATATTTTGTGCTAGCGTCGGTTTGTCGTCAGTAGTTAGTACTTGTTAGGAACTGATTTTGAGATTGATTTTGTGATGGTTCGTATATATACGTACAGAAAAGTAAAAACTATTTATTTAAAAAAAAGTCTTACAGCTTACACAAGTATAAAAACTTGTTAAAACCCTTTGTGATTACTTGCCCAGATGGCTATATTATTGATATATGTGGACCATACGCTGAAACAAAGACTGACGCCCAAATCATGACTGAGATTATAAATGATCTAACGTCCCCAGTGCATATAACGTTACAAACAGATGACGTTTTTTTATTAGATCGAGATTTTAGAGACTATATACCACATATAGAAAGTGTAGGCTACGTTGCCCATATGCCACTTAGTAAAGATAGGCATGCCACACAGCTTACAGATATTCAAGCCAATAAATCTCGAGAAATCACCATAGTGCGTTGGGTCATTGAAGTAATAAACGGATGGTTCAAAAGGGACTACAAAATATTTAGGCATGCAGTTATCAATAAAACACTCCCTCACTTATTTGAAGACTTCCGTATTGCGGGAGCCCTTATAAATGCATTTAGGCAGCGTCTGACAGATAATGAGCATGCCCACGCTTTTATCAATATAAGAGCGCAAAGAAGAACGGAACAGACTGGGCAATTATGCAGTCGCCAGAACATATGAACATACAGCGGGCGGTGTTAACAACAATGACGCTACGTTAATACCATTTCCACAATTGACAGAAGAAGACGTCATTCTACTCAGTTTGGGAACATACCATTTAAAGCTCGCTAGATATGTTGCCGAGCATTTGCGAGGTGGAAATGGTATATATAATTTATTGATTTATCTTCGAGCCTCACCTCTAGTATGTCGCAGCATGGGCTAGTAACCAAAAACTGCTCGTTAATTAGAGGCCGCATATTATCGAGGTACGTGTCGAATAGAATATATTACACATATACATATTTTAATCAAGGTTAATGTCCAGGGCAGAGAAGCCATCGAAGCGTATTATTGCTCCTGCATGACGGGTATGAGAACTCTAGGTGCTTGTGCCCATACTATTAGAAATGGTACTTAGGTGTTGGCAGGCACCTAGATAACTTCGTAGGTCCGGCAAGTGCCTGGGATGGTATAATCATTGAAAGTAACAACACAATTTAATAAAACTGTGCTATTTAAGATTGACAGTTTTTATTTAATATTTTTTCTGTACCACAAACCAACGGTAGGAAGCTATATCGCTCTCTAAAGACAGAAAAAATGTCTGGTTACCTATTTATTTGGTCTAAAAAGCAGTAAAAGTGCGATTATTGGCAATCAAAAATGTTACAAAGAAGTTATCATAACTTCGGTCTTTAATCCATTCATTCATTCGTTCATTTATTTTCAAGTTACTCAATTAAGCCTCTTCTAAATTACACCTAGTCTAAAATGCTACAAAATGGGTACGGGTTCCATATAAAATTACCCATTGTTCTTTGCGCACATTTTGTTCTTCATAATTTTTTTTAAGATTTTGTTTGAGTTTTAGATACAACTCAACTTATACAGAATAGTATTAAGAAAAAATGGTTCAAAGTGATATAACTCTAAATATATCAAACATTCACAATAAATATATCGAAAAATTAAATGTGAATATAATTTACAAGTCTAAATACACTTGAGAGCCAAAAAATCGCACATTTTTTTTTTATTGTTGTTAGGTTCGCGCTTGACCGCTATATCACCTGATGGAGAACGACGATGCGGTCGACGATGGAACGCGCTTACCTAGAAGAAACCTATTCACTCTCGACTTAAAGATTCCCGGGTTGTAGCTATCAGGAAACACAGACTCCGGCAAGGAATTCCACTCCCTAGCCGCACGCACAATGAATGTGTTCCCAAAACATTTTGTGCGTGTAGGTGGGATATCCACCATGTACCGGTGGCGCATAGCCGTACGTGTGGTAGTCCGATGATGGGACGGGCTAGGCGGAATTAGGTTATGCAATTCCGACGCACACTCTCCGAAATGCAACCGGTAGAAAACCAACAGGCTAGCGACTCTGCGTCGATGCTCAAGACTTTGAAGCCTCGACTCGATAAGTGTATCATCGCCAATTATCCTTCTGGCTCGCCTTTCAATTGCCTCAAGTGCATCAAGCTGGTATCGGGCAGATCCGTCCCAAAGATGAGAGCAATACTCCATACACGATCGAACTTGAGCTTGATAAAGTCTCAGCAGCTGTTCCGGCGTGTAGTACTATCTGACCTTTGCGAGGATTCCCAGCTTTTTTGCAGCCAGTTGAGCCTTTGCTTCGATGTATGGCCCAAAGTTGAGTGTTGATGTCAGCGTAACACCAAGAAGGTCAAGATGGTCGGTTATCGGCATAGTTACACCCCGGAAAGTTGGAGCGGAGCTGAATTGGCTCCTTTTAGCGGAAAATACACACGCCTGGGTTTTTGCAGCATTGACTTTACCAAATTTGCATCGCCTCATTCGGAGACTGCCTCCAAGGACAAGTTCAAGCGCTCAACCATAGCCTCTCAAAGAGACTGGATCTGTGACCCACTAGCTCGCGCGTTGGATATGTAACTCTAGGCAACAGTGCTGTCATCTGCATACCCAAAGGTACCGGGCTTGAGCAGATCGTTTATGTGCAGCAAGAATAATGTTGCCGAGAGTACTGACCCCTGAGGGACCCCGGCATTAATAGCCATTTGACCGGACGAGCAGCCATCGATAACCACTCGGATGGACCGGTTACTCGACCGGTGACGATGGAAGTTTGCGATCCAAGCACATAATCCAGCGGGCAAACCGAAAGATGGAAGCTTACTAATAAGGCCTTCGTGCCAAACCCTATCAAAAATCTTCGAGATATCGAGGGAGACGGCAAGCGCTCCCCCGTACTTCTCGATGGCCTCACTCCAGATGTGAATGGCATACGCTAGAAGATCTCTTGTTGTCCAATTTCGGCGAAAGCCGTACGGTCACTAAGGATATCATTAGCTTCTAGGTATGCCAGGAGCTTAGTGGTGAGTACACGTTCCATGGTCTTACAGAGAATGGACGTTACTGAGATTGGTCGGTAGTTAGCTGGGTCAGCCCGACTCCCCTTCTTGGGCACGGGCTGTACATAATAGCATTTAGCTTGCTTCCATGCAATTGGCACTTTTCTAGCCTCAAATGAAAGCCTAAATAGGCGTGTCTGGATCGGAGACAATTCAGGCGCACACGTTCTCAAAACAATTGCTGGTATCCCGTCTGGACCGCTAGCCTTGTTCACGTCAAGGTTACATAGCACCCTACGGACGTCCTTCTGATGGATGCGAATATCCGACATACTCGTATCGCAACCATCAGGGTGAACAGGGGGCCGCGCGTTACCTGGATGGATGCTTTTTCCTCAGCGGTATGTGCCAGCGACCCGTCGGGTTTAAGCAGTGGTGGTAGTGAGGGGCGGCAGAAATTCGATTCAACCGACTTAGCCAGGGACCAAAACGCCTTACTATCCGCAGGGTATGAAGCTAGTTTGTTCTCGATGCGACTAATGT
Organism: Mythimna ferrago; assembly: GCA_910589285.2. Taxonomy (NCBI): domain Eukaryota; kingdom Metazoa; phylum Arthropoda; class Insecta; order Lepidoptera; family Noctuidae; genus Mythimna; species Mythimna ferrago. The sequence continues at coordinate 16,333,881 of OU342698.1, read as the reverse complement.
AGTCGCAAGACTTGGCAGCTCTGTTGAAAGCTCTCTTCTTCTGGCTTACGTCATTCGTCTTGTGCATACGAGCATCGGCCTATGCTTGATATGCTGCGTGCTTGAGCGCGTTAGCGCGATCACACTCCGCACCAAACCAAGGGCGAGCTCGGCCAGACATGGTTACGTCGGAGAATGGAATATAGTACTCCATCCCCCGCCGCAACACATCCGTCACAACATCCGCGCACGACAGTGAATCTCCCGAAGAAAAAGAAGTAGGCTGCTAAGGATAACATGCGAAGAAATATCGCATGCCATCCCAATCTGCTGACCTGCATCTCCATACCCGTCTAGTGCCTCTAGGGCAGGGATTGGGCGAGGAGTAGACTGATACTGATTTCACCAGACATTGGTCGGAACTACCTAACGGTGATGATATCGACACTGAATAGCGGTCTGGATCTATTGTCAGCAGAAGGTCTAAGCAATTGGCCGTGTGCGACTCAACGTCCGGCACCCTTGTTGCTTCCTAGACCAGCTGGGTAAGATTTAACGCTAGCGCAAGCTTTCGCGTCTCTCGACCAGCATGGTCTGTGCACTGGTTGCCACATGGCTTGTAGTTTCGTTTAATACAGTTTTTTTTTCTTAAACCTAAATATATTGGGTACAAATTATTAAGCAATATTGAACCATACAAAGTTAGCTTTATAAAAACACAAATTTAACATCATTGACCTTCACGTAACTCACAAAGACTGGCGCTATACCCAATTTCCCAAATTCACCCATTAGCATTTTACTACTTGCACCTTTACCTGGAGCTACAAAAAGGGTGCTGTTTTGGAGGTTTAATCAGTTTCCGTTAACGTGATAACGTTTCTATTAGAAACAGAAGGATTTACTTGAAAAAGTTGGATACCACGCCCGCAGAAGCCGATAATCAAAATGAATTCGCTCGACAGCTAAATTTTAGCTGCTCTCCTGTTCGTCTGGTATACCAAAGGTTTTAAGAAACCCTTAGAGTATATTCGGCGACCAGGATATGGCCAGTGGCGTATAGGATCAGGGCGTGATTTTCGCTTTTCTGTAACAAGCACTTTGAGAAATCGACTACTGAACACGATTAAACTGACACAAAAGCTTTAAGAAGTTTGCAATGTCAGTATAAATCACTGGACGATTAGGAAAAGACTGGGTGAAGCAGGTCTGACTATACATTACACAGCAAATAGTACCAAATTGACCACAGCTCATCGACAAGCCCGGCAATAATTTGCCACGAAACACTTAAATTGGATGTATGCCTAATGGCAGGCTGTTGTGTTTTCTGATAAGTGCAGAATGATTTAGTTGACCATGATGAATGCTGTAGGTTCTACAAAATGTCATCAGGGCAATTTTAACAATGCTGCATAAGTGAAGCTGGGTTTTGGAGGCGAATTGGGGTGGCAACTATGTTGGACACTAAAACTAACATTGTATTCATCACGGGGCCATTACTGGCCTAGTATCGAGAGGATTGATGGCTTTATTATACATCAAAAAAGTGCTCGAAGAATATGTGAAGCCACTTGTGTGGCTCATGGTAGATTTTTTTCCTTAATGCAGAACAATACCAGATCGCATATCGCTAGAACAGTTTGCGACGACACGTAAGACGTTGGAATCATTGTGATATAGAGGCCAGCTCGTAGTTCTGATCTTGATCCAATTGAGCTTATCTGGAATGACCTTGAAAGAAGACTCAGTGCCAAAAGCTTGGAGAAAACCAAGAGCTTTAATTTGTCATTAACGAGAAGTGGGACGTTATACCCTAAGATTTCATGATAAAATTAATAAGGTTGATGAAAAATCGAGTTTATACAGCTTTAAATAAGGCTAAGGGAGGGAATACACTGTATTGACAAACAGGATATTTGGTAAGTTTTCCCATATGTTGGATTTTGCGCTCTTAGGTAATTAAATAGGCTTTCAATTAGTGTACGACATGTTTTCAATAACTATTCACATTTATGCCAACAACTGCCTTAACAAAAAGAGTTATGATGTGCGATTTTTTTGCTCTCGAGTGTATATCAATATACGAAATTTTTTTTCCAAAATCGCGGCAGTTATATCACTTTGCACAAAATTATCTCCAAAACTATGAGAGACAGAAGAACGTGAGTTAGACCAAAAAATTCGATTTTTTTTAAAGTGTATGTAAAAAACCCAAAAATGATATAAGTCGAATTATATCACTTTTTACAGGAGGCACAGAATTGGAGTTAATAACCAGTTGTTTATTTATTTAATTAAAGCTTTATACACAAAAAACTGTACAAAGGCGGACTTAATACCCTAGGCATTATCTGCCAGTCGACTTTAGGGTGGTGGTGCACAAACATAACATGGCAGGTGCAACTTAATAAATAGACAAACAGAAAAGAAACGAATACAATAGTTAATGTAATAATTCCACTGTGTAGTGTACAGTGGAATTAAATAAGATATATTTTAATTATAAATATACTGACAATACAGCTTGTTGTAAAATGTGTGACTTTTTTTTGTTTCTTCTTATTTGTCTATGTGACCATAGATATTATATGATGTGATATGTGCCCTAAGAGGGCTGACCCACTATTTTGATAAGTTAATCATTATTTTGCTGTTATTAAAGATGAAAATCATTTGTGCCAGCATTTCGATAAATCTTGCTATCCTAATGTGAGGGTAGATTGATAAAAGAAAATGGCACGTCAGTGACAAAAGATAACTGCTAATTCCATGAGTCTTATCAACTGCTTGTAAATGGGCCATAATATTGCGTCCAGAATTACAAGTAACGTTGAATGTCGATACCGTCTATAAGAATCCATTTAGTCCAGTGGCATTAACAGCGACTTGACACGTAGGTGTAGCTGGTTCAAATCTCAGTTTAAACGTATAACTTTTTGTTTTCCATCTTTTGTGTTTTAGTTATCTTTTTTTACTTTTCTTTAACGACAAAAGTCGAGAAATGGACAGTTTGTATAGAAATAAAACAAAATATTGCAAGTAAATAAAATGTTTATTATTTCACTACATTTAACATATAAATATATAAAGTAAGTAAATGGTCAAAGTTAAAAATTAAAATACAGTTTTTTAATATTATAATCAAACAAATACATGTATAACCATTTATAAAGGGATATAATAATGGTATAAATAACTACTTATTAAGCAATTTTGATTCTTATGAACTTAGACTTACAGTTTATTATTGGTATTTTAAAATGTAGTGACTATTGATAGCTTATTTTGGTATTCTCAAACAAGGTAGTATTGCTTATTGATCTGTGTAAAGACTTTGAAGAAATAAGGCACGAGTTCAATTCTCATACCCTGTACATTGTTTTGCTTTCCATTTAGAACTTTTTTATTATTTTAAGTAACAATCAACAAACTAAATATTCTTCAAACATATTTGGAATAATTTCGCCTTGTAATAAGTGGGTAGTCAAGATAAATATGCGTATTCATCATAAAACTGGTATTCAAATGTTACTTAGATTAAGGGTAGAAGAATAAAAATGAACCGTTCTAATAAAGCAAAAACCAGACGACGCTCAATAGCAGCGACGTCGTGCAAACAATTTTTACGTTGCCTTACATTACGTAAAACAACGTCTATAGTTAGAGTATTTTTATATACCTAGTTCTAAAATATAAAATAATCTATTCACATGAGGAGAATGTTGGTTTTCGGTGAGATTGATAGAAGACTTAAAATTGCAGTAGGTAAGTGTCTTTATTTTCCATTTTATTTATACTTCTTTTTTAAGCTTATACATTTTTATGCTGTGACGTTATCAAACATCTTTTTAATTATACTTACACATAAAGTAACTTCTGTTTCGTTTCTTTGTTTCAGAGAAATACAGTCAGGTTGTGGTTTGAAACTGTAACAAACAACACATGTCAGGACGTAAAATTGAAATAACTGCTGGTCATCCGTCAAGTCAATTTTGCCCAAGAATATCTGGATTTCTATCTGAGAAAAAAACATGTTATTATAACCACCGTATAGAACTGGCGGGTATAAAACTCTGGGTGTGTTGAATTTCTTCTGTGGAACCTGGTTAACTTGTAGAAATTGGTGGCCGATTCAGTAATAAATATTACGTGACGTAATGTCATCAGTGCATGTAAGCAACAATGGACAATTATTTACTTCTTGTAAGCAGCCACAATACCTTCTTGTCAGTACTTATGTGTGGTGTATTGGTTAAATAAATCATAGTAATCTTAATTTGTTAGGAAGTGTTTATATAATATATTAACTGTTCTGTGTTTCTTTCATAATCAAACTTAAAATGCTACATAAAACCTGTAAAGTAGTTAAAATATCAAAATATTTAGTGCTATTTTCACTTTTATTTTTTGAGCAGATATGACAGTTAATGCAGTGATGCTATTGTTATAAAATAGAAATATTATATATTTCTAATCATGTAACATGTTGATTCACAGAATTAAACTCATCTTTAAAAATAAAATTAGTATTTCATTAGCACTATTGAAATAAATACTTAAATAGCATTTTCTCCTGCTCAAAACTGCATTACAAATATATGTTTTACCTTTATATATAGTTATTTAAATTATGTCTATTAGACGAGTAAATATTTATTTATGTAAATTGTAAGTATTACTTGAATAAACCGTTACCTATCCTAACCATTTTTGTTTTTTATTCATGGCAAATTTAAATTATATAATACAAATTATAATTTGATTTAAAAATCATAATCCAATATTATAAACACAAAACTACTAAAAGAAGTACGACAGATTTGAACTTACGACCATGTCAATATAAGTCTACTGTTATGACCATTAGACTAATTTAACTTACGCTATTATGTTGAAATTAACAAGTGCATTATTAGACAAAACCGTATTCTAAGTTTACCTACCTTAACGTTACCTCTTAAAGATCAAATTGATGTGACAGTATGCTATAATATTTGACTACCTACCTCTCGTTATATTCGTTTAAATTATTATGCTCCGAATTGATTATCATGTATCTTCTGCTAATTGCAGAAGGTTCAGATTCGTCTAATTTTTAGGATGTCTTAAATTACCTTCTGCTGTCACGTGGGTCAGATTTCTTGGGTCTTTTTGTGTACCTACATATTGCATTACCTACTTATTTTCAACACCCCCATTTAATCTAATTTGCTTAACACAAAACGTATGTTTCACGCCACATAGACCTTTGGTTAAGATATCTGCAGGCATAGCCTTTGTATCACAATATTCAATACATATTTCTATATCATTAGCTAACTCACGAACAAATTGATACCTAATGTTTATATGTTTAGACCGTCTGCCAATTGATGGACTATACACTAATTTATTAGCACTTTGACTGTCGCTATATATAACGATAGGGTTTTCAATATTTCCTCCTAATTCAGCTAGTCTAATTTATTAGCACTTTGACTGTCGCTATATATAACGATAGGGTTTTCAATATTTCCTCCTAATTCAGCTAGTAAACCCTTTACTGAAATTACCTCCGTGGCAGCCTCACAAATAGCAAAATATTCTGCTTTCGTAGTACTAAACGCAACACAACGCTGTTTACGAGCTTGCCAAATCACATCAGCACCACCAAAAAACAAAGCATAACCAGTAAATGAATGACCATCACTATTACTACCCCAATCAGCATCAGCGTAGGCCGTCATAGGCTTACTGGTTCTTTTGTAACACAGTGCATAATCAGATGTACTTTTAAGGTATCTCAAGACCCTTTTTAAAGCACTAAAGTGTGTATTGTTATTGTAGGCATTAAATTAGCTCACATAACTGACCGAAAACGAAATGTCAGGTCTCGTAGCATAGGCTAGATATATCAAGGAGCCTATTATTTCTTGATATCTTCTATCATCTTGTTTATCTCCTTTCTCTAACCTCAAGTTACACTCTATTGGAGTTCCAACCGCATTACAATCTTGCATGCCATATTTTTCTAAAATTCTCTTAATGTAGTTACTTTGCTTCAAATAAACTTCACTCTTAGACCTGTCTCTCGTTACAGTAATACCCAAACAATCTCTTACTTCACCTAAGTCTTTAATCTTAAAACGTTTCCCAATTTTGGTTTTAAGTTCTTCAGCTTTTGCAATTACATCTGTGAATATATAGAAGTCATCCACATAAAGAGCCAAGAAATATTTGGTATTTTTAGTCATGTATACACATTGGTCATATTTTGATGGAACCAAACCTATTTCTAAAAGGTAAGTGTGTATTTTCTCGTTCCAGCAACGAGGTGATTGTTTCAAGCCATATAATGATTTAATTAACTTGCAGACTTTTTCTTCTTCCCCCCTTTTAAAAAACATTTCAGGCTGTTCCATATACAACTCCTCATCTAAGTCTCCATTTAGGAAGGCAGTTTTTGTCACGTCTATATGGTGAACTTCTAAGTTTCTTTCCGCAGCCAAACCAAGTAAAAGCCGGATAGAAGATAGCTTGACTACTGGAGCGAAAGTTTCAAAATAATCTTCTCCATAAACTTAAAAATAACCTTTTGCAACTAGTCGCACTTTATCACGTTGTATAGATCCATCTGCTCCACTCTTCAGCTTAAAAACCCACTTGCTTTTCACAACATTTTTGTCTGGACGATTTACAAGTTTTCACGTTTTATTTTCAATCAATGAATTATATTCATCTTGCATTGCTATCATTCACAGGTTTTTATCACTTCGAGTCATAGCATCTTTCACTGAAGCAGGATTTGCATAGTCTGTTACGTTAAAATTGTAAACAAAGTTTTTATCTACCTTTGTTTTTCTATTTCTCAATGGATAGCGTCGCTCTACTGATGCACCATCTAAATCTAGAGGCACATTCATCGAGTCGATACTATCATGGAATTGATCCTCTGTTTCAGGTGTCAACAATTCCTTAACAGTTGTATCCACCTCACAATCACTTGAAGAAGCCAACCCTTCAGGTTCAGGGCTCCTTACATCAAGATCTGACTGATTAGACCTAATAGGGATCAACTCTTCTACTCCTACTGAGTCCTCAATAGTTTCAGTCGATAATGGGACACCCACTACAGTCGACTGAATAGTAGTGGTAACATTGTTATCAAGTACTATAAATACATCCTTAAAAGGAGAGTTATCCTTTATGGGACTACTTGATGCTATCACACTTTCATTAAACACCGCATCTCTTGCGACTATAATTCTGCGTGTATCATTTAAATTCATAAAACGATAACCTTTTTGATTCTCACTATAGCCAACCATAATTAATCCAACCGACTTAGAATCAAACTTTTTTCTACCACTTTTAATAAGTACTTCAGCTGCAGTTGCTTCCAAATATCTTAAAATGAGAGACATCAACTTTCTTTCCTGACCACACTTCCTCGGGCACCTTATTTGTAAGAGCCATAGTAAGTGATCTATTCTTTAAATAAATCGCACAAGTCATGGCTTCACCCTAAAACCGCTTATTGAGACCACTATCCTGAAACATTCATCTAGTTTTCTCGGCAATTGTGCGAATTGTCCGTTCTGCCACCCCATTCTGTTGAAGTGTATATGCAACAGACGTTTGATGTCGTACCCCATGCTGACGTAGAAAATTTTCAAAATCTCTATTGACATATTCTGTGCCATTATCGCTTCTGAAACATTTGATTTTCTCTCTAGTTTCATTTACGACTAGGGGTTTAAATTCTTTAAATTTAGCCAATATCTCAGTCTTAGATTTCAGCATATACCCGAAAGCTTTCCTACTAAAATCATCAATGAAAATCAAACAGTATCTATTGCCTCCCCAAGTATCTACCTCCATGGGTCCAGCTAAATCACTGTGCAAGAGCTCTAATAATCCCTTTGCCCTGTTATTTTTGCGTTCAGTAAACTTTTTCACGCACATTTTCCCTTTACAGGAACTTACACAGGGTTCCTTGTTGGTTTCTTGAAATGTCAAGCCAATAAAAATTTCTTTCAACTTTTTCATTTGACTTTCAGACAGGTGCCCCAATCTTCTGTGCCATAATTTAAAAGCACATTGATTGAACCAACGCCTTATCGTCTTTATTTATAAAATATAACCCGTCTCTTAGTGGTGCTGTCATTATAGGTTTCCCGATAAAGGACACATCATTATTAAAAATTCTGCAAAAAGTCTTATCAAAAACAACTACACTAAATTTACTACTACAGTGAATTTGTTACTAATTCTGGAACATGTAAGACCTCCTCGAATTTAATTTTGTGATTCTCGAATAAAACATCACCTTTTGCCTTCTATTCGGTGTGATTAAATTTCAAAAACCAAACTACCTTTATAACAAGCTGAGCTGGATCACTAGTAGACGTGAATGTGGAAGAAGGCAATGCTCGCAACAACTCTCATCGCATCCCCATAATACAGCAACATTTAGAGGCAGTTTCCGTTACGCTGCTGCGAAGGTATGGAATAACTTGCCACCGCCTATTAGAGCAATAAACACGATAAGTACCTTTAGAAGACGTTTACGGCAGTATTTGATTGATGCGCAGCGTAAGTTAAACTTAACCAATTTAAACGCTTCGTTAATATAATATATGTCGGTTTCACTGTTAAATTACATTATTTGTCTCACTGACACTACGTAATCTGAGTGTAATATTTTTAATTCTTTTTTTTTATTGCCGAAGTGTAAAATTCTTTTTTTTTTTTTTCTCTTTTTTATATGTAGGTACTTATACATTTGGCGGAATGCAACCTGTCTGTTGCGCTCAGCTACCCTAGGTATAATGATAATTGTTATGTAACACGAACTACAGTACATTCAATTGCTTATGACCGGAATTTACGTCTAGTTTTGATGATTACTTTTTTATTCTTCGTACTAATGTGTTCTTTTTTCCTTTAACATATATATATGCATATATATCTATCTCTAAACACCTGTTATTATTTATAATTTACTACACACTAATTTTTATTTATACACTCATTAATATACATATATTTATTTACCTCACACCTAACAAACTGATTGGCATCCGTAGACTCATAGTAAGGTTCAGTTGAAAACCAGCGTCAGGCAACTGCTACGTAGTGGCCTGGCACTATGCTGAACTGGACCTATTTGGCGCAGCCGTGAGACACACAATGTGTATGTATTTTTTTGAAATTATGTGTTTCCATAATTGTTATTTCATTGTGTGTTTTTTGTGCCAAATAAACGTGTTTTCTTTCTTTCTTTCTTCTTTTCTTTAAATAATAAAACATCGCTTTTGAAACTATTTTGCCATTGTTGGCACTAGTGATATATTTACTGTCACTACACGAATAATACATCAACATAAATCAACATAAACGAATAAAACATCGCTTTTGAAACTATTTTGCCATTGTTGCCACTAGTGATATATTTACTGTCACTACGCGAATAATGACAGCATCAGCGGACGGCATTGCCGTGGCCGAATTCTGGGCCAGGCAAGGAATTTAACTAGTTTTGCCATCGATACGATAAGAAGAAGACTACGCGAATTATTCAAATAATTCTTACATGCTGTCATATGAGAGTTGCACCAGAATCAATAACCCAATTGCTCTTACTATTAGTCAAAGTAGACAGTGAAGTAATAAAATGATCACTCTCACAAGTAGCAGCGACTGTAGCCATGCCATCTGCTTTGCTGTCAGTTTTATGAGACTTGAAAGCCTTACATTGCCACTTGTAGTGTCCTTTCTTTTTGCAGAAATGACAAGTAATCGTCTTATTTCGGCTACCACTCGGTTTTGAAATCATTGCTGAACTGTTATTATCGGTTGACGTTACAACTTTCCGTTGTCCTTCTCTAAGCAAAGCCGTTATAACAGTTTCGGAAGTTAACTGCATATTTGAGTGCTCTAAGGCCATTGCTAACGGATTTTAAGCATCATTTCTGAACCCGCCTGTATTGACTGTAAAGCTTGATATGTAGATTGGATCTCGGTATTACAAAGTTGGACATCCACAAAATTTTGTAGTTTAAAACTAAACAGTTTCCTCAATAATGTAAGGCGCCTGAGTAGACCTCCATCTGCGTAAGCCTTTTGTAGTGCATCCCACGTCTTTTGCAGTTTTGGCATTGACTACTAGCAGAAACACATTTTCCGCACACATGAGGCATATTTTCGACCTCGGTTTCGCATCTTTTTTCTTAGTGGCCTCGGTGTCTAATTTATAACTGTCCGCAACTTCGACACAGTCCCATAGACCACAATCGATCAGAAACATTTGCATGGCAAACGACCACGTACCATAATTACTCTGACCGACGAGTTTTTGTATTGTCGTCGAAGGATTTTGCATCTTGACAAAATATATATTTTCTATCGAAATATCATAACAATAGCATTTATTTCGTTGCAAACCCCCCTTGCGTGCCCATAACCTAATGTAAATAACACTACACAGTGGAATTAAATAGGATATTTAATTATAAATATACTGACAATACAGCTTGTTGTAAAAGGTGTGACAAATACCTTTTTGTTTCTTCGTATTTGTCTATGTGACCATAGTACCTACATATTGCATTACCTACCTATTTTTAACAATAGTAAATACATACTTAGATACATACATATAAATAAACAATGCTGTAGTGAAAAAACAAATCCAATCAATTAGTGCGGTGGTGATTCTACCAACATCTTGCGAATATGCTCACGTTGAAGACAAATCGAATGCAGTTATTCAGAAGATGGTCAAGTTTATTGAGGAGATCTGCATTCAGGTCATAGTAGCACACATCAGCAAAGTCGATTATGGGAAAGATTAGGGACTGTACGAGCAATTCTTTTATGTGAGCTGGGAGAAAATTCTTCAGACGATAGAGAAACCGTAACTTTCCAATAACTTTTTGACTGATATTTGTGATCTGCTTCCGCCGATCAAGACAAGCATCAACATTATAGACCAAGATCCTTGACCTAAGAGCCAAATGGAATCACCGTGTTGTTGAAGATTACGAGTGGTACAACTAGTCCATCTAGTAGTTATGTATTTTATATTAATTGAAAAGACATTTAAACATTGTACCTAACTAGTGTAATGTAACAAGCAAGAAATGAATTTTTGAATTACAAAAGGAAAAACTGACTGACTGGCATATCAACTCACAGCCCAAAACTACTGGGACGAATAGTATGCAATTTTGCACAAGCTTTCCTTAATGACGTGGGCGAAGAGGTTCCTGAGGGGATGAAATGGAGGTCTAAAGTTTGTAAACAGAAACCTGCTTTCACGCGCTTAAAGCCACCAGCAGATACTAGTACATATAGTGTAAATCAATATTATAAAAACGACAAGATAATACCCAGTTATTTTAAAGTCCAGTAAAGAAAAACGTGAACAGTTCGAACACATTATAGCTACTAAAATCGATCGTGATACAGACTGTAAAAGCCACACATAAAGTAAATTGATCGAGCTATCACCGAAACACTCAACTCATTCGCCCCGCTAAAACCATTAGACATGAAAGTCCAGACAAGTATTTTAAAGTCCGGTAAAGAAAAACGTGAACAGTTCGGACGCGCATGATAGCTTCTAAAATCGTTCCTACTACGGGAATAGCTTTCACAATTTGTATCAGTTGCTATTTAACGAGCTAATTGAACGAGCTGTCACCGAAACACTGAACTTATTCGCCCTGCAAAAACCATTGGACATGAAAGACAGCCTTCCGGAGGAAATTCAAAACATTACCAAAGAGAGAAATGCGGCAAAACAAAAAGCGTGACGTTTTCTCTTTACCGATAGATATCAAAGCCTGCATGCAACCTATAATAATTCAATAAAACACAACCTTGCAGAGAAAATTGCAGAACACGAAGAACAAAAATGGATCAAACTATAAAAATCCTAGAAAATAACAGAAAAATGATGTAGAGCGTACAAGAGCCATGAAAAAACCACCACAGCGAGTACCGACGATATCAAACTGCAAAACTGAATTGAAAATCATAGACGAAATTAAGTAGAACAAAAACGGAGTATTTTTTCTGCGATTTCGGCAGTCTTTCCAACCCTGTGCCTTTAGCTCTCGCCGGAACGCCCATACCAATCTGTTCCGACTTTCCGTACCTCGGGTCACTCGTCCAAGGGGATGGTGAGGTAGACCGAGACGTAACACGTCAGATCAACGCAGGATGGATGAATTGGCGACAGGTCACGGGTACAACTTGTGACCCACGCATGCCCCTCAAGTTGAAGGGTAAAATTTACAAGTCTGTCATAAGACCTGTCATACTGTATCGATCAGAATGTTGGGCTGTGAAAAAGAAGGATGAAAAAAGATTGCATGTAGTGGAGATGAGAATGTTGAGATGGATGTGTGGTGTGACGAGAATGGATAAAGTGAGAACTGAGTATATTAGAGGAAGTTCGAAAGTGGCGTCAGTGACTGAAAGGTTGAAAAGTAATCGGTTGTCTTGGTATGGTCATGTGAAGAGGAGGGATGAAGCGCATATTACTAAAAGAGTTCTGAGTATACATGTAGATAGATGGAGAGAGAGAGGAAGGCCGAAAAAAAGATTGATGGATTGTGTGAGAAGTGATATGAAAGAAAAAGGAGTTAGTTTGACGGGTGACAGGACAGAATGGAAGAAGAAAACGTGTTGCACCGACCTCAAGGAATATGGGATAAGGGCAGGAAGAAGAAGACGAACTTGTAAACACGGCAATAGTCTCCGATTCGGACATTGGCGACAGCGACAAACACTCGGACATACTCACACCATTTCAACCCCTGAACTCGACATCCAAAACAGAGCTGAGAGAAGCATTGAAAAACTTAAAAATCGGCAATGTTTAAAAGCCATTCCTGTATTTTATACATGATTAAGAATTTAACACCAATCACACCCGTCGTTAACAAGGGGTGCAAATCTGGGTGCAGAAAACTAGAAAGTGGAAGACAAAAAAATAAGTTTTAACTCTTTTTATTTTTGTTTTTATTGAGGCTTAAGAACAACTTTATTTCTTGTAAAGAATCGTATACATAATTCACTGACTGCGAATCAATATCTTAAACTAAGATTAATATTAGAGCGCACAGATGTACGTGTAGGTATAAAATAACAAAATAGCGAAAAAAAATTATAATCAAACATAACATAGATGCACGAATTTAATTACAAAGTGGCACTGATGGCATCGTCTGTTATTAGCATGTTTATTATTATAAGTTTATTTATCCCTTTTACTGATGACGGCAATATACGTGCCAGGTGCCACCATCTAATAGGCGTATTAAATCCAGAAGTTTATTCTTCCATTCGGAATCGTTACTAATATGTAGTTGAACGTACATCACTATAAAAAAAAAACAGTGGTGCCAACCACATGCAAAAAAAAATTTGACACTTGGTAAAAAAAAGTTCCCGCTTTTCGTGACTTCGAAAATTAATTTAAGAATATTCTCAGCAATCCTACAGATAAAAATGTAAGTGACCTTCTTTTTTTACGTGAGGAATTGGTATGGAAGATGATAGTATCATTATTTTCAAAAAAAGGCGTCGTAGTTTATTTAGAATCCATTTTTCTATGGTGGTGGTGGGTATGGTGGTGGTGGGTATGGTGGTGGGGTGGTGGTGGTGTGGTATGATATGGGTACATGTTGCCTGAAATAAATTGATTATTATTATTATTATCAATTTGTAACTACCTACATGGTGGCAATATAATGTACACTGCCAGTTGGAGGTAAAGTATTTTTGTCTTATTTTTCTTTTAGATAATCTACAATGAGCCGGAATAAACCCATATTAGATGATCTCATTGCCCAGGAGTTGGAAGAAATGTTCGGAATTCCAGATGGTATGATTTCTGAAGATGATTTGGAAGAATCGGATTCAGAACAAGGTACCCAAGAAGATTTGGTAAGGGTACTAACAGGTGATGATGTTCTACTTAGTTCTACGGCAATATCGTCACCATCCTCATCAACTTGTCAAAGTCCTTCACTCCCCAGACTCCAAAGCGCTTCAATATCTACACCAGCAGCCCCACATCAGAGTCCTTCAGCTTCAAGACTTCAGAGTACCTCAAGATCTGCACCAATACCTCCACAACGTCAAAGTCCTTCAGTCGCAAGACTACCGAGTGACGCAGAACCAACAGCATCACCACATACGGCAGATAGGATTGATGGAGTGAGTGAATTATCAGATTTTTCGTCTTCAGATTCAGATTCGGACATAGATGAGACTGATTGGAAAAAATAAGAATGGACCCAGAATCCAGATCTCAGCTATTTCGACACTCCGCACATTCACTCTTCAAAACAACTTCCAAACAGGACGAAACCACTGACCTACTTTGGTTTATTTTTTAATGATGATGTACTACAGATCATTGTAGATCAAACTAATTTATACGCTTCGCAAGTAGGTAACAGGAGTTGGACACCAACCACTATTGAAGAGATCAAGGCTTTTCTTGGCGTTCTCATTCAAATGGGTATTCATGTTTTGCTGTACTGCAAGTGCCAGAAATAGCTGAAACAATGACCCTAAAGAGATTTCAGCACATCATGAAGCATTTGCATCTCAACAATAATTCGCAGATGCCAGCCAGAGATAGTAATGACTATGATAAACTCTACAAGATAAGGCCTCTGCTTGAAAAATTGAATGAGAAGTGCCAAGAAAATGCTGTTACAACCAATTCTCAATCAATAGACGAGTGCATGATCAAATTCAAAGGCCGTAGTAGCCTCAAACAGTATATGCCTATGAAGCCGGTGAAGCGTGGCTATAAGGTTTGGGTTAGGGCAGACAGCTCTACAGGTTACGTTTACATGTTTCGTATTTATACTGGAAAGACTGATACGACGGAGACAGGATTAGGAAGCAATGTGATCAAGTCATTGTGTGAGCCTTTGATCAGAGCAAATTATCGTGGTCATTTAGCATTTGATAACTTTTTTTCGAGTACTGATTTGTTACAGTATTTGTTCGATCATGGAATATATTCAACAGCAACGGTAAGAAGTGACAGGCAAGACTTACCTCTTTTAGTAAAGAAGCCGAAACTTACTGGAGACAAGGAGGCAGACAGCAAAACTGCAGAGGCTTCTAAAAGACAAAGTGCACGGGTGAAAAAGATGAAGAGGGGTAAATGGAAGTGGAGAGTGAAAAGGAATGTCGCGTTTGCTGTATGGAGAGACATGAAACAAGTAACTGTTTTGAGTACTGCTTTTCACCCAAAAGAAAGAAGGGCTTGCTCGCGCACCCAAAAAGATGGGTCAAAGAAAGCCTACAATTGTCCTCAGATGATACCTGAGTACACGAAGCGGATGGGTGGTGTAGACAGGTTTGATCAGAAAAGGACTCGGTGGAAGAGAATTTTCTATTTTCTTATTGATCTCGCGATCACAAATGCTTATATACTATATAAGAGTAATTCACGAGTCCATAACGTAATGACCCAAAAGTATTTCCGGATTACACTATCAAAAGAACTTATCAATAACCTGTCATTTCGAAAGAGAAGCTTTCATTCAATGCCGTAATACAACATCAAGAAAAGTAAGCAGAGTAATGAGAGACAGAAAACAGTACACAATGTTCCAGATGAACTGAGGACTGAGCAGTTGGGAGAACATTGGCCAGTGGAAATAGAAACATACAAACGTTGTAGATTATGCAGCACTAAGACAAATAACAAGAGATCAAAAATACTATGTGAAAGATGCGAAGTTCCTTTATGTATAAGTCCCTGTTTTCGACAATTTCATTTTGATTGAGTTGACTAATTGTAATTTCACAGACTGATTATTTTTATATTGATTTTGTAACTAAGATTTGATTATTACAAAGACTAATTGTTCTATTGCTACTAAGACTAAGTTTTGATGTTCACTGATAATTTTTAGACTGATTTTGTACCTAAGATTTTATTATTAGTAATACAATTTTTTCTATTGCTACTAAGACTAATTTTTGATGTTCAAGCTAGTAATGTTCACTGATTATTCAGACTGATAATTTTTAGATTGATTTTGTACCTAAAATTTTATTAATACTAAGATTCTTTTTTCTATTATTACTAAGACAAATTTTTGATGCCCAAGCTGGTAATGTCCAAGCTAGCAGTGGCAACCATATTGCCACCATGTTTTTTTTTATAGTAAATGTGAACTTAAAAAAAAAAAACAAAAATTGGTTTAATTAAAGTTTAATTTTGTTAAACCATACCCCAAATTTTATTTTACTGCTACACTTGGATACTTCTGCTGGTAAAAGGGTTATTCTATTCCATAGTCATCCCTGACCGGAAAGAGGCGGGGGGTTGTCTTTGGAGTATTTCGTTTATGAGCTGTCAATGTCGTGCTCACAAATGAAGAAGCTCTTCATGCCACAGTCAATGTTGACCACCTGGCCGGTGTAGAACATGGAGCCGCACTGCGCACCGTCATCCTCTGGCTTGTAGCTGTTCCACCACACATCCTCAGCTACATCCAGCGTCGATCCTGGAAAGGGAATTCATTAATCAAAACGGTCTTCTGAACACAGTAGCAAGCCATACGTCGCTTGTAATAAAACTAACGAGCGGTTTTTCTTTTGAGTTGGGAAATCATCAAATAACTTCTTTCGCTCGTGGTGGAGCATGTGGGCGTGTCAGACTTACTCTAATATCCACCCGTGCTCCTTCAGTTGCCCTTTGCGTTGCAGGGTCTTTCGAACATTCGCAGCACTACCATTACTATTTTCCTTGTTCAAGTTGTAATTACGAATGCGGATGAAATGTCATGCGAAGGTGTGAATTATATTATTTCTATTATTTTTGCTGTCTCTGTCATATCTCTCTTCTCTTCGTAATGAGAGAGGTTGATATTTATGTTGAAGGAGATTAATGTGTAGCTCAATCACTAGAGTCAACCCCACGTACCTCTCACAGTCTGCCAGCCCTTGTTGAACTGGTTATGGAAGCCCACGTGATACATTCCACTTTGGTAGTTCTCTTTGACTTTTTCGTGAAGTAGGGTTGTTGTGAACAGCGTTAACTTCACGAGGTGATTCGCTTCCAGTTTGTTACTGATCACCGCTAGGTGTGACTGTTCACGTCGGCACATGACATATGCTTCGATCCAGTTCAATGGAGTTGTGTGCACCTTGTAGCACTTGCCGATATTCTTGTCGAAAGTGTAACCTGAAATCGATGAATTGAATATCTATACTCAGATGTAAACCAAATGCCAGAACATGACAAAGCACAACTTGCCTTGTAAAACCTGTGAATACAGCGCAGCGGGAAATATAAGCTATCAAACTGGCAGTTTCGACCACAAGACGAATTTACAAAATCTGGCTAAGTGAGCTGACACACTATTGAGTAGTTAACTTTTTTAATATCAGGTACTTGTATCAAAAAACAACTTTATCCAATATCGCAAATAGATAGATTTTTTTTAAATCTGTTCAAAATTAATTAAGTTCAAACCACTCAAATCTGATGTTTTTCGATACACTGTAAGTTACTAAAAAAGGATGCACAAACCGACATGTGCTGTCACCGCCATTGAGTGAGGCGCGTGCAAAAGAGAAGAAGTATTCCCACCACGACCCTTCTCTTCTGCTGCTAAGTTACTGCGTTATTTAATAACTAATTGAGTTGCTGTTTTAGAAAAAGATTGAATTTGTGTTATCTGTTGTTAAAAAGATATAAATATTTTACAAAAACAATCAGAGGAGAATATCCAATCGAGTATCAACAAGGTCTTGAGGACTGTTACGGTTTGTAAATCATTCATGCAACACTAAATATCTTCAATATAGAAAATGTGCTTCCACTCAGAAGATAAAGAAACAAAAACATTAAACTATTATTATTATTTAAAGCTAACTTGTCCAAACACAGACAAACCACGACCAGACGCCAGACGTCGGTGCAAACAGCTGTAAGCGTTACGTCACAGGCTCAGTCAGGCAACTTATCGAGTAAACAAGTTTTAGCAATAAAACGCGCAGATGTTGTGATTTAAACCGACGCAACATGACGAATGTTACAACATTTACTTACACATTAAACTTTTCAAAACCAACCTAAGCTAGACATGTTGCACTGACTGTTCCACTCTAGCGATTGAAGAGTCTTCTTGCAAATGAAAGGATAATCGGAAGTACATCCGGATTCATCGAGGTAACCTTTGTTGTTCATGTAAACACAGCGTGCTGATTTCTGATTTGACCCTAGAAAAATGAAATATACCATTATTCTTTTAATGAACGTAGGTATCTAAAGTCGAAAATTATCCCACTGAAAATACTTTTCGACTTTATGTAAGTTACTCACCGTAGGGTACACACTCGTACCCCGGACCTACTCCAGGCCATGGTATACCGGTGCTCAAAATTACTTCCGAATCCGTACCGTCATTGATTTAAAATCATAAAGATTTTCATATATAAATATAAAAAATCTTAAATATGAAAATCAGATTTTCATATTTATGTTACCGGCAAATTTATAAAATACCTAAAACATATTGGGTACATAATGTGTGAAATATTATTTATTTCATAATTTGGCTAGCTATTCTATATAATCGCTAATGCGCAACTGGTAATGTGTGTACGAGAGCAGGGAAGGAGGTGATTTAACTTTAGGCAACTCGACGAATTCTCAGCAACGCGAACTGACTGCTGACATCTCCGAAGATAAGAAGAGAACCATTTTTGCACTTCGGCCGAAACTATAAGATGGGAAACCATAAGAAAGGACAGCAATAAAGGTATTCCAGAAATCAATTAAAACTAAAACAGTAACCTTGGTATTCCCCATGGCTTCTTTAATGTCACCAGTCACTTTAAGGAGAGCAGAGGAGCTACTATGGCCAGGCCTAAATCCGGGTTGAAATAAGTTAACCCCTCGAGTGCCAGGGGTTCATTGACCCGGAAAATTGCACTGTTTCCGTAAAACACCAAAAAAAAAAAAAGACATGTGGCACTCGGGGACTGCCGCGGTAAAGCTATTGCATAGCATTTTTATCAACTTATGCAATTATAATTATTTATTTATTTTATTTATGCAGTATTTTTTTTCCTTTGTTTTTTTTCTTTGATATTAATTGAAGTTACACTTTCACACATTGAATTGAATTTTGATTGATTGTTCACTCATTTGTTTTCTTATCGGTCACCACGCTCAAAAAACAAATGAGTGGGGGGTGTTAGGTTATTTTCGTTACGGAATTTCTGGATTCGGTCTCCACGCTCAAGGCCCGCGATAGAAGCTATGCAATAGCTTAAAAAAAACTTTTTTCGGATTTTTCTAGGAAAAACAAATAATATAATATATATAAAAGAATATGTAAAGAAACCAAAATTTTTGACCAAATAACTTTCGTACAAACTTGGGGAAGACACGAAAATTAAGCAATTTTCAAGGACATCCAAGAAATCAGAAACGTTTATTTCAAATAGACCAGTTACAGGCACTTTTGAATTGTCAAAATGTCGGTCAGTCAAACAAGTGAAGCTAAGTTGCACGTTCTAAGTTGTACAGACGTATGTACAATCGGTGCTAGAGGGGTTAAAAACGTTGTTACCGTAAACAAATCCTCAAAACTGCTTATGGACGCAGGCTTCAAGTACTTTGGACAGGAAAGAGAAACTAGAAAATGGTTAGGTAGGGTGGGGTAAGAGATTTTAAAGTGGATGCACGTAAGCCATACGTCACAGGGATGTGAATTGTCCGGACTCAAGGGTAAAATTAATTATGTGGTAATTGGAGGAAGAAGAAAGTCGAAGATTTTTGTTATCATATAACTACTGATGTCAGCATAGCCCACATGCTTGAACTTGGCTTCGATAGTTTAATCTCTTTGATTTTCGTCCAACGTGTCCGGCGAAAAGTTCATCGATAGGACCTGGTAGGCTGGTAATAAAACTAAAAAATATGTTTGCAGAATTGTACAGAACTTTTAAAGCCGCATTCAAAAATATATAATAGTACTGTTAAGGTTGTGGGAAGATGGTAAAACGCAGCTTTGAGCGAAAAGATTTGTTATTGCAAAAAAGAAAGTTATAGAACAAAATTTTAGGTTAGGAAGCGCGCGCTGTCCGTCGCGTTGAAAATGGCACTGCGTCATCGCAAAACAAAATGGCGGTTCGGGACACGCCCCTTTAACCCTCTCAGACACAGCGCGTTCCCTTTTACATTTTTTTATGTTTTTAAAGGTATCATTAACACGCCCCACCCCAGTGCTGCCTCAGCAGCACTCACCATCAACTGGTATTTGAGCGACACGCGTGACCGGTCTAGTCAACGTTCCTGACTTGGTCTTTATCCGAATCATTCTGACTCGGTTGTCTTTTCCAGGGATCACTTCCTGAACTAATCCTTTGGGCCAAAAGTTGCGAGGGTTATCAGGATCCACAATAACTACGAAGTCGCCCACTTGTATATTTTGGTGCTCCTCTTGCCATTTCTTCCG
This sequence comes from Mythimna ferrago, assembly GCA_910589285.2. NCBI lineage: Eukaryota > Metazoa > Arthropoda > Insecta > Lepidoptera > Noctuidae > Mythimna > Mythimna ferrago. The sequence goes on along the minus strand of OU342698.1, from coordinate 16,313,401 downwards.
TGGCAGCAAGTCCGGCAGCACCTCCTTGACCCATCGGCGCCAGTACATGTCGGCTAATCTTTGGGCGATCCGCCACTGCTTTCGCAGATAACCATCTGAATCATCAAATTTTCCTATGTGAGGTAAGCCTGACGATGAGCCCAGCAAGAAATGATTAGGAGTTAACGTTTCAGGATCAGTTGGGTTTACAGATACGTGAGTTAACGGCCGGCTGTTCACTATGTTCTCTACTTCTGTCAAAAGCGTATTCAGAGTTTCATCTTTGGGTGCACGTTCTTTTAAAATTACTTTCAGGCTGGTCTTCATGCTTCTGATGAGCCTTTCCCACGCCCCACCCCAGTGAGGACTCGCGGGCGGTATGAAAGTCCAGTTGGTTCCGCGGTTCAAGACCTCATCTTTTAACACTTCTTCATCTAATTCTTTTATAGACTTTTTCAGCTCCTTATCCGCTCCTCGTAAATTTGTACCGTTGTCAGAATACAAATACAATGGTCATCCCCTTCTCGCGGCCATCCTTTGTAATGCCATAATAAAGGAGTCAGTTGTGAGTTTTGTGACTACTTCCAGATGAATTGCTCGTACTGTCAAGCACGTGAATAAGACGCCGTACCTTTTCTCGCGGCGCCTTCCCACCGTCACTTCCATGGGACCAAATAAATCCACACCGCAGCAAGTGAATGGCCGTTCATGATGCGCCATTCGAGCAACAGGTAAGTCTCCCATTCTTGGTGTTTCAGGCCTAGACCTTCGTACTCTGCAAACTGAGCATCTGGACGTCACTTGCTTGACAGTGGGTCTTAGCCTGGTGACCCAATATTTTTGCTTGACCTCGTTTACCACGGTTTCTTGATTCCCGTGAGCGTAGTAGTGATGATAATATTTGACGATCAATCTCGCAACGTAATTTCTTCCATCTGATATGATAGGGTTTTTTGTTTCAGGTAGGATGCCAGGTGCAGCTCCAATGCGGCCCCCGACGCGCATGAGCCCGTGTTCGTCCAGGTAAGGCGATAAGGTAAGTAGTTTACTTGTTTTCGGTACACATCTGTTGTTTTTTATTTCAGTTAATTCGTTACTAAACGATTCAGCTTGCGATTTCTTTAGTAATAATATTTCAGCATTCTTCATAGTGTCATCGAACGTAAAGGTAAGTTTCTTGCATTTGTTTATAAACTTGAGCACCAACGAAGCCGATCGACGTAAGCGAAGCCATGAACTGAAACGAGTTGCGTCAGGTACAGGTAAGTAAATTTCTTGTGTATTTGTTCTGATTAAATTAATACACTCCAATTGTGTTTCTGTTCTTTCAGTGGATATGACGTCATACGGCCACTCGTCTTCTTTGCATTGTAAGAATGTAGGTCCGTAAATCCATTCATCTTGCAAGACGGGCCAGGTGTAGTTTTCCCGCGTAGCAATATCAGCCACATTTAATTTCGTGGTCACGTATCGCCATTCATTAATCCGCGTTAACTCATCAATTTCGCCTAAACGGTTCGCTACGTACACTTTATAGTTGCGAGCATCATTTCTTATCCAGTGTAGCACTGTTGTTGAGTCACTCCAGAATACACGCCGCTCGGGCTTCATAGTATGTTCTCTAGCTACTGAGTCTGCTAGTCTAGCCGCTAGGACAGCCGCTTGAAGTTCCGAGCGCGGAATAGTTATCGGTTTATTTCCTACAACCCGACATTTACTCGCGATGAATGCTACGCGTGTATTATCTTTGTCGTCCTTCCATCGCCAGTACGCAACGGCGCAAATTGCTTTACTAGACGCATCACAGAATATGTGCATCTGTAGGTATCTATAACTCTCTTGGGTCACGACCTTTCCATCATAGGTATTGCAATAGCTGTGCGTCGTAGTGCTCGTAGCCGATGTCGCGTCCGCTACGTTCGTAGCAATATTCGTAGCCGGGGCGCTTGAGTTGGAAGGCGGGGAGATTATATCTGTCTTCTCGCTCACTCCCGTGGTAGCAGCCGCATAGTGCCTCGGCAAACAAACATCTTGTAATGATTTCAATAAGTAAATCCATTTTGACCATTTTTCAAACACTGTATCGGGAACTTGATCGTCCCAACTGATATTTAATTTCCACATTTCTTGTATTATAATTTTTCCATTGATAGTGTACGGTGCTAGAATGCCATATACGTCAAAAATGGACATTAACACACGTAACATTTCCCTCTTGGTAGGTTTTTGTGTCCCATTTATGATACTTTCGGGTATCCGCTTGAAAGATACGTCGAATCTCAAAGTATCATCACTCGGATGCCAAATCAATCCAAGGGTGCGTTCGCCTTCATACTGTTGGCCTATTTTGAATTTGAATGCTGCGTCGCCTAGTAAATCTTTAGGTAGGCTTGCGAGTACTTGTTTACTGTTGCTCGTCCAATTGCGCATCTCGAACCCGCCTTTCTGGTGGATGGATATGACGTCATGAAGCAGTTGTATTGCGGTTTCTTCGTTAGGTAGGCTGTCTATATAATCGTCCATATAGTGACTTTTATGTATAGCAGAAACCGCAGCAGGCATTGACGACTCATACTGTTTTGCGTTTTTGTTTTTTATAAATTGGGCTATAAAAGGCGAGCAATTAGCACCAAAAATTAGAGACGTCATCACGTAGGTATCTATAGGTCCTTCTGGTTCTTCTCTATATAGAAATCGGAAGGCGTCTCGGTCTTCAGGTCGAATTTTTACTCTGAGGAACATATCTTTAATATCTCCAGATACGGCAACTCGATTTTCTCTAAATCGCAACATAATGCCAAATAACGACATAAGTAGGTCAGGGCCCTTTAATAAGTAATCGTTAAGTGATAACCCGTTTGTTTTGGCTGCTGCGTCAAACACTAAACGCAGTTTTTTCTTGTTGGGGTTATCGACCCCGAAGTGAGGTAAGTACCAAGTTCTTGGCGGTGTAACATTTGCGTAGTTACATCTTTCTGCGTTGTCATTGTCAAGTAGATGTCGTATGCGTTCTTCGTATCTTTTCGCATATTCCTTGTTTCTTTTTAATTTGAGTTCTACTCCTTTCAGTCTACACAATGCCGATGGGTACGAGTCCGGCATCGTGGCCTTCTCGTCTCGCCAAGGTAAGCCGACATGCCATTGGCCATTGATGAGTACAGAAGTTCGTTCTAAATGTTCTTCAGCGCGTAAATCTTCAGAGTTCTGCCTGGGCTTGCCAGACACGCCCATGGACTCGATTGAGAACGATCTTCGTATCTCGTCCTGTATCTCTCGTAGTACACATTCTGTTTCTATGACGTCACTATTGACACACAACGAGGAGTGACGTATAGACGAGTCAGGTAGGTAAACATTAGGTACCCTTCCATGCAGGCACCAACCCAGAGGAGTCCGGGTGGCACAGGGTTCATTGGGTTTGCCCACTCTTATTTCCAGAGGTAAGAGAAGGTGGCAATTATCTTGTCCGATTAAAACTTGTGGTTGTAGTTGTGTTTTTGTGCACAAATTATTGCTGATGTCACATAAGTGTTCGTACTTTTCGGTATTTACTGTTGCCAAACTTTGTGGTAGATTTAATTCCTTCACGATTCGCGCATCAATTGTAAACATCTTGGTATCAACACCGCACAAGGTCATCTTGGCGCGCTGTGCACTGCACACTAGTTCGGTGTCATTCCATGCGCCACACACACGAAGACATTCCCGGCGGCCGCGCAGCCCTACTTTATCCGCCAGCGTGTGTTAGTGCTTACTAACTAACGACGCAGTCGAACCGTCGTCAAGCAGCGCGGTCGTGCTCACACTGCCGTTGGGTCCGTGAATGTTTATAGGTACAATTTTTAACATTACGGAACAGCTGACATTGATATTTGTTATTGTTTCGGTTGAGCTTTCAGTATCGGGTGGAACTTCGGTTTGTACCGCTGACAAAGGTTCACTGTTGTCTTGACGGGCCACATAATGTAATAAGCGATGATGCGATTGTCCACAATTGCTTACATCACAGCTAGGAGCGGTGCACGAGTCCCTACGATGTTGCGCGATTAAACACTTATAACAAATACCGTTCCGCTTTACGTGCAGCCATCTGTCCTTTCGTAGCGATTTTTTGAACTTTTTACACTCAGTTAATTTGTGACTAGCCGTACGACAATAACGACACTTGTCTTCACTTTGTCCGTCTTGCACTAGAACAGTTTGAATATTGTTTACTTTATCACTATGTTTACGTTTTACGTTTGGAATAGTCCGTTATAGGTTGTAATAAAGTAGCACTACAGGTTGATATTTTCATAGCTTCTTCACTCAAAAAGTCATTCAATATATCCAGCCTGCACTTTTGTTGCGTTTTTATTAACGGATAGCTATAGTCTGCCCACTTGGCTAGCAGCACGGTAGGCAGCTTAGACAGCACCATATTGACCACATCAATACCCTGTAAGTACTCATGTCGTTTGAGTTGTCGCACCGAAGCAACACAGTTTTTTATTTTCACACTAAAAGGTACAATGTCTTTATGATAATCTGGCGGTAGCGGGTTTAACTTTTTCACGTCGTGCAGGATTCTTGATATAATAATGTCCGAGTTACCAAATTGTAATTCTAACGTAGATATAATTGTTTCAGGTGATGTAGAAGTAACTAACAGGGCTGACACGGCTTCTTTAGCGGGACCACGGAGACATTTTCTTAGGCGCCATAGGTTCTCCCTCTCGCTAAAATTGCACATAAGTGTTGACTCCTGGTAAGCACTCTTGAAGAACAGCCATTCCATGGGGTCACCAGAGAATATGGGAAGTTCCCGTGGTGTGCTGAGGCGGCTGAGTAGATTTTCGTTGTGGCTAGTGGGCACGGAAGTGGTGACTAGGTCCCTCAGTGCGCTGGCTAATTGTTGAACTGCACCGTCAGTGCCGCTACCCTCCGGCAGCGGCGGGAACAGCGGGCCGGTAGATTTTCCATTTTTGTTGACCCCCTGTTGCTCCAGTTCTTGTTGGCTGCGCTCCAACCACTCCTCGATGTCCCTGCCATCGTCTTGTGACTCTGACGCTGGTGGACTGTATTTTTCATCCAGGGCTGCTATGTCTGCAGCTAACTTTTTGTTTATGAGTTCCATTTCAATTTGAGCTTTCGCTTTCGCCGCTTCTAATTCGAGTTTTTTCTTATGTGCAACTACCGACGATCTTGATGTTCGATGTGATGGCCTTGAACATTTTGACTTTCGTGACGCAAGTTCACCTGCTTCTTCTACTTTTGCAGGCTCGATCAGGTTGGGTGTGGCCACATCATCCTCTTTGGCCGATGGTTGCTCCTCACATTTCAGCAAATTTTGTTTTTGTGTAGTGCTGCGCGTGTTGACCATCTTGTTCTGCGGTGGCGTGTGGTACATTACTTAATGATTCGGCTCGATGGACCACTGTTAAGGTTGTGGGAAGATGGTAAAACGCAGCTTTGAGCGAAAAGATTTGTAATTGCAAAACAGAAAGTTATAGAACAAAATTTTAGGTTAGGAAGCGCGCGCTGTCCGTCGCGTTGAAAATGGCACTGCGTCATCGCAAAACAAAATGGCGGTTCGGGACACGCCCCTTTAACCCTCTCAGACACCGCGCGTTCCCTTTTACATTTTTTTATGTTTTTAAAGGTATCATTAACAAGTACTATATTATGAGTACCTATATTTAAGGTCTAAAACACTTGGGTTAGGTTAGGTTAAGTCAAACTATAATGCTTTATAAAACCTAAACCCCATACTTTAGAGATAGGTCGCCATCATAAAAAATACTCTATTTAACTAGACGCTTCGAATGATACCTGTCTGTAGTCTGATGGTGGGTGGGGACACTTTCATGCAATGCCCGTTTTGGCGTTACTTTTTAATAAAGAATTGTTGCACATGGAGGATCATAACATTGTGCTTTATAAATTTCTGCTTCATTTTTATTTGATTAAAAACTATATTTTTAAATATTTCATAAAAGAAGAATAAAAAATAATCATAAATATAAAAGAAACGTACAACATTTACTTACACATAATATACTATTTAAAACCTACCTAAGTTAGGTTTGGCGCACTGGTTCCACTGTGGTGATTGTAATACTTACAGCAAGTGAAAGAATTATTGCAAATGCATCCGTAATCCTCCAGGTTGATGTTTTTGTCCGTGTAAACAAAGTGTTGCATGCCGGTTTGATTATCTGGCTGATTTGGCAGCCACCTTTTGTATACTTCTGATATTAGTTTCCCTAGAAAAATCAAATACATATACTGTTACGAACGTGACTAATTAAATGCCGGTTTACTAGCAGTAACCTTTATTCCGCATAAACAATAACAAATCTCTCCAATCAATAATAATCAGTGATCGGAATAGGTAGGGCTATTTAGATTCTTTGATCGCAAACATCGATGTTAATATGGATATTCCACGGGATTCCAGCTGATACTACGGGATTTAATTGATTTTCATTATTTTTGACAAAATGAATTAAAAAAAAATGTAAGCCAATAAGCGCATGATATGCGACGTTGTAAGTTTAACGTCAACAGCACGCTATAAAAGTTTTTGCCAAGAAAGAAAGAAACAAAGAAAATACGTTTATTTGGTACACAGGTAGGTACACACAATGATATACAAATTTATTATAGTATGGAATCTTAAACTTAAAATATATCTACATTGTATGTCCCACGGCTGCACCAAATGGGTCCAGTTCAGCATCATGCCAGGCCACTACGTAGCAGTTGCCTGACGCTGGTTTTCAACTGAACCTTGCTATGAGTCTACGGATGTTAATCAGTTGTTAGGTGTGAGATAAATAAATATTAAAAAAAACCGGTCCTAAGCGATTCAAATTAACGTAGTTCGTGTTACGTAACAATTTATCCAGTATATCTTGGGTAGCTGAGCGCAACAGACGACAAGCTGTAGCCAAATATATTATATAATAGAGAAGTAAACTTCGGGTATTAGAAAAAAAAACCAAATACATATTACGATCTGATTATAGTTGTCAGTGAAACCAAAATAATGTAACAGTGAAACCCAGTGAGTGTAATTATGTGTATCAAAGGTAAGTATCGCAAAATAGTAATAACCATTTAAATGTTTGAGTAAGCAATGCATGTAAGTATATGTATATATTACTTTTCCAAGCGCGCGACGTTGCCGCTTTGTTGAGACGCGTACAGATACCGGCACGGATCTTGAGCGCTCGGCTAATCTTTCATTAGTCCCGAAGGCAAGATAGTTTTCTTTATAATTTTACTACTTTAAAACCAAATCCCGGGACTCGGGGAATACCCATATTATTCTAACCTATGGCAAGTACATAAAACAGCCCTACCTATTCCGATCTATGATAAGAATCCACATCACAATGAACACTACAGATCTGTCTCAATATAGCTTAGGTCGTTAAGTAAGATCACTTCACACACGTAGCTATCGCACTCGTTTCGCAGTCGAAAACAAACTGACTCACTTCCGGTCAGGAGCTCGTATTTATATGCGAAGCCAGGAAAATTCTACATACCGACGTTTCAAAGCCATAATTTAGAATGGATGTAGACTACATTACAACAATAAGCCCTAATAAATTATTGTTTCGCGTTTATAACATTGAGCTTTATAAATTTATGCTTCACTTTTATTTACATGTAGCGACATCTATGGCGTCACATAGGAACTAAACTACGAAATCCTCCATATACTAAGATCCCAGAGTTGTCTGACATAACTTGGATGAAACCTTAGGTTCTCAGTATTATCTCATTGTGCTTTGAATACCTGTGTGCTTGCGGAGTTCCCCCTTGGGGAATCTTGGTAGGTCGGTACCAGGTGAGAAAGGGAAGTAAAATTAAAAGAGACTTAAATTATAGCTGATTTTTATAAAATGTTTTGTAGAATATTTTTCAACGGCGCTCACAGTGCCGCAGCTTTTTTTCCTATCCTGATTTCCGGCCACCGTAGGCGCAGGCTTGCGGACCGTCCAGTAGAGTCCGGACCGAGCCCAAGTCATCGACGGTGACTGTTCCTGCGCGTTTCAAGGAGTTGTCAGCAACAGCAGGGACACAGCTGGGTGGAATCATACTGGGGCCACGGTTTAGCTCCGAAAGGGAAGCTCGGCGCCGGTATGAAAGGTGTATAAAATTGCAGGATATTCTCAGGAATTTTAGAAATTAAAAATACAGGATCGTAGCTTGCAGTGTATCAGTTTTAATTTGCCAGTCATGAGATTCAAAAATCATGAAGGTAGTTAATAGCTAACTCCTGATAAAAAACTTATAGCTAATATTTATAACTACTTATTGCTAACTTAAATTAGTGGTGCAAAATTGAAGTGACGCTTCAACATGCCGCCGGCCGTTGAAAGCTTGCCTTTCAACAGCTGTCTTCCAACAACGGACAGATCTTGGAAAATGCTCTTCTGACAATTCCGGTGGAGGTCCTGATATCAGCAACTCTGCTAATGCCATCTGTGCCAGGATGAAGAGCAATAACGCGACCCAACTTCCACTTCAAGGGTGGCTGGTTGTCCTCCTTGATAACAACGAGGGAATCCAAATGCAGGTTGTCGTTGCCGGTCCGCCATTTTACACGCTGCTGAAGTTCAGAGACGTACTCCTTGCTCCATCTCGTCCAAAAATGCTGCCGCAGCTGCTCCATACGCTGATGGCGTGTCAAGTGAGGAGTGGAGTGGTCCCGGATGTCCTTTACAGGCAGAGACGTGATAGATCGGCCGATCAAAAAATGACCAGGAGTGAGAGGCAACAGGTCTTCTGGGTTCGACGTTAGCGGTGTAAGCGGTCGAGAATTCAGAATGGCCTCAATCTGTATCAGGACGGAGTTAAGCTCCTCGTAAGTCAAATTACAATTGCCCAACACTCGAGACAAATGATATTTGTTCGATTTGACACCCGCCTCCCTTAAGACCACCAAAGTGTGGAGCGTAAGCAGGTATAAAGTGGAAGTTTATACCGTCTTGAGCTGCACTATCAGATAAGGACTCACAATTGCGTTTCAAAAAATCAGATATTTCATTGTAGGCTCCTACAAATGAAGTTCCGTTATCGGAGTAAATGTTGAGAGGTTTTCCTCTCCTAGACATAAACCTACGTAAAGCCTGTAAATAATTACTGCTCGTCAAGTCACCAACCAATTCTAAATGAATGGCCTTGGTGGTGAAGCACACAAAAACAACGATGTATACCTTCACCAATCTATATCCACGACCTTGACGACTAGCCGCGGTTATAGGGCCTGCGTAGTCAACCCCTACACTTTGAAAAGGGAAGTCGGCTGGCGAGAGTCTGTTCAGTGGTAGATTACCCATTTGAGGAGTAATTGTCTGTGGCTTTAGTCGCTGACACCGAACGCACTGACGATAACAGGCTCTGGCTAAGTTGCGACCACCTAGTGGCCAGTAGGTCTCTCTGATTGTACTTAATAATAATTGAGGACCTGCATGCATTAATCTAATGTGCTCAGATTTAAATAAAAGTTTAACAAAATGATAAGTGGACTGTATCAATATTGGGTGTTTCTTTGTGTATAAATATTCTGAGTTATGTAACCTACCCCTATACGAATGATTTTGTTTTTATCTAAAAATACGTTTAAACTTGATAACCTATTTTTTGGGGTAGTTTTTTATTATTTATTAGTAAATTGTATTCAGGAAAAGACTCCTTTTGCGACTGAGTAACGATAACGTATAAAGCATCTTGTAGCTCATTCGCATTAAAACAAGATATAGGTTTTGTTGAACGTCCTTTGCAAGTATTAATGAAGCGGAAAACATAACAAACGGAACGCTGTAATCGATTAAAATTAGAAAATCGATTAAATTCGATTATTCCCTTAAATAAATCTTCAGTAGTGTAGTGATCTTGGGCTAAATTAACTAAAATAGTAGATTTAATGTCTGGTAAGGTTTCTTTATTTATAGCAGTGGGTGGCCATGTAGTACTATCGTGTTTTAAGAAGCATGGACCGAACCACCACAAGTCCAGTGATTACTTATCGGTAGGATCCACTCCACGAGTTATTAAATCAGTTGGATTGTCGTGGGTCGGCACATGTCTCCAGGGGCCTGAGTCTGCTATTTTTATAAATTCGTCATTCCAACACGATCCCATTCTCATTTTGCTAAAAGTTTGTAATCTGCTAATTCATAATGATCGATCATTGATCGGTCAATGGTCTTGTAATAGAATCGTGGTAGAATGATAATTTCGAGCATATTAAAACCAATAACTGCACAATAACGTTCTAATGGTAGAACACTGATCAAATAAACTGTCAAAGTTTTAGCAGATTACCGCAAACGTCAAATATTCATTTGTCAAAATGTACGAGATTACCATTTTATGCCACTTCTTTATATGGAGTGTCAGTGGTTGACCATTGGAAAGTCATGATGACGCCATTATATTAGTAGATTACCAAACTTGTCAAAATCGACAATTATGACATCAATGATAGACCATTCTGACACTATTGTAATAGCAGACTTGAGGTCCAGGTACATGTACCGGATGTTCCTAACACTTCGGCAACACGGTTACGAACAAAAGTATTTAATTTTATTGGCAACATTTTCAACCAACCCAGCACTATCATGGAGTCAGTCCAAAAAACAATATTATACGGTTTAATGTGAAGAGAATTAGCAACCTTTTGATATAAGCGTACACCAAGCACAGCAGCACAGAGCCACATACTGTGACAGAGCTCCAGTCGCGGTATAGTTAGTGGTTTGATAGGAGCGACGCGACTTTTGGCTGTTAATAATCGCACGTTGACGTCACCCTGCTCATTCATACTACGAACATACAAACAAGCGCCATATGCTTACTCCGACGCGTCGGTAAAAATGTAAAATTCGAAGTGTTTGTGTGGGTGACTCACACATATTTATTCAGTGCACACTATACACGTACACAATAAATATATACTGACCTACATACATCTATTATGTCTATTTATACATTCATATATATTTATATATTTCCAAGTTCACAACACACATATTCACCAACACTAAACACGACATATACATTGACGTGACGCTATGGACACGCACACAGTCGATGACGCGCCGGCGATTTATTTTCTTCTACCGCCGAGTTGCAGCACTATGTTACATTTAGTTTTCTCACCAGTCACGATCTATCCTGTCCGCTAGATATACGTGCGCTTGCGCCGATGATATTAATTGTGAACCGTATCTACCCGCGCTAACTGTATAGCTGTGTTTGCAAAGACTGTGCATTATATTTCACTGCTGTATTTTATCTGCTTGTACCTGGCTTATTTTGCGCCTTCTTATAAACTGTGTTGTTGTGCTGTGTGTGAGGAAATTATACCTGGAGATACTTCAACAAGGAATTTTATTTACTCGCCACCAACCCAGTGAGTACCTACCTACACCACACACACCACCCAAACAACCAAATTGGTGACCCCGTCTGAGCACAGAAGACAGTCAAGATGAGCAGTGACGGTAGTGACACCGGAAGATCACAGCGTAGCCAACGCCCTACACGTCGGTCAAGTAAGTGCGCGCGCGTCTCCACTGACGCGGACAACCCAGCGGAGCTATTCAGAGTTGGCGTCCGTATACCTCCCTTTTGGCCAGAAAAGCCCAACATCTGGTTCTGCCAAGTGGAAGGACAGTTCAGATTGGCCAGAATAACGGACGACTCCACCAAATTTTATTACGTCCTCGCGCAACTTGACCGTCAACACTCAGAGGAGGTAGAGGACATTATTATTTCGCCACCCGCAACGGACAAATATGAGAAGCTGAAGACCGAGCTTATCAAGCGCCTGTCAGTCTCCAAGGAGAAGAAAGCCAAGCAGCTCCTCCAGTCGGAAGAGCTAGGCGACAGGAAGCCATCGCAGTTCTTGAGGCATCTTCAGAACTTGGCGGGACCCACAATACCGGACGACTTCATACGCACGATATGGACCAGCCGCTTACCCAGCAACCTGCAGACCATCGTGGCCTCCCAGATGAGCCTATCGCTCACAGAGCTCGCAGACCTCGCCGACAGAGTGCACGACATCGCTCCAGCAACTCCTCAAGTCGCAGCAGCAACGACATCCCGGTTGGACTCGCCGAAAGACATGATGAGCCTTATCATGGAGCTGACGAGAAAAGTAGAAGCCTTATCTACTGAAAGGAACAGTCGTTCTCGCCCTCGGACGAGACAGACGTCAGGCCATCGTAGTCGCACACCATCTCGCCGATCGCAGTCCAACTACAGAAGGTTCCCGATCTGCTGGTACCACCACAAATTCGGCAGCCACGCGAAGAAGTGCGTCCAGCCATGCGACTACACAGTGGGAAACGAGCGGGGCAGTCGGTAATGGCGGCTGAAGATTGGCCTTCAACAACCGGTCGCCTGTTCGTGACGGATCGCAGCTCGAAAGTCCAATTCCGTGTGGACACCGGAAGCGACTTGTGTGTCTTCCCTCGAACTGCGCTACCTCAGCGTCGCACGAAAACTGAGTACCAGCTGTGTGCAGCCAACGGTACAACTGTAGCGACCTACGGTTACCTACAGGTTGTATTGAACCTAGGCCTTCGTAGGGACTTCCATTGGCGTTTCATCGTTGCGGATGTCACTAAAGCCATAATAGGGGTAGATTTTTTGTCACATTACAATCTCATTGTTGACATCCGCAACAAACGACTAATAGACGGTACCACTAAGCTATCATCCGTAGCTTCAATATCTTTTTCCAATTGTCTGATATCAAGTGTAAAGGTTGTGACTGGTGAGAACAAGTATAGTAACATACTTTCTGAGTTTCAGGAAATAACTCGACCCGCAGGCATGCCATTCACACCAAAACACAACACGACACACCACATTCGCACCACATCAGACCCCCCAGTATCTTGTTCCCCACGCAGACTAGCCCCGGACAAGATGAAGATCGCCAAGGCTGAGTTCGAGGCAATGTTGGCGAACGGAACAGCTCGACCCTCGGAGAGCCCCTGGTCGTCACCTCTTCACCTCGCCTCGAAGAAAGACAACGGCTGGCGTCCCTGCGGAGACTACAGACTGCTCAACGCAAGGACAATTCCAGATAAGTACCCAATCAGGCACATACATGACTTCTCCCATAGTCTGTCTGGTTGTACGATCTTCTCCACCATTGATTTGGTGAAAGCGTACAATCAGATACCAGTCTGTGAGGAGGACATACCCAAGACTGCCATCACTACACTCTTCGGACTTTTCGAGTTTCCATTTATAACGTTTGGTCTGAGGAACGCAGGTCAAACTTTCCAAAGGCAAGAAAACGCGCCACAGAGCACGCGACGTGAAACCCGTAAATTGTGAATGTAAGGTAATGATTTAATTATGTTCGCCCATATTGTTGCAATGTCAGGTGATAACTGATCATCCCAGTTCAACTTGTCTAGCCAAAGTTTTTGGAGCAACATCTTCATGTTCACGACACACGGTGCTAACAGTCCTAAAGGATCGTAAATTCGTGCAATTACTGCTAACATGCCACGCTTAGTGTTTTCTATGCAGTGAGAAACTTGTATAGAGAAAATGAGGTCATCAGTGTCTGTTCGCCAACTAAGACTCAGTGTTTTACTACAGACATCACCTTCCTTGTGGAACTCGAAGCAAGACTCGTCAGATGGATCTGAAATTAAAGTGGGCTCGTTCGATTTCCACTTCCGTAACGGCATGCAAGCAGAGGCAAGAGCATCAGTCACCTTGTGACGCAACACGAGAGCTTCCTCATACACGTCTTCGCCGGTCAGCAGGTCGTCTACATAAAAATCATGAAGAATGACTTCAGCGACCCTTTGATCCTGGCATTCCAGGTCTATTTGTTTTATGCACCTAGTCGCGAGAAAAGGTGCACTAGCCGTACCGTACGTTACGGTTTTTAATTGATAAGTTTTAAGCGTGCTGGTAACATCATCACGCCAAATGATTTGCTGCAGGTGCCTATCTGAAGGATCTACAAACACTTGCCTGTACATTTTCTCTACGTCAGCAGAGAGAACGTACTTATGAGTTCGAAATCTAAAAATAATTGCAGTCAAATCGTCCTGAACAGTAGGCCCGACCATCTGGATTGCATTTAAAAAGAAAAGAAAGTCCAGAGGTAGTGGGTGCACTAGCATTAAATACAACCCGTAATTTTGTTGTGCTACTGCTTTCACGCAGGATTCCGTGATGAAGAATATAATATGACCGCAAATCTTGATTAATATGACATCCTGACATATGGCCTAAATAAATGTACTCAGTCATAAAGTCTTTGTACATTTTGTCAAGTGGAGGTTGGCTGAGGTTTCTGCGCTCTATTGACAGAAAACATCGTTTTGCACGATGATATGAATCACCTAAACCCTCCGGAGATTCCTTCAACGGAATCTTAACACTAAAACGGCCATCTGATAAGCGCGTCATGTTTTTTATGAAGTGTTCTTCACACATGTTCTCCTCAGCTGAATAAGTCGATGCATAATGGCTAACTTCCTCGAGCTGCCAGAAACGCGTCAATTGGTTTCGGATGTCATCTAACTCATTCGAACTGGAAGAACTTTTGTAATAATCGTTTACGAAATTACACTTAATTGAAGAAAGTTGAGAAGAATTAATATTATAATTAAAGCCGCCGTTAATTGGGCCACAAACTAGCCAACCTAGTCTAGTTTGGTGAAGTGTTGGTTTCCCATCACCTAATAAAATCTTATCAGATCCTAATAAACTCCAGAATACATCAGCCCCTATAATCATATCAATAGAAGCCGGTGTGTGGAAATATGGATCAGCTAATTGAATATTTGAAGGTATATTTACATGTACCTGTCTAGCGGGAACATTATCAGTAATTGTGGGTAAGACAAAACAAGTTAAATTATTTGAGTACGATTCGTGCAACGACTTAATATGCACACGAGACAGAGAATTGTTTATACCTTGTATCGATCTTTCTGTGGTTACGTAGGGCAACTTCAACTTATTGTATAAAGTCTCCGTCATTAGACAAGCCGAACTACCTGAGTCGAGAAGTGCTCGAGCGATGTGTTCCTTATTATTTGCATCGTAACATCTAATTAGTGCAGTCGACAACAAAATGTTACCTGTGCTAGTCGTATGCGAATGTGCGGAGATATTGGCTGAGAGTGCAACGTGATTGTTTGTGTCGATAGTGGAGGATGACTCACAGTTAGTCTTATCAGTCATAACAGCTGATTTGTTTGAAACGGGTGTTTGTTTGTACTCTGCGTTATGAATAAGTGTGTGGTGTTTGCGCTTACATATTTTGCACCCCGATTTCTTGCAATTACTAGGATAGTGACCGTGACGCAAACAGTTATAACATATCTTATAGCTAGGTAGTAAGGACATTCTCTCGTTAACATTTAATGATAGATATTGTGGGCGTGAATTAAGATTGTGATCACCTTTACACCTAGGACAGTTTTTTGATTTATCAATACGCCCTTTGTATTCTTCCCATTCTCGGAATGATTTTGTGTCTAATTTTTGTCGTATGATGTAAATAAGTAATGTGTCCCAATTGTGAACAGGTTCACCTAATGTTTTTAAAGCTCTGATATTTTTGTTTCTCTACGATGCCTTTTAACGCAGTTGAGGACTCCTTTGTGATTGACTCGATATTGAATAAAGCTGTAACGTGATTTTCTATTAATATTCTTTCGTTATCAAATCGCTCACAAAGCAGTTCCCACGCCATATTGTAGTTTCGAGCTGAAAACTCGATAGACTGAATTACAATAGCAGCAGATTCTGTTAATGAGGACCTCAAATAATGGAATTTATTGACCTCGTCTATATCGTCATTGCCGTGAATGAGACTAGAGAAAGTATCTCGAAATTCGAGCGAGTTATCGTACGAGCCTGTAAATTTAGGTAACTGTATGGTGGGTAACTTGACGAACTGACGCTTACTACTAGAGGTTGACTTTACTTCCTCTTGCTTAAATTTTAAGAACTTATTTAATAGTACTTTAGCTTGAGCCATCAAATCATAATATTGCGATTCAATTGTAGCTCGTTCGAGTACCTCAGAGGCAACGTCACACATACATTCCAACTTTGATTGAACTTCGTTAAATTCGTCATATAAATTATCTAATTTGTTGACTCGCAACTGCAACTCCATTACCTGAGACGGGTTTACCGTAGAGTCTTGAAATTTATTTAAATATGTTTCAAAGACGGTTAATCTTCCCTTATAACTGCTTCGCTTCTTTTTAAGATCTTTTATATCAGTCATTTTGACAGGAAGGTGTCGTAGACCTGAAATTATACAGTTGTAATGTTAAATAACGAAACTATATTTATCAAAAATACCTAGGCGTAATAAATAATGAGACTAAGCAACTATTGGTCTGAGTTATTGATTAATTTTACAATGTTGACCTTTGATCACTGCAAATTATAAAGAACTACCGTAGTAACAAGTAGGTAGGTAAGGTTTACTATTCTATTAGAATAATGTAACAAACAAATTAATTACCTAATAATTTATATTGTAAAGGTTTACAAAGCGTCAATTAATGGTAAAGGTTAAAATTAAGAAATAATATTTGTAAATTGAAAAATAAATAGCTAACTAATGTAGGTTAACACAAACACTACTTTACGGTATTATAAGCACTATTAACTATATTTTACAAATATAATTCAACCTAAAACTTTGTAAATAAATCCTTGTAAATAAATTGTATAAAATAATGTGTAAATAATTTGTAAATATGTATAAAATAACTATGTTACTAACCTTATTTAAGTTTTTATAATCGCTACTTATTACCTATATTTTGTATATTACCTGATTAAATATTAATGAGTGTTGGGTGAATTTAATTGATATTATAATGCTTTGGCTTTAACACTTATGGTTTTACTTCACTTGACCTTCACTTCACTTTCCCTCCAAAACGTGTTCGTCACCTCGTCACTCCGGTAATTTTCAATATAATCTCCAAAATATCCAATATTTAGCTTTTTCCACTTTGCTAGTTGTAGATAATATAATATCCGGTTCGTATGGACCATGTATAAAATTGTAGGATATTCTCAGGAATTTTAGAAATTAAAAATACAGGATCGTAGCTTGCAGTGTATCAGTTTTAATTTGCCAGTCATGAGATTCAAAAATCATGGAGGTAGTTAATAGTTAACTAATGATAAAAAACTTATAGCTAATATTTATAACTACTTATTGCTAACCTTCATTAGTGGTGCAAAATTGAAGTGACGCTTCAACAAAAGGCAAGAAGGAATGGGGGGGTTTTTTACTGTGACTATTTCCCGCTCTACCCAAGAGAGTTTGATGTCATTTGGATGATTTTTACCAAAAAAAAAGAGAGATATTTTCACACTCTACCATAGCCTCTCTTTCGGACCGGATTATTTTCTTACTCGCCCGAGCACTTGGCAGGTATTTCTATATAACTGTGCTATCATCTACATACCCATAGATACCGAGCACCAACAGATCGTTAAAATGCAGCTAGAAGTGAGTTGCAAAGAGAACAGACCCCTGAGGAACTCCAGCATTAGTCGTCATGCGCTCTGATGATCATCCGTCGACAAATTCTCGGAGGGACCGTTCACTCAGGAAGTCTTTTACCCAACTAATAGACCAAGGGAAATGCCCTACGCTGGAAGCTTACTCAAAAGGCTAGCGTGCCTTACCCTGTGGCTTTCAAGACGTCTAGGAAAGTGGCAGTCTGGTGGCAGTTCGACACGACTGCTCCTTTTGGGCACGGGTTGCACGTTGGCAAGCTTCCAGGACTTAGGTACTATACCAGTCCTAAATGAGAGGCGATCCAAGCGCATCAACACAGGAGACAACTCGGGCGCATAAGCCTTGACAACAAACGCTGGTATACCATCTGGTCCACTAGCTTTATTCACGTGTAGACGACACAGCTCTCTCAGAACTTTCCTGTTTCTTATGCGAACCTCGGGCATTGAAGAGTCACAATGAGGCAGAGTCGGTGGAGTAGTACTGCTAGTGTCAAGAAAGAAGAAAGAGAACTGCTTTCTCTCTTGCCGTATGAGCCAGTGTTCTATCCGGTTTAACCAGTGGAGAGAATACGAGCCGACAGAAGTTCGACTCGACCGACTTGGCAAGGGACCAAAATGCTCTGCTACCAGACGGCTGTACAGATATGAGTAATGCGGTCGAAGCGCGCCTTCTTTAGTGCTTTTTTTGTAGGATTTGGCAGCATGGTTGAAGGCTCTCTTCTTTGAACTCGGATCAGATCAGATCAGATCCGGAGCTTTGCGGTCACGAGCGTCACCCAGGCGTGAAACGTTTACGCTCTTCAGCCTAAACCCACTTCAGACTTTACCAGACAGTGATTTGAAGTTCCAAGTGGTGAGGAAACTGTTACGATACATCTGTCCGGATCGGCGGTCAACAGCAGGTAGACCAGACAATCGGCAATATAACTAACTACATCAGGCACCCTTGTCGCTTGCTTTACCATCTGGGAGAGGCCCATCGATACTTCAAAGTTTCGCGCTTCTCTCCCAGCGAGGTCGGTGGCAGTATTGATGACAGGCGTTAAAATCCCCCAGAGCGACAAACTGCGCATCAGGGTGCCGATGCAGAGCCTTATTGATGGCCTCGCTGGGGTGACCAAACAGTCGAGTCGTCTCCTGGTCACCGCTCAGTTAAGTAACTCTTATTTATAGATCTTTTCTCACCTGGTACTTTCCCAGCTGCCCCAAGGAGGAACTATACAAGCACATGAGACGCATTCAAAGCACATGAGACGCTACTGAGAACCTAAGGTTTCATCCATGTGAAAATAAGTTACGTCAGACAGCTCTGGGATCTTGGACTATTAGAGTTGATTGTATTAATTTGTTGTCGGCCATGTATAATCCGGTATTCTATACAATACCGAATGCGCAGCCGGTGAAAAGCCGGTGTAAAAGACGACAGCAGGGAAGTAGGTGACGTAGTTTTAGGGCATTCTGAATTCTGATACACGCATAGATTGGAAGTACTTGTATACAAAATTACACTATGTTACGTACATACTTTAGGAATGTATAAGTACACAGGTCCTGTTTCTGTACGCGGGGTTTAAGCGAGGCTCGTATTTCCGGATGGTTATAAAAAAAATCCTAAACTAACCTGTCCATGTTGGGGTACCCTAAAATCACTCCAATTCTTTCCTTGCTCTTGTCTTTAACAGACCTTGATTTTAAGAAATATAACATGTTTCATTTGCCCATCATTTTACAGGTGGGTTGGTTTTGGTCAACATTGATAAATGTAGAACAAAATCTATTACGCATTACCGGTGAACCAGCAGGTACTCTATACAATTTCTAGGAAATGTAATCATTACCTAGGTAAAGTATGTAATGGACAATAATAATCATAATATTTCATACATTGCCTGGACGCCCCAGGTATTTTATACATTGCCGAGGTATTATATAGAATAACTGAATTATTCAGACTGCCGGTAATATAATATAAAACAGCCCAAAATCATATCTCGACAAACCAAACATAACTCCCGTCTGATCGGAGGATCCTCCCTTTTCAACGGAGGTTCCTCCATATACATACATATTATTATGAATTACATTTTTAAATATTTCAACAAATAAACATTTCAAAACATGAAAAGAGGAGAATACTTTATGATTCATTTATTATTTATGTCAAGAGTGGCAATAAACATGGCAAATCATTCATACCTAATAATATTATGCGTAGTGATAATTATACTGAATTTCGGTAAGCCAGCATAAGTTTTGGCAATATAATTAATTTATGCTTATCATTAGTAAACTTTAGGATTTAGATATTAATATCGAAAGCTTTTGATGTTTCTGATTCTGACCTTTCTGTCCTACAAGTTGGGAGGTATCAATTGTTTGGTAAATGGGGACAAGCACAGAACTAATATAAAAAAGAATATTTTCATCCTCCATCTCGGAAAGAGTATTTTTGCTCTTCGATATCGGAGTGCAATAGCCAAGATTAAGTAAATTGAATTTTGATCATCGTGTGCTTTATGATAAATGATAAATTATATTTATTTTGCAAATAGGTTTAAAAAACACTTTTACACGTCAATTTTTTTTTTTCGTCGATTTAAGCTAGATGAGGCCGGTGTTTCCTAGCTACTTGAGAAGAAACACAGAAACAAACTCAGGGGTCAAAGTCTCTTTTAAGTTCCATACAGTAAATATGTAATTGTCAAATCACATGAGAATCATGCAGATTAGTGACATGGTCTTTTGAAGAAAGAACCATACAGATTTGAGTGGACCCATCCAGTCAGTGCAAGCATTTGTCAGTATTCACAAAGCTCAACTCAGGACTACTAAGGAGCTCAACGACTTGACGAACAATACCAAGGAAAGGACATTTGAGTAGGCCGCAGAAAATACTCAAATTGCCAGACAATTTTTTTTTTGACAATTTAGGGGGCTGAGTCACCCGCGTCCGTAGGAGGATACCCATTGCTAGGCCCTACACGTGGTCCCCGGGTGGTGCTAATCAGGTGACACTAACTGGTGGTAGGTTTCGACCGACGGCTTGTGACTACCCACTGGGCAAAGACGTATCGTCAAGTGGCCTAGCCGTGTTTCGGTACGATGCCCAGTGTAGCCGATTCAGAGGAGTTGGGTCAAAGTGGCAGTTCCAATGCTTGCAGACCAGCCAGACTCGTGCTGGTATTGACGTATCGCGAGACTAGTCGTGGAGGGTAGCGGGATCCGAGGCACGGCGCACCGCTGGCAGACCGCTGTTAGTTGGGGGCCCAAGTAATGTGCCAGCCACACAAGAAAGGCTGCCCCGCCAACTAGCGAAAAATCCCGGAATGTACCATCATGCTGGTTGGCGACCAGATGAGAGGGCCCGATGGTCACTAATGTCCAGCCCGTGCCCAAGAAAGGGAGTCGTGCTGACCCAGCTAACTACCGACCAATCTCAGTAACGTCCATTCTCTGTAAGACTATGGAACTAACTAAGCTTCCTTCTTTCGGTTTATTCGCTGGATTGTGTGCTTGGATCAAAGACTTCCTGAGTAACCGGTCTATCCGAGTGGTTATCGATGGTTGCTCGTCCGGTCAAATGGCTTTTAATGCCGGTGACCCCTAATCAGTACTCTCGGCAACATTATTCTTGCTGCACAAAAACGATCTGCTTAAGCCCGGTACCTTTAGGTATGCAGACGACAGCACTGTTGTTGAGAGTTACATATCCAGCGCGCGAGCTAGTGGGTCACAGATCCAGTCTCTTCGAGAGGCTTTGGTTGAGCGCTTGAACTTGTCCTTGGAGGCAGTCTCCGAATGGGCAAAAACCCAGGCGTGTCTATTTTCCGCTAAAAGGAGCCAATTCAGTCCCGCTCCAACTTTCCGGGGTGTAACCATGCCGATAACCGACCATCTTGACCTTCTTGGTGTTATGCTTACATCAACGCTCAACTTTGGGCCATACATCGAAGCAAAGGCTCAACTGGCTGCAAAAAAGCTGGGAATCCTCACAAAGGTCAGACAGTACTTCACGCCGGAACAGCTGCTCAAACTTTATCAAGCGCAAGTTCGATCATGTATGGAGTATTGCTCTCATCTTTGGGACGGATCTGTCCGATACCAGCTTGAGCAACGATGCAGAGTTGCTAGCCTGTCGGTTTTCTACCAGTTGCATTTCGGGGAGTGTGCGTCGGAATTGCATAACCTAATTCCGCCTAGCCCGTTCCATCATCGGACTACCAGACGTACGGCTATGCGCCACCGGTATATGGTGGATATCCCACCTACACGCACAAAACGTTTTGGGAACACATTCATTGTGTGTGCGGCTAGGAAGTGGAATTCCTTGCCGGAGTCTGTGTTTACTGATAGCTACAACCCGGGAATCTTTAAGTCGAGAGTGGATAGGTTTCTTTTAGGTAAGCGCGTCCCATCGTCGACCGCATCGTTGCTTTCCATCAGGTGAGATAGCGGTCAAGCGTGAACCTATCAACAATAAAAAAAAACATACGGTTACGAGAAAAAAAAAGTAATCAACATAGTCCTCACATTCATAATAATAAAAGGAAATTATAGTTTACAAAATGTAAAAGGTTTCAAAAAAAAAAAAAAAAAATTAAGTCAAAAAATAAATAAAAACATGTCAAACTTTAAAATAAAATAAAAAATACAATGTCAAATTAAAAAACTAAATTAATAAAAATAAGTAATAAAAAGCACAATTGAAAATAAATAAAACAAAAGTTATAAAAGTTTCAAAAATTAGAGCATACTAGGGCAGGTCAATCCCAAGCCTTTTCGTCTTCAACATAGTCCTTTACAGTGTAAAATGCCTTTTGGCAAAGTTTTCGCTTTACAAATGATTCGAATTTATTAAGGCCGAGTTGTTGAATATGACTAGGAAGTTTATAATAGAAGTGTATGCATTGACATCTTAATGGGCCCTCTATTTTTTTGAGTCTGGTTACAGGAACTACAAATTTGTGTTTATTCCTAGTATTAAAATTATGAATATCACTGTATTTTTTAAACATGTTTTTATTTTATGTGCATACAAAATACTTCGTTACTAAAAAAGTTATGAGTTTACACGTGGATGGATGGAGGGGAAGAGGGAGGCCAAAGAAAAGATGGATAGATTGTGTGAGAAGCGATATGAAAGAAAAGGGAGTTATTGATAGCGTGACGAGTGACAGGACAGAATGGAAGAAAAAAACGTGTTGCGCCGACCCCAAATAAAACGGGATTAGGGCAGGCAAATACCCAGAACATCGCATTTGTCTTTCCATACATCATAAATATGTCCTAAAAGTTCAACACGGTACGGTTCATCGGTTGTTGAACGAACCCTTGTAAAACCAAACTGTTTGGTATGCAACAATTTATGTCTGTTACAAAATCTTTGAAGTTGCTCTAAAATAAGTTTTTCAAATATTTTACGAAAAGTGGGTAGTACTGAAATGGGTCTGTAATTCGTGGGGTCTGATGTACTACCCGTTTTGAACAATGGAATTATTTTACTATTCTTCATCAGGTCAGGAAACTCGCGATCGATACAATTATTAAAAATACACCACCAATTTTTAATTAGTACAAATACTTAAGTGGCTTATTAGAAAAGCCCTTGTTATTATTTAAGTAAAGTCTCAATAAATAATATTCATAAACAGCAAAGTTATTAGCTATTATGTTTACCCCAAAATGTCTCTCAATTTATGGAAATATTGTGCAGGCTATTGATTATGAATGAATAAATGACGATTAAAATGGAAAAACACTGCCCACAGTATTTTCTACTAGCAATTGTTATGTAAGATTGAATCTATGATAAATTTACCTTTTCGTGGTAAATTTTAGGATTTCGGTTTTTTCTACTTTTGAATACAAAAATATGATCATGATAAGTGACGGGAACAGATAGAGCCCCATTTTTTTTTTGTACTAATTAAAAAGTAGGGGTGTATAAGCTAAAGAAGGAGCTACAATGTGGATTGTAAATTTAACACCGTCCACAGAATTACCCCATAAATCTGCAGTCTTTTTACATTCAAGGAGTTAAACGTCTTAATAATATCTACATAAGTCACATGTTCGAAAGTTAAATCAGAATCACAAACTTTAACATTCTCTTTAAGCAGAGTCTCTGCAGTTCAGAGATTTTTTCGAAGTGATTACGTTGTCATTAATTATAAGTCTATAGTCACTAGATGGTCTTGTAGATCTTCCAGTTTCCCTATTTATAACATTCCAAGTGGTTTTAATAATATTATTACTGTTTTTAATTTTGGAACTCAAATAACGCGATTTCGCTACAGAACAAAGCTTTTTAAATAATTTAGAATAATTTCGCACATATAAACTAAATTCAGCAGTTTTGACAACAATCCTTTCATCGTACAATTCGTAAAGCCAAGTTCTACTTTTATGAATGCCAGTGGTAGCCCATTTACTGAACGACACGTTACTATTAATCGAAATAGTCTTAGGGGTAAAAGTAGAATTAAATTGATTACAGTACATGTTAAATAAACCTTCGTATTGATGATTAAGATCATCATATATAGACAGAAGTTTAGTTTTAAAAGTTTCTAAACGACTTGTAGTTTTAGGGTTAACAAAGAAATTCTTTTTAGCCACTATGTGATTTTTATTCTGAAAAGTAATTAATTGTCCACAATGATCAGAATCTAATCAATTTTGACTGGCCTGTTGGTCTAGTGGTTAGTGACCCTGACTGCTAAGCCGGAGGTCGTGGGTTCGATTCCCACCCAGGACAAATGTTTGTGTGATGAGCAAATTCATTTGTTCTGTATCTGGGTGTAATAAAATTTATCTATAATATGTATGCATTTAGAAATATATAAGTGTGTTTATCAGTTGTCTAGTACCCATAACACAAGATCTGCTTAGCTTGGGACTAGACGGCGTTGTGTGATAGTTGTGGAATATTATATTATTATTATTATATTATATTTATCATTTCTTTGTGACTTGGTACAATATCCATATTAATATTATCTATGCATGTGGTACTAGTAGGAGTTATTCTTGTGGGCTCCAAAAATAGGTTAACAAGATTGTAGGACTGAAACAAACTTATATTTTTACTACATAAACCTGAGTTTTCAAATAAATTAACATTAAAATCACCACAAGTGATTATGTTCTTGTTTGAATTTATTGCAAATCTTGTGCAATACTTCATCCATTACATTTTCAAAGCAGTCATACAATCCAGAAGGGGGTTTGTACACACTTAGTATAATAAACTGCTCCAATTCAATACAGGCAATTTCAACTGACCGCTCAAAAGATAGGCTCACAATGTCCTTTAAGTATTTACTTCTACCTCCGTGGTGCCAAATTTATCATACAACTTTTTAATTTGTTAAAAACTCAAAGTCAGGACCTTTTTGGTGTACTTTTTGTTTTTATTTTTTGCATTTAGTCTTTTTCTCGCTAAGGTGGGATGACAAGTTACGTGTTGCACTCGAGTGCAAAGATTTTTACCTCGTGCTTTCTTGATTCTCTCGTTAACGCTCAGCATTCTAATTTTTGAAGAATCCTTCGCTTGTTCGGTCATCAAAATTGAGCATGTGGTTAAAAAGCAACTTTGCACTCTTGTATTACAAATAACTATTGTGACACTTACAAGTGTATGAATTTTTATAATTACATACCGTCAGTAGTTTCAAACAGTCTCGTCCCCATCATGTCTGACAGCCCAACGTACACTCTCTGGATACGAGGCAGGGTAGCGTTCCAAAACGAAATCACAGCATCTACCTCATCATCGCTGTCTGGGTGCCACAAAATGGCTCCTTCCAAAGCACAGACTCGCTTGGCTTCAGGCCAAGGAAGTCCGACCATATGGATCTTGTAGAAACTGTTTACTGCTTTAATATATTTGTAGTCTATCCGGTAAAACTCCTCTTCATACATGAAATAAAAATAATACTTACATTACATAGTATTACGCCCATATCAACTGAAAAGGTAGACTGTGACTGTTTTTAGTTCAGCAGCAAGGTGTGTCTATTAGTCGTAAGATCCAGTACAAGAATAATATATCCTCATCGGTTATTTAATGACTATAAAGAATATTATGCTAAATAATGTACAATTGCATAAGTCGCAAGAAAATGAGGATATCGGAGATTTCACGAAATCTCTAGATATATCACAAAATCCCAGTAGATGTTGAATATTCTTGTTTATTACGTCTTCGTACTAAAAGTATGTAGTGATTTGATAAAACACCAATTTATCGTCAGTGATATGTCGTTTCACTAAACAAAATTTAGTAAATTATCAGAAAAGTGGATACTGCCGACTAAAAATCGAGCCATGAATTTCTCTCGCTCGCTCTAATTGATAGATCGATCGCCACAAATTGAAATGTCAGTGTTATTTGGTAGAATTTCTACTTTTGGAGGACAAGGTTTTAAAAAATGTGATTGTGAAAAATCAACGCAACAACATACTTACATTATTTTTTTGTACCTAATGAACGAATCCACGTAATAGAAAAAGGTATAATACCTGACATCATTGTCAGTACCTCTGCTATGAGTTTAAAGCAATAGTATTTTTTGATACTCGATACAGACTAAGTTAATATTTTGTATGGCAAATCTTACGGCACTTCTAGCGGTCACT
Organism: Mythimna ferrago; assembly: GCA_910589285.2. Taxonomy (NCBI): domain Eukaryota; kingdom Metazoa; phylum Arthropoda; class Insecta; order Lepidoptera; family Noctuidae; genus Mythimna; species Mythimna ferrago. The sequence goes on along the minus strand of OU342698.1, from coordinate 16,287,229 downwards.
TACGGAACTAAAAAAAAATTTAAAAAATTTGTCATACAAAATATTAACGTAGTCGGTATCGAGTATCGACAAAGACTATTGCTTTAAACTCATGGTAGAGGTACAGATTATTATTTAGTTTTTAGTATATTTATTTAGTTGTATAGTAAAAATGCTCCGATTAATTTGTTATTTTGTTTTATTACTTTGCTCATCAACAGTATTCTTTATTTCACTACATATATGTAGTGAATTGGATTGTAGTGAAATGAAAATGGGTAGTATTTAAACGAGTGACTGTAAATTAAAATTTTAAGTGACAAAAATAATTATTTTGGGTTATAGAAATAATAAGTGAGCGACTGACTGCGAGTGACGAGAAATCAATAGAACAGCGACTTAGAAACTTTAATTTGAGTTACTTAAAATAAAAAATGAGAAGCTTCATAATATTTGAGCGACCTAATATTTGTTTGTGTGTCAACGAAAAAAATGGTGAAATAAAATCTGCGAGCAACTTGGTCGTAGCGTTCGCCGGCCGCTGCCGCGGCACCGCTCGCTTCGCTCACTCGGCTCACGCGCGGTAGGTCACAGTTCTAACCTAACCTAACCTATTTCACCCAGTTCAAATGATGAATCTACCTGCGACTAGATAATTCTAGTCGCTTACTTATTATTTTAGTCGCTCACATACTAATTTAATCGTTTAACTAGGATTTCAATAACCCACTTTTAGTAAGCTCGTTCTGGATTTTATTGTTAATCAATATTTGTTGTTAGTTTAGTTAATGTGTCGCTTACTCAAATTCATACCGCTCAAGTTATTAAACCAGTATCTCATCATCAGTCGCTAAGTTTTTTTTTAGTCGCTCGTTTTATAATTCCCCAATGAAAATTAGATTTAGTTAGAATAACAAAATGACATTTATCTTTAACTTTATATAAGTATTTTGTCATATCATTAGATATTTTTAGTAAAAAGACGAAATTCTTGTTTATAAAACAAGAATTTTCGACATCTACCGGGATTTCGTGATATCCCCAGGTATTTCGTAATATTCTCATTTCCCTGCGACATAATTATGTATTGATGAATCGCGCATATGTAGGTTGACCAGCTAAATCATGTGCCGATGATTTTAAACAATAAGATCTGTAATTATTTTTTTTTGTTCAATTTCCTCGGTTAGGTTAGGGAATATACCCCAAGTTTTTCAGTTTGACGTTTGACGTCGGTATCGGTGTGTCGCTGTCCAAATTGTGTTTGGGGAAAGTAAAGAAATAATAGATAAAGTGTTTATAGACTTATCTAATAACAAATTATTAAGTGATAAGTGGTGTGGACCCCAGCGAACTAACTCTTCGATCTCTGGAGGACACCGCGCAACAGAGCTATATCACGGATCATTTTGTCATCACCTGCTGTGCGTCGTAGCTGTTATTGCACCTAATTCATCATGCCGGGTGCCAAATGCGGAGATTGCGGTCGCTTCACTTCTGCACAAGAGGGCATTATATGAGGTAAATGCCTGGAAGTATACCATCGCACGTGTGCCGTATGGGCGTTCCCATGAAGCCTGACAGCATCGATCTGTCGTTGCCCGAAATGTAAAAAATATATTGCCAGGGATAACAGATCGTAGACCACCATCAGAGACTCGACACTGCATCCCCTAAGAGAGGATTCAGGGGAAGCAGCACTTCCGCTGCCGCGACAGGTCACGGCATTGCGGACAGAGCTCCGGCGGGATCTCATGGTGAAATGGCGTCAACGACTATCGCAACCCAGTGTTGGGTACGCCACAATCATGGCGGTAAGTCCCCTCTTTGAGGCGTGGCTGGAAAGACCTGACGGCGTCCTTACCTTCCGCATGACGCAGGTCCTCACCGGACATGGTTCGTTCGAGAGTTTCCTGCACCGGATTCATGCGGAAGTGACACCCGAGTGTCGCCACTGTGCGGAACGCCCGGAAGACACGGTGAAGCACACAGTCGAAGTGTGCCCTGCTTGGGCGGAGCATCGCCGTGCCCTCGTGGGGGTGATCGGCGGCGGAGACCTCTCGCGCCGGGCCTTGGTTGAGGCCATGGTCCGGAGCGAGGAGGAGTGGCAGGCGGTCGCCGACTTCTGCGAAGCAGTAATGCTCGCAAAGAAGGAGGCCGAACGCATCAGGCAACGGCGTTATCGCCGCCGCCGCCGCCGGGATTCTGATCCCGACTTCCGGCCAACGTAGGCGCGGGCTTGCGGACAGTGAGCAATGGGTAGCTCACTGTCCGGCCGTCCGGTAACTGTCCGGACCAAGCCCAAGTCGTCGACGGCGCGCACTGTTCCCGCGCGCCTCAAGGAGTTGTCAGCAACAGCAGGGACCCTGCCGGGTCGAAGCCTACTGGGGCCAGGGTTATCCGAAAGGGCGCTCGAGCCCCGGTATGAAGGCTAAAAGGAACGGAGTGGGTCTTTTAGTCAGTAAGAGTCTGACACTATCTCCTGCCCCGCCCAAGGGCGGGGGATGTCAATGCATGATTTTTTCCCAACATAAAAAAAAGAGGTAGCAGCACTGGAGGGTATCAGCACGCCCAACAATTTCGCCGATATCAATGCCAGGAATAAGAGAGCTAAGGGCGGTGCGCTTGGATATCCAGGGGTTCAGGAAAGAGATGGAGGTGGAAATGACTAAAGGCTGTCGTCTACCCTCAATTTCGGCTCCTACATCGAAGCAACAGCCCAATTAGCTGCCAAAAAATTGGGGATTTTGGCAGAAGTGAGACGGTATTTCACGCCGGAACAGCTGCTCAATCTCTATCATATATATAGATAGGAGATAGTGTCAGACTCTTACTGACTAAAAAACCCATCCCGTTCCTTCAAGCCTTCATACTGGGGCTCGAGCGCCCTTTCGGATAACCCTGGCCCCAGTAGGCTTCCACCCGACTGGGCCCCTGCTATTGCTGACAACTCCTTGAGGCGTGCGGGAACAGCGCGCGCCGTCGACGACTTGGGCTTGGTCCGGACAGTTACCGGACGGCCAGACAGCGGGCTACCCATTGCTCACTGTCCGCAAGCCCGCGCCTACGGTGGCTGGAAATCGGGATCGGAATCCCGGCGGCGGCGAGAGCGCCGTTGCCTGATGCGGTCGGCCTCCTCCTTAGCAAGCATTACTGCTTCGCAGAAGTCGGCGAGCGCCTGCCACTTCTGCGGACCATGGCCTAAACCAAGGCCCGGCGCGAGAGTTGTCCGCCGCCGATCACCCCCACGAGGGCAACACGATGCTCTGCCCAAGCAACCAACGAGTATGTGCTCCACCGTGTCCTCCGGGAGTTCCGCACAGTGGCGACTCTCGACCGTCACTTCCGCTTTAATTCGGAACAGGAACCATGACATTTCCGGTGAGGACCTGAGTCATGTGGAAGGTAAGGACGCCGTGAGGTCTTTCCAGCCACGCCTCAAAGAGGGGACTTATCGCCATAATTGTGGCGTGCCTAGCACTGGGTTGCAATAGTCACTGACGCCATTCCACCATGAGATCCCGCCGGAGCTCTGTCCGCCATGCCGTGACCTGTCGTGGCAGAGGACTTTCACCAGATCCCACGGTGGTAGGCCAGCCAGAAGGCTCGCCGCTTCGTGGGAAATCGTGCGGTATCCCCGCACCATCCGAATTGCCATGACCCTCTGGCAGGCGATCAGAATGGCCGCCGATCGCTTTTGCAGCGACGGCGCCCACACCGGCGCCCCGTAGAGGGCCATGGACCGAACGATCCCCGCGTAGAGCCTCCGGCAGGAGGCATCTGGACCCCCAAGGTTGGGCAGGAGCCGCTTGAGAGCGGCCTCAGTCCGGTTGAGTTTGGGAGCCAGACATCGGTAATGCTCCTCGAAATTCCATCGGCTGTCGAGGATGAGTCCCAGGTACCTCATCGATGACCCGACGCCGATGCGAACTCCTCCTACCGTTAGTTGCGAACCTGATGGTAGCGCGTTCCGACGGCCGCGACCGTGAAATCTTTCTAACCCCCCACTTACGCAAGCGAAGCCGTGGGCAAAAGCTAGTAGACTATAAACACAGACTATAAAGATACTATAAACGGTAAACAGAATCGCGACCTTGGCACAGACTCGAAGTAATGTTGCCACTTTATACATTATTATGATATCGTATTAGCTCTTTATTTATTCATTGTGTTTTTTTTTATTGTATTTTTTTTCTTTTCTCTACAATTTATTTTTATTTATCTATCCTATTCAAGTCGTTTAGCACATAACATCGTGCCGACGTCATTCACCCTGAGTAACATAGGCTATATTTATTGCTCGTACGAAGCCGGGACGAGCCACTAGTCAGCTATAAAGAGGTAAATAATTAAGCATTAATAATAGTATCGTGATGAAACTTACCCAGTTCCTTCTCGCATATAAAGCTGTACTCCCTGCTACAAACAATATCATTGACTCGACTATCTCCGTTCATGTGCACACAGTGTTCGTTATTATTTTCGTTGTCTGGCTGGTTAGACTCCCATTTGATGTACGCCTCAGATATAGGTTTACCTAGAGCATATTATGAAAACACAATAAATTTAATATAATGTATAAGTAATTAGATGCATTGCTTTTATGAAGATGTTGAAAATGTTTGTCACAATAATTCGAATAAATTACTTTTGATTTTTTATGGTCATTCTGTTGCCTTTATAAGCATTTATTTGGAATCAGTATAAAAAAATATTAATATTATGGGTTCCGTTTTACGTCCGAATTCCATTATGAGAATACGTCGTCTTTTTTCCACGTTTACTCGCTAGATTTCGTCATTTCCGCTACGTAAATCGACCTCAGCGCCACCTGTGGCCGCATCTGGAACTAACTAACAGCACAGAGCATGCCCCGGTATGAAGGCTAGAAGAAACGGGTGGGTCTTTTAGTCAGTAAGAGTCTGACACTATCTCCCGCTCCGCCCAAGGGCGGGGGATGTCAATGCATGATTTTTTCCCACCATAAAAAAAATATTTAATAAAAAACTTTTTATAAAAAAAAATATAACCGACTTCACTAAAAAACACTAAAACGATCAAAATAATTTTAATTTCGGAAGTCGGTGTTTTTCGTTATTGTTTGTTCCTTATTTAACACCGACTTCCGAAATTAAAATTATTTTGATCGTTTTAGTGTTTTTTAGTGAAGTCGGTTATATTTTTTTTTATAAAAAGTTTTTTATTTCATACTTTTTAGTTGCAACACACTTACAGCCAGAGTACTTTTTTCTCATGTCAATTCCAATTAACTCAAACCCTGCTAGAATTCATCATTTTCATATGAAGTTTCCGTGTCTACCTTCCACCTTCCGGCTCCATCATCAGATCACTTCGATAGTACCATATAGCTAAAGTGCATCTCATGACATTTCTAATAAGCCCAAACACGGGTAGGATACATTGATTAATTACGGAGTTCCGGTGCCTATCTTCCAGCTCCATCTCTATCATCAGGTTACTTCGATGATACCATTTTTAACATAACTATTCAGAACTATTCATTTATTTGTATTGTCACAGTCGCTTAACTATGTTCATTCTGATATTTGTTTGAGTATGAAGTTCCGTTGGCAATTTCTGGTCTTCTTAACCAGTTCCACCTCATCAAATGTCACTTTTTGACTGTAAATGCTTAATTCCTTGATGAAAATATCAAAATGACTATATAATATTTGAGGAGTTCCCTCGATTTAGCCAAGATTGCATCATCAGATCCTGACTTGGTGACTATGGGACCATTTGGGAAGTATACCCTTTCCAACAAAAAAAGAATTTTTCAAATCGGTTGGCAAGCAACGAAGTTATGCCCGAACATACATAAAAAAAAAAATAAAAAAATACAAACATCCGAATTGAGAACCTCCTCCTTTTTTAGAAGTCGGTTAAAAAAAAGCCACCATTCCTTTATTATTGTTGCGTTGTTCTTCGTACCGGGCGCATGTCGCTAGATTTAAATTTAGAAAAAACCTCAATTTTGTTCAAATTTTGTATTTTTTTTATTAAATACCTACTTGTCTTAACTTTCGAGATCAAAGTAGAAAGTTACCGTTTTTATTTATCCGCTATGTAAAATTATTTCGTTCGTTTTAAAACTGATCTTGCGTTAACAACTTCGTGGGCGTTTAAGTAGTCGGTAATCATTCATTACTACTCGGCTCGGTCATATAATAGTGCTAACGAACGCGTAAATGAGTCTATTAAGTCAAGTTTGTCAGAATTTAATTCAGTTTGAGTGAAGATAATGAAGCCTCCGTTAAACGGCGCCGGAACCGATCACATAGATTGAAGGTTTGAAGTACAATATCGGGTAAGTCATTTTAGTACTTTATATTGGGCACTTTACGCTACAATGCAGCCGAGTGTTCCTTGTTCGAGTATGGCGCCTGCATTAGTATGAGAAAACGGTTGACTCTTTGGATTAGATTGGAAAGAAATATCTTGCCATTTCGACGTATACAATGCAGGAATCGGATGAGGATTTGAGAATCCGTGGAAGATTTATTTTTTTCAAGTTTTTTATTTTTTTTTCTTCTGTGTACTACCAAAAGTTTATAACAACATTTTATTCGATCTTTAGGGTGACAAATCAACATCGAGCTATGCTGCGCTGTACTGCGCTGTGCTATGTTTGGTCAACTCACTCGTCTAATATTTTAATGAGGATACAAACAAACCATGCTGTGCTGCGCTGTGTGAGGCTACGCTCTGTTTAAAAACGCAGCAGTCTCGAGCGAGGCGCGCTACCCGCCGTGCTGAGCCGCGCTGTGCCAAACTGTGCTATGTTTTTTACGGAGCTCTGCCATGCTGCGCTGTGTCGAACTAGTGTATGCGCGAACAAACAAACAAGAACGAACGAGTTTCATCTTTATCGGATTCAATTATGTCATAATGTTTACGTTTTTTTGAAAATAAAGTCATTTTTGACGAGATAAACGACTACACGAGCTGCTGATTACTTTTAATACTGAGCTAAGCAAAGCGCAGCACAGCTTGATGTTGATTGTTAAAAAAACGTAGCTTAAGAAATACAGTATAGCACAGCGCAGTATAGCTCGATGTTGATTGTTCACCCTTAAAGTTTGAAAATAAAGAAGTTGTTGTACCTCTGGACTACCTAATAAACACTCGTTGTTTTTGCAATAAAAATAACGCAACCAAGGAAGGATCATCTAATCTCGTGTAACTTTTCATGATCAAACGAAAGGGGGGGGGGGGAATGTATAATTACCAGAAGTAAGCTCAGTACACCTTAAACGGGCAAACTAAACTGATCTTAAATTAATTTCTATGCCTTCGGCTAACACTGTATCAACAATTTAAATTTTTAACAAAAACCAGTGAAAGGCTACCCATCACTTTTACAAGCTTGCTGATGAAAGGTTGAGCTTGCAACCAACCCTATCATGAAATGCAAATTTTACAAAGATTACTATCATTTTTATCATGAGATGCGAATTTCACAAAAAGTTTTTCGCATAAGTTAATTAAGAAAAGCAACTGCCACAAACGGTGTGTCTTCCATCTGGTCACACCACAGCACTGAAAAAGTCTCCAGTCATCAGTCCTAAACTTGACTGCCGAGGTGTAACGTAGTGCTTGTGCAGCGTAACATTAAATACTTCTGTACCTGGACCAACTGGTCATTGCCTTTGCCATTATAATCATAAATCGGGAACTGCATTAGACCGACGTCATACGTGGACGATGCGTGAGTGGTACGTTACGTCGCATCAGGTGGCGTCGCGTGGTGTGGGTCTGATGTAGCTCTACAAGCCTGGTTGCTTTATACAATGTATGGGAACCGACACACCCAACGGGCGTAAATAGCCCACATGGGCCCAATGTAATTATACTTTAATTCCTCGCACCCCTAGCTGGGAAGGTCCAACGTATATTCAATCTCCAAGAAGGTTTTAAAAAGCTCCGTGGATTTTTCTGGGTCCGGTAAATAAACTTAACTTTCTTAGCAGCTGGCAAATGGACTCTCTAACAGGCGTAAAGCCTTGAAGGGTGTATCTACTTTATGACCTTCATCACCCTTTTTTATGGTGGGTAAAATCATCCATTGATAACCCCCGTTCTTGGGTGGAGCGGGAGATAATGTCAGACTCTTGCTGACTAAAAGCCCACCCCGTTCCTTCTAGCCTTCATACAGGAACCGGAGTTCCCTTTCAGATAACCCTGGCCCCAGTAGGCTTCGAACCGAATGGGCCCCTGCTGTTGCAGACAACTCTTTGAGGCGCACGGGATCAGTGCGCGCCGTCGACGACTTGGTCTTGGTCCGGACAGTTACCAGACGGCCGGACAGCGAGCTACCCATTGCTCACTGTCCGCAAGCCCGCGCCTACGGTGGCCGGAAATCAGGATCGAAATCCGGTGGCGGCAAAAACGCCGTTGCCTGATGCGTTAGGCTTTATCCTTTAAGAGCAACCTTCCTCACCCCTTGGGGAAGGTTACGATACCGTAGCTTGTTGGATTTTGCATCGAAACCAAACTTTGAATTATCTGTCAATACCTATTCACTTTTTTAGTAGCTGGCAGTCCACCCTCAAGCAAGCGCAACACCTCAAAGAGTATCTATAAATTGTGACCTTCATCACCCCTTGGGGAAGGTTGCATTGTCGTAGCTTATATTTAGTCCCTGGAAATCGACATTATCCAGTTCCAAGAGTTTACTTCCAGACAAAACTTTAAGTTATCGTCAATACCTATTGACTTTTTTAGTAGCTGGCAGTCGGACCCTCAAGCAGACGCAACGCCTCAAAGGGTATCCTTACTTTGTGACTTTCAGCACCCCTTAGGGAAGGTTGCATTATCGTAGCTTGCATTTAGTTCCTGAAAATCGACGCTATCCAGCTCCAAGAATTTGCTTCCAAACAAAATTCTGAATTATGGTCAATACCTATTGACTTTCTTAATAGCTGGCAGTCGGACCCTAAAGCAGACGCCTTACGCGTTCGACGTTCGTTAACGCCTCAAGGGTATCTTTACTTTATGACCTTCATCACCCCTTGAGGAAAGTTGCTTTGTCGTAGCTTACATTTAGTTCCTGGAAATTGACGTTATTCAGCTCCGAGAATTTGCCTCCAAATCAAAAGATCAATCCAAATATTTGTAATTAGTAAGTATTTGGAAGGTTGCATTGTCATACCTTGTGTAGGTTTTTAGAAAATTTTAGAAATGCAATCCAGCATCAAGAAGAAGAAGGACCGTGTTTGTAGATTCGCTTAGTAGCCGGCAATATTGATCCCTCAAGTTAGTGAAGCCTCTTAGGGTATCTCAACTTTGCGACCTTCATCACCCTCCGGGGAAGGTTGCTTGCTGTACGCAGCTACAGCAATCGTCTTCTGAGAGGTTTAAGTTAACCGAGACAGTTTGCAGATGAATTACGCGGAATACTACATTGGCGAGAAAGAAATCCGGAGAACGAAACTGTAAGTAACACTGACGGGCCGTCTGATATCTGTCCCCCACCTTGTAATGGGACTGTATAATACAGAACCAGATCTGCTGAGCGACGTGACCTAATCTGCTGAGCGACGTGACCTGCTAGGCATCTACCTGTACATAGACCTGACCACTACACAGTCATGTCGCTTACATCGAAAGCAACTTTGTCTTTCTTGACGCATTAGATCGAGGCGCTTTCAGCAGATTCTCAAGTAATTCCGTAGTTAATTATAAATTTTACTGGCACTAACTCTTCTGCCATTTGTGTTATTTCGCTACCGGGCATCCTGGAAACCTGGCCATTTTGGCTACGACTCTCTAGCACGAAGTTGCTAAAGTGAGGTTAAGGAAATTTTGTTAGTATGAGAGAAAGTTTCAACACATATACTACTACTCCCATATGAAAATGCAGGTGGGTGTTGGGACCACCACCCACACCGTCTGTTATAATCCAGTTTTTAGCAAAACATTATTTAGCTTAGTGTACTGTTTTCACTGACAAACAAGCTTCAACAATCAGACAAGCAATCAGTTTCTGATTAACTCCACGAAAATAGTTATATGGGATGCAAGAGCAGTAATCCACTTCTTTAAAAATACTGCTGTAAATTTGTAAACCTACGTGCGTATGTGCTACGTGGCTTACTGCCACTATATTATTACTTGTATTGAGTCATAGAGTTCATACTTCGAATCTCGTTGATTTGGACTCAAAATTCTTGTGGACAATAAGGAAGGCCTTGCCCCCGGAATTTGGCTTTAGCTATTTGGGTTAGACGTTTTAATTTTTCCATACTGAAATGCTTTATTTTAAAATATCATTTTTTTTTAACTGAGTTTCGTCAACTAACTAGTACTACTATACCACTAGTAGATGTATAACAGTACTAACCAATGTGGGTCAGCAATTTCATTACGTAACTGTTACACAGCCCGTTAATTTACATATTCAAACTAAAGTTCAGCTGCGGGCTGCTGCCCGTAAATTTTTTACTACAGACTTTTGCGAAATATCAATTCAGTTCTGTTAAACGCCGATTTCATTAATAGTACGAAATCAGTTTTATTATACGCAATTCAGCAATGCTGATGTCTTTTATGTCCTAAAATCTTTCACTTAATTATAGGAATATTGTTCACATTGTTGCGTTTTCCTAAGCAAGCCACCAGGAGATAACAAACAGATCTCTCATAATGGACTTTGGACGTCAAACAGAACACATAATATAAAAAAATTACCTTAAAATAAAATTTGTATTATGTTTCCTAAGACGTCCGAAATCCAAATAATTTCCTCCTGGTGTATACCATGAGACGAACAATGATAAAGGAATGGTGGCTTGCTCTGTGCTGTTAGTTAGTTCTAGACGCGGCCGCAGGTGGCGCTGAGGTCGATTTACGTAGCAGAAATTACGAAATCTAGCGAGTAAACGTGGAAAAAAGACGATGTACTCTCAAAATGGACTTCGGTCATCTTAGGAAATATAATACAAATTTTTGTATTAGATATATACCGTCAACTAGGGACTAGTTAAAACAAAGTGGCCTGAAGTGATGCCGAGTGGAGCGGTTCTAAAGAGCTAGATTTTAATTGCATTTTATCAAAAAAACTTTTTACAAAAAAAAAAAAAAAAAAATAACCGACTTAGTTTTTTTGTTTAAAAAGTTTTTTATTTAACACTTTTTAGTTGCAATACACTTACAGTCAGAGTACCTTTTTCTCATGACAATTCCAATTAACTCAAACCCTGCTAGGATACGTATTTTTTATGAAGTTCCCGTGCCTACCTTCTAGCTCCATCATCATCATCAGATCAGTTTGATAGTACCTTATAGTCAAAGTGCATCCATAACAATTCTAGTAAGCCTAAAAATGACTGAATGATGAAGAATACATTGATTAATTACGGAGTTCCGGTGCCTATGTTCCGGCTCCATCATCATCATCAGGTCACATCGATGATACCACTTTCAAGAAATTTATTTTTTATAATTTATTTGGGGTCGATGTTAACCAAATATTAATATGAGTCAAATACCGTCAACGGTTTTGAATACTTCTCCCATGTCTCTATAGATGCCCACATACATCCAAGACGTGCTAGAGTGCACTTCCCCGAGCGATACTGCTGCTTTAGCTTCAATGCTGTTCCTTGGGTAGAACAAACTGGCATCTTCGTCACTACACACTTGTTTAGCATCATGCCAAGTCTTTTGTGTCTCGTGGAACTTGTAAAGACCTGGAAGTCCTTCTACATGCTTGTAGTCCCGTGCAATAGACTTGTCATTTCTTCGTGCAACTATGGAAAAAAAATAATCATAAGTACTACATCCCGACCCAACAGGCGTAATTCTGTCAACAGCTATGGACTGCGCCGGTCCCATAAACTTGTTAGTATTTTTATGGTCATTCTTTTTTCACGTATTTAATTACTTCAGGACTCTGGCTTCCTGGATTTGGAAGGCGTACGAAAGGTCAAAGCAGTTGGCTTTGCAGAGGCAGACGTCCCTTAGACACTTGTCATGACACGTAGTACCCATCGACGATTATCCCTGTATGCGCTATACACATGCACACAATGGCAACCTCCGGTTAGTGAAAAACGATTGCGACGTATGGTAAACAAAGAAAAAGCTATGGTTTTGGGAGGAGCGGATTGGTTACCAAGAATGATGTAGAGACTATGCAATGTCATTGATAAACATCGATAAAAGAGCCAGGGGGTGACTTGTACACTCAATAAACGGGTCCTCTAAATCTGTCGCTGAATTTAGATAGATCAGCTAAAAGAGCTGACAATAAAGCTGGCACTACAGAATTTTGTTGCATGACTTCATTAAGAGCACGGCGACAGATGAATTTTTCATACAAACGTAATACCACGCTCATTTGCAATTGGAGCATATTTCCAACATATTATGATGTTATTCGGTTATAGACGATATTTATCTAGGTTCCTACATCTTTCTTTTTTAAAAAAACTTGCCTAAAACGAAATTAAAGCGAATTATAATTCGCACTTTTTTACAACGTTAATGGCATGTTTTCATTAGGCTTTTCCTATATTAAAAATAACAATATGTCCAATATTCTCAATGTAAGAACACAGATTATATTATCAATTTACAAATGATAGAAAACAAATTGGAAAAACATTAAGTTTTCATTCATAATTTTTGGTATTACGAAACACGTCCAATTTATCGCAAATTTCCAAGAGTTTACTAGTGCTATCGCGGCAAGCGGGATGTCAGTGTCATTGTGTGCGTGCTGTCATTACTTCAGTTGCGTTCATAGGTCGAGTTTTATTGTAATATTTTTGACACTATTGACTTAAATAAAATAGTACGTAAGCATTTAAAGTTTAATAAAAGGAATACAGAACTCTTGAGGTCATGTCAGACTTTAGCTGACTAAAAGCGCCGTCAAAACCCCTTAAAAAAAAAGAGTAAAAAAAAAAGCGCCGTTGACGATTTGGGTTCGGTCCAGATGGTTACCGGATGGCTGGACGGCGATTCCAAACCCAGGGTGGCTAGAAATCTGAGTCGATATTCTGGCTGCTGGGGCGTCAGGGTATTCCCTCGTCCATGCGGCCGCCTTCTTCGCTAGCATTACTGTTTCGTAGAAAGAGGGCTCGGCGCGAGAGGTCGTTGCCACCGATGGCCCCCACGAGGACGCGGCGGTGTTCCGCCTAAACGGGGCGCATATGTACATCTCTGCCGTATGCTCCACCGTATCCTTCAGACCGTCCACACAATGGTGATAACCAGGCGCTTCTTCCGCCTAAATCCGACGCAGGTGCCTCCCGTACTTGCCATGTCCGGTGAGGATTTGCGTAACGACAGTCGCTGAGATCCTGCCGGAACTGTCTGCCATACAGCGACTTGTCGTGGCAGCAGAATTTCACCCCGGGGTTGCATCTCCACGTGTAAATCATGCATATGCGTGCAAAGGACTGTTGCCTCCACATTCCATGGTAGCAGGCCTGCAGGAAACCGTGCTTTGTTTTTGTACCATTAGGATGGCTAAAACTCCCTGGCATGCGTTCAGCTTGGCAACTGATCACTTTCGCAGCGACGGCGCTCCATAAAGGGCCATGGACCGAACGATGCCTGCGTAGAGCCTCCAGCAGGAGGCGTCTGGACACCCCAGGTTGGACAGAAGCCGCTTGAGTGCTCCAGTCTAATCCAGTTTGAAAGAAAGAAAGAAAGAAAAATAATTTATTTGTTACAGCACAAGGCGCAACACAAAATAAACAATAAGTAACACGTTTGGGAACCAGACGTCGGAAGTGCTCCTCAAAATACCATCGGCTGTCGAGGACGAGTCCCAGATACTTGTAAACTTTTATTGTAATTTGGGAAACCGCCGGTGACTCATTCCGAGGGCCATGAAAACACATGCTCTCGGACTTGTGCAGTGCCACCTCGAGTCCCAACTACTGGATCCTCTTCATGACTGTTGCAACTCTGCGTGAAGAGAAGGCGATGGAACTTCATCGATTCCTCCCTGACGTGCCGGTTAGGCTCAAGGCAACTTGGGTCGAACCGGACTACAAAGTCTCGCAGATCCTGACTGGACATGGATATTTCTGGAAGAAACTGTATGATATGCGGTTATGTGAGGTTAGCGTGTGCTATTGCGGTGATGAGGACGAAAATTTTGATCACGTTCTGTGGCGATGCCCCCCTTATACCCTCCCTTACCTTACCTGTTACCTGTTTACCTTATACGTCACAGCGACGAAAGATATATATGTAGATGATGGACGGGATCACTTGCTTGGATGTGAGACCGGCTTACTACTGCAATCTCATGGCCTCAAAAGAGTTCGAACACGAATGGCAGACTAAGGAGTAAGCAGGCAGCGAACCCGTACTGTGTTTTTGTCTTACCCACGTGAGGGGGGACCGTTAGTATGCCGCCCCAGGATGGGGAGAAAGGCAACATGGGGACAAGACGAGGAAATTTGTAAAGGAGTCAAGAAGCGGCTGCGGTGATAGCGCGCTCATATTTATATGGGTGGGCTGTGTCCGCAGCCGTCTCATTTCGTTTCGGCCCATATGACATGATGTCGGTGGGGCCAAGGCTGGTTGGAGGGAGTTGCAACCCTGCGTTCCGCTAGTTCGACCGCCGCCTGGTACGACTCTTCCTTTGTTAGGATCAGCGTGTCGTCTGTATAATAGACCACGCTGACCCCGTTGAGGAGGTCGCATAGCACATAGTATGAAAATATAGCTACAAAAAACGGTGACATAAAAATATAAACAACACTACAACTAGTGGCGGAGCCATGGGCGGATGAGAATGCTCCCCTTTTGACGGGAATACAGCGTTCATCACACCCTTCATAAACAGGGGCCACTACTCTGTGTCAGCGGGGGAGCCCAGGTACGGAGCTTGTTGAGCACCATTTCGTAGGGTCGTCCCCACGGGTCTCTGTTCAGAGTCCCCAGCTACACGTCGCGGGCCTCCAGTTTGGCCAGCCGTATCTCCGCACCTGGTACGGGTGGAGCCGGATCTTGCGGATGGCCAGTTTGGCTTTTGCAGGGAGCGCTCTAGTTGGGCCCCGGTATCACCAGGTGCCGGTCTACCTCATTCGTGTGATCGAGGCTAACCTAAAGGACAGGTTCATTATCTGCCCCGCTCACCGTGGAGAATGGAAACGCCGAGAGATGTCGTGCGGTGTTCCCCAGGGATCGGCACCAAGATATGGGTCGGAATGTTTTTGGGACTTGTCCTCGACATCCGTTGGAATTTCGAAGAACACTTCCGACGTCTGGCTCCCAAACTGGACCGGACTGGGGCTGCCCTGAAGCGGCTCCTACCCAACATACAGGTCCTTAGCCCTTTGCCGGAGGCTCCACGCAGCATTGTTTGGTCCATGGCCCATTACGGAGCGCCGGTGTTGGCCCCATTGCTGTGAAAGCGACCGGGGGCAAAGCTGAACGCATCCCAGAGGATCATGGCCATCCAAATGGTGCGGGGATACGGCACGTTCTCCAGCGAAGCGATGAGCCTCCTTGCTAGTCTGCCACCATGGGATCTAGAGGCAACAGTCCTTGCACGCATGCACAATTTGCGCATGGAGTTGCAACGCCGGGGTAAACCACTGACGAAGGCGGTCAGAGTACTGGCGGGATCTCGGGGCAAGCCATAATTATGGCGATAAATCCAATCTTTGAGGAGTGGGTGAATAGACGTGGAAACATCCTCACCTTCCGAATGACGACACCTCACCTCGTGGTAAGTTCGGAAGAAACGCCTGGCTGTCATCATTGTGTAGACCGCCCAGAGGACAAGGTGGAGCATACGGCGATGGTATGCCCCACTCAGGAGGAGCACTGCCGCCGCGCCGTGTCCTCGTGGGAGTGACCCTGGTACAAGCCATGGTCCGGAATGTGTAGGAATGGCAGGTGGTCGGCTCCTTCTACGAAGCAGTTATGCTAGCAAATGAGACAGTCGTACACGTGAGGGAACATCATTCCTCACGCCCCAGCCACCGGGATCCTGATTCCTCTTTCCAGTCACCGTAGGCGCAGGATTGCGGACGGTGAGCAATTTATATCTCTCCGTCCGGCCGTCCGGTAAGCGTCCGTACCGAGCTCGAGACGTCGATGTTGCATAGTGTTCCACTCGCGTCTCGAGGACATGTCAGCAAAACCGTAAGGGCCCAGCAGGTTCGAAGTCTACTGAGGCCAAGGGTTGAGCGAAAGAGAACATCGGGGCCTTGAAACGAAAGAACAGTTTCCATTTCCCTAAAAGTCTGACACTAAAAGAGCGGCAGAAGTCATTGAATAATTTCCCACCTATGAAAAAAAAAGCTCTCGCCTCCATAAAATTTTCTGATTTGACCACAAGAAGACCACCTTGGGCACGGCACAATTATGGCAGTAAGTCCCCTCTTGGAGGCATGGCTGGAAAGACCTCACGGCGCGGGCGTCCTCACCTTCCGCATGACGCAGGTTCTCACCGGACACGTAAGTTCGGTAGGTTGGGGCTGTACCGGATTCGTACGGAAGTGACGCCCGAGTGTCGCCACTGTGCGGAACGCCCGGAGGACACGGTGGAGCACACAGTGGAGGTGTGCCGCTTAGGCGGAGCATCGCCTTGCCCTCGTGGAGGTGATCGGCGGCGGCGATCTCTCGTGCCAGACTTTGGTACAGGCCATGGTTCGGAGCGAGGAGGATCAGTGGCAGGCAGTCGCGCAAAGGAAGAGGCCGACGGTATCAGGCAACGGTGCTCACAGCTGCTGCCGGGATTCCGATCCCGATTTCCGGCCACCGTAGGCGCGGGCTTGCGGACGGCGAGCAATCGGTAGCTCGCTGTCCGACCGTCCGGTAACTGTCCGGATCGAGCCCAAGTCATCGACTGCGCGAACTGTTCCCGTGCGCCTCAAGGAGTTGTCAGCAACAGAAGGGGTCCAACCGGGTCGAAGCCTACTGGGGCCAGGGTTAGCTCCGAAAGGTAGCTCAGCCCCGGTACGAAAGGCAACGAAGGAACAGGAGTGGGTTTTTAGTCAGTAAAAGTGTGACACTATCTCCCGCTCCACCCAAGAGCGGGGGATGTCATTAGATGATTTTCCCACCGTAAAAAAAGACCACCTTTGTATGACATATCTGCTATTGTTATAATATGTTGAGATATTGGCGCGGTAATAAAATTTCCAAAAAACGCATTACTACTTCGTACATTCACAAACAATTCCCGAAGTGTTCGGCAAAAATAAAGCAAATAATGAATATACCTCATTTTACTAACAATAAATTGTAAGACGCTCACATACACACACAAAGCTGCTGATATCCGTCACTTGTTTTTGTCAAACAGAGATAGATAATATATTCCGCGAACGAATTTTGAATACGCGTCAACTTGCAGTAACGAGTGACATTCGCCGGCCTCTTAAGTAACTATAAATTTACTGATCAGTAGTTATCCTATAAGAAAGATAACATTTTTTAAACTACCAAGTTAGACTACTTAGTAGTAATAGTAGCTAGATAACATTAATGAAATTGTAATACTCACATGAGAAATCAGAAACAAAGTACACCACAAGAAGGACTGGCAAAGACTTAGACAACATGGTTGACTTTGTGCGACATACGTACAACGTATTTTTGCAACGAATACTTTAGATATAGTATGAGTCGTCCACCATTTATACGTAATATACAGGATGTTTGGTGCATCGTGTGCCAAATTGAAATAGTCGACTGGAGGAGTCGTCTGCTATCTTTTCAGACCCCTAAGCACTTTTCAGCCCTTTGGACTTTTTTCATCAGCTTTTTATTATTTTATGAAAAAAAAGACCAAAATTTTTCATTCAAATACAATTTTTTAATGTTTAAGGCGTAAACTCTGAATTTTTAAATTATTTAGACGTGTATTGTATTAGTGACAATTTTTAGCCATCTATTTTTTTTTTCATTTATATTATTAATATATATATGTAATGAAATGACCTCCTTGGAAATGACATTTCATTTTTTAATTTTTAAGCTGTGGATACGGGGTGACGTATCATTCAATGACAGATGATGTTTAGATTATATGTGCATTTTATTGTTATAAAAACTTGTAGAGAGATAATTAAAGGGATATAATTGAGGAGGCGATATTAGTGAACTTTAATGTCGTTTCTTTGTTTTCAGGTGAGATAAAAGTGTAACTTTAGTTAAACGATAATTTATTACATAATACTGTAAAAGCATGTTGAATAAACAAATCTTTGTTTTCAGAGAAACAATTTGTGGTTTATTTCGAAAATCCTCAATAAAATCCATTATAAAACGACATTTTTGTTAACTAAAAGAACATGGACCGGCTGCAATTTGAGTTTACGATGATAGCTGTTTTACTTGATGAGCTGAAGCCGGTGATTCATCATACATATATTGTCAAAATGAATACTTTCTCAAAAATAAAAAATAGTATACAAAAAAGATATCAAAGTAGAAAAATATGGACAAAATTGGATGAAGATCTTAAGAAAACATATAGAGATGAGGAAGGTAATATGCAATTTTTAGATCAATATTTAGAAGAAATGAGCACAAAACAACCAATAGACATAAACGACAATTTCCAACATATCTTGGAAAAATTAATAGAAACTACTACAAAGAAAGAAAATCAACATAAACTAAAACATATTTCAGAGAAATTTATTATTGAAAAATTCACAAGCAAGAACCCTAATGCAATGCAATGGATTGAGAATTTTGAAAAGGAGTGTGAGCGCTTTAATATATCAAAAGATGAAACAAAAATAGATATATTGAGATTATTTTTAGAAAAATCTTGTTTGGATTGGTATAGCTCGATGGCCATAAAACTAACAATAAAGGCTGAATGGAATGAATGGAAAAACAAATTTTTAGAAACTTTTAAAAACCAAGGATGGGACATAGTTACATATGCTCTCGCATTTAGATATAAAGAAGGACTACTAATTGATTACGCTATTAGAAAAGAAAGGCTAATGCTAGGCATAAACAAATCGATAGACTCCAAAACAATGATAGATCTTATTGCAACAGGTATACCTGGGTTTATCTTAAATAGGTTAAACAGAGATGAACTCAATGACACTACCGATTTGTTCAATGAGATAAGAAAATATGAAGGTATGATGTACAAGAAAAACTCAAGTACAATAAAGAGTTGTACATTCCTTTATAAAAATAAAACTAATGAGAAGAAGCCATGTAACACTTGTGAATCTTTGAACAAAGGAATTAGATATCATCCGGAAGAGTCATGTTGGTTCAAGAAAAATAAAAATGAATCTGAAAAAGTTTTTAAACCCAGAAATGTAAATAACAACTCCATTATTGAAGTAGATATAAATACTGAGAAAAAAAACGAGTAAGTACACCATTAATCAAAATCAAGCTCTTATTAGAAAATAAACTAGAAGTGAGCGGCATTTATGATTCAGGCTCACAGATCTCTTTAATAAATTCAAGACTGATTAAAATAAAAGAAAAAAAGGACAATGAGAATATAGCATATATGAAAACGGTTAATGGTGTGAAAAAAACAGATGGCTTGATAACAATAAAAATAAAAATATTTGATTTAGAAGAAGAGGTGGATGTATACATAGTAGAAAATGAATATTTTGATGATTTTATAATCGGATTGGATATGATAAAGAAATTCAGACTAACCCAAAACGAGGACTTGCGGATAGAATAAAAGATAAGAACAAATAAAATAGATGAAATGTCTAAAGATAACAGAAATGAAGAAAAGAATATAAAAACATTAGCAATAAATTTTAATGAACATATAGAAACAGAAGAGTTTGTAAGTATGACAGACCATTTAGATAATGAAAAGAAAATTGAGATCGAGAAAATAATAAAGGAATATAAAACAATTTTTGCAAAGGACAAGTATGATATAGGAACAGTTAGAGATTATGAAGCTCACATAGATTTACTAGTAAATAGATACTGTAGTAAAAGACCATACAGATGTACAATAGAAGATAAATTAGAAATTGAAAAGCAAATATCCATGTTACTAAAGAATAATTTAATAGAAGAATCCTACAGTCCTTTCGCTGCTCCAGTGACATTGGCATTTAAAAAGGGTGAAAATAGGAAATCCCGCTTGTGTATAGATTTCAGAGAACTAAATAAAATTGTTGTTCCACAAGCTCAACCTTTTCCGTTAATAGATGATTTGATTGTTAAAACTAGAAATTGTAAGTATTTTACTACACTGGATATAAATTCAGCATTCTGGGCGATACCTTTACGGGTGGAAGACAGATATAAAACAGGATTTGTCACACAAGATGGCCACTTCCAGTGGACCTGCCTTCCCTTTGGCTTGAAAACATCACCAGCAATTTTCCAGAGAATTTTAAGCAATATTCTAAGAAAGCACAATCTCACAGGATACTCTGTAAACTATATTGATGATATTCTGATATACTCGAACACCTTTGAAGAACATATAAAACACATAAGAAATGTATTAGAGGCAATAATACAAGAAGGCTTTAGATTGAAGTTTACAAAATGTAACTTTGCTTCAGACTCAGTAAAGTACCTCGGCCATGTAATTCAGAACAATTCGGTAAGACCACTAAAAGACAATTTGATCTCGATAAGACATTTTCCAACTCCTAAGACACAAAAGAATGTCAGACAATTTTTGGGAAAAATTAACTTCTACCATGAATACATACCAAGAAGTGCAATTATTTTAGACCCATTACATAATTTATTAAGAAAAAATGAAAAGTTTGTGTGGTCAGAGAAGTGTGAAGAATCATTTAATCAAATAAAAAGATATTTATGTTCTCAACCTGTGTTCGAAATATTCGACAAAGACTTACCAATAAAGATCTTTACAGATGCATCTTTAGAGGGTATTGGGGCAATATTAAAACAGACTCAACTAGACGGTAAAGACAAACCGGTGGCATATTTTTCAAAAAAATTAAACGAATCTCAAAAACGAAAAAAGGCCATATATTTGGAATGTATTGCTATGAAAGAAGCAGTAAAATACTGGCAACACTGGCTAATTGGAAAACATTTCACTATTTACTCAGACCACAAACCTCTAGAGAACATGAATATTAAATGCAGGACAGATGAAGAATTGGGTGACCTCACATATTACCTATCTCAATATGACTTTACAGTAAAATATAAACCTGGTAAAGAAAATATAGAAGCAGACTGTTTGAGCCGAAACCCTGTATTAGTATCAGAAGATAACAAGGAGGAACTATTAAAAATAGTTAATTTAATACAAATAAAAGATATAGTTGAAGACCAAGAAAAAAATGAAACAATAAAAGAAAAGAAACAAAATCTACTACACAAAAATAAAATCTATTATAAAAAAATAAAGAAACTTGAAAAGATTATACTCTCAGAAGAATTTAGTAAAAAAATTATAAAAAAGGTGCATGAAGATTTATGCCATATTGGAATCAGACAATTACAGAAAAAAATAAGTCCACTATATACAGCTAAAAACCTAACAAAAAATATCATAAATATTTGTAAAACATGCGAAATATGCATAAAAAATAAATCAAGATGTCAAGGAAAATTTGGGTTAATGTCACAACTGGGACCAGCAACAAAACCATTTGAGATAATGTCAATGGATACTATAGGTGGCTTTGGAGGATCTAGGTCAACAAAAAAATACTTACACCTTTTAGTAGACCACTACACAAGATATGCGTTTATTGTGACTTCAAAAACACAGAACGCAAGTGACTTTATAAAACTAACAAAGAAAGTACTCGAGACAGATGAGATTGGAATAATTCTGACAGACCAATATCCAGGCATCAATTCAAAAGAATTTAAACAGTATTTGCAGGAGAATAACATCAAACTAATATTTACAGCTGTGAATACGCCATTTTCGAACGGCTTGAACGAAAGATTAAACCAAACAATAGTAAAAAATAAAATAAGATGTAAAATAAATGAGAAAAATAATAAGAGAACATGGACAACAGTAGCAAGAGAATGTGTACAGAAATATAATGAAACAGACCATTCTGTTACAGGTTTTGCAGCAAAATATTTACTGGATGGTACAAATGTCAGTATTTTACCAAATGAAATTAAAACAATAGAAAAGGAAGACAAGTGGATTGCTGATAGAAAATTAGCATTAGAGAATACAATAAAATCTCACAAGTACAACAAGAAAATATTTGATAGAAATAGGAAAATACAAGAGTTCGAGATAGGAGACAGTGTATATGTAGAAAATGGAAATAGACTGAACAGGAAAAAATTAGACGAATTAAAAATAGGCCCTTTCAAGATAATAGAGAAAATATCGAACTCCATTTATAAGATTGACACTGGCAACAGAAAAACAGAATCAACTTTATTCCACATAACAAAATTACAACCTGTTACGGCAGAAGATGAAGTAGAAGAAAACGAATAGGTATAAAGATAGCTTGCAGGTGCATTGTTTGTATTATATTATTTAGAATTTTCGTTCCTATGGGGGGGAGATGTAATGAAATGACCTCCTTGAAAATGACATTTCATTTTTTAATTTTTAAGCTGTGGATACGGGGTGACGTATCATTCAATGACAGATGATGTTTAGATTATATGTGCATTTTATTGTTATAAAAACTTGTAGAGAGATAATTAAAGGGATATAATTGAGGAGGCGATATTAGTGAACTTTAATGTCGTTTCTTTGTTTTCAGGTGAGATAAAAGTGTAACTTTAGTTAAACGATAATTTATTACATAATACTGTAAAAGCATGTTGAATAAACAAATCTTTGTTTTCAGAGAAACAATTTGTGGTTTATTTCGAAAATCCTCAATAATATACCTTATATATATATTTTTTAAGTTGGACTAAGTGCTGCCCAGAATGCACACCAAATGCACTATGCATTTTGTTCCTCAAGCTAATACCAATCAATAAACTGAAGCGCTTTAAAATCTGTCCCAGGAGTCAAGAGAGAAAAGATATTTTTTTGCGAATTTTGAAAAGTAGCTTGATAATTGTTTTTAGCGTAATTGATCACTGACTATAATACACTATCATTGATCACTTACATTAAAAAGGACAATACCAATTTTTATATGGCAGTTGGATTAAGTGCTGCCCAGAATGCGCACATAGTGGATTTTGTTCCTCAGGCTAACACCAGTCACTGGTGACTGGTCTGTGTGATTGGAACGCAGACTTCTTGAGGGATCGATCCATCCAAGTGGTAATTGATGGATGCTCCTCCGGTGAAAAGGATATTAATGCCAGAGTCCCTCAACGGTCGGTACTCTCGGCAACGCTGTTTTTGCTGCACACAAATGACCTACTTAAACTCGGAACCTTTGGTTATGCAGACGACAGCACTGTTGCTGAGAGATATGTGTCTAACGCAAGAGCTAGTGGGTCACAGATCTAGTCATTTCGAGAGGCTATGGTTGAACGCTTGAACTCGTCCTTAGAGGCAGCCTCAGAATGGGGCGATGCCAATCTGGTCAAGTTCATTGCGACGAAAACCCAGGCGTAAGATTTTTTTTAAATTTCAACCCTAACGTGTGATATATCGTTAGATAGGTATTTAAAAATGAATAGGGGTTTACTAAAATCATTTTTTGATAATGTCTATAATTTCGGAAATAATCGCTCCAAAAGTAAAAAACAATGTGTCCCCCCCTCTAACTTTTGAACCATAAGTTTAGAAAATATGAAAAAAATCTAAAAAGTAGAACTTTATAAGGACTTTGTAGGAAAATTATTTTGAATTTGATGGAAAGAACAGTTTTTGTACAAAAAAGACAAAAGGGTTCTACAAAATAATTTTTGGACTAAGTTTGTAGTATAATCGTATAAGCAAGCATTTTTTAAAACTCATAAGTGGGTACACTTATTGTGACGGACGGGAAACTACGGAACCTTACACTGAGCGTGGCCCGACACGCTCTTGGCCGGTTTTATCGTTTACACTTCGGGGAGTTTATGCATACAGCTAAGGAATGGAATTCTCTGCCATAGTCTGTGTTTCCTGATAGCTATAACCTAGGGGTCTTTAAGTCAAGAGTGAATAGATTGCTTCTAGGCAAGCGTGCTCTATCGTCGGCCATATCATCGCTTACCATCAGGTGAGATTGTGGTCAAACGTGAGCCTATAACCTAAAGTCAGTAAACTGAATAGCACTAAAATCTGTCCCAGGCGTAAAGAGAAAAAAATTGTTTGTGTGAATTATTTATTTTCGAAAAGTAGCTTGATAATTGATTCTAGCCTAATTGATTACTGACTATGATATATATCAGTAATCAATTATACTGAAAAGGACATTGCCAATCTTTGTATGGGAGTTGGATTAAATATATGTTTAATAGTGTATTTTATTTCAATTAATTTTTTTTTTTTCATATAAGCCATTTTATAAGTGTCCTTGTAGGACACTTATAAAATGTTAAAAGTCTATGCACGGCTCTAACTATTAGTTTCTTATGAAGGAAAACTGACAACAAACCCCATGAAAACTTTATAAAAAATAATTATTATACATATAATTATGTAACTATATTAATAAGCAGGAGAGCACAGTGTAGAATAGTCAACATTGTATTCAAAAGCTGAAAAATACTAAAGAGAAGAAAAAAACCTATCATTAAAAAATTAAGGTGGCTGGATATAAATAATGTAAAAAAAAAAACACTGTAAAAACAAATATGGAGTAATCAATATATACGTTTACACGATAATGCAGTCAATGAACTACCAGAGAAGCCACATGTGCGGAGCAGTCATTGTCAAACAAGTGTATCTACAACATAGTCTTAAATCTTAACTTGTAATAATAATACTTTATCTTGGTAAGAATATGCTTGATGTGAGTTTTGAGTTTTCCCTCACTGAGTTCTGTAACTGATATGGCAGCTTAAAATAAAAGCGTATGCTGTTTATGACGAATGACTTGCTTTTTTCAGTTGGCATTTATTTGAGTATTACAATTTTAATTATTATTTGAAGAGTCCTGAGTTTTTGCGAATATACAAAATATAAAATAAAGATAGATTCAGTATATCTATTTTATAAATAGTCTGGATTGTTCTCTTTTGCAACATGAAAATTAATTTTACATCAGCTGCAGAACAATATACCATAAACTGTAATGTTGTGAAAATAAGCGGAGTAAACTAACCTTGCTATGACTCTACCTATCTGTCAATTCCCTTATTTTTCTTACTCTACCTTAAAGAGTGTTAATATAAGCACCCTACTGCTATTTCCAATCGAAAAAGTTTTAAGTATCTTAAAATACTGTTTCCGCCAAAAAAATAAGTTTTTGGCCACCAAAAATAATATTGAGGACAATCTGAGGACTATTCGGCTGCAGTAGACTATACACTATCCTCAAACACTAACTTGAATGGTTTTGATACAAGAAATATGATTTAATGAGAAATATTTATTAAAAATAAAAGTGGTTTTTATTTGTATCACCAATATTTTTTTCATATTTTTTTTAGTGTAAATTAAAGCTACGATGCTCTGGAACTACTCTCATTCCTGGGCAGCACTTGGTCCAAACCCTGGCAATGTCCTTTATTTGCAAAGATTCAGACTTAAATTAAAGCTGTCCATGTTACAGCTATTTACATGGCTACAAAAAAATGTAGTAGCACGATCATTTGTTTTATGACTGGGTGTAATTTATCTACATATGTATGTATTTAGAAATATATAAGTATGTTTATCGGTTGTCTAGTACCCATAACACAAGCTCTGGTTAGCTTGAGACTAGGCGACGTTAAATGATAGTTGTGGAATATTATTTATTATTATTATCATAGATATTTTGATGATGCTGCTTTGTACATTGTTTACAAGACATGCCTTTTAAAACCTGTAAAGTTCACGGTGCGCAGAAAGCGCAGTGGGCAACGTTAGCCATCAAACTGGCAGTTTTGACTGCATTAGTTCGAATCTGCGTCTGCGACCTTGGTCTGGCAAGTAGAGCGGCAAACTTCGAGGCTTGGAAAAAAGGTTTTTGCTTACAAATAAATATTAATGTAATGGCTGCAATATTTTGGGCTGGTGAGTCTCAATGCAGGTTACTTTGTTACCTAGGTAGGTCTCCATTGCCAGAACCTTCATCATGTATCATTTAAATTGGACATTAAAAACAAATAACAGCTATGACGTCACAATATGGGGGAGAGTCTTTCTTATTTAAAATCGTATTGTACAAAAATAATTTACTTCTGATTTACGAAACTCCAATCGGGAATTGAACTCATTATAAAGGTAGGTACGGGACCCTCAGGGGGCTCGCACTTGCCCAATTTTTGTATACTTCCATATTTGTTACTGTCATAATACTATCTTTTTCCAGCGGCATTGGCCCCGTGAACGTTTAAAATTATCCCGCGAGAATGAGTATTCGCCGATAGCCTACTACAGGCTGTAGTATCCCGTGTTCTAAATGACTTGAATCCGCCCGGCCGTTGATTAAAAAAAAAAAACATTAAACGTCTTTAAACTAAACCTAGTTATGTAAATAATAAAAATATTCCTTCACATCGCTGTCCCCGGAAATGTGCCCAAATGCTGATTCTTTGGTAAAGAACGAGCCAGCTCAGTGCTTACGCAATATCATAAACATTTTTGCATCTTACTAATATCTTAAACGCGAAAGTTTGTGTATGTATGGATGGATGTTTTTTACTCTTTCACGCAAAAACTCCTGAACGGATTTCAATGAAACTTGGCAAACAGGTACTTACACCATGTTCTAGAATAACACATAGGATACCTTTTATCCTGGAATTATTTATGTTCTCTTAGTACCTATAATTTTTTAACCCGCTGGAAAATGACAGCAACTGTCAAATACATGGCAGCAACAGTGCAATTCTATTAATTCTGTCAAACATTCCAAGATTGACAACACATATGTGAAAATGTGAAAATATTGGATCATTCCAATGTCACCCTGTATATTTTTTAAAAATAAAACAAATTCGTATTAGTTAAACTATATATGAAACATAAGCGACTACTTTAACAAAAGCTGTGTTTGGAAGAGTTCTCCCGTTTACGCGATACAAGTAAAACCGAAGTATATGTTGCATATATATAACGTAGAAAAGATTCAGCAGATGCAGATTCGACGATTGTAATTAATAATAATAATATTTTTATTAGCCCAAAATAACAATTTTGACACAAAAGTTAGGTAATAAAAAATAAAGAAGAAAAACTGTATTACACTGGTCAAAATAAACATTTGAACCCTGCCTCCTAAACTAGGAGGATCCTGTATCTTAGGAGGCAGTGTCTTCGCATATTTATGGTGAAACAAAAAAATTAAGAGCTTACAGCGTAGAAGAGTCGTTAGATAGACAAAAGGGTGAGGAATGTATAAATATATTATATATATGTAGATTTATATAGAATATATAATATGTATATATATAAATATGTATATGTATATGGATTGTATTTATGTGTGAGGTGTGTTTGTGTAGAGTATGAGTATAATGTTCATATATTTATTTGTGATGCCTTGTCATGAACAAATGTTGTGTGGGTACGTGTAAGTGAGGTGGGTGTGTGGTATGATGTAGGTGATTAGCAGATACGAGTAAGTATGTTTTCAATTGCCTCGTAGTCTTGATCTTTCAACCACTCCTCGATTTTAAGTTTAGCATTAAAAGTATTTAATTCAGTTATGTTTATTTTTTTATTTATTTTTGTATATAGGTATGAGCTTAGGACATAGTGCTGGCGCTTAGCGAAAGCGGTCTTGTGTGTTACCGTAAGAATAAGAGGTTTATTCTTGCGGCGTGTTGGGTCTGGCGGCGGGACCTTAGTGTGTGTTCTCAGTACGGATCGAAGCACAAATAGCTCTCTAACGGTAAGTACATTTGCATCTTTGTATAATTGAGTGGTGGGATACATAAAGTTCTTCTTTGACATCACCTTAAGAACAGCTCTTTGTGCCCGTTCCAACTTCAGAAGCTTTGTCCGGACTGCGCCTCCCCACACTGTGATACAGTAGGTGATAACGGACTGGCAGATAGCAATATATACCATTCTAATCGTGTTAAAGTCAGCGGATGACTTAAGTAGTTTGAATACGTAAATCATTCTTCTGACTCTTGTACAAATAGTTTCAATGTGCAAGTACCAGTTGAGACCGCTATCAATAACCACACCCAAATACTTTAGATGATCTACCTCACGAAGAGAAAAGCAAGAACATGGTGTATGGCCATCACATGTGTGGGCGTTAATGACAAAGTCTGTGGGAGGTTTAGTACTGGGGTGTAGTTTGAACGGTATGTAATAGGTCTTATCCAGATTAAGTGTAAGAAGATTTAGCTCCAACCAACAGATAACAGATTTTAGTGACGTTTCGGCAGAAGTTCTCAGAGACTCCCAATCGGATCCGTGAACAATAATTGCAGTGTCATCAGCATAGGTGAATATTTTGGAGTTAGAGAGAGGTAAGCAGCAAAGCCCGTTGATATAGACCTGGAAAAGGGTCGGGGCAAGGACACTTCCTTGCGGTACGCCGAAGGAGGTGTTTTCCTCCCTACTAACGTGTTCACCAACTCTAACACACAGTCTGCGATTAGTGAGATAGCTTGCGAAAAAGTCAAGAGCTATGCCGCGTATGCCGATGTCTTCCAATTTTGCTAGAAGGATAGGAACAGAGACTGTGTCAAATGCCTTTTTTAAATCCAGGAATAAACCTAGTCAATGCTGTCTTTCATCAAGCTTTCTTGCAACAAACTCAGTTAAGTTGAGAACTGCATCTTCTGCTGATACTCCTTTTTTGAAACCGAACTGATTTTGTGCAATTAAGTTGTTTTTCTCGAGGTATTGAGTAAGCCTAATATTGACTAGTTTTTCGAAAATTTTGGAAATAGATGTGAGGACTGAAATAGGCCTATAATTATTCACACAGTCTCTGTTTTCACCCTTGTAAATCGGGTGCACAACAGCCTTTTTAAATGCCTCTGGAAAAAATCCAGTGGCAATGGAACGATTGAAAATATGGGTAATAGGGGGTACAAGGATGTGACGACATTGTTTTAATAAATTTGTTGACAGGCCATCCCACCCGGTAGCAGAATCTCGATGGAGCTGAATTATGGCGTTGTTTATTTCCGATTCATCAAATTCTAACAGAACCAATGAGTTAAGGGGAGCATTTTTATAAGGCTGTTTTCGCGGATTGGGGGGCAACGCGAGGCGCGAGGTGATGCTAAACGCGAGGTCTTTGCCAACATTCGCGAAGTACCTACACACGTGATCCACAGCAGCTTGAGGATTAGGTTCAATTTTTAATAAGTTCGTGGAGGATGTAGGTAACTTTTTATAATTTGTCAAGTCTTTAATTTTTTTCCAAAGTGTCTTTATGTTTGTTTTGGCCTTCTCTAACTCATACTTTTCGAACTGAGCTTTTAGGTTACGTAATATAATATTACAGTGGTTACGGTAGCGACTGTAGGTAATTCTTAAGATGGCATTATCCGGTGACTTTCTAGAGTTCATGTGAAGTAAATCACGATGACGAATACACCGCATAAGACCAGGCGTTATCCATGGCTTAATATTTCTGTCTTTTTTGGGAATTGTGACCACATATGTATGTTTTTTTATTAAGTTCTGGATAACTCCGATCAGTTCGTCTGCAGCTATGTTTGCATCGTGCGTGTTCGAGATATGTGAGAGGTTCGTTTCTTTGTTCGTGCTTTCGATTTCCTTAATCAGCTTAGCGAAGTCCACTCGTGAGATAGTTTTTTGAAGTTTTATGGGTAATTTAGTATCTTCGATATGTAACAAAATAGGCATGTGATCCGTAATAAATGATTCCAAAATGAGTGTTGTTGCTGGTGTTTTGATTTGAGAATTATATGATCGAGGCAGTTTGTTCCTCTCGTGGCTAAGTTATGAGCCGGTAAAAGGCCATGCGACGCGCTTAATGTTAGGTAATCAGTGGTACGATCATCATTGTTAGAAGGTTTAATATCCACGTTAACATCCCCCACAATAGCAACAGTTTTAAATATTTTTAGTTGGGTGAGTACAGTATCCAAACTATGTAGAAAACATTGAAATTGCTCTTTTTTGTTCAATGATGGCGAGCGGTATATCGCAACTATTGCTGTATTATTATTAATTATGCATGTGAGACAGTTCGCGTTCGTGAACACTGGTTCCAGAACAGAACAAGCCAAGTTTTGTTTTGTAAAAATCACGATGCCATCATTTTGATTTTGTGTATTCGATGTATAATGAGAATTATATCCGTCTAATATGGGAACGTTCATAATCTTACTCAACCAACATTCTGTGAGAACTATGACGTCACAGTCTATATTCATAAGAGACAGCAACACTAAAAGTTCATTGAAATTCTTATTGATGCTACGAATATTTAAATGGAGAATTTTTAAGCCAGACACGGTGGAATCAATAAAATCTGCACACTTTTCCGGTGGACACTTATGTACTTTCGCAAATTCAAGGTTATCCAAGTCACCGATGATATTCTCAATATTAGTAGCCATCAATAATAGATGTAAAAAGCAAAACAATAGGCAAAAATAACCGAGTTCAAAGATATGTTCACAACAAAATTGCGCTGTAGGTACCTACGTATGCAACCGAAAACAAAACGATAAACAGATATGATCGTTAGAATAAATTTACTAAGCAAACGCATTGAAAATAAACAAAACATTGAGTCATCGTGACTTATTATTATGAGGGCCGAGTTATTAGACTGGCAGCTGTTGAGATTATGTGTAAGAATGAATGTAGATGTATATTGAGGTGTGTTATGTTTACAGTTTTGTGTATAGTGTATCAAAGTTCGCGTTGAACTTGTAGTCCAAGAACACAACAAGTGCAATATGTTATGAGTAGGGTGTAGAATGTATGATGTAATATATAACATAAACTTACTTACAGGTATTTTACAGAGGACAATTTGCATAATTATATAGCACAATGATATTGACTTGAGATCGAATAAGTGCAGAATTAATATTAGGAATCGCGAGACTAATATAATCACTGTAAGTCACTAAGTTAACAGATTCGTCACTAAGTTGGTCAGACAACGCTCCGATTTAATGAGGATATGTTGGGCTCCGGTTTCTTTACGAAGAAAAATGCTGCCATCTTTTGTCCAGCAAAACATGAACTTTTGGTTCTTTGCAAATTCCCTGGCCTTGAAAAATAGTTTTCTCATGCTTGAAGGAAGATGTTCTGCTACGTAGATGGGCTGCTGGACTCCAGTAAGGCCGATGCTGTGTGTACCTATTCAGTGTTTCACCCTTTGGCTGTTTTTTATTGAAATTTCGTACATTATTGATCAGCTGGGTTTTAGTGTGCACAGTCATAAATTCAGTGACTATAGGTCTTATTGTTCCTTTTTTGCCCGGCAGGCGATACACATCTCTGATCTCCATTTTAGACAAAGGCATATTTATAGCAGTACCTACTTTCTCAATAATAGTAGATAAATCAGAAGTAGTTTCGTTCTCTTTAGTAGGTATGTTCCTGAGTACTACACATGATGATCGTGTGGACTGCTGAAGATCTTGGATTTTATTTTCGAGTTCGTTGATACAGATTTTATAAGCGTGGTTTTCCTTTTTCAAGGTATTAATCTGCTGTCGCATATCTTCAAAATTGGTATTTATAAATTCCATTGATTCTTTTATCTCCAGGTTGACCGACTGTATCGAGGAGTTTTGTTGTTTGAGGTCCGCAATCTCTGCAACAAGTTTGTCCAACATCGACGATTGCTGTGCGTATAATTTATTTACTTGCTCACCTTGATCCTTTTTCCAGGATTCGAGAAGGGATTTTAGATCCGAATCTGAAACATCTTGATCGTCCAGTGACGGCGAGGACTTGGGTGAGACAAAACGTCGTTTGTTGTAACGCTTTGCGGCGTTTACGCTAGCGTTTTCACCCTCAATACATAACCTTTGTGGAGTATTCACATCTGATGACAATTTCGGCTCCGTGTTGTTTTTGGTCGCAGTTTTTGCGGGTGGAGGCGTACGTCGTAGGCTAGACATTGTGGTGACTTGCAGACGAAGTTGGGGGAAGCAGGTCTTATTGCTTGCTAGTTGGACTGGTGTTTGTTCTAGCAGATCCACAGGTTAACCACACATACGCGACCGCAGCAGTATCGCTAGGTAGATGAAATTGGTGCCTCGGTAAGGAAACGGGACAGCAATTATGTCGTGCGTCCTGGTCACGCGGAGGTGAAGGCGGGCGCGCGGCGGCGATCGCTGCTCGATGACGCGACGATTAAGTCAAAGAGCACAAGGCGAAATTATGCGAACACTATGAACTTGACGGGTCGTAGAGGTTAGAGTTCTATGAATCGCTAATTGATGTAATACCGAAATAGTTAAAAAATTTTAGCACACGTCCGCTCTCGAACAAGGCGCGGAGCGAAGCAATTGGAAAAGCATAATTGGAAGTAATGACCAGTTATGTATTTTATATTAATTAAAAAAACATAAATATTCTGGCCAGTGTAATTGTGACCAGAGATGTATTTTATTATATTTAAACTGAAGTTTTTAACATATAAATATTCTATACTCCATGGGTATATTACGGCGATATATAACAAAGAATTATAAGAACTGACCACACACCTGTAACAAGCAATAAATGAATTTGAATTATAAAAGGAAAAACTGTCTGACTGACTTATCAATTTCCAGCCGAAACTACTGGGACTAATAGTGTGCAATTTTGCACAAGCTTTCCTTAATGGCGTAGGCGGAGGCTCCTGTAGTGCGTTCAAATTTGAGTTTAGAGGTTACTCTAATGACGTCATTGGGTAATTAATTACTCTACCCTGGCATTTTTACCCTCAAAGTTAGAGTAATACCGAGTAAACGGGCCAGACAGTGCTTTCGGCCGAGTACTCGGTACGTGTAAACACAGCGCCGAGTACTCGGCCAAGCGCTTTTCTCTAAAATTCGCTTACATCACTGTCTCGGCCGAGCAACATTTTACTGTCTCGCCTTTTTACTCGGTACTTGTGAGCAAAGCATTAGTTGGGTTAACTCAAGGGTTATAAAAGAACGACCCTGGATTGCATCTCTATTAGACTCTGGTTATTTTTGAACGCAGGGCTGAGGGGTTTAAACGGAGGTCTAAAGTTTGTAAACAGAAACCTGCTTTCACGCGATTAAAGCCATTAGCAGATGCTAGTATAGTGTAACATATTATAAAAACGACGCATGATAGCTTCTAAAATCGATCCTGATACTGTGAAAGTCACATAAAGCAAATTGAACGAGCTGTCACCGAAACACTAAACTCATTCGCCCCGCAAAAACCATTGGATATGAAAGACAGTCAAAGGCTGCGTGCAACCTATAATTCAATAAAATGCAACCTTGCAATGAAAATTGCTGAAAACGAAGAACAAAAATTGATTAAACTATAAAAATCCTAGAAAATAACAGAAAAATGATTTAGAGCGTACAAGAGCCATGAAAAAACCACCACAGCTACTACCGATGATATCAAACTGCAAAACTGAATTCGAAATCATAGACGAACTTGTAAACATGGCAATAGTCTCCGATTCGGACATTCTCATAGTCGTCCATTCGACAACTCGACATCCAAAACAGAGCTGAGACAAGCATTGAAAAACTTTAAAAATCGGCAGTGTTCAAAAGCAATTCCTGTATTTTATACCATCATCATCATCATTTCAGCCGATAGACGTCCACTGTTGGACATAGGCCTCCCCCATGTATTTTATACATGATTAAGAATTTAACACCAACCAGAGCCGTCTATATCAAGGAGTGTTGCGCCGTAATGTTGGCTCTGTCTGTCTATAGAAAAAAGAAAACAGTTGCCTAATCTAGCAAAATTGTTGCACGAAATGCGGAACGAAATCAATTTTAACGGTATTCATAATACCTTTTGGAGAAATATGAGGGGAATGGGGTTTTATTTAAAAAAAAACTAGGCAAGTGCGAGGGTTCCATGCAAACTACAATTCCCGAATAAAGTCTCGAAGATTTTTCCGAATTGCAATTTTTTTTGTGACCTAGGTAACAACAAATTTGATGTTTTCAGATTTTTCCCTATACCTGTGCTATAGGACCTTGCTTTGTGCCAAATTTCAGGATTTTAATTCAACGGGAAGTACCCTATGAATTTCCATCTTTGAGAGTATCAAAATATATACGATTTTTTGCGACATAAACGGCCGTATCTTTTTAATTCTTTAACTTAGAAGTTTGATTCCACAGCTTGAAGGGACCGCTGACTTGAGTCTTGTGTGTTGTTGGTTTTAATTTCAACTTGATACCTTTACTCGTTCTCGAGATAAAGGGTCTTGACAGACAGACAGACAGACGGACGGACAACAAAGTGATCCTATAAGGGTTCCGTTTTTTTCCTTTTTAGGTACGGAACCCTAAAAAGCAGGTGTAAAAGGAAGAAAAAATTGCAGGAAAATCGAAGTGGAGCCCAGCGTCATATACTTTATTTAAAAATAGTTTTTACAATTTACAAAAGAAGAGAAAAAGAAAATTATAAGGCAATTGTCAAAAGTAACGAAATATAAGTTAATCTCCCTAGTATTAAGTAATTTCATTGCTAGAAATATAGCAACATTGTGGTTCCGTGTCGCCAACAATTCGGCGAAGGGAATTCTTACCTGAAACTCACTATACGTTATCGCGTCCATCCATACTAATATTATAAATGGGAAAGTGTATGTGTGTGTCTCTTTGTCCGTCTTTCACGGCAAAACGAAGCAACGAATTGACGTGATTTTTTAAGTGGAGACAGTTGAAAGCATGGAGAGTGACAAAGGCTAAGTACTTTTTGTCTCTTTCTAACCCCCCACTTATGCGAGCGAAGCCGTGGGCAAAAGCTAGTAGACTATAAACACAGACTATAAAGATACTATAAACGGTAAACAGAATCGCGTCCTTGGCACAGACTCGACGCAATGTTGCCACTTTATACATTATTATGATATCGTATTTGATCTTTATTTATTCATTGTGGTTTTTTTTTTATTATTTTATTTATTTTTCTTTTCTCTAATTTTTTTTTTTTTATCTATCCTATTCAAGTCGTTTCGCACATAACATCGCGCCGACGTCATTCACCCTGAGTAACATAGACTATATTTATTGCTTGTGCGAAAACGGGACGAGCTGCTAGTCAGCTATAAAGAGGTAAATAATTAAGCATTAATAATAGTATCGTGATGAAACTTACCTAGTTTCTTCTCGCACATAAAGCTGTACCGCTTGCTACAACCGACATCGTTGAATCGACCATCTCCGTTCATGTGCACACAGTCTTCGTTATTATTATGGTTGTCTGGCCGGTTAGGCACCCAGTTGATGTACGCCTCAGACATAAGTTTACCTAGAGCGTGTTATGCATACACAATAAATAAATATAATGTATAAGTAATTAGACGCATTGCTTTTATGAAGATGTTGAAAATGTTAGTCAAAATAAATCGAATAAATTACATTTGATTTTTAATGGTCATTCTGTTGCCTTTAAAAGCATTTATTTGGAATCGGTATCAAAAAAATATTAATATTATAGGTTCCGTTTGACGTCCGAAGTCCATTAGAGTTCATCGTCTTTTTTCTACGTTTACTTGCTAGATTTCGTCATTTCCGCTACGTAAATCGACCTCAGCGCCACCTGTGGCCGCATCTGGAACTAACTAACAGCACAGAGCAAGCCACCACTCCTTTATCATTGTTGTTTCGTTCTTTGCACCGCGCGCATGTCGCTAGATTTTGAATTTAGAAAAAACCTAAGTTTTGTTCAAATTCTGTATTTTTTTTTTTATTTAAATACCTACTTGTTTTAACTTTCAAGATCAAAGTAGAAAGTTACCGTTTTTATTTTTCCGTTATGTAAAATTATTTCATTCGTTTTAAAAATGATCTACCGTTAACAACTTCGTGGGGAGAGAATCCGTGGACGATTTATTTTTTCCAAGAGTTTGTTTTTTTTTTCTGTGTACCTACCAAAAGTTTATAACAACATTTTATTCGATCTTTAAAGTTTGAAAATAAAGAAGTTGTTGTACCTCTGGACTACCTAATAAACACTCGTTCTTTTTGCAATAAAAATAACGTAACCCAGGAAGGATCATCTAATCTCGTGTGACTTAAATATTATTATCAAAAGAAAGGGAGGGGGGGGGGGGCGAAAATGTACAATTACCAGAAGTAAGCTCAGTGCACCTTAAACGGGCAAACTAAAATGATCGTCAAATAAATTTCTATGCCTTTGGCTAACACTGTATCAACACTTTAAATTTTTAACAAATATCAGTGAAAGGCTACCCATCACTTTTACAAACGTGCTGATGAAAGGTTGAGCTTGCAACCAACCCTATCAGATGAGATGCGAATTTCACAAAAAGTTCTTCGCATAAGTTAATAAGAAAAAGCAACTGCCACAAATTGTGTGTCTTCCATCTGGTCACACCACAGCACTGAAAAAGTCTGCATCAGTCCTAAACTTGACTGCCGAGGTGTAACGTAGTGCTTGTGCTGCGTAACATTAAACTTTTAGCTTTAGCTCATTTAGCTCTACAAGTCTGGTTGCTTTATACAATGTATGGCAACCGACATACCAAACGGGCGTAAATGGCCCACGTTGGCCCAATGTAATTATACCTTAATTTCTCGCACCCCTAGGTGGGAAGGTCCAACGTATATTCAATCTCCAAGAACGTTGTAAAAAGCTCCGTGGAATTTTTCTGGGTCCAGTAAATAAACTTGACTTTCTTAGCAGCTGGCAAATGGACTCTCTAACAGGCGCAAAGCCTTGAAGGGTATCTCTACTTTATGACCTTCATCACCCTTTTTTTATGGTGGGTAAAATCATCCAATAACAACCCCCGCTCTTGGGCGGAGCGGGAAATAGTGTCAGACTCTTGCTGACTAAAAGCCCACCCCGTTCCTTCTAGTCTTCATACCGGAGCTCGAGTTCCCTTTCGGATAACCCTGGCCCCAGTAGGCTTCGACCCGGCTGGGCCCCTGCTGTCGCTGACACCTCCTTGAGGCGCACAACTTGGGCTTGGTCTGTACAGTTACCGGACGGCTGGACAGCGAGCTACCCATTGCTCGTGCTAGAGCCAGTCGGAGGCTCTAAAAATTTCTAAAGTGCTTGTGGAATCATTTTTGCGTTCGCCCCCTAACTGGGAAAGTTTGTGAGCGTGATAATTAAA